>CM053158.1:46082500-47332500 GCA_028571685.1 Heterohyrax brucei
TCTCTGGAACCCATTATGCGTTATTAGCATTCTATTGCACCTTGGAAACTCTCACATTGTTTCTATGACTTTCGGTGAAATGTAGTGACTGGAGGTATAGTTAGGATGTGTGTGTGTGTGTGTGTGTGTGTGTGTGTGTGTGTGTGTGTGTGTAATTAGGCATCTTAATTAAGTCAGACAATTTAAGTATATTAACTCTTTAAACCATAAAATCATCATCTGGTGCCGTGAGGTAGCGGTTTACTAAGTTGCCTAGAAAGTTCAGTGGAGCCTCTGACATATGATGGAAAGCTGTGGACTAGAAACTGTCCTTAATCTGTCCAGCGTAAAGCCATGCTGACCCAAAGATGGTCGCCGTTACTGAAGTTTTACATGTAATGCATATAGCCACAAACACTTTGGTGATTTATTCCCAACAAAATATGCATTTTCTGATGTGGTAGGAAAATCTTCAGGGGAAACAGCTCTGTAATATATGAATTACTACATCCTACAAATCAAGATGCTATTAAAGATTTAGGATTTATCCATATGAATCAATCAAATAAATGGCCATTCATCGTGATGAATGAGTTTAATGGTAACAAAATAAGAAAATTAAACAATAATCTCAGAATATATAATAATAATGAAATATAGTTATTTCTTTTTTTTAGAAGTAGCTAATCTCTTGCTCTAAATGAGATTTCATAGAAAATCTCCATGAAGAATCTAGAATAACAATGTTACCTGGGTTATCTTGTTATAAAAAGAAATGTGGCATACCGTGTATTCACATATTGGAGAATGGAAGTGAAGATGTATAAAAAACAATTAAAAAATGCATACCAACAAATAAAAGATATTTTATGATGAAAAGATACTTGAAGAAAGATCCTGAAAGCCAGATTTTAATCCTGTATTTGCTATTCATTAATTTTAAATTCTTTCTTCATTTTCTTCCTTTTTTGACTCCCCAGATTTTCCTTCATGCGTAACCTTCATTCATTAGGGGTGAGTTGTCTCTTCTGCAGTTATAAAGATTGTTGTGGTGGTGGTTAGGTACCCCTGAGTCAGTTCTGACTCAACCCTGTGTACAACAGAACAAAACACTGCCTGGTCCTGCCCCACACCCACAATCATTTTTATGATCAAGCCCGTTGTAGCCACTGTGTCAATCCATCTTGCTGAGAGTCTTCCTCTGTCTCACTGACCCTCTACTTTGCTACTCGTGATGTCCTTCTCCAGGATTGATGGCTCCTAACAACATGTCCAAAGTAAGACGTAGTCTCACCATCCTTGCTTTCAAGGAGCACTCTGGTTGTATGTCTTCCAGAACAGATCTGTTTGCTCTTTGGACATAGAACATAAACTCTTGATGAAAATAAACTCTGTGAGTTTATGCTATCCTTCAAAGTCTTGGGAAACCCTGATGGAGTACTGGTTAAGTGCTACAGCTGCTAACCGAAAGGTCAGCAGTTCAAATCCACCAGACACTCTTAGAAACTTTGGGAGGCAATTCTACTCTGTCTTACAAGGGTCATGATGAGTTGAAATCGACTCAACAGCATTGAATTTGGTTTTCTGTTTTTTGTTTCCAAAGTCATGACCACAATAATTGGCTTGTATGATCTAGGCATAAACTAATTACCACATATTACATCCAGGCTTTATTTAAGATTAGCTCAGCAAGCAGAAAGCTCAATATTCTTAGTGAGTGGATATAAACGAGAAAGCATATGGACTCAGGTCTACTGGCAGTCATCTTGTGAATATAAGGTCAAAACATAAAACCAGCAAAAGGAGGACAAAAAATTAAAACCAAACTCAATGCCATCAAGTCATTTCTGACTCATAGGGACCCTACAGATCAGAGTCGAACTGCCCCATAGAATCTGCCAGGAATGCCTGGCAGATTTGAATTGTTGATGTTTTAGTTAGCAGCCATAGTACTTAACCACTATGTGACCACCTTTTCCAAAGGACAGATCCAAAGTAATTATGGAAAGTCCAAGCTCTTAGTGAAATAAAATTATCCCATTGTACTTTTTGATTTCAGTTTACATGCTCAAATTAATTCTTTTGATTGCTTAAATCAGTTTGAATTGCATTTTCTTTTATTTGCTATCAAACACAACTTTTCTGTTGCATAGTCTTTATGTCATTGATTTCACTTTTAATTTCTTCCTCTGTCAAATAAGAATACAAGTGTGTACCTATACTAGTGAGAAAATAAAAATATCCAAATAGATATATGTGTGAAAACATTTTGCAAACTGTTTTATGCATGTCATGTGCTGTTCTGTAAAAGAAAAAAGTATTATTTTTCTTTGAGGAATGAAAAATTACTCTCAGATGACATTTTGTTCTCTAAAGTTTTTTTTAAGTCCTTTAAGCCATGCTGTTGTCTTTTTCCAGATGCATACTCCACAAAGTAGAAAATTGAGTTATTGGACATAAAACGTGAATTTTCTCTAGTACATTCTACTAAGGATTGTAAGTAGAGGCTGTCTCTTGGTCTGCATTAACTCTGAGAAAGAAGAAACATATCTAGGAAAATCCTAAAACATACTGGGAGGGGCATAAATACAATTTTGTCGATCCACAAAGCTCTGAATTACAGTAGTCCCGTGAAAGTTTTCCCACTTTTCATGACATAGTTCTACACTACTTTTCATTTTTCATTAAAAGTTGTTGAGTGGTATTTATATTGAAGATTTCTTTGAATTTCTGCATATCAGATACTCTGTAACAACAAAGATTCAAACTCTTGCTTATTTTTAAGAATTTTTTAAGACTATGAACAATGTGTGTTCTTTATCTAGTGCTGTAACAAAGTAATACAAGTGGATAGGTTTTTTTATTAATTACAGTAAAAGAATAAAATTTCTAGCATCTATCAGTTATCTCATCTACAATAAACCCTCAGTGCTGTGGCCCCTCTACCTACCCATGTAGCCAACACAGTCATTTTCTTCTGTGGATAATTTTCTTGTTAAGTCCTTATAACAGGGTTCTCATACAAAATTTGTCCTTTTGACATTGATTGATTTCACTCAGCATGATCTCTTCCAAATGAAACCATGTTATGAGATGTTTTCTAAAATTGTCATTGTATTTTAACGTAGCATAGTGTTCCATTGAGTACATGTACCATAGTTTGCTTACTCATTCATCTGTTGATGGGCATTGGGGAGTGCTTTCTACCTCTTTTGACTACCAGGATGGGTCTTTGTCTCTTCAGCTTCTGTCTCCTGGTCCTTGGAAATCGCCACGTGACTTGGCATCTACCTTTCCCTTCTCCACTTCCTTAGTCTGCTCCTTTTATATCTTCTAAGAGACAGACTCATGATACACACTGCACCAATCATACCCTGTTAACACAACAAAGACAAACAAACAAACCAAACTCAATGATGTCTAGTTGATTCCAAATTATAGCAGCACTACAGAACAGGGTAGAGTTTCCCTGCGCAGTTTCCAAGGAGCAGCTGGAGGATTGGAACTGGGAACTTCTTGGCTGGCAGATATAGCTCTTAAGCACTGTGCTACAAGGGTTCCAAAAACCCATTCACAAATTAGACCATAGGCACAGGCCTAGAGGATAGGATTTATGAAACATAATTTGGGGCAACAAAACTCAGTCCGTACCACTATGTAAGGTTTTTAGAAACATGAACACATTTGAAATTCTCCAACTGTATTTGTGATAGATTCTTTCCACTCCCCACTCCCCTAGAAATGGAAAAGAACGTTCAAACCTTTATATGACAAGTTCCTTGACCCTAGAAAGAAACCATGGTACTTGCTTTGATCAGTGTGAAGGTGATAGATGTGACACAAGTAGAGGCCTGGTATTTCTGCATGGCAGGGCTTTCTGTCTTGTATCTCGGAACTGTAATACGAACGTACCTAAACTAGCCTTCTGGGAGTATGAATGATGCATAAAGAACAGTCAAACTTCCCCAGTCTAATCCAGCATACGAGGATGGACAATTAAGTTCACAAACTCATCCTAGAAAAAGTGTGACAGACCTTATTTCTGAATATCACTACAGTCACCTTTGAAGTGTTCTCTTTGTGACGCTATGCACCAATGCCAGCACTTAGTCCACCCTTCAAAGCAATTTTGGAACTTTTTTCCTGAAATGTCCATCTGAGCTGTCATCATTATTACCCTTGATATCCTGAATGTCATCAGAATGTCTCACTTTCAATATTTCCTTTATCTTCGGGGAAAGAAAAAAGTCATTGGGGGCCAGATCAAGTGAGCAGGGAGGGTGTTCCAATACAGTTATTTGTTTACTGGCTAAAAACTCCCTTACAGACAACTATGTAACTAAGTTTGTGAACTTGACACCATGCCATCAGTGGCCATTCCAGAAAGATTTCCAAAATTGCTTTGAAGGGTGAACTAGGTACTGGCATCGGTGCATAACTCCCAAAGGGGAGTACTTTAAAGGTGACCATAGTGATATTCAGCAAAGAGGTATGCAGCAATTAAGTTCACAGGCTTAATTGATGGACCTTTTAGATCAGTAGAGCTACTTGAGTCCACAAGTTAGCCAATCATCAGTTAACCAGAAAGACAGTAATAAATGGTAAATGGTTATCTCTTTAAGTCTGAGTTTGAGGAGGTTTGTTAGGCAACATTTTCTGTGTCAATAAACACCTGTGTGAATTTGTGTGTGTGTGTGTGTGTATGATTGACATTGTAAGGAGCTTGAATACATACGAAATCCTTGTTCCTAGGCTGTGATGAGATGAAGCCAGAAAAGGGCCCAAGAGGGGTGAAAACGATTTCAGTAAATACACAATGTCACAAGTTTCATAACAACCTTTAAAGTCAAGACAACATTGTGTCTTTATTATCTAGAATATATCTTGGATTGCATCAATCCAACAGGAAATCAACTTGTTCTGGAATGTGTTACGGATTGAATATAGGGTTTTCTTTGTTATGTTAATGAGGTACATAGTTCACCTGAAAGTTTTTAAGTTCAAATTCAAAGAGAAGACAAAGTAGAATAGAAGCATCTTGCAACAGTGCCAGAATCACATAAAACTCAGGACACTCAAGGAAAAACATAAAATCACCCAGCAGTAATTAACAGTTTATTTTGTGGATAATAGGCTAAAATTTTCTTTCTTATTTGAGTGAATATCACCTAAATGTAATTTTCCCACTGCCTTATCATTCTTAGCCGCAGTGACACTGTCACACTGAACAAAACTTGAAAATCTTCCTGTAGAAAACATGAATCTCAAATATCAGTAGAATATCATCTTTATTGTTATGTGTTATAGTCAAAGAAAAAATATAAACTTTCTATCCTCAGTGGAATCGTCTTCCTGAGGAACACTGAAAGTCTATTATAAAGCTTGTCGTAAAAATCTCTCCCTCAGCCCTAGATTATCCCATAACTACCTAGTGATCCAACGCGAGGTATGATGTTATTACAGAAAACTCACATTCTCTTGCAAAAATGAAATCTCAGTAAGACCTAAAGAAATAATAGAGGTCTTATTTCACATTTGTCCTTTTCTGGAAGAAGATGAGAGCCATCTTGGACTCATTCAAGTTCTCGAGTATAAACCAAT
Source organism: Heterohyrax brucei (assembly GCA_028571685.1). Classification (NCBI taxonomy): domain Eukaryota; kingdom Metazoa; phylum Chordata; class Mammalia; order Hyracoidea; family Procaviidae; genus Heterohyrax; species Heterohyrax brucei. The sequence goes on from CM053158.1 coordinate 46,088,081, forward strand.
CTGTCAAAGACTTTCCAGCACTTCTGAGTGGAATATAGCTTTTCTCTGTCACCCAATCACCTTAGTGATATATATTTTTCAGAACCTCTCCATCAAGGGGCTCTCCCTAGTGCTTTTTCCCTTCTTATTATTGTCAGGATGACAATTGTCGTCATTTTAGCAAGGGCAATGATCTATGATGATATAATTTTTTAACATTCTGATGTGTGTACTATTTTTCAGGGCAGGATAAAATGATAGAAACTTACAAACATGTGGATGAATTTGATAAGGCAGGATTTTTTTTTTTTTTCCTTCGCACTAAAGACCAAACAGTGGGATTTATTTTTAACTATAACTAAAGTTTATTAGGCATTAATTATTAGACACTGTAAACTGCCTGAAGGCAGGAGCTTTCTCTGATTATTCACCACAACTCACCCAATGCCTAAAGCAATGCCTGACTTAGGTTTGTTGCTTTAGCTGCTGTCACGTCAGCCAACACACAAGCCTCCACTGATAGAGATGGTGGCAGCTGTGCAAGAAGTGTGTTGGTCAGAATCAAATCCAAGTGTCCCCCATGGAAAGGTTCTCATCCATAGGAGGGTGGGAGTTCTACCACTGAACCACCAATACCTCAGCAGGGGAGATTGGCTACAAGCTAATCAGTGGACCACCAAACCCACTGCTGTTGACTTGATTCTCACTTACAGTGACGTTATAGGACAGATTAGAAGTGCCCCAAAGCATTTTCAAGGAGCACCTAGATTCAAGCTGCTGGCCTTTAGGCTAGCAGATGTAGCACTTAACCACTACACCACCAGAATTTCCTGTCAGTCGACTGGAAGAGGAAAGTCAAGAAAGAATTGTGCCACAGCTAGCCCCACTTACAGGCAAATCTATGTCCCTGTGTCATGGCCATGGTCCCCTGTCCCCACTGTGGTGAGATGCAGGGAAGAGGAGATAGAGTTTACCAGCCAAGCTGCTGACAGTAACTGTTTATGAATTCATCCTAGAAAAAGTGCTACATACCTCATTGAGAAACATCACCACCGCCACCTTTGAAGTACTCCCCTTGGGAAACTGTGTACTGCTGCCAGAGCCTAATCCACCCTCCAAAGCAATTCTGGAACTCTTTTTCTGGAATGGCAATCAGAGCTGTCATCATATTCCCTTGATGTCCTAAATGTCGTTAAAATTTCCTCCTCTCAGTATTTCCTTTATCTTTGGATAAAGAAAAAAGTCACTGGGGCCAGGTCAGGTGAGTAGGGAGGGTGTTCCAACACAGTTATTTGTTTACTACCTAAAAACTGCCTCACAGACAAGTATACAATTAAGTTTGTGAACTTGCCACCTTGCCACAGTGTGCAGTGGTCATTCCAGAAAGAGTTGCACAATTGCTTTGTAAGGTGGACTAGGTGCTGGCACTGGTGCGTAGCTTCCCAAGGGGAGGACTTCTAGGGCAACGGTAGTGATATTCAGCAATGAGGAATGTAGCACTTAGAACAGTTAAGTTCAAGGACTTAACTGTCAGACCTTGTTTTAACAACCAACAAGTAAGGTAAAAGATTTATGCATGACACCACCATGTCCACCACACAAAGAAAGCTTAAGAAATGCTATCAATCTCTGTTATCTAAAACAATTTGTCACATTTATTACGAGCACTAATTTGCTATAACTCTATTGCAATCCAGTTCCCCAAAGTGGATACAGATTCATTGCTTTGCCATTTTGATCATTAACCAAGGACAAGTACAACACCCGTAGAAAACAATTCTCTGATGATAAATAGTTCCAAACATTATTTTTAACTTAATGTATATAATGAATTAAAATGCAACACGTTCATGAATTTGTAAAATAAAACAAGAGAATTATTTTTCACATTCTAGGTGTTGAATTTTATTCTTTGGACCTCTAAAGTATGTGGTGAGTCTCCCTCTTCTATTAAGGGTACTTGTTAAAGACACTTTAAGTTGTAAATCACTTATTGCCAATATATCACCACCAATTTGTCAGTTTGTCATATTGCAGGTGTTTGTGTATTTCTATGATGCTGAAAGAGGAGCTTCCAGATGAAAACAGACTATTTTTGAAAGTTAGTAGATTAAAACCTTGTGGATGATGGTAGAACATTTCTGACTGTCTTCACAACATCACATCATCAGGAGGGATAAATCCTTAGAGAAGGATGTCATGATTGATGAAATTAGGGACCAGCGAAGGCACGGGGGAGCTTTGATGAGATGGATTGGCATAATTGCTACAGTGATGGACTCAGAGCTATTACTGTAGATTTTGAAAAAGACACAGGACAGGGCAACATTTCATTCTGTTGTACACAAGGTCATCAGGAGTCAGAGTCAACTTGATGATAGCTAATAGCTGTATTCCAAATACTATGCTATGATATTTGCATATACATCACCTCTGGTTAATCCTCTCCCCAAATCCTTTGAACCCAACATTATTATCCTCATTTCAAGACAGATGTGTGATCATTTATTGCAACTTTCCATAGGCCTGTTGTTCTTATTAGATGCTGTCCAGTTGGTTCCAACTCATGGTGACTTTACAGGACAGAGGAGAACTGTTTGAAAGAGTTTCCAAGGCAAGGTTGGTAGATTCAAACTGTCGATCTTTTGATTAGCAGCCGTAGCTCTTAACTATGGCACCACGAGAGAGGGCTCCTTCATAGCTTTAGTAAAGGATAAAACCAGAATTCAAACCTATGTGGAATCTACTGCTAAACATTTGCTTCTTCACCATGATAACCCGTCCCTCACCTCCATATAGTAGGAGCAAAGAAAGAGCCGTTTAAATATAAAACCCAGAATCACAGAAACTTTGTAGATTGTCTGAATTCTATTTTATTTAGAAACTAGCAGGACTATGTGGAGAGTAATAATCTGCCTCTTGAATCAGCTTGCCTGGGTTTGAATCCCTGTTCCATCCACCTTCTTCTAGAATCAGCTAGAGGAATTCAGTTAACTTCCCTTTGCTTCAGTTTCCTTCTTTGTAAAATGTAGATGGCAGAAACCTCACTGGGATATTTTGAGAAATCTGCCTATTAATTTACAGGAAGGGCTTGTACAATGTGTTTTGCTGTCATTGATCTTAACTTTAATCTCTTTTATACTTTGATTCTCATGTTACAGATATAACTTTGGTACCTTCCCAGCATAAACACTGATATTTTCTGAGTAAAAACTACAGATGCTTTTTCATTAGTTTTAGTATCCACTATCACTTTACCATGAGTTAACTACTTAACTGTATGTCCAAAAGGCAAAATGTTGCACATGATTAAAGACCACGACTCATTCAATTGCTGCTAATGCTGGTAGAAATGTTGGATCTCTGTGTCCAGACTTAGATCTTGCTTCAGTCAGATACTGCATTGAAAAAGGTTTAAGTTAATGCTGGAATTGTGACAGTTTATTTTAAACTACTGTCTTTCTTAAATCATAGTAAAAAAACACTAAGATTTCTATTTACTGAAGACAAGAGTCTATTTTAGAAGTTTATATGAAAATGATTATGACAGTAGTCTTCCTGTTTTTCAATGGCAGTAGAGAAGAGTGTAGTGTACTTAGGTGGAAAGGTCACATGAGGATGACTCAAGAAGGAATCTTCTCCTCTAGTTCACAGCCCAAACACAAATAAGAAGTCCCACTTGATTTCTAAGACCAGTTTCTTTTTGTTTGTTTTTTGTTTTAATATTTTTTTCCCCCCTTGGTGGTTTACTCAGGTCTTCTCATTGTTATAATTGTACTTTAGGTGAAGATTTACAAAACAAGAAGTTTCTCATTAAACAATTAGTATACATATTGTTTCGTGACATTGGTTACCAACCTTACAACACGTCATCATTCTCCCTTCTTGACTTTGGGTTCCTTATTACCAGCTTTCCTGTTACCTCCTGCCTTCTAGTCCTCGCTCCTGTGCTGGTGTGTCCAATTAGTCTTCCTTTGTTTTATGGGCCTGTCTAATCTTTGAATGAAGGGTGGACCTCAGGAGTGACCTCTTTACTGAGCTAAAAGGGGACCTGGGGGCCCTACACTCAGGGTTTGTCTAGTCCCTCCCAGGCCACTTGCAGCGGGGCATCTTCTAGTTGCGTGGAGTGTAGACTGGTGGAAGTTGTGGTATTGTGGTCCATTAGTGCTTTGGATGCACCTTTCCCTTGAGTCTTTGGTTTTCTTCTCTCTCCCTGGTTCCCGAAGGGGTGAGGACAGTGGAGTATCATGGATGGCTACTCACAGGATTTTAAGACCCCAGATGCTGTTCAACAAAGTAGAATGTAAGATATTTTCTTTGTAAACTGTTATACCAGTTGAGCTAGTTATTCCCCCAGACCATGGTCCTTACAACCCTCAGCCTCTAAGACGGTTATTTTGAAACAAAGAGGAAAACTTGTATTCTACCCTTTCACCATCAAGAACAAACGGCAAATTAACAGTAATGATGAATAGGAAAATTAAGCAGAAGCAAAACTACAGTTTTCACACACATATTTCTAAGTAGATTAATGATTTCCTTTTAGTATAGTAAATGTGTCAAGACAGTAAAATGTGTGGAATAATTAAAAATGTAAAATTATATACTACTGAAACTCTGCCTAGTCCTTATTAATGCAATGCTGTACTTAAGCAGAAAACTGGAATGGAAATAGAAACTATAAGCAAGTGTTCCAGCCAGAAATTTTCAAATAAAAATGCCTTTAAAAAAGGAACTAAATGAAAAGAGCTTCAAAACAGAAGTCAAGAGAAGAGACACAAGCAATTCAATTTTAAACATGGCCAGGGGCAGGAAATGAGACACCTAAGGAATCAAATGTAACTGAGGAAATAATCTTGGTAATAAGAGTGGTTTTGAAGCAGAACAGTCAATAGCCTAGTGTTCAGTCTTTGGCTCAGACCCGTAAAAGAGCACATACACTAAGCTTTCCTCATGGGCAAAAGTATGCTTCCTCAGCTGGAAAAGCCAGTCCAAATCCTTTAATACGTTAATAGATTATTTTGGTCTGAAAGAATGGATCATTTTGGAAAATTATATCTGTCCTCCCAAAATGGAATAAAGAAAGTAGGACTATTTAGGGAATAAAACAAAAAAAACAAGCAAAGGAACCTGTTACAATCCAGGCAGCTTCAGCTCATCACATCCCACATATTATAGAGTGGAATTTCTCTGTGGGGTTTTAGTGGCTGTCATCTTTGCAGAAGCAGATCATCAGGCTTTTCTTCTGCAGTGCTATGGGATGGGTTCAAATTGCTAAGCGTTTGGTTAATAGTTGAGGGCAAACTGTTTGCACCACCCACAGATATTATGGGGGATAGAGGATCTCAAAATTTCTATGACAAATAACTGTGGTAAGTTCAGTTAAAAAAAGAAAGACTAAGTATTAGCAATGTGTTATGCTATGTCCAGGAAATCATGAAAACAGAAAAACATGGCCCTCTCCCTTAAGCATTCACAACCTCATCAAGATGCTGAAGGAACACAGAGGAGGAAGGAAGCAGTTCTCCTCAAAAGTTTTTTTTAAAAGTCTTCAGGGAGTTCTACCCAAATACATATCCACTGCCACTGAGTCAGTTCCAACTCACAGTGACCCTAAAGAACGGAGTGAAACTGCTCCATAGGATTTCCAAGCTGTAATCTTCATGGGGAAGCCCTGGTGTTGCAGTAGTTAAGTGCTACAGCTAAACAAAAGGTTGGCAGTTCAAATCCATGAGGTGCTGCCTAGAAACCCTGTGGGGCAGCTCTACTCTGTCCTACAGGTTCACTATGAGTTGGAACCGACTCCGCAGCAACAGGATTATTATTATTTTTTTTTTTAATCTTCGTGGAGGTGTTCTGCCATGTCTTTATTCCTAGGTGGGTTTGATCCACAACCTTTTTGATTAGTAAAAAAGTGAGCAGCGGTTTCAGGGTTCCCCTGGGAGCGTGGCCCCTGGCCCTGATGCTGCCCTTGCCCATAAATCATAACAAAGGCCCACTCTTCGGACACAAATGGATTGGACTTGGTGATGCAGAGTGACCATATATTGGATGCACTTTATGGTTCTATGCATCTATAGGATGTCATCCTGCTGACTTCTGGCTGGAGGAAGGAGAGGGGGTGGAGAGGAGGGGAAAGAAGACTGTTGGGAGGATGAGACATGTATGGAGCAGAGAGGAATAGTGTGCTGTCACCAGGCAGGAAGAGCAGTGGAAGCTGCATATAGGTGGGCATGGAAATTTATACGGGAATGTACATTTTCACTCAGTCATATGAAATAAAATAATAATAATAAAAGTGAGCAACAAGGCTCCTTCTTCACGAATAAGGGTGATGACTAGCAACTGATAATTACAAATGTTTCCAGACAATGAGGCCAGCACAGGCAAAGACCAGAGTCATGTTCCTGCCAGGAACTACAAGTTCATTATTATTCCCCATTAATCTGAAATATGAGAAGCAACTGGGCAAGTAGTTGACAATAAAGTAGGCCAGAAAGATAGGAGAGGGTCAGATGATGAAAGACCTTGAGACCCTACTAGGAGTTTGTACTTAAAGCTGCAATATTTTAAGCAGACTAGTGGACTAAGTCCAGCACCGTGGTTATAGAAGGTTATTGTGGTGATAAGGCAGAGGAAGGCTTATACAGTCATGTTTAAGAGCTCATGCTTTAGACAGATATAACTGGACCCAAACTATAACCCTAATTCAAAACTGTAAACCTTAAGCAAATGATTTCACTTTTCTACCATTTAGTTTTCTCAAGTGTAAATGTTGAATAATAATATCTATGCCTACAGCTATACAATATATGGCTCAAATTCGACAGTATAACAGCTCCAGCACAGGGCCTGGCTCATCAAGGCTGTGAAACAAAACACAGCTATTGCTGTGATGCCGAACAACTTACATCAGAGTTTCCAGACTGAGACAGAGGAAGAAGAAAGATCATGAATTAGAGGTCAAAACCACAGCAGTTAACACTAACAACAAGCACTGTTAACCTGCTCAGCTGTTAAACGAGAGGCTGGAGGTTTGAGTTCACTAAGAGGTACCCAGGAAGAAAGGAAGGCCTGGAGATCCACTTCTGAAAACTCAGCCGTCGTATAGACTCTGGAGCCCAGTTGCGCGCTGACACACACAAGGTTACCACGACTCTGAGTGGACTGGACAGCAGCTGGTGTGTTTTTTCATTCTCATTATAGTGATTATGGGCAGAGGAAAGATGAAAGCACAGCCTACAATCAAGCAGCTATGGTAATGACCTAAGAGAAGCTGAGCTGGTGAGGACCTAAACTAAGGGGCACCACTGGGGAGGAAGAGGTGGTGACTTTAGAAACTGCATGTAAACAGGAAAAAGATAAAAATCAAAGACTGAGTGATATAACGTGGAAAAGAACAGAAGACGAAACTGAGGTTCTGATTTGGGAAAAGATGGTATGTGGCTTTCTTGGCCATGGAGATTAGAAGCAATCGAAGTCGGAAGGGTTGAGAAGAGAACGAGAATTTGCAAATCACATTTAACCCTAAAATGTGACTCTAAGGGCCCCAAACCAAACCCACTGCCATCAAGTCGATTCTGACTCACAGCAACCCTGTAGAACAGAATAAAACTGGCCCATCGAGTTTCTAAGGAGCACCTGGGGGATTTGAACTGCCAACTTGTGGGTTAGCAGACACAGCTGTTAATCGTTATACCACCAGGGAGGAGGAGTGTATTTCTCAGAAAGTACTTTTACATATTCTACATTCTTAGTCAAACCAAAACAAAGAAGAAAAATAAGAGGTATGGAAAGTCACATATAAAGTTAACAAACGTGCATTTTAAAATAGAGCAAAATGATGCCTGAAGGATTTTGTTGATGAAAAATGATTTATAAAGACAGTCAATATCTTATTTAAACATGCTGTTAATAATGCAATATTTTCATCAAGCTTTTGGACTAAAAATTCCAGGAAACATGAAACAGTTATGGGTAATTACCGTTCTTCAATTTGCTTATCTCTGCACCCAAATGATGGTTCTTTCAAGCATCAAGAAACGATCCAGTCTCAAGTACAGATGTGTTTAAAGGCAGCACATTTAATTTGCTAAAATTCTACAACAGTCTCCAAGAAGGTAATGGTTTTAACATTTTTACTGTCATTTTTTTCCCCTTCATTTCCCTTTAGAAGTCAACCCTGTGCAATTTAATCTTTCAAGGAATCCTTCTGCTGATAAACTACACAGGATACATGCAGCTGATTTGACCCAAACCTTTCAGTTAATAAATATGAGAGGCAGCTTTATAAAAAAGAAATGCAATCAGGATTTGCACAGAAGGGTTTTCCTGAAAGGTAAAAATAATAGCGGCATTTGACTGACTTTTATACCTGGAAGCAGAAGATGTCCTTGCAAAACATCTTGACAGAGCTCTAGTTGTGCAGAGACTTCCAAAAGATAAGCAAAGCATGAAAGATACGAGCAATGCCAGACAAAATGATATGAAATAAAAGCATTTTCCAAAGCATTTAAAAATGACAGCTTAGAAAAAGTTTGTGTTTACATTTATCAAATATAAGTTAGGTGAGTTTTTAAAAAGGAAAAGATGCACTTTAGAATCTTTGCTGCCAAGATGGTCCAGGTGGTATTTATTTATTTATTTTCTCACTCAACCATTTATCTATTTACTGTGGTTAACAGTCTCAACTGCTACCTGAAAGATTGAAGTTTCAATTCCACCCTGAGGGAATGGGTAGAAAGACCTGGTGATCTCCTTTGGAAAGATTAAAACCAAAAACCAAACCCACCACTGTCTCCTGAATCCAACTCATTACAGCCTAGAGTTCAGAGTAGAACTGCCCCATAGAGTTTCCAAGAAGCACCAGGAGGATTTTGAGCTGCCAACCTTTTGGTTAGCAGACATAGCACTTAAGCCACTACATCACCAGGATTTCCTTTGAAAGATTAGTCATTGAAAATGCTTTGGAGCACAGTTCAATTCTGCCACCATGGGATCCTATGAGTCAGGATTTACTCAAAGGCAAGTGGCTGGTTTACTGGACACTTCAGTGTGACCTTTTCATTATTAAGAAGAGCCTAATGCTTTACCTCCTGTGTGAGCTCTTTAAACAAGTGCTCTACTGTGCATTATTTGGCTTACTGTATAATCAAGAGTCAAACAATGAGATTCTTTTTGTCAGTGGTATGATTGCACATGTCTTTGGTATAAAATACTGTGTCATATTAGCATTGCCATTGATTATTATCAATTACTCTTTCTCTATTCCCCACATACCTCTGCTGCTGAATTTCCAGAATGTACTGAGATAATTTTGAAAGGCTTGTTTAAATAACATCCTGTTTGCTTTTCTCTCTTTTCTTTTTTGGGAGATCTGGTGGTACAGTGATTAAGAGCTCAGCTGCTAACCAAAAGGCTGGCAGTTCAAATCTACCAGCCACTCCTTGGAGACCCTTTGAGACAGTTCTACTGTGTCCTGTAAGGTTGCTATGAGTCAGAATTGACTCAAAAACAATCGGTTTTTGAATTTTGTTTGCTTTTCGTAGTATTTAATTTGTAAGGGAATCCTGTAAAAGGACAAACATTAAAATTTGAACCCGAATGGAAGCAACTTTCTAGATAATTGAGGCCAAAGACATTTTGGGACCTCAAGTTCCTACATACATTTCAGAGTAAAGCATTTTGAAAACTATTATCCAGTAACTATCTCAATTCTCAACTATCAGAATTGCACATTGGTTGATGTAAACAGAAGGTGACTGACTACAATCAACTAAGCCAGACATCTGAAAAAAAGAAACTTGAGAATACATACACGAGTATATCTGGTTAAATAAAGGGACAAGCTGGAAAATTCAGTAAATTGTTACTCTCTTAAATCGGTATGGGTTCCATATTCACAATTGTTTTCATTCCTGATTGCCTACTTGTCTTGTTTCTAAGATTTCCATCTTAGATAGAGAAGTTTCTTTATTGAAGCTGAGCAATGGAAATGTTTGGCATATATGATGTACCATCTAAAAATGGCCGCCTTCTTATGGTTTCAAATAGTTATTGTAAAGTAAATAATGTGTATTACTTTCAGGAAAAAAAAGTAATGAGGATCAGTAATCATGAGAAAAAAAGATAACTATTATCAATTAGAAATAATATCTTGGGTTTTTTCTAAGTACATGTGCAAGTGAAGTTAAGACTTGTGTAAATTATGTATTCATTGGGTAATTTAGTGTTTTCAGAGTTCTGTTTGTTTCTCTTTATTTTTAAATTGGACTTGTTGATTTTTCCTCTTTGATGTATACTTTTAGACTGCTAGCTATCCATTTCCAACTGATTCCTAAGCAAAAAAAGTCAATGTAGTGAGATCCCAGGCTACTGTAGACAAAAGAGAAAATGGATTAAAGTTCCAGTCACTGTTCACTAGATAAAAACTACGGAAACATTTATGTAATCCAGTGTGGTCTAATCCACTGATTTGGGCTAGCCTGGAAGAACAGGGCTTCGTGGTGGTTATGCAGGTAAAGATGCCTGGCTGAAATTCCTCTAAATCCTGTCTTACCAGTTCTATCACTGTGCTTTGTGGAATGGTGGTGGAACACAGGATTGTAACAGAAAACATGTTGTATCCTTGATGAGGCAGGGCCAGCGCTATGAGAGGGTCATCACCCACCAAAGGCATACCAGCTACAGGAGACTAGCATGAGCCCTTTCATGAACAACCTTCAACAGTTACATTGTGTGGCACTGAGGGGCAGTAATAACGATGAATTGTTCAGAATCCGAGTCTTTCTTCATTTGACAGAAGAACAGAACAACAGAGCTATTCTTTACATTGCAGGGGAGATGAAGTATCCCACTGATTATTCAATCAGAAACCCTGAAAACAAGAGATAGAAATGCCCATATGCATATATAAGCTCACTTTAGTGGAAGAGGTCCCAACGTGTATATGTATTTAAGTTCCATCAGCAGGAGAACACACAGACTCTACTATTATCTACTATTTTCTTTCCTACTTAATGCATCATGATCGTCTTCCCATGACTCTTTTCATCATCATCTTTCCATGCATATTTATTTTTAATGAATAGAAAATTATTTTTATTTTATTTTATTTTATTTATTCATTTTTGCCCAGTCTTTTTTTTTTTGTTCTAAAGCTTAGTAGCGCCATACCACCCAGGCTTTATGGAAAATAATCACTTTTAACATGACAGGTGATTGTCTTGTCAGGTCCAGATAATTGAGATCCAGCTATCGGTCCCTGTGCTTACTCTGCAGTCTCTTTTGTATCATCCTGTTCTTGGATTTTTCAGTGTTTGCCAGCCTATCATTAACCTAATTAAAATCAATGGAGTTGAAAGTCTGTATGTTCTCTTTCTCTCTCTCTAAAGAATTCTATTTTCCAAAACACCGTAAGAAAATAAACTGGCATGTAGAACTTTCTTCAGCAGTGTAATAGTCACACATCACTAACTGTATATATTTAGCTCCCAACAAAATCGCCTGATTTTGCATTTGCTAGCTAACCAGCAAACTCCAGGTTTCTTTTGTCCACAAGGGATGCTCACCCACTGAGTCTACTCTTAAAAGTAGTCCAGTTACTAATAACTACCCTAAAGAAAGGCTCAGAGACTGAGTCGGCATCAAAGTTATCACCTTCCTGTAAGCTGATTTATTGGGTTCAATTCTCCAAATACAAATTTGCTGGCAAAAGTGTTGTTGCTGTTGTTTTCTGGATTTAAGCTGGGAAAGTGGTAACTAGAATCAAAGGAAAAAATTCTCAACTAATAAAGTGTTGAATTAATTTAAGGCTTCCAAAGAAGACGGGGAACCTCTGCGTTTCTATGATTTGCAGATGTCACTAGTTCATAATCCTTTAGTCTTCTCCAAGAAAGAGGACGAAGGCTAAATGGGCAGAACAGCAGTCCAGATTTATGCTGCCCTTCTGGGATGGAGGTCTTGCCTAAGATAATGTCATGAGCATTTACCATCTTCTGCAAAACAACAGTTTGCTCACAATCTGTCAGACTATATGTCTGAAATATGGATACATTAAAATAAAACCTGCTAACTCTCATTTTGTCATACTTCAGAGCAGTTCTATTTCCTTGTGGGTGATAATAGTAAGCCATCTACTGAAACTTATAAAAACATTAAGTCGGGTGAATTTATTTTAAAACATGTATTTTTCTAAACCATGTATGTATTGAAATAGATTTTTACCTGTGATGAAAAGGAAATTCCAATTCATAAATGATAGAATGAAATGTAAAAATGTTCACTATTAGTTTTTACACCTTTGAGCAATGTGGATAACTATTACACACTTTTGGTTTTATTTCTTAAGGAAAAAAGCAGCAAGCAGTACATATTCTGTTCTACAATGAACAGATATAAATTTTCCAGAAAATATGGATAAAGTTAAGCTAGAAATATTATAAATATCCTCCCAACAAAAGAAGGTTTTATGTTTGTTGATTTACTTCTAAGTCATTTGTCTAACATTATCCTTCTTCAGGACTATTACAAATGTTTCTTATTTTTGAATAACAAATTTTCTAAGACAATCTAAATATAAAACACCAGGCTGCCATTTTGAAGCTGTATTGCCTTTACAGCCATTAGTTGCATAATTAAAAAGTATTTTGTAGGTCAGATGTTTTCAAAGTTGCGATATCATCACACAAGCACAGTGTCAAATTTTACTAATGTGGTTGTTTTATCTTGGCTTCATCGCCAACAATGTCTGTTACACAGAATGTTGAACTGAGGGGGACAAATGAAGACTAAAACAACACTTGTCGGAAGCAAAAGACATAGTGTAATTTCAAGATTTTTCTGTAATTTGTTTTAGCTACAAGAACCATAATGAAGAGAAAGTACTGAAAGTAGTAAATCTTCTATTTAAAAAACAACCCAGTGAGAAAGGGTCAATGGATGGGTATGATGACAATTACAAATGCTTCTAAAACATGTGTTACTCACTGAGGGTGATTCCTCTGTTATTTATCAGTAACAGGGAAGTATTGAGACTTTTCATCTCTATCAATAATTCTAATGTTGGAAAACTTGCTCCCTAATACAAATATATTAGGAACCACTGTTAGAGATTATCTTCTCATTTAAGGCTTAAACTCATTAAAAAGTGTCTTCCCTGAGTAGTTTGTCTGGTTGCTTACACAGAAGCTAATTATTTCCCAAGAATGTCCATTCCATTCTTTCAACACTGAGAGTTTACAAATAATACCCTTCCCAGACTTGGAATATCATTCTTCCATTAACAATCTCTGGAGTCATGTATACAAAATATAAGTCTACTTCCATAGGTACTTGGTGTCATTGAAACTGATTATCTTCTCTGCCCCTCCTTCTCCAGATGTAGGTTGTGTTTTTTTGTTTGTTTTTTTTAATGCTAAAAATAAACAATTTGAGTCAACCTGAACATAATTTTCAGTAAACTTATGATTATTGTCAGACCTATGTTTTTATACTCCATAAGTAGGATAGGTCCTATGGTTAAGAGCTTTGTTTGCTAACCAGAAGGTTGGCAGTTTCAATCTACCAGCTACACCCTGAAACCTCATGAGGTCAGTTCTATTCATCCTATAGGATCACTATATGTCAGACTCTACTTGATGGCAACAGGTTTGATTTTTCTTCTTTAACAAGTTGGATGGACAATGAATACAGAAGAATAAAGAAATCATGTCTTTGAATTACACTGTTGTCAAAGAAAATTGACCATACTGTGGATGGCTAGAAGAATAAATAAATCTGTCTTTGAAGAAGTACAGCCAGAATGCTCTTTCAAAGCAACAGCGGCAAGACTTTGTGTCAAGTACTTTGGACACGTTATCAGAAGGGACTAGTCCCTGGAGAAGGACACCATGCTTAGTAAAGTAGAGGGTCAGAGAAAAGAAGAGAAGACTCTCAATAAGATAGATTGACATAGTGGCTGCAACAATGATCTCCAACAGAGCAACAATTGTGAGGATGGCACAAGATCGGGCAGTGTTTCATTCTGTTGTTCATGGGGTCGCTGTGAGTCAGAACTAACTTGATGCTACTTAACAACAAGAACATCATAAGTGAGATTTCTGGATTTGGACATATAATCTGTTCTGCACAGGACATCAAAACTGTAAACAGACAATGGGCATTTAACGCATACACACTGTAGACCATACACTACATGGGAGCTAGGGAGGAAAAACCCGAACCTAGATGTCAAGCTTCTAGAGGACAGGGCTTGGTTTTCGTTTACAGCCATATACAGAGTGCCTGGTAAGAGTTTATTGAAGATTAATTTAAGAACAAACTGAAAATCACGGACTTTTCAGAAACAAGCACCATAAACGAGGGGTTAAATATCTCAGTATGAGATAAAACAAGTAAGAGTGAAGGCGCACCATTTGACATTGACTTTCAGGAGTAAGAGGATACACCATATAGGAAGCGCCAAGGGGGGCATTAAACGTGGCAGCCCAAGGAAAGGCACGGAGGTCTGAGTCAGCACCATGTGCCTGAAGAAATTGTACGAGGACTTTTTAAGGAAAAGCAGACATTTCATATAAATGAGGTAAAGATGACTTATTCAATAAGTAGTGTTAGAAGAGTTAACTAAATTCTTGGAAAAAAAGAAGTCTCCTATTTTTCATCAGTGTTCAGAAGTGCCTTACAGATGTGTGTATTTGGATACGTATTTATCGTGTGTGTGCGCGTGTGACAGAGAGAGAGAAAGTGAGAGGGAGACAGTGAGAGACAGAGAGAAAGAGAGACAGTGAGAGACATAGAGAGAAAGCGCCCATGTGTGTAGTAAAGTCATTACAGGGAAATACAGGAGATTGTATTCCTGAGGTTTACATCTGTTTAGGTCCTCATGCTCCTAAACTAAAAGAAAAACGTAATGTTTATTCTACCACATTAAAATACATACATATATATATATATATGTGTATGTATACACACAGCACAACTGGACCCCCTTCTTAGTCACCTGGTACTGCTCTAACAGAAAGTATCACAAGTGGAACGTTTCATGAAGGGAAGCTTTATTTGTCACAGTCCAGTAAGCCACAAATCCTTTAACAAGTTACAAGTCCATTCAATAAGAGAAGTTATCACAGTCCAGTAAGATAAGTCCAAATTCAAGGAAAGCATCTCGGCACAGGAACCTTGGGTCCAAAGGACATGTCCTGCTCTGACGCTTCTCTCTTGGTGGTACGAGGTTCCCAGCTTCCGTTCCCAGCTTCCTCTGCTCACTTCTCTCCCTTACATTCCACAAGCTTGCAGCTTGAGTCCTGTCTCACTAACACAACTGTTGCCCATTATCTATCATCAATATCACAGAGGCAGGATTCACACCACATGGAAGGAATGGCACCATATTAGGACTCACAGCTGAGTCCAATCAACACATACAGTTTTGGGAGGACACAATTCAATCCGTGACAACCCAGCAAAAGTTAAAAAGTTTCCTGGACCTATTCAAACACTTTGAGGGACAGGGTAACTGGTTCGGGGGCCTGGGAACCATAGTTTCAGAGCACATCTAGGTCATTTGGCATAACAGATTTATTAAGAATTTGTTCTGCATCCCACTTTGCTGAGTGATGTCTTAAAAGTTTGCAGCTGCCATCTGAGCTGTATTAACTAGTCCCCACCCAAATGCAGCAAGGGAAAATGAAGAACATCAAAGACACAAGGAAAATGTTAGCCAAAGAGACTGACAGTTCATGTAAACCAGAGAATTACATCAGCCTGAAGCCAGAACAGGTAGATGGTACCAAGCTACTACCACCACCAATTGCCCTCACAGGAAACGCAACAGAGAGTTCCTGGCGAAGTGGGAGAAAATTATGAATAAGAGCTCAAATTCACTTAAAAAATCCAGTTTAATGACGTGACAGAGCCTGAAAGTCACCTCTATGGCCCAAGACACTCTGTTAATCTAGAATTGAAACCATTCCCAAAATCTACTCTTTGAACAGAGTGATGCAAAACAAAACAAACGAAAAAGAAAAATCAAAGCCATTTCCATCAAATCAGTTCTGACTCGTAACAGCCCTAGATTAGAACTGCCCTATAGGATTTCCATGGAGCACCTGGTGAATTCAAACTGCTGACCCTTTTGCTTAGCAGCCGTAACTCTTAACCACTGTTCCACCAGAGCAGATAGGACCACCAAACAAAAGATAACACATGTGAGGAGTATACTTCTTTCATCACACACAAGAACAAATGTGCAGCTCCTGACTGGAACCAGGATGCAAAAGCAGAAAAGGACAAGAACCGGTTGTGGGAACTGCAACTAGTGTTACAAAGCAATATGTGCATAAATTTTTGCATGGGAAATCAACTTGAGCTGTAAACTTTCACCTAAAGCACAATAAAACAAACAAACCTGTATTCAGAAAGCAAGCATAATCAATATTAAAACACACAGTACTCGGGAGGAAAATATTTGCAACAAATTGTACAATATAAAAGATTAATTTCCAGGTCTATAGAAAGCTCCTACAAATAAATAAGAAAGTGAAATACCATAAAAATGTGGGCAAAGCATATAGACATGCATTTTTATAAGATATAAAAATGACCTATAACATAAAAATATGCTTGCATTTTCTGTTAGTAAAGTACAAATCCTTATTAAAATAATACAGTCTAATTTTAATTGTTCCATTTTGCAAAAAAAAATTAAAAACTGACAAAGTAATGTTAAGCATACCGAAAAAATACACTTTATGTACTAAGCTGATTAAGCCTTTACATCGACAACTTAATAATGCCTCTTTAAAAAGCGTATACCGTACACACATGTAAAAGATATGCAGCAGTTTCTGTAGGAATCTGAGCAGGGTTGCAAATAAGAGAAGCAGAGTCTTTGATGTTTTACATCATTGTATTTTAGTCTGTATTTCATTTTGTTTGATAATTTAATATATGTTATTTGACTAATTTGAAAATGTGTGGTATTTTTCATCCACATTTTGTTATAAAAATGCTAAAACATACAGAAAAGCTGAAAGGAGGATTCAGCAAACCCACTTAACCGCCAGGTGGAGATTATGTAACTGTTTAAACTTCTACTCCATTTGAGCGATCATTCATTCATTCATCCATGTATCCTGAATTCATCTTATTTTTGGTGCAATTTAAAGCAAGTTACAGACACCAGTACACTTTGCATAAAACTACTTTAATAAGCATAATATTAACTACAGTTCAATTTTCTATCAGATTGTCTTCACTTTCTTAAAAGGAAAAATGCACAAGTATTAATTGCACCGTTTGATGAATCTTCACAGATGACTTCACTCCTGTAAGACAAACTCTTATCAAGCTTCTGTGCAGGTGTCTGGTAGCAAACCAAAAGTTGGACAGTTTGAAACCACCAGCCGCTCCTTGGAAATTCTGTGGGGCAATTTTGCTCTGTCCTAGAGGATTGCTGTGACTCGGAATGGACTCGATGGCAATATTTTGTTTTTTTCGTTAGCTACACAACATTTCCGTTTCCCCGATGACTTCCTTCATCTTCTTTGCTGATATATCTTCATCCCTAACGTCTAGAAGTAACTGTTGCTTTCCTTTCTGCCTCTTGTAGAGCTTCATAAAAACTGCATCCCACAGTATGCACCCTTATGAAAAGTTTCTTTCTCTCAGAATAGTGTTTTTGAGATTACCCCGTGATATTGCTTGTGTCAGTAGTTCTCGTGTGTGTGTGTGTTAATCTCTAACTAGTACTCTCTTGTATGAATGTAACATGGTGCATTTATAAACCCCTGATAAACACTTGTGCTCTTCCGAGTTTTGAAATATTGAAAATTTAACTGATAGAATAATCTTGTATAAGTCTTTTCATAAATACGTGTTTTTCATTTCTGTGGGCTAAATACCTAGAAATGATATTGTTGATATAGGGTAAGTGTAGGTTTAGCTTTGTTAGAATCTTCCAAATCTTTTTCCAACGTCACTGTACATTTTTGAACTCCCATCAACAACATATAAGAGCTCCTATTGCCCTACAGGCTGCCCAGCATGATTGTACTGTCATTTATTCTAACCTTTATCATTCTGATATGTCTGCATCATATTTACAAAAAAGAGTAAATGTGCCACTGCTTAGGTGAATGTACCATGAAACTATCGGTGTCATAACACCAAAATAACATATGAGGACTGCCAGTGAAGTTCATGAACTCATCCTAGGAAAACTGCTAGATGCCTCATTGCTCAGCATCACTATGGTCACCTTTGAAGTACTGCTCTTGGTGAGCTTATGCACAGATGCCAGCGCCTAGTCCACCCTTCAAAGCAGTTTTGGAACTTTTTCTCTGAAAGGGCCATCAGAGCCATCATCACGTTACCCTCAATGTACTGAATGTCATCAAAATATTTTCCTTTCAACACATCCTTCGTCTTCAGGTAAAGAAAAAAGTCATCAGGGACCAGGTACGGTGAGTAGGGAGGGTGTTCCAATCTTACAGGCAACTACACAGTTAAGTTCGCGAACTTTCCAGCGTGCCACCTTGCACAATAGCCGTTCCAGAAAGAGTTTCCAAATTGCTTTAAAAGGTGGACCTGGTGCTTGCAGCGGATGCACAGCTTCCCAGAGAGAGTACTTCGAAGGCGACCCTGGTGATATTCAGCAGTGCAGTACGTAGCACTTAGAACAATTAAGTTCACGGACTTCATTGTCAGACCTGTATTAAGGACATTTTAATTAAGATTTGTTTTTTTCCAGTCTTCTTATACTTGGACAGTTCCAAAAGGAAACATTTTTAAAAAGGGTTTTAGACTTGCACATACAAGTAAGTTTGTTTCATTTTGAATAGCCAATCAAGTTAATGTTTCACTTGTTTTTCTCAAGTGGATATTTTGACGTTAGTCATACACAAGAAGATTTTAAGGCAGTATATATACAACACAACTGCAGTATACAAAAATATTGTCAGATAAAGTGACAACATTTAAAATATTAATAACACTTGCCTATAGAGCCTGCAGTCTCATAGCAGGGACTTGTAATTAATAACTAAACTAAACCCCTTTTCCTACATTGAAACTTATTCTTTCTTTAAGTGAAGTTTTGACTACAACTTTCTGACATCCAAGAATGTCATCATAGATCAATCAGGGCACCTGTCAGTTCTCCCAGGCTTTCTTAGTAGCTCATTTTAGATGCCATCCGTCAATATATGCTGCTTTGGCTTCTTCAGTGTGTTTTCTCTTAGATAATTGGCTCTCCCATGCATCACGTAGATTATCAATCCTTAAAAATAAGGATAAACATGAAATTTAAATTTTAAATTTATGTTTCATACACTGGAAGAGAAAAGACTGGTTTTAATTCCCTAGGTCTTTAAATGAGTAATGAAGCAGGTTTTACATTTTAACCAGGAGGCATATTAATTAGCTGTTCATTTGAAAAGGGAACGTTTAAGGGCAAATAGAACCCTCTGAGAACTCGCTTTAACCTTTTACTTACAAAACCAGTTGAATGTCTATATGCATTTTTTTAAAGATATTTTGACATTGTATTTGACTCCAACACAATGAAAGGGTGATATAACAGGACTTAGACACATGTGTTTTGATTCACAGAAACACATGAGGAAAATCAGCAAAGTAAAGCTTAATTATGTCTCTTCTTTACTTTTTAAAAGCCTATTTAATAAGATGGTTGCACTAATTCTTTCTTGCAGCTTAGATATTGAAATTATTATCTGTAAGTAGCACAAGAAACAACATGACATCGCTGATGGAACATCTGAGCCACCAATAGGAACAAATGAGATTGGTTCATCTCTGTATCCTGCAAAAAATTTTTCCACCTCAAACAGAAGAGACACTATGATGGTGGATACCCCCAACGCTCAGAGAATAGAGAAGCCAAAGCTAAGAATCCTCATCGTTCCCCTGATTTGTCATAAATTGATGTCTTCCCTAGCAACATATTCCAACTTCCTGCCAGTCCTCCATCAGTTTCTAAAATTGGCCTTGTAGTAATTGAGAAAACATGCTAAGGGTTTGCTAATGTTTCAGAATACTCTGGGGGTCAGTTCTACCCTGGCCCCTAGGGTCGCCATGAGTCGGATCCGACTCGACGGCACTTGGCTTGGCAAGGTACAGTACTGGTTGCCCTGTTTAATATATGAAGGCAAAATGGATTTAAGGCAGCAAACTACTTTCTGGGGCTTAGTTCCGTAGTTATGCAGGTTTGACTTCCTGCATCAGCACTGCTTTCCCCTTGACTTCCTCAGACAACGCGTTCTCCTGATTATTGTCCTACCTCCGTGGTGCTTTTGTTTTGAGAACCACTGATGATCTGACCTTATCTATCTTTCCTCTTAAAATCGGAGTGCTCCAGGTTCTTGATCTTCTCCTTCTCTCTGTCTGATCTCACCAAATTTTAAGATTCAACAAGGTTGGCAGTTCAAATCCACCAGGCGTTCCTTGAATACTCTGGGGGTCAGTTTCACCCTGGCCCCTAGGGTCGCCATGAGTCGGATCCGACTCGACGGCACTTGGCTTTATTTTTAATATGCCGGTGACACCCACATGTGTATCTCCATGTAGGAGCTCTCCTTGGAATACTAGACTTGTATATCTATCTACCTCCTTGCTTTCCCTCCATCTATACTAAATAAACAGTTAGCTGCAGTCATGGCAACCCAGTGTTTATCAGAATTTGTGCCCCAAAGGATTTTCAGTGGCTGATTTTTCTAGGTTGCCAGGACTTTCTTCCCAGTGTCTTCAATAGGATTTGAACGGCCAATCTTCCAGTTTTTAGCCAAGTGCTTAACTATTTGCTCCACCTGGGGATTCTAGATGCTGAATAGACATGTGAACATTAGCAACTCCAGAACTCAGGACCCTGAGTTTTCTGCTTCAGACTTGCTCCTTCCATATTCTTCCCCAAGTCAGTAAATGACAGATACATTCCATCAGATCCTCAAGTCAAAAACTTTGCAGATATCTTTGTTGAACTCTTTGCCTTACACCATACCTCTACTCCATCAGGTAAACCTGCTGCTCGTATCTTCAAACTACATATAAATAGAAGTCTACCTCTTCTTATGACTCCATTAGTACCATCCTAGTCTAGCTTTTACCTGGATTTCATTCAAAAGTTTCCCTGATACACTCTTTCTTCTCACAACAGTAGAGTAATTCTCTTAAAACATGTTATGTGACATCATTAATTTGTTCAAAATACTACTTATTTTGGCTGTCTTGTTCTGTGTAACAAACATCTCCAAAATAGACAGGCTTAAAAACAAAGACATTAATAATTTTTAATTCTTGTTCAGTGCTCTGAGAATCAACTAGGCTCAGCTGGGTCATTCTGGCTTGGGGGTCTCCTCTTCTTGAATTTGACTAGGCTTCTGACTTCTTTGAAAAATATTAGAAATGATAATACATGACTTCAAAAAGTAGTTAATAAAAGACAATTTTAAAGAATTATGGCAATTTAAAACGTCTTTACTGTTCATCCCACTAGAAGTAACCAATATTCATTCAAGCATCTATAACAGGGTGAGCAAATCATGGTATGTGGGCCAAATTTGGTCACTGTCCCTCTTTTGCCCCCAATAAAATTTTATTATATTACAGTGAAGCCTATTTGTTTACATATTTTCTATGACTGCTTTTACTCTGTAGTTGAGCTGCTGTGACAGACTGAATGGTTCGTGAAACTGAAAATATTTATTATCTAGACGTTTGCAGAAAAAGTTTGCTGGCCCTTGATCTTCAATATCCAATAAAATCTGCTCCCTTGCTTCCTCTCTGAATTCATTTTTCTTGTACACTTGTATATTTTCCAGTTTACTGGCCACCTTGCTGTTTCGTCTGCCTGGACTGCTCTTCCTTCAGATAGCCAGTTGGCTCCTCCCTCTTCCTTCAGATAGCCAGTTGGCTCCTCCCTCTTCCTTCAGATAGCCAGTTGGCTCCTCCCTCTTCCTTCAGATAGCCAGTTGGCTCCTCCCTCTTCCTTCAGATAGCCAGTTGGCTCCTCCTTCTACCTCTTCCTCGTGTTTGTTTAAATGTCACCCTGCCAGTGAGGCCTTTTCTAAACACTCAACTTAAAATCCGTACTTTTTTGCACAAACTCTTTATCTGAGTTGTTTTTCTCTATAAAGCCCCAACCAAACCCACTGCTGTCTAGTCGATTCTGACTCACAGCAACTCTATGGGTCAGAGTAGAACTGACCCTTAGTTTCCAAGGAACACATGTGAAATTTGAACTGCTGACCTTTTGGTTAGCAGAGGTAGCACTTAAACACTATGCCACCAATATTTCCTATAGTACTTATAATATTCTCATGTGCTGTAAAAATAGCTAATTTTTATCCTTTAGGGTCCTTCTCCCCAACTAGAATGTAAGACACTGAGGTGTGGATTCTTGTCTGCTTTGTTTACTGATGCTTCCCAGGGTCTACAATGTGCCAGCACGTAGTAGGTCTTCAATAAATATTGGTTGAATGTAAAAGGCATGAATGCAGTGATAGGACAATAAAAGACGAATATGCAAAGTTCATATAAAATATTACAAAATAAAATTTATTGTCTGGGGTTACTCAAATTGTAAATAACATTGAATTAAAAGCTTTAAGTTTGAGCGAAGATCTTGATGTTATATTGATTCCCTTTTCCCCAGGATGAATGATGTTTTGAAGATGTTGATGCTAACATTAGTTTAAGCACATTCACTACTGTCATAAGAGGGAGAAAATCATTAGAGAGCTCAGATGTTAATATTCAAATCCCTCACCTTCTGCTATATGAACTCATCTATCACCTTGGGAATAAAATTGGGATAGTATAGAAATCCACAGCAAGGTAAAGGTTTTAACATAGAGACACTTTCTATTTTCTCTTGATGTCTCAGAGTAAAACGGTGAAGCTCAGAGGGGAGAGGAACTTTAATTTTTATGTTTCAAGTTTCTATTATTTATTATTTAAGAGTATGTGATTTGGAGTTAGGGTAAAACTGAGTCCAAATCCCAATGCTTTATTTTTCTAGCTATGCATCCTTGGAAAATTTCTTAATCTTTCTGATTCTTAATGTTTTTCTAATCAAGAAAACAGAGACAACGACATCTATCTCGTACAACAATTAGGGAATTGAATAAAATTAAATAGTATGTTGACTGTACTCTCTAGCAAACAGAGTATGTTCCTACATCTATTTTCAAAACTTGGTCACAATAGGGAAAAGTTTCTGTTTTACTTGGAGTAACCGTAAAAGCAAAAAAAAAAAAAAAAAAAAAAATTAAATACCCTTCTGTTTTTTTTTTTTTTTTAATTGTTATGGAGTGAATTCTGACTCAGTGACCCTAAATGACAGAGTAGAACTGTCCCATAGGGTTTCCAAGAAGCATCTGTTGGATTTGAATTGCTAGCTTTTTGGTGGCCAGTCATATCTCTTAACCACTCCACCATCTGCATTTCCACTTTGTCATGGATTGAATTGTCTTCTGCCCAAATTTTGTGTAGCCATTTGGCTGGGCTGTTTATTACCTTGCAAATACTAATCTCTGCCTATCTTTAGTAGACTGTATTTATGTTAAAGAAGATTAGAGTGGGACGTTAAACCCTTCCTAAAATGACCTCCCTGCTCCAATATATAGAGGTTTTCCCTGGAATGTGGCTTACACCGCCTTTTATCCTACAAAAGATAAAAGGAAATGGAGAAGTGCGTGTCCTTCACACCTGAGGTTCCTGTGTCAAGATGCTCCCTGACCAAAGACTGATGCAACACAGGAATTTTCCTCCAGGGCCAATAGAGGGAAAGGCTTCCTCTGGAGGGACAGGACACCCTGAATTCGGACTTGTAGCCTACTGAGTTGTATAAGAATAAACTTTTCTCTTCTTTTAAGCTATTCACTTTGTAGCATTTCTACTAGAGCAATGTCAGGTGACTAAGACACACACGTTCTACTGCGGCATGAATTAAAATTAGGAAGGTGCCCATTTGTCATAACTTACATAGAAAAAAGCATGAATAAATAAATAGGGTGAGTTACCGTATTTTTCACAGATAACACACCAACACACATAGTATGCAGGAAATGATGGAATTAGGTAATAGTTACAGCATAGCATTCCCATAAATATGCTGCATATGTCTCATGACATTTCCAGAGATAAATTTTGTCTTCATTCTCCCATCCTTCTATATTACAGGTAAATTGTATCATTCTGTTCATCTTCTTTAATCTCCTACTCACTCAAAAATAATCTGAAAATGCCACTTTTAATCATAACTGTATAATAAAGATACGAGACTGAGTTTGGTAGCCCCTCAGGAATATAACAATAAACAATTGAAAATGTGTTTGTTTCTACTAATTGGATAATTACAGTTCATTACAGTTCAATAATTGATCTACCAATAAATACTTTTGGCTTAAATTTCAAGTAATATAAAATAAATACCTACCGTAAGTACAGTTTTTGTATGATCAGAAATCAGAATTGAACTCAGCAATATGTAAAAAATATTGACAAAAATCTTACAAAAATAATGTGTAAGGAGTTGTGTGCTTGGCAAAAAAACTTATAAACTGCTCATTATTTGCATAAAAATACAGTAGTGTATTAAATGTATTTGAAATAAATATGATTGTCTTTCAGTATTAGACATAAGTTGACTATTCGGGCAACAAAATCTTCCCTAGATGTTAGATTATAAAGAAAGATCAGATAAAATGTTTCAGAAGTTCAATTGCCTAAAGAATCAGTGCATTTTTGTTTTGTGCTTGCTTTGTTCTTTCATTTTTTAAAATCTTGTATTCCAGAAGTAATGCCGGGGAGAATAGGTTATATACTCAGATCACAAAGCTGTTTAGTAGAGGCAGAGGAAATAAAACTGGAGGTTTATTTCTGCAGTTAAATCAACTATCATCTGCTAGCATCTGTTATGTGTCAGATATTACTGGAAACATTGGAGATAAAATGGCGAACAAAATACATTGTCATCGTTCCTAAAGTCCAGTGATTGCCTGCTTTAAGGAAATATGACCCTTTTCTGGAGAATCACAATGCACTTCAACGTATCTAAGACTCTGAGAAATCCTGCAGTAAACAATGCTATGTAACTTGGTTTCAGTGAGGGTTTTCTCATACTTAATGGCTAATGAGACTTTCTCTTTTCATAACTCTTTCGTTATCTAACGACTACAACTAATGTGCTAGGTAACACATTTAGATCCAATGCTATTTTGCCTTACCTCCATTCATTTTGGAAGAGCTTTAACCTTACATTTTTCAATTGAACATCTATTTAATAAAGAACTGAGAAATTCTTGCTGTAGGTAGAAAGAGAAGGTGACCAATACTGTGGGAGGATGAAATGAAAAAACATGTATGAGGACTGTCAATTAAGTTCGCAAACTCATCCTAGAATAAACGCTACATAATTCTTTGCTCAGTAGCACGACTGTCACCTTAGAAGTCCTCCCCTTGGGAAGCTATTCACCACCTCCAGTGCCTACTCCACCCTTTAAAGCATTTTTGAACTCTTTTTCTGGAACAGCCATGAGAGCTGTCCTCCTATTACCTTTGATGTACTTAATGTCGTTAAGATGTCTTCCTTTCGATATTTCCTTTATCTTTGGGTAAAGAAAAAAAGGTGTTGGGGCCAGATCAGGTGAGTAGGGAGGATGTTCCAGTACAGTTACTTGTTTACTAGCTAAAAACTCCCTCACAGACTATACAATTAAGTTCACAAACTTGCCACCTTGCTACCATGCACAGTGGTCCTTCCAGAAAGAGTTTCAAAATTGCTTTGAAGGGTGGAATAGGCACTGGTATCAGTGCATAGCTTGCCAAGGGGCTTAATTCATTGCTGTAGGGATATTCAGCAAGAAAGTACATAGCACTTAGAACAATTAAGTTCATGGACTTAGTTGTGGACCTCGTATACATAACCAAAGTTAATTTTTCCTTTTAGCTGTTCATCAAGAAAATAATTTTCATATTGTTGCAAAGGCATTTGCGATACATCAAAAATTTAAAGCTATGCTACTTGAAGACCTTTCATACAGCTCTGAATTTATGTGTTTTGTATTTGAGTTCTGAGAAAGAATTGATTTAAACAATTGATTTCTCAGCCAAAATGACTTTGAAAACTGCAAGCATGTCTTACCCCCTTTGATCTTCACAAAGCCTATGTTGAAGAGACAAATGATTGGCATAAAGTCAGGTAACTAGTAAATGGTGGATTTGGAACTCTACCTCATGGATCAAGAAATGCAAGCAAGACACATTAAATTCAGACTCATTTAATTCCAAGTTTGAAACAATTTCCAAAAGTCTAAAGGATTCAAACTATTTCAAGCGCTTTTGAAGTCATATTCCCAGTACTCTTATCTGCACATAAACAATTAAATTAAAATTACAAATTATCTCATTCCGTAACGCTGATCAAAGGAAAGCTCCACTCAGAAACATTTGTTAGCAGTGGTTACATTCTATTATAGGAATTGCCTTAATGAGACAAGCTCATCCAGCCTGGGTTTCTGTAAGTAAGGAGAACAATAAAGGATACTCATTTGAAAACAGTGTTGTACTCTCTGATGTTAACATCAAAAAGCCAATGATGAACTTTAAATAGTTCCACATTTCCATAAACCCCTTAGAAACTATCTGCCATCACTGTTTGCTTTTAGAGTAGTTATCCCATTTTGGGAGCTAGTTATCTTCTTTCCACAAGAAACTGAATTGCTTAACTGCCATACTATTTTGTGATTACCACTTTAGGATGAAAATGTTCCGAAATACGTCATTCATAATTTTTTGCTCTTAGGTATGTTCAGAGTAGCGCATTACTAGCATGACACAACACTAGAATACAGAGGCCAGAGGATACTCTGTTGTTGTTGTTGTTAACAGCCATCTAGTTGATTTCAGCTCAGAGTGACTCTACGTACAACAGAACGAAGCACAGACTTGCGCCATCTTCACAACCGTTGCTATGCTCGAGCCCATCACTGTAGCCACTGTGTAAATCCCTATCACTGGTGGTCCTTCTGACCCTCTATTTTACCAAGCATGATGTCCTTCTCCAGGGACTGATCTACCCTGACAACACGTTCAAACTATGTCAGATGTAATCTCACCATCCTCGCTTCTAAGGAGGGTGCTGGTTGTCCTTCCAAGACGGATCTGGTCATTCCTTCGACAATTTATGGTATGTTCATTATTCTTCATCAGCACCACAATTCAAAGGACTCAGCTCTTTAGTCTTCTTACTCGCTGCTCAGCTTTTGCTTGCATGTAACATGACTGAAAACATCACAGCTTGAGGCAGGCACACCTTTGCCCTCAAGTTGACATGTTTGCTTTTCAACACTTTATAGACATATTTACAGCGAATTTACCGAAATGCAATACTCTGTTTGATTTCTTTACTGGGGCTTCCATGGGTGCTGATTATGGATCCAAAGAAAATGAAATCTGTGACAATTTCAAGTCTTTTCTCCATTTATCAAGATGTTTATTGGTCCACTTATGAAAACAATATGTTTCGTTTAAGAGTTAATACCTAGAATATAGAAAGAACTCTTACAACTTGCTAACCAAAGGACAATCAAAATTTAAAAATGGGCAAGCGAATCGAACAGACATTTGTTTCAGCAGCAGTGCTGCTTCAACAGAAATACCACAAGAGGATAGCTTTAAAGAGATACACTTATTTTGTCATGGTCCAGTAGGCTAAAAGTCCAAATTCAATGTGTCAGCTCCAGGAGTAGACTTTCTGTGCTGGCTTTGGAAGAAGTTCATTGTCATCAGTCATCCCCTGAACTGGAAGCGCCTGAGGTCTAGGGACCCCAGTCCTTTCCACACTCAACTTTGACACTGCTATCTTGGTGGAACTAGCTCTCTGCTTGTCTTTCTTTCTTTTATATCCAAAGAGGCTACCCCACCATTCATGTCAATGAAGTCTGACACAGTAAGTCCTGTGTATTTATGAATTTATGTCATTGCAGTCCCACAGAGTAAGTCATGTGTATTTATGCATTTATGCCAATACAGTCCCACACAGTAAGTCTTGTGTATTTATGTATTTACGCCAATACAATCCCACACAGTAAGTCCTGCCCCAACAACTACTAATATCACAGATACAGTGTTTACAGCATATAGGAATCTCATATCACACCGGGATTCCTAGTCAAGCCAAATTTCTACTCACATTTTTGGGGGAACATAATTCAGTGCATGGCAACATTTATCCAAGGAAGATACGTATGTGGCCAATAAGAACAGAGAATGATGTACATTACTGGTCATTAAGACAATGTTCATCTAAGACACAGAGTCCAATTCATCCACCAAGATGACTATGACCAAAAATGTGGGAAATAATAAGCATTGATAAGAATGTGGATAAATAAGAATGTTCAATTATTGCTGCTGGAAATGGAAAAGGGTGCAGCCTCTATGAAAACATTTTAGTGATTCCTCAAAATTTTAAACATAAAATGGCCGTGTCACAACTCTACTCCCAGTCATACATTCAAGAGAAATGAAAACATACATCCATGAATAAATCTATACATAAATGTTTATATCAGCATTACTCATAATGACCAAGACACAAAAACAACCCAACATCCATCAGTTACTGAATAGATAAACAAATCGTATTTTACATATAATGGTATATGATTCAGCTGTAAAAAAGAATGAAGCACTGATACATGCTACAACATTGATGAACCTTGAAAGAACTCAGACACAAAATATCATGTATATTTTCCTTATATATGAAGTATCCAGAATAAGCAAGTCCATAGAGACATAAGACAGGTTAATACCTGCCATGTGATTACCCAGTGCCGTGGAGTCGGATCTGACTCATGGCGATAGATCAGGAGAGTGGAAAAAGAAAGTGATTGCTTAATAGAGGCGGGGTGTTTTTCTAGGATGAAAAGAAATTTTTGAAGTTAGAAAAACATGGCGGTTGTACAATATTTTGAGTGCATTTAATGACACTGAATTTTATATCTTTAAATGGTTTATTGTATATTATGTGAAGCTCACTGCAATAAAATATGTGAAAAGAATGAAGTCGATTACTACATTTGCTCTTTTCTCGGAGGTTGAATCTGAAGAACAGTCTACTCAGTGGAAAATGTGTAGTTTTTAAACAGTACAAGGACCTGGCTACTGGTAGTTCATCATAACGTGGAGAACCCAGTGTATTCACATTTTCTACAGGGCAGTTGGTTTACCCCCAATCAAGCATAACAAATTAGAAGAAATGGAAGCCAACTGTCTTCTTAATGTCTAGACTTATACTTGGCAGAGTGTTGGGTCTACTACAATTTATTGGTTAAGCAGTCTTGGGGCCAGCCCAGATTCAGGAAGAGGAGAAATAAATGCTACCTTTCTATATAGAATCAGAAAGAAGTTGTAGCCACAGATGATCTAATCTGTGCTCCCATTAATGAAAGTTTCTCAGTTTAATATAGTTATTTTACTTGACAAAAGAAAAAATGAAAAGAATAAAGGGAAACAGTGCCATGCACAGTAGTCTTAATTACATTTTAATTTGTGTCTCTATTCTTGATTATTATACATGCAAGAAACAATCTATCAAGGAAATAAACCATCCTTATAATTGTTTTCTGAGATGAGAATCAATGAGTTTATCTTTAGCTACAAAATACACTCATCTTTTTATTTTTTCCTTGTAGACAATTAACTACCAATTTGTCAAGACAAAATTGCAGGCAATGGAATCAGGGAAACTTCCATGACTCAGTATTAATAAATGATGTTGGAGTGAGACCATCGAGTGTTCCATGATGACAGAAAGCTGGTAGTTACTCCTTCTAGTACAACTAAACAGCTGCCTTGCTAAGGAATTACTTTCAAGACAGGGAATGAATGGTGATACAACGTAAGTCTGTATGCATAAAGAAATAAATGCCTTGAATCCTAAATGAAAGAAGGAATGATAAAGGAGAAAACATATATGGAATGTATATATTTTTAATACAGATCATACAATAATCTTTGTAAAATTTTGCTAAAATAGAAAACATTGTAGAGTATTGCCTTACATAAGTCAAAAGTGAGAGAAAATGAATTATTTAAGAGAAAAATCTTGAGAGGCTATAAGAAAATCCATGAGAAGTGAGGTTGACAGGAAGAAATGAAAAGAGCCATGAATGCCTTTAAGAGTATCACAGAGGAAGTGCTTGCTGCCAATAGGAGAATTATTTAGTCATCCCTTTACCTTGAAGATGAGTATTTTCCTACCTAAAGGAAAGGAAATTTATATAACTTATGACACAACCATAGTTGAGAAAAAAAGCATTTTGAAATACACCATAGAATGTATTGGCAATAGATGAGAATGAACTGTCAGTGTTTGACCACTACGTGTCTGCAGTGTCAAATATAGAGAAAAGCTGTGCAGCAGAATATAGCTAATATAGAAACTCTGCTTAAAAGATCAACTTTTGATCAAGTGGAAAAAGAAACTGAAGAGATTCTGCATTATGTCTAATTAACTCAGCCATATGAAAACAACCTGGACATCAGTTACTGACAATCAAAGCTTTGTGTGGCTCTTTGTGAAGTACAGATAAAGAAATAAGCAATGAAAGCAAAAGACTCCACTGCTATCTACTGGTACATATATATAAAAATATAAAACTTCTCAAAATTTTTATTTTTCTAAACAAATATTCACGCACTTCATACAATACTCTGTAGAAACATTGATTTGCAGCACACATTCATTATTTGGTTTGAAATAGTCATAAAGGTCCCTCCCTTAGAGCAGCACAAATTATATCAGCAGTGCAGCAACTTCAGTCTCCGGGGGATTAAAGATTGCGTGGTCACTATGCTCATTCTCAGAAACTGTGGTGGAGTAGTGATGAAGTACTACAGCTGCTAACCAAGAGGTCAGCAGTTCAAATCTACCAGGTCCTCCTTGGAAACTCTATTGGCCAGTTCTATTCTGAACTATAGAGTCACTGTGAGTTGGGACCAACTCAATGGCACCTAACAGTGACACAACATGTACACTGTCAGGCACAAGTGTTAAAAGTTACTTACAGTTTCAGGTATGTTGTGATTACTGCCTTTTGCCATTGAATAACTTCCAGTTCATGGGGACATTGCATGTAAGAGAACAAAACATTGCCTGATCCTGTATCATGTTCCTTATCATTGGTATGCTTCAGTTTATCACTGAGGTTAGTGGGTGTTACCTTCCAACCTATGGAGACTCATCTTTTAGCACTGCATCCAACGATGTTCTCTTTTGATCAGTAAGGTTTTCCTTGGTTAACACTCATAAGTAGTTCACCAGGCTTTTTTTCCTAGTCTGTCTTACCTGAATGATCTGCCGAAATGTGTCCAGTGTGTCACTCATGGTGATCCAGTATTATAACAACACAGAAACCAGCACAGTGCTACTAACAGTCAAGTGGTAGTCAGGTATATATTCATGTATATTTACACATTTACACACTAACTGTACAGTTGTAAGTATTTACATTCAGTAAATTTTACAAGCTTTGTTCTAGAAGTTGACATACATGGCCAAAGACCAAATTTAGTCCATCTCCTGTTTTCATGAAGTTTTATTACAATGCAACCACATGCATTCGTTCATGATTCTGACAGGGCTAAGAGGTTGTGACAGAGACCTGTGATTCTCAAAGCCTAAAACATACATTACAGAAAAGAGTTTTCATCCCCTGATTTATCGAATCACTTTAACTTGGGACCTGCAATGAATCCTAATAAGTAAATTTAACCAAAAGAATAATAATTATTATCATTGTTTATTGTAAGAAAACTATATACCAGATATTATACTAAGTAGTTTTTCTGACTTTGGTCATATAAGGTGGAAGAACTGGCTTCTGTGATTGGCAACTATATCAGAGTCACATGGAATGTGAAAGAAATAATCATCTGAGATACAGTGTGCTAGTTGCTCAGAAGGAAAACAAACAACAAATATGCACTATATCATTAGTAATTACAAATACATAATCTATCAAGACTTGTACTTGTGGATTATTAATCTCATTTCAATATACAGAATAAAGTTTGATGTCTCATCAATACAAGAAATGATTAGTGTTTCACAGGTAAACATGTACATGATAGTATGTTCATGTTAGCTATGACTCTAGAGAAAGGGAGAGCCTGTAGGTTATGTTTTCAATACTTTCTAAGTGTCAGATGAAAAATGGGACCTTATTTGCATGAAATTAAATGAACCCCAGTGATCTCCTAATGGGAACACGCATAAAAAATGATCCAAAACAAAAAACCCAAACCCATTGCCACTAAGTAGGTTCCAACTCATTATAACCCTATAGGACAAAGTTTTCAAGAAGTGTGTGGCGTATTCGAACTGCTGACCTTCCAGCTAGCAGTAGTAGCAGTTAACCACTACACCACAAGAGTTTCCAAAAATGATTCAGTACATAGGAAAGTAAGTAATAGAAATTCTGTTTATACCTATTTTATCTCATCTAGTTTTCATTATGTAGTATTTATTCATTTAAAAATGAAGATGATATTGAAACAATAATCTGCATACATATGGTAAAGAATTAGAGATAAATGCCAGACTTTTGTTACTAGTACGGATGTACATTTCAAGAAAGTTTGGACAATAGAGGTAGGACTATGACAGTGAAGTAGTTGGACAATTTCTGTGATCCCTCTAACAACAAACCCTACTCCAAAAAACAAATGAATTAATTGTACATGAAATTCTTTGAGCCCTAAACATCAAAGAGAAAGCTAAGAAACAGGACTGAGCAGCAGGCAAGAGAGAATAGGTCCAAAAGTACCTAGAACCGGCCAGACCTGACCCAGCAGGAATTAGCTCTACATAGGCAGATCACCAGCAGCAATCATGGTAAGGCAAGTCGTGGCATTCAGAATGTATCTACACAGAGGAACAGACCAAGCAGTGGAGAGCCCTCATATGTGTCCCCCGAATTAGTGAAAAATGTCGTTTGATCAGCAAAACCTAAGTAGCATACATCTAACCTACTGTGCATGAATCTAAACCTTTCCTTTGGGATAAACCACTTTCCCTTTACACAGAACTACTTCCTCCTTTCTCTGCATGGTTTGACAACTGGTTCAAAAGACTGACACATCACCTAGAAAGGGAATAGGACTCCTTACACATGCCCTGAGCCATGCTCCCAATACAAGAAAGGGGCTAATTTAACAAACAGGGGTGGAGGGAGTGGAACTAATGTTCTGGTTTCCCTGAGCCAGGCACTTAGGGCAGAAACCATTGCTATGCCTACACGCAGGCATAAGTGGTCCACTGACTTTGAATGCCTTCACCTCTGCTTACAGAATCATGTGCACTTTGTCTTGTCCCAAAGCCTATCTATCTACACAAATTAAGGAACAAGGACACACTTACCTCACAGACACTCACAGACACCTGTCATCCCCCTGCCTTTTCCAGCACATGTAACCAGATACCTGTGCCTACACCAATTACCCTGGAGAACAGCCTATACCACACACTTGGTGACTGACTACCTGGGCACCTGAGCTGAATACGTAAAAGGAAAGCATATAGACACCTGGGTGTATATGCCTAGTAACAGCTATAATCACCTGGTAAGAGAATGTTAAAGCCTGAAAGGCATGAATAATCAAATTAGATCACATGACTAGCTCATTAGGGCATTTGAAAACAAACAAAAAAGCAAGAAGCTAGAACACAGTAAGTAAACATAAAATAAATAAATACAACTTACTGATCACTTGGAGACAGTAGTCAATATCAAATCTCTAAAGAGACAGACCATGAAGACTTCAAAAAACTCCCAAAACAAAGAATCAAGAAACTTTCTATATGAAGAGAATTTCCTGCAATTTTTGGAGGTAGAATACAAAAGATTTGTATTTAGAATTATTCAAGGGGTCAGAGAGGACATGAGGCAAAATGAAGCAATGAATAAAGACAAATTGAACAGGCTGCCAGAAACCAGAGAGACAGAAATAAAAATTTAGAATATTAATAATAAAGCTACAGAATTAGACAACTCAATAGAAAGTCAAAGGACAGAATTGAGACAATGAAATTCAGAATTAATGAGATTGAAGATGAAGCAATGGACACCAATATACTTGATGAAAAATCAGATAAGATATTTTTTAAAATGAAGAAACTTTAGTGTGGGACTCTATCAAGAGGAATAGTCTGTGAATATTAGGAGTCCCAGAATGGGGGAGGGGATAACAAAAAATACGGACAGGAATGCAGAAGATTTGTTGACAGAAAACTTCCCTGATACCATGAAAGACGAGAAAATATCTATCTGAGATGGTCAACAAACTTCACACAAGGTGTATCCTAAAATAAAGACACAAAGATATATGATAATCAAATTTGCCAACACTAAAGATTAGTAGATAATTTCCAAGCTGTCACATTAAATGAAAAATAATCTACAAAGGAGAGTCAGTAAGACTAAGCTCAGACTACTCAACAGAAACCATGCAGGCAATAAGGCAATAGGAAGACATGTTCAAAGACTTGAAGGAAAAGAACTTGCCAGCCACTAATTACATGTCAAACAAAATTGTCTCTGAAATACATTGGCAAAGTCAAGACATTTCGAGGGAACAAAACTGAGTGAATTTGCAAAACCCAAACCAATATTATAAGAAACAGTAAAGAAACTCCTTTGGATGGAAAATCAGTAATGTCTGATAACATTCTAAGACTACAGTGCAGGACAGAGCAAACATATATGAAACTTGATAGGCAAATGACAAAAATAAATTAAAGCTAAAACACTGAAAATAGGGCAACAGAGATGTCAGCCTGTCAAAGATGACAGCATTATAAGAAAAAAAGAGGGACTAAAAACTGTAGTCATAGATCTTTCACATCGAAAGTAAGTAAAGGCAGATAGAAAAGATTGATTCGAATTTAGAAAAATAAGGGTAAATATTCAGGTAACTGTCATGGATTGTGTCCCCCCCCCCCCCCCACACAAAATATGTGTAGCCATCTGGCTGGGCCATGATTCCCAATATTTTGTGATTGTCCACCATTTTGTGATTTTTCCTGTGCTGTATGTTAAAGGATTAGGGTGGGACTGTAAATCCCTTCGTAGGATTACCTCCTTGCTCCACTGTAAAGGAAGTTTCTCTGGTGTATGATTTGGCCCACCCTTCATCCTTTTGTTCTATAAGAGATAAAAGGAAAGAGAAGCATGCAGGGAATTGAGAACCTCACACCATCATGAAAGCAGCACCAGGAGAAGAGCACATCCTTCAGACCTGAGGTTCCTGTCCCAAGACTCTCGCTGGACAAAGACTGATGCAATAGCAAACTTTCCTCCAGAGCCAACAAGGGGAAAAACCTTCCTCTGGACCGGACATCCTGAATTTGGACTTGTAGCATACTGGACTGTGTTAGAATAAACTTTCCTTTATTAAAGCTGTCCACTCTGTGGTATTTCTGTTAGAGAAGCAGTAGCTGACTCAAACAGAATTTGGTACCATGAGAGTGGGGTGCCACTCTAGCACATACCTAAAATGTGGGAGCCATTTTGAAACTGTGAATGGATAGAAGATTCAGAAGGAACAAAGAAGGAGCAGATGGTGAGAAGTAAAAGAGGACTAGTGGCAGCAGCAGCAGCAACAATAGAACCAGAGGCAGCGCTGGAGCCGGCCCATGGATCAAGAGTTCTAAGTGCCTATGCCTGTGCACAGGTTTCCTCTTGGAGCGGGGTGCTTCCAGTCACTTGAATCAGTGGAGCTAGACTTGCTGACCCACAGAGCAAGAGAGCTGAGTGCCTTTGTGCAGAATGGTTTCCCCCAAGATTGGGGTGCCTCCGGGTACTTAAATCAGTGGAGATACAGAGCTTTGGAACACTTGCCCCTGGAAGGCAGATGTGAGCCTGAGGCCCCAGTGGTGTGGTCATAGGAAGCAGAAGCTGAAGAGACAAACAGCTGAGAAACTGAGCTACTCCAGTCTCAAAAGGTATGGCCATGACCTCAGGGGTTTGAAAGGGTGGAACCATGGTGTTCTGTGTTTGTAAAGGTGGAATTCCCACTCAGTTGGGCTTAGGGTACACCTAAAGCTGATGGGGCAGAGTTTCGGTCCAAGTGGGCCTTGAAGGCAGAGTTATAGTACTGGACTGTGGGGTCTCTACTCGGAATCCAGAGAGTGTGGCCAATACCCAGAGTCTAGAGGGCAGGGCATTGTATAGAATGTATCAGAAAGTGTAAGAGCATTTTCAAAGCTTTGAGGGCTAATGTAATGAGTTCTGCTGACTTGCCTGTTGCCTGTTAATGCCTTCTTTCCCTGCAATTTCTCCTATTTGTAATAGAATGTCTAACTTGTGCCTATTCAGCTATTGTACCTTTGGAAGCTGATAGCTTGCATTCTGGGTTTCACAGATGTAGAAGAGTTCTGTGTTTCGGACTTGGAACTGATTTAAGACTTGTATTATATGGGATGGACATGATTTTGCTTTGATGGGATGAATGTGTTACATGTTTCAAAGATGTGATTTTTGGGGTGCCAAAGGGTGGGATATTATGGATTGAACTGTGTCCCCCCCCCCAAAAAATAATATGTGTAGACATGTGGCTGGGACATGATTCCCAATATTTTGTGATTGTCCTCTATTTTGTGATTTTTCCTGTACTGCATGCTAAAGGATTAGGGTGGGACTGTAAATCCCTTCATAGGATTACCTCCTTGCTCCACTGTAGAGGGAGTTTCTCTGGAGTGTGGCTTGTCCCACTGTTAATCCTTTTCTCCTACAAGAGGTAAAAGGAAAGAGAAGCATGCGGGGAATTGGGAACCTCGTACTATCAAGAAAGCAGCACCCAGAAAACAGCACGTCCTTCAGACCTGAGGTTCCTGCGCCAAGACACTTCCTTGACAAAGTCTGATGCAATAACAGACTTTCCTCCAGAGCCGACAAGGGGGAAAACTTTCCTCTGGACTGGACATCCTGAATTTGGACTTGTAGCCTGCTGGACTGTGTAAGAATAAACCTTCCTTTGTTAAAGCCATGCACTCTGTGGTATTTCTGTTACAGCAGCACTAGCTGACTAAAACAGTTACCGTAAAGGAGGCTAACAATCCTACACATCAAAATAAGAAAGAAGAGAAACATGAAGTCTCAGCAAATACAAAACAAACAATAATGAAAAAGATGATAAGAAAACATATAAAGAAAAATGACAGTTATAATTAAATGAAGGAAGCTATCAACAATGAACAAAAAAAGCATCAAATAACAAATCATGCCTATCAATAATTATGCTGAATTTAAATTGATTAAATGCACCAATAAAAAGACAGAGTAGCATAACAGATTTTAAAAACCAAAATCTGTCTACATACTGCCTATAAAAAACACAACTTAGACTTAAAGACACAAACAAACTAAAACTCAAATGTTGGAAAATATATATATCAAGTAAAAAAAAATCTAAAAGAGAGCAACAGGTGTGGCAGTATCAATTTTTTATAAAATAGACTTTAAAGTAAAATGAACCACCATAGACAAAGAAGGACACTATATAACTATTAAAGGGTCGGTACAACAGGAAAACATAACCATATTAAAAGTTTAGGCACCCATAATAGGGCTGTTAAATACATAATGCAAACTTTAACATTAAAAGGAGAAATATACAACTCCACAGTAATCGTAGAAGACTTCAATATGACATTTTTGGTGAGGGACAGAACATCCAGAAAGAATCTCAACAAAGACATGGAAGACCTAAATGCCAACTTGACCTCATAGACATATACAGAGCACACCAGATGATAGCAGCCAAGTATACTTTCTTTTCCAGTACACATGAGACATTTTCCAATATAAACCATATATTAGGCTATAAAGCAAGTTCAACAAAATCCAAAGCATCAAAGTATTGCAAAATATCTTTTCAAAAGACAAATTCATAAAAGTAGAAATTAATAGACAAAAATGAGGGGGAATTGCATGGCAACTAAACAACACCTTGCTCAAAAACTGTTGAGTTGTAGAGCAAATCAAAGATGGAATAAAGAAATTCATAGAATCTAATCCGAACAAAAACATCATATCAGAACCTTTGGATGCAGCAAAGGCAGTACACAGAGGTCAACTTATTTCAATAAATGCACACATCTAAAAAGAAGAAAGGTCCAGTTGAAAGCATTAGCACTACAACTGGAACAAGTAGAAAGGGAGCAGCCAAAGAAGGTCTCAGGCACCAGGAGAAAGCATTTTATCAAAGTTTGAACAGAACTAAATAACGTAGAGAATAGACAAATGATTGAATGAGTTAACAAGACCTAAAGCTAGTTCTTTGAAAAGCATTCCCGTTAAGAACAGGAACCAGACAAGAATGTCCATTGTCACTACTGTTACTCAACATTGTGTTAGAAGTTCTTGCCAGAGCAATCAGGCACGATAAACAGATACAGGACATCCAAACTGGTAAGGAAGAAGCAACAGTATCTTTATTGGGAGACGACAAGAATTTATACACCAGAAACCCTAAAGAATCCAAAACAAAAGCTACTGGAACCAACAGAAGAGTTCAGCAAAACGTTGTTGCTGTTGTTAGGTGCCATAAAGTCAGTTCAGATTCATAGCGACTCTTTAAGCAACAGAATGAAACACTGCCCAGTCTTGTACTATGTCCACAATCGTGTTTATGCTTAAGCTCGTTGTTGCTATCACTGTGTCAAAATCTCATTGAGGGTCTTTCTCTTTCTCACTGATCCTCTACTCTACCAAGCATGATGTCCTTCTCCAAGGACTGATCCTTCCTTACAACATGTCCAAATTATGTAAGACACAGTCTAGTTATCTTTGCTTCCAAGGGGCACTCTAGTTGTACTTCTTCCAGAACAGATCTGTTTGTTCTTTTACTGATCCATGGTACATTCAACATTCTTCCCCAATACCACAATTTCAAGCCGTCATTTCTTCTTCTGAATTCTTTGTTTATTGTCAAGCTTTCTCACGCATATGATGCAATTGAAAATACCACTGCTTGGATCAGGTGCACTTTAATCTTCAAGGTGACATCTTTACATTTCAATACTTTAAAGAGATCATTTGCAGAAGATTTTCCCAATGCAATACATCTTTTGATTTCTTGACTGTTGTTTCCATGGGAGTTGATTGTGGTCCCAGGTAAAATGAAATCCTTGACAACCTCAATTCTTTCTCCATTTTTGACGATGTTGCTTATTGCTTCAGTTGTGAGGATTTTTGTTTTCTTGACATTGAGGTGCAATTATATTGAAGGCTGTGGTTCTTGACCTTCATCAAAAAGTATTTCAAATGTTCTTCACTTTCAGTAAGTAAGGTGGTGTCATCTGTGTAACACCAGTTGTTAATGAGTCATCCTCCAATCCGGATGCCTTGTTCTTCGCATCATCCAGCTTCTCAGATTATTTGCTTGGCATACAGTTTGAAAAGGTATGATGGGAGGATACAACCCTGACTCACACCTTTCCTGACCTTAAGCCATAATGTGCTGTTAAGCCATAATGTTCTGTTCTCACGACTGCCTCTTGATCCATATACAAATTCCTTAAGGGTGCAATTAAGTGTTCCGGAAATCCCATTTTATGCAGTGTTAGCCATAATTTGTCCTGATCCACCTAGTCAAATGCTTTTGCATAGTCAACGAAACACAGGTAAACATCTATCTGATATTCTGTGCTCTCAGAGAAGATCCATCTGACACCAGCAATGGTATCCCTGGTTCCATATCGTCTTCTGAATGCAGCTTGAATTTCTGGCAATTCCTTGTCAGTGTACTGTTGCAGTGGCTTTTGAATGATGTTGAGCAAAATTTTACTTGTGTGTTATATTAATGATACTGTTCCATAATTTCCACATTTGGTTGGGTCACCTTTCTTTGGAATGGACATAAATACGGATTTCTTCCAGTCAGTTGGCCAGGTAACTGTTCTCCAAATTTCTTGGCATAGATGAGTGAGCACTTCTAGCACTGCATGTTTGTTGAAATATGTCAATTGATATTCCATCAATTCTTAGAGCCTTGTTTTTCACCAATGCCTTCAATGCAACTTTGACTTCTTCCTTCTGTACTATTGGTTCCTGACCACAGGCCACCTCCACAAATGACTGAATGTTAACCAGTTCTTTCTGGTATAATGACTCTGTGTAGTCCTTCCATCTTCTTTTGATGCTCCATGAGTCGTTTAATATTTTCCTTGTGGAATCCTTCACTATTGCGGCTAGAGGCTTGAATTTTTTCTTCAGTTCTTTCAGCATGAGAAATGCAGAACATGTTCTTCCTTTCTGGTTTTCCATTTCCAGCTCTCTGCACATGTTGTTATAATGCTTTCTTTTGTCTTTTCAAGCTGACTTTTGAAATCTTCTGTTTAGGTCTTTTACTT
Organism: Heterohyrax brucei; assembly: GCA_028571685.1. Taxonomy (NCBI): domain Eukaryota; kingdom Metazoa; phylum Chordata; class Mammalia; order Hyracoidea; family Procaviidae; genus Heterohyrax; species Heterohyrax brucei. The sequence goes on from CM053158.1 coordinate 46,128,495, forward strand.
CACCATTCCTTCCTTTTGCTTCAGCTGTTTGACTTTCAAGAGCAAGTTTCAGAGTCTCTTGACATACAACCTGGTCTTTTCTTTCCTTCTTGTCTTTTTAATGACCTCTTGTTTTCTTCATGGATGAAGTCTTTCACATTATTCCACAATTCTTTTGGAATATTAGGATATAATATAAACATGCAAAATAAGTTGAATTCCTCTACACCGACGAAGAGAATGTCAAAGAAGAAATCACCAAATCAATAGTATTTACAACAACCCTGAGAAGATAAAATACTTAGAAATAAATCTAACCAGAGGTATAAAAGACCTATACAAAAAAAAAAAAAAAAAAAACACAAGAGAAACCAAGAGAGATCTACGTAGTTCAGAATCCTATCTTGCTCATGGATAGGAGGACTCAACATTGTGAAAACATATGTTCTATCAAAAGCAAGCTATAGATACAACGCAATCCCAATCCAAATTCTAATTGCACTCTTTAATGCACGACAAACTTCATGGGGAATGGCAAGAAGCCCTAGATAAGCAAAGCCCTATTGAAAAAGAAATACAAATTGGCAGGCTTCAAACTACCTGATTTTAGAACATATTACACTGCCATGATAGTCAAAACAGCCTGGTACTGGTGCAACAACAGGTACCTAGACTAGTTGACCAGAAATGAAAATGCACACATAAAATCATCTGCTTATTATCAGCTGATACTTGATGAAAGCCCACAGTCCATTACTTGGGCAAAATATAGTCTCTTCCATAAGTGGTACTGGCATAACTGGATATCCATTCACAAAAAATGAAACCAGACCCTCATCTCTCACTGTGCACCAAAACCAACTGAAAATATGTCATAGACCTAAATATAAAATCTAAAATGATAAGAATTATGGAAGAAAAAATAGGGACAACACTGGAATAAAGAGATCCAACCAGCATCTGATCTCTAAAATTGACAGGACACTACAAAACCTCAATAACAAAAAGGCAAATAACCCAATCTTTCAAAAAGGGCAAAGGAAATGAACAGGCACATTACCATAGAAGACATTCAAAAGGAAAAAAAAAAAAAAGCTATATGAGGAAATGCTCAAGATCATTAGCCATTAGAGAAATTCAAATCAAAATTACAATGAGATACCATGTCACCCCAAAAAGTTTGACGTTAACGCAAAAAAGCACAAACTAATAAATGCTGGAGAACCTGCAGAGGGATTGGAACACACACACTGCTGTTGGCAAAGTAACATGGTACAACTACTTTGAAGATAGACTTGGCACCTTCTTAAAAAGCTAGAAAGCTTTATAGCTGCTGGATGTTCGAGAGCAAGTTTCGGAGTCTCTTTTAACATCCAATTTGATTTTTTCTTTCTTTTCTGTCCTTTTAATTACGTCTTGCTCTCTTCACAGATGATGTCTTTGACATCATTCCACAATTTGTCTGTAATATTAGGATACGGGATAAACATGTGCAACAATCTCACTTCAAATATATTTTAGAGAAATAAGAGCTGTAACACAAATAGACAAATGCATACCAATGTTCACTGAAGAACTATCCACAATAGCAAAAAAATGGAATCAACCTAGATGGCCATTAGCATATGAAAGAATAAGCAAATTATGGAGGTATATTCATACAGTGGAATATTATGCAACATAAAGAACAAACAACAATGAATTTGGGAAACATAGCATGGAGGAATCTGGAAGACATTATGGTGAGTGAAATTAGTCATTTGCAAAAGACAAATATTGTATGAAACCACTATTATAAAGACTAAAGAACAGGTTTAAACACAGAAGAAAACATTCTTTTACAGCTATTAGGGTGGGGAGAGAGTGAAAGAAGTATTCATTTATTAGGTAATAGAGAACAATTATCTTAGGTGAAGAAGGGACAGCATACAGTACAGAAGAACTCAGCACAACTTGACTAAGAAGAAAGAAAGACGTTTTCTGAAAACAACCAAACACTTTGAAGGAAGGAGTCATATGGACAGGGCCCTGGGAATATGGTTTCAAGAGACGTCTAGGTCAACCGCCATGCCAAAGTTTAGTCAGAAAATATTCTGTGTCTGCTTTGGTGAATGATGTTTGAGATCTTAAAAGCTAGTGGGCAGCCATCTAAAAAGTGTCATTTGATCTCAGATCACATGGAGCAAAGGAGATTGAAGAGCATTTATGAAATAAGGAAAAAATGAGCCCGAGAGACAGAAAGGGTCACGTAAATCAGAGGCTACACCAACGTGAGATCAGAACAGCTAAATGGTGCTCAGCTGCCACCAATGAATGACTGCCTTATAGTGAACTCAACAGAGTCCCTGATGGAGTGGAAGGAACATAGGGTATAGAACTTCAACTCCAGGGGAATAATTACAGCTGATGGCCTCACAGACTGGAAGATCCTTGGGTGACATGGATCCCAGACTCTCTGTTAAACCACATCTGAAAACATTCTAGAAGACAACTCATTAGACAGCGATTTAACTAGTACTTAACACACAAAATGATGCTCGTGTAAGTGTGCTTCCTCGCCTAGGTATACACAGGAGACTAACTGGGCAGCTCCTGTACAGAGGGCAGGTGAAAAGGCAGTTTCTGGACTTATTTGCCTAAACAAAATAAATAAACTATCTGAGACTTACAATAATCTTTTCGGTTGTGCTGTGGCAAATCCTTGCAAAGTAATTTTTGCTATGTCACTAAGTAATGGAAAACCTGGTGGCATAGTAGTTAAAGGCTATGGCTGCTAGCCAAAAGGTTGGTAGTTTGAATCCACGAAGCCCTCTTTGAAAACCCTGTGGGGCAGTTCTACTCTGTCCTATAGGTTCCCTATGAGTCAGAATCCACGAGACAGCAGTGAGTTTTGTGTTTGTTTGTTTAATTAACTAATATAACTACAATTGAATATAGCCGGTAAACCAGCTCTTTGCTTTGCCGTGCTTAGTGTTTCAATGCTAATCTTAATCTCCCAGTAATGAATTCTCAAAAACATTTCAGCTTCTTGGTTTTCCTTGACTACTCATCATATCATTCGTTAAGTTTGATGATGTTTTCCATTCATTCTTGGCTGTTCTGCTAGTCCACACTAAAGTTGTTTTAGTGGGATTCTTGTCAGCAAGTTCTCTCCTTCTATGCCTTTCATACCCATAAGTCTGCGATATGTTGAAAAATGTATTCCATGAATACACTAATACTTTTTTGTTTCTAATTTTAGACAAGTTGTGAATCAAGCTTAGCGTTGCTTTAAACTAAAGAAAATAAACAAATAAATAAACAAATCAAGAAATACTTCTGCTATAGTTTTCCCTCTTCAATTCTAAGTGCCTCTTTTTCACACTATTTGATATAATGGTCCTCTAAATACACCTCACAGTGTTGGTCTCTTTAATTTATCCCTCATTTTCTCCTTCCTCCTTCCTTTTATCTCCATATAAATTTTAACCTTTCTAAACTAGATGATGTAATTCTCCTGGTTAGGAACTCTCCTACTTACATTTTAATTCTCCACAAAATCTATCAAAGTAAATCACTAAATAAAGACTTAATAAATATCTGTTGCTTTATACTGTGGTTGACTTGCCAGAAGGAACATTGATTTCTTCATTAAATTCATTGCTCCCTGTGCATGAAGTAAGAATTATATTTGAGCAACTGTGGATCTAAAAAGAAGAAGTGAACAACGTCATCAGATTTTGAAAAAAAAAACCTGAATATTGTTTGGTCATCAACTTCTTTTTTCAGCTAGCCTATGTCTCAGGATCCACATGTGACTCTACCACTATATTGCTATTGTGTACACATCCAAAGACAGCAATGTAACACATGTTCACTTTAACATCATGCTTGGATGTGGTTAACAACAGAAAAGCCAAAGAAACTCTTTGGGAGAGTAGAATCCAATCTAGGAAACCTGATTTTCATGATTTTATTTTTTTCTTCTTCAAATTCTCAGATTATCAAATCACTGTATTTTCCTTTTATTTTTAACAAAACTGACACATTAATCTTGTGAGATAGTAGTTAAGTGCTACAGCTGCTATCCAAAAGATCAGCAGTTCAAATCTACCAGGTATCCTTGGAAACTCTGTGGAGCAGTTCTACTCTGTTCTATAGCATCACAATGAGTCAGAATGGACTCAACAGCAGTGGCTTTGGCCTTTTGGGTATGGCAAGGCATGGGTAGTCTGATAATTACTGGCCAGTGCACCTCACATGCAACCACTAACCATGTGACTGTGGAAGTTTCTGCATTGCTGTGATGTTGAATAGGTTTCAGCCAAGGTTCCAGACTTAGGCTGCTTCTGGTCATCTACCTGCAAAACTTTCAGCTGATGGAAACTACACCTCAAGATAGTCCGGTCCACAAACTTAATATGGAACAAGACCGGGCAGCATTTTGTACCATTGTTTGTGGAGCCCCTATGAGCCAGAGGCCAACTTGATGGCAGCAGACGACAACAACAACCTTCCTATACAGAAATCAGAAGACACCAAGAAGGTCTAGCAAGATTCTGAAAGGGAAGTTTTGCCTCTGCTGCATACTGTCCATGCTTAAATATCTTTCTAATAAAATCTAAGAAGACTGTAGGGTAATATTTTGTATTTTTCTTATTAAACAAAAGTTCTCAGAAATGAATTATAATTATTGTGTTTCAAATTAATTTTCTGTTTAAAGTACTAATTTTAACCAAAGAAATAGTCACTTTGATAAAGAGAAGTAAACAAATAAAAACAAGAAGAAAAAATTAGTCATAAAAGGAGAATAAAGCCTGCCATTAAATTCCCACTGATAATGGGGTACTTAACAACTATTGGTACACTATTTTAAAGATAAAAGCTGAAAATTCAAGTTAGGTTAATTCAGCATCTAATGATAATTAGCGTGCTTTAAGGGAAATGTAAGATAATATTCCCTTATTGAAAAAAGTTAAATGAACTTCTTTATATAATATGTTTAAAATTCTCTTTTTAGTACTCAGATTTTAATGAAATGCAGATCACTGCAATTGTTCATGTTAAATAACATCTGGGATTTTTCCTTAATCAAGTAAATTGGGTTAAAATATTACATTTTTATTGCTATCTTAATAGCTTAAAGAGGTATTAACCACCTTGAAATTTCTAGTTTCTGATTTTATCTTTCTTTTTTTCCACTTTAATTCAAAGGAATTAATGAAATACATCTCATATGTGTCTGCCTGTTTGTCATACAGTGGGGGCTTGCATGTTGCTGTGAAACTAGAAGCTGTGTCACTGGAACTTAGAAACCAGCAGGGTCACCCACAGGGCAGTGGTTTCAGCTGAGCTTCCAGACCAAGACAGAGTAGAAAAAAGGATCCTGCAGTTTACTTCCAAAAACAATTAGGCAGTGAAAATCTTACAAGTAGCAGCAGAAAATTAACGGAGTATTAGAAAATGAGACACTCAGGTTGGAAGGCACTCAAAAGACTATCACGGCTGAGCAGCCTTCTCAAAGTAGAGTTGATCTTACTGAGGTGGACGGAATTGAGCTTTCAAGATCTTCGTTTGTAAATGGGGCATGACTCAACATGAGAAGAAACAGCTGAAAACACCCATAAATAATCAGAATGTGAACTGCGCAAACTATGAATTTAGGAAAATTGGAAATTCTCCCAAATGAAATGGAGTGCATAAACATTGATGATGTAGGATAATGCAGGCATTAGAGAGCTGAGTTGGACTGGTACTGGTCATTCTGAACTGGACAATCACGTGGTATGTTACACCAGGAACAACAACTTAAAGAGGAATGGCACTGCATTCATCATCAAGGAGAACACTGCAAGATCTGTCCTAAGGTACAACATTGTGACAGCATAATACACACCTACAAGGAAGACCAATTGATATGATTATTACTCACAATTATGCACAACTACTAAGGCCAAAGATTAAGAAACTGAAGATTCATAGCAGCATCTGAAGTCTGAAATTGATCAAATATGGCATCAGGATACATTGATAATTACTGGTGATTTGAAAGTGAAAGCTGGAAACAAAGAAGGACTGGTAAGTGAAAAATATGGCCTTGATGATACAAACAATGCCAGACATCACATGATAGAATTTTGCAAGATCACCAACTTCCTCATTATAAATATCTTTTTTGCAAACATAAATGGCAGCTATATACATGGACTGCACCAGATGGAACACACAGGAATCAAATCAACTACATCTGTGGAAAGAGACAACGGAAAAAACGTCATCAGTTAGAACAAGACCATGGACCAATAGTGGAATGGACTATCAATTGCTCATGTGCAAGTTCAAACTGAAACTGACAAGAATTAGAACAATTTTCCACAACCCAGTGTACAACCTTGAGTATATCCCACCTGAGTTTAGAGACCATCTCAAGAATAGATTTGGTTCATTGACAGAAGACTAGATGAGTTGTGGGGTGACATCAAGGACACCATCCATGAAGAAAGTAAGAGACAGTTAAAAAATTAACAGGAAAGAAAGAAAAGACCAAAACAGATGTCAGAAGAGACTCAGAAACTTGCTCTCTAATGTCAAGTGGGTAAAGCAAAAGGAAAAAAATGATGAAGTAAAAGAACTGAAAAGGAAATGACAGCTCAAGAAGACAAAGGAAAGTGCTGTAATGACACGAGCAAAGAGCTGGAGATAGAAAATCAAAAGGGAGGAACAGCCACAGCGTTCCTCAAGCTGAAAGAACTGAAGAAAAGTTCAAGCCTCAAGTTGCAATAGTGAAGGATTCTATGGGGAAAACATTAAATTACATAGTAAGCATCAAAAGAAGATGGAAGCAATATACAGAATCATATCAAAAAGAACCAGTAGATATTCAACCATTTCAAGAGGTAGCATACGATCAAGAGCTAATGGTACTGAAGACAGAAATACAAGCTGCACCGGAGGGACTGGCAGAAAACAAGACTCCAGGAATTGATGGAATATCAAAGGAGATGTTTAAAGAAACAGATGCAACACTGAAAGTGCTCACTCATCTGTGCCAAGAAATATGGAAGACAGCTACCTGGTCTACTGCCTGGGACAGATCTATAATTATGCATATTCCCAAGAACATTGATCCAAATGAATGCAAAATTCATCAAACAATATCACCAATAACACAAACAAGTAAAATTTTGCTAAAGATTGTCAAGGGTAGCTATAGAACCTAATCACTGCTATTGGAGGATAGTTACATACATAACAGTTTTTTTGATGCAGATATAATGGTTCTTTCCTGACAGTTATGATGCAGATACAACCATTTTCCAGAGAGTTGAACCACAGCCACACCTACAGCCACCTGCGAAGAAGGAGGTAGGAATTGCCTAACCCTTATTTCCATCCTATCTCCATATCATTGTCATACATTTTGGGAGGGGACCCACCATACAATTGCTGACATATGACCCAAAACTTGATTGTGGAACTACGTCATCACTGGAATCAGGAACCACACCATTACCCGCTGCCTTACCAGTATATGAAAAGGCTCCTAAGCCTGCATAGGATCTTTCTCCGTTCACTGAGACGGACCCGTTACCTCTTTGGAATGTACTTTCACTTAATAAAACTTTTCTGCTGTTCGCCACAAAAAAGGTTGAACCCTCGTGCCTAGGGTAGGGGGAGATTGGTGTCTTGCAGGAATGGGGAATCCTGGTTTGCCTCCTACCAGGAGACTGGACTTGCTAGCGTGGTGTCCTGAACCGAACCAGGTCACCCGGGGTCTGATCAGTTGCAGAATATCGACAAGATCACTCAATAACAGCTGCAGCAGTATATCAACAAAGAACTGCCAGCAATTCAGGCTGGGTTTAGAAGAAAGCCTGAAACAGGGGATATTATAGTTGATGATATTTGGATGTTGGTTAAAAACAGAGATTACAGGAAAGATATTTGCTTGTGTTTTATTGACTATTCAAAGGCACTTGGCTGTGAATCATAAAAAGATTATGGGCAACATTGTGGAGGGTGGGAACTCCAGAACACTTAATTGCGTTGGTAGTTGTTCAAACAGAACAAGAAGACATTTTAAGGCATACAGTTAGGAAAGTTGTATCTTTCACTGTATGTAATTCCATCAGTAGGCCAAAAAGGTAAACCAAAAAGCTGGACTGTGTAAAGAATGGAGTATCCGAGTTAGAGGAAGAATCAATAACAACCTGCACTATTCAGGTGACACAACCTTGTATACTGAAAGAGAAGAGGACTTGAAACACTGGTAAAGATCAGAGACTATAGCTTTCAGTACAGATTACACGTCAACGTCAAGAAAACACAAATCCTTACAACTGGAACAGTTAAGCAACATCATGATAAACATAGAAAAGATTGAGTTTGTCAAGGAATTCATTTTACTTGGACCCACAATCAACACCCGTGGAAGCAGCAGTCAGTAATTCAAGGGACTCATTGCAGTGGGCAAATCTGCTGCAAAAGACCTCTTTGAAGTGCTGTAAAGATGTCACCTTGAAGACTACAGTGTGCCTGACCCAAGCCATCGTACTTTCAGTTGCCTTGTATGCATGTGAAATGAGAAGAACTGAGCCTTTGAATTGTGGTGTTCGAGAATATTGAGTATACCACAAGCTACCAAAAGAACAGATGTCTTAGATGAAGTACTATGAGAGTGCTCCTTAGAAGCAAGTATGGTAAGACTGCCTCTTACATCCTTTAGACATGTTGCTAGAATGGATCAATCCCTGGATACCACGCTTGGTAAAGTAGAGGGTCATTGAGAAGGAGGAAGACCCTACGTGAAATGGATTGACCATTTGACTGCAATAACGGGCTGGAGTTGCCGATGTGGTGCAGGGCCCACCAGTGTTTTGTTGTGTTACATAGGGTCTCTATGATTCAGACCAACTCAACGAAATGTAACAATTAGGAGAGTGAGCTACAAATATAGATAATACAGATACAGATGTATCAAGATTATATGAAGTCCGACGATTAAGTTGTGAACTTAATTGTTCTAGGTGCTCCACAACTCATTGCTGCCTCACTGTGGCCACCTTGAAAGCACTGCCCTGAGAAACTAGGCACCGACGTCAGTGCCTAGACCACCCACACAGTTGCATGGTGGGAAGTTCGCGAACTTAATCTCATGGTTATCTGTGAGGGAGTTTATTTAGTCAGTAGACAAATAACTGTACTGGAACACCCACCACACTCACCTGATTTGGCCCCAAATGACCTTTTTCTTTACCCAAAGACAAAGGAAATACTGAAAGGAAGATGATATTTAAGACATCAAAGGTAATACCACGAGAGTTTTGACGGCCATTCCAGGAAAAAAGAGTTCCAAAATTACTTTGAAGGGTAGACTAGGTGCTGGCATCAGTGCACAGCTTTCCAAGGAGAGTACTTTGAAGGTGACTGTAGTGATATTGACATTCAACAACGAGGTATGCAGCACTTTTTTGTAGCATGAATTCTCGGGCTTGTCAGACCTCCTATAAGGAAATCATTCATAGAAGAATGGGTCTTCTATAGGCAAATATTAATTGATTGGTATTATAGAGCAGTAAAATCACCATTACTAAACAACAGATGAGTCCACTTTGCAGTTTCATTTTCAACAAGTATTAACTGGACATCTGGGATGTGCAAAGCATTATCTGGTTACTAGGAAAAGAGCAATGAACTTCATCTTAGAAAACCTATATTCCACTGGAAATAGACACACACAAATACAGCTTCCTAAAGAGAAGTTAAAGGTTGTAATAAATAGTTTGAAAAGGATAAAAAGAGTTGCATATTAAGAGACGGTATAGGCCATGATGTGTAAGTATTTAGAAACTACCTCCATAAATAGAAAAAAGTCCTGAGTTTCTGAGTTGCATCGTTGGTCATTTTCCACAGTGTACAATATTCCTAACATGACTGATTTCAAGCTACAAAGTCTCTTTAGGAAAGTTGGGAAGGAATGTTGTACCATCAGTTTTTGCAACGTGTTCCAAGCTGACTCCAGAATACCGCTGATGCAGCTAGTCCAGGTCAAACAGGAAAGATTTCCCTGGGGAAGTGAGATTTAATTAAAGATCCAATGGACAAGAAAGAGTCAGGCATGGAACTAGAGAAACAGCCTTCTGGGAAAAGAAGAGAGCCAGTAGAAGCTTTGATTATTGGAAGAACAGAAAAAAGGACAATAAGTCCAGTGTATTACAGACAGATACAGGAAATAAAATGAGGCTGAAAAAGAAGTCAGCACCTTTCATGCAGAGCCACGTATTATAGAGTATAGCATTTGGCTGGCATGCAACTGGAAGGTTCACAAAATATATGAATGTCTTAGTTAACTAGTGCTGCTATAACAGAAATACCACAAATGGATAGTATTAACAAAGAAAAATTTATTGTTTCACATTCTGGTAGGATACAAGTCCAAATCTAGGGCATCAGTTCAGGTGAAGGCTTTCTCTCTGTGTTGGCTCAGGAGGACGATCCTCATCATCAGTCTTTCCTTGATCTGGGAGTCTATCAGCTCAGAAGCCTCAGGTTCAAAGCACTTACTCTGCTCCCCGCACTGCTTGCTTGGTGGTATGAGGTTCTCAACTCTCTGCTGGCTTCGTTTTCCTTTTATCTCTTTTAGGATGAAAATACGGTGAAGTCTGTACCCCAGGGAACTCCCTTCACATTGGATGAAGGAGGTGACCTTAGTAAGGGTGTTACAGTTTCACCCTAATCATTTATAATGTAATCTAATTTTGTCCTATTAACCACAGGGAGAGATTAGGATTTACAACATTAAAAAAATTTTAAAGAGGAGAATAACCCCACAGTACTGGGAATCATGACCCAGCCAAATTGCTACACATATTCTTTGGGGGGGAGGGGGAGGCACAATTCAAGGCATGACAATTGTCTTGATAGAAAACTCTTGCCTCATTTATTCTACATTGCCCATAATATTACAGAGGGACCTAGACTGATGGATAATTGGGAAATTTGAAAAAATGTTTGGAAACAAGTTAAAAGTTAAAAATAGGTAAAGGCTATCCAAGAATTATTATTAACTGTGGAGGTCCAAATTCAGACATAATTTATTTCCTTTATATTTTCTGCATTTTGTCTTCTATAGCCAAGTACTACAATCTTTCATCTTGTCATTATTATCATTTCTAGAAAAGGATTTTATCACATAAAAACAATATAATCTAAAATGACTTCCTGAGGTCTTGACCTAAGAGCTTATATAGAAAACAAATGTTTTTAAAATTGTGCCTGCTATGGCACGTAACAGCAAAGCATTAGATACCATGGACATTATACCTGGCAAATAAAGTGTTATAGACTTTAAGGGAACTGTAGATATTTCTGACTCTGTTCAGAAACATTCTTTAACTCTAGATAGAATTTCCCTGGGCTGTAGACAAGTGCAGACGGTATTAGTGTTTATTAGATCCACAAAGGTTGCTTTTAAAAATACATTTGAAAAACACTGAATTTCTACTAATATGTCCAGATTACAGGGGTCAGAAACAACAATGTAAAATGTATACTTATCATAGGTGGGAGAAAATGAAAATATTTTTACTAATGATATCTATATGTAAAAAAATGACAAAAACACATGAAGCATTAATTTCTTTTAGGCTGGATTGTGAAATCACTTACAGACTAATTTTTTTTTTTTTAAATCCATTAAACTAATATTGAGTATCCACTGTTTCAAACATGGAAAAAAACAAAACAAAAACTATTCATCGCCATCTAGTCCAGTAAGACTCCTAGTGACACTATGGGACAGAGTGGAACCACGTCCATAGGGTTTCTAAACAGTGGCTGGCTCTTAAGCACTGAGCTACCAGGGCTCAGTACTTGGAATAGCAAGGGTGGTAAGGTACTGTACATCACCCTGAGTTCATGGTCTAATGGTGAAAAGTGATGATAAACAGAAAACACACACACAGTAAAGTGGGATCATTTCCCAAGAAGAGATATGAGGTTGTATCTTAGAAGCAAAATGTAAGAGTAGTCTTTAAGAAAGTCTTCAAACAAAAGAAATAAGACCAACATATTGAAGAATTGGTGCTGTTTGCCATTAAGAAGGTGTTGTGTATATACGTGTGAGGCTTCATAAAGGCTAGGATAAACTACTTGCAGGAATCAAGAGGAAGAATGTTTGAAAAAGTAACTTGAATTTGCTCTGTATGCCTTGGCAATGTTAGCTTTTACTTTTCTCAGCCTTGAGGAACCCATGCAGGCCTCTCTCTAGCTCTCTCTCTCTCTATTTTTTTGAACTAACTTTTACTTTGAAATTTCTTGACATGAATAAGGTGCAAAAATAGCACAGATTCCCATACACCCTTCACCAAGCTTCCACCAATAATAACAGTATGTATACCCCAAACCAAGATACTGCCATTGGAAAGATCATATACTGGACTACATGCAAATTTCATTCAGATTTCACCAGTTTTAAAGTGCACAGCACTTTACTTACTTGGTGTGTAGTTTTTTGAAAGTCTGTCACATACACAAAGCCATGTAATTATCACCATAAACAGGATATAGTAATAGTCTGTCACTACAAACAGCTCCCTTATGTCATAGTCACGTGCTTTCCGAGCAGTTATAACACGTAGAAACCATGGTCCTGTTCTCCTTCACTAGAAATCTGTCACTTGAGGCTTTCGTACAAAGGGTGTCATACAGTAAGAAACCATCTGAGATTAGCGTCTTTTTTAACTGACCATAACACCTTGATTTCTGTCCAAATTGTTGTATGTCAACAGTATGTTCCTTTTTGTTGCCGAAAATCATTCTGCTGCATGAATTTAGCAAATTTATTTATCCATTCACTCTGAAAGGCTTTTGAGTTGTCCTAGTTTAGGTTTTTACAAATACAGCTTCTATAAACATCTGTGTATGTGTGTGAACATAAGCTTTCATTTCTCTGAGATAAATGTCTAAAAGTGTGACTACTGGGTTATGTACTAAGTGTAAGTAACTTTGTAAAAGACAGCAGCCTATTTCTCAGAATGGATCTTCCAACTTAAACATTCCCATCAGCAGTGTAGAAAAGATCCGGTTGCTCCACATTCTTGTCTGCACTTGGTATTGTCAGTAATTTTTATTTTTCACATTCTAATAAATGTGTATGGTTTCTAATTTTAGCTTCAACTTACATTTCCCTAGTCGCCAATGATCGTAGGGAGGAAACCCTTTAACAATACAAAATAACATCATGATATTGAAAGGTAACTCTGGGAACCATACACAGTGAAGTGTTCAGGGATAGAAGGCTAAGGAACAACTGAGAACAGGAAAATACAGTATTTCATGTAATGAACACACATTGTCTGCTTTTGTTTGCCAACTATTCTCTCCCAAGACATTTTCACCACTGCCGCTAAGCCATCTTTTTTTATGTGTTTCTGTAAAAAGAAAAAAAAATTACCCTAGAGTGCTGACAGAAATACTTCGTGGAAGGAGTAGAGGTAGAGGCAGGCAAGCAAAAAATAGAAGACCACATTATTTGCATAAAAATACAGTAAGTCAGGATGCTCAGTTATGGCCCAGGTAATAAAATTTACCTAAGACAAAGCATTACCAAACCAAACCAAACCAACCACCATGAAGTCAATTCAACTCATAACAACTCTATTGGGAAAATAGAACTGCCTTGTAGGGTTTCCAAGGCTATAAATACTTTCATATGCCTTACAGATACCTTGATTTTAGTATAACTACAAAACATCTCCAACCCCCACCTCCCAGCTCCTTCCCTTCTGTTCTTAATTTTGGTTACTGTGTTCGAATCTTTAAGTAAGTCATTTCACATCTTTGGCAAGTAAATTGTCACATCTTTCTCATGTGGAAAAGGTGGTGAGTTTGAACTACAGACCTTTCAGTTAGCAGTAGAGCACTTTAACAACTGTGCGACCAGGGTTCCTCAAACAAAACCCTGACAAAGGGAAAAAAGAGGTCAGATTTGAGAAGCATTCAAAAACAGAGTCAAAAGAATTTGATGACCAGCAAGCTGTGGGAACGAAGAAGGGAAACAGAGGTAATTCTGAGGTTTTAAGCTCCAAAAAAATAAAATACAATAATGTTTCAAGTAAGTCAATTTCAAATCACGGTGACCGTATATAGGGCAGAGCAGAACTGCCCCATAGAGTTTCCAAGGGATACCTGGTGAGTTTAAGCTCCTGACTCTATGCTTAGTAGCCATAGCGTTTAACCACTGTACCACCAGGGTTTCCTTCTGCTCCAAAGGGTGGCACAAATAGTTACAGCCCTGAACACCCTATAGTGCCTGGTTCTATTCTACAACACATGGGGTCACTATGAGTTGAAACTGACTCAAAGGCAATGGGGTTTGATTTGGGTTAGGCTTAAAAGTGTGAGTGGATACAGATACATCACTTTCCAGCTGCCCTCTAGTCGATCCCAACTCACTGAGTCCCTGGGTACTCTGAACAGTTAATGTGCTGGGCTTCTAAACAGAAGTTTGGAGGTTCAGGTCCATCCATTGTCTTCTCAGAAGCAAAGCCTGGCAAACTTAGCCGTTGAAAACCTTGTGGAGTACTGTCATACTCTGACAAATCTAAGGTCATCATGGATACAAACACAGTAATCAAAATTAAAAACAATGGAACGGAAAGAGTTGGTGGGGGGAAACTGCAGATGTTTTGCGGTTACATTAAAACTGATGTATCTGTACGGCATACGAAAATATTTGACTCTATAAGTGGAGAGAAATACAGGATAAAGGACTACTGAATTAGGTATTTTACTTTAAATTATTTTTATACCTTTTTTAGGAACACTGTAATCTCTGCTCTCTAGACCAGATCACTTTAAAAGCCAGGGCTATGTCAAAAGCCATTTAGGGTTAGGACTAAGAAGAACAACTTTTGGATTTGTGGAGTTGAAACACATTGCATAGTTGCCTTGGAGGGAAATTAGAAGGCTGATAACTATTAGAGGATTTTGCATATTTAAGGAAGCCTGACTACTCTGTCAGAAACCCTGGTGGTGCAGTGGTTAAGTGCTACTTCTAGTAACAGAAAGATCAGCAGTTTGAATCCCCCAGGTGTTCCTTAGAAACTCTATGGAGCAGTTCTACACCATCCAAAAGGGTGGCTATGAGTTGAAATTGAGTCAGTGGCAATGAGCTTGATTTGGTTTGGTTTTCATTACTTTATCAAAAGAGTGGAAGGCGTTTACAATCCCATTCATTGTGTAGCTTTTGATGACTGGAGCTATCATTCAAAATAATAAGTTTAGTAAATAACATCTGAGAAACTTTAGTCCCTCCAAAGCATTTTTGTCTTTTCACTAGAAGAATTTTATAACAGTGCCTAAGCCTTGAAGTAAAATGTTTAAATCCTTATTTCATTTAATTCCCCTCAACCAGCCTCTGTTGTGGCTTGGTGGAAAAGGTAGTAAAGCTCCATTTTAAGATAAAGAAATGCAAAATTAGAAACAATGCAAAGCGTGGACTACATAATGTGACTTTTTTCTTTCCCCGTGACAGTAAGTTCATCTTCTTTTCCTTTATGCTACTCTTTATTTCGGTCTGTATATTAGACTGAGAAATGGAATCTTTCCTTAGAACCATTTGAGTCCTGGTAAACCTACTTGAATTCCAGATACAAACATATGATTAAAGGGCAAATAGAACCCATAACTATGCTGCTAAAAAGCAATGAAAATCTATAAAACACTATGATCATATTTACAAAATTTCCAACAAAACCGTTCTGCCAATTGCTGAATATACTGATAGCAGCAAAGAAACAGATGTCTAGTTTCATTCCATTGCCAGTAACACAGAAAGGAAAAACTATTAATAAGCCTAAAATCTATTGAAGGTGAAAGACGTGGAATATTGATACAGTGTACATTTCACCACGTCCTCAGTAAATTCAATAAAATAATATGAAAATAATAATGAGAGGGAAGAAAAATAACAGATGGAAGTGAGAAACACCAAAAATTATTAACAAAAATGAGAAATATCAGATTCAAGAAAAACAACTAATATATAAAACAATGAATAAATGAACAAAGTCTTGCAAAACTATTCACACAGGAGAAGCTACTTTTCTGAAGAAACTAAAAAATTAAAATAAAATTCATTAATTAAAAATGAATACATGATAATCACTAAAAATAGGATATGGAAGCCTAATGGTTAAATAGTTAAATACTAGACTGCTAACTGAAAATCTGGCATTGGAAACCACCAACAACTCTGCAGGAACAAGATGTAGCAACCTGCTTCTGTAAAGACTAAGTTTAGTAAATAACATAGAAAACCTTGTGGAACTGTTCTGCTGTCACATTGAGTTGCCATGAGTCACAGAATTGAGTCCATGGACCCTAATAACTACAACAACAACAAAAATAGAATATGAGATAATAAATAAAATCTGTGACAAACTAAAATATTGTCCAGAAAAATATCACTGTTATTTCAAAGGACAAAGGTGTTGGAGAAAAGGAAGGAAAAGATTGTTAGACACCATGCATACTAGGAGAGCAAACCAGAAAGAATGACTAAATGGTCTATACAGTCAATTTATGCAAAAGAAACTGATCTCAAAAAATAGGGTGATGCAACTAGTGGTTAATGAATGTATGAGATGAAACAGGAAGTTCTAGAAAAGCAGGAGCCAGAGTTAAGGAAACAATTGAGAACAAGTGTTTTGACAGAATGGAACGTCTACTCTTTGAAAATGCACACAGTTCAAATAATAAGTGATATGCAAAAAAATATTTTAAATTAAAACAGAAATTCTTTATACTCTATTGGTCAATGTTTTACTTTTTGCTGATACTTTCTAAGGCACAAATAAGAAAAAAGAAGTAAGGCATTAATGATGCAAACTGTTCTTTATTCTAAATGTCCAATAGGAAATTCACTGTGCAGAAGAACAGATTCTTTGATGGCTACAAGGGTGGGGAGGGAGGAAGAGAGTTAGGCGTAGATTAGACAGTCAATAGAAATTTGGTAAGTGAAGAACACAGTAGAGAGTAGATCAACTTAACTGGATATCACCATAAACTGATAGGTTTTCTGAGCCAGCCAAGCCAAGTGCCGTCGAGTCGGATCTGACTCAGGTCTGAACTCAACCTAATATTTCAAATGATAGAGTAGCATGGAAGAGGCTCTGGGCAACATGTATTCAGTGGACATTGAGGCCAAGTGGCATAACTAGTCTATTGCTAAGAGAGTCTTCTGCACCCCATATTGGTGCGTGGCATCTAGGGTCTTAAAAGCTAGCTAGCTGCCATCTGACATACACCAAATGGTCCCAACTCATCTGGAACAGATGGTCACTGAGAACAATAAAGATATGAGGGAAAAGAGACTGGGAGACAGAAGGAGCCATACAATTTGAAACTATAAGAACAAGATGGTGCCCAGCCACCAACAAAGGCTGCCATGACAGGGCACACAATGTTGAGTCCCTGAGGCAATATGAGAAAAAGAGGTGTGCAGCTCAAGAGCTCTACTAAAAGAGCAGAACTGATGGTCAGACAGCCTGGAGGGTCCCCTGGCAACGTGGCCTCTAGACCCGATGCTGCCCCTGACTGGAAACCAGTAATGAGTCAACTCTTTAGACAAGAATAGAGGGGACCTGGGGACACAGTGTGACCATATAGTATGTATACTTTATGGTTCTATGTATTTGCAGGAGGGTGTCCTATTGATCTCTTTCTAGATGGGGGCAAAAGGGGTGGGAGGTGGGCAACAGATGGTTCTTAAGAGGATACTAGATGTATAGTGTGAAAAGGAGAAGTGTGCTGTCACCAAGTAGGGAGAACAGAGGGAGCTGCAGATAGGTAGGCACGCAAAATCGATTTGGATTGTACACTTTCACTTAATCACAATAAAGGAAAAAAAAAGCTTCCATTGTGGTAAATGTACATAAACATACTTTTGTTATATGCAAGTTTTTGAACATTATCTTAGGAACACATTTATGAGTAAGTTAATATAAGTAAGCAAACAAAAGAGAGAACGTATGATGCACCCATTAACTCTAATGGATTTTAAAGCAGAATAGTTTCAGCTTTCAAAAGGCAGCGTTACAATTCAACTATTGCAAAACATTTAATCAAAGCCAATCAATAGAAGAAAAAGCATATCTCTATTAGAAACTAGAAGTATGTGGACTGCATGAGTAAATAGACAAAATATATATCAAAAGAAATAAAATACTATTTTAGGCAGAATCATTTTTCCTCCCAATGTACAAATTTTCAAATAACAATGTTTATGCACACAATATTTTGCTATGCTCAAATGCATACTTTATAAATATCATTAAATATTAGATCCTGAGTAGTAGTAAAATATATATATAGTAGTAAAATAGATACAGAGAAAAAGACCAGTTAAGAACCTGTACAAAATGATTGAAACAATAAAAGTTCTGTATTTACTCCTTTAAAAAGATTTATATGAGGGCCTGGCCAACATAGCACCCTAGTGAAACTCATCACACCGTGCCTTTGAAGTAGAGACCTGAAGAAATAGGTAAAATAGATACTAACTTCAGATCTGAAACTCCAAGCATCAAATTATGGGATAAAGAACTAGATCAAACATCCAGTGGAAAAAGAAACTGAAGGAAAACACAGAATGAGAAGAGATACAAGTGGAGGTCCCCTGCCAGCTAGCAAGGCACAGTTTCTCCACCTTGAAACACAACAAGCAATAACCCTGGTTATGGAGTATGGAAAGGCAAATTCAGGGAGCTTCCAAGAGGAGAAGGAGAACCCAACAGAAACAAAGAAACATGCTTTTCCATACCCTCCTCTGCTGCCCTCTATGCTACCCCTACACTTTTCTGTGCTGCTAGGCTAGAGAGACACTGACCAGCCATCACCCTGGGTGTGCCTTGCCACCACCCATTGGCTCCTTCCACACCATCTCCGCCTCTCCTTCATCTTTTTCTCTCTCTTTCCCACCTAGCCATGTATGCCACCCCCACCATTTCTAGAAAAGGCATGCTGTCCCCATCAAATACAGAGCTAGGGGCCTGCCATCCATGCTGATCTGCCAGGCCCTCACCCACTGACTCCCGCCATGCCATTTTTTTCTCTTCTTTTTCTTTCTCCCTCCCATCTAACTGGTACACCACCTTAGCCTTTCCTAACAGGCTACAATCTGCCACTCAGCTAAAGAGCTACTGGCCTGCCCCTGCCCCAGGTCCACACCACCCCAGCATGTGGCTCCTGCGGCAGTGTGGTTTTCAACTGTTCTTCTTCTTCTTTCTCCTTACAACCTAGCTCTGTATGCCACCTCTATCTCTTCTCAGTGGACAATGGTATGTCTCTGCGGGTAGAGTGCAGCTGACCTACAACCAGCCTGGGTCTGTCCCCCACCCTGCTCTCACCTGTCATACTGCTCATTTCTCCTTTCCTCCTTTTCTTGCTCTCTCCCCTGTAACTCCACACATCACCTCTTTCCCTTCCCACTAGGCCACATCAGCTTGATGGAAGGCCACTGGACAGTTGCCCAGCCCAGGTCCCCCCGTTACCCACACTCACCAGCTCCCACTGTGACATTTTTCTATTTTCTCCTTTGCTTTCTCTCTTCAACTTAGCCCTGTACCCTACCTCCAACTCTTCCCACTGAGTCACTGAAAAGAAACCTAGCTTATGAAAACATAGAGTTATGTTGAGCACATATACATACTTTCTTTTCTGATTTACTGAAGAAAAACCACAAAGCAATTGAAAAAGCACAGTAAAACAGACTCATTTTGTTAAAAAATAGTATGAAGCTGAAGACAGCTACTCTGCCAGCTGACTGGAAGAAATCCATATTTGCACATATTCAAAATAAAGGTGATTCAATAGAATGCAGAGATTGTCAAACAACATCATTAATACCACATGCAAGTGAAATTTTGCTGAACATAATTCCAAATCACCTGCAGTAGTGTATTGACAGAGAACTTCCAGAAATTCAGGCCAGATTCAGAAGAGTACATGGAACAAGGAATATCATGGCTGACATTAGATGGATTCTGGCTGAAAGTAGAGAATGCCAGGAAGATGTTTACCTGTATTTCATTGACTATGCAAATACATCCCTCTCTGTGGCTCATAGCAAATTATAGACACTGTTGCAAAGAATGGGAATTCCACAATGCTGAATTTTTCTCATGAGGAACCGGTACATAGATCGAGGCAGTTGTTCAAACAGAACAAGGGGATACTCCAGGATTTAAAGTGAGGAAAGATGTGCATCAGAACCATATCCTTACATCATACCTTTGCAACTTGTACAGTGGGCAAAAAATTCAAGAAACTAGGCTATATGGAGAAGAACATGGCATCAGAATTGGCTGAAGACTAGTTAACAACTTGCAGTATGGTGAAGTCACAACCTTACTTGCAGAAAGTGAAGAATACCTGAAGTACTCACTAACGAAGGTCAAGGACTACAATCTTCAGTATGGATTATGTCTCAAAATAAAGAAAATGAAAGTGCTCATAACTGGACAAATGAGCAACATCATGACAGAGAAAAGACTGAAGTTGTCAGGGATGTCATTGTACTTGGATCTACATCCAATGATCATGGAAGAAGTCAAGAAATCACATGGTGTGTTGCACCGGAAAATCTGCTGCAAAAGACATCTTTAAAATGTTAAAAAGCAAAGATGTCACTTTAAGATCTAATGTGTCCCTTACCCAAGTCATGGTGTCTTCAGTTGCCTCATGTGTCTGCTAAAGCAGAACAATTAATAGGAAAGACCAGTTAAGAAGGGTGCCTTTAAATTGTGGTTATCAGGGAAGTACATTAAACATACCATGGGCTGTCAAAAGACAGAACAAATCTGTCTTGAAAGATGTGCAACCAGAATGCTCCTTAAAGGCAAAGATGGTGAGACTTTGTCTCACAGATTTTGTTTTACTCATGTTAACAGGAGGAATCAGCCCCTGTAGAATGATGTCATGCTTGGTATAGTAGAAAGTCAGCGAAAAAGAGGACGATCCCCAAGGAGATGGATTGCCACAGTGACAACCGCAACAATGAGCTTATGCACAACAGCCACTGGGAGGATTGTGCAGGCCTAGGCAGTGCAGGCTGCTATGAGTGAGAACTGGACAGACAGCACCTAACACTGACAACAACACACCCATCCTTAGGCAGTGGATACTTGCTGCTTCCTTTGATTACAGATTCCTATTATAAGACAATAAAAATAGAGTTTTAATGAAATTCGCTTATACAAAAGTAGGCATATATCCCCATTTATAAATGTATAAAAAATAATAGAATGAAACATATAATAAAATGACAACAATGGTTGTCACAATAAGTGGATTAGACACACGAGTATAATGTTACTGAGGACCCCAACAGAGGTTGAGAAAGGATACCAAAAAAAAACAAAAACTAAAACCAGAATTCTAGTCTCTGTGCTATAGTTTAATAGCTGAGGGATGTTGGCAAGAACATCAGCTTTTGTAGACTCAATTTTTTCTTCTTTAAAAATGAAAATATTGATATTGCACCATGGTGTGATTAGTATTACTTGAGCTAATAAAGACAAGTGATTTAAATTTGAAAAAAAAAATTATATGTGAAGTATGCCCTAGGGTCGCCATGAGTCGGCTCTGACAAGACTGCACTTGGCTTGACATTGCTATTATTATTTAGTTATTTATTTTTGTCATTTAGCAGAAACCCTGGTGGCCTAGTGCATTACATGCTGAGTCTGCTAACCAAAAGGTCGGCAGTTCAAATCTGCCAGGCACTCCTTCGAAATTCTATGGGGCAGTTCTACTCTAACTTCTAGGATCGCTCTGAGTCAGACCTGACTGGACAGCAGTAGGTTTGGGGCTAGTTTAATATATGACTTGTTTGTTGTTTCTCTGATTTAAAGCATGCTTCTCATTTCACAGTTTTATTCATATAAGTGTCATTGTTTTTATTAGCAAAACTATGTATGTGGGAGCTCCTAGCACCACACCTGATCCAGACGAGGTGCTAACTGAAATGTTTGTCGAACCTAAACATGCTGATTTTAGGTCACAACTGAATCTTCCGAAATAAAAGATTTTACAAATTAGAATTTTGCACATTTGCTGCAAGAATCATGAGTTTCTCCTCTGAGTAAATAGACCCAATCTGTCTTCTTAAGGATTGTGTTACTCAGGGACAAAGTACATCTAAAGGCAACAAAAGATAAATCTTTTCTCTTTTAGAACTCAGAGAAATTCATGACAATAGAATGACATGATAAAAACTGTAACAAATAGGAGATTTATAGACAAAAGCATGGGAAGGGAATGACAATAGCTAGGAAGAAAGCAGAGCCAGGTGGGAACAAGGAAAGTTACATCCTCAAAGGTTAAATTAAATGAAAGTGAAATAGCATTTTAAACAATTTGTATAGCTTTTATTTGCTTAAGGGTGGGATTTAGAGATATAGCACCACCTTTTTTCCCAGAAAGAAATGTTTGGGTCTGAACTGTACCAAGAACATGCATGAATACATAGACCAGTTCCTAGAAAAAAGAGTTGTGATCCTTGAAAATTTGTTCCATGTTATTAAAATTTCTTTTAGGTGGGTAAGCACAAGAATATGAAACATTGATAATATCAAGGTGAGTCTTTATATGTGACTCTGTAAAGTACACAGAGTATTTTTTTTTGCATGACTGCTTTATGTACCATGTATTATTCTTGCATATTACACCAACAAATCAGAATGTGTACAGACGAGAAGCATCAAAATTACGAGGATCTAAACAAGACATCTACTTAGGAATAATTAAAGAAACTAGTGATATTTGTTCCATGGAAGACAATATTCCAGAGATACATCATGCTCAACTTTAAAATATGGACAAGTCACTACAGAAACAAGACATAAAAGTTTTCTTTTTGGGTCACGACAGCAGAACTAAGGCTAATGGGTCAGCACTCAAAAACATTTAAGTTCAGACACAAGGAAACTTTTTTTTTTAACAATTTTATCTTACAATCATTTGTTATTAAAGAACACCTCTTAACATATCTTTTACAATAATACCTGCAAATTCAAGTTAAATTTGGGGAAATAAATGGCATTCATTTTTGTAGGGAACTCAGTTATGTGCTCTCATATAATCTGGGTGGGAATTTAACTTGATAAATGCCTTTTGGAAGGCAATTTAACAGCATTTATGAAAAACATTTAAATGCATACACCTTTTGATCTTTACCTAGAAATTTTTCTTTAATTTCTTTATACTTGTGCGTAAATAATATCTATTCAAGTTATCTCAATGAAGCATGGTTTGTAGTAGATGTTAAAATACGGAAGCAAGCCAGAAATACCACAAATAGATTATAGTTCTTCCAGACTGTGAGATATCATGTAGTTCTTTGCTAAGGCAAATTGCATTTCTACACAAAACATAAGGAATTTGAACAGAAAAAAAATGAGAACAGTAATTATTGAATTAAAGTTTTAATGAAATCCATATATATGAATGTAGGCATATATCCACATTTATAAATATATAAAACAATAATAGGATAAGACATAAAGTAACAACAATGGATGTCATTGAAGAGCCCATTGGAGGCTTAAAATGGGAATCAAAGAAAAGAAGGACATCACTTTTAAATTTCTATAATTCTCCATTTCGTTAAGCCATATAATTCAAGTATTGTCTGTGTAATTAGTTTTAAAAACAAGTTTGTTTCTTTATGCTGAGACTCATTCAACATGTAAAGTGCTACCTGAGAGAGATTACTGACTATTGTTTATTGTTCTAAGAAAACAAAACAAAAACATGTTTTTCATGCCTATAGGAAAAAAAAATGCCATTGAGTTGATTCTGACTCATAGTGACCCTATAGGACAGAGTAGAACTGCCCCATAGAATTTCCAAAAAGTGCCAGGTGGATTCAAACTGACAACCTTCTGGTTAGCAGCCATCGCACTTAACCACTACAACAGCAGGGTTTCCCATATAGAAATAGCTAGCAATACATAGAGGTAAATTAACTGGTACATTTTGAGTGTGCTTAATAATTTATTTGTAAAGGAAATAAAACAAGTCTAAGTCAATACTGGTTGGTGGAGGTCAGGGAAACAAGCCTACATCAGTATTTATTTAGCGAGTGCAAGTTCTGATACACGTATTTTATCTGCCCTCTTGCTCTCAAGTTTAAAGTGTTCCTCTTCATCAGTGTAGGTTAAGTTATCCATGTACTGATGGAGCAATAAAACGCAAATAGCAATTTCCGGGAGGATGAAGTGGAGTCACGTTTGTAATCGTTTGTCTATATGTTCATGCAGTCTATAACACATTCTCCTTACAACCCAAATGTCACTTTTTTAGGAAATGCTGGCACTCTGTCCATTCCATCCCACCAGCTTCAGGTTCCATTGTCAGCCTACCCCATGTGTACAAACCATCTGCTTCTCACATTTTGGCTTTATCTGAACATCTTCACAAAGAGGCCATCTGTTCCTTCTTTAAAACAGCTATTTACAGTACTTTCTCTCTTATCTATCTTACAACTTTTTTATATATGTCAAAAATTCATCTACTCAGGGCATTCTTAGACAAAAGCCTGGTGATTCACAGCACTAAGTAATACTGAGAGAGTACATCCCTGTAAAAGGAGGGTAGGGGGACACTGAAATAAAAGTCTTTCAGCACATGAAATCAATAATAGATCTGAAATCCCTCGGAGAGCTCTATGCACACAATTTCCAAAAGTTCTCTCTTCACATTGTAGAAAAACAATGTGAATTTATATGGAAATTTATTTCTGCCATCAGTAATATATTCCTATTGCAAATGTGTACTTTAGAGGAAGAATACCTTCAGTTGAAGTAGAAAAATAAATAAATAAAAGGGAAAGAAAAATAAGATGCTTTAACAGTGTTTGTGTAATTCTAGGACAGGTTTATAGAGCAGGCCAGCCAAAGCACACTTCTGAGCTAAAACATGAAGTGAACTTTAAAAGTATCAGGGTGTTTGCTAAAAGCCAAACACCCTGATGAACATAAAAAGCAGAAACATTAAAACGTATTGAACTTTTTATTTCCTCTGCTTCTTGGAAGCAAAATGCCAGCAAAAGAATTCTGTAGACAAATGATGTTTCCAACTGAGCTTTGAGTTTAGAATTGTGAGATCGTAATTGGGACAGCAGATTCAGACACCATCGTTACCATCTTTTGTAATCCACAATTAAAAGGTCAAAGGAAGTTTACCAAAATTACCATGTATGTACATATATTATTAAAGTTTTATGTATGTATATGTCTTTTATACGGAAACCCTGGTGATGTAGTGGTTGAGTGCTATGGCTGCCAAGCAGAAGGTCAGCAGTTCAAATCCTCCAGGCACTCCTTGGAAACTCTATGGGGCAGTTCTACTCTGTCTGGCGGATTGCTGTGAATCAACTCGATGGCAGTGGATTTGGTTGTGGTTCTGGTCTTTTGTTTGACAATATATGATCTATATGTATCAACATAAATGTATAGCAAATGTTATTTGGTTAGATGTCAACATTTCTAAAAGGATCTTGACATAAGAAAATGAATTGATGGGTACTAAAAATTAAAGTAAAAATTAAAGCAAAATAGGAAAAAAATTGTTGTAATAAAAAGAGAAATATGCCAACTGCACAGAAGTTACAGGTGAGTTGAAAGCAAGTCTGGATCAAAATTTCCTAGTAGCCCAGGCAAAGAGAGAGTTTTATCATTAAACATAAAAGGGAATATATCAGCTACTTAGTGGAAAGGAAAAGGGAGTGTTTCTTCATTTCTGAGGGAAATTTCTTACTGAATAAGCAATATTATGTTTTCATCTTAGAATTTTATAGATCACTGGCTCTTTATTGATCAGCCACAACACATTACATTCTTAAATTCTAAGCTTTGTGAAGATAGTCAATTTGAACAAGAAGTGTCAATGAAGGTATATGCTAACCTGTATTTTGCCTTATTATAAAATCAGAATACAACATTTGGGGTTTGGAGCAGTTTCCAACCTCCATCTGCCTAGAGAAGACATAATCTTTTCTTCATTCAATGTTGGTGGAAAAATGCAGACTGGTATGGTTATTTCCATAATACAACACAATCACTAAAATTCCACATATACCATCATTGTCCATGCCCTTGACCCCCAAAGTAGTCTACCCTCTGCCCTATGGGTAAGATTCTTGGGGAGCACTGATGACATAGTTTGAGCCCAAGGTACCCTCTATAGCATCACTTGTCCTTGTCATGACATTTTCTCAGACACTTGGGCCTTCTCTCTTCTGCCCCTTTCTCTACACTCTAGCAGCAGAGAACTTTCATCAAAAGATAGGGAATTTACAACCCCATGTTCTTTTTCTTCCCTTCAGATCAGAAGAAGTACAATTGCAGATAACTACGACTTTAGAAATTCTCTGCTTTTCTATCTCTGTCCTAGACTTCTGTGATCCAGAGGCTTGGAGTTGTCAAAGACAATTCCTTTGCTATAACCCTTCCATCACAGCAGGCCCTGCAGTAGCTGACTGGTATTACAATGGATATTTTCCTGAACCTACAAGTGTTAAATACTTGATTTACCCTTTGTCATCATTCTCCAGGAAGCAGGAAACACTCTTCTGAAGAGCTTTATACCCGATGCCATATAATAGATGATTTTTGCTACACTTGAGACAACACAGGCTTACAGTGATGTCTGTCTGGTAGAACATTGCACTGAATGAGTCGTAGGTCAGGATGAAGCAGAGAACAATGCATTGCAAGAACGACATAAGGCTTAATATCTCGGCAAGCTGGTGTTAAAGAAACATTTCACTGTATGCTGGAAACAGTAATAAATTTGTATCACGTCTTCATAAGACAATACAGTCAGGATAGTAAAGAGTTCCTTAGTTCTTTGCAAACAACAAATAAGTTTATCAACAAGCATGAAACTATTTTTCAATATATGGAAACTTTCTTTTTGAGCTTTTAATTCTTGTAAGAGTTCAACAGATAATACTATTTTGAAAAGTGTATTGCCAACCCAAGGAGGCTGACAATCACAGTTTAGATGTCTAGCCATTGAAAATGCTATAGAGCACAGTTCTACGCTGAAACCCACGGGGTTACTGAGAGTTGGAATCAACTCAATGGCAACTGATTTGTTTGTTTGTTTAGTCATTTCCCAAAATAAGGTATTGCCACTGCTCAATATCTGATCAAAAAGTTGATAACTGGTACTTTTGTATACCTTACTGATTAACAACTGCATTTTGGGCAGCCCCTTCTACATATATTCTTCTGTGGATTGTATAGGATCATTACCTGTTTATTATTTGAATAATTCTTTAAGAGTACTTTTACACAATTTTTCCCTTAAGAAATACTCTTCTCTTCACTGAGTTAGTAGTTCTCATCATTTAGACCTCAACTCATTCCAGTGCTCCTGTTGCAACTCCTACTGTCCTAATTGTGAGTTCATTATAATACCTCTGCCACCAGACTATCTGCATTCAAAATTCACCTCCATCACCTACTGGTAGTATAATCTTGAATGGGTTTATTTAATGTCCATTCACTACAATTTCCTTATTTGTAAAATAACGATCCTTATTTCATTGAGGAGGTGGGAAGACTGAATGAGTCGTTACAGGTAAAGCACTTAGACTATATTAAAAAAAAAAACCCACTGCCATCTAGTCAATTCTGACTCATACTGTATTTATGTATACACTTTATTGTACTGGCTGTTGTTGTTGTTAGTTGCAGTCCAGCTGATTATGATTCATAGTGACTCTACAATAACAGAGCACAACACTGCCTGGCCATGTACCATCCTCACAATTGTTGCTATGTTTGAGTATGTCGTTGCAGCCATTGCGTTGGTCCTTCTCCTCAAGGATCCTCCTCTGTCTTGCTGTCTACCAAGAATGACATCTTTCCTTGGGGACTGGTCCCTCCTCGTAACATTTTCAAAGTACTTGTCCCTCTCTCCTGAGGAACATTCTTGCTGTACTTCTTCCCAGACTGATTTGTTTGTTCTTCTCACAGTCTGTGGTGTATTTCACATTCTTTCATATTCTTTGCAACACTAGCATCATTTCTTCTTCAGTGTCCATTACTGACTGTACAGCTTTTGCATGCAAATGAGGTGGTTGAAAATATCATGGCTTGAATCAGGCACACCATCACCCTCAAGATGACACTGTTGCTTTTTAACACTGTAATGTTGAACCCTACAAGTGTTAAGGATCAGCCAATGGCACCTCAATTGTCAAATTAATTTAGTTTTAGGAGATAATGTCTAGATCTGTGAGTTCGTATGCCACCCTCAAAACTGTAAAACATTTTTTAGATATGCAAGTAACTGTGGACATTCATCTATAGTGCTTTAATACAGAGGCTATGAGAAATAGAGTGACCCAGCCCAATGCCCATCCTCTCATAGCAGTCTCCAAGCTCCATCATGACACTTGGCACTAGTATTTGTCAAGGTTAGAATACTCCCAGGTTTCTAAAACTCAGATTTAGAAACAAATATTTACACATTTCACCCGGATGGTACAACCCATTTGGTTCTTTCCTAAGATGTTGACCAAGGCTCGGCTACTTTGATGGTAAGTAAATGGATTTTCCTTTTTCATAACTCAATATAGAATTCAAGAATTCACTGCCCTTAAAATGGGTTATCACAAGGATGTTTTTTCCTCATAAAATTGGGTTCTAAATAAAATTTTCAATAATAATGAGCAGAGTGTTGTGCAGGTGGGTTTGTCCTTGGAAACAGACACAGCTGTGCCTATCAGACAAATAAGTGTGGTATTTAATTTTGGAAAATTGCTAGCAGTAAGCAGGATTTTACAAAAGAAAGTCACCTTCAACTGTCACTCAGGAAGAAACAAAGATATCATGAACAGGATTCCTTTTCCAAACGTTTCCAAGCTAAAGTTGCATTCAGTGTGCCCTTCCAGAGCCATTGAACAATGAAATGGGTAACTATTTGCCAAGCACATACAGCTGTGTGTCTGTTTGCCTGGGGTGCATGCTGGGGAGTGGGGTAACTAAGGTTAGGGAAGTAAGGATTGAAGGTAATGTAACCCATCCATTTGCTTCCCAATCAACTAGTCAAAAAGAATCTCTATGTGAAATTTGCATTATAACACAATCTTCACTTACTTTTCATGGTTTCTGCTCATTTTTTATCCTTTTCCTTGGCAGTGCTCAAATAACACTGTTTCATCATGGTGCAATTATTCCTTTGGCAACTGCGTGCAGTTGTTGCTTGCAGAGAATGTGTAGTGGCACTGGACACCTATATTCTTGTGAGCGTACAGGTGGTCAGCATGAACCAGTTATTCAGAAGCAGTTACATGAGTCATGTTTTTTAGTATTTGTCTAATTCACGTCTCCACATTTAGAGCTTTATTATTCTTTTTTCCCCCCAGTGAAATTTTATGGATCTTTACGAGGGAGAACAGATGTCCTGGTTCTGGCGTTATATGGCGGCCTGGAATGGATTCAAAGGAGCTGTTCCAGTTTTTCAGGTGTAGTATATCAGTGTTAACACTGACTGATTTTATAGCACATAAATAAAGATTGGGCCATCACAGAAGCCAGCCTACATGGAGAGTCCTGGATTTTTGTTCTCATTCTATTGGCACTTAGTCTGAAACTACAAGGTTTTCCTTGTTTCAAGCACATTCTGATTTTTTATGTCAAGAGATTCCACTCAATTTTATTTTAGGTCACAAATTGTTTTTTCATGTGTGTCTTTATTTTTGTAACGATATTGTAATTTTAGTGAAATGGAAATTACCCTGTTCATGGTATTCACTTTTCAACCCTCTTGCCTCTACCAAAAATGAGTAACAGAGCCATGTTTGAAAAGGCCATCCGCATTAGTCCAATTAAAATACGATATACATTTATGTGTTAAAAAGGTAGGAAACCCTAGTGGCCTAGTGGTAAAGTGCCACAACTGCTAACCAGAAGGTCTTCAGTTCAAATCCACTAGGTGCTACTTGGAAACTCTACAGGGCATTTATTCTCTCTCCTCTGCAGTCGTTATGATTTGGAAATGACTCAACAACAACAGATTTAGGTTTTGGTTATTAAAAAGATAAAGAAAAAAATGACTTTCCTGGGCTTGAAACCCTAAAAAGGACAAATATATCTTATTCTCATGAAAATAAACTTCAACATATCAATCACATTTACTGTTACGAATAATAGGGAACAACTATTCCTAAGAGAAATAGTATGAGAAAAAAATGTTTCATAGGTATCTTTTTGTTAAAAACAATGATTTGCATATTCCCACCAAAAGGGAATAAAACCTTTAATATGGAATATCCCCCAGGTTCCTTTTTTGGAAACAAAATTCATAACCACCTGCCATTCGATAAAATCTAATGAATTCTAAATACAGCATATACTTCTCCAAAGTGTTCTTTGTCACTCCAAAAAAGTAAAAAAGAGACCTCTACCTAGAAAAATAAGGATAAGCATATTAGATTTGTGTATATTTATGAGAATGGAAACACACTATAATATTTAATGAACATGATTTCTTCTTTGACTATAACTGTATCAGTCATATTCAAACAATTTTTTAAGTCAATGTCAACTTTATTCATAACCTTTCCAGTTCTGTTTTTCACAGGAAATAAGCATAAATACTGTGCTTTGGCTCGTGCTGTTTTATTCCTCTTATGTATCAAAACCGTAATTAAAATTTGAGGGACTAATAACAAAAATACAAAGTGCATTTAAAATGTATACTGCTCAGTGAATTTTCAACAAACCACAAACTTAGAATGTAAAATCTAAAGATACTCACAGAACCTCAACAGTGACGTTAAAAAGCTTTATGTGATAAAATTTACACAGTCATATATGATTCCACAATAAAGTGTTACATATTCTAATTTCTTATGTCCCTAAGTGTAGGAACAAACAATAAGTTTGTGAACTCATTCTGAAAAAAGTGCTACGTATCTCATTGCTGAATATCAGTATGGTCACTGCCACAGATTGAACTGTGTCCCCCTGACAAATAAGTGTAGCCACGTGGCTGGGCCATGATTCCCAGTATTTTGTGATTGCCCCCCGTTTTGTTATTGTGCTATATGTTAAAGGATTATGGTGGGACTATAAATCCCTTCATAGGATTACCTCCCTGCTCCACTGTAAAGGGAGTTTCCCTGGAGTATGTCTTCTCCCATCCTTAATCCTTTTGTCCTGCAAGAGATAAAAGGAAAGAGAAGCATACAGAGAACTGGGAACCTCACATCATCAAGAAAGCAGCACCCGGAGAAGAGTGCGTCCTTCAGACCTGAGGTTCCTCCACCAAGATGCTCCCTGGACAAAGACTGACGCACTACCGGACTTTCCTCCAGAGCTGACAAGGGGGAAAGCCTTCTCCCAGAGCAGACATCATTGAATTTAGACTTGTAGCGTACTGGACAGCATAAGAATAAACGTTCCTGTGTTAAAGCCATCCACTCTGTGGCATTTCTGTTAGAGCAGCACTAGCTGACTAAAACAGTCACCTTCAAAGTACTCCACTTAGGAAGCTGTGTTCCAATGCCAGAGCCTAGTCCACACTTCAAAGCAGTTTTGGAACTCTTTCTGGAATGACCATCAGAGCTGTTACCGGATTACCCTTGATTTCCTGTATGTCATCAAACTGTCTCATTTTCATTATGTCCTTTATCTTTGGGTAAAGAAAAAAGTCATTGAATGCCAGATCAGTTGATTAGGGAGCGTGTTCTAATACAGTTATTTGTCTACTGGCTACAAACTCCTTCACAGACAGCTATACGATTAAGTTCACAAACTTAGCACTTTGCCACCATGTGCAATGGCCATTCTAGAAAGAGTTCCAAAATTGCTTTGAAGCATGGCCTAGATACTGGCGTCAGTACATAGCTTCCCAAGGGGTTTACTTCGAAGATGACCGTAGTGATATTCAGCAACGAGGTATGTAGCACTCAGAACAATTAAGTTGGCTGCCTCAATTGTTGGACCTCCTATATTATAGTCCTTACAAACAACATAATGGAATTTGGAAACATAATGGAAGTTTTTGATCCCTTAGTTGCTGTAATGGTTAAGATTTTGTGTCAATTTGGCTAGGCCATGATTCTCAGTGTTTTGGCAATTATAGCATATTTTGATAGTTATATGCTGATATAATTACATGATGTGATCTGGTATAGTATAGTCTCCTCAATGATGAGATCTGCTATGAACAGTCCAGCAGTTGACAGGGAATTTCTTTGGTAGTATGGCCTGCTTCCTGTATATATGTACTTTCTGGTGGAGCTTGCTGGCTTTTGCTATGCTCTGAGTTTTACGTTCAGCTCACGTGAACTTCGTTTCTTGGAACTTGAGCCAGCAACCTGCCAGCTGAGAAGCTCGCCTTGGGTTCATCAGGCTCTGAAGCAGTGCAAGTCAAGAGAAGCCTGCAGACTAACACCTAACCCAAGGACTTGGAAGTTTCCAGCATCTACAACCACATGAATCATTTCTTTGTGATAAATATATCTCTAACTGTCTCTCTTTCTTTGTCTATGTATAAACCCCATTACCATCAAGTTGGCCCCACATATCTGTCAGTTTATCATACTGTGGGGGCCTGTGTGTCACTGTGATGCTGGGAGCCATGCCATCAAAATTTAGAAAACAGAAGGGTCACCCATAGTGGACAGGTTTCAGCAGGGTTTCCAGACTAAGACAGAATAGGACACAAGATCCAGAAGTCTACTTCTGAAAATAATTAGTCAGTGGAAATTTTATGCACAACAGAGGAACATTGCCTGGAAGACACTCAAAAGAGGACTGGGAAAGAGGTGCTTCCTCAAAGCAGAGTCAACCGTGATGACGCAGATGGAGTCAAGGTTTCATGGCTTTGAGTTGCTGATATGGCATCACCGGAAATGAGAAGAAACAGCTATAAACTTCCATTAATAATCAAAACATGGAATGTGTGAAGTATGAATCCAGGAAAATGGAAAACTGTCTAAACTGAAATGGAATGCATAAAAATTGATACCCTAAACATTAGTGAACTGAAATGGACTAGTACTGGCCATTTTGAATGACACAACGATGTGGTCTACTACGCAATCGATGACACCTTGAAGAAGAACGGCATGGCATTCATCAAGAAAAAGAACATTCAAGGTCTATTCTGAAGTATAAGACTGTCAGTGATAGGATAATATCCATACATATACAAGGAAAACCCATTAATATGACAATTATTCAAAATTCTTCACATACTACTAAGGCCAAAGATGAAGAAACTGAACTTTTTTTTTTTTTTTTTTTTTGCCAACTTCTGCAGTCTGAAATTGATTGAACATGCCGTCAGGATGTTTGATATTTCCTTATGATTGAAATATGAAAGCTGGAAAGATAGGAAAGAAAGAGAAAGAAAAGACTAAATTAGATATCAGGAGAGACTCTGAAACTTGATCTTGGTCACTGAGTACCTAAGTAAAAGAAAGAAATACAATTTAACAGAAGATTTCCAAGAGTGGTTTGAGAAGACAAAATACTGTAATGACATATGCAAACAGCTGGAGCTACAAAACCAAAACTGAGACACACACTCTGCATTTCTCAAGTTGAAAGAACTGAAGAAAAATTCAAGCCTCAAGGTGCAAAAGTGAAGGATTTTATGGAGAAAATACTAAATGATGCAGGAAGCATCAAAAGGTGAAAGAATATACAGAGTCTCTATTCCAAAAAAAAAAAAAAAAAAAAGGTCAGTGTTTAACCATTTCAAGAGGTAGCACATGATCAGGAACTGATAATACTGAAGGAAGAGTTCCAAGCTGCTCTGAAGGCATTGGCAAGAAACAAGGCTCCAAGAATAGATGAAATACCATTCGATGCATTTCACAAACAGATGCAATGCTGAAAGTGCTCATTTCTCTATTTCAAGAAATTTGTAAGTCAGCCACCTGGACAACCAACTAAAAGGGATCCATATTTACGCGTATTCCCAAGAAAGGTACTGCAACCAAATGAGGAAGTTATTAAACAGTATCATTAATATCAGAAGCAAGTAAAATTTTGCTGAAGATCATTGAAAAGTGCCTGCAGTGGTAAATCAACAGGAAACTGCCAGAAATTCAAGCTGGATTCAGAAGAGGAAACACAACCAGGGATATCATTCCTGATGTTGGATGGATCTTGACTGACAGCAGAGAACACCAGAAAGATCTTCACCTGTGTTTCATTGACTATGCAAAGGTATTTGACTGTGTGGATCATAATAAATTATGAATAACACTGCAAAGAATGGGAATTCCAGAGTACTCAATTGTGCTCATTAAGTATCTGTACATAGATCAAGAGGCAGTTGTTAGAACAGAACAAGGGGATACTGAGTGGTTTAAAACCAGGAAGAGTGAGCCTCAGGCTTGTATCCTTTAACTATACCTGTTCAATCTGTATGCTGAGAAAATAATCCAAGAAGCTGGACTCTGTAAAGAAGAAATGAGTATCAAGATTGAGGGAAGACTCATTAACAGCCTGTGTTTTCAGATGATACAACCTTGTTTGCTCAAGGTGAAGAAGACTTTAAACACGCAGTGATGAAGAGCAGAGACCACTCATAGCCGTCAGTAGGCTGTAACTGTAAATTCTTATGAATACAGACTGCCACATCTTTCTTACATCTAGCAGCTGTTACTTTCAAGCCGTCAAGCTTTCAATTAACAGCCGAACACTAACCACTGTGTCACCAGGTCTCCAGATTACTCTTTCTCTGTTTCTGTGTATAAGTGTGTATAAATATATATATGTATGTATGTATATACATATGCACATATATATTTACACAGTTCACTGGTTTTACTTCTCTGGGGAACCTGGCCCAAGACAGCGACTAAATAAAGATACATACCCCAAACAGGAGGGATGTTTAGGAGAAAAATATGCCATTCATAGAAAAGCTCACATAATGGCATTTCTGTCAATAGAACATATTGGACTAAAATTACAATCACCTTTCCTGGCTCTAAAGAGTGTTTTTATGTCCCTTTTATTATAGGGACTGCAGAGATTGGCAACTACCTCAGTTAGCATAGGAAAGTGGCCCTAGTTCTTGTACTTTGTGTGAGACACTGTGTAAGCATTTGATATCCATTATTTCATTCATTCTTTTAAGGTCTGTGAGGTTTGCCTTTTATTCCTTCTTCAAAGGTTAAGAAACTGAAGTGCAAAGAGGCTAAATAAACAAGGTTCTTTGCTGAACCCTCACCTTTATCTCCATTAGTTAGGCTTATATTTCAATAACACATATAAGAAAACATTAAAGTTAGAAATATAGAGCAGTAACATGTGCATAATTTATTTGCTGATTCCAAGACGACCAAAAAAAGAAAAACTGCTCTTGAGTGATTCTGATTCACAGCAGCCCTGTAAGACAGCGGAATAGCCCCGTAGGATTTCAAAGGAATGCCTGTTGGACTGGAACAACTGGCCTCTTGGTTAAAACAAAAACCAAACCCACTGCCATTGAGTAGATTCCAACTCATAGTGATCTCAGACAGAGTAGAACTGCACCATAGAGTTTCCGAGAAGTGCCTTACAGATTTGAACTGCCAACCTTTGGATTAGCTGACATAGCATTTAACTGCTAAACCACTATGCCACCAGGGTTTCATTTGCTGATTCCAAGAAGACCAAAAAAAAAAAAAAAAACCATTGTCATTAAATTGATTCCAACTCATAGCAGCCCTATAGACAGTGGAATTGCCCCCATAGTGTTTCCGAGGAAGACTTGGTGGACTGGAACAACAGCCACTGCTCTTCCCCACCATGCCATCAAGGCTCCAGTTCCAAGGTAAGCTTTTCCCAACGTTTAGTTAAATTTAGTCAGGCTCTTATGGACATCTTCCAACCAGCTCTAAAGAGTGTTTTTATGTCCCCTAACTGAGCTTTAAGGTAGATGTTGCTGTGTCACAGAAATAAACTAAAGGTGCCAGCCAAGTGCCGTCGAGTTGGATCCAACTCAAAGGTGAGTTATCTCAAAAGAATAAGTAGCTTGGAGATCCCACTAAAAAAAAAAGTTACAGTGCTAACTGTAACTGAATTTTGTTGTACATGTGAGCATGCTGGAATTGCAAAACTTAGCCAATGGAAAAGGATAATAGTCATAAAAAATTCTTAAGATATCATGAAAAAAATTTAGCATGCTATCAACAAGAAATGGATTTGCTACTGTCTAAAATGTTGTAACTGCTTTTTGTCTATGTTTTAAAGTTCTCTTAAGCCATTACATGGCTACATCTGCTATATAATCATAACCATATTGTTATCTGTGTAATGAATTCTTTTAAGAAAAGACAGTACCATGCAAATATTTCCCTGAAAAATGAGCACATTAAGTGTGTGGCTGCTTCCTCTATTTATTTGTTACTGTAATGTAGTAGTGCACAACAGAAGTATAGCAAATGAGTCTCGAAATCCTGTACCAGCCTTTTCCATTATTAAAGGGAATCACTTTTGTTCACAGATTTAAATAAAGCAAGGAGGATTTTGGCGAGGCTGGTGAATTCTATTAAAGGACACAGAGTGTGATAATTTGAAAATTTGTTATTTCCCATTGATGCTTTGAAATCCAAACGTTTAATGTTCTGGAGTGAAACAGCGGAGTGACGGAGTAAACAATATGTGAGCTGTAATCCTGACCCTGATTCAGATGACACATAAGCCTCAATTTCCTCATCTGTAAAACTGGGATAATCATAATAGCAAAAATTTCAAAGGGTTCATTTGAAATTAACTGAGCAAAATACATTTCAAATATACTTTCCATTTTCATTATTAGCCTCCCAATTTTTAATTGTACATTAATTAAATGATAGCAATAAAATGACATGAGCTAAGTCACAGTATGTAAGCATATACAGCATTTACATAATATTGTGAGTAATTAACAGGTGCTGCTTCTATTATTACTTTCAATGCGTCTCCTTTTTACTATTTATTCCGGCGCACAAAACTTGAGTTTCAGCTTCATCTGTGCACTTCTAGATTGGTGTGATCATTCCTGCACACGTTCATTGCCTTCTGATCCTCCTTCCTCTAATTTTACGTGTAAACCACTGCCAGATTGTATCTTACCATCCTGTTTGAACTCTAGGCAAGCCAAGTGCCGTTGAAGCAAATACTTTTCCAATTTGAAGTGATGAATGTAAATCCATGTTCCAAGTCACTGGCTCTCAGGCAGGGGCAATTTGGATCAAAGAGAACACTTGACAATGTCTGTAGACACTTTTGATTGTAACAACTGGGGATGTGACATGTGGGAGAAGTAGCTAAAGATAATACTGAATGGTCCCTGTGCCCACAGTAAAGAACTATCTGGAACAAAATGTCAGTGCTGAGGTTGAGACAGCTGTTCTAAGTAGATGTTGATGCCATATACATAATAAAATATAAAATATTAAGATGAGCATATAGACTTTAATCAGTATCTTACAGAGCTTTGTTAAGTCAGTCTGTCTGTCCTTTTCACCCTGGGAAATTTCCTCAAATTTTTAAACCAGTGAACAGAAAACCAGATACACAAACATCATATTTAAAATTTTGAGCATAAATCATTAGCTGTCACAATCAAACAAACAAAGACACTACTGTGTTAAGGCAGAGGTCTCAACCAGTTCATTCTAACATCTGTAATTTCATATTCAGAAACTCCAAAGTTTCTCCCCTGCCTACAAGTTGGAGTCCACATTTCTTAGACTAGCAGTCAAGAGCATCCACAGCCAGTCTGCTGCTTGGCCTGCTAGTTCCACTTCGCGTTACTTCCTGACGTGAAGGCCTGCTCCAAACAGCTTGGCCTTCTTACCAGTGCTCATACACACCTGTCTGACTCCACAACTTCTAGCTGCCTTTTCCAATATCCTTAGTCCTCAGGGTATATTACCTCTTAGCATTCTTGTTATTTGTGTAATTTATCTAGCCCTAAAGAAAATAGTGTCTTTCATTTTTTCTTTTGTGTATATGTTTTACCATCTGTAACTGATTTTGTCCTCTAAAGACACAATTAATATAAAATATGTTTTTATTCTGGAATATATGAAGAGCTAAAAGATTTCCTACATACATACATATACTTTAAATGTTAGAATAGCAGAAGCTGGGTTCTGGAGACCATACTCTCAGGGGACATCTAGGTCATTCAGCACAACTAAACTTCTATTTTTAAGAAAATAGTCTACATCCCAACATGATGGCTGACAGTTGGGCCTCTTAAATGCTTGGAAGCTGCCATCTAAGAAGCATAAATTTGTCCCAGTCCAGCTGGAACAGAAGAGAGCAAAGGAGTTTAAAGACAAGGAGGAAACTGTGAGCCCAAGAGACAGAAAGGGCCAAATGATCCACAGTCTACACCAGCATGAGACCAAAAGAACTAGATGGTACCCCACCATCTCCAATGTCTGCCTTGAGAGACAATGCGATGTCAGAGTCCCTGATGAAGAGAGAGGAAAATATGAGCACAGATCTAGAATTCTGTTAAAAGACCAGACTTGATGGTCTGACATCCTGAAGTGTCAGCCAAGAGCTCAGCCCTGCTCTCGCTCCTTCCCCAGAGAGGAACCTAGCTCTGAAAACAACCCTTTAGACAAAAATTAGACTGGACTATAAGACATAAGGCTGTCAGGCCATCTCCCCAATATGTAATGAGAGGTGAGGGTGAAGAGGAGGAGATGGGACTCAGCTGAATAAATACAGGAAATACAGAATGGAAGGGATAAGTATGCTGTCACAAGACTGGGATAGCAGATGGAGTTGCATACAGATCTCTGTATGAGGTTTGATAAGGCAGATTGTCTTCATCTGTAAATTTTCAGTTAACCATGATAAAATATTATTTAATAGGTAAATAAATAAATAGAAGTTTTATTCTTTATGTCCATTCTCTCCCCATTTCCTTTAAGTCACTACATTTGCCCCACATACACAGGGAATATGCAGCCT
Source organism: Heterohyrax brucei (assembly GCA_028571685.1). Taxonomy (NCBI): domain Eukaryota; kingdom Metazoa; phylum Chordata; class Mammalia; order Hyracoidea; family Procaviidae; genus Heterohyrax; species Heterohyrax brucei. The sequence continues at coordinate 46,167,455 of CM053158.1, forward strand.
ATTTAAAGAGTTGTCCTGAGACTAGCTGTGAACTGATTGCCTTGACCTACGCCTGACAGCACATCCTACTTTTGTTGTTGTTGGGTGACATCAAGTCAATTCTGACTCAGAGCAACCCAAAGTAAAGAGTAGACCTGCCCCTTAGGCTTTTCTAGACTATGAAATCTTCACAGAAGACTATTGCCAGGACTTTTACCCTTAGAACTACTGGATGTGTTCAAACCGCTAACCTTTTGATTAGCAGCTGAGTGCTTAACATTTGCACCACCCTGCTCTTAGTCAATTTGAGTGTCTTGCCAAAGTCATGGATTGAAGCATTCTGAGAGTATTTCTGTATTCAGTGGTAAAGAGGCTGCGATTGATGTCTGCTAAAGGTTTAGGATATAGTTGTGCTAGTACACGTGCTAAAGATTCACCATTTCTGTTCTTTCCCTTCCCTAGGGTTGCCAATTCATTTGCAAGGATCCTTTAGCAGTGGTTACCAAAACGCACATGTTGGTGGTGTTAGGTGCTGTCAAACTGATCCTAACTCATAGAGACTCTATGCACTTCAGAACAAAATACTACCTGATCTTGCACCACGTCCACAGTCATTTTTATGCTAAAGTCCATTGTTGCAGCCTCTCTGTCAATCCATCTCACTGAGGGTCTTCCTCTTTTTTGCTGACCCTCCACTCTACCAAGCATGATGTCCTTCTCCAGGGACTGATCCTTCCTGACAACAAGTCCAAACTATGTAACACACAGCCTTGCCATCTTTCTTTCCAAGGAGCACTCTGGTTGTACTTCTTCCAAAACAGATCTGTTTGTTCTTTTGGCGGTCCATGCTACATTCAACATTCTTCTCCAGCACCACAATTCAATGGCATCAATTCTTCTTCTGTATTCTTTGTTCATTGTTCAGCTTTCATACACATAGGATGCAATTGAGAATACCATGTCTTGGGTCCGGGTGCCTTCGTCTTCAAGGTGACATCTTTACTTTTCAACACCTTAAAGAGGTACTTTGCAGCAGATTTTCTCAATGCAGTGTTTCTTTTGATTTCTTAACTGCTGCTTCCATGGGCATTGATTGTGGACCCAAGTAAAATGAAATCCTTGACAACCTCAATCCCTTCTCCATTTATGACAACATTGCTTACTGGTCCAGTTGAGAGGATTTTTGTTTTCTTAATGTTGAGGTGCAATCCATACTGAAGGCTGTAGTCCTTGATTTTCACCAGCAAGTGTTTCAAAACCTCTTCACTTCCAGCAAGTAAGGTGGTGTTGTCTGCGTAACGCAGATCGTTAACGAGTCATCCTCCAATCCTGATGCCTTGCTCCTCTTCGTAGAATCCAGTTTCTCAGATTATTTGCTTGACATACAGATTGAAAAGGTATGGGGAAAAGATACAACCTGACATACTCCTTTCCTGACTTTAAACCATGCAGTGTCCTCTTGTTCAGTTCACAAGACTTCCTCCTCATCCATGTAAGGATTCCTTAAGGAGCACAATTGAGTGTTCTGGAATTTCCATTTTATTCAATGTTAACTATAATTTGTTATGATCCACACAGTTGAATGCCTTTGCATAGTCAATGAAACACAGATAAACATCTTCCTGACATCCTCTGCTTTCAGCCAAGATCCATCTAACATCAGCAGTAATATCCCTGGTTCCATGTCCTCTTCTGAATCCAGCTTGAATGCTTGGCAGTTCCTGTCAGCATACTGTTTCAGTCACTTTTGAAAGATCTTGAGCAAAATTTTACTTACATGTTGTATTAATGATATTGTTTGGTAGTTTCCACATTTTGGTTGGATCATCTTTCTTTGAAACGGGCAAAATCATGAATCTCTTCCAGTCAGCTGGACCCAAATTTCTTGGTGCAGATGAGTAAGCACATTCAGTGCCACATCTGTCAAAGTATCTGAATTGATATTCCATCAGTTCCTGGAGGCTTGTTTTTTTGCCAGTGCCTTCAGAGAAGCTTCAACTTCTTCCTTCAGGACCATTCGTTCCTGACCATAAGCTAGCTCTTCAAATGGCTGAACACTGACCAGTTCTTTGTGGTATAACAACTGTATAGTCCTTCTGTCTTCTTTTGATGCTCCCTGAATCATTTAATATTTTCCCTGTAGAATCCTTCACTACTGCAACTTGAGGCTTGAACTTTTTCTTCAGTTCTTTCAGCTTGAGAAATGCAGAACATATTCTTCCATTCTGGTTTTCCATTTCCAGCTCTTTGCTTATGGCATTATAATACTTTCTTTTGTCTTCTCGAGCTGCCCTTTGAAATCTTCTATTTAGGCCTTTTGCTTCATTCCTTTCTATTGCTTTAGCTGTTCAATGTTTGAGAACAAGTTTCAGAGTCTCTTAACATCCAGGTTGGTCTTTTCTTTCCTTCTTGTCTTTTTAACAACCTTTTGCTCTCTTCATGGATGATGTCTTTGATGTCATTCCACAATTCATCTGGTCTTCGGTCACTAGTGGCCAATACATCAAGTTTGTTCCCCAGATGGTCTTTGAACGCAACAGAGATATACTCAAGGTCATACTTTGGCTCTTGTGGACTTATTCTATTTTTTTTTTTCAATTTCAATTTGAATCTGCATATGAAAAATTGATGATTTGTTCTGAAGTGAGCACCTGGTCTTATTCTGACTGCTGATGTGGAGTTCTTCCATCACCTTTTTCCACAATGTAGTTGATTTGGTTCCATGTAGTTGATTTGTATTCCATCTGGTGAGGTCCATGTGTACAGTTACCACTTGTGCTGGTTAAAAAAAAGTGTGTGCAATGAAGAAGTTGTGAGTCTTGCAAAATTCCATCATGCAATCTCTGGCATTATTTATATTACCAAGGCCGTATTTTCCAACTACCGAGCCTTCTTCTTCATTTCCAGTTTTTGTATTTCAGTCAGCGGTAATTATCAATGCATCCTGCAGGAATGTTCAATCAGTTTCAGACTGGAGAAGCTGGTAAAAGTCTTCCATCTCTTCATCTTTGGCCTTAGTGGTTGTTGCATAAATTTGAATAATAGTCAAGTTAACCGGCCTTCCTTGTAGGAATACTTAACATACGCAAATTACAAGTGCTTACGTGTATTCTGTGGACTAGATCACAATGTAGTCCTGCAGATGATCTAATACCACCGCTGTTGAGTCAATTTTGACTCATAATGATCCTATAGGACAGAGTAGAACTGCTCCATAGAGTTTCCAAGTGGTGCCAGTCATATTTGAAATGCCAAGCAAATAGTTAGGAGATGTAGCTCTTAACCACTATCCCAGAAGCTCCTCCAACATTCTAATAGCAAAGGCAAATTACTGAAGACCTTAATCGGGTATTTTGGTTACCAGTAAAAGAAATCTATCATATATTTGTTGTTAGTTGCTACCAAGTTGATTTTGGATTTGTGGTGACTCCATTTGGTAGAATACAACTTCCCCATAGGATTATCTAGGCTGTCGTCTTTACGGGAGCAAGTTGCTAGGTCTTCCCCCCACAGAGCTGTTAGGGTGATTTGAATTAGTAACGTTTAGGTTAGCAGCTGAGCACTTAAACATTTGCAGTACCAGGACTCCTTTACCACACTTTGTTGTCATTAGGTGCCACTGTAAATCAGTTCCAGCTCATAGCAGCTCTATGTACAGCAAAACAAAATGCTGCTCCATCTTGTACCACTCTTACAATCTCTGCTATGTTAGAGCCCACTGTTGTAGTCACTTTGTCAATCCGTCTTAATAAGGGTCTTTCTGTTTTTCACTGACCCTCCACTTTACCAAGTATCATGTCTTTCCACAGGGACTGATTCCTTCCTGATAACATGTCTAAAGTAAGTGACACAATGTCTTTCCATCCTCTCTTCTAAGGAACATTCTGCTGTATTTCTTTCAAGACAGAATTGTTTGCTCTTGTAGCAGCCCATGGTATATTTAATATTGTTAGCCAAAACCATAATTCAATGCTTCAATTCTCCATCAGTCTTCCTTATTCATGTCCAGTTTTTGCATATACATTAGGTGATTGAAAGTACCATATTTACGACAAGCACATCTCAGTCTTCAAAGTGACATCTTTGCTTTTTTCACACTTTCAAGAGGTGGTTTGCAGCAGATTGACCCAATGCATTGTCATCTGATTTCTTCTTTTTTACCCATTCTTAAAAATTTTCCTTTGTTTATTTAGTTTCTCATTAAACAATTTATACACATATTGTTCTGTAACATTGATTGATGTCTTAGTCATCTAGTGCTGTTATAGCAGAAATACTGCAAGTGAATGGCTTTAACAAATAGAAGTTTTCTATCTCACAGTCTAGCAGGCTAGAAGTTTATATTCATGGTGTCAGCTCTAGGGGAAGGCTTTCTCTCTCTGTCAACTCTGTAGGGAAGTCTTTGCCATCAGTCTTCCCCTAGACTTCCTCTTCCCAGTATAGGTAGGACCTGAGATCCACAGGATGCATTATTTTCCTGACTCTTGCTTCTTGGTAGTACAAGGTCCCTATGTTTCTCTGCTCACGTCTCTCTTTTATATCACAAAAGACAGTGGCTTAAGACACAATCTATCTCATTAACATTACAGTGATAGGATTTACAACATATAAGAAAATCATATCAGATTACAAAACAATCTTGGGAATCATGGCATAGCCAATGTGTTACATATAATTTTATGGGACACAATTCAATCGATGACAGTCGACGAATCTGTGAAATGTCTACATTCTCCCTTTCTCAACCTTGGGTTCCCTATTATCAGGTTTCCTGTCCCTTCCTGCCTTCTATTCCTTGTCCTGAGCTGGTATGATCATTTAGTCTCATTTTGTTTTGTGGGCCAAGTAATCTTTGGCTGAAGAATGAAGCCAAAGAGTGGACTTTACTACTGAGTGAGTTAAAAGGATTTCTAGAGGCAATACTCTCAGGATTTCTACACTCCATCAGACTCCTAAGTCCGGGCTTTTTAAGAACTTTTTGTTGTTGTCAACATATTTTTTAATTATATTTTAGATGAAAGTTTAAAGAGCAAATTAGCTTTTCATTAAGCAATCAATATACCCACCATTTGTGACGTTGATTGCCACCCCCACCAAGTCTACACTCTCTCCTTCTCCACGTTAGATTCCCCTTTACCAGCTTTCCTGTCCTCTCCCGCCTCATCCTTGTCCCTGGGCTGGTATGCCACTTTTGTTCTGTTTTGTTTCATGGGCCTGTCTAATCTTTGGCCAAAGGTTAAAACTCAGGAGTGACTTCAGTACTGAGTTAAAAAGGTGTTCAGGGGCCATGCTATGTATGAACACGTGTGACATACGAACATCATATATACTGACACATTTGATCTTTTTATTAACCTGATAAGACAAAAAAAGTAAGAAGTTGCTGTGGAGTTGATTCTGACTCACAACAACCCCATACGTGTCAAAATATTATGTTATTCTATAGTGTTTTCAGTGACTGTGACTTTTTGGAAGTAGATCAGTATGCCTTTCTTCAGAGGTATACCTCTGGGTGGACTCAAAATGTCAGCCTTTTTGTTAGTAGCCAAGTCCTTAACCGTTTGTCTCACCCAGGCAAATTTAATGGGTAATTTTTTGAAAGTAGATTGACGGATTTTTCTCTGAGTAGACTGTCAACCTTTTGATTAGTAGCTGAGCATTTTAACCAGTGTGTCACCCACGGACTTCTTATGAGACAAAGCTACTCAAAATAACAAAACTAGGATTGGCAGAATAGAATTTAAATGTAGGCAAAAGATTCGATTGCAGATGTCTCCATGGAAAGAATTTAGGAAGAAATACACTTATTGTCAAATTGTACAAGCCTATATCACGAAGAGATGTGCAAATGTGTATGTAAGGACATGTGATGTTATGTGTGTGTGTATATATATACATATATATATACATACACAGGCACATATATACACATATGTGTTCTGAGTGTATATGTATATTCTGTGCAAGTGTATAATTACATTTACTCTTTCAAATGTTCAAAACTGAAAAAGTATTGTTCGAGGTTTTGTGTTTTGTTTGTTTGTTTGTTTTTTCTCTTTCTGCCATTACATAACAGAACTGCCTGCTGGTACTTCTCCCTTTGTCAGAGACTGATAAGGGCTCTACAGTCTTACAGTCAAAACATATCACTAAAATGCTTCTTTAGCAGCAAAGCCTATCTTGGAAGCGTGTTTGGTTTCCTGGCAGTCTTATTTGTTTACAACAATGCTCTTAAAATTGTCTCTGCCATCTGTGTGAGGTCTAGTTCCTTGAATGAGAATGAGATATTAAAATGCCATCCAGATGTCTAGATGCATAGTCGCATTAACATATTATGCAAATTGTCACAAGGCATGTTCTTTTTTCCTTAAACAAAAAATATTTTTAGATGGAGTGCAAGAAAGTAAATCTATGGAGGCAAAAGAAAGATTATATAAAGGTAAAGAAAACAAGATGCATCAGATTTGCATTGCTTACCTTTTTTATAATCATAACTTATGAAACCTTGACTTGTAAATGTTTTAATGTCTATCACTTTGCAAAGGAGAGATGGGTGCCAAAATAAAGAGTAAAATTCACTTCAGAGGAATAAAAATATGACTTCAAGATGTGCAGCTTTTTATGACATATCCAAATAAGTCGTAAGTTAAAAACTGTAGTGGAAAAATCAATAGCACTATCTGATTCAATATCTCAGTTTACATCTGGCAAATATTCCTAATGCAGTGTGTCAGTTCTCCTTACTATAAATATCTTTATTGTTGCTTTAAACTTCTAAATAATGGCACATTAAAAATGATTCCACTTTTATGCGCTCATTGTATGATATAAGGATGGTGGAAATATCTTTAAAATGTTTAAAACTTGACATTTATAATAAGTAGTCAACGAGTTCAGAATTAGTACTGACTTGCTGATTCCTTCTGTAATTAACCTGGGTTGAACCAGGTCATTTCTTCTAATCTGTATCCTCACTTTATAAACCCTGAATGTATTTGAGGGGGTGTGGTGAACTTTTCATACCTATGATACATAAATTTGGAAATGCTTGTGGTGTAGTGGGTTGAAAGCTATGTCTGCTAACCAAAAGTTCAGCAGTTCAAATCCACCAGGTGCTCCTTGGAAACTCTATGCGGCAATTCTACTCTGACTGCCAGGGTCACTGTGAGTCAGACCCGACTAGATGGCTGGGATGGTGGGATATGTAAATTCAGAGGTTTTATTTTTTTCCCTTCCCATAAAGAAACACAAAATAGCCTTATTTTACAAACAATATTTTACAAGTCAACCAATTCCTGAATTACAAACACATTTACTTAAACAAAGAACTCAAGGACATAATCTAGAAGTAACTAATTCATTATGACGGCTGAAGACTTTGACAGATGGAATGGTTTAAAATACCATCAGCAAAACAAAACTAAGCTTAAATCTTTTTAGGGTCATGTTAACTGAGTGTGACATTAATTAACCTTTTTGGTTTTCTTTTTCTTAATGTCTGAATTCAACAAGGAGGTCGTGGTCACCTACTGAAAGTGGGTGAAAAATTGTTAATGCCTAGTATATCCTTCAAATTTTTTTTGGCAAGGATGTGACAAGATGAAATGAAAAAACAAACAAAGGAAAAATGAGAGTGTGAAGGAAAGATTAAAAGTGGACAGATGATAGCAGAAAGGAAGGCTGAAGAATTTAGAAACACAGGTTGGACCCATTTGCTAGCGTGTAATGACTCAGCTAGTTTTCTGTCTTCTCCATTTCCCTGCAATTAAACTGTGTCAAGGAGTGTAAAGAGAAAATGAAGATAATTATCTAGTAGGTTTAGTTCGGCAAACACTAGCTTGAAACAGTTAGATGATCCAGGTATTCTTCACAGCCACACATTTGGATGACAGATTGTCTCTCTCTTCCACCTCCTGCAGATATTTGCCTGGATCAAGTTGCAGCACCATTCCCTGCCTCCCCAGATATGAATGGGCAGAGCTAAATTACCAGCAGATAGCCCCAAGTTCTTCTCAGTAATCGCAAACAAGATTGAGCAAAACAGTACAATCTAACACAGACTTACACCCTTTCTTCAAAACTAGCTGAGAATCCTAATAAGTTGTCTGCACCAGAATTCTAAGGGAAACCACGGGTATGACACTGCTGTTATTTATTTGATCTCCCAAGCTACTGAAATTATTAAATTTCAGACCAAGAAGTAGTAAAGAATTGTTGTGGCAACAGTTTGCCACCAAATCATTCAAAAATTCTCCAAGACTGTTGATCTTTTACTGAGAAAAAAGGTCCAGCCCTCTTCCTTAGGGACCTCTGCATCCAACTTCAAAATACCTCTTGAGAGAATCAGTAGGACAATGCAGCCAGCCTATCATTTTATTTTACTTTTATTAGATTTCAGGTAGTTAATATTCAGTGATCTGAATAGCACCTGATGATTGCTGCTGTTGAAGCACAAACTTTATTCATAGTATTTTAGAATCTTTAATGGCCTGGACTAAAGCAAACTTAGGACTTGCTTCTTTGCAACTTCTGTTTGAGTAACTGCAGATTCTCTGTAGTCTGTTACCCATTGTCACTTACTACTCCCCATTTTCTTACCTTGCTTTTAAGTTTTCTTCTTCCCGTAGTAACTCCAAGTGCAGGTTTCCAAATTTTTCCCCTTCTTTAAAAAAACTAAGTCAATAGTGTCTTTTGGAGCCAGACCCCTTGGTGGAGCTCGTCTGATGCTGCTTAATTATACGGCTACATTGCTTATTTTTTAACTCGATAGAAGTATAATATATATTCAGAAAACCAAGTAAATCATCTATGCACAGTTTATGAATTTTCATAAACTCAGCATACAGCAAACAATTCAAAGCAACAGAAAGTTACCAGCACCTCAGAAGGTCCCTTTTAGCCACTATGCCCTGCAGTGATAAGCCTTTTCTTTTGACAGTGTGTATTCTTTCCTGTGCTTTAACCCCAAACCCACTGCTGTCAAATCAGGTCCAATTCATAGCAGAAGTTATACAGTATGTACTGTTCTACACCTTACTTCTTTTGCTCTGCTTTATGTGAAAAAAGAAGCACTTACATTGTAGAATTCATTTCCATGGCTATATTGTATTCTATTGTATAACTCCCTACCACTTACTCATTCTACTGTTGAAAGACAATTAGTCAGTTTATAGTTTGAAGCTATAATGAATAGTGTTGTTATGAATATTTTGATTCATGTCACCTGGCAAACATATGTATGCATTTTGGGGGGTGGGGGGGCAGGTAACTATTTTTCAGCTGCCTTGTTTTCCATACAGGACTGTAACATCTTCAGGACAAGAAGTTTACATGCCTTCTTTCCTAGTATCTTACCTACAGTGATAGTACAACAGGTATTGCTAATAATAAGTTCAATAGTCCTAGGTGACACAAATGATTAAACGTTGAGCTAGTAACTGAAAGGTTGGCAGTTCGAACCCATCCCGAGGTGTGTTGGAGAAATGGTCTCGTAACCTGCTTTGGAAAGGTCAAACCTTTGCTGTCAAGTTGATACTGACTCATAGAGACTCTATAGATAGAATAGACCACCCCACAGGGTTTCCAACGAGCACTTGGCAGATTTGAACTGTTGATCTTTTGATTAGCAGTTGTAGCACTGAGCCAATAGGCCACCAGACTTTCCTCACCAGCCGAGTTTTCTTAGAAAGGTCACAGCCACAAAAATTTGATGGACAACAGGTCTATTCTGACACACCAGGAGTTGCCGTGATTCTGAACTAGCTGTTAGTACCACCTTCGGTAATCTAGGCCACTATTGTATAGGTAGAACCCCAATAACGCAGTGGTTGGTGCTGTTTCTCCACACTGACTCTATGGAAGGTCAGTCCTCTTGCCCTCACTGCTGCAATCTTCAAGTCCAAGCAACAGAATTAAGGTGATAAAAAAACAGCAAAGAAAAGCTGTAGGTTTAGCAATAAGTATGTTAAGAGTGTCACAATTAAGAAAATATAGGCTATCCTAAACACAAAAGCCAATGTAATTTTCTGAAATGAGCAAATCTCTCAGTCAATTGAGCTGATTCTGGTTCCCCTAAGACTAATAAAGTCAGTGTATCGTGCTCACTAAAACTGAGATTTGTGTATTGCCACATAGCTCAAGAGACTTTGGAGAGATACTGTAAATTTTTCCCTTTGCAAAGGAAAAACCGGCAATGAATTTTGCTAGTTTTAACACCAGATTCACACATGCTCTGAAAATGTTCAAGGACAGCCAGTTCTTATTTATAGGAAAGCGTTCTTTACAACAGACCTACACTTCCTAAGTTTGAAATTTACACCAAGATTCCTGACCATTCAATATCACTGATGTAGTTAAATGCGTTGTGAGAAGGAAGGTAAATCCACTATGTGGTACACACCTGATCTCTCTAGCATTTTCTATGAAGTAGCACAGAAGCCCACAAACATATTCACTTTAACCTCCTTGTCAGATGCTCTGCTGATTTTAATCAACTCTGAGTACCCAATGCCCTAGCTCACCCTTATTGCATCCTTTCATAAAGTCACTCCATATGCTTAATTTCCCCTTGTCCGTTTCTGCTGGTGGCCAACCTCTTTACATTTAGGATTTTCAAAAACTGAACAGCTTCTCTGATTAGTGCTCAGCTGCTAACAGAAAGGTCAGTAGTTCAAATCCACCAGCTGCTCCAAGGGAGAGAAGCGTGGCAGTCAGATTCTGTAAAGCTTTTAAAAAGAAAGAAAGAAAGAATTACATTGAGTTGATTCTGGTTTAAAGCAACCCTATAGGGCTATATATATACAATATTTCCAAGGCGCAGCTGGTGGATTAGAACTGCAGAACTTTTAGTTAGCAGTTTGATTTCTTAACCACTGCATCACCAGACCTCCTTCCATAAAGATTATAGCCTTGGAAACCATGTAGGGGAAGTTCTACTCTATCATGTAGGGCCACTGTGAGTTGCAATAGACTCAAAAACCACAAGTTTGGACACAGAAGAGTCAACAAATTTGACTTAACAAACAAAAGGTTCTGTCAAAGATGGCTGATAGTCTGTTTGATAATGTTGTAAAGCAGATATTTAAGATATGTCAGAGAGGCACGCCAGAGAAGGTATAAATAATTTTAAAAAAACTTAAATAAATTTGAAATACATTAAGCAATTTCTTGATCCACATGAACTTTATGTGTGTGCACACACAAATGGTGCTGGCATAATTGGATATCTATCTGCAAAAAACTGAAACAAGACCCATATCTCACACCTTACACAAAAATCAACTCAAATTGGATAAAAGACCTAACTATAAAAGCTAAAATGATAAAACTCATCTAAGATAAAATAGGGTCAACAATGGACTTTTTAATAAACAATATAGACAAACTTCAAAATGTGACAAACAAAACAGTCATCAGAAGAGAAAACATATAAATGGGAATTAATAATAATCAAACACTTCTGCTCATCCAAAGACTTCATCAAAAGAATTAAAAGACCACGTACAGAATGGGAAAAAATATCTGGCAACTCTATGTCAGACTGACGCCTGATTTCCATCATCTATAAGGTTCTACAAAATATCAATAAGAAAAAGACAAATCATCCAATTAAGCGATGGGCAAAGGAGATGGACAGATACTTCTCTAAAGAGGATATCCAGGCAGCCAAAAAACACATGCAGACATGCTCACAATCATTATTATTAAATAAATTCAAGTCAAAACGACAATGAGATACCATCTCACCCCAACAAGATTGGCCATGATCCAACAAATGCAAAACAGTAAATGTTGGAGAGGCTGTGAAGATGTTGGAACTCTCCTTCACTGTTGGTGGGATTGCAGAATGGTGCAACCTCTTTGGAAAGCAATTTGGCATTACCTTAAAATAATGGATATAGATATACCATTTGACCCAGTAATTCCTCTACTCAGAATATATCCTACAAAATCAAGGCCATTCACACCAACTGATACATGCACACGAATATTCATTGCAGCACAGTCCACGATAGCAAAAGTTGGAATCAATCCAGATGCTCAACAACAGAAGAATGAATGGGTAAACTTTGGTGTATATACTGCACAGAATACTATACACTGATAAAGAACAACGATGATAGCAGGAAACATCTCTCAATTTGGTCTCAACTGGAGGACATTATGTTGAGTGAAACTGGTCAGTGACAGAAAGACAGTTATTATATGAGCCCCTGTGATAAAAACTTAAAAGCCTACTCATACATAATAGAACAGACTCTTTGATAGCTACGAGGGTGGGGAGGGTGGGAGAGTGGGTGGGCGAGGGTCAAGGTTTTATATTAAATAGTTGTTAGAAATTTGGTTGAATGAAATTGGTGACAATACACGTTAGTAAGAAGATCAATATTAATGAGACTTCCACACAACTTGTGTACTCCTCCTCTCTTAACCCAATATGTACACTTTCACTTTTTATTTAATAAAAATAAAGAAAGAAAGTAGGGAAGAAAAAAAAGGTATACAAATGCTTTTAAGCAGATCATTGAAATTTAGCACTGTATTTGAAAACTCTATGGGATATGCAAACAAATACAGAATGGGTTGCTATTATTCTATGAGTATATATGATTGACTATTTACTAAGAGATACTAGAAGCACATTTATTATTTTAATGATACATATTTGATAATCCTAGTATTTGCTCTTCATTTAATTCGGCATTTATTGACTTTCTACTATGTGGTAGAAATTCTAAACATAAAGACAACCGAAAGAGTACATTCATCTTCGTAAGAGTCTCATCTCTTCCCTTACACAGTGGTCTCCTAAACGTGTTTCAATTTAAGATTCTGGAAAAAATAATGACATTTCTGAAGCAAGAAACCTTACTTTGCTTTTAAAAATTAATATTTTACATGAAGAATAGAGTTTCACTTGCCCAAGAAGTTATTATACTTTAAAACAAGAGAGAACGTATCAAACATGGAAGAACTGATGTTAAAACTATGTAACATCAAAATAATGTGTAAAAAGATGGCAATACAAAAATTCAATAATCACTTATTCTTTGTGCAAAAATATATTTGTAGTAAAAAAAAATAAGCTATTCAGGAAAGTAGTATTTCTTATCCTCTTTCTACATAACAGACAATGTTAGACACTAGAGGAGGAAAAAAAAAATGAGACAGTTCTGTCTCCAAGGTATTATTTGTTATAGGTAAAATAGTCACTTTAAGGCACCATAGAAAGAAGAATGCAATGCTGTCATTAAAAATGATAATGATTAAGTACTGTTGTTTCAAATCCATTATGACAAATGTCAAAACTAGTGACATGCTATTTTTTCTTGTTTTCTGTGTCACACAAATCTTATTTTCAATTGAATAAAAAAGTACATAATGTCTCAACCTTACAGTTGCATTTTTATTTTTCTTCCTAGCAATCTTTTCTATTTTTCAAATTTAAAAAGTTTTACATTGCTTAAGTTGATTTAAATCCTCAGACAAGAAACCTAATTCCCCTGTTCTGTAAGAAAGAATTCAAGAAGACCTACAGATACCTTGAATACTCTGCTTTATATGGTTTTACATACTTCATCAGAAAAGACCAGAAGTCAAATATCGCAAGAAACCACCAAATCAAAAAAAAAAAAAAAGGGAAAAACAAAGGGAAGCACTTTTTCTATTATGGATTAAGAAAAAATAATGAGTCATCTGAAATTTAACTTACTAATTTATAACCCACAATGATTAAGGAAAAACCATTGTTTCCAGTGAAGCCACTGGGAGTTAAGAAAATAACTAGATCTAAATAGTCAGCTCAATTTGCTTGCCTTATTTGTAGGTTCAAACAGCCCTAATAATACTTTTCTGAAAAATTACTCATACTCCAACATGCTTACTCTTAGTTCAACTCACTACATATCACGCACATGTTTGTGTGTGTGTGTGTGTGTTTGTGCATGTGTGTGTATGTGTGTGTGCATCCATGTGTGCATATGTATGTGTTTTCGAGATTTTAAGGGTTCCTGTTCAGGCATCTACACTGATCAACCAACTTCCACATCACAGAAATTTGTCAGCCCTTTGGTTTCCTACATAAACTTACTGGCAAGCCTATAGACTCTCTGGCAACTGGTAAAGTTGCAAGTAATTCTTTCTTCTCCTGGAAAGAGATGGCAGTGACACAGTCATTATTTGTCTTGTAACATAGTACAGCAAAACTCTAACCATTTCATCTAAAGACATAACATATACATAAAACAACCCAAAAAAGCATCAGTTGTATTAAGTTTATGGCAACTCTTGGCAATCCCATTGCTAATTTTTTTGAAGTAGATCACAGACCTTTATTCTGAGATGCCTAGCAACCCTAAAGAACAGAGTAGAACTGTTCCACAGAGTTTCAAAGGAGAGGCTGCTGGATTTGAACTGCCAACATTTTAGGTAGCAACCATAGCTCTTAAATACTATGCCACCACCAGGTTTTCCTTATATGGCATTAGAAAAATGAAATTGAGACATGGCTTCCTGTAAAATTATTGTTGTTTAGATGAAAGTTTATAGAGCAAATTCATTTCTCATTCATCAATTATATACAGCTTGTTTTGTGATGCTGATCACAAACCAATCCCTGAGTGTATCTGCATTCTCTCCACGTCCTCTTTAGGCTCCCCATGCATTCACTCAGTTTCCTCCCCTCACTGTCCTTCTGAACTTTACTTTTGAGCAAATGCTGCCCTTTAGGTCTCATTTACTTCATTGTTCTGAGGTGTTATTATTCACTGTATAGGCCTGTCTATTGTATAGCTGTAGGCTGATCTCCAGGAGTGATTTCACTTCCAAGTTTAAAGGCTGTTTAAAGGCCACAGTCTTGGGGGTTCCTCCAGTATCTGTTAGCCCAGTAAGTCTGACCACATTTATGAATTTGAATTTTCTTCTGCATTTCTCTCGCGCTTGGTCTATAATGGATTGATAATCTGTTTTGTGATAATGTTGTAAAGCAGGCCACTATTGTGGTCCAAATCAAAACAGTTGATGTATGCATCGCAATTTATGTATGCGTTCATTCCTTGATGGGTCCTTGGACTGTTTCCATCTTTTCGCTATTACAAATAATGCTGCAATGAACCTTGTGACCCTAATATCTTTGTTTTGTTCTGTTCAACCACCTGTGATTCATGACAGGCAGACTGGAGCCCAGCTGTCCGATGTGTATATCTTCAGCCTTATAAGGATATGTCCAGCACGTATCTCTTTAACCTGATGAAGAATCTCTTATCATCATCTTACAATGACTAACTACTCAGGCCATACCATCTGTGAACTACAAAGATAATATTCTAACCCTTATAAAAATCATATATAAGCTATAACAGCAAGTTTTCTTTTGGGACTCCATAGAGACAGCCTGATTTGCTGTAGGAGGTGACAGAAAACACCATAGTGTTTTCCATGGTGGCTGTATCATTTTGCATTCCCACCAGCATTGTATTAGAGTTGGAATCTTTCCAAAGTGTCTCTAGCTCTTGATGTTTTTTGACTTTTTAATCAGTGCCATTATTACTCATATGTGATAGTATTTCATTGTAGTTTTTATTTGCATCTCTTTAGTATTTGTTGACTGCCTAGACCTGAAAACTTCAAATACAGTACATGTGTATGTATATACGTATGTTTATACATACACACACCACCAAAAAAGTAGTCTTAGCTGCTATTTAGCAGTTTTATATTATTTTTTATTATTCTCAATAATTTAATCCAATACCAATGTCTTGTATGTCCTTCTTTATATCTCTTGTCCTTCCTTTTCATATCAGTCGGTGTGGCTGCTAGCTGTAATCTGACAATATTTTCCCTAAAAGACAAAAAAGACCTCTATAAGCCTCAAAACTTCTGCCCTGAGCATCCCAATCAGAGCAGAAAGACATACTGTAGAATTTTTCAGACACATGTGCGATTCATGTGTATATGCAAGGGAGCCAACACCCCATGGGCCAAAGTCGGTGTTAGAGACATATTTCCTTACCAAATACATAGAAAACTTCATCGTGCTGCACACAGACACCAGAGGATTGCAGTAGGGTAGCACCCCTATGTCTACAGCAGTGACCAACTTGACCATGTTCCCTCGGCTTAGCTTTTGCACCTTCCCTGGATCTCCGGTATTTGGGATTACATCCCAGATCCACCCACCTACACCCAAGCCTTTATCTCAGGCTCTGCTTTGGGAGGAAATTCCTGTTAAACAACTCTGTACGATAAACTAATGAGGAAGGTACCAAGCTATTCCTTTCTAAAATGAAGATACTGTTAAGTAACTTGCCCAATGTCACCCAATTAATAAGCATTAAAATCTGTATATGAATGCAGCTAGTCCCATTCAGGAAACTCTGGTGGCATTTTGGTTAAGTGCTACATTTGCTAATCAAAAAGCTTGCAGTTCAAAACCACCAGCTGATCCTTGGAAACTCTAGGGAGCAGTTCTGCTCTCTCTTATGATGACACTATGAGTCGAAATCAACTTGACAGCACTGCTTTGGTTTAGTCCAGTCCAGGGTCATATGCCCTCACCACTGTAATGTATTGTCTTTCTAGCCTCAGCAGAACCACTCGGAATAGAAGAAGGACATTTCCAGAGTTAAGAGGGTCATGCTACCAGAAGGCGGTAAATGGAATATAAAGTTGAGTAAACCAGGTAAATACGAGTCTACACATTACCGTTAAATAAATTCTGACTCATAGCAATGCTGTAGAATAGACTAGCACTGCTCCTGTAGAGTTTCCAAGACTGGAGCCCTATGACATAATGACTAAGCACTAGGCTGCTAACCAAAAGGACAGCAATTTAAATCCACCAGGCACTCCTTGTAAACCTATGAATCATTTCTACTCTGCCCTATAGAGTCACTAGGAATCAGAATTGACTAAATGACAATGGTTTTTTTCTTAACCTTTATGGCAACTGACTGCCACATCTTTCTCCCACAGAAAAGCTGGTGGCTTTAAGCCTGTTACAACCCAGAAGCTTAGCCACTGAACCATGAGGTCTTCTCCAGCATATGCAAGCAGTCTTGTATTAAAACAGCCACCCTGTCTACACAAGCTTCTTTTTTTGTCTGTAGTAAGGACCTTAAACTCTATAACCCTGCTGCAGACTTCCCTCCATTGCTGTGCTATCAAACTTATCAAATAAAAATAAAGTGTGATAATATAATCACAGTGTTACATCCAGGTAATCTTCGCTTTCCCATTTTTCCTCTTTTCTACTGTCCAAGAAAGTCAATTTTGAATCCACTGGCCAAAGGAATAGTCAAGCACAAAGGCAACAAGCTTAGAATCCCAGCCTTGCTCTTCACTGTCCTTTGTGGTAAACTACCCTCCAGCAACTGAGAGGACAAAGGTGCTCAATTAGAACAGCATGAAATACCTTAGCAAATAAACTCTAAACTGTTGTTTTGAAAAGCTGTAAGTTGGAAAATTTAAGGTATTTGATACTCAACTACAACTTGTCAAAATCCAGTTAATGATTTATGTGTACATTTTGTTTATGTGTGTGGTTCATTTGCTAAGTACATGCAGTATATATTTGCTGTACATTATACATATATGTATATATAGAGAGCCCTGGTGATGTAGTGGTTAAGAGTTATGGCATATTACAGTTACTAACTGAAAATTCAGCAGTTTGAATCCACTGGCCACTCTTTAGAAATTCTGTGGTACAGTTCTACTGTGTCCTAGAGGGTTGCTGTGAGTCAGAGTCAGCTTGACCACAGTGGATTTGGGTTTGAGTCTATCTACCTATCTACCTACCTCCATCCCCATCTACCTGTCTGTTTATCTATCTATCTATTGTCTCTCTGTGTGTGTTGTTAAAACTGACAAGCATAGGATGAACTGTTCTGAATATATGTTAATTATATTTTCCATTTATATATTCAGTTTTTTTAGTATATATTTCTTAAGAGTATTTCTAAATTTAAAAGACTCAGCCCTGTTATTAGAAATTTAAAAACATAGTAAAGATTTTCCAAGAAGTCTCGAACTATAAGAAAAATACTGCATTACTGTATGGTTATTAGGTTTTTGTTCTAGAATTCAGTGCATGAATCTAACTTAAGTGCTTTAGTGCAAAGCTGCCTGTTAGCACCTCAGTATAACTAACAATGTCTGGGGTCTGAATTTCAATTTCTTTTATTATCTATAAGTGCCTAGCATAATACCCTGAGAGAGGGGGTAGAGTTAGAATCCTTTCAACCAAATAACATATTGAAGAGAAATTTTCTTTCTGTGGTCAGCTGAGTGTCTCATAAAGCGGTTAAAACCTACAAGCGTTTGTTACAAAGCTGGATGATGCAAAATGATTAAATTTAGTACTTAAAATACAGGCAGGCACCAATGCTCTCTGAAATGTTCAAGAGTGTAACTAGCTTTGAGCTATGTGTTTTAAAGGGCCAGTGGGATTTTTTTCCTTCCTCCAGGGAGTTCTAATCACTGAGTATAAGTCTTACCTCCATGCCATCATGTCCTGATGTGAGGAAGGAGCCTGATCTCTGACCACAGTCAAGGACGGCACCTATCTAGCCTTATGTTATTGCAAGAAAAAAAATGTGATATTTTATACAAGTGTTTAATATAGTTTTATAAAAATAGTAAGAATTCATAAACATTGAGTATTACTATTAGTGGATCTTTTCTGGGTGAGGCCCAAGATTTCTACTTTAGGATCAAATTTCAGTTGTGTAAGTACAGTATAGGTGTTCTTCTTCTTGGCAGCAACATTCAATTTCTGCCATCTTCAGGCACTCAGCTCAAACAAGGCCTCATGAAATGATGTTCTTGTTTCTGTGTTTGAGCTGCTATCTTCCTCGGTTTATCTCCTTCACTTTCTACACCCATATTTTGTGTTTTATCTTCTCAACAACCTACCTATCTTATCAGTCTCTTTTATCTATTTACATACTGTGGTCTAAACTCAAATTCCTTACTTCTCTATCATTTATTAAGTTCCCTGAATGGTGCAAATTATTTACATCCAGCTACTAACCTAAAGGTTGGTTTGAACTCACTCAGTGGTGGTAGTGCAGAAGAATGGCCTGGCATTCTATTTCTGTAAAGATTACAGCCAAGAAAACTCTATGGAGCCATTGTACTCTAGATACAGCACACAGGGTTACCATGAGTTGGAAATGATTTGATAGAAATCAGTATGGTTTTTTTGGTTACATTTATTTCTTCCTTCTATTTGTGCCATTTATTTATTCCATCTTTGAATCAATATCATTGTGTGTCACGTGATAGATAGAGAACTATTAGGATCAAAAGACCAAAACAATCCAGTTACTATTTTGTCTCCTGCCCAGAAGCTTCTAATTCTCTTTATTGCCATCATACTAAAGCTCATAAAGCTCACATATGAATCAATATATGTAATCTAGTGCACAAATAGATAGCTTCGATGAACAGAAATGTATTTTCTCACAGTTTAAGAGGCTAGAAATATGAATTCAGATGTCAGCTTGAGGGGAAAGCTGTCTCTGCCCTGCCTACTCTGGATTCTGTCTTCTCCTAGGAGAAGGTGATCTTTGACCTTAAAGAGTTAAACAATCACACATAAATACAAATGCAGAGAACACTTTTGAAAAGTTGCTTGGGTAAGGAACATTGTAGATCAGCCTAGCCATATAATATGAAAACTAAAGAAAGATTTGTAAAACGCATTCATTTGACATATTTATTGAAAACACCTACTTCCCAACTGTCTGCATGCCATTCTGCCAAAATGTCTGACATCTCAATGTCTTCCTAGCATCACTACTGCCAAGATATTCTTAAACAGGAGAAATCCTAAAATTCTACAATATTTAAACTCCTTCCTTATATACAGCTTCCCCCGACTCCAGCCTCTACCCCAATAAGCCCTTAGTAGCCAGTGTTAAAGGACTAAAGCTCTAGGAAGCTAACTGGATTCAGAGCACTGCCTCATTCTTTCTACCCCTCCATGCATTTGCTTGTCTGGACATAGTCTATATTCTGAATACTTTTATACCTTACTTCTGTTGACAAGCCCTTATATTACACTGAGGAACACTGACCAACTGGAGTGCTTCACAGTGCACAAAATTAGTGCTGTATATGCATTCAGCCGATTATTTAGTGATTAAAACATACGTTCATAGACCAGATGATAATTTTTCTCTGAGAAGCATGTAATAAAGACACATTTAAAGTCAAGAGGAATGAATTCACTGACTCACTTTAAATCATCCAGTTTTTCAGTACTGGAAGCAAGGTAAACTATTGAGTTGTACTAGTAATTTGTAGGTTAGAAAAAAATAAATGCATGTGTTTATTCAGAGGAAAGCATTTGGCAATACTTCAGATGCTACCTAGAGCATAAAATAATGAATCTGCATCTTACCTGCTTGAATTTGTTGAAAGATTTTTAACAACATGAATGGTATTTTAAAAATGTAATTGATCTTCTCTTTGACTAAAGTAAATCACAAAAAAGTGGAAATATGTTCAGTAATGCTAATGACTATCTCAAATGTCTAGCAGAAACTAATACAACTTTGGTCAGGTATTTGCAGAACAAGGCCAGTTAAAGATAAGAAAATTAGCCACATTAAATCCAGTGAAAAACAACAAAAGCAGCAATAACTTGATCTGAAATAGCATTGAACAGTTGATACTCTGCTTTTCATTTCAGGAGAAATCAACTTGGTTTTATATAAGAATATGTAAGTAGGAATATATATACAATGCTTTTTCTATTATCAAAAGTGGAGGAATAAAAAAAAAAAAAAAAAAGGACCCAGGAAGGCTAAATTAAATAAATTCTGCATGATCAGAACGTTCTGAAAAAGAAGGGCAGCTTCCCACTGATCCTTCTGAGTGAACTTAGGAGGAAAAAAAAACAAAGATAAGCATGTAAGTCAAGCTAAGCGTGCTTCACAGATGTGTTCAATTACAACAATTTATAACACAACAGGCTTATGAGAAAGTCTATGGAAAGAGGCAGAACTGGGAACATTCTAGTGGACAGAAGCCAAAAACTGGTAGAACCTAGGTAATTAGTGAAAAAAATAGAACATACGATAAGGTAAACATATCACAAATAAGGAATATTACAGAATAATACCTCTCGTAAACTTAGGTGCAAAGATTCTCCACAAAATTCTAGCCAATATAATTCAACAACACATCAAAATAATAATAATTCACCATGACTAAGTGGGACTCATACCAGGTGGGCAGGATTGGTTCAAAATGTTATCAATCATACAAATAGAATAAAAGATGAGAACACTGTGGTTTTATCAATTGATGCAGAAAAGGCATCTAACAAAGTCCAACATCTATTAATGTTAAAAATAAATCAAAACAAAAAGAAACTCTCAGCAATATAGGAATAGAAGGGAAAATTTTCAATACAATAAAGAGTATTTATATTGAGCCAAGAGACAATATTATCCTAAATGAAGAGAGTTTAAAAACATTCTCTTCGAGAGTGACAACCAAACAATGATGCCCTTTGTCACCACTTTTATTCAATATTGTGCTGGAGTTCTAGCCAGAGCAATTAAATTTGGAAAAGAAATAAAGGTCATCCATATTGGTAAGGAAGACATAAAAGTATTTCTCTTTGGAGATAATATGATTTTATATGCAGTAAACCCTGAAAAATCCATGAGAAAAAATGACTGAACTAATAGAAGAATTCAGCAAAATATCAGCATACAAGATAAACATACAAAATCACTTGGATTCCCCTTTAGCAACAAAGAGTAGAAATCACCAGATCAATACCATTTTCAATAGCCTCCAGTAAGGTGAAATACTTAGGAGCAAATCTAAATAAAAACATAAAAGACGTATACTTTGAAAACTGTAAGACACTACTGAAAGAAACCAAAAACAATGTATGTAAGTGGAGAATACTACGTTGCTCATAGATAGAAGACTAAACATTGTAAAAATGTCTATTCTACTCAAAGTAATCTATACATATAATGCAATTCCAGTCAAAATTCCAATGGCATTTTTTAATGCGATGGAGAAACAAATCACCAACTTCACATGGAAAGAAGCCATAGATAAGTAAAGCATTACTGAAAAAGAAGAACAAAGTGGGAGGCCTCATACTATCTGATTTTATAAGCTATTACACTGCCACAGTAGTGAAAACAGCCTGGTACTAGTGCAACAGATACCTAAACCAATGGAAAAGAATTGAGAACCCAGACATAAAATCATCCACCTATGATCAGCTGGTATTTGACAAAGACCCAAAGCCCATTAGTCAGGAAAGACAGTTTGCTCAACAAACGGTGTTGGCATAACTGGATATCCAATTTGCAGAAGAATGAAACAAGACCCATACCTCATATCAAGCGTAAAAACTAACTCAAATTGGATCAAAGATCTAAATATAAAATTCAAAATGACGAAGATCAAGGAAGAAAACAAATAGGAAAAATGATAGAAGGTCTAATACATGGTATAAACAGAATTCAAGACATTACTAACAATGCACGAACTCCCAAAGAGGAAATAAATAGCTGGGAATTCCTAAAAATCAAACACTTCACCAAAAAGGTAAAAAGGCCTAAAAGACATCTACAGTCTGGAAAAAATTTTGTCTGTGACAAATCAGATCAGCATCTAATCTCTTAAATCCTCAAGATACTGCAAAACCTCAACAACAAAATGACAAATAACCCAATTAGAAAATGAGCAAAGATGTGAACAGGGACTTCACCAAAGAAGACAATCAGGCCACTAACAGATGCATGAGGAAATGATCATTAGCCATTAGAGAAATGCAAATCAAGACCACAATGAGATACCATCTCACCCCAACAAGATTAGTATTAATCCAAAAAACAAAAACTAATAAAGGTTGAGAGGCTGTGGAGAGACTGGAACATTTATATACTACTGGTGGGAAAGAAAAATGGCACAACTGCTTTGGAAATTGATTTGATGCTTCCTTAAAAAAAAAAAAACTAGAAAGAAAAATACCATGTGATCCAGCAATCCCCAATCCTTGCAATATATCCTAGAGAAATAAGGGCTGTCACAGCAATGTCCATCTCAGCGTTGTCCACAATAGCCAAAGGGTGTCATCAACCTAGGTGCCCATCAATGGAGGAATAGATAAACAAATTACAGTACAGTCACACAATGGAATACTATGCAATGATGAAGAACAAGAACTGAGTTTTTGAACTATCTCACAGCATGGAGGAATCTGGAAGGCATTATGCTGAATGAAATTAGTAACAAAAGGGCAAGTATCCACTACTATTGTAAGAATTTAAGAACAGGTTTAAACACAAAAGAAAACATTTTTTGATGATTACAAGAGTGGGGAGGAAGGGAGTAGGGTTTCACTAACTAAATAGGAGATAAGAATTATTTTAAGTGACAGTAAAGACAAGACACAACAGAGGAGAAGTCAGCACAACTGGCCTAAAACAGAAGCTAAGGAGAGAGCAAAAGGGGCAGAGGTCCAAGGACCATGGTTTCAGGACACATCTAGGTCAATAGGTACAACACCTTACTATGAAACTGTTCTGCATCCCACTTGGTGAGTGGCATCTGAAGTCTTAAAAGCTAGCAAGCAACTGTATAAGAAGTATCAGTTGGTCCCAACTTACCTGGAGCAAAGTACAATGAAGAACATCGAAGACATAAGGTAAACATAAGCCCAAGAGCCACTTAAACCAGAAATTACATCAGTATGAGACTGGAAGAGCTAGATAGTGCCTGGCTACCACCCATATCTGTGTGACCACCAGGAACACAGCAAAGAATCCCTGATCTAGCAAGAGCAAACTAGGGTGCAAAACTCAAACTTACTTAAACTAAAGACCAGAACTGATGGTCTGACAGAATGGGGGATCTCCACTAGACACAGCCTCCAGAGTCTCTGTTAGTCCAGAACTGAAATCATTCAGAAAGCCAACTCCTCAGACAAAAATTGGACTGGACTATAAGACATGAAATGGTACTGGTGAGGAGTGTGCTTCTTGGTTTAAGTAGATACGTGAGACTAACTGGGCAGCTTTAATCCAGAGACAACGTAAGAAGGCAGAGAAGGAAAAAAGCTGGTTGAAAGACCAAGGGAAATACAGGGTGGAGAGGAGTGTGCTATCACAGTGTGAGGAGAATGCCTAGAATTACATTACAATCTGTGTGTGTGTTTGTATCATAAACTGACTTCAGTTATAAATTTCACTTAAAGCACAATGATACATGTATATAATTTTTATTGTGATTAAGTGAAAGTATACAATCCAAATTAAGTTTGCATGCCCACCTGTCAGCATTTCCTTCTGCTCTCCTTGCCCAATGAAAATATGCTCCTCTTTTTTATTCTATACTTGTCTTACCCTCTTAGCAAGCTCCTGTCCCCCTCTCTCCACCCTCTTCTTTCCCATCTATGAAGAGACCAGTAGGACAGCATCCTATAAATGCATAGAACCATAAATTACACACACTGTATAATCACATTGCATCCTCAAGTCCAGTTTATTTTTGTCCTAAGAGTTGACCTCAGTAGTGTATTCTAGTCAGGCACAGCAGCAGGTCTAGGGGTCATGCTCCCAGGGAATCCTCCAGACCATCAGACAATTAATTCTGGTCTTTTAGTAGAGTTGTTGAACTATACTCCTTTTTCGCTTGTTGCCACAAAGACTCTACATTGTGTGTCCCTTCATGGCTGTCTTTGGTGGTGGCTGGGCATCACCTTGTTCTTCTGGTCACATGTTGATACAGTCTCTCATTCACATGGGTCCTTCTGACTCCTGAGCTCTTTTCTTCTCGTGTTTTTGTTGTTGGTCACCTGTTCCAGATGAGTTGGGACAGTTTGGTGTACCTCAGATTGCAGCTTGCTAGCTTTTAAGACCCAAGACACCACTCACCAATTTGGGGTGCAGAAGACTCTCTTAGCAATAGGATAGTTACACCAGTTGGCCTCCATGTCCCTTGAGAGCATGATCCACAGACCCCTGCCCCTGCTCTACCTTGGCAGTATCGGGTTGAGATTCGAAAAATTTTCAGTTTATGCTGAAGTCCAGTTAAGCTGATCTACTTTCTACTGTGTGCTGTGACTGCTTTCACCCAACCAAATTTCTGTCAACTATCTAATCTATGACCAACCCTCCCCCTTTCTCTCCACCCTTGTAGCTGTCAAAGACTCTTTCCTTCTGTAAATAAGTCTATTTTTAAATCCTTATAGTAAAAGTCTCATACAATATTTGTCCTTTTGCCATTGACTGATTTCACTCAGCATAGCATCTTCCAATTGAAAGCAGGTTATGAGATGCTTCCTGAAATCATCGTTCTTTATCATTGCATAGTTCCATTGAGTATGTGTATCTTAGGTTGTTTATCCATTCATCTGTCGATGGGCATCTAGGTTGATTTCTTCTTTTTGCTATTGTGTACTGTGCTGCAATAAACATTTGTGTACATGTATCTGTTCATGCGACAACCTTTGTTTCTGTACAATACATTCTGAGTAGTGTGGTTACTGTATCAAATGGTATATCTATTTCCAGCTTTTTAAGGAAGTGCCAGATTGCTTTCCAAAGAGGTTGTACCATTTTGTAATCCCACCAGCAGTGTAGGAGAGTTCCAATCTCTCCACAGCCTCTCTAGCATTTGCTGTTCCGTGTTTTTTGGATCATGGCCAACCTTGTTGTGGTTAGATGGTATCTCACTTTAGTTTTGATTTCGATTTCTCTGATCACTAACGACTATGATCATTCCTCATGTGTTTTATAGCTGCCTGGATTTCTTTTTGGGTGAAATGTCTGTTCATCTCCTTTGTCCACAGCTTAATTAGGTTATTTACCTTTTTCTTGTTGATATTTTGCAGTACCTTATAGATTATGGATATCAGACGTCAATCTGACATGTAGTTGCCAAAATATCTTTTGGTTCCTATTCTGTAGGTGGTCTTTTAACTCTTTTAATAAGTCTTTGGACAAGCAAAAGTGTTTGATTCTTAGTAGCTCCCATTTATCTATTTTCTCTTCTGTTGATCATGCTTTGTTTCTCAGATTTTGTAGTCTGTCTAAGCCATGTATTAGAACTTCCATTGTTGATTCTATTTTTTCTTGCATGATTTTTATCATTTCAGGTTTGATATTTAGGTCTTTGATCCATTCTGAGTTAGTTTTTGTGTATGGTGTGAAACATCGGCCTTGTTTCTTTTGTTTTGCAGATGGATGTCCAATTTTGCCAGCACCATTTGTTAAAGAGACTATTTTTACCCGAGTTTACAATCTTAGGGGCTTTGTCAAATATCAACTGTTCATAGGAGGATGATAGCATCTCTGCAGTCTCAACTCTGTTCCATCAGTCTCTGTCTCTTTTTGTACCAATACCAGGATGTTTTGACTACTGTTGCAGGATAATAAGTTCTAAGGTTGGGTAGTGTAAGGCCTCCCACTGTGTTCCTCTTCTTCTGTAGTGCTTTACATAGGATTAGTTCTCTTTCCGAACTATATTGGTGAGTTGTTTCTCCATCTCATTAAAAAATGACACTGGAATTTGAATTGGGATTGCATTGTATATGTGGATTGCTTTGGGTAAAACAGACACTTTCACAATGTTCAGTCTTCCTATCCATGAGCAGGGTAAGTTTCTCTACTTACGTAAGTCTCCTTTGGCTTCTTGCAATAAGGTCTTGTAATCTCTCTGTATAGGTCTCTTATTTCTCTGGCTAGATTTATTCATAGATGTTTAATCTTCTTGGTGGCTATAGTGAATGGTACTGACTTGATGATTTCCTCTTTGATAATCTCTTTTTTGGTGTAAAGAATAAAACATATTTTAAAATATACAGATACAGATATGAGGTGAGGGCTTAAATGATACCTTTCGAATCAGCTTTCAAATGATGCCTGTGCTCCTGATCCTTGGACCATAATTTGAGAAACAAAAATACAGAAAAAATTTAAAAACTCAACATAGAATGTCCCCAAACGGCATGTGGAGCTCTTATGATCCCCGGGTTTCTTGTATCATTCTACACTCAAGAAAAGCATGGCCATGAAAGATACACTAAGTCCACAGAAACTCAAGTTTGGGAAACTCTATTCTTGAGCTAATTTCACCTTTTACGCCTAGGTCTTCAGATACCCTCTCAGGGATATGTGCCTTGCCTCCACGCACTAAGGTTCCTGTACTTCATCAATACTCATTTAATAAAATAAAAAAATAAAAATGGGTGCTACAACTGGTGCTGTGCTTCCTGACTGGAGTAAATGCCTAGCAAATCCTTAAATCAATGCTTTAAGAAGAATTAATCATGGGCAAATCTGAGGTGTCCAGGAGGCTAGACCAGCTCTTGACTGTTTTTAATCCAGGAGATTATCTAGAAGTAGGGTTGGGAACGGGAGTGTGGTTTGAGAAAAAATAGGAGTTGCAAACAGGTTTGAAATCTTAAAGGAAGGAGAAATTGTGCAACTAAATTAATTAGCAGTTAAAGATAAATTACTATGGATATAGCCACTGCCATTAAT
This sequence comes from Heterohyrax brucei, assembly GCA_028571685.1. Lineage (NCBI taxonomy): Eukaryota > Metazoa > Chordata > Mammalia > Hyracoidea > Procaviidae > Heterohyrax > Heterohyrax brucei. The sequence continues at coordinate 46,194,961 of CM053158.1, forward strand.
TTGATTCTGACTCATAGCAACCCTGTAACACAGAGTATAACTGTGCCATAGAGTTTCCAAGGAGCGCCTGGTAGATTTGAACTCCTGACCCTTTGGTTAGCAGACGTAACACTTAACCACTACACCACCTATGGATAGATTGTAAAATTTAAGTGTGATACAGTGAATATTAGGGTTGGATAAGTAAAAAAGTTAGTAGAGATAGCAGAGACTACATTAACTCTTTGTAGATCAGCTTGAGTATTTGCAATATTATCCTGAGGAGACTAAGTTTTATACCATGACGTTATACACACAAACTCATGCGAACACAAACACAGATATAATCTGTACCTGTAAGTATAAATACGCAGAAAACACTCATATAACATATATATACACGTGTAGGTAGGCATGCTTGGAAACCCTGGTGGAATAGTGATTAAGGATTAAGCTGCTACCAAAAGGTCAGCAGTTGGAATCTACCAGGTGCTCCTTGGACACTCTGTGGAGAAGTTCTGTTCTGTGCCATAGGCTCACCATGAGTCAGAATTGACGTGATGGCAATGGATTGGGTTGGGCTGGGTTGGGCAGTGGATATGGTTTGCTTTTACAAAGAACATTTTTGTTGGCAGTGTGGAGAATGAAACATAGTTGCAAAGAATGTAGGCAAGAAAATGAGTTGCAAGGATATTCTCTGTCATTAGTCAGGAGAAAGAGAACACTATCCTCTACTAGAATAATGACACACGGATGGAGGAAAATGAATAAATTAGAAAAAAAATACTTCGGAGGTAGTATTGGCCTGACTCAGCGATCAATACTCAGAGTGAGAACAGAAGTTGGAAACGTGAATGAAATTACTGAATATCTGATCTCAGCAACTGTTTGAAATGTGGAAAAGCATGGCCCCTAGAGTCGCCATGAGTCGGATCTGACTCGACAGCACTTGGCTTCAGGATAGTAAGTTTCCTCTTGTACAGTTTGATTTTGAGGTATCAAGAAACAATCTAAGGAGCTCTGGTCACACAATGCTTAAATGCTCAGCTGCTAACTAAAGCATCAGCCGTTCTAGCAGCTGCTCTGTGAGAGAAAGTTGCTGCAGTCTGCTTCTATAAAGATCCACAACCTTGAATACCCTGTAGGGCAGTTCTGCCCTGTCCTATATGGTTGTAATGAGTTGAAATCGTTTTGACAGCAATTTTGGTTTGTTGGCTTGTTTGTTCATTTTAGGGGACATCTGAACTGGGTGGTTTTCATTTTGCTGTGATGTTGGAACCTATGCCTCCAGCATTTCAATTGTCAGTGAGATCCCCCATAGTTCACAGCTTTCAGTAGAGAGTCTAGACTAAGACAAAGTTTGGCTTAGTTACACGGGATCTATCATCAGACACGACTAATAGTTGGCAAATGACATCATGTGTGGTACAGTAAGGCCGCCAAAAAAGTTGAGAGAAACCCAAAACGATGGACTGATACAATGGCTGCATTCCAATGAACATGATGAGAGCTTTTAAAGATTTAATTGTATGCCACAAAATGTGTTTTTTTTTTTTTTTCAGGTTTTTTTTTTTTTTTTATTTAATGTGACTGAGTGAAAATGTACATTCCCATATAAATTTACATGCCCACCTGTATGCAGCCCACTACTTTCCCTGCCCGGTGACAGCACACTATTTCTCTCTGCTCCATACATGTCTCGTCCTCCCAACAGTCTCCTTTTCCCTCCTCTCCACCCACTCTCCTTCCTCCAGCCAGAGGTCAGCAGGATGATATCCTATAGATGCATAGAACCATAAACTGCATCTGTCCTTTTCTTATTGTTACAGACACAATTCTATTCTGCACTAGCATTTTCTTTGTTAACTTAATGAAGCCATGTCAAGGTGGTATCCTAGACCTAATCAGTTCAAGTAATGAAAAGAGAATAAAGCCAAAGCCAAGTGCAGTCGAATCAGATCTGAAAAAGAGAATATCAGACACAAAATGATAGATATGAGGTCTGACAATTAAGTTCACAAATTCATCCTAGGAAAAGTGCTACATACTTCATTGCTGAGTATCACTATCACCACCCTTGAAGTACTCCCGTTAGGAAACTCTGCACCAATGCCAGCACCCAGTCTGCCCTTCAAAGCAAATTGGGAACTCTTTTTCTTCAATGGCCATCAGAGCTGTCTTCATATTGCCCTTGATGTCCTGAACTTCATCAAAATGTCTTCCTGTCAATATTTGCTTTATCTTTGGGTAAAGAAAACAATCGGTGGCGGCCAGATGAGGAGAGTGGGGAGGGTGTTCTAATGCACTATTTGTTTACCGGCTAAAAACTCCCCTCCAGACAACTGTCTAAGTTCACTTACTTGCCACCATGCCACCATAGGCAATGGCCATTCCGGAAAGAGTTCCAAAATTGCTTTGAAGAGTGGACTAGGCACTGGCATCAGTGCATAGCTTCCCAAGGGGAGTACTTCGAAGGTGATCATGGTAATGTTCAGCCATGAGGTATGTAGCACTTAGAACAGTTCAGTTCATGGACTCATATCCTGGAGAAAATAATAGCCCCAAGAAGATCACCAAGGAGCAAAGGAACACCAGGACTACAGAACTGAAAAAGACAGGAATTTCTCCCAGAGTCAACAGAAAAGATATAGCTGGTTGCCTGAATTTGGACTGCTAGCCTCCCAAAACTGTGAGACAAGAAAATTTTGTTTTTTAAAGTCACCCACTTGTGGTATTTCTGTTAACAGCCGTGCTAAGCAATTAAGATGATGGCACAGTACTGGGCAATGTTTAATTTCATTCTGTTATTTGGGGCCCCATAAATCAGAGATGACTGGAAGGCAGCTAAACAACAACAGCAGGAGCCATCCAAATGGAAATAACTAGTTGGAAGTTAAATAAATGAGTCCAGAGCTCAGAATTGCTGAGAATTTAGTATAAGAGTTTAACTACAACAAAATGCATGTTCATCTAATAAGCATAGTTTTAGTCACACTGTAGGTGTCAAAGCTAGACTTTAGGGACTGAAGAATGATAAGGATGTGAAAAAGTAGAAAAAAATAGTAGAAATTATATTAACGGACATATGTAAAGAAAAGGCTGTGATAATACATAGTGGGAACTCAGTCCATCACCAGTCAATCGATGGTGATTTTTTTTTTTTTAAATTAAAGGTACAAAGAAGAAATGGTCAATTAAAAATAAGAAATATGAAATACTTACTATGACTAATAACTTACATCTGAAAGTATCTGGGCTTATTTTTCTGCATATACTTGTTCTACTTTACCTACAAATAACCTCCAAATTCCATTTCACATTAGATTAGTAATCAAGTTATTTTACATTTATGGAAATAAAAATGTATCTCTTTTTTCTTTATAGAAGAACTCATGGAAATGATTCTTTTTCCTTGTCGTTGTTACATTTTTGGTCCAATTTATTACTTCCCTGGAAATGTGGTAGTCAATGGTTTGCACAAAACTCCAGACTCTTGCAATGATTTTTGTGTTTTCCTGTGTTAATTGATTATGATCCTTGATCTCATCTTAAAAGAAATAACTATATAAATTCATCAGCCACATGTTTTCATACTATGTAAATAATACTAGGTGTTTTCTAAGAGTTGGACTACTTGACATATTTGATGTCAATGACTAGAATGTCATAGAATTGTCCCTGAGTTGTTTTAAATACCATCCAGTTCCTCAAAGATAATGTGTTGACTTGAAGTCCACCCCCAAAATTGAATCTGGTCGTTTGCTCCTCCTCTTCACCATCAATTTTCTATATTTCATCTGTTGCTACACTACCTGCTGTTTCAGCTGTTTAGAGAGCTGTGGCTGTGCTGTATAAACATTCCACGCACTGTAGCTTAATTCCCAGTCCATTTCTTCCAGTGACAACTCTTTTGAATTCTGTCCATTCCTTTAGGCTTTTGCCTTATGAATTCACTAATAGATTCTCCATTTTAGGAAAGCTGAGAGCAATTTTTGTCCATGGTCACTTTAGGTTTTTCTTTTTCATACTCTATAAATCACCGTATCTCATGAAAAGAGGAAAAAAAAATACTAAAAAAAAACGTAGTACAGATACTCTGATATAAGTACACGGTACTTTTTCATAAGTAGTTCAAAACTAAGTGAGTAATTGAATATCATTTTTTTCTTTTTTTGGTAAAAGTAATTCAAGAACAGAAAAAAAACTATACAGCATAAAGTGTTATTAATAAAAAATAAATGTCAAAAATAAGGAAACAATTTAAACATCTTCCTCATCCATGTTTTAGCCCTGCTTCTAAGAGACAATCTCTATTAAGCATTTTAATTCTAATGTTCATTATCAAGTTTCTACATTATATGCTTATGCCAGCTTTTCTTTGTTTATGAATACCAGTCAGCTCCTATTTTCTTTGTTACAAAAAATGAGTTAGTTAACTCTCATAAGTTGGTTAGCATATTTTCATTCCATTCTTTTTCAAAGTTGTGCATCCCTTTGCTTTTCGTAGTAATTATGTTTATTCATTCAGCAAGTTTTCACTGAACAATCGCAGTTATTATATATACACATATGTAGTTGCTGTCTTAGAGCTTAGATTGAAGTTAAGATAGAAGAGAAAATGAACAAAAAAACCATAATTGTGGATAGTGGTAAGTATTAAGACTACAAAACAAAATAAGGCAAAGGGGTAGAATGATTGAGAAGGAGGTTAGACAGCTCTTCTAAAAACTGTAGTAAGTGGCAATTTGGGTCAACATGTACAATTATAAGAAGGTAGCTACACAAAGAAATTTAGGAGGGATTTTGCACACAAAACAAACAACAAATGGAAAGGACCAGAGGCAGGAAAGAGCTTTGCTTGTGGTTCAAGCCATCAGCTAGGGTTCTCCAGAAAATTATTCTGTGTGTATACCTACTGGTGGTCTCTAACCTACAAAGAGGATTCATTTTGACAACTCTGTCATAAGACAGTGCTGACGTAAGTTGAATATTTGTTCTTTCTTTTTTTTTTTAGCTTTCATTATTATTGCAGTTTGTTAGTAGTATCTTTATTTGTCCTTAGGAGTTGGAGACATTGCACATAAAGCCATAGCTTCAACAGCAGAACTTTCTGCTTCTTTGGGTCTAGGCACTTTAAACCAAAACCCACTGCTGTCTATTCAATTCCAACTCATAGGGAACCTATAGGACAGAGTAGAACTGCTCTATAGGGTTTTCAAGGAGCATCTGGCAGAGTCAAACTGCCAACCTTCTGATTAGCAGAAGTAGCACTTAACCACTATACCACCAGGGTTTGCACAGGCACATTATGTAAGTCAAAACAGGATGGCCACAAGTGAGGTTTGTGGTAAGTCAGCAACTACCTAATATGTATGCATGTATATACAGGGTTGCTGTGACTCAGAATTAATTTGATGACATCTGGTTTTGTTTTTTGGCACACATGTTCATTTTCATATGCATATATTACACATATAGAGTCGGATCCGACTCGACGGCACTTGGCTTGGCTGGCATACATATACATACACACACACACACACACACACACACACACATATATGTAGTAAACCACATCCCCTCCCATCAAATTGAGTTGATCCTAATTCAGAGTGACCGCATAAAGTTTCCAAGGCTGTAAATCCTTGTGGAAGCAGACTGCCACATCTTTCTTATGTGGAACTGCTGGTAGTTTTGAAACCACTGACCTTAGGCTTTAGTAGGCCAGTGCTTTAACCACCGTCATACATTTATATATGTGTAAATAGAAGGCTAACAGCTCTGGCAGTGTAATGGTTAAGAGTCATTACCAAAAGGTAAGCAGCTTGCATCCATCAACCGCTCAGTGGAAACCCTGCGGCAGACCTACTCTGTCCTGTAGAGTCTCTGTGTGTCAAAATGGACTTGACCATAGCAGGATTCTGCTTTTGAAACCCTGGTAGCACAGTGGTTACATGCTAAGGCTTCCAACCAAAAGATCAGCAGTTCAAATCTTCCAGGTGCTCTTTGGAAACTCTGTGGCAGTTATAATCTTTCCTTTAGGGTCATCATGAGTCAGAATCAACTCAACAGCAGTGAGTTTTTGAGAGTTTATAAACAGAAGAGAGAGATTTATTTTCTTTTAAGAAGCCGGCTCACACAATCAGTACAACTGGCTACAAGTCCCTAAACCCATCAGGAAGGCCAGTACTGTTTCTTCTTCTCCAGGAAACTTCACTTTTTAATCTTGCGTCTTTCAACTGCTTGGGGGAGGCTCACCCAGAATTGACAGTAATCTTCTTTACCTAAAGTCAGCTGATTGTTAATTTCAACTACCTATACAGTTTACCTTCACAGAGATATTTATATTAGTGTTTGAAAAAATAACTGGGAACTATTCCTATGGCCTGATGTAGTGGTTAAGAGTTAGGGTAAGATATGGTTGCTAATCAGAAAGTCAGCCCTTCAAATCTACCAGCTGCTCCTTGGAAACTCTTTGGGTCGCTTTTACCCTGTTCTATAGAGCTATGTGAGTTGGAATCGACTCAACAGCAATAGGCTTTTTAAGGCCTACTCAAGTGGACATACGAAAGTTGCTATCACAAAGAAAAACAGAAAGTCATTGTTTTGAGCTCCAGCAATAAGAAAAGTTCGGAGACATAAGAATACTGGCAGGATTCTTACAGGACTTTGAAGATCTAGACAGGAAGTCTTTGGGTTTGTTAACTCTAAATACATCATCTGATTCTTTCCCTTCCTCTGTATTACAGCAGTGCACCCTGGCTCCTACTGTGAAAGATTAGGCAGTTAGATACGCTACAAACATTCCCTCACTTCCTGCATACTCTGTTCTCTTCAACTGTATCTTTACTTTTATGCTTTTCACAACATTGAGAGTCTATTTGGCAATGACAATCAGATCCTCCAAAACACAATAATAAACACATTAAAATTTTTAAATTAATAATAAACAACTTTAATTATGTAAATATTTTAACTAGGTGAATATTATTAATTACAGAATTTAATATCACTTGGCTGGTAGAGGAACCTTGGTGACCCTCTGGTTAAGAGCTCATCTGCTAGCCAAACGGTCAGCAGCTCAACTTCACCAGGCACTCCTTGAAGTGCAGTTCTACTCTGTTCTGCAGGGTTGCTATGAGTCAGTATCAACCAGAGGGCAATGGGTTTTTGTTTTTTGATTTAGGCTGATAGAGAGGTAACACAGTCCTATGTCACTAAGTCTGGGAAACTGAGAGGACAGCTTCTCGAGCATGAAGTCTGGCAATGTTCATTTTTCAAAGTTTCTATCCATTATGCAAAATCATAATACATTTCAGTCTCTCTCATGTGTAGACTATGACTTTCTTGTAACTGACTATTGCAAATTCATAAGTGTGTGCTTAATAACTACTTTCTTCTTGAAGATGATCCCTGGAGAAACCTCAGAATTCTTATTTCACATTGAAATGATAGCTTCCTAAGGACACTGTGTAATTGCCACTCAAGAATCAAGTTGTATTAAATATCTGTGCTAATTATATTGGGATCTGAACCCCATAACATCCATTCTGGTATTTCTCATTCATTTTGCTGAATATAGTCTCAAGGTTTTCTCCCTGAAAATTTTAGAATCTTTTATTATAGAAATTTGGCCAGAGCATATTAAATGATGATACTTTTAGACATCTCTTCTTGTTTGGCCTTCTCTTGGCTCTTTCAATAGAAAAACAGATTTTTAGTGATATGTTTATTATATTTATTTATTCTCTTCCCTCTGTTTTCATGTTTTTCTCTTTGAAATAATATCATATTCTTAACATTATCATGTTTTTGTGTGTTCTGTTATGACTGATTTTATTAATTGAATTTTTAATGCTTCTATTGATCTTATTTAACAAATCTATATATGTACATTTATCTATTTTTACAATATTCTTTATTATGTTGTTTTTGTTCACACCCATTATATTTAGGAAATTTTATAAAATCTGATGTATTTCATAAAATTCCATTCTCATGTTCTCAAGGTTTATAAGGATTTATTTCCTCTTAACTACTTTTTTCTAAAATTTAATACAATTTGAAGAGAGTCTTAAGCTATGTACTCAGTGTGCTATATTGAATTTAATGTTCAGAAGGCTTTTAGCAAAACATCCTCAACAATTTTAGACTTATAATAGGCAAGGAAAACTTATTTTCAATTGATTTGAGCAGATTACTATGAAAACCAGTCAGGTTACTGACTATTTACATTTAATTAAACTAAAATAAATTTTATACAAGTTGGATAAAAATTTTACAGTGGTTGTATATAACCATTTCTTGATAATAAAGCATGCATGTCAGTAGTCTCTTAACTTAGTAACCATATGAGGAGTGGACTATTTTAATTTCTGCTTTACAATCACTACCCTTTCACAAGAATCAAGAACTATTATAAATAAATTTAAAGCATTTCTTTCCAAATAAATTGATTGACACTAATTAGTGATTACTAATATGTTTAAGGAGTCCCTGGGTGGTATAAGGATCCCTGTTGGCACCGTGGTTACAAGCTTCGCTGCTAACCAGAAGGTGAGCAGTTTTAAACCACCAGCCACTCCTTAGAAACTCCTCAGGGCAGTTCTACTCTGTCCTGTAGGGTCTCTATGAGTTGGAATCAACTTAACAGCAACAGGTTTGGTTTTGGTCTGAATGGTGCAAACATTCAGCTGTTAACCAAAATGTTTGAAGTTCTGTTCTACCCAAGATTCCCCAAAAGAAAGGTCACATGATCTACTTTGGAAAAAACAGCCACTGAAAATCTTACAGCACACAATTCTATACTCCTTGAGTCCTCTATCACCTACATTTCACTTTTGTTCTTAGCTCTGTGAGTGATGGAATCATCTGTACATCAGAGTTCCCAGACATTGAAATAAAAGTAGTGATGCAGTAGTTGGAAGTTATCACTTCTGAGATGAGCATGCTGAAACATTTAAAAAGAGGAAAGGCTTTAATTGAATATTTGATAACCAAACAGATTAAAAAACATTGCCATCAAGTCAATTCTGATTCATAGAAACCCTATAAGGCAGAATGGAACTGCCCCATAGGGTTTCCAAGGAGCAGTTAGTGGATTCGAACTGCCAGACTTCTGTTTAGCAGCTGTAGCTCTTAACCACTGCACTGCCAGAGTTTCCAGACAGAGAGGCAATAAGAAATATAGCGAGTTGCTGAGCGATATCTATTATTCAGAATTTCCTTCCTAACAGACCCCAAATCCATTTACGGGGGCATTCAGTTCAGCTTTCTTTCTGATTAGGAGAAGCAGTCCGAACTAACCATGGTCACTAGGATGTAGGAGAAAGTCTAGGAGAGTGTTTTTCTTCCTTGTATAAAAATATAGGTGGAACAACAGCCACATTGTGAACCTCAGTGTTAAATCTACTTGCTAATAACAGCAAAGCAAATAAAGGTGCTAGAATCCGTGACATATTCCATGAAAAACTATCTTACTGTTGTTAGGTGCTTTCAGATTGGTTCTGATTCATAGCGACCGGGTGCACAACAGGACGAAACACTGCCCAGTCTTGCACCATCCTCACAGCTGTTGATTCGCTTGATCCCATTGTTGCTGATACCATGTCAGTCCATTTGGTTGAGGGTCTTCCTCTTTTCTGCTGACTTTCTGCTTTATCAAGCATGATAGCCTTCTCCAGGAGCTGATCCCCTTGTAACACGTCCCGAGCAGGTGAAATGTAGTCTTGGCATCCTTGCTTCTGAGGAGAATTCTGGTTGTACATCTTCCAAGACAGATCTGTTCATTCTTTTGGCAGTCCGTTGTGTATTCTGTATTCTTTGCCAATACCATAATTCAAAGGCATTGATTCTTTTTCAGTCTTCCTTATCCATTGTCCGGCTTTTGCATGCGTATGCGCTGAACACACCATGGCCTCAGTCAGGTGCACCTCAGTTCTCAAGGTGGTAGCTTCACTTTTCAACAGTTTAAAGAGATATAGCTAATTTGTCCAAGAATGTAAAGAGCTTGTTTCTATTAGTTATTTATTGCTGAGTCACAAATTAGTGGTTAAAAACAACAATAAGCTTTCATAAACTCACATACTGCATCAGAAATTTGGGAGTGAATTAGTTGGGCAGTTTGGGCTCAAATGTAACGTTCAACCATAATCATGTGATAACGTTGGCTGTGACCAGAGAATCCACCTCCAGTATGGCTCACACATGTTCTGAAATGTTGTGCTGGATGCTGTAAAGAGCACTTAGAGTACACGGAGATGTCTTCACAGGGCTGCTTGAGTTACCTTACAACATGGCAGCTGACAATTCCGGAGAGAAAGTATCCTTTTATGACTTAGTGTTGTAAGTCATGCAGCTTCATTCCCACCGCATTCCATTCATGAGTGACAAGTCCCTAAGTACAATCCACATTCTGGGAGAGGGTAACTGGTCTCTAAATTCTAGCAAAGCTGTACCTATGAATTTGTGGTTGTATTTTTAAACTACCATAGAGTGACTGGACTTTCCTCTCCTACTAAGTTCTAGCCTCTACTCCCCTCTGAGACTTTCTGTCACCTCACTGCTGCTCATACACTTGGCATGCATGCACAACCACACACACACACATGCACAAACACGCAATTCCCATGTTCTCTTTGTGTTCAGAGGGAAAGACTGGGCTGCATATAGAAAGACAGCAACATATTTTCTTTTTTCTTTTTGGTTCCACAAAACACTTACATAAGACAGCTTTATTTCAATTTTTTTAAAAAATAGATTCCATTTCTCCAGAGAATTCATTATTGGGCAGTTGCAAAATGTCAGTAAAGGCCACGGCTTGTTATTACAAAAACTGCTGCATGCTTTGGCTTAAATCAAATTATTTGAATGAAACATCTATGCCAGCAAGAGGTAGATATCCTGAGGTCAACATATGGCAAGTGTTGCCCTGACCCCTGATTCTAGAACTAAATGATGTGTGACTATAAAAGAAAGAGCCCAATTTCCATAAGCTTGATGCGAGAAGCAGTTTCTTTACAGTCTCAACCATCTGCTGCTAGTTAAGATTTTTGTGCCTGCAAAGTGATACTTTTACTCCTCCACACTCTATTCCTTTAAATACTGTAATGAACAGGAAGAATTATTGAAAATGAGAACTACCTCCATACATATTTGAAAGTACTCATTAATGGAAGTAGAGTACAAGCTTCGATTTTTGAAAGCATACTTCAGCTTCCAACAGACTGAAAATTTATTACTGATTATGAAGCATAACATCATGTTAAAAATGCCTTTTGATTCTTTTTGATGGTGAAAGGAAGATCACGCATTTATGTTTTAATGATTAGTTACAGACTTGACAAGATCCATGCATGTTTTATCATAATCATTTGGGGACAAATCTAGTTAGCTTCTATTAGTTCAAGATTCGTATTATTTCAAATGACTTAGAAGTATGTAAGGACAGAGCTTAGCCAGATTCTGGCCTTAGCACGAGCTAACCTGGGATGTGGTGGACTTACAAGCTGGATACTGCACAACCATCTCTGATTGTCTTCCTTATGAATTCATATAATGTTTACTGCTCTACTTAACAAGTTTACACCAGAGGATTTAGTGACCTTGTTAAGTTTATACCGTATTCAAACAGTTAAGGAATTCTTACTTACATTGCTGTATTTAGGGAACACTTGACCTTCTGCCTCATAGCATCTTTGCTGTAGACTCATAATGAACTGTATGTACAAGTGAACTATTGCTTCATAACAAAACAACTAGGGAATCTCAGGGTCATTTAACAATAGAAGTACATTTTGCTCTTATGACTGCATATCAGCTGAGCTGACTGTGCCATAAATATTCATTTTAAGACCCAGCTTAAAGAGACAGCTGCTTCCAGGGAGAAGTCTTTCACAGTGAATGGAAGAGGCACACTGTTCAAGCCACACTGCAGGAGCACACCCAAAACCGTGTGGTGTCACATGCCATGCCAATTGACATCCTATTGGCCCAAGCAAGTGATCGAGCCAAACCCAAATCAAGAGACAAGGCAACGTGTACCCATTATGGAAGTAGATATGAAAGCAGTGACTATTTTTTTATAACAATCTAAACTATCACACTATGCCCTGAAAAGTATGTTATTGTTGCTTTCTAAAGCTACACAATAATTCAGAAATCATGTTCTTTAACATAGCTATATGCTAGATATCATTTTTAACACTTTCTGCCATAACAATGATTCTTGAGGCTTATAGCTACTTACAGTAATTCAACTTAAATTAAAGACTAAAGAAAAAATCATAACCTTTCCTCTAAACATAATGATTTAAATATCTGGAGTATCCTAATCAATGATTTGTGATTCCATGAAGTCATAAAAGATAAATTTTTGTTGACAGCTAATTCCTGAGCAGATTAACAGAATTATCATCCATTTAATCAATCAATAAGTCTTTATTCTGTACCACATGCTACTTCAAATTGGGGATACAAGATAAAGCTAGCATGTGCGCTAATTTCATGGTGCTTGCAGACTGATGGAATTGATCACATTATGTTAACTGTGGCAAATCTGAAAAACAAAAGAAAATACAGGGTGCTGTAAAGTCTTGTATTAGGAAAAATAACATAAATCCACAAAGTTGGGTAACTCTTTAAGACAAAAGAACATTTCAGCTGAGACCTGAAACGTGAGTAGAAGAAGCACAGCAGATGAAAGGTGAAAAGGCACATATTCCTAGCTTGGAAGGAACATGGCTTTGGGAACAGTTAACGGAAATCTCTACTTGCTTTAGTTGAAAACAACTAGAGAGAGAATGCTGCACACTAAAGCTTTAGAAAGGGGCAGAAAGAAGAGATAATGGAAAGCCTCTCAAGAAAAGGAAAACTTGGCTGAGGCCTGCATCAACCGGGATCCTCTAAATTTTAAGCAAAGGAAAACTGTGGTGAAGGATAAGGATAGCTGAAGCTGAATACATGCAACAGATAGGTAGGATGGTAAATTAGAAGATCTTAGTGTTTGTAGTAGGAGTATGGGCAGAGAAGAGGCAGTAGAAAAGAAGTACAAATAGACAGGCTACTTTCAGTAGAGTTGTCCTAAGAGTGCCCACTGACAAAGTTAAAGAACTGGTGGTTTCCTGGAAACCCACAAAGTTCCAGGGATCTCAATCATCAGGCAAACAACTTTAGCCCTGGAAATCTCTGATGGCTCTCCACTGAGTCTTCACCCACTACCATATTTCTGTGATCAAATTTTCCCACTGAAAGCACTCTTGATCCCCACTATCCTAGTCTAAGACCACTGGCTGCTAGTGAGAAGCCCAACATTTCTTTGAACTGGTTCCACGTCAGGTTATTAAGTGGAGTTCAAGAACAGGAAGTCTGGGTTTCCTCACATCTGTGCAGGATAGATCTGAAAATGGTAAGAATTGTATCCTCATTCTTCAGGAGAAAATTTAAAGTAATCTCTGCTAAATACAGTAAGATTTGAACTGATGTCTTTTTGACATCACAGCCACATTATGCCATGTGTATTTGGTGCCATTGTCCCTATAGGGAATAGAACTTGCCACCAGACAAGATGTTCTCCAAGCACGAAATATTGCAAACAAGTATAATTCAGGAAAATTTCCTGACTTCAAGTTAAAAGCAAACAAACAAATAAAAAATAAATCAAAAACTAATCAAACCCAAACAGTAATGCCCAATATCATAATAAAATATTCTTTGGGCACAAGTAGTTTTCCGTCATAAAACAGATGTCCAAACCTATTTTGAACCATTTCCTTCCCAGAAGTTCCTTTGACTCTGTAACCAAAAGTACCAAGAATGATTTAATATCCTCATTCAAAACATCTATGAACCAGCTATAGAATTTTAAAAGTGTAAGATATTGCCAGATTGTCAACATTTTAGGGCACTTGGGGGTCCTATAAAATTGTTTCCTTCATGTAGGAAACAAATGTAGACAAAGTCTAAATCTTTTAGGCTAGCTAGTTCTCCCTGAGTTCTCATGAATGTTAATTTGGAAGTGTATTGATGCACTCGGAAGAGAATTAACTGCCAGCCTTGCAAATCATGGCGTGCAGATCTATGGACTCAATTACCCTATCCTGGATGCAAGCAGGGCTCAGTACACTTCTATTCAGTTGTACCACAGCTAGTGAGCTCAGCATATTATACGTAAAGTTTTTTATTTTTGCTACAAAATTTATGCTATCATACCATAAATTGAATGCAGAATGTCACTATTTTCCAGACACTTCATTGGAAAATTAATCACTTTTGCAGGGTCCAGAAGAGTAAATTTTACATACATGAATAAAATCTAAACTTCCTTTTTCAACTCCTCTCTCAAACAAAGAGTCAGGGAGAAAGAGAGTAAGAAGTCAGGTTAATGTTTAGAGAAGACTCATGCTTTTGACTGATGAAGACATCTGAAAACTACTTAATGTAAGGATTCATAGACATACTTGAAATGCTTGAATGAAAACCAAAGTTGTTTTCCATTTGTTGATCAAAAAGTGGTTCCTAGAAGGAAGAACTGAACAAAGTGAAGGAGGGAAGGAAGGAAGAGGATGAAAATGAAAAGGAAGGAAGCCTGGAAGAGAGGAAGAGAGGGAAGAAGAGGAGAAAGTTAATTCCTTTTTAAGTCTTCCGTAGCGGACATTTGCTTGTTTTATTTGTTTGTTAACAACCCTCCCTTTCTTTAGGAAATGCTCCTCCCACACTTGTGCTCACTCTATGCAATCTGGGTCTTCCAAACCCAAGTAGGAACATTCAGTGCATTCTATCCCCTTTACTGAAATAATTGTTTCATGGATAAGTTTATGATAAATGACAATCTAAAGGCACCAAAACACAAGACTTTGGCTGGAAGAGTGGGAAAGGAAAAGGTGTCATTTCTTGAGTTTATGCCACTAGATTTTAAATGTGGAGCCATCCTAGGCTATCATTTAGAGCACACCTGAGTAAGTATGAAGTCGCCATAGGAGAAAACACAGTTAAATGATGGAATGAGAAGCTGAGTGATGGTGATAACATTTCTGATTTCATTAGGACAGATCTATTCTTATTCCTTTGTGCTTTAGCAATTAATTCAAGTTTATGCTATTTGCAACTGGGTAAAATAGAAACTATTGAGTGTTTCTTGGTCCTCTCAAGTTATTCTGGCTCTTCTTTCCTCTGGAGCACTCTCATGTTCCTTTCATATATCTCTATTAATTTTTTTTCCCTGTCAGTTCATCGTAAGATGTTTCACTATCTAGAGATTCCTCTTGCTGTCCGTAGAACTTAGGAAAGTACTTTGCATGCAAAAGGTCCATGACAAATGGTACAGAATAAATTATTTCATGGAAAACAGGTATTTTCTTTCTTGAAACATCCAGTTTCGTTAACTCTGACTATAGTATTATCTTATTTCAAGATATTTTTTTAAAATAAGAGTTTAGGTGATGAAATAATTATGAAGATATTTTGAAAATCCCTTATAGTTTATAGCACTCATTGATCCTTCGTGCCATTATCACAGTAGGGAAGAATTCTCTGGCACTAGAACAAGCCACAAAAAATAATGAATAGCAATTTCTTTTTAGTTTATGTTTGTTTCACTATTCATAATGATTGCTTTGCTACTATTTTCAATTATTATGGATGTTAAAATGCATTTAATAGCTATCATAACCTCATATATGCTCCTTAGACATTTAACAAGAATCTAAATTTATAGTTTTTATTATTGTTTGTTTTCCTGTTTCTATAGAAATATGTAGCAGAGTTACTTTATTTCTCTCTTGGAGAGTTTAATCCTTCCCCAGGCATGGGGAAAAGTCACTACTAAGTAAAATACTATATATATAACATATATATGCAGGAAATGAGCAGACATTAGCATAACAGATGTGGCCTAGAAAGTTCAATCACTATTAATATTCTCTCTCGCTGTGTTTCAGGCAATCATATTGATCAAATAGCAAGTCATTTACATCAGTAAGAACAATAACATAAGCCAGGAAGAATGGCGCTTGTCTTTGAAAAGGTATGCTAGAAATGTGTTATGCTGAATAAATATTTGGCAATAATATTGATGTTGCATGCAAAAATTAAAAATCTGACAATTAAAAAAAGTGGCAGCTTTGGTAAACAACAGTGTAACTAAAATCCCAGGGCAAAGACACAGTATGAACAATTTGACAGACAGGTGGGTGAGGGTGGGTAAGGAGAATGACAGAATTTACAAATCATTTATCCAAATAAATTATATCTTCCTCCAAAGCTTAAGGGTTATCTCTCATCAAAGTGAAATAAATAAGGATTTCTTTTAATGTCTACAATATTATTTGCTGTTGATCCAGCATCAGTCATTGGATTCACTGATGTGTAGACAAATATTTCCTGGGCTTCAGAAAAGAGTTTGTGATGGACAGTCCAGCATTCTCAAAGAACCCCTGGGATCTCAGAGGGGCTCAACAATGCAGTAATATGAAACGAACTTCGAATACCTACACTGATCCCATGACTTTGAATTTAATTCCATTACACTGTTGTCATGGATTGAATTGTGTTCCCCCAGAAATGTATGTGTTGATTTGACTTGGCTATGAGTCCCAATATGGTATCATTTCTCCCATGTGTTGTGAATCCTGCCTCTGTGATAATTGATGAGGGGGAAAGGGCAACAGTTGTGTTGGTGAGGCAGGACTCAAGCTACAAGCTTGTGGAATATAAGGGAGAGAAGTGAGCAGAGGAAGTTGGGAACCTCATACCACCAAGACAGAAGCACCAAGAGCAGAACACGCCCTTTTCTGTGCTAAGATAGCTCACTGGATTTGAACTCAGCCTTCTGGACTGTGATAACTTCTCTTACCGAGTGGACTTACAAATTATAAACGATTTGCTGCTTACTGGACTGTGTCAGTAAAGCTTCTCTTCATGAAACCTTCCACTCGTGGTATTTTCTGTAGGAGTAATTATTGTCCGAACTATTAAAAAAAGATTCCAAGTAGCGAGAACCCTCGTGATAATTAATAATTAATGGACATTCATTTGGTCACACATATTCAGTATGTTTCAACCATTCCTTTTTGAAACACTGAAAACATTTCGGTGGAAATACATAGTGTTTTCCTTGACTTTTTTTTTCTACTAAGATTATTTCAAATCTTCTTCCCCCACTCCTCCTACAAAAAATTAATCACTTATACTCTCTGTTTATTACTGGCATGCAACCACTTGATAGTCTCTGGTGCCTAAAAACAAAAGGAAAACAACATAAAGAGCACTAAGGACTCTATTGGTCTAACAATTAAGCACTTAAAATGAATATTTGCTGATTGGAACCTAGCCAGAGGCAAGAATCTGAAAGACCTGAGGATCTGAGTCCACAAAGACTGCTTACTGCCATTGAGTCTGGTCCAACTCCTAGCAACCCTAGAATTCAGAGTAGAACTCCCCCATGGAGTCTCCAAGGAGCATCTAGTGAATTTGAACTGCAGATCTTTTGCTTAGCAGACGCAGCACTTAACCCACTGCGCCACCAGGGTTTCCAGAAAGACTACAGACAAGAAAATCCCATGAGGCAGTTTTGCTCTCTTACAGTGGGTCACGATGAGTTAGAATAGACTCAGCATCACCTAACAACAAAACGTCCAAACTTCGTGCCTTCAGGTTGATGTCTGACTACAGTGACTCTATAAGACAGGGTTGAACTTCCCTAAAGGGTTTCTAAGGAGAAGCTGATGGATTTAAAGTGCTCACCTTTGGATTTGCTCTTAATTACTGTATTACCAGAGCTCCAATAAAAATAAAGGCTTTATTAAAATGTAGCTTTTAGCTAACTGCAAAATTTCCAATTACAAATTACCTTTGTGGTGAGACTTCATTGCTAAATGTACAATAAAAAAAAAATTTAAAAACTCCTGAATAAGAAGATGGCAGAAATGCCTTTTGGCATGTCAAATAAGGCACAGCTGGCCCTCCATATCTATGGGTTCTTTATTTCCAGATGCAGCTTTGTGTCTAAAATATTGCGGAGTCAGGGGAGGTAGAACAGGTGGAAAGATGTTCCAAAAAGCAGAACTTCAATTTGCTTCTCACATGGAACACAAGAGAATCAAGCAAAGCTCAGGCATACCCTACTGCAGCCTCCCACAGTGTCACAGAGCCTCAGTCTCTCTCTAGTGCTCATTGCTTGAGTATCTCAGATCTGGTCATTATTCCCTAAACTATACAGTACTGTATAACGTCTACTGATAGAGTATTTACATTACATGAGTTATTAAAAGTAATCTACAAATGATTTAAAGCATACAGCAGGATAAGCAAAACAACAGCAAAAGGATTCCTGGTGGTGCAGTTGTTAAGAGCTGTAGCAAGTTGTATCTGCTAACCAGAAGGTCAGCAGCTCAAATCCACCACTGGCTCTACTCTGTGCTGTAGGGCTGCTATGAGTCAGGAGGTTGTGCATAGATTATATGCAAATACTATGCCTTTTTATACAGGGGACTGGAGGGTGCTCAAATCTGGGCATTCACCAGGTACTCCTTGGAAACTCTATGGCGCATTTCTACTCTGACCTCTAGGGTCACTGTGTGTCATTTCTGACTCTACGGCAGTGGGTTTGGATTTTTTGGAAGAGGACTCAGTGAAGTGAACCAGCCCACTACCCTGTTCTACAACACCCTTCTTTTAGTTGCAAAATGTGTCAGATCCCCAACAGCCTACTGTCTGTCATTACTATGATTCCTGGCCCACATCTGTCACATGTCTGCCTCTGCCATGGGTCATTTTGAGCTTCACGATATGACCTCAGGCAGGCTGCAAACTCCCAACTCAGTGTCTGCTGTAATGGAACGCAGGAAGACTTGGAGGAGCAAACCAGAGCTTCTTAGGCTCTGTAAATGGTGTTCCTACTTTTGTTGGGCCAGGCCCTCGTTAGTGTAAAGAAAGTTTGCTCATAACTTGTCTGCAGAATGATGCTGGAAGAGTTAGACCAGTTCTCTTTGTCTGTTTGTCTGTGTTGTTTCCTCATTGATCCAAAGTCACCTCCTCTTGTGTCCTACGTTCCCAACCTCCGAGCAGCAAGTTAGGCAAGGGGCAGTAAGGTGGCTTTTCTTTGCAAATTTGTTTTCTCCTGTTTTTACCCAGATGCACAAAAGGTGATGGCTTCACAAAAATAATAGTATAAATTTGGAGATAATATATGATATAATAATATGACATATGATACGATGGTGTATGATATAATAGTGTACAATGCCAAGCCAAGTGCCGTCGAGTATAGACAGACTATAATAATCTTACCTCTTTTTTGTTTGAAAACAGTAACAAACTTTCACCCACATTTAGCTTTTCTTGAATTATTATTCTTCTTTCTGCAAAATTCTAATTTCAAAGAAATATTCCCACACACAACTTCTACCCAGACCACTGCCAGTGAGTCGATTCCAACTCATATAGCAACACACACCTTCTATACATATAAATAGGCTGGCCTTTAAAGACAGTGAACAAAAGAACTTTTAGTGATCATGTTCAAATGCAGATTTCCTGTACCTGAAAACCTGTCCTTTCTTTATTCACGATGTTTGTGCTACAGCCCTGAGACTTGGCATTTTTAAAAGCATTCCAAATTATTCTGATGTCTTTGGTGGCATAATCACAATTTGAGAATCACTGAGTTAAGTAGCAAGAGAAGTCAGAGAGGGGGGAAGATTAAGATAAGACACATTTCCAGGGTTCCACAGCTTCCCAGAGAAATCAATCTTCATAAAGCCATAGAGCATTCTAAGAAAAAACAGAAATATCTTCATAAGAGAAGATAAGAGATAAGAAGATAAGAGAAAATGCTTTGTGTGACAAATAACTGTGAGGAACTATGTGTAACTAATACTAAGCCTTTATAGGGAAACACAGACTTGAGGAGTTGGAGAAAAACTTGGAGAATCTATTCCTTTCAATTAGGAATCCAGATTTTGTGGAGACAGGAATGCATAGTCTTTGGTGAGCCTTTTCTTAAGAAAAGCAATACAACAATATAAACAGAAAATTACTAGAGCCCTTCCAGAGTCTTTCAAGTGACCTATGCAAGCAAAGATTTCTGAATCTTAAGGGGCATAAGCTTTACAGAAAATTCATCTGTGATTCCAACCATCTTTTATGAGGACAAAGAACCGAGGCCAAAAGAGGCTAAGAATGTTGACCAAATTGTCAGGCAGTAAGTTAGAGAGAGTTCAGACTAGCCTCTGGGCCTACTGACACTTCGGACAATATTCCTCTATATTTAGATTCAACATTGAGTTTCTTATACACAATTTCTTTTTCAGCTACCATACAAGGAGTGATATGGACTCTTACCAGGCTTCCTTTGAAGTGGAAACTCTTTAAAGTAGTCATCTGTTACTGCTTACTATTAAATATCTATTGACTGTTAAAAATCCACACATGAAGCAAGAGTTTCAGGTTAAATTTCAAGCTTTTTAAATTATTTGTAATATCATTCAGTTTCACAAAAGTCCATCAAAGCTAGTTCTTCATATTTTAATTAATAACAGCTAAGATTTTGTTTGGAAATCCTGGTGATGTAGTGGTTAAAAGTGTTAAATCTGCTAAACAAAAGGTTAGCAGTTCAAATTCACCAAGCACTCCTTGGAAACTCTATGGTCAGTTCTACTCTATTATACAGGGTCGCTATCAAGTCAGAATCAACTCAAAGGCACTGGGTTTGGGTAAGATTTTATTTAAATTATAAGAGTCTGAATATCTTATTTTAAAAGCATTTAGTCAACATATTTTAACGGTCTTTAGAACGGTTTAAGTTCTCTATTGTAATAAATTGTTTCCAGGCATGATAGTAGAAGTGATATAAAGCCTTCAAAAGACATACAACTATTCTGAAGAATCAAATATTCTAGACAATAAACACCAAGCCCACCTGATAATTGCATGTATTTTAGAATCAGCTTTCTAGTACACAATTGTTTATTTTACTGTGTATAGATATGCTTCTTTTATTATTATTATTATTATGACTGAGTGAAAATATACATTCCCATACACATTTGCAAGCCCATCTATGTGCAGCTTCCAATGCTCTCCCTGCCCGGTGACAGCACACTGTTCCTCTCTGCTCCATACATGTCTCATCCTCCCATCAGCCTCCTTTCCCCTCCTCTCCGTCCACTCCCCTTCCTCCAGCCAGAGGTCAGCAGGATGATATCCTATAGATGTATAGAACCATAAAGTGCACCCAACATATAGTCACTCTGCGTGGCCAAGTCCAGTCCCTTGCTGTCCGAAGAGTGGACCTTCATTATGATCCATAGGATGTGCTTCTTAATGAATTAAAATTGAAATGGCATATATGAAAAATTAATGGGCTGATTAATTAGAAATCAAGGGAGAATATGCATTATGAGAACAAAAATAGTGAAATATGTCTTGTGTCATTATAAGCCAATTTATTGATTTTTATATCACTTTTTAGGAAAAAAAAATGTCTCCCAGAATAAAGCACACATAATAAATATATTTTATAGAAAAAAAAAAAACTTTAAAAATCTCAGTGGAATTTCCATTTCTAGGAATATAGAAATGATAGACTTTGGAAGATCATTTTGAAATCACAACATGGTCTCAATGAAACACAAATTAAAAATTATATGACCAAAATCAGGGAGACCAGGTGGCAGTCAGCTAAAAAAGTCAGCCTCCTATTAAGCTGTATGGTTCACACGCCAAAGGGGTTCCTGCTGTAACATCAGGTCCCCATCACCCTAAGTCAGCAGACAATGATCAAATCTTTTGCTTTAAAAGCTTGTACAGAACTTTTTTTTTCCTTTTTTTAAAATTAAGAACACTTTAATCAAATCAACAAGAAAAAAGAAACTACTAAAGTTTTCAAACTGGCAAATAAGGGAAAATGGAAGGGATGTATAAGCAGAGTCCAGGACATGTTTAAGGGCAGTGAAACTATCCTACATGAAACTATAAGGTTGTATACACAACATTAGGCATTGTTCAAAATCTCAGAGGTATGAATCCTAATGTGAACTACGTATTTAGTTAATAAAATGTACCAATATGGGCTCATTATGTTTAACATATGTAGGATACTAATTATAGGATAAACTGTGTGCAGACAGAGGAGTGTACAGGACTCTACGCTAGTTACTTTAACTTAAAAAAATGACCTCTAAAAAAGTGGGCAAGGAATATAAAGAGACAGTTCATTGAAAAATAGAGTCAACAAAAGCATGAAAAGATGTTGCATCTGGCAGTTAAAGAAACCTAAATGAAAAACGTGCAGTAGAACTGAAATTCTTACACGTACACTGTCATGGATTGAATTGCATCCACCCCAAAACATGTGTAGCCAGGTGGCTGGGCCATGATTCTCAATGTTTTATGATCATCCTCCATGCTGTGATTTGCCTACACTGTAGGCTAAAGGATTAGGGTGGAACAGTAAATCCCTTCATAGGATCACCTTCCTGCTCCACTGTAGAGGGAGTTTCCCTGGAGTATGGCTGGCACCACCCTTTATCCTTTCATCATACAAAAGATAAAAGGAAAGAGAAGCAGGCAGAGAGTTAGGAACCTCACACCATCAAGAAAGCTGCACTGGGAAAAGAGCATGTCCTTCAGACCTGAGGTTCCTGTGCCAAGATGCTCCCTGAACAAAGACTGATGCAACACAAGGACCTTCCTTCAGAGCCAACAAGGGGGAAAGCCTTCCCTTGGAGCAGACACCCTGAATTTGAACTTGTTGCCTACTGGCCTTTGTAAGAATAAACTTCCCTTTGTTAAAGTCATCCACTTTTGGCATTTCTGTTACAGCAGCACTAGCTGGCTAAAATATAAGTGTGCGTGCACACACACACACACATACACATACACACACACACACACACAGACTGACAAGTTCACAAACTCATCCTACAAAAAGTGCTACATACCTTGTTACTGAATGTCACTACAGTCACTTTCAAAGTACTCCCTTTGGGAAGCTACGCACCAATGCCAGCACCTAGTCCACCCTTAAAAGCAATTTTGGGACTCTTTTTCTGGAATGCCCATCAGAACTGTCATTGTATTACCCCTGATATCCTGAATGTTATCAAAATGTCTTCCTTTCAATATGTCCTTTATCTTTGGGTAAAGAAAAAAGTCATTGGAGGCCAGATCAGGCGAGTACGGAGGGTGTTCCAACAGAGTGATAAGTCTACTGTCTAAAAATTCCCTCACAGACAGCTATACAATTAAGTTCATGAACTTGCCACCATTTCACCTTGAGCAATGGCCATTCCGGAAGGAGTTCCACAATTGCTCTGAAGATGGACTAGGCACTGTTTTTGGTGCATAGCTTTCCAAGTGGAGTACTCTGAAGGCAACTGTTGTAATATTCAGCAGTGAGGTATGTAACACTTAGAATAATTAAGTTTGCCGTACCAACTGAGCACTCCCTAAGACTACTGCCCTGACACAGTCTTTAAATCTAGAATTGAATTTGTCCTGAAATCACATTTTGATTGAAATAGTAGACTGGTAGACAAATGAAGACTGTTGCCCGTAAGATTAGTGTCCTACGTAAAAGCCAACAATATGAGACCAAAATGTCAACAATTATTCAAAAGCAAAGAGGAGAAGAGGACAGAGCAGCTAGTGTACTGGAAACAGAACAAACTGAATACAAGTAAAATGAATGCTGAACCACTATAATAAATGTAACTTATGTCACTGAAAATTTTGTGTAGGAATTGTCAAATGGGAAGCTAACCTGCAGGATAAAGCTTCACCAAGCAAGTACTCAGCAAATTTTTTTTTTTTTTTAATTTTTAGGGAGATGCTTGAATTCTTAGACATAGAAAATAATTCAAATCTTAAAAAGATAAATTCAGTATTTCTTGTTGCATCTGATCCTATACCCAAGCTATTCTGTAAGTCTAAGTATTGTGGTACTAGTGTCCTCATGAAGTAGCACAAAGACCACAGAGCTTGTGACAGTCACCAAAACTAAACCAAAGCCACATTCACAGTGCGTTTTAATTCCCAGCATTTTTTTTTTTGGTAACTCTTAACTTTTACAACCAGCTATTTAACTTTTCAAACTTCTATATCTCATTGGTAATGTCGGATTTGCAAGATAGCACTGTATCAGTTACATTTGCTGTGTGAAACCACTCCCAAAACTTTTGGGCTTATCATAAGAAGCATTTATCACATGCCTAAGTCATTCACCTGGTCTACTGGTTACTGTCCAGTTAAATCCAACTCATAGCGATCCCAGGGGACAGAGTAGAGCTGCTTTTTAGGGTTTCAGCTGATTTAAGCAGGGTTTCTCTGGGGACCCTGCTTTAGCTTGGTGGGGTTTATGTAACTCTCTGAGCCCCACGTGTCTCTAATCCTTTCCCTGGGATTAGCAGGGTAGCGTAGGAATATCCTTCTTACACTATGGGCAGAAGGCAAGTCAAGTAGGCAGACCAAAGTACTCAGTGTCTCTGAGGCCCGGGTTTAGAAGGCATAGCATCACTTCTGGGGAACACTATCGTCCAAAATAAGTTACATGTCGGAGGAAACTATGCGCTGATTTATGGGTTACTTAACAAAAGTTGTATGACAAAAAGAAGAAAAAGAAAAAATGTGCATAGAGGGAACAGTGAAGAATTGGGTCATTAATGTCATCAATCTATCTCAATACTTGAACTGAACTTAGTACTAGTGAAGGGTGTAATACAGTTCATGCTAAAAAAATATCTACAGTTCTTGATTTGACAGAACAAAATGTGTTTCTGATTTCTTAAGAAAAACCAGTAAAGAATAAGGATACTGGAGGCTCAAGGAATTGCTGAGAATATAGGCAATCAAGTTGAGAAAGCAGACAGGATCTAAGGTCATTAGAGAAAACTGACAGCAAGAAGTACAGAAAAGGTCATGCTCCCGGAATATTCTAGTTCATTTGAAATAACTACTGCTTCAGAGAAGATGCCATATCTGAGTAGAAGCAGCCTCATGGGACTATCTGATGAAAATTAGTCTTGAGGTATAAAAAATGCTACTCTCTTCTCCAAAATGACATTCTGCCACACCAGGGTGAAGTCTTGGCAATGAAAGAATGAACTGGAATTTAGCTCCCGTTTGCCTGGTGTCCATTCACGTGCCTCTTTGCATGTGCAAACCACACAGCCAGAAGTTTCGTCCTTAAGTCTAGTCACCCTAAAATTAACGAGTACCCAGTATTGCATTATTATGTTTTTACTAATTAGTGTTTTCCACAAGGAAAAAGCATTTTTTTCTCTTTAGAATGTTCAGTGAGTAGTCTCTGTTTTTTTAAAAAAGTCATTTTTGTTATATATCATGTTGAATTTTACTGAAAATCAATATAAAGCAGAAGAAAGTGAACAAATTATTGTTGATGGTTACTGTTGAGTTGGTTGCAACTCATAATGACTCCTCCACGTAGAACAGAACAAAACAACATCTGGTCCTGTGTCATCTTTATAATATTTATTATACTTGAGCACATTGTAGCAGCCACTGTGTCAGTACAGCTCTTTGAGGGTCTTCCTCATTTTTGATGACTCTCTTTCAAGTATGATGTCCATTTCCAGGAAGCAGTACCTCCTGATTACATGTCCAAAGTATGTGGTATTTCTGTTACAGCAGCACCAGCTGACTAATACACATAGATAGGGAAGCGCTGGTAGCGCAGCAGCAAAAGGCTGAGGCACATCTTCCACAAGGCAGATCTAAGTGCAATTTCCAAATAACACACCTCCTTTGTAGCCACCACTTGTCCCTCATTAGAAGATTGTGTGCTGCTGTGATGTCAAACCATTTCAACAGAACTTCCAGACGGCAGTGCAATGGCAGTCTTTCTGGCCATGATCTTGTACTCCTACCCAACTGACTGGGTGGAACTCTGCAAATAAGGCAATGGTTGCCCACAGAAGGAACTGATCAATTTTGCCATCCCATTAGGCTCAAAATGAGCCATCCCGGAGGTAAGAAGAAGAAAATCTCACTGCAAACAAGGAGGAAGAGCCAAGAGATGAATACATCTTTGGACCTAAGAGGTCTGCACTAAGAAGCTCCTCCACCCCAAAGACCTAGAAAGAGAGAGAGAAAGACGTCATACTAAAGATGGTGAAAGCATGACAGGTAAATGGCAGCAGGAGAGACCAGCAGGGTAGTGGGCTTCCAGGCCCAGAGAGTGAGAAAGCCCAGGTAGGAGGCTTGCTGGAAGAACAAGGCACCTCTGGTCAGTTAGTAGAGCTAGGCTTGCTGATCCTCAGAGCTGGAGCTGGGCACCCTCAGCAGAGGCTTACTAGAGGCAGAGTGGGCAGTGAGGTACTTCACGTCACTTCCCAGCAGGACTAAGAAAGCTTTGTAACACTTGCTGGAGGAGGGACAGTGTCCAACAGGCCAGAGAAAGGTGTGCCTGAGGGCACAGCTGAAAACAGATTGCCCTCAGGGAAGAACTGTACCTGAATACTTCTGTATTTGAATTGTAAACTGTTGCTTTCCTATTAAACCCCATAATCCTGAGGGTTGTCTGTGAGTTCTATGTGACTGTTGCAATGAATTATTGCACTCGTCAGAGAAGTGAAAAATGCCATGGGAGGAACAGATTGAATCACAACTGGTCAAGGTGGTAGAAAAGGCGGCATGTCTGACCTCTACCTCTTTATTTTATTTTATTTTTTAAGTTTTTTTCACTGTGATTAAGTGAAGATTTACAATCCAGGGCAGTTTACCATATAAACCCTGAGCACTTGCTTCTATGCAACACTATCTGCTCTCCTCTCCCTGTGACAACACACTGTTCCTTTCCACTCTTTACTTCTGGTATTCACTCAACCAACACTTGTCCGCTTCTCTCTACCCTCTCCTCTTCCCTCTAAAAAGCAACCAGTAGGACAGCCTCATATAGATATTTAACCATAAAGTACACACACCCACCTGCATCACTCTGCGTCCCCAGATCCAGTCCATTCATAGTCTAAAGTGTGGTTTCAGTACTGGGTTCAACTCTGAACTAGCTGCAAGTCTAGGAGCTGTGTTCTGAGGGGACCCTCGAGGTTGTTGGACCATCAGGTCTGGTCTTTTAATAGAGTACTGGAACTGCATGCCCCTCTCTCTCATGCTACGTCAGGGACTCTACACTGTGTTCCCTGACAGGGCTTCCTCTATGTCTTAAGAGTCGCCTTGGGTTATTGTTATTGGTCTTGTTTCCTGTTCTCCCTCATGAAACTAAAGAGATCAGATGCTAATTCCCATGCTGTTTTTATATAGACTAAGATAGGATAGGCAAAAACATCTAGCAATCAAATCCCAAATATCATCCAATAGAAACTCTAAGGATCACTGTGGTCTGATCTACAAACAATCTCAGGAGTGGGCAACATTTCATTCCATTGGACATGAGGTGCCAGCAGCTGGCCCACCATAGCACAGCTGTAGATGATATATACTTAAAAAAAAAATGGCTGTTGAGTTGGGTCTGACTCATAGTGACCTAAAGGTGAGAGAAATGCCCCACAGAGTCTCCAAGGAGCACCTGGTAGATTTGAACTCCTAACCTTTTGTTTAGCAGATGTAACACTTAATCCACTACACCACTGTATCTAGAGATAAAAGTACAGAGATTAAAATGGATAATTGAATATTTGAAATACTCATCTTTAAATTCTATCTTCTGTGTCAAGCAATTTCCTTCTGTCTTAATCTGTGCATAATTCACTATGGCTAGAATTTCATAGCTGCTTAGAAATCAAGCACTAAAAGTTGATGTTTCAGTTACCTATTAGGCAGTGACATTTTATATGAATCTCTCCCAATAACTGATTTCCTATTTTACTGACTACTGCTCAGAACAGGCTGCAAAAGCAGCTCCGCTTCATACCATCAAGAGTCTTTATGCATATTAGCTTTGTAGACAGCAATGTGGAAATTCGCAATTCTATTTTAAAACTACAAACTCTTAACAGAGTTTTAGTATCATCGACAAATAATTTCAGGGCAGAACAGATAACATGAAACCTTATAAGTTCAGAAGACGAAAGATTATTGGACTAGTAATTCATTGTTTTGCTAAACTGAAACTGTTTGAACCACTAAGATTTTTGGCATCATATAGGTACACTGAAAATCATTGTCATCAAGTTGGTTAAATGGAAAATGTCTCTGCCTGTTGCAAACAGTTTGTGCTTGTCTACTAACGTAAAGGTTGGTGGTTTAAACACAGCCAGTGGAACTGCAGAAGAAAGCCTGTCAATCTGCTTATTGTTGTTAGTTTGTTGCCTGCAAATCAGTTCTCAGTTATGCAGCAACTCCGTGTGCACAGACTAGAACTATTTTCCAGGCAGTAGTCTTTCAGGAAAGAGTGCCAGGCTTATCTGTAAAAGCACTTCTTGGTGGGTTCAATTTGCCATGATTTGAGCTAATGGTCAAAAGTTTAACCATTTGTGCCACCTAGCTTCATAATAACGACCGAAGAAGTAAAAACCCAAACTCGTTGCCAGCTAGTCAATTCCAAATCACAGAAACTCTGTAAGTTAGAGAAGAACTGCTCCTGTACAATTTCCAAGATTGTAAATCCTTAGGGAAGCAGACTGCCATCTTTTTCCCCCAAGAGCAAGGGATGAGTTTGAATTGCTGACCTGCCAGCAATTAAGCACTTAATTTAACTACGGTGCCCCCAGGGTTCCTTAATAAGGACTTGGCGTTGTTGTTGGGTGCCGTTCAGTCAGTTCCAACTAACTATTCACCCTATAAGACGGAATAATAACTTCCTCTTAGGGTTTCCAATGAATAGTTGGTGGACTTGAACTGCTGACCTTTTTGTTAGTAGCTGAGCTCTTAACCACCGAGCCACCAGGGCTCCTATAAAGACCTACTACTCTTAAACAGAAACCCTGGTGCTGTGGTCATTAAGGGCCATGACTGCTAACTAAGTGGTCAGCAGTTTAAATACACGAGGATCTCTTTGGCAATCCAATGGGACTGTTCTACTCAATCCTATAGAATCAGAGTGGGAATCAACTAAATAACAGGCTTTTTGTTGTTGCTGCTGTTGTTGATTTACTCCTTAAATCAGAGACCATAGAACGGTGACTTATGAGATGGAATCAGTCCATAGAAATGTGCAGCCTTGTTTACAAATGCCATCAGACATATTAAAATGAATTAGTCTCCAATTCAAAAATTTCACATAATAATGAAGTTCAGACTTTTCTAATAATAATGGCACATTTCTTGCATATTAGCAGTTGG
The DNA here is from genome assembly GCA_028571685.1 of Heterohyrax brucei. NCBI lineage: Eukaryota > Metazoa > Chordata > Mammalia > Hyracoidea > Procaviidae > Heterohyrax > Heterohyrax brucei. The sequence goes on from CM053158.1 coordinate 46,224,193, forward strand.
CTGGAGCTGCAGTGGTGACCCCATTTCACTGGTGTATGAACTTTTCCATCTGACATAAACACTACGTTGTCCCCTGACGTTGGGATGGATTTTCAGGCACTATTTGTCTTTACTTAACTCCCTTCTTCTTAAGAGTGAAGAGGAAATGGTATTTGAACCTATGACTCAAAAATGAAAGGCTGAGAAGATTCTCGGTTTTGAAAACATGAGAGTTTCTTGGTGGAATGGAAGAGTATTTATGTAAGATTTACAGGCAAACAGGACATATCTGGGACAAAAGAGCACACTCTACTATTCCATAAGGAAACATTACAGGTCATGTTCTCTGTTGTTCTATATGTATTTGGATTTTCAACCCCTCTCTACAGACAGAATGAATCGTTTCTAGACTCTTTCACATTTCCTCCCAACAGCCCTTGACTGACGGTGGTAAAAGTTGTCAAACTGTGCTAAGTTCTTTGGAGGAAGTAAAAGGAGCTTTTATAGGAAATCTGTTCACAAAAGCTAATAATTTCATTGGGAAGATAAGACGAAAATATAAAAGTGTATCATACACATATTATTAGTATTAATAACAATACCAACAGAAAGTAGTACAGCCAGAATGCTCGTTAGAAGCCAGGATGGTGAGATTTAATCTCGTGCACTTTGGATGTATTATCAGGAGGGACCAGTCCCTGGAGAAGGACATCATGCTAGGTCAAGTACAGGGTCAATGAGAAAAAGGAAGACACTCAAAAAGATGGATTGACTCCATGGCCGTAACAACTAGCTCAAGCCTAACAATGATTGTGAGGGTGACGCAGGACCAGGGTTTCCTTCCATTGTACAGAGTGTCACTATGATTTGGAATCAACTTGATGGTACTTAACAACAATGGTTGGAGGCTACCTATTATGGATTTTTATCCTGTTATTAATCCCATTCTTATAAAGTTTCTTGTAAGGACATTATTACTCAACTTTATGGATGAAGAATTGGGGGTTAGAAAGGTCAAATGACTTATTAACGTTATTCAGTGTTGGGAGCAGGAATTTGAACATGATCTGTCACGTTCCAAATCTGAGATATATCCAGTATATCTTATCTTCTGTATGTACAGTGTGTTTTTCTGGAAAAAAATTTGCATTGATATTTATATCTTTTTGATACCAGAAGAATTTTTGGTCTCTTGTCAAGAAGAAATGTATTAGGAAATGAGACGAAACACTAGAATTAAATTGTTTTGAGACCTCCAAATTCCCATTGCTATGGAGATGATTTCACATAATACAAATACTTTAGCCTAATATAACTCAAGTCTTCCAGATTAAACTTTTAACTTTCTTCTCCGTAGAGCAGTAATTATTTACCTTTGGAAAGTTCTTCCATGTTAAATCCCTTAATGTTTTCAGTAATGTTTATTCAAATAATAGGTCTCTTAAATGAATGCATAGACTTATCACATGGCAAGTTTCCTCCCTTAAAATACACACACAGAGAAGAAATGCTTAAAACCCTTATTTCAGTTTCCATTACTAGATTATTGAAGAAAGTCTTTATGACTTTTTTAGGTTTGATATTATCTCACTGTTTGATTCACAACCAATTCTATCCTTAATAAGGGGCTTATATTTTATTTCTTTTGGAGATTCTATTTTAGATTTTAAAGGCGTCTTTTGTATTAACTTATGACACCCTTAATCAGAGCTTATAGTCATTAACATAGATTACTGCAACTTGTATAGATATTGTTAAATAGGAATCTAATTTGCAGTTCAATCTTTCACAAAAAAATAATGTTTTTTGCTTTTAAAAATAGACTCTGATCATTAAGAGAAAAAAAAAGGACTGCTTTTGTTTTACCGTGATCACAGATATTATTCACTGAGTGCCTATTGCAGAGATTTGTATTGGCTTATTCTAAATATAATTCCATACTGTAGATATGTTCACCATTTTGGCAGATGAAAGACTCAACAAATTTAACTAATTTGACCAAATTTCTCCAACCAGTCAAGATTCACAGGTAGATCTGATCTCCTAAAGTCTAAACTCCTAAATTATGCCACCTCCCACTCCAACGTTTAAACAATAGGAAAAGGATTTGGTCACAACTGGATGAAATATTTGTGTCATTAGGTGTTAACTCTGCTTGGTTGGAAGAGGAAGACAGTTACTCAATGCTTGTGCAGTTATATGGTACTGCTATAACAGAAACACCACAAGTGGACAGTTTTAAAAAGGGGAATTTTGTTTGGCACAGTCCAGTAAGTTAAAAGTCCAAATTTAAGGTGTCAGCTCCAGGGGAAGGCTTTCTCTGCTGGCACTGGAGGAAGGTCCTTGTCATCAATTCTCCACCGGACTCGAATGCAAGCTTCTGAGGCACAGGGACCCTGGTTCTTTCCAAAGGAAGTGCTCAGCTCCCAGCTCTGCTGCTTGGTGGTATGAGGTCCCCAAATGTCTCTGCTAGCTCCTCTCCTTAGTATCTCAAGAGATCGTCTCAAGGCACAAAACAATCTGACAGATTGAATCCTGTACCACCAACACAACTGATGCCCATCCACCTCCATTAACATCATAGAGGCAGGGCTTCCAATATGGAAGAATACCGCGTGATACCAGGAATTACGGCACAGCCAAATTGCTACAGATATTTTTAGGGAATGTAATTCAATCCATGATGGTGCTTCATTCATTACTGATCAAATTACATCAGTAAGCACTCTGGGAAACTAGATACCATCATAAATCCATGCTGAGCATCCAGAAAAACACCACAACCAAGGATATGAATAGAGTTAATCCTATCTCAAGGGAAAAGCTGGTGACATAGTGGTTGAGTGCTATCATTGTTAACCAGCATGTCAGCAGTTCGAACCCATCAGGTGCTCCTTGGAAATTCTATGGGACAGTTCTATTCTGTCGTTTAGAGTAGTTATGAGTCAGAGTCAACTCCACAGCAATAAGTCTGTGTTTACCATGTGTTTTAGTCAGCTAGTACTGCTCTAACAGGAAGACCACAAAGTGGATGGCTTTAACAAAGGAAAGTTTATTCTTACACAGTCTGGTAGGCTACAGGTCCAATTTGAGGATGTCTGCTCCAGGGGAAGGCTTTCCCCCTTGTCAGCTCTGGAGGAAAGTCCTTGTGTGGCATCAGTCTTTTTTCAGGGAGCATCTTGGTGCAGGAACCTCGGGTCTGAAGGATGCGCTCTTCTCCCGGTACTGTTTTCTTGATAGTGTGAGGTTCCCAACTCTGTGCTTGCTTTCCTTTCCTTTTGTCTCTTGTAGGATGAGAGGATAAAGAGTGGTGCAAGCCAAACTCCAGGGAAATCCCTTCACAGTAAAGCATGGAGGTGATCCTATGAAGGGATTTACAGTCTCACCCTAATCCTTTAGCATACAGCATAGGATAATCACAAAATGGAGGACAAACATAAAATTTTGGAAATCATGGCCCAGCCACCTGGTTCCACATATTTTTAGGGGACACAATTCAATCAAAGGCACTGTCTTAAGATGCAGCTGACTTACATCATTTCTGACAGTGCAGGAATTTTTCTCTGCCTGGTTCATCAGGCCCTGTACTTCCTGACTAAATGTATCAGGCCCTGGAAGGGCAAATGTGGGCTGAAATCTAGCTTTTGTTCCATAGATAGCATCCTGTACAGGCATACTATCTATGCAGTTACACAAGACCCAAGTTTAGAAGGCCACATGTTTGGTTTAATGCTCCTCTGTCACTGTCTTAAGATTTTTAATAATATTGTTTAACAAGGAACTCAGGTTTTTACCTTGCAGTGGAACCTGCAAATAACAGAACAGGTCCTGCCACGAGCTTTTGTATGGTGCTTCATGTGCCCAGAACGGAAACCCTGTTGATGTAATGGTTAAGTGTGTCTGTTAACCAAAACTCAGCAGTGCAAATCTGCCAGGTACATCTTAGAAACTCTATGGGGCAGTTCTACTTTGACTTATAGGGTTGCTAGGATTCAGAACAGACTCAATGGCTGTGGCTTTTATTGGCTTCATGTGCCCAGAAGAATGGTATGTTCTTCTCTTTTATTTGCACCAAGGTGGAATATGGGCTAACTATGACCTGGTCCCATATATGGGAGGCAAATATAGAAAAGCACCTAATATAAATGAAAAGTGTGTGGTCGAAAAAGGAGCAGCTTTTGGAAAGCAGATTCTGAGATTTATTTTTATCGTGTAAGGTTTTTACAGATATCCATGGGTGCACCAAAATTACTGACATAAATACAAACATGGATTCTAAATGACCTGCACTATGCATGCGCACAATCTTCCTCATATCCGTGTCCTATCATTAAATCACTGTGTAATTGCTCCAGATCTCCAGTTTATTTTGCCTTGGAGGGCCTAGACTTAAGTGCAAGAAGCAGGTTCTCATACACTACAACTTGTAATTTGATTTGGGAACAAAGTGAGTACGGGTCTTTTACCTCAGTGTGACACTCTACCCTTAAATTTCTTATTCAAAATAGAGGTGAAATTCCATGATTTGCTGTTTCTTCTCACGAAGCTTGGGTTACTGGTATTTGCCAACCTTCCTCCAGAGAAATGTGGTACTTAAGACATTCTTAGTTTTTAATATCACCCAGGGAGATGTAAAACTGGACAGAAAACTGTTTTCTGCCAAAATTACAATGTACCTGCATATTTTCGCAATTTCAGCCACATTATGGAGTCTAATCAGGCAGGTCATTGACCAGTTTCTCACCCCTATCAGTTGCATTAGCATCTCTCTTGTCACTTTGAGTTACAAAGGTAACAAAAGTTTAGAAAGGTTACAAAGATTTAATCCCCTACTAAGGACAAAAAGAAAAAAAAATACTGAATGCCTTAGAGAAGTTATCTTCCTCTTCTGTTCAATTTTGATTATAACATATTAGAAGGTTTTCTTCCAAGAATTTTGCTTTCATGAAGTTGAAAAGATACAAGCTCCCAAAACTGTTAAGAATCAATGTGAGTTGCAATTGCTGTGCCCATCAACAGAGAAACAAAATCACAACCAAACTAGCTGGTGTTGAGTTCCCAATTCTCTGGCCCTGTGTGTTGCAGAACAGAAATGTACCCTAGAGTTTTCATTAAAATAAACTGATTCCAACTCATAGGAACCTTACAGGACAGAGTAGAACTGCCCTACAGCACCTGGTATGGATTCAAACCATCAACCTTTTTGTTAGCAGACAAACTCTAAATGCTAACCCACCAGAATTTCCATAGCTGTGATTTTTCAATAGCAGACCACCAAGCCTATCTTCCAAGGAGACTCTAGGTATGTTTGAAATACCAACCTGTTGGTTAATAGCTGAACTCGTAACTCCCATGCCACTAGCTCTTTCATAGCTGTGATCTTGCAGAAGCAGATTACCAGGTCTGTCTTCCAAGGAGACTCTGGGTATGTTAAAACCACCCACCTCTTGGTTAGTAGTCAAGCACTGAACCATTTATATCACCCAGTGACTCAACAAAGAAAGGTGTTTTGTTAATAAATATCTCTGAGGATTTCTCAATTGAAGACAAAGCAAGTGAATAGAATGGACCACAGGAGAAACCAAGATGTTTCACTTTGAAACTGAAGTATCTCACCTATGCTGGAGTGAGTGCCAGAAGTTCCGGTCTCATATAAATGCCAATCCAATGGATATCCATGGATAAACCCACAAATCAAGGTAGAGGTTGCTAAGATAAAGGATAATTCACTTAGATATAGCTGACCCTTATTTTTTCTGGAATGCCTGAATAGTGTAAACAGTTAACATTTTGAGCTGCTAACCCAAAGTTTTACAGTTTGAGTCCATCCAGAGCTGCCTTGGAAGCAAGCCTTGGAGATCTCCATTCAAAAAATCAGCCATTAAAAACCCATGGAGCACAGTTCTGCTCTGGCATGCATGAAGTCATCGTGAGTCAATGTCAAACTGATGACAACTGCTTACCTTTCTCTTAGTATCTAGGATGAGGAATGATTTACCCATCAGTTGCTTGACAAAATATTCTTCCAAAAGGACTGAATATTTTAATATATTTGTTTCCTAAATGTAGTCAAAATCTCTTTTACCTTCAGTGATATTTTGACCAGCTGCAATGATCAAGTCAATCACACACACAATTAAATTTCTGAAAAACGGCTTTATTGACATTTTCTTCCATGGAACTAAATGTTTCTTTTGTCAAATGCATACAAAAGTAGTTGGTCTGTTGACCTGTATTTATACTGGGTTTAGGAAATTCTTGACAAAGATTTTACCTGTACGAACACAGCGCTCAGCAGAGATAAATAATGCACTGTTGGATTAAATGTTTCCAGCACAGAGAAGGGCGTGAATAAAACACACAATGTGAAAACATGAAACCACGCATTTATAATCGAGTGGTAGATAGAGACATACGTGCTGAAAGGAATATGTTAGCAGAAAAAGAATTGCTGTGTTCAAGACGAGCATATATTATCATGGAGACACATTAGCAGTAGCTGATTACTGAACACCTTGTTTAGTTTATAAAAGAGAATTACCTCCAGTTATCAGCTAAGCTTTATGTGTGCTGTTTCATTGTTCCACAGTCTGCAGAGCTGCCTGCTTCTCCATGTGATCTCAACAACACAAAATTACCGAAGCAAAACAGCTCTCAGAAGTTGTTTTTTCCATAGCATGTTCCCAGGCCAAGTTATGTAAAATAATCATTAAGACTTGTAGGAAACAAATCCCGCTGTCATTGCTCAGGTCCCCGATGAATGATTTATAGTGTTACTAGCAACACGTAAACACATTTTCCGCTGACAAGAATTGCTGAGAGACCCTCCTGATGTTACTCACCACCTTATTGTTCTAAGACAAAGAAAGATTACTCTAAAATTAGAGATCTTGCTTTATTAAAAACTGTGAGGGGAATTGTCAGGCTTCTGTAGTCTCAAACATCCCATAGGTATCCAACAGATTGCTTTTGCCTACAACATGTATTTATTGTCTTACAGATTGAAAGATACAATAGAAACGGAGAAAGTTGCAGCAAAGCCAAAGACAAAAATATGTTTATTCATCCTTAACAATTAGAGAGTGATTTTCTTTTTTTTTTTTTTAAAAAAAAAATGTACTTTAGATGAAGGTTTACAGAACAAAAACTAGATTGTCAATAAACAGTACATACATTGTTTCATATTGTTTCATGAAATTGGTTAACAATGCCGCAAGGTGTCAATACTGTCTCCCTTTTCAACCTTGAGCTCCTTATTACCAGTTTTCCTCTCCCCTCCTGTCTTCTAGTCCTTGCCCCTGTGCTGGTGTGTCCCTTAATTCTCATTTTATTTTATAAGTCTGTCCAATCTTTGACTGAAGGGCAAATCTCAGAGTGACTTCATTATTGAGCTGAAAGAGAGCCCAGGGACCACACTTTCAGAGTGTTTCCATTCTGTCAGGCCACCTAATGTCTTTCTTTTTGAGTTAGAATTTTGTCCTACATTTTTCCCCAGCTCTGTCCAGGCCTCTCTGTTGTGATCGCTGTCAGAGCAAACGGTGGCGGCAGACAGGCACCATCCAGTTGGACTGTACTCAGTCTAGTGGAAGTCAATATCGATGTGGTCCATTAGTCCTGCAGAATAATCTTTCCACTGTATCTTTACTTTCTTTCATTTTACCTTGCTCCCAATTGGGTGAAATTAATAGCATATCTCAGGTGGCCTGTGACAGGTTTTTAAGACTCTAGATGTGACTCATCAAAGTAGATTGTAGAAAATCTCTCTATAAACTGTTATGCCAATTGAGCTAGATGTTGCCTGAGACCACGGCCCTCACAATCCTCAGCCCAGAAACTCAGTCCCTCAAGGAATTTGGATGTGTCCATGGAGCTTCCATGAGCTTGACTTGTACAAGTTGTGCAGAGTTCCTCTGTACTGTGTACTGTCTTAGCTTTCACCAAAGTGGCCACTTACCTGTTGTCTATTCAGTGGATTTCCGTCTCCACCTATCCCCTTCCACAGATCTATGAAAGAAATTTTTGTGTGTGTGTATAAACCTTTTCATGAGCTTTTATTTTCATGGTGTCATATAATACATGGGCTTTTGTGATTGACTTATTTCACACAGCATAATGCCCTCCAGTGTACTCCAAATTATGAGATGCATCACAGATTCATCACTGTTCTTTATTGTTATATAATACTCCATTGAGTGTTTGTTTGTACTGTGGTTTGTTTATCTACTCATTTGTTGATAAGTATCCAGATTGCTTCGATCTTTTGTGAACGATGCTGTAATAAACATGGGTATGCATGCAAGTTCTGACAATTAAGTTCATGAACTCATCCTAGAAAAGTGCTACATATCTCGTTGCTGAGTATCACTGTGGTCAGCTTCAAAATACTCCCATTGGGAAGCTACTCACTGACTCCAGGGCCTAGTCTACCCTTCAGAGCAATTCCGGGACTCTTTTTCTGGAATGACCATTAGAACTGTCATCATATTACCCTCACTTCCACCCTGGTCAAGTTTATCAAAAAATTGAATGTTTGTTGTTGCTCTAATTCAAGCTCCAATATTCTTACCATGGCACACAAAAAAAATAATGAATGCCACTCAGCAAGACACTGCCACACATCAACATGAACACAACTGTGAAACACTGATGTACCAAGGTTATGAAATCTTACCGAGTTGCTTTTACAGTGCTGCCAACATGAGTGCATGATGGCAAGTTTGTGAACTTAATTGTCAGAACTCATATGTTTATTTGTGTGACAAATTTTATTTCTCTAGGATATTGCTCTAAGAGTGGGATTGCTGCATCATGTGGTATTTCTACTTCTAGATTTCTAAGGAAGCATCATGCTGTTTTCCAAAATATTTGTATCATTTTTCATTCCCACCAACAGTGCATTAAGCATTCCAACCTCCCTTCAGCTTCTACAACTTTTGCTATTTCCTGTTTTTGTTTTGACAGTAATGTTGGGGTGAAATAGTTGCTTATTGTGGTTTTGATTTGCTTTTCTCTAATAGCTAGAGATTGCGAGGTCTTCATGTGTCTGTTAGCTGATTGAATCTCTTCTTGATGAAGCATCTATTCATTTACTTTGTCCATTTTTCAACTGGATTATTTGTTCTTATGTTGTATGGGTGTTGGATTTCCCTATAGATTTTAGAGATTGGACCTTGATCAGATTTGTCATAGTCCATATATTTTTTCTACTCTGTAGGCTCTATTTATAATCTTTGGTGAAGTCTTTTGATGACTCTGAAGTGTTTAATTTTTAAGGTCACTGTGATTTGAAAGGAAACCTTGATGACATAGTGGTTAAGTGGTATGCCCGCTAATCAAAAGGTCAGTGGTTCAAATCTTCCAGGCACTTCTTGGAAACTCTGTAAGGTAGTTCTACTCTGTCCTATAGAGTTGCTGTAAGTTGAAATCAACTCACTGACAGTGGGTTTGGATTAGTTTTAAGAGTTGGAATCCACTTGATGCCAATTTCTTTTTTAGTTACCTAGCTTATCTTCCAGAGTTTGTGTGTTGTTGTTTATGGTTTGCATCCTGTTAATGCTGTGCATTAAGACCTCTAGCATTGACTATGTTTTTTCTTCTTTGATTTTTACAGGTTTTGTTTTTATACTTAGGTCTTCAAGGTATTTTGAGTCGGTTTTTGTGTGCAGCATGGTTCCTGTTACTTTTTTTTTTTTTTTTTTTTTTTTTGCAGATGGACATGCAGTTTTGCCAGCACCACTTTCTATTTGATAGATTTGGGGCCCTTGCTGAAGATCAAGTGACCACAGATGGATGAATTCACATCTGGTTCTTAATTCTGTTCCATTGGTCAACGTATCTGTCATTACACCGGTCTATTTTGACTATGATAGTTGTATAAAAGTTCTGAGGTCATATAATGTCAGTCCATCTACTTTATTTTTCCTCAGTAATAGTGTTTTTCTTACCCAGGGCTTCTTCACTTTCCGTACAAAGTTAACAATAAGTTTTTCCACCTCTGAGAAGAATGTTGCTGGTGCCTAGATCAGGATCACATTGTATTTGTGAATTTCACGATGTTGAGTCTACCTGTCTATGAGTATGGTATATGTTTCCATTGATGCAGGTGTCTTTTGGTTACTTTCAGTAGTGTTTTATAATTTTCTTTGTATAAGTCTTTACATTCAAGATTTTTTTTAGAGGCTTTTATTAGTGGCATTGTTTTCCTGATTTCCCTTTCATAGTTCTGAAGAGTATTTTGAATGTTAACAGAATTGAGAATTGTAGAGAAATTTTCAACTCTACAGAGAACTGAGGAATTGTTATACTCAAGTCAATAAAACCTGATACTTAGGAGAGGACTCTGAAAAAAAAAAAAAAAAGCAATGGGAAAACAAGCCAAGCCAAGACTTTCTTTTAACAGACATTCCTATTAATGACACAGAGGCATAAGATAAATTAATTACTGCCATGAAAACATTACTATTACATATGATTAGATTAATTCAAATAAGCTTAACTACATTGCACACATCCATGCATGCATGTGTGCACATACACAGAAACACATCCAAAAGTCACATTCTGTCTGGCACTTAGTATTAAGAGAGCAAAGGTTAATAAGATACTTTCTCTCCTAAAAAAGGTCACAATCTCATATACACAGTACCAGCTGCTGTTACTTGGTTTCAACTTATGGTGATTCCCTGGGTAGTACTATTAGCTAACTCAACTGATAATCAAAATTAACAATTATAGTAACACTGTAAATAGCTCACTGAGAACCTAAGCAGTTTTAAGTCCACCCAGAGGCACTTTAGAAGAATGGTCTGGTGATTCACTCCAGAAAACCAGCCAATGAAACCCTGAGGAGTGTTGTTCTACTCTGTCACACATGAGGTCAGCATCTAATATATAACTGACAGTTATATTGCAATATGGAATGTCATTTATTTATTTAGAGCTGCTCTTTTCCCCAAAGTTAAAAAATAGCTTACAAAAATATACAAATAAATGAAACTGAAAACAAGTAGGAAAACGTGACCACTAAGTTGAAGTTATACAAAATAACACAAAGAATGAATTCAGTTCATAATGCTTACCTCATAGGCTGTAAGGAAGAGAGTATGAGCATTCTGGTCCTGCTCTAACAGAAATACCGCAAAGTGGATGGCTTTAACAACGGAAAGTTTGTTCTACACAGTCTGGTGGGTGAAAAGCCTGCATTCAGGGTGTCCAGTCCAGGGGAAGGGCTTTCCCTCTGTCAGCTCTGGAGGAAAGTCCTTGTGTTGCACCAGTCTTTGGTCAGGGAGCATCTTGGCATAGGAATCTCAGGTCTGAAGGACATGCTTTTCTCCCAGTGTTGCTTTCTTGATGGTGTGAAGTTTCCAACTCTCCGCTTGCCTCCCTTTCCTTTTATCCTGTCTCAGTCACCAGGTCCTGCTCTAACAGAAAATACCACGAGTGGAAGGTTTCAAGAGGAGAAGCTTTTATTGTCACAGTCCAGTAAGCCACAAATCCATTTACGAGATACAAGTCCATTCAGAATAAGAAATCATCACAGTCCAGTAGGCTGAGCCCATATCCAGTGAGAGCATCTCGGCACAGGAACCTCGGGTCCAAAGGACGTGCTCTGCTCTCGGTGTTTCTCTCTCAGTGGTATGAGGTTCCCAACTTCCTCTGCTCACTTCTCTCCCTTATATTCCACAAGCTTGTAGCTTGAGACCTGCCTCACTAACACAGCTGTTGCCTATTCTGCATCATCAGTCTCACAGAGGCAAGATTCACAACACATGGGAGGAAGGGCACCATGTTGGGACTCACAGCCAAATCAAATCAACAGACATTTTTGGGGGGACACAATTCAACAAATGACATATCCCTTATAGGGTAAAAGGTAGTGCAAGCCACACTCCAGGGAAACACCCTCTACAGTGAAGCAGGCAGGTTACCTTAGGAAGGGGTTTGCAGTCCTACCCTAATCCTCTTTAACATACAGGATAGGAAAATCACAAAATGGGCAACAACTATAACCTACTGGGAATCATGGTGCAGCCAAATGGCTACACAAATTTTGGAGGGACACAGTTCACTTCATGACAACAATGTTAAACATAACATCTACCACGTAATATTGTAAGATAAAGTGTGTAAAATACCTACATATTGTCCAGTACATAATAAGCACCCAATAGATTATAGCTCTTTCCATCCACTGTTTAAGTAAATAAATAAACAAATCCCATCAGGTCAACTGTGACACACAACGTCCCCATACATGTCATAGTAGACTGCACTCTAGAATTTTCAGTGGTTGATTTTTCTAAACAAGATTGCCAAGTTTTTCTTCTGAGACAACTCTGAGTGAACTCAAATCTGTAACATTTTGGTTAGCAACTGAGTGTGTTAACTATTTGCACCACCAGAGAATCCATGCCAAAATAAACCTTAATGTCTAGAAAAGACCCCACTAAGGTAGTCGTTGTGTGACACTGAGTCAGTTCCAACTCATAAGAACTCTATGGAACAAAGCAGAACTGCCTCACAGAGTTTCTTAGGTTGTAATATTTATGAAGGAGCTTTGGTAGAGTGACAGTTAAAATGTTCAGCTGCTAACCTAAAGGTCAACAGTTTGAACCCATTGGTGACTCCGCAGGCCAGAGATGTGGCAGTCTGTTTCTGTAAAGATTTTCAGTCTTGGAAATCCTTTAGAGCAGTTCTGCTCTGTGCTATAGGGTGGCTAGGAGTCAGAATGAACTCAAGAGCAACAGGTTTGTTGTGTTATTTTAATGGAGTAGATTGCCAGGTCTTTGTCCTTCTGGGCCAATGAGTGTATTCCGATGACCTACCTTTCAGTTAGTAGTTAATCATTGTGCCACCAGAGCTCCTCCCATCAAAGATTAGTCATTCAAAAATAATGGTATTATAAATTTCTACTTTCCTTCCACGATTATTTAGCTCTACAATAATTTATACACTCAAAACTGCATCATCCTTCACTTCCCTAATGGGGAAGCTCTTGAAGCTTTTTTATCACAAATAGATCTCATCTCTGACAATCAACATCTGGTGAGTCACATTTTACAGCACAGACAAATTACAGCCGTGTTGTCATGTACAGTAATTATAACAGTAAGCTAGGGCATAAATGAACTTCTGCTCTTTGTCAGTTTTGTGAAAGGCAAATTTTTGTCTATAGGTATTACGAGATATAAAAATATATTACAGAGATATAAATATATTCTGCAGTGTTATCATTTGATTAAGTATAGATCTTTCAAGAAGACAAATTTGAAGAACAACATGTATGTGGAGATAGGATGTATGCCATTACTTGCCTATTTAATGTTCAGATCTATTCCCCTCTCTTCTACAAAGTACAGTTCCCTAGGCAGGTCTTCCTCCGTACTTTCCTCTGGCTTGAAAATGTTTATAGGCAGTGGATGTACCTCTTCAGGAGTTGAAGACGCCACCCACCAGTCCAGTCAGCTTGACAGTGCCCTGGGGTCTGGTGCCACCCTTTTTGTCAGCCCCTCTAGCTCACTAGGTTGTTTCTAATCTGTGGGCTGCTTTCTCATTCTCTACTTCACTTCTAATCTCTTATATTACCTGTATCATTGAATCCTTACATTGGATTATCTATTTAAAACAGGATGAAACAAAATTATAAGAACACTAAAATATGAGATGCAGCAATGACACATAATGTCATGAATTGAATTGTGTCCCCCTGAACTATGTGTTAGCTTGCCTGGGTCATGATCCCATTAATATGTGGTTGCCCTCCATTAGGTGTTCTGATGAATTTTTCCTGTTTTGTAAAAGGAAATGTGGCTAATGAGAAAAGATCAGGTTATGTTACAGAGAAGCAGGTGAGATGCAATCCTCTTACTCAGATCACAGCTCTGATTAGATATATTAGAACTTCCCTGGGGTATGGCCTAATCACCTTTTATCTTACAAGATGTAAGAGGAGACAGAAGCAAGCAGAGAGAGAAAAGGACCTCATTACCACCAAGCAAGAAGAGCCAGGACTGGATTGTGTCTTCTGGATCTGTGCTGAGAAACTCCTGGGCCTAGAAAAATTGTTGATAAGGAACTTCCCCATGAGCCACAGACAGGGAAAGCCTCACCCTGCAGCTGACACCCTGAATTTGGACTTATAGCCTCCTAAACTGTGAGAGAAATTTCTGCTTGTTAAAGCCATTCACTTGTGGTATTTCAGTTACAGCAGCCCTAGATAACTAAGACATGTACTTTAAGCATGGTTTTTCCTAAGAACACCAACATGCCATTAATTTGGAGCCAGGGAAATTAGAACTAAATGAGTTGACTAAGTGAGTGACTATGATACTAAATTGACATAGATTTATATACTTATAAATTTTGCTTCATAATATTCCAGCGTATGAATAGATGATAATTTAACTCCCCACTAACAAGCATATAGTGGTTCAGAAAGGAAGCAAATGGCCTACTAAATGGGGCAAAGTATTGTTGTTTTTATCAAGTGCCATTGAGTCACGTCCAACTCATAGACGCCCTATGTGTAACAGAAGGAAGTACCACCTGGTCTTGCTCCATCCTCACAACTTTTGCTGTGTTTGAGTCCATTGTTGTAGTGACCGTGTCACTCCATCAATTTGAGGGTCTTCGTCGTTTTTGCTGACACTCTAGCAAACATTATGTTCTTCTCCAGGCGCTGGTCTCCCTGATAACATGTCCAACGTATGTGAGAGGAAGCCTTGTCAACCTCCCCTTTTTTTTATTGCAACTGAGTGAAAATGTACATTCCATATAAATTTGCAAGCCCACCTATATGCATCTCCCACTGCTGTCCCCGCCCAGTGACAACATACTCTTCCTTTGTGCTCCATACATGTCTTATCCTCCCAACAATCTCCTATCCCCTCCTCTCCACCCACTCTCCTGCCTCCAGTAAGAGATCAGCAGGACAACATCCTATAGATACATAGAACCATAAAGTGCGCAGACGATATGGTCATTCCGTGTTGCCAAGTCCAATCCATTCCTGTAAGAAGAGTTGACCTCCACTATGATTTGTGGACAGAGGCAGCATCAGGGCCAGAGGCCATGCTCCCAGGAGAAGCCCAAAGCCCCTTGACCATCCATTGTAGTCTTTTAGAGGAGATCTCAGCATGTATCCCTTTTTATTATTGTGTTGCCAGTAAAACTCAACTTTGTGCGCTCTATCACAGCTATCACTAGTGGGGGCCAGGCACCATCTGGTTCTTCTAGTCACAAGTCGACACACACCCACTTGGGTCTCTGTCTTCTGGGTTCCGTTTCCCCCATGTCATATTAGTCCTTGGTGATCATCTGTTCCTGTTGAGTTGGGACTATTTGCTGTACCCTTGGATGTCAGCTTGGCAGCTTTTAAGACCCCAGACACCACTCACCAATGTGGGGTGCAGAAAGCTCTCTTAGCAAAATGTTAGTTGTGCCAATTGGCCTCAATTTCCCCTGAGAGCATGATATCCCACCCCCGCCCCAGCTACTCTGTCCTTGCAAGATTAGGCTAAGATGTTCTGCATGCGTAAGCTGAAGTCCAGTTAATGTTGGTCTTCTTTCGAATGTGTGCTGTCACAGATTTCACCCAACCTAAGTTCTATAAACTATCTAATCTAAACCCTCCCCCCTGCCCTCCATCCCTCCCCACCCTTGCAACCATCAAAGAGTCTTTTCTTCTGTGCAAGACTCTGTTTTTAAGTTCTCATAGGGGTCTTATACAATATTTGTCCTTTTGTCGCTGACCACTTTCGCTCAGCATAATGTCCTCCAATTGAAACCAGGTTATGAGATGTTTCCTAAAATCATCCTTGTTCTTTATCATTGGAGAAGAAGGTGTAGTTGTGCGCTGATGGATAGAAAGTTCTGTATACATCAATGAGGTCTAGTTGGTTAGTTGTGGTAATAACATCTTCTGTATCTTTAATGAGCTTTTTTCTAGACTGTCTGTCCAATACTGAGAGAGGAGTGTTGAAGTCTCCCACTATTATCATGGAGTGATCTATCTCCAGTTTGAGTGTAGTCACTGTTTCTTGAATGTATTTAGGTGCTCTAACATTAGGTGCATAAATATTTAATATTGTTAAGTTCTGCTTGTCTATTCATCTTTGTGTATTCATCCTTGTCCACAATGGTAGATTTTACACTAAAATCAATTTTATCTGAGATTAGAATTGCTACACCTGCTCTTCTTCCTTCACTGTTAGCTTGATATGCATTCTTCCATCCTTTAATTTTCAGTTTGTTCGTATCTTTAAGTCTAAGGTGATTTTCTTGTAGGAAACATATGAATGGGTCCTGTCTTTTGATCCAAGATGTTACTTGATGTCTCTTTACTGGAGCGTTCAGTCTAGTCACATTCAATGTAATTATTGACAGGTATGTGATATGTTTATTTTTGTGTTGATGTTTTCTCTGTTGTTCTTGTTAATCTGTTCTGGGAATTTCTTTGTGAGTTGATTTTTCACTTTATTCAGGTTGGTTTTGTCGTTGTTGAGACTCCTATATTACATTTCTTGATTTGATATGTTGGATCCTTATTGTGCTTTACAACTGCCCCTATGATCCCCTTAATAAACTATATATAAGCCCAATTTTGATTGCTACTAGTCTTGTCAACTTCTTCTCCATCTGTAAGGACTATAACGACTACAGTACATCCTGCTTTGTAATATGATGACATCATAATTTTTGTGATATGATCACTGGATCATTTCTTTCACTATTATAGCTTTGATTGAGTTTGAAGCCTTCCCTAACTGAGTAGGTTTCTGGGTAATGTGTCCTGTATTTGCTTCTAAAATACAAAGTTAGTGTTTTTTTTCTTCTAAGCCAAGAGATTCTTTCAGTATTTCTTGTAGCTTTGGTTTGGTTTTTACAAAGTCTCTGAGTTTCTGTCGATCTGCAAATGTCTTAATTTCATTTCTAGATTTAAAAGATAGTTGTGCAGGATATATAATTCTTGGTTGGAAGTTCTTCTCCTTCAAGGCTTTGATGTGTCATGCCACTGTCTCCATGCCAGCATTGTTTCTGCTGAGAAATCCAACGAAAACCTACAGGGTTTCCCTCTAAATGTTAGCTTTGCTTTGAGTCTTGCTGCCTTTAAGAGTTGCTGCTCATGTTTCATTTTGTTAAGCTTGATTATAATATGTCTTGGAGCCTTCCTATTGAGATCTATATTGAGTGGTGTTCAATACATATCTTGGATATCTATATTCTCTTGTTTCATAATTTCTGGGAAGTTTTCTGTCAGCAGCTCAGTAGCAATACTCTGTGTTCTCAGGTGTCTCACCCTGTTCAGAAACTCCAATTAACTGCAGATTGTTCCTCTTAATAGAGTCCCACATTTTTTTAATGCTTCCTCATTTTTCTTATTTATTTTTTCTGATTTGTCCTCACAGATGCTGGAGTCAGCAGCTCTGTCTTCCTAGTCTGAAAAGTCTATTTTCCATTTATTCCATTCAGTTTTCTTGGCTTTGAATTGAAGTTTCTATGTCTTTGATTTCATTCTCAATCTGTTGGATTTCAGAGTACTGGTGTTCCATCGAACAGCTTGCTTAATTTTTCATTTTGCTCTGCTGCATTTTGTATAAGATCTAGGAGAGCTTTCTATATAATCCTTTTGTATTCACCTCCTGACAGTTTCAGAAAGGTTTCTACATCTGGGAAGTTCTTTGGTTCATTCTTTGTAGGCTATCTGAAGCTATAGGTGATTTCTTTGTTATGCTTTTATCCAGTGTTTGTTCCTTTTTGGTCATCATATGAGTCAGTAGAGGCTGGGATAGATGCTGTGAGGATGGACCACAGTTGTTTCTCTAGGCTATCTTAAAATGAGAGATAAAAGGTATTTGAGAACTTCCAAAGTCAGTCAGGTTGTTTAGGTGTACTGGTCCCTCTTCCCAGCTGGCAAAGCAAGCACCTGTATATCCAACCCCAGATGTTATAAGTTTATTCAAAATACAGAAAGGCTCCTGCCCTGCAGGCCTCTACTACCAGGCCCCATCTGTAGGTGACACTGTGTAAAATATTGTTATTCTGCTGAAAAACCACTCTTCCAGGCAGGTGTTGCCTCCCAGCCTAGGAATTAGGTCCAGCTGAGGCCTCTGTATGGGTGAATCCACCTCCCAGTGGAACAAGATGGCATCCTGCACAAGCTCCCCACCACAGCACAGGTCACTCAATGGCAGGGGTGGAAAGAGAAGCCAAAGGTGCCAAGTTGCATTAAGTCCAAAGCTGGGCTCTCAAAGTGTGGCAATTTCACCTGCCAATCCCACCACCATTGTGCCTGAGACCAGCTGCCAGTCAAGTCCCAGCCCCTCCTGCTGGCCAAGACAGGAGAAAAAGTTAAAATGGTGAGTTGCCCTTGATCCTTGAAAGCCAGCACTCACCAAGAGCGGGAGTCAGCGAAAGAGAGGAAGTTTTCTGTTTAGTGATATGAAGTCCAAATTAACAGACCTGTGCTGTGTCCTAGGGCTCTAGGTCTCCAGAGGGCTCCATTTAGTTATCAATTCAGTTCTTGGTTTCCAGAAGGATTTAAGGAAACCTGTGTTTAGTCTGCTATCTTGACTCCACCCCTTATCCTCTTTAACGAACATTCTGGCTGTACTTCTAAGACAAATTTGTCTGTTCTTCTGGCAGCCCAAGGTATATTCAATATTCTTCCCCAACACCTCAACGCAAAAGTGTCAGTTTTTTTTTTTTTTTTGGTCTTTCTTATTGATTATGCATCTTTGCCAGCACATGAGGTTATTAAAAACATCACTGCTTGGATGAGATGTATCTTAATCTCCAAAGCAATGATTTTGCTTTTTTATACTTTAAAAAGATCTTTTTTTAGCAGATTTGCCCAATGTAATAAATCATTTGATTGCTTGACTGTTAGATCCACAAGCACTGATTATGGATTCAATTAAAGTGAAATTCTTGATAACTTCAATATCTATTCATTTCTTGTAATGTTAGGGAAACCTGGTGGTGCTGTGACTAAGCATCTGGTTGCTAACTGAAAGAGTGGCAGTTAGAACCTGTCGGCCACTACATAGAAGAAAAATGTGGCAGTTTGCTTCCATAAAGATCATAGCAATCCCACAGCATCCATGATTCTTGCTTCCAGAACCCACCATGGGTATAAAATTCCATGGATACTCAAGTCCCTTACAGAAAATGGAGTAGTATTTACATATAACCAAAGCACATACTCCCGTATCATTTAATCTCTAGATTACTTATAATAGATAATATAACGTAAATTTTATATAAATAGTTGTTATGCTATTTTTTTACAAAGTAATAGCAAGACAGGAGGCAAACAATTCTGTCAATGCTTAAGAGAGATTGTGAATCTGTGGAATGGTAGGAGGGTACAGCAGGGTATGCCTACACATCACCATCACTTCATTATGTGGATTCACAGCTCAGCAAATTCAAGTTTTCCTCCTTGGATTTTTTATTTTTATCTTTTTCTGGGGTTGGTTGAATCTGGATGTAGCAGATGTGGTGAACCAGCTGTACAGCTTGGAAACCCACAGAAACCCTGGAAAAAAGCTTAGGTCATATCTACTTGAATTTAAGTTCTCATGAAAAATCCCAGTCACTGGGATTTATTTTAAGTGTCATTAGGTCTACAGAGTCACTATAGGTTTGCTATGAATTAGAATCAACTCTATTGGCAATGGGTTTGGTTTCGGTTTGGTAGGTGAATTATTATTGATGCCATAGCTGGAAAATTGTATCTTTTTTACTCCACTCATGAGATATAGGGGCAGGTTAGCTATATTCAGATGATTACATCTAAAATAATAATAATAGTAATAAAAATATTGTTATTTTAGGGATATCTACTTTCACTTTAGGGAAATTGGTGGTATAGTGGTTAAGTGCCGTAACTGTTAACTAAAAATTGGTGGTTTGAGTATACCAAGTGGAAACTCTATGGGGCAGTTCTACTCTGTCCTGTAGGGTTACTATGAGGAAGAATCAACTCTACAGCATTGATTTTTGTTTGTTTACTTCCCTTATGAACACTAAGCACATACCAGATAACTTTTTCTATGCTAATCTCCACAATAAACTCCCATTCCATTCACTCATTTAAAAGGAAAAATGCAGCTGCTATGGAGTCAATTCTGATTTGTGGGAATATGTATCAGGGAAATCCTGGTGGTGTGGTGGTTAAGTGTTATGTTTGTTAACCAAAAGTTGGCAGCTTAAATTTGACGGGTGCTCCTTGGAAACTCTAGGGAGCAGTTCTACTCTGTCCTTTAAGGTAGCTATGAGTTGGAATCAACTCAATGGCAGTGGTTTTTGTGGTTTTATATAAGTGTCATGAATTGTGTCCACCTGAGAAATATGGCTAGGTAACAATCTGGCTAGGTCATGATTCCCAATGTTTTGTGACTGCCATCCATTTTGTGCTTTTCCTATACTGTAAATCCTAATCTCTGACTGTGGTTGATAGGCTGAATTATGCTAAAAAGGATTAGGGTGGGACTGTAATACCCTTACTAAAGTCACCTCCCTTCTCCAACGTACAGGGAGTTTCCCTGGAGTGTGGCTTGCGCCACTTTTATCCTACAAAAGACAAAAGGAAAAGGAAGCAAGCAAAGCCGGGGGCTTTATACCACCAACAAAACAACACTGAGAGCATAGCGCATCGTTTGGACCTGAGGTTCCTGTGCCAAGATGCTCTCAGACCACAGAAAGACTGATGCAACATGAGGACCTTCCCTTGGAGCTGACAGAGAGAGAGTGTGTTCCCCTGGAGCCAGCACCCTGAATACAGACTTGTAGCCTACGGAATTCTATGAAGATATACTCTTCTTTGTTAAAGCCATCTACTTGTGGTACTTCTGTTAGGGCAGTATCAGATGACCAAGCCAATGTGTCAGAGTAGAACTGTGATCCATAGGGTTTTCAATGGCTGATTTTTCAGAAGTAGATTGTAGGGCTTTTCTTCCAAGACACTTCTGGGTAGACTTGAACTCGAACTTCCAGTCATTCCATTAGCAGGGAAATATGTTAACCATTTGTGCATTCAAGGTCTCCATAATAATCCCACGAGTCTGACTCATAGCGAACCTAGATCAGAGAAGAGCTGCCCCATAGATCTTCTAAGAAATGACTGGAGGATTTGAACTACTGACCCTTCAGTTAGCAGATGTGGCACTTAACCCACTACACCACCAGGGTAGGTATTATTTTCTGTATTTTCAGTTGCTAAGTTGAACTTTATAGAATTTGAATAATCATTCTAAGTTTCTAAATGTAGCAAGTAGTTCATCCAGGATTTAAGTCCAGGCCTGTGTCTTTAATAACTTTTCCTCTTTACATAACTGCTTCTCACTGAATGTGAATTATCATGTTGCAATTTCTAACAAGGGCTAGTCTACAATGAATGCATCTGTTCCTGAGGAGAACATGTATATGCAAATAACCTATCCTAACTCATTACTGTCAGTTGTTTCTGACTGCAATTAACCCTGTAGGGCAGAGTTGAACTGCCTCAGAGGGTTCCCAAGGAATGGCTGGTACATTTGAACCCTTTTTTTCGCTGTTAACCACTGCACAACCAGGGCTCTATATATGCAAGTTGAATAGGCCTTTATTTTAAATTTCACTCAGCATATACTTAATGAGGCCCTGACTTGTGAATGTAGCCAAGAAAAGCATGCACACTGGGCTGGTTGTTTTCCAATTAATTTCCAACTAATTCTGATGATGTGTGATTAACCTTGTAGATAAATAGTAACATTCCCTTTTTTTTTTTTAAGGAAACAAACAAATGCTGATGATACAGGACTAAAAGAATTCCACGGTCATGCAGCAACACACTGGCAAATGTTCAGTAATGAATTTTCTAATGGGTGCGAGAGCCAAGGCAGCAGGGGAAGGAGCCCCAGGGACAATTTCTAGGTTGTGCACCACCCTTCCTCAGTTTCAATAGGAAAAGATGTTTGATAACAACAAACATCAGCAGAAACAACTTCCCCTGTTCTCATCTGGCTGCCTCAGTCAGGGAGGGGCCTTCCGTGTTTGTGGTGCCCCTCTGGTGCCCTTTTGGACTTGGCATAGGTAGAAGTGTCCCCCCATGAGCCTGTCTCATGATACCTCTGTAGAGGCAATCTTGATTTCAAGCATTTGCTGATAGTTGTGGTGTATTTGAGCAATGACTAGTTTCAGATCAACAGTGTGACTTCTTGAACAGAAGTTAAAAGAGGCAGGAATAACATACAAGTCAGTGTCCAGCAAACCACAGAATGGTAATTCTGTTCAAAATTTATACTCACTAAATTAAACCCTGAACAACTAACTAGCATTTCAGTTTATCATTTCACAATAGGACTTCAGAGAATATGAGCCTTCATATTTCTAAGAATTACATGTTCCTGAGTCATTGCTGTACTTTTTGATAATTTTAGTAGCATTCAAAAGCTAAACTTGTTAATTTATAAAGAATCTATTTAAGAAAATTCTCCATTATTCCACTAGGGAAAATTTCAGCACTTTGTTTCTCAGTTGTCATCACCGTCAACACTTAACTCCAGGACCAGTATTGTTTTTTTCTTTTATTTTTCTTTCTCTTCTCTTCTTAGATTAAAATACAGCTGGGCATCTGATGGTGACAAAAAGGGGAGGTGAAGTGAGGAAAAAATATGTGAAGTAGCTACCAGGATAATTCATGCTAAAAAATATTAATTCAGACAGAAAGACTAATTTGGTTTAAATGAACTGTTTTATGCCAGTTACAAATGTGTTAAAAATGTATGGTAGGGAATGATGATTGACTCTAACTATATAACACATTAAACTGTGCAAAATTGTAGAGCCCACTCACAATGATAAAAATGCAGAGCATATCTCACTTTATGACTCCACAATAAAAAGAAAAAAAAAATTCAGTATTCCTTGTATTATTTAACAAAAAGAAAAAAAAATGTTGATGGTAATAGAAACTCTTCTATGAGAAACTGATACAGAAGTCTCTTATTTCTTTGGTACCAAGAGGACCCCTATTCAAGTTTCCAGCAGTAACCTTCTTTTAACAAAAATTCTATGGGGCTGGTCTACCCCAACCTATAGGATCACTATGAGCCTGAATGGACTCAACGGCAATAGCTTTGTTTTGGGAAACCCTGGTTGCCTAATGGTTAAGTGCTGTGACTGCTAACCCAATGGCTGGCAGTTCAAATCTACCAGGTGCTCCTTGGAAACTATGGGGTAGTTCTACTCTGACCTATAGGGTGGCTGTGAGCAGGAAGTCACTCAACAGATTTGACTTATAATGGAAATCACTTCCATAATGATGGTCTAGATTCCTGCTCTATTCCAGGTGTCAACTAGTAACTTGAAAGTTCCCTCCAAAGTCAGATGGTTCTGGAAGAGAAAATAAAGTTGTGGGCAACTCCAATATGGTATTAAAGGAATCTGAATTGTTTAAGGAGATTTACTTTGCAGGCAGGTAGTCCTCAGGGGGGTGGGTATCTGTAGGACCAAAGCAGTGCACTGCCTCCAGCAGCAGAAGTGGGGAATAGGGTGGTGGAGGTTGCATAGTGGTCAAGGACAAAGGTGGCTCCAAGCCAGAGGGTTACGTAAGATTGTCTCAGTAAGGACATATAACTGGGGTTTGAGAAACAGCAATAAACTAACAGAAACAGCATTGAACTAATGGAACACAAAAGGGCAGACATGTTTGGCCCTGCAAATCTATTTTCCTGTGGTTCTATGTGGTATCCAACTCTAATCCAATTAGATAAAAACAGCCACTCCTTTGTTTTAAAAGAACCTGTAAGACTGTAAAACAAAGTAAAAACTAATTACTTTAAATGCTCTGAGGGGGCAGACGTGTTTGCCTGCCTTCCATGTTCACCTTTGAAAGTTTCGCTATGAAACACTGAAAAATCTGTGAGTTTCTAGCACCACTGGCTACCGTCAGACAGACTTCATCTTTGGCCTGAGAGGGTAATATTTTTCAAGAAAAATCTCCAAATAAAACAGTAACACTCAGGCAACTCTTAGACAAAAGATTCCCAATGCAGGGGATAATATAAAATGGCAGTGGTAGCTTCCATAAGCTTTGAAACATTATAAGCATATTCAAACTTGCCATTTACTACCCTTCTGGAAAAAATGATGTTTACACTGTCACAAGAAAATGACTTGCGCTATTGGACTTGTACCAGACTTTTCTGTTGTGTTAACCCTCTAATGGTAGTTGTGTTCTGCTGTGTCGAAGGGAAGTACTCCAAGAATCAGCTATTTTGTACTGTTTTTTTTTTTTTTTGGTTTTGTTTTTTAAATTTTATTGCATTTTAGGTGAAAGTTTATAGCACAAATTAGGTTTTCAATTCAAAAAGTTTATACAAACTGTTGTGTGACATTAGTTGCAATCCCCACAAGTGTGACTACTCTTTCTCAAACTTGAGTTTGCAGCACTCCTTCATCCCTGTCTGTTTTCTCTTCTTTGCTTTTAGGCAAGTGTTGCCCATTTGGTCTCTTAAGCTTAATTGAACCAAAAAGCACATTCCTCACATGTGTAAATTTCTTTTTTTCCATAGGATTGTCTAATCTTTGGCTGAAAGGTGGACTTGAAAATCACAACCGTTCTGAGTTACCAGAGGGTCCTTGAGCAATGGCCTCAGGGGTTTCTCTAGCCATCATCACTGCAGTAAGTCAGGCCTTGGTGAATTCACATTTTCTTCTACACCCCACTGCTATCTGCTCTGCCTGGAATCCTCTATCGTGATCCCTGTCAGAGTGGTTGTTGGTGGTAGCCAGGCACCCTCTAGTTGTTCTGGGCTCAGGCTAGTGGAGGCTATCTCATGTGGTTCATTATTCCTTTGGACCAATATTTTCCTTTTGTCTATGATGTTCTTCATTCTCCTTTGCCCCAAGCATGCTGGGACCAATGGTTGTATCTTAAATGGCCACTTGTAAGCTTTTAGGACCCCAGACATGGCTCACTAAAGTAGGATGCTGAAAGTTCTCTTTTTGAACTATATTACCTCTAGTTGGCCTAGATGTACCCCCAAAACTATGGTCTCCTGCCCCCAGCCTCAGTGACTCAGTCTTTCCAGGTATTTGGATACATCTAGGCACTTGGCTTGGCTAGGAAGCTTCTATATCTTTGCCTTGGTCAAGTTGTGTTGACTTCTGAATTAACTGATATCTTTCCCTTCAACAGAGTTAATGTTTGGGTATCTAGGTAGTGATTTCCCATCCCTACTCATCCCTCCCGCAAAACCATCAAAGATTGTTTTTAGGTGTACGTGTAAATCTTTCCTTGGGTTTTTATAATTGTGCTCTCTTCTAAAATTTATTCTTTTGTATTTGACTTATTTTGCTCAGCATAATGCCTTCCAGATTCACCTATGAGATGTTTTGTGAATTTATCATTGCTTTTTAACTTTGGGTACTGTTCTATTGTGTGTATGTACAATAATTTGTGTATGCTTTCACCTGTTGATGGGCACTTACAGTGTTTCTATCTTCTTGTTATTATGAATAACTCTGTAGTAAACATGGGCATGCATATGTTTATTCATATGACTGCTCTCATTTCTCTAGGGTATATTCCTAGGAGTGGAATTGTTAGGTCATAAATATTTCTGTTTCTAGCTTTTTAAGTAGGCACCACATCATTTTCCAAAGTGGCTGTAACATTTTACAATCCTACCATCAGTGCACAAAGTTTCAATCTTCCTATAATCTCTCCAATGTTTTTTTATTATTATTATTACTGCTGAAAATACTGGGGTGAAATAATATCTCATTGTAGTTTGCTTTGCATTTCTCTAATGGCTAATGACCTTCAGCCTTTACTTCTGTGTCATTTAGCTGCCTGAATGTCTTTTCTGGGAAAGTGTATGCTCATATCCTTTGCCTATTTTTTAGTTAGGTTATTTGTCTTTCTGTTGTTCAAGTGCTGATGTATTCTGCAGATTTTGTGGACTGTATCCTCATCAGATACGTCATAGGCAAACATTGTTTTCCATTCTATAGGTTTCCTTTTTTCTCTTCAGGTGAAATCTTTCTATGAACATAGATGTTGTTAGATGCCATCAAGTCAGTTCTAACTCACAGTGATCATATGCACAAGAGAAAGAAACACTGCCCAGTCCTGCACCATCCCACAGTCATTGTCATGCCTGAGCTCGTTGGTGCAGCTGCTATGACAATCTGTCTGCTTGAGGGTCTTCTCCTTTTTCTTTGCCTTTCTGTTTTACCAGTCATGATGTCCTTCTCCAGGTATGGAACCTTCCTGACAACATGTTCAAAATATGTGAGATGTGGTCTCATCATCCTTGTCTCTAACGAGTATTCTCACTGTTGCTCTTCCAAGACAGATTTGTTCATTCTTTTAGAAGTCCATGTGTATTCATTATTCTTCACCAACACCATAATTCAGAGGCATCAGTTCGTTTTTGATCTTTCTTATTCATTGTCCAGCTTTCACATGCATAACAGGTGATTAAAAACACCATAGCTTGGGTCAGGCACACTTTACTTCAAGGTGGCAGCTTTGCTTTTGAACACTTAAAGGGTTTTTTGCAGCAGATTTGCCCAATGCAACGCAATGTTTGATTTCTTGACTGCTGCTGTCATGGATATGGATTATGGATCCAAATAAAATGAAATCCGTGACAACTTCTATATTCTCTTCATTTGTCTTGATGTTGCTTATTGGTCCAATTGTGAGGATTATTGTTTCCTTTATGTGGGTAATCCATTCTGAAGGCTCAGCTCTTTGATTTTCATCATTAAGTACTTGTAATCCTCTTCATTTTCAGCAAGAAATTTGGTGCATCTGCATATCACAGATTGTTCATGAATCTCCTTCCAGTTCTGATGTCGTGTTATTCTTGATACAGTCCAGCTTCTCACATTACTTGCTCAGCACACAGACTGAACAAATATGGTTAAAGAACATAGCCCTGACTTTAAACCACTCTGTATCTCCTTGTTCTGTCTGAATGACTGCCTCTTGATCTCCCAATGTCTGTGGAATGTTCTGTTTTTGTATTATATTTACGGTGGGTCTTAAAGTTGCTAGCATTGTCCTTCTTTTTTCCTCCTTGATCTTTATCACTTTGTTTCATATTTAGGTCTTTGATGTACTTTAAGTTAATTTTTGTATATGTTAAGAGGTATGTGTCCTGCTTCATTTTTTTTTTTTTTTTTTTTAATAGATGGTCATCTACTTTCGCCTGCACTGCAGGCCTTTTCTGCATTGAATAAGATAGTAACATGATTCTTCTATTTTATTCTATGTATATGGAGGATTATGCACATTCATTTTTTAATGTTAAACTATCCTTGCATACTTGCCATGAATCAGACTTGCTGTGATGTGTATATACATATTTTAATATGATGCTGAATTCTACTGACTATAATTTTGTTGAGAATTTTTGGAACTGTATTCCTGAGAGATATTAATCTGTAATTTTTTTTTTTTTTTTTTTTTTTTTTGGTGGTGATATTTTTGCCTGGCTTTGGCATCAGGGTTATGCTGACTTCATGGAATGAATTCAGGAGTATTCCCACTTTTTCTATGCTCTGAAATAGTTTGAGTAGTACTGATGTGAATTCCTCTCTGAACATTTGGTAGTTCCTGCTGAGTAAATAGAACTTAATCTCACTGTGTTCCTCTGTAAATAACATTTCATTTTTCTTGAGCTACACTCAGGATTCTTTGGTTTAGACAAGTTGATTATGACACATCTTGGTGGCTTTCTTCTGGGGTCTATTCTATATGGGGTTCATTGTACTTCTTGAATGATAAAGTGTGTATCCCCTGGAGGCCAGCTATGATCTAGTTTTGTTCCTGGATGGAATATTTACTATCTCTGTGATATTGCACAAGAAATCCAAAATCTTGCTGAACTTCTCTTTTCTGATGTACAAAATGAGAACAACAAACATCATGTATAAGATTCATAGTAAACTCAATGAGATAATAAAATTGTGTGCTTAGTGTAGATTATTAACACTATTATTACTGTTTAGAATGATGTCTTGTATTTGAAATCTATGATGCAATGATTAACCTTCGTTCTTGATGATGACAGACACAAAGAAAGACATAACACACATATTCTGCTTCTGATTTGTGTTTTGGAGGAGAATGTGGCTGTTTCTTAATAATCATTTTTTTTTTTTTTTAACCACAAAGCACCAAGAACTATGTTCTTTACATTGTGGCTCAATAAATACTTGTTGACTTCCTTACTAGTTCTTTAAAGAAAAAGTAAAAACTTCCCTTGGATTCAATCATTCGATAAATTTGTACTTCATCAAGCCTCAGATTGCATGGTAGAATGAGTTAATTCGGCAGGGTACCAGGATGAAGTGGAAAATACATAGTTAGAAAGTAGTTTCCATAGTAGTAACACTAATATTGACCCCAGAATTACAAAACTGACCAATTGTAAAACAGCATAATTATTTAGATATTTTAATTTACTGTAATTAAATGATTGATAATTGACAGTTCTCCCTCAAAGTTACAAACAACCATGTAAGAAAATATACAGCCTTAACCTTAAAAGAAAGTGGGATTTATGATGATTTCCAGATTTGAAATAAAAGCACACTCTGAGATATTCATGTACAACTGTTACTGTATGTCTTAGGCTGGGTTTTCTAGCGAAGAAAAACCAGTAACACGTGTAGATACAAAGAAAGATTTATAATAAATATATAGATAGATAGATAGATAGATACAAATGTAGGAAACAGCTCACGTAATCACAGAAGCTGAATGTCCCAAGCTCTGGCACAAGCCTCATGTGGCCACGGAAGCTGAGGAACCCAAGGTCAGCAAGTCAGAGACCAGAGTTCTAGATCCCTGGTTGTGTAGGTCAGTGGATCCCAAGCTGGTGGCGAGACGAAGCGACAGAGCCTGGCAAAACCAGGATCAGCAGGTCAGGGAGCAGGAGCGGGCAGAGGCTGGCGAACCCAGGATCGGCAGGTCAGGGAGCAGGACTCTCAAGTGCCGACTGTAAGGACCGATGAGTCCAACAGCTGCTAGTTAAGTCCCGGAACCAGACACTGGAAGAAGAGAGCAGGAGCTCCTGGCCATATGAGCGACCAGCAGCCGTAGTGAAAGGTTGGGAGATGAGAGCCGAGGGACAGGGAGCCACTACAAACCCCGCCCTGCCACTTACTACAGCAGCCAAATATGTAGTAGCCAAGTTGGCATAATCCTGACCACCACACTGTAGTTGGTTATTTTTCTGGGTTTAATGCCTGCTAGTATCAAGAGAAAATACGATATCATAAATAGAATAAATCTTTAAATCTAAACCAACTAATATACCCTGAATAATGCCAATGTTATACATAACATCAATAAAAATAACAAGTAATAAATTTAGTGGTTTTGTTGTTGCTAGGCGTCATCAAGTCAGTCTAGCTCACGCTGACTCTATAAACAACAGAATGAAACCCTACCTGGTCCTGTCCCATGCCCACAATTGTTTTTATGCTTAAGTCAGTTGTTGCAGCCACTGTGTCAGTCCATCTTACTGAGGGTCTCCCTCTTTTTCACTGGTCCTCTCCTTCACCAACATGATGTCTTCCTCCAGGGACGGATCCCTCCTCACAACATGCTCAAAGTATGTGAGATGTAGTCCTGCCACCCTTGCTTCCAAGGAGCCCTCTGGTTGTACTTTATCCAGGACGGATCTGTTTGTTCTTCTGGCATTCCATGGTATGTTCAATATTCTCCTCCAAAACCACAATTCAAAGGCATCAAGTCTTCTTCTGTCTTCCTTATTCACTGTCCAAACTTTGCATGAATGTGATGCAATCGAAAATACCATGGCTTGGGTCAGGAACACCTTAGTCTTTAAGGTGACATCTTTACTTTTTAACACTTCAAAGAGACCTTTGGGTCAGCAGAATTTCCCAGTGCAATGTGTCTTCTGATTTCTTGACTGCTGCTTCCGTGGGCATTGATTGTGGAACCAAGTAAAACAAAATTCTTGACAACTTCACTCTTTTCTCCATTTATCATTACGTTGCTCACTGGTCCAGCTGTAAGGATTTTTGTTTTCTTGATGCTGAGGTGCAATCCTTACTGAAGGTTGTGGTCTTTCATCTTCATCAGTGTTTCAAATCCTCTTCGTTCTCAGCAAGCAAGATTGAGTCGTCTGCACAACACAGAGTATTAACATGTCTTCATCCAGTCCTGATGCCTCATTCTTCTTTATATAGTCCAGCTTCTCAGATTATTTGCTCGATGTGCAGATTGAAAAGGTATTCTAAAAGGATAAAACTCCAATGCCAACCTTTCCTAACTTTAAACTGTGCAGTGCCCCTTGTTCTGTTCAAAGGACTGCCTCTTGATCCACGTACAGATTCCTCATAAGCACAATTAAGTGTTCTGGAATTCCCATTCTCTGCTACATTAGCAATAATTTGTTGTGACCCACACAGTAGAATGCCTTGCATAGTCAATGAAACACAGATAAACATCTTTCTGGTATTCTCTGCTTTCAGGCAAGATCTATTTGCCATCAGCAACGACATCCCTAGTTCCATGTCCTCTTCTGAATCTAGCTCGAATGTCTGACCGTTCCTTGTCAACATACTACTGCAGTCACTTTTGTATAATCTTTAGCAAATTTTCATTGCATGTGATATTACTGATATTGCTCAATAGTTTCCACATTCGAGGGGATCAGCTTTCTTGGGAATAGGCATAAATATAGATTTTTTTCTATTTGGCTAGATTTTCTAGTTGGCTAGTTTTCTAGTCCAGATAGCTGACTTCCAGATTTCTTGGTGTAGACAAGTGAGTACTTCAGAGCTGCACCTATTTGTTGAAGTATCTCAGTTGATATTCCACCAATTCCTGGAACCTTGCTTTTCTACAATGCCTTCAATGCAGCTTCACCTTCTTCCGTCAGAATGAGTAGCCCTCTATAATTCATTCTTTAGCAATCATTTTTTCCTCCAAATAAATCCCATAATATAAAGTTATCTAAATGATTCTTCATAGTTTAGTAGTATCTCTTTGAAGAATATTATTATGTTTTTAAATATTTCTTCCATCATTACTTAGGTTTAGAGTCAATCTCATTTGATTGCCAATTCCTATAATTTGGCAAGGAAATTAGTCATAAATGCCAGTGGCAAGAAGTGTACGATGTGGCTTAACTGGAAAATACAGCATTACATTGTATCAAGGACTAGGTTTATTCAATTTCATTCACAACATTTAACATTGGGAAATCATGCTTCTCAAAGTTTAATGTATATTAGATCACCTTTGGATCTTGTTAAAGTGTGGATTCTCACAACAGCTATTCAGGAAAGAGCCTGAAATTCTGACTTTAACAAGCCCCAAATGACGCTGATGCATCTTTAGATTATAAAAGATTCTAAAGCAACTTATTGTAATTTTAAAATGTTGCACTTTTATATTCTGTGAATACAAGGGCAGGGTTGACACCAAAAGAAACATAAGAAAAAAAAAAAGCTTTTTAATAGTTTCTACAATATCAAAGTCAAAATATGAAAGCAGCAGAACTTACCATTAATAAAAAAAGGAAAGAGGCCCCAGATTGATTTCTTTGAGTACACAGAAAATTTCAGCAAAGTCACATTCCAGTGTGGAGTGCCCAGAATTGGAAACCTTTAGAGTTTCCTGAGTAGTTGAGATATCTCCTCTACATCCCAAAGACTGCCCAGCAGTCTCAGGAGAGAATAAAAGCAAGACTTAATTATGTTAAGCTTAGGCAAATAGTTACTCTGTGTTCACCATTTTCTCTCTAAAAACTCCTGTGAATGGCCTAAAATAGAACCCTCTCTTTTTCTGAAAAGCTGGATTTCTCTATTTATTTCCATTTACAGATTAACTCAAACTCTATATGCTTTCATATCTTTTTAAGTTAAGTATTTTCCAACAAAATGTACTCTTTGTTTCATCATTCATTCACTGAACAAGATAGTGCTGATTGTAGATTATAATGAGAAATTTAGTAATTCTTACCTTCCTCCTCTAATTTTTGTAACTTTTAGGAAAATTGGATGATGTTAGGAAGCCAGAGGTTCTTCTGATTAGACATCTTAGTCTTAGTTCCCTAGAGAAGCCAAACTAGTGAAGCATACAAATATGTATATAAACCCAAATCTGTTGCCACTGAGTCAGTTCCAATTAATAAGAATCCTACAAAACAGAGCAGAATTGTCCCATTGGATTTCCAGGAAGCATCATGGGGATTCAAACTGCTAATGTTTCCATTAGCAGCTCTAGCTATTAACCATTGCACCACCAGGGCTCCATAAATACATAGGGAGGCTTATATCAAAGAAATGGCTCACAGAATTTACAAACTAAAAAAGGAAACCAACCCCACTGTCCTCAAATCAATTCTGACTCATAGCAACCCTATAAACAGAGTAGAATGGCCCCACAGAGTTTCCAAGGAGCACCTGGTGAATTTGAACAACCAAGGTTTTGGTTAGCAGCCAAGCATGTCACCACCACACCACCAGGATTTCCTTAGAATCTTTTAGGTCGATGGTGTTCATGTCTCATGATGTTAGGGGCTAGAAATCCCAAGTCTGTGAGCCAGGCTGGAGCCTTCTTCTGACTCACAGAGATAGCTTCAGGGGATGGAAAACCCAAGATGTGCAGTTCAGACAGTGGGCCTTGGGCTCACAAGTTGTAAATATTGATAAGCTCCAAAATGGGCAGTCAAGATGGCAGATAAGCAGCTAGTTCAAGTCCCATGAAGTCAGATGGAAAGGAGACAGCACCAGGACCCAGAGTGAGTAAAACCACACCAGCCTTGCCAGACAGGCCACCTGTATTGGAAGCAGGCCATACCCCCAAAGAGATAACTTTTCAAAGTGGTTGGTTACTCACAACATATCCCAGCATGGTGCTGATCACATTATATCAGATCTCAGCATGGAGCATAGTTACACAACTGCCAAACTACATCAAAACTCCTGGAACAGTGAGAATCATGGTCCAGCCAAGTCGACACACAGCATTAACAATCAGAGAAACTGACCTAGGAGCTGCAATGGAAAATTCTAACAAGCTCGAACTGGTCTTTGTTTCAGAGAGCAACCTTTTCCCGCCACAGAGAACAACCCTACCCCCCAACGTCCTGAGTTCTCAAAGATGTTATGGGCTACTGAGCAAAGGTCCCGCCTACAAATTTAGCCAAATTTAAATACCCAACCCGGCCCGCTGCTCAGGGTGCCAGCTCTCCGAAGCTGGGCCCCAGCACGCTGGTTCTTTCAATAAAGCCTCTTGCTGTTTGGATCAAGCTGCAGACTTCGTGACTGATTGGGGTTTACATCGTCACCTGTGACTCGAGGTCCCCCCCTCTCGGGAACCTTTCAGAGCTAAGCTTGAACTCAGGATAGAGGAAGGAGAAAAGCACAAGGCTCCTTCTGCAGGAAATTTTTGTAAAGATTTTAGAGATGGCTATAGGTCATTAGTTTAATATTGTTTCCAGTTTCACCTAAAATCTATCACCTTATGTATCATACCACAACAAACAGAATTATTTGTAACAAAAAATTAGTCTTTTTCCTTACTGGGCTCTATACTTGGTTATTTTAGGAATAAAACCCTCACTTCAGTCATTTGAATTCTGAATGTTGCAGAAAATTTTCAACATTGTGCAATAAATTACTTATTACTTCTCTTACATAATATATGAAAGATTCATATAAATATTTATAATATATAAGTTTACATTTATATGTTATAAATGTATAAATATTAGAATGAAATGTATAAACAAGCAGTTAGAAAGCCAAAAGGGAAGAACATGCTCAGCATTTCTCAAATTGAAAGAAATGAAGAAATAATTTAAGCCTAAAGCTATAATACCGAATGATTCTATGGGTGAAATATTAAGTGATGCATGAAGCATCAAAAGAAGATGGAAGGAATGCACAGTCTCTGTATCAGCAAGAACTGGTCAATATTCAACCGTCTCAGGAGGTAGCCTATGTCAATAACCTATGGTACTTAAGGAAGAAGTCCAAGCTACAGTGAAGGAAGTGGTAAAAAAACAAGACTTCAGGAATTGACAGAATACCAGTTAAGATGTTCCACATACAGATGCAGCACTGGAGATGCTCACTAATCTATGTCAAGAGAAGACCTGATCAGCTTACTGGAAGAGATCTACATTTGTGTCCATTCCAAGGAAAGCTGACCCAAAGAGAAAGCAAAAATTATTGAGTAGTATCATTAATATCACAAATGAGAAAAATTTTGCTAACGATCATGTGAAAGTACCTGCAGAAATTAATCTTCATGAAAACCAAATGAGTCTGTAAGGAACAGGAAGGGAAGGGATTCCAACCTAATGTTAACACACTGTCCCCAGAATTAGACATTCAAACTTTATGATGCTCATGTTCATCATACTCTAGTACTTTTAGTCTTTAATCCTATTTCTACAAGTCTGTAAGTTATACCAACAATTAGTCTAGTGGTCATTGCAGCTGTGTAAATTTTAGGAAAGATCAATTATTTTCAGTGTGGACCTTCCTCATGGAAAGTCGCATACTAGAGTTATTTGTTTACATATATGATTTATGTGTGTCTTAAATGGGCAAGTAGGGGGTGATGTGAAAATTGATCCTTTAGATCAATTCATCCTTGAACTAAAGCGATTATGTTTTTAAAATGATGGAAATGTAGAGGAAATGTTTATACAACAATCCTGTAATATTGATCCTTTGACCTAACTTTGCTGTTAGAGGATTTCTTCTAATTGCTTTTTTATTTTAATTTTTAGTATGGACACATTAATATATTTTCTGTCATTTCTTCACTTCTGAAATACTAACTGACAGTGTTTAAATAAGCATTAATAAGGCAAGTGGGTTTCTGAGTCAGAAAACTCATAGGTAAATTTTCACTTCAAAATGTATTACCTTTTTGACTTTAGGCAAGTTATTTAATAGCTTAAGCCCAAACTTTCTGCTCTATAATTGAGGATCATAGCAATATATTATTTAAAAATTGTGAGGATTATTTGAGACAATTACATAAAAATCTTAGTGCACATTTAATGTGCATTTAATATTTTTTTATATACTGCATACTCATTTCTAAAATATTTTTGCTTGAATTGGAAAACATATAATTTTTCTAGGGTTTGTAACTATTTTCATTTTCTTAGATAAGAAGAGGGATCCACCAGAGGACATATCTCACAAGGGCTGTTGTCTCAACTTTAAACTATTGGGGCTACTAAAGAATCTAAAGATGGGAGTCCCTCCAATTTAGTTTCTCTAGAGTCTATCTCAGAAATTTTTATTGAATGTTGACTAATGTAATACCAGCGATTCTTAGGAGAGGACAGTTTTATCCCCCAACCCTAGGGGACATGTAGCAATCTCTGAAGACAGTTTATGTTACCCCAGTTTGAAACGTAGAGTGTGGGATAAAATAACACCCAGTAGATAGAGGCCAGGAATGCTGATAAGCGTCCTCCAATGCACAACCAAATCCGCATAACAGAGAATTATCAGTTTTCAAGTGTCAATAGTGTACCTGTTAAGAAATCCAGTGGTGTACTATTCTACAGGGCAGGGGGCCCGATGCTGTTCTTGTCCTTGAGGACTTTAAAGTTTATTTAGGAAATGAATATGTGTTCTTAAAGGTTTAGAGACCAAAAGTCAAAAAACGGTAAGTAATATTTATTTAGGGCTAAGTAAGTGTCAACTACTGCAAGATTCCCATGTGCTTTTGTCACTGTTGTTGTCTTCTTCATTTGTTTCCTTTAATTCAGTCATCAGGGTAGAGCATTATTATGATTCATGTTTTATTGATAAAGAAATGGAGATTTAGTAAGGTTACAGAACTTACTCAAGGTTAGGAAACTGATAAAATTTAGAAATGAGATTTAAACACAGTCTACCTGATTTGACAGTCAGAATGTAAAACTCTTAAGCTATAAAGAACAAAATATCACTTCTGGCCCAAGTGGCTTGATAAACAAAATGAGAACTTTTCACTAAAAGTGAAGCAGAGTTTACCAAAGTGACTTATGAACATCAAATTTTAATACACAATGTTTTGCATTAAAATAAAAACATACAGATTGCCACAAAAACAAGACAAAATTACTTACAGACCTGAATCAGTATGAAAATAGTATTAAGCCCCAGGACAGCCAGACTCAAACTGAAAGACAGGTGTTAATGGTCAGAAGCTTTATTTCACTAGGCTCATGGAAAAACTGTCCATGTGAAACAGGAGTTCATGTCATATTTAGATAAAAGGGAAGAGAAATAATATTTTAAGAGAAAAATCGGACCACTGATATATATACCATCGAGGGAGGACACTGAAGATTTATTCCTGTCCTTTCCAGCTAAAAGCAAATTACTTTTGGTGTTCCTTTGAAACCAAAATCAAGAAAAAGACATTGTCCAGAACAATTGCTAAATTCCAAGTACCAGGAGATACATTAATTTACTCAAGCAATAAAATCACACCTGGAAAAGTAGCTGCAATTGGAGTTGCCATGTTGTTATGTTTACGATAACCCATTGGTATTCTTCGAGATCTATCTGTTTTTCGCATGGGCCAAATAGTTGAATGGAAATGTGGTAAGAATCACCACCCCTGCCTTCTTCGAGTCCTTGGCGGTGGCAGTAGTTTCTACCACTTATCCAGAAATGCAGTATTGGTTTTGATTGATTTTCTATTTTCTTAGTTAGCGGTAGTTCTCATGGCCTTCACTTGGTTTATGCTACCATAATAGCATAGCGTTCCAGGTGTACTTCTTCCAGGACAGATGTGTTTGTCATTCCAGCAGTCCATGGTATATTCAATTTTCTTCACCAACACCACAATTCAAAGGTATCAATTCTTCTGCCTTCTTTATTCGTTGTCCAACTTTCTCACGCATATTATGCAATTGAAAATATCATGAATTGGGTCAGGTGCATTTTAGTCTTCAAGCAGACAGTTTTGCCTTCAACACTTCAGAAAAGTCTTTTGCAGCAGATTTTCCCAGTGCAATGCATCTTACAACTTCTTGACTGGCACTTCTACGGGTGTTGACGGTGGATTCAAGTTAAATGAAATTTTTTATTTTTTTATTTTTTTTATTTTTTTTATTTAATATGACTGAGTGAAAATGTACATTCCTGGATAAATTTACATGTGCACCTACATGCAGCTTCCACTGCTCTCCCTGTCCGGTGACAGCACACTGTTCCTCTCTGCTCCATATGTGTCTTATCCTCCCAACAGCTTCCTTTCCCCTCCTCTCCAGCCACTTTTTGATGACCTCTAACTTTTCTCTATTTATCATGACATTGCTTACTGGTCTAATTGTGAGGATTTTTGTTTTCTTCATGTCGAGGTGTAATCCATTTTGAAGGATGTGGTCTTTGATCTTCATCAGTAAGCACTAGAAGTCCTCTTCACTATCAGAGCAAGGTTTTCTTATCTGAATAACTCAGGTTGTTAATGAGTCTTCCTTAAGTCTTGATGGCTTGTTTTTATTCATATAGTCCATTTTCTCCAAAACTTTGTTTGGCATACAGATTGAACAGGTACGGTGAAAGGGCAGCACCATGACACACACCTTCCCTGACTTTACACC
Source organism: Heterohyrax brucei (assembly GCA_028571685.1). Lineage (NCBI taxonomy): Eukaryota > Metazoa > Chordata > Mammalia > Hyracoidea > Procaviidae > Heterohyrax > Heterohyrax brucei. The sequence continues at coordinate 46,261,779 of CM053158.1, forward strand.
AAGTGGTTTCCCTTTGTGTTCAAGTGATTGCATTTTGATCCATGTACAGAGTCTTCATGAGCACCATTAAGTGTTCGGGAATTCCTGTTCTACACAGTGTAATCCATAATTTGTTATGTTTCACACAGTCAAATGTCTTTGCATAGTCAATAAAACACAAATGAGCATCCTTCTTGTATTCTCTGCTTTCAGCTAACATCCATCTGACATCAGCAATAATATCTCTGATTCCATGTCCTCTTCTGAATCCAGCCTGAATTTCTGGCAGTTCCCTGTTGATTTACTGTTGTGGGTGCTTTTGAATGATTTTTACCAAACTCTTACTTGCATATGATACTAATGACATTGTTCAATAATTTCTATATTTTGCAGGATCATCTTTCCATAAGCATAAATATAGATCTCTTGCAGTAAGTTAGCCAGGTAACTGTCTTCTAAAATTCTTGGCACAGAGGAGTGAACACTCCCAGCACTGCATACATTTGTTTTAATATCTCAGTTGATATTCTGTCAGTTTGTGGCTCCTTGTTTTCAGCCAATGTTCAGTGCAGCTTGAATTTCTTCCTTAGTACCATCACTTCCTGGTCATGTCTTACCTGTTGAAATGGTTGAACATTGACCAATTATTTTTGGTATAACGATTTTGTATATATCTTCCATCTTCTTTTGAAACTTCCTGCATTGTTCAATATTTTTCCTGTAGAACTCTTCACTGTTGCAGCTTGAGGTTTGAATTTTTTTTTTCTGTTTTTCTAGTTCAAGAAATGCCAAGAGTATTCCTATCTCTTTTTTTCTATTCCCAGCTCTTTGCATATGTCATTATAATACTTCAGTTTGTCTTCTGGAGCCTCACTTTGAAATCTTCTGTTCAGTCCTTTTATTTCACCTTTTCTTCTTTTTGCTTTAGATACTCAACATTTGTTTTAGTCAGCTAGGGCTGCTCTAACAGAAATACCAGAGTGGATGGCTTTAACAAAGCAAGGTTTATTCTTACACAGTCCGGTAGGCTACAAGTCCATATTCTGGGTGTCTGCTCCAGGGGAAGGCTTTCCCCCTTGTTGCTCTGGAGGAAAGTTCAGTATTGCATCAGTCTTTGTCCAGGGAGCATCTTGGCGCAGCAACCTCAGGTCTGAAGGATGTGCTCTTCTCCCTGTGCTGCTTTCTTGATGGTGTGAGGTTCCCGATTCTCTGCCTGCTTCTCTGTCCTTTTATCTGTCATAGGATAAATGATTAAGGGTGGGGCAAGCCATACTCCAGAGAAACTCCCTTTACAGTGGAGCAGGGAGGTAATCCTATGAAGGGATTTATAGCCCCACCCTAATTCTTTAACATACAGTTTAGGAAAACCATCAAACGGAGACAGTCACAAGATACTGGGAATCATGGTCCAGCCACATGGCTACACATGTTTTTGGGAAGACACAGTTCAATCCATGACAACATTCAAGAGCAAGTTTCAGAATCTCTTCTGACATTCAGTTTGGTCTTTTCTTTTCTCCTTGCCTTTTTAATAAATTCTTTTGCTTTGCTCATGTATAATGTCTTTGATGTCATTCCACAACTCATCTGGTCTTCAGACTTTCATGCTCATTGCATCAAATCTATTCTTCAGATGAGCTCTAAACTCAGGTGGGATATAATTCAAGGTCATACTTTGGCTCTTGTGGACTTGTTCCAATTTTCTTCAGTTTCGGTTTGAACTTGAATATGATCAATTGACGGTCTGTGCAAATGGCCTTGTACTGACTGATGATACTGAGCTTTTCCATCATCTTTTCCCACACATGTAGTTGATGTGATTCCTGTGCATTCCATCAGGTGAAGTCTGTGTGTACAGTTACCATTTATATTGGTGAAAAAATGTATTTTCAATGAAGTCATTGATTTTGCAAAACTCTGTCATGCAATCTTGGCATCATTTGTCACCAAGGCTATATTTTCCAACTATTAATCCTTCTTTTTTTTTGTTTCCAGCTTTGATATTCCAATGATTATCAATGCATCTTGGCTGCATATTCCATCAGTTTCAGACTGCAGAAGTGGATATAAATCTTTGAATTCTTATTCTTTGACATAGTGGTTGGTATACAAATTTGAATTATAGCCATGTTAATTGTTGTTCTTTGTAGGTGTATAGATATTATCCTATCACTGACAGTCTTCTACTTCAAGGTAGATGATGAAGTATTCTTTTTGACAGTGAATGCCAAACCATTCCTCTTCAAGTTATCATTCCTGGCATAGTAGACCATGTAATCAAAATGGCCAATACCAGTCCATTTTAGGCTATTAATGTCTAGAGTGTCAATGTTTATGCAATCCATTTCATTTATGATGATCTCCAGCTTTCCTAGATTCATATTTCTTATGTTCCATTTTGAAATTATTAATAGAAATTTGCAGCTATTACTTCTCATTTGGAGTCATACTAAATCAGCAAGTTTCCCCAAACTTGAGTCCATCCACATCATTAAGATCAATTCTACTTTGAGGAGGCAGCTCTTCCCTGATCATCTTTTGAGTACTTTCCGGTCTGGTGGGAGAAGGCTCATTTTATGGCATTATATCAAGCAATGAACCACTTCTATTCTTAAGATTTTCAAAGACTTATTCTTTCCAGAAGTAGACAGGCAGGCCCTCCTTCTTAGTCTCTTGTTCTGAAAGCTCAGCTTAAATCTGTCTGTAATGAATGATGCTGCTGGTGTCTGAATTCTAGTGGCATAGTTTTCACTATCACAGCAACAAGCAAGCCATCACAGTATTACAAACTGACAGACACATGGGAGAATACTTGCATAACGTAGGTATACAGATCAATGGAACAAAACTGAGAATCTATAAATAAATTCTTATATTTGCAGTATATTGGTTTTTGACAAATGTGCCAGGACAATTCACTGTGGAAAGAATTGTTTTGTTTTGTTTTGTTTTCCAGCAAATGATGCTGGAACAACTGAACATCCACATACATGAGAATGTTGCTAAATCTTTCCTCACACCATACACAAAAATTTAGATGCAGTAAATTATAGATCTAAATGAAAGGGCTAATATTATAAAACTCATAGAAGACATAGGAGTAAATCTTTGTGACCTTCAGTTGAACAAAATCTTCTTAGATTTGGCACTAAAAGTACAAATAACTGTACATAAAACAATAAATTGAACTTCCATCAAAATGGAAGAAAAAAGTTTTTAAAGGGCACCATGAAGAAAGTGAAAAGATTATTCACAGAATGGAAGAAAATATTTGCAAATAATATATCTGATAAGGGACTTGTATCTATAATACATAAAGAACACAACTCAATAATAAAAAGACCAAAAAAATCTATTTGAAAATTATCTAAATAGACATTTCCTCAAAAAAAAGATACACAAATGGCAAATGTGTCCATGATAATGTGCTCAGCCTCATAAGCTATTAAGGAAATGCAAATAAAAACCATAATGAGATACCACTTCATATCCACTAAGATGACTATAACATGAATGACATATAGTGTATATTGGTTTACATGAGTAGGAATTAAATTCTCATATACTGGTGGTATAAATGTGAAAAGATGTAGCCAGCTGCTTTGAAAAACAATCATACACTTCCTCAAAAGATTAAGCATACAGTTACGGTTAAAAAAAAGTATTTGTGAATAGTCAGTGCTGACTCACAGGAACCCTACAGGACAGAGTAGTACTATCCCACAGTTTCCAAGGAGTGGCTGGTGGATTAAAACTACCAGTCTTTTGATTAGCAACCTAATGTCTAACCATTGTACAGGGCTTTTCCATAGTTAAAATATAACTCAGTAATTGTACTGTTGGGTGATATACTCAAGAGAAAAGAAAGCCTATGTCCGCATGACAATTTGTATGGTGATGTTCATAGCAGCATTATTCAAAACAGCCCCAAATTGGAAACAATCCAAATATTTATTCAACTGATAAGTAGGTAAATAAAATCTTGTATATTTAAAGTAAAATAAAAGCAAAACAAAACCCACTGCTATTGAGTCACTTCTGACTCATAGCAACTCTACAGAACTGAATACAACTGTCCCTGTCCCATAGTTTCCAAGAGTATCTGGTGTATTTAAACTGTTGGGTATGGATTTCTTTTTCATAGAGATGGAAATGCTCTGAATGTGGTTGTGATGATGGTTGTAAAACTCTATGGACATATCAGAAAACATTGAATTAGAAAACATTGATTTATAAGGTATATGAGTTGTATCTCAGTAAAGATGTTTAAAAAACAGTCAACATTAATGATTTATTAAACAGTGTTCTCATTTAATGTATACAACCATTTACTCTAAACCTGTGTTTTATCTTTTATGTAAAATTTACGAAAACATGTCTAGATCATAAAAGAAATGTTTACTATTTTTTTTGTTTACACTGAAAAATGTCTAATCATTGTGGAAAAAAAGTCATTTTGCTCTGGAATTGTATGTATAACATAATTTATAAGGCAAGTAAAATGACCTAAATTGAATTAATTACACTGCCTTCATACATCTTTTATAGCACTCTACACCTTTCTTAAGTGAAAGAAGAAATGATCAAAAATTATATAATGTTGACAACATGGATGTCTCTTAAAGAATAATTTCAGTGCTTTTTGAACCAGGAGATGGTTAAAATGTATTTGGGTTCATTGTAAATATAAGTCAAATATGTTTTCAAGTATACATTGCAGATATAGAAAAAAATACTCAGAAGGATCACTTTTTCAAGGAAAAAAGTCAACAGTATCTGTTTAAACATTTCAAAGGAACTCACAGTAAAAGTTAAACAAATACATCCTGGAAATCAAAATTAAAGTGTTGTTTTACAATATATTTAGGATCCATTCAACCTAAATGTTAGGAAACCCTGGTGGTGTAGTGGATTAAGTGCTACCACTGCTAATCAAAAAGTTGGCAGTTAAAATCCACCAGGCACTCCTTGGATACTCTATGAAGCAGTTCTACTCTGGCCTCTAGGGTCGCCATGTGTTGGACCTGATTCAATGGCACTGTTTTTTTTTGTTGTTGTTTGTTTGTTTGTTTTTCAACCTAAATGTTTCACCTCTTTTTTGGCCACGAGACTTGACATAAAAGAGTATTAATTTGCTTTTGTAGTATACTTCTTCTATTTTGCCCATTAAGTTTGTCTCCCAAAAAATGATGGCAATAATTAACTCTAATAAGGGCTAGTTATTTGCAAGATTTGTGCTGAACATTTTTATTACTTATTTAATATTTGTGAATTCATGAGGGCAATATTACCATTGTGCAGATGATTGAGTCCTTTCAGGAGTAGGGGTGTATATAAATAGCACTTACTTTTTGTATCTCTAAGGTTCACTGGGAAAGTGGTGTCCCACTGACATTCCATACTGCTAACAAGCAGGGCCTTACATAACTATGAAATGTAAAAAACAAATGTGTATTAAAAATTGTTGTTTTTACACTGAGTTGTGTTAGATGATGCTCAATAATTGAATTTGGGTAGAATGAAATGAATTTAAAAAAAAATTATTTGACACACATATGTACATCTGGACTCCAGGTATAGAGTTTATGTTCACCAAGTATACACATAAGCATCTCTGGACTGCAAAGGCACAATTTGTAGAAAGAGGATTAAAACAAAAGTCATATCACCCACCAAAAATTCAGAAACACTTCATGATTCAGCATTCCCTCTGTTACTGAAAACACATAGTTTCAACAAAAGATAAAAGGAAAAAAGATTTGGGTCACAAAACCAACTCCACTGCTGTTGAGTTGATTCCGACTCATGGTGACCACACAGAGTTTCCAAGGCTGTAATTCTGTACAGAAGCAGATTGCCACAGTGTTCTCCCAAAGAGCTGCTGGTGGTTTCAAGCCACTGACCCTTCATTTGGCAGCTGACCAATTTTAACCACTGCCTCTCCAGTGTTTCTAATTAAGGCACCTGTAAATCGTTCCCATTTAGTTGATTCCAACTCATAGTGACCACATAGGGCAAAGTAGAACTGCCCCACAGGACTTCCAAAAAGTGGCTTGTGGATCCAAATTGCTGATTTTTTTAGTTAGCAGTTGTAGCTTTTAACCACTGTGCAACCAGGAATCCAATGGGTCAGAAGAGAGTTTAAATAAACTTAAAGAAATTAAGCTGTTTGATGACAGTCTTGTGGGTTTGGTCAGGATAATAGCATCAAGTCAAGAAAGTATTCTGATACAAAAGTATCTCATTTCACATATTAAGCTTCCTTTGCTGAAAACCAAAACATCCACATGTTTAAACTGGCTATAGAAAGAACAGCCTTTCAGAAAATACATTTCACGTCCTGGAGAAGAAATGTCAAAGAAAATGTATTTACTTGGTTAAGTATTTATTTTTTTTCCAATAATATTCTATTTTAGATGTAGGAGAAATATGAAAAATGACTTGTATAGAAAAAGGGAAGCTACATCAGCTAACCAAAAGAACAGTGATTCTAATCCACTAACTATTCCACAGGAGAAAGATGTGGCAGTCTGCTTACACAAATATTTACAGCCTCAGAAATCCTATAGCATAGTTTTACTCTATCTTATAGTGTTCCTATAATATGGAATCAACTCAAAGGCAGTGAGGCAATGAGTTATAAAGGGAACTTAAACATCATTTACTGTAAGTTCCTATTTATTCCCACTTAAAAACAGATCTCATTCTATCCTTATTTTAGTGATTGTGTCCATTACTTTCTTTAGACAAATACAGAGAACATTTGTGGTATCATTTATTTTTATACCTTGTTTTCCTACCAAAAGATTCTGATTGTTCATCTCCTTCTGAAATCCTCCAGGACACCATACAGGCAGATACAGTTAATTTATCTGCTTGCTTAGCATATAGGTCATAGATGCCTTAAATCACCATGTTGTATTATTGCTGTAAGATATCCTACTCATAGACCATTCTCTAATAAAGGTGATGATATATTGCATTGTTCATGTAAATTCAATAATGTAATCACACCCAGTATATGACTTATTACCCATAAACAGATAGACTCATTCAGTATTAAAGCTGTGATTGAATTTGGAGCCTTCCCTGAGTAGAGTTCTGAACAACGTGTCGTTCTAAAATGTAAAGTTAGTGGTTTTGTTCTTCTAAGCCAAAACCAAGAAGTTCTTTCAGTATTTCTTATAGTTTTGGTTTGGTTTTTACAAAGTCTCTGAGTTTCCATTTATCTGGGAATGTCTTAATTTCATTTTCACATTTGAAAGATAATTGTGCAGTATATGTAGTTCTAGGTTGCAAGTTCTTCTCCAAGGCTTTGAATGTGTCATGCCACTGTCTCTATGCCAGCATGGTTTCTGCTGAGAAATCTGACGAGAGCCTACAGAGTTTCCCTCTGAATGTTAGCTTCGCTTTGAGTCTTGCTGTCTTTAAGAGTTGCTGCTTATGTTTCATTTTGTTAAGCTTGCTTATAATATGTCTTGGAGTCTTTCTTTTGAGATCTATGTTGGTTGGTGTACGATATGCATCTGGGATATCTATATTCTCTTCCTTCATGATTTCTGGGAAGTTTTCTGTCAGCAGCTTAGCAGTGATACTCTTTGTGTTCTCAGGTGTCTCATCCTGTTCAGGGACTCCAATTAATCAAAGGTTGTTCCCACATGCTTCTTAATGCTTCTTCATTTTTCCTGTTTCTTTTTTCCGATTTCTGCTCATAGAGGCTGGCGTCACTAGCTCTGTCTTCCAAGTCAGAAATTCTTTTCTCCATTTGTTGTGTTCTGTTTTCTTGGCTTTGAACGGAAGTTTCTATGTCTTTGACTTTGTTCTTCATCTGTTGGATTTCAGAGTACTGGTGTTCCATCAGATTGAATAGCTTGCTTAATTTTTCATTTTGTTCTGCTGCATTTTGTATAAGGTCTACAAGGACTCTATATAATCCTTTTGTATTCACCTTATGATGATTTCAGAAACGTTTCTTCATCTGGAAAACTCCTTGGTTGTTTTGTTTGGGAGCTTTCTGAAACCATGGGTGATTTCTTGTATGCCACAAGTGTCTGTTGCTTTTTGGGTCCCATGTGAGTAAGTAGAGGCTGGGAGAGATACTGTGAGGATGGACTGCAGATGTTTCTCTAAGCTGTCTTAAAATGTAAAACAAAAGGTGTCTGACCACTTCCCAAGTCAGTCAGGTTTCAAGTGTAGAGGTCCCTCTTCCCAACTGACAAAGTAAGCACCTCTGTATCCAACCCCAGGTGGTGCAAACTAGTTCAAAATACAGCAATGCTACTACCCTGTTGGCCTCTGCTGACAGGGCCCAGCCTTAGATGACACTGTGTAAACTACTGCTTTTCTGGTAGAAAAGTGCTGCTCTCCTGTGGGCAGACTCTGGCTCCCAAGCTAAGAAATAGGTCCAGCTGTGGCCACTGTATCTAAGATGGCACCCTCCACACAGTCGGCAGATAGAGGGGCTAAAGGTGCTGAGAGGTAATGAGTCCTCCACCTCTGTTGCCGGGCCCCCAATGTAGGCGACACTGTGTAAACTATTGCTTTCCTGTCAGAGAAGCGTTGTCCTATTTTCAAGCACTGGCTCCCAGGCTAAGAATTAGGTCCTACTAAAATCTCCATATCAAACATGGCGTCCCGCACACAGGCACTGTGGTTCTGTCCAAACCACCTGTGGTAGTGATACAAAGTGGCTAGATGAACAGTCCTAAGCCTGTTTCTCAAAATATGGCAATTTCACCTGTCTATCCCACCAGCAGTGCATCTGCATCTAGCTGCTAGGCAAGACCCAGCTCTGCCCGCCAGCCAAGACAGAGAAAAAAAAGTGAAAACGGTGCATTTACTGTCAGTCCGTGAGAGCCAGGGCTAGCCAGGAGCAGGAGTCAGCAAAAGAGAGGAAGTTCTTCGCTCAGTGGTATGAAGTCCAAATTAACAGCCCTGTGCCGTGTCCTAGGGCTCATTAGGTGACCAGAAGGCTCCATTTGATTATCAATTCAGGTCTTGGTTTCCAGAGGGATATAAGGAGACGTGCACTTAGTCCACCATCTTTACTCTGCCCCCAGCAAATAGACTCATTGAATTGCTGATTCGTTGATCTAGGTTTATAGAATTAAGAATTGATAATTTTATAGCAACTGTAGGTGTCTAACATCAAAGCTAATAAACTCGAGAGTGGGATTAAAGAAGGTCAGCAAAACTGCATTTTTTAAGTTCACTATAATTTGCATTTAAAAGCCCAAAGTCAACATCATGGAGTCATTTCCAACTCATAGTGATCCTATAGGTCAGAGTAGAACTGTCCCATAGAGTTTCCAAGGAAGGCCTACTGAATTTGAACTGCTGACTTTCTTGTTAGCAGACATAGCATTTAACCACTACACCACCTGGGTTTCCATTACTTTATATTTAAGCAACCCAAGAAGAGTTACCACATGTCCCAGTCATTACAAGAGAATGCTACACAAATTAGTAACACTTTACATACGGAGTAGAAGTAAATTCGTAAGAACATCTTCATAGTTTACGTATTTGAAAGGTAAATATCAGTGACTAAATGAGACTGCAGAAGGAAGCAGTTGGCTACCATCATCTACCATTTCGTGGACTAGAAGCTGAAATACCATCCTTCCTGGCAGCCATGACTTCATGGGAGTCACAAAGCAACCGAGAAAACTAACTTGGGAAATTTCATTGGTCACATGAAATAGCTGATTCCACAGGAGAGAGCAATGTGTAGCCTAAGATCTTTCAAAAGAGGTCATTTATCCCACATACAGAATAAGAGAGAAAATTTTGATGTTTGTCTTTTTCAAACCAAACACAAACCCATTGCCATGGAGTTGATTCTGACTCATGGTGATCCAACAGGACAGAATAGAACTGCCCCTCAGAACTCGTCTATATTCTCTGTTTTCCAAAGAGAAACAGTTTGAATAGCAACGATCCACACCTCTCCACCAACAACTCGCAGACTGCCACGCAGTCCTGCTTCTCATACCTCCTACCACCTACTTTCCACCCTCCCCTCCACACCCTGGTACCCTACTCCCAGCCACTCCAACCCCTCCTGAAAAAACAGACTTCCACAAATGTTCTGACTTTCCATCTCAATTTCTGGAGCAAAGACCATAACAAATCCCATTTTCAGACCCCAGATCCTTTCCACCTTAACATAAGGAGGGAGTAAGGGCAGCTTCCATGGGCAAGCTCTATGTGCTCACCAGAGACCTGCTCTTGATCTCAGGTTCTGTTGTTGCTATCTTGAAATTCTTAATGATTTTTGAAAAGGAAGCCCTAGATTTTCATTTTGAACTGGACTCCACAAATCATATAGTCAGTGCATGGAGGGCATCTGGGAGGCAGAAGCATGAAAGGAGTGAATTTACACTCTGTCAGAGATGTAAAAAGCTGTGGAAACAGGTGGATCAGTGGTTTTTAAACCTCAGTCTTTCATTAATCCTCTTGACTATTTTGCTGAGTATCAGCTTGCTATTTTTTAAATTTATATAAACACTGAATTTGGGCTTATGTTAAAAAATGAGGTTTGCGAATCATGAGTTTCATGTCCCAGTCATATATTTTCTCCAATACATTTCAAGAACAAAATACAGACTTGATTATGGTAATGGAAACAAATTGTTCACAATAAAACTTGAAAACATTTTGAATTGTGCTATGCATTTGGAAAATGAGGTAACATTGTATGCTATATCTCTATCTGCATTTTTTTGGAGAGAACAAATTAAGAAATATGAGGTCTGACAACTCACTGTAGCAAAAATGCCACGTATCTCCCTGCTGAATATCACTATGGTCACCTTCGAAGTACTCACCTTGGGACGCTATGCACCAATACCAGCACTTAGTGCACCCTTCAAAGCAATTTGGAACTCCTTCTCTGGAATGACCATCAAAGCTACAGTCGTATCATCCTTGATGTCCAGAACGTCATCAAAACGTCTTCCTTTCAATGTTTCTTTTATCTTTGGTTAAAGAAAAAAGTCATTGGGAGTCAGATCAGATGAGCAGGGTGGGTGTTCTACTACAGTTATTTGCTTACTGGCTAAAAACCCCATCACAGACAACTATACAATTAAGTTGGCAAACTTGCCACCATCCATTATGCACTGTGGCCATAACAGAAAGAGTTCCAAAATTACTTTGAAGGGTGAACTAGGCACTGGCATCAGTGCATAGCTTCCCAAAAGGAGTGTGTTGAAGGTGACCTTAGTGATAGTCAACAATGAGGTATTGTAATCCGAATACCTTACAATATATTTTCTCCTTTTCAAAATGGGTAATTGAGAATTTCACATAACTAATACCATAACAATATATAATCTTCAAGTGTTTTCTACTGCACCAGCTACTCTGGCCTCTGCACTGGCCTCTTTCCAAAGGGGGATGGAGCCCTCTTAGCTCCTGTGATCTTGGTCTCCCACCTCTTCTTTGCTCTCCTGAGAAATGGCCTTCAGCCTATGAGACAAGAGCTAGGAAGGTTGGCTGGCATTTTTTGTATCCACAACTTTCTTTCTTGCTCCTTATCTCAGTCAGAGCGGCCTTGGCAGGCTAGTTTCATGAGCCAAGGAATTTTGGTATAAGTTTAGTCTTTGCTTGTTACAAACATACAGATTATAGTCCAGGTATCTGACATACATATCTGTAGTTTAATAAAGAGTTTCTTGTGGCTATTTTGTGGTGTATACAGTGATCTGTGGGCTACAGGCTTAAAACATAAAGTACTCCTTGCTGAAATGATACGTAAACTCACGTAAAAATTGCCTTTTAAGACTCCATGGAGAATGCCCTGTGTTGTCGTGGAGTCTCCAGCAGTATCATACTTACTAATAAACCTTTTCTAACTTGGAGAATGTTTCACCAGTTCTTTCTCCAGGGTAAGGACCCAAAAGCGGTAACAATATGCAGCACTTAAAACAATTAAGTCCACAGACTTGTCAGAGCTGTGTGAATGATTAGGATTCACAATTACTGTTTGACTATTTTCTCTTAAGTTTGATACATCTTTTATTGAGTAATTTGGTTTTTCTTAGTATTATAAATTGAAATTCATCTCAGTAATAAATGGATGATTTTTGTGTTCCATTGTGTCTTCTTGGATAGTAAAAGCATCCCTCTATTACCAAATGCAGAGCCCAACTGTAGATTTCCAAACTTCCTAAGGTCTCACTTTCCAAAATAGATAGATTGTTAAATAGACAGATAGATAACCTATAGATAGATAGATAGATAAAATTCCTCTGTTAAGCCCTGGTAGTGTAGGGGGTTAAGTGCTATGCCTGCTAACCAAATGGTCAGCAGTTCAAATCTGTCAGACAGTCCCTGGAAACTCCATGGAGCAGTTCTACCCTGACTTATAGGATCACTATGAGTTAGAACCAACTTGATGGCAGTGGGTTTGTTTGTTTTTTAGGGTTTTTTTTTTGTTGTTGTTGTTGCTTGATTTAGCTCCTTTGAAAGTTTTATTTTTGTATGTATATTTGTTGTTTTGTTTTGTTAGGTACTTACTTTCTCTTGAAGCTTATTACCTAATTTTCACATCATGAAACTGTTAGGCTCTTGTAGAAATTAAAAATAGGTGAGTCTAAAATTTGAATTTATTCATAAATGTAAATCAACCTCCAAAATTAGTCAGCACATCTCAAAGTAAATAAAACATTAAAAGACAGTTTTTTCTTAATTTCAGATGATACACACACATTTGTGAACAGATTTTGAAATATCAGTATTAAAGATCATTTTAAAATACATTAACACTCTCAGTAAAATAACAGTTGTGACGACATCCCTAAATCAGGATATGCTGAATAATAATAAAATATTTTCTAGCCCTGTGTATGAAACACTAATTCCAGTGGTTCTACTTTATTCTGAAAACTAATGTTTTGAAACTTCCATCCAAATGGTTTTGACCACCTAGGCTATCTCAACCACATGGCACTGAGAGGTTACAAAATGTCACCCAAGTTACAACATCTTAAGATTGCTCCTGATTCACTCCTCCAGAAACCCCAAACTAGAAGAGTTCTGGCTTCATTGATTTGACCCTTGTCTCTCCACCCCAAGCTGTCTGTGCTGAAAGATGTAATTTTTTCCAGGGAGCACAAGGCCCTCAAGCTCTTTGACTCCAGTATGTCATCTGTCCCACCACTCAAATGAAAAATGTATTTTTTAGGGCTCAAAATGACTTTTTTCTGAAGCCAAACTTTCTGTTCTCTGGAATGAGTTTCTGACAGCTAACCTTATTTTCCCAAGTCATACATCAACAAAGCCATGCAGACCCAATAGTATATTACACTGACTGGATGAAGTATTACATTCGTCGCTCCTCAGAGCCACGTCACTCAGGTGATGCATTCACTGCGCTGTCACCAAGCCCATGAAAACCTACAAGAGTGACTTAAATCTTCCAAGATGTATTTTTAAAAGGAATATTATTTATTTAGCAAATCTTGTCTAGTTCTGAAATATAGTATCCATTTCTACTCTACCTGGAGAGAGGTAGTTAAGAGGTTTTGAGGGCTTTAAGAAAAAAAATTTGTTTGTGGGAAATGGAGCCAAATGAAAAGAAAAACTTCTCCTTCTCTCCTTAAAACCAGGAGTCCAGCTGTTATTTTTCAATTTTCTTCTAAAACTCTGCTGCAAGAGGAAATGACTACCCTCCACCAGAGCTAGGGACACAGGAGATGAAGTTTCCTTTGGTGCCCATCCACTCGGTTTCTTCATGAGTTTCTTCTCAGGTGTTGGTTCCTCTCATGCCACCTCCTGGAATCCCCAGGCTACTCGTAGCCTCTCACTGGGACAGCATTTGCTACAAGCTGTGCATACCCTCAACTTTCTAGAGTAGAGTAAGACCCTAAACCCCTTACTCTGCCACTCACCAACAAAGTGATATTAGAAACTTCTTTTCCAGGTTGTGTAAAATGGGATAACAACAGTATCACTCAGAATTTTTGTGAGTGTTGAATGAGAGAACACATGAAAAATCAGGAAACAGTGTCTGGCACGTGGAAAGCAAACAAGAGGTCTGACAATTAAGTCTGTGAACTTCAGTGTTCTAAGTGCTGCATACCTCATTGCCAAATATCACTACAGTCACCTCTGAAGTACTGCCCTTGGGAAGCTCTGAACAGATGCGAGTGCCTAATGTACCCTTCAAAGCCATTTTGGAACTCTTTCTGGAATGGCCATTGCACACGGTGGCACAGACTTAATTGTATAGTTTTCTGTGAGGGAATTTTTAGCCAGAAAACAAATAACTGTTTTGGGACACCCAGTGATTTTTTTCTTTACCAGAAGATAAAGGAAATATTGAAAAGAAGACATTTTGAGCACATAAAGGTTAATACTACCACAGATCTTATGGTCATCCCAGAAAAGAGCTCCAAAATTGCCTTGAAGGGTGGACTAGGTGCTGGTGCGGTGTATAGCTTCCAAAGGCGAGTACTTTGAAGGTGAGGGTAGTCATATTTATCAAGGAGGCATGTAGCAGTTTTTCTAGCATAAGTTTGCTAACTTAATTGGTAGTCCTCATAATTAATACTAGCTAATTTACCCTAGGAAACCCTGGTGTCATAGTAATGACTAACCCCACGAAAACCCCGGTGGCTTAGTGGTTAAGAGCTACAGATGCTAACAAAAAGGATGGTGGTTCACAGCCACCAGGTACCCCTTGGAACCTCTATAGGGCAGTTTTACTCCATCCTATAGGGATGCTATGAGTCAGAATTGACTCTACCATAGAGGCCTAAGTTTTGGTTGTTTTTTTTCAAATTAGTGTTACATAGGGTGTTACCAGATTTGGGTCCCCGCCCTAGAGCAGTTGAGCCAATGAAACATAACTCCAAGTTAGAAAGAGAAAGAAAGTTTATTAGGAGGTATGATATCCCTGGAGACTCCACAGCAATGCAGGCTGTTCTCCATGAAGTCTCAAAAGATAAGTTTTACATTAGAGTTTATACATCATTTCAGCAAGAAATATTTCATGTTCTTAAGCATGTAGTCCACAGATAATTTTATACATCACAAAATAACCACAAGAAACTCTTTATTAAACTACAGATATGTATGTGGGACACCTGAACTCTAATCTGCATGTCTGTAACAAAATTTATACAAAGACAAAATTTACACAAAAATTCCTCAGGTAGTATAAGTAGCCTGCACATCCCTTCTGACTGCGATAAGGAACAAGAAAGAAAGTTGTGGATACAAAAAATGCCAGGCAGCCCACCTAGAGGCTTGTTTTCCAGGCTGAAGATCATTTCTCAGGAGAGCAAAGAAGAGGAAGGAGACCAAGATCACAGGACCCGAGAGGCTGTGTGCCCCTTTGGAAAGATGCCAGAGTAGCTGGTGCAGTAAAAAATCCTTTCAGATTATTCAAGTATCATTATGCCATTAGTTATGTGAAGCTCTCAATTACTCATTTTGAAACGAGAAAACATGTAACAGGATGTTAGGGTTATAAGGGTCACTATGGGAAGTCCAGCAGCACAGCGACTGAGCACAATGGCTGCTAATCAAGTAGCTGGCAGTTTAAATACACCAGGCTCTCCTTGGAAACTCTATAGAGCAGTTCTACTCTGTCCTATAGGGTCAATATGAACAGGAAGTCACTGGACAATAGTAGGTTTGGTCTTTTAAAGTCACCATGAGTCAAAATCAACTCCTGGGCAACCGGTTTGAGTCATTTGGCTATTTTCATTTTGAAGGAGCCTCAGTCATACAGAGAAACCCTTGTGTAGGGTTAAGTGCTACGTCCGCTAGCCAGAAAGTTTGAATCTGCCAGGTGCTCCTTGGGAACTCTATGGGGCAGTTCTGCTCTGTTCTATAGCGTTGGAATCAAATTGATGGCAGTGGTTTTTTTTGCTTTGTTATTTGTTTTGTTGTATCTTGTTCTGTTTAGTTTTTTTTTTTTTTTTTTGGTTGTTGTTTTATTTTGTTTTAGTGGTGCAACGGTTAAAGTACCGGGCTGCTAGCCAAAAGATGGTAGATCTGACCGGCCAGCTACTATGCTGGACAAGGACGTGGCCATGTGTTTCCATAAAGGCTTATGGCCTTGAAAACCCTGTGGGGTAGTTCTCTGTTCTGTAGAGTCATTACGGGTCGAAATCTACTTACACCTGTGGGTATGGTTTTTTTCATCACTTTTAGCCTAGTTTCTTTTGCAAAATTATTCAACCTGCTTTCTAATGACTATCTCCTTGCTTTTTATGGAGCACGTTGACACAGAGCCTCTCTCATCTGCAGTGTTACTTCCTTAGGGAGTCTTTACCTAATTACCTCCCTCTGTTTTATGTTTTCATAGATATTTTTCTTTAGTAGTACTTAATGTGCATGCATTTAGTTAACTGTTAAACAATCTGTCTCACTTTGTGGTTAACTAAAGATGGCCACAAATCCTTTATAACTCCTCCCATTGAGAAGTGGAGGCCAGTTTCCTCACCCTTTAAATTTGGGTTAGGAATCCCTGGGTGGTACAAATGTACACACTGTTTTTTTAGGGTCATTTAGAGTCAAAATCAACTCCACAGGCAACTGATTTTAGTTACGTGGTTATTATCGTTTTTAAGGAAACTCAGGTGGCATAGTGGTTAAGTGCTACATCTGCTAATTGAAAAGTCAGCAGTTGAAATCCATCTGTCCTACAGGGTCGCTATGACAGACACTCCTTCGAAGAAAGGCTTGGTGATTTACTTCTGAAAAAATAGTGACTTGAAAACATTATGGAGCCGGTTCTATTCTGATACACACAGGCTAGTCGTCAGTCAGAATCAACTCATTGACAGCTACATAGGTTTTCGTATTGAATCTGGAATACCTTAGTGACTTGATTGACCTGTATGCTTTAATGGAAGTGGCATTCTGCAATTTCAGAAATTAACTCAGAGAAAGCATTGCAGCTTATCCCTTTTTCTTCTCAAACATTCTAAGGAAAGTCAGTGCCCATGTAAGAAATTCACGTATTCTCAGATTTTCATGTTGTGAGCAAGCTCGTGTAAACCTGGGAAATACCACCTGGAGAGAAACCAAGCTCCCAGGTAACAGCACCAAGCTAACAACCAGCTTCTTGAAACTAGATCTCAGAGCTATAATTCAGTTGTCCAAGACAATATCACATGGAGCAGAGACGACTTATCCCGCTATCCCTACTCAAGTTGCAAATTTTAGAGCAAAACAATTATTTCTGTGGTTTTAAACTAAAAAGTTTTGGGGTAGTTTCTCATGCAGCGATAGACGATCGGCAATCTCACCTACACTGTGAATTTCACACATACAGGAGTCAGGTCTACAAATTCACTGTATCATGAGATGCAAACCCTGGTGGTGCCGTGGTTAAGTGCTATGGCTTCTTGACAAATGGCCAGTGGTTAGAATCACCGTGTGCTCCTTGGAGACTCTATGAGGCAGTTTTATTCTGTCACTGTGAGATGCAAATGCCTTGATGGCAATGGGTTTGGGTTTGTATCACCAGCGCCTCACACAGTGCTGGTGTATAGTAGAAGTTCATGAATGAAGTGGAAACATCAAAGGGAATGAGAAGTGGCTGATAAATTTATAAATAAATTTATCTTTGTTATTAAATTAGCAAATTGATTTATTTACCACTTCTAAATAATGATTGCTTTTTCTAGATAAAACAATAGTAATGCGTCACAAGGCACTTTTAGTCAATTCAGCAATAAGTATTGTGAACTAACTCTGTTCTAGCTACTTGAATTACAGTCATAGAGTAGCCTAGTCTCCACTGCTGTTCTCTGCAGTAGGGTTGGCTCCTGACTCATGGCAATTCCATGCACAAAGGAGTTAAACACTGACTAGTCTTGTGCCATTCTCCTGACTGATTGAGAACCAGACTATTGCAATCCACAGGGTTTTCTCTGGTTAACTTTTCAGTCCCCCTTATCTGGATGTTCTGCTGAGCTGGTTAAGCACGTTAGCAACACACAAACTTTCATTGACGGATGGAGGCTGTACATGAAGATGAAGTTCTTTATCTGGAATGGAATCCAGGTCTTCTGTATGTCAGGTGATAATTCTATGACTAAACCACCTACTGCTTCCCTGCACAAGCTTTAACCCCAAACCCTTTGCCACCAACTGGATTCCAACTGATGCCAACATCATAGGACAGAGCAGAACTGCCCAATAGTGCTTCCAGAAGTAGACTGCCACATCTTTCTCTCATGGTTCGCTGGTGGGTTTGAACCGCTGACATTTTGGTTAGCAGTTGAGCACTTAACAATTATGCTAACAGAGCTTCTTTCACAATATTTAAACTCCCTTAATTCACAGTGTAAACCATATTTCTCAAACTGTGGTCCATGGATAGACATCAGAACTACTAAAAATTCCTCATTAAAATTTCAGATCCCTATGCCTCAATTCAGTTCTACTTAATCCAAATCGTTAATGGTGAGACCCTACAATTTGCATTTTTAGGAAGCTTTCACATGATTCCTATACACCTTCAAGTGTGTAACTGGAGCCACGGAGATGTCTTGATCCGCAGTCAACGTCTAAAGCAACGGTCATACTATTCATCCTGCGTCTCTCTCCAGCAGGTACAGATTTAAACCAAGTGTGTGTGTGAGTGTGCATGTGTGAGTGTGCATGTGTGTGTGCATGCATGTGTGTGAGTGTGTATGCACATCCTAAACAGGCACACTGAAGTGCAGAGTGAGGTGCCAAGCAAAAATAGGCTCAAGTGAAGCCAAAGCAAGGTTCAAAATTGTTATTTCTGCAGTCTCTGTATGAGGACAAACAAAACCAGAGTTGTGTTTGCAAAGAGAAAATGGCTGGGAGTCATAGCTTCTACATAGGCTTAACCTCCGCAGACCAATTTTTACTCATTACTAATACAATTATACTTTATAACATTAAGACTAAACATTCCTTCATTTATCAGGTGAAACCAGGTCTATATCAAAGTGTTTCATGAACTTTCTTTGTAATCACAGGCCACTTAATAAAAACAAAACAAAACATGCAATTTCTAAATTCCTCCACACAATCACTCGATAATCACCTGCAGGGAATAGGCTTGCTGAACTTTTTAAAAAATATGTTTTATGTTGACCTTTGAAGATCCCACCTCCAAATATTCTTATCATTAAATATGTTTGAAGAACATTTTTTTTTTCTTAAGTGAAAATACACAAAGGATTACTTTGTGTCCCCAGGTAGCTAGGTATTAAAAGGACAAATAAATTAAATGTGAAGGTGAGTTTTCCCGGATTACATATCTGGTAAACAAAGCAGAAATACCAACCTCTGCTTCCTAGCGCAGTGCTCTTTCCAGTACTAAACTAGCATTTCCTATGTTAAGATTTATTTTATCATTGCAGAGGAAGGTTGAAGTTCCTGACGCTATAATTGGAAAGCAATAAGAGAATTTTTTTCCATCTCTCTTTTTTTTTTTATTTAATATGATTGAGTGAAAATGTACATTCCCGTATAAATTTACATGCCCGCCTATAAGCAGCTTCCACTGCTGTCCCTGTCTGGTGACAGCACACTATTCCTCTCTGCTCCATACATGTCTCTTCCTCCCAACAGTCTCCTTTCCCCTTCTCTCCAACCACTTTCCTTCCTCCAACCAGAGGTCAGCAGGATGATATCCTATAGATGTATAGAACCATAAAGTGCATCTAATATATGGTCACTCTGTGAATGGACTTGGCAATAAGAGAAATAATTTTATGGCAGATCCTCAAAGAACACTATCTAGGTTTCTACTTGTTCCTTTCTTGGTTATATACGGCCTGTAGAAAGATTTGAAAATAATTTTTCATCATATACATGCAATGCCAGCAGTGTCTTGCAGAAATTAGATGAACAATAAATTATTAATGATGAACAAGTGAATGAAAGTTTGGAGAGAAGACTTTCTGAGTCAATGTTATGTTGGAATGAATGTTGGCAGTTTTATCAAATTGGACATAGTAGGCAGGGTGCCATACCTGGAGCCACAGAGATGTCTTGATCTGCAGTCAGTGTCTAAAGCAACGGTCAAACTATTCAACCTGTCTCTCTCTCCAGCAGGTGCAGATTTAACCACATGTGCATGTGAGTGAGTGAGTGTGTCTGTGTGTGTGTGTGTGTATTCCCATCCTAAACAGGCACACTGAAGTGCAGAGTGAGGTGTCCAAGCAAAAACAGGCCTTCAAGTGAAGCCGAAGCAAGGTTCAAAACTATTATTTCTGCAGTCTCTGTATGAGGACAAACAAAACCAGAGCTGTGTTTGCAAAGAGACAATGGCTTAGAGTCACAGAATTTCCATAGGCTTAACCTCCACAGCCCAATTTTTACTCATTATTAATATAATCATACGTCATCACATTAAGACTAAATATTCCTTCATTTATCAGACTTTTTTGAGAGCTTGCCATATGAAATGGACGGTTTCAAGTGGGAGGATGAGAAGACAGACGGACATAGCTTCTCCTTGCCAGTTGGCTCGTGGGCAACAGACGGTACCTGGCCAAGTAAGCATCTGGAAATTAAAAAAAAAAAAAAAAAAATCGTGTCCACCACTTGCTTATGAAAGATCCAGATCAAGTGCTATGGGATATTTGTGTGATGTGTGTTTAACTGTAGGGAGTAAAATCTGGGAGGTCTTTTGAAGAAGCTGTGATATTTGAACTGAGCCTAGAAGGATTTCATCAGGAGGAGCTGGAAAACATTGTAGGTATAGGAAATAACATGAGCACATCAAAGAAGTGCCAAGCACATTTTTGTCACCAACCAAAAAAATAAAAAAACATTGCCATCGATTTGATTTCCACAGTGACCCTATAGGACAGAATAGAACTGCATCATAGTTTCCAAGGAGCAGGTGGTAGATTTGAACTGCTAACCTTTTGGTTAGTAGCGAAGTTCTTAGCACATTTCAGTCTGGACTGGAAAGTTTTCCAGTCCCCTCTGTCCGTATGTGGCTGATCTTTGTCTGTCTGAGTCATCTGGTACTGATCTAACAGAAATATCACGAGTGGGGAACTTTAACAAAGAAAAGCTTGTTCTTATACAGTCCAGCAGGCTACAAGTCCAAATTCAGGGTGTCTGCTCCAGCGGAAAGCTTTGTGTTTGTCACCTCTGGAGGAAGGTCTATGTGTTACATCAGTCTTTTTTCAGGGAGCATCTTGGCATAAGAACCTCAGGTCTGAGGGTTGTGCCTTGCTCCTGGGCTGCTTTCTTGATGGTGTGAGATTCCCAGCTCTCTACTTGCTTCCCTTTCCTTTTATCCCACAAGAGACAAAAGTCATATTGCTGTGCACATTCTTGAGGGGACACAATTCAATCTATGACACTATTGTACTGGACAGCCCATGCTATCAAGCAGAACTTTTTAAACTGACGGGAATTTGGTAGAACTGCGTGGTCTAACACAGCAGCCACTTACCCTCTGTAGGTAACTTGACATGTGTCTGTTGTGGATGGGGTACTGAGTTTTTCATCCTACTTAATTTTAATTAATTTCCACCTACATTTAAAGTGTCACATGTGGCTAATGGCTACAGTATCAAAGAGTGTAGCTCTAAGGAATGGGGAGTTAAAGTGCTCTACGAAGGAGCAGATCCTTCAGAGAACTCAAATGTGGGGCTATCAGGAGAAAAGGAAAATACAATCTTTATGGGGGTACACCCCCACAGTACTTTACAGAGGAGTTTTCCTAAGCCAAAGAATAATTAAAGTTGCCATGTTTTCTAACTCCTATCTGATCTATCATGACGTCTATAAACAGCAGTGCTATTTACCTGAAATTACCCAGTCAAATCTCATGCTATGCCAAGCGATCACTCAGAAAATAGCTTGTGTCACCCCTGTGTAATTTTAACATCTTTACTTTTCTTCAGTTGGTTCACGTCCTACAGTGTCTGATGACCTTTAAATATTTTACCCACATATAACTCCAAGGGGGTAAAACTGATGAAAATGGATAAAGCCTTAGAAACACGCAATTGCAGTGGTTTCATTAAAAACGAAGTGTGTGCCTAGTAGCTTAATTCTTTGCATCACTATGATACACAAGTCCTCAAGTTAATGGTCAAACTTTCCCCCCATCTTATAATGAACCATAAAATTGCAGTTGGCAATTAAGAGTACTGTAGTAGATAAGCAAGGCAATTTTCCTCATCATTTTTCCTTTTGTTGCCAGTCTTGTTTCTAAGTCCATTGCCTTTTCAATGAACTGTAAAGTGAATATTCAAGACCGTGCAGTGCCCAAGCCTTCTCCCCTTAGGTCAAGCCAGGCTGATTTTGAGCTGTTCATTTTAAATAGGTTATGCCACGTAAAAGGTATTTCCAGAAATTTTTTTCTTAGGTGTTGCACTTCTAGAACTTGGACTTAATTGAATAAGAGCACTTCTCTTTTTTATTGTTTTAAGAGACACTCTAGAATTTTCTCTTGCATATACACATTTGAAAATCTAACATTTCTGGTAATTCAAACGCTATCATGAATTATGATACTGTAAATTATTATATATTGATAATTCCTTCTTTAGATGTTTTATAAATACAGATTTAAATATGAGCAAAGAACTTACTTTGCCACTTTGTTCATTACAAATCTTTTACTCAAAGGCGATGAGTCCCTAAATGTCCTTTGAGGAGAGATTATGGTGGTTGCTGGGACCGGTTTGTTAATTCTTTTGAAATTCATCTGTAAAATAGGAATGATAACATCCATTTCATGCGAATGATACAAGAATTAAATAGTAGAATAGTTATATGACAATTGGTGTTCAGTAACTCAATACATGAAAAATGTTACTGCCATGAATGAATACTACGTTTGTTACTATTTTGGCTAGTTGTTGTTGTGGATAAACTCTGATATCTCACAGCCTTAACACAAAAGAATTTTATTTCTTGCAGATAAAAAAATGTCTGACTGGCAGGTGGCTCTCCTGCAGGTGATCAATAAAGGACACAGATTACTTCTGTCTTTACGAGTAACCAAATGCACTGGAGGCAACTCTGACTCACAGCAACTGTATGCGCGCTGGATTCAACCTACGCTCCATAGACTGTCAATGGCTGATTTTTTAGAAGCAGATCACCAGGCCTTTCCTGTGACGTGCCCCTGGGTAGACTTGAGCCTCCAGGCATTTGGTTATTAGCCCAGCCTATTAATCATTTGCATCACCCACAGACTCCTCCTTTATCTTACAGTTACATAATCTTCAACAAGTAGTGGTCATATTTGCCCTTGAGATATATCCATTTCACACCAAAGAAAACCAAATGCGCTGCCATCTCGTTGATTTGAACTCATAGTGACCCTCTAGGACAGAAGAGAACTGCCCCTGCAGAGTTTCCAAGGCTACCATCCTTACAGAAGCCAACTATCATACCTTTCTCTCTGACAGAGACTCTGACCGGGGTTCGATCCACTGACCTTACGGTTAGCAATGAAGCACTTAATCACTGCACTACCAAGACTCCTTATATCCATTCCTGCCAGCTGAGAGTAAAAAGAATGTTGACAAACACCGGGAGGTTTTAAGTGGCCCGTATCATCTCAGCACACATTCCACACTGTGCTTGACCCAACATGACTCCTAGGAAAACTGGAAAATGTAGTCTAGCTAACTACCCAGGAGAAAGTGGTAATAGATTTTATCGACATATAGCTGTCCCTGTCACAAGCATAGTTACTTTCTCATAGCAGCTACCCAGCTCTATTCATGAGTTCTTGGGACTCTTATTTGTAGAAATACTCTGGTCTTCAGTAACTGAAATTTAAACAAAAAAATTGAACAGCTTTGTTTGGGAGCAATGAATCCAGTGCAGACCCGTTAAGAAGGAAGCCTGCTCTCTAGGGAGTAGCCTTTTCCGGAGGAGGCTCTCTGGTCAAAGGGGAGGCTCCCAGGCAGCAGGCGGCAATCCTTGGGGAATGGTCACTGTGGAAAGGCAGCTGCGGAAATCCCAGTGCGGCTGCATTGTTGTTCTTTCCAAATTAAAAATGATCCTTTTTGATTTCTGAGTGACAACGCTGCCACTGGGATACAGATTCTCAGTTTGTTATGCCATTTTTCATTGTATTGTCAACAGCGTCACAGAGTATGGACCAACAGGAAATAAGAAACAATGTGTGAGTATCGATTTTAGTATATTATTTGTAACAGATGAGAGTAAACGTAGCCATTTTTCAGGGTGGACTCCTGAAACTTCCTTCACTGACTCCTATTCAAACAGAAAAATTTCTTCAACCTTACGTTTCCCTTTTGCTTCAGTTAACCCCTGTCTTTCTCCACATCTTAAGATTCGTCTGCATTTGCTATTGTTACCAACTCACCGTCTACTCTCTCTAAACTTTGGCCATTTGATTTCCCTCTGCTTTGCACTGTAATGGAAATATTCTTAACATGGGATCAAGGCATTTTATGCTTTTCCTCTCACTTTTAATTTTATTTCTCTGTAGCATTTATCCTAGTTGACTAATCCCAGAGGGTATTTCTCCTCTGCCTGATGTTCGTAAGGAAATGCTGGTGACGTTGTGGTTAAGTAGAAGGTCTACTAACCAAAAGGTTGCTAGATGGTCCTTGGAAACTCCATGGGGCAGTCTACTGTGACCTATAGTATCACTATGAGTCGGAATCCACTTGGGAACAGTGGGTTGGGTTTGGTTTTTGTGTTTTTAAGCCAGAAATTTAATTATATCTGTCATCTGTAGCTACTGCTACAGGGTCTGAATCTAATCTATCTCAGCTCCAGTTTGTTTATTTTAATACATTTAGGTTATTATCATATCTTTGCCTAAATCACTGAAACATACAAAAGCCACTGGAGTGGTAACTTTGCCTTCCTCTCAGCCCAATTAATTTACTGTTTCATCTGAAATCAAGGTGGTTGCTTTAAAATATGTACCTCTTTAGGCCCCTTCCTGAATGACATAGTAGAAGTTTTCATTATTTCTCTTATAGTAGTCAGGATAACCAGTTGCCCACAAGTCAATTCCAACTCATGGTGACCTCAGTTGTGTCAGAATATAGCTGTGCTTCACATTTTCAGTGCTGATTTTTCAGAAGTAGATTGGCAGGCCTGTCTTCCAAGGTGCCTCTGAGTAGATTCAAACTTCCAACCTGTCCATTAGCAGCCAAGCATTCTAACCATTTATGCTACCAGGTACTCTGTGATTTAAAAAAGAAAAAAACAAAAGCCATCAAGTCAATTCTGAATCACAGTGACGCTATAAGACAGAGTAGAACTGCCCCGTAGGGTTTCCAAGGCTATAAATGCTTGTGGAAGTAGGCTATCCCATTGTTCTCCCGCAGAGCAGCTGGTCCATTTGAACTGCCACTCTTTCAGTTAGCAGTCAAGCTCTTCATCATTGACCCAGGTCTTCTTATTGCTCTTCATTTCTGCTGGGTCAGTTTGTCACCCAACTTTTGACTCTTTTGGGCAAAGCTGTCTGAACTTCTTTTTTGCGCAAGGATGTCAGAACTTGAATGAGGAAATTCATAATAGAAAGATTCCTAAATAACACAGAATAGAGCTCAAAATTTGTAAGTCAGTGGGATGAGCAAACAATAATCAGAAAATTATTCTTTTTTTTGTTCTTATTCTCGAGTTTCATGGTATGTGCATCCAGTGAAGTCTTATGAAGCCCGATGAGTCCGCGAACTTAATTATTATAGGTGCTACATACTTCCCTGCTCACTATCACTATGGTCACCTTTGAAGTACTTCCCCTGGGAAGCTACGCACTGACACCAGTGCCTAGACTACCATTCAGAGAACTTTTGGAACCCTTTCTGGAATGGCTGGTGTGTACGGTGCCACCATGGCAAGTTCATGAACTTAATTATATAGTTTTCTGTGAGAGAGTTTTCAGCCAGTAAACAAATAACTATGTTGAAACACCCTCCCTACTCACCTGATATGGCCCCAATGGCTTTTTTCTTTACCCAAAGATAAAGGAAATATTGAAAGGATGACATTTTGATGACATTTAGGACATCAAGGGTAATATGACGAAGCTCTGATGACCATTCCAGAAAAAGAGATTCAAAATTGCTTTGAAGGGGAGTTCTTCGAAGGTGACCGTAGTGATACTCAGCAATGAGGTATGTAGCATTTTTTCTAGGATGAGTTCACAATCTTAACTGTCAGAAAAGCTTAATAGCTTTTATGAGAAGGGTAAGTTCTTACATATGCTGTTCAATTCACTGAAGACAGGATGTATCTCAGAGAAAATAAATAGAATCTGTGTTTTTGTTAGGCTTTCTTGTTTTTCTCTATTTCTGTTTTTGCTGAAATCAAAATGACTTCTTTCAAGATACTGTTATTTCAGCATAGTCAATAAAGTCCTTCTTTTATGACCAGTCCTTCTAGACATTTGAGGTAGTATGATACATACCCATTAGAATACAGTCATTTCCAAGCAGCCACAGCAAAAGCAAACAGCCGAGAGTTGCGTTGATCATAGTGCTTTCTGTTTACTTAAGAAGGCTGTGGGTAGAGTCTACAAGGGTTAGAGCGGCTCAGTGGGATTCTGCTGTTGTTGTTGTTCTTTGGTGCCATGAAGTCAGGTCTGACTCACAGCAGTCCTATGCACCACAGAACAAAATGCTGCCCAGTCCTGTGCCATGCCCACAATTGTTTTTATGCTTAAGCTCGTTATTGTAGCCACTGTGTCAATCCATCTACTTGATGGCCTTCCTCTTTTTCGTCACCCTCTTCTTTACCAGGCATAAAGTCCTTCTCCAGGGGCCGATCCGTCCTAACAATACATCCAAAGTATGTGAGATGCAGCCTCGTTATCTTTGCTTCCAAGGAGCACTCTGGTTGCACCTCGTCCACAAAAGATCTTTTTGTTCTTTGGGCAGTCCATGGTATGTTCAGTGTTCTTTCCAACACCACAATTCTGTTAAAACAGGATATATTTCAATTTTCTGGCCTATTACACATAGTTCCAAATATGAGACTGCACCCAAAGACACTTGGGATAAAAGGGCAGGCAGTCTACTCCTGGAAAATCAGCCACTGAAAAGTGTATTGAACACAGCTGTATTCTGAACACAGCTCTATTCTGAGATCACCATGAGTTGGGTTGACTCCATGGTAACTGTGTTATTTTTAGCGTTACACTCTTGGCAAACTGTTCTCGCATATAGCTCTTCTCATCCTTACAACGCTCTCTCGGAGAGGTACTATTGTCCCCATTTCATAGAAGGGGAAAATGAGGTTCCAGGAGGTGAAACAGAGGGCAACAATGAGGCTCTGTGTCTTCCCAATCTAAAACCAGCAACCTTGCCACTTTGCCAATATAAATATTCAAAATACACCATAGAAGAGGTTTGAAAGCTTATGCTTTGGAATCAGTCAGGATTGGTTCTGAATTAGAGTTCTGGCTTTAGGGAAACGTGTGAAGTAAGAGCATAATACGGTATAACCTGTGAAAAGCAGAACCTGTGTCAGGCAGAAACCTGTCAGAGAGGGAAAACGCAAATATTAAAACAAGTGATAGAAAAGTGGTAAAGCTGTCAAAGGCAGAAAACTTGTGAGACTTAAAAAACAAGGGAGTGCTTTTGAGTTCTGGTTTTCACAGCTTTCAGTGTAATAGGATCATCTCATAAAGTTCTTCAAGGATCAAATAAAATTATTCACACAACATGTTTGGTGTATATGAAGCACATGATTAGTCTTAGCTATTATTATCAGTAATACTAGCATTGCTTGAGCATAGAACATGGGGCTGGCACCGTTCTAGGCATATTTCATATATTAACTCAAAATTAGTAACAGCATTAAATAAGATTAAGTGCTTCGGAAAAAAAGAGGTTTATTGAATAAGCAAATCAACTCAACAAGTGCTTCTGAGTATCGACCCTTTGCCCAGCAGTCTTCGAGCTGGTAGTGTTTCCTCTTGCAGGATTTATATTTGGGTAGCAGGGACAAACAACGGAAAAGCCTGACTGCACATAGTGATGAGTGAAAGGAGGAAAAATGTGGCAGGATGTTGGATGAGCAGTTGGACAACGCAATGCCAGTTGTCATGGAGTCTATTCCAACTCAGAGAGACTCCATGTGTGATAGTTTTTACAAAATGTTTGCAAATTCTTTGACATCCTTCCTCCAAAAGGGAAATTTAATTATGCTTCCCTTGAATATGGGACATCCGAAGTGACTGACTTCCAACAAACAGAAGTTGGCAGACAGGAATACAGCAGAAGTGACACGGCATGAGTAATTCACAAAGCTAGGTCACAAATGGTGATTTGGCTTCTACCTAGCTAATAGCTCTCACTCTAACACAAACACACACACACACACACACACACAAACAAATACACATACGCACACACTGACATGCTTCTGGAGCTCTGCAATCTGGCTAACCTGAAGAAGCAGTAGGCTACCTAGAGACAGGTGTCAGAAGAGCTCCAGCTGGTAAGTCCTCTCAGTTCAGGTGGCAGGCCTGCTCGTGAGTGAACCTTCTGACGAGACCCAGCCCCAGGTGACTACAGCAAAAACGAGCTGTTCCCACCAAGCTCTGCCTGGGCTACATATTTTAAAATAAAATACATGTTGTTTTAAGCCATGAAATTTGGGGTGCCTAGTTATACAACTATAATAGCTGGAACGGAATGTACTTTAAACAGGGTATGGGTAAGGTCATTTGAAGAGCAGATATTGGAACAGAAACATGAATAATGTAAGACAGTGAGACCTGGGAGACAAACTCTAGCTGGAAACAGAAAGGCCCTGATGTGAAATCACACTCTGTATTTTCAAGGGATAAGAAGCAGTCCACAGTCCTGAAGACACAGCAGGTTGGTGCTCGGCTGCTAACCGAAAAGTCAGCAGCTGGAACTCACCAGCAACTTCTGGAAAGAAACACTTGGCTAAATGTTCCTGTAAAAATTACGGCCTAGGAAACCCCACATGGCAATTCTACCCTGTCCTGCAGGGTCATTATGAACTTAAACTGCCCAACCCCCGAGCACCCAAACGAAATCCACTGCCAACAAGTTGATTCTGGCTCATGGTGTCCCTAGAATATACAGTAGAACAGCTCCATAGTATTGCCAACGAGCACCCGGTGGATTCAAACTGCTGACCTTTTTGATTAGAAGAGTAGCCCTACTCCAAACCAAAACACACCCACTGCCACTAGGTCAATTCCAACTCGTAGCAACCCTAATAGAACAAAGGAGAACTGCTCCACCAAGTTTCCAAGGAGCCCCTGGTGAATTTGAACTACTGACTTTTTTGGTTGGCAGACATAGCACTTAACCACTACTCCACCAGGATTTCCACTCCCAATAAATAAGAATTTCCATTTTAACAATATCCCCCATGTGATTCTCATGCAGCTTAAAGTCTGAAAAGCATTGTTTATACAAATTAGAGACATCAGGTAGAAAGTTGGTATCTGAGGGTTAGTCTGGACTGGACAATTTTTTTAAAAATAGGCTTTTATTAAAATTCTTGAGCTATGTAATATGAACCTTTAGAATTATTGTTACCATGTAGTAATAGAGACACTAGTATTTATTACTAGAAGGATCTGCATACTTCCCTCTGAGAACTGTCTGTGAGTTTGTGAAGAAGTGAGGTTTTTCTTAAAGAGTATGTTCTCTGTCTTGAACCTCCTTTTCTCTTTTGGATTCTTTCTAACAGAAGAATATAGTATTTTGTGAGATTCCAGATAACTGTGTTGAATTTCCATAGTTAAAAAATGTATTCTCTTGCTACCAGAAACTAAAAGGCTATCAGTAGAAATTCCTGTTATTCTGCATGGTTTGGGCTCCCAAGCTATACTTAACAGCTGTTTTGTTTTTCAGACATAAATTGAAAACTTTCAGTTTCACAGCTATGGCAAACTCAGCTGTTTTCCTTAAAATGCAAGCCAAGCCCCAGGCTGTTAATAATGATGATGATAATAATAATTAGTTTTCACAAACTTTTTTTCTTTTCATCTAATACCATATGCATGATATTTTTAAGACCTTAAACAACACAAAGGACACTGAAGCGCTTCAGTAATGATTATGGAGACCAAATTATCCTTCAAGTTCCTGCAGTTTGTAGATAAGAGCATTTTTTAAAGTTTTATGCAGAGTTCAAGATTACTAGAAATGTAAATTTCACGTGAGTAGGTTCACCCAGAAAGTTGGAAGACAAGATTAGAAAGATCTTCTTAAATTAGCTTCTGCCTCCAACCTCCGCACCAAGCAGGTAACAAGCAAGTTGAAAGTGTTGAATATAAAGCATTCCTACATCAAATTTAAGACCCTTAAGGTTACAGAAAATAGATTCTATAAAACTAAATCCAAAATATGTATTATTTCTCCTAGGATACTATTGTACCAAACCATACCTGATGGCAAAAATCCAATTATGGTAGTAAAGGATGCTCTCTGTTACTCCTTCTTCAAGTCAAGGGAAACCATAAAATGAGGTGCACTGGAAGCAACTGTCTTAATAAATACATGGGCTTACATTTTGTATCTCTTTTGTGTTCATGAGAAAAAGAAAATGAGTAAAAGCACCCTTCCATGTGCAAGTGACTTCCATATAGGGTTTTCATTTTTTCCAAGAAATAGTCCAGAGGGGAGAAAGAAATGACTGTTTTAAAAAATAATACTAAGACGTGCTCTAAGGCAGTATGGTGTAATGGTTAGGCATCAAGGCTCTGGAGGGAAAGCGTCCAGGATCGAATCCTAACTTTAGGGAGTTTTATGGTTTGGAACTGAAACCCTGGTAGCATAGCGGTTAAATGCTACAGCTGTTAACCGAATTTAAATTTGGTTGTTTCAAATTCAGAAATTCAAATCTGCCAAGTGCTCCTTGGAAACTCTAGAAGACAGTTCTACTGTATCTATAGAGTTCTTATAAGTCAGATTCTACTCAACAGCGGTGAGTTCATGACTTGGAACAAGTCAGATTTTTCTGAACCTCAGTTTCCTTTTTAGTAAAAGAGGGATAATTAATAGTTCTGCTCTCTGAAAAGGAATCAGATTAAATAAAACGGTGCATGTAACCATCTGTCAAATAGTCAGTGCTCAAAAATATTAGCTATTACCATCAGCTTAGACTTTATCAAAGAGATACTCTTCTAGGCAGACAGAGTTTCATCTCCCTGCACCAACCAGCCTGATTTGCATTGCTTTGGGGCTGGCTCATTTAAAGCCTAGAAAATTACAAAGACTCCACGAATACAATAACAGCGTGATACCTTCCTGGTTGCTACACTAGAGAACAGTAGGGGCGATGACAGAAAAGATGACTTTGTGGTTCTCAGGAATCCAGTTGTGGAGAAAATCACACCGCAGTAAACTCGAGAGTCTGGACTGTGCTGATAAATTCTGTTTTCAAGTGAATGTTTCATTTCTGCTTCATCAGTCTAATGAACCCAGTTTGTCTAATCAGCAGAATATAGATAGTTCTAAAGCAGTCTTTTAGTTGCTGAAAATAGGCCGCCACTGGAGGTGAGAAAAATGAAACCTTTATCTTATTGAAATCACAAAGAAAAGACAGTTTCCTGTTCCTGCTTTCTCTCCCTCAGTGAGTAACTATGATTTATTCAGCATCTCATTGCTGTTTTCTCTGAGTCTTTGTTCCCAAGCTGATAGCCCCCAGTGTTGGCTCATTGTTACAACTAATGACCACATGGTAACAAGAGGGGTCTGTTTCCTGCTGCCTGCCAGCCAGCCTACCTGAACCCTGTGCATCTCTATCCCCGCAGCGACTTAGTGGAGAGAAGACAGACACACTGAACAAGTCGGAGTGCCAAGGTCAGTCCTGCCACTTACAGGCTGTGTGGTTTGGCAAAGGAATTTAACCTTGTTTCCAAATCTCAGCTTTCCATTTGCAGCATGGGAATTATGATAACACTTGAAAGAACTCCCTGATATAAAAAGGCTTAGTGAGTGTTTGTTCATCTTGAGGCTGATTCCAGAACCTCTGAATTTAATCATAAGCTTTTTTCTTTTAAGTCAAATAAACACTTCCTGTTTGCTTTCCAGTACTTGAAGCTTCAGGTGACTCCCCTGAGTGACAGCAAGTGTTTTGAGGTTGCCTTAAAACCAAAAAAAACAAACCTGTTTCCATGAAGTTGATACTGATTCATAGTGACCCTATAGGACAGAGTGCTTGAACTGCCTTTTGCAGTTTCCGAGGAGCACCTGGTGGACTTAAACTAACGTTTTGGACAGCAGCCAGAGCTCATAACCACTATACCGGTAGGACTGCCCATGCCTTTGGAAAGTAGGTCCTGGGGGTGATTGTTATAACTGCACTGTTCCTGCCACAGGGCTTCTAGATTCATCTGGGGTAGGGGGGGAGGTGATACTTTGAGAGAAAGTAATAATAATATCAGTTTGGACACCCAAAACGCAGTGTGATTACAAAATAAAAAATAAAAAAACAACTTCCTTGTTGATTACACAAGGAATTTTTGAAGACCATAGATCACACAGAGCTATCCAATAGAAAAATAACATAAGCCACACGGGTAATTTAAAATTTTCTGTTAGTCATATTGAAAAGGGAAAAGAAACAACTGAAATGCACTTTAATAATAGAATTAAATAATCCAGTATATCTGAAAAAATGTTTCAACATGCAATCAATATAAAAAATTTATAGTAATCTGTTTTACTTTTTTGGTACTAAATCTTCAAAATCTAATGTGTGTTTTTCATTCACAGCACATTGCAATCCAGACTAGCCATGTTTCAAATTCTCAATACCCATCTATGGCAACTGGCTACCATATTGAATAGTGCTAGTATAGGGAACTTAGTTTGCAGTTGTGCTGAAAATTATTATTTTAAATCTATAAGCCATTTAGTAAGATCAATGTATATGTCATTTTCAAAAGTTTGCCTCTGGTTAGAAACTGGCTTGAAGAGAAAAATCATAGCACAGCACTAACAGCAAAGATGAACTATTTGGAGAACAAACCTTCCGATTTTAAAACTATTGATGTTTGATCAGTGCCCTCTGCTGTTCATGTGGCAGATTAAACCACAGAAAAAGAAAAGTTTGATCACCATTGACATGGCTTAGACCTGAGCATCAGTTTTCATATAATACAGTGATTTAGTTGTTAATAAAACCTACTGCTGTCAAGACGGTTCTGACTCATAGTGACCATAGGTCAGTGTAGAACTTTCCCATAGAGTTTCCACGAAGCATCTGGAGAATTTGAACTGCCAACATTTTGTTTAGCAGCTGCAGCGCTTAACCACTTCACCACCAGGCTTTCCATGGATAGAATGGCATCCCTCAAAACTACACATCAACTTGGCTAGGCCATAACTTCTGATATAGTGTGATTATCCTCCATTCTGTAATCCTTTGTAAGTTCTAGCCTCTGAGCCTATGGTATCACAGCAGTTAGTAGCTACAGAGGCTAACTAAAAGGTCAGCAGTTCAAGCTTACCAGTCACTCTTGGAAAACCCTGTAAGGGAAGCTCTACTCTGTCCTATACAGTTGCTCTAAAGCAGAATACACTCAATGATAATGGGTTTGGGGTTTGGGGGGGATATGCCTACAGCTATGGTCCCATTTAGGAGTGATCCATTATGTTAATGAGGCAAGAGCAGGGTGGGATGCATTTCTGATCTAGTGTAAAGTAAGATTCCCTGGGGTGTGGCCTGCATCACCTTGTATCTTACAAGAGATGAAAGGAGAGAGAAGCAAATAGAGAGAAACCTACTACCACCAAGAAAGAAGAGCCGGGAGAGGCACATAACCTTTGGATCCAGAGTCCCTACACTGAGAACCTCAGATATCCAGGGGAAGATTAATGATGACCTTTCCCCACAGCGGTTCTACTCTGACCTCTAGGGTCTCTATATGCTGGACCCACCTTGACAGTAGTGGCTGGCTTGGCTTCCCCACAGTGGAGAGAGAGAAAGCTTTCCTCTAGAGATGTGTCTTAGTCATCTAGTAATGCTGTAACAGAAATATCACAAATGGATGGCTTTAGCAAAGAGAAATTTATTTTTGTAACCATAAAACATAGACTTGTGCTGCCTGCCACAAAGCCAATACCGAGACAGGGATGAGGTGAGTGATCAAGAGCTTTATTGTAAATCAAAATACAAGAGAAAAGAGGAAGTGAGTCCTGAAAGCCTATCTGATTTCTTCAGTCAGGCAGAGGGTTTTTACCGAGTAGCTAAGGGTGAAACTTTGGGTACGGGGGACAGTATTTGTGGAAGATTGTGGACAATTCATGGAGGGAGTCTGGAGGTGGCCATCTGGAGCCTGGAGAAGAGCTATCCAGAGATAGGAGACAGATGTCCAGAGCCCAGAGAGGGTCCACCCAGAGTTCTCCAGCAGTGGGTATCAGGATGGGGGAGCGGGGAGTTGGTGGCTGGTACCTCCACGTGTTTGGTGATCCAGCCAGCCAGCCAAGAGAGAACCTAAAACAAAGCAGCTATAATGATTTTCTCATACCTCATTCCTGGTACATCACCTCCTCTTCTCATAGTTCCAGTGGGTTAAAAATGAATGTATAATCTCTCTGGGACTAAGTAGTAACAGGAAGCTGGGACTTTAAGAAAAAACAGGTATACATGGAAATAAATGGAGTAAGTCCTGTACAGTTCTTTATGCCGCCTACTTCATTTTCATTACAGAAAAGCAGGGGAAAAGTCCCAATTCAGGGCATCAGCTTTAGGCGCAGTCTTCCGCTGTTGGCTCTGACGGAAAGTCCTAGTCATCAGTCTTACCCTGGACTGGGAGCTTCTGAGGCACAGGTACCTGGGTCCTTTCTAAAGGACTGGCTCTGCTCCGGGCTCTGCTCACTTGGTGGTAAGAGGTCCCAAATCTCTGCTTCCTCCCCTTTTCTTTATATCCTGAGTGATTTACCTCAGGCAGATACAGCCTTACACATAGAGTCCAGCCCCACCAACCCAACTGCTGCCCAACCTCCCTCAGCATCACAGAGGCAGGTTTTACAGCATACGCAAACATCACACAACGCCAGAAATCACAGCCTGGCCAAATTGCTGCACATAGTTTTTTGAGGACACTGATTTCAGACTTCTAGCTTCCTAACTGTGAGAGAATATATTTCTGTTTGTTAAAGCCACCTGTTTGTGGTATTTCTTTTATAGCCGCACTGGTTACCTAAGACAGCTTATAAGAGAGATGGTGAGACACAGACACACAGAGGAGATGGCCGTGTGAAGACACAGGCAGAGACTGAAGCGATGCGACCACAAGTCAAGGATCACAAGGGGCCACCAGCAGACAGAAGACAGAAGGAAGGAGTCAGCCCAGAACCTTAGAAGGGAACAAGACCCTACCGATGCCTTGACTTCAGACTCCAGCCTCCAAACTTCTGAGAGTATAAATCCCTGTTGGTTTAAGCCATCCAGGTTTTGTGCTTTGTTGTTATAACCACAGGAAACAGATACCGGAGCTGAGAGGCTGATCTTTTAATAGCAAGTAATCTCAGCTAGCAGCTGAGAGGCTGAATGTAGAAATCCATATTCACATTCATCCCCCTGTGGCTGTATTGTTCAGAAAATGAAGATGTATCAGAAATTAATATGCATGGCCTTACAATTGTTCATAATAAAAGTGCTCCATGTCAAACCAAAACATCAAGACGGGACTACAAATATAGGTAGCATTTCTCTACTGCCACAGAGATCATATAAATAGGCAGTACTTAAATTTAACCTCATGCTTCTTTTTGAAAAAGTAACAACAGCAACAAAATCCAAACCCATAGTCATTAAGTCAATTTCAACTCATAGCGATCCTATAGGACAAAGTAGAACCATCCCATAGGGTTTCCAAGGCTGCAAATCTTTATGGAAGAAAACAGCCTCATCTTTCTCCCACCTACAAGCTAACGGTTTCAAACCACTGGCTTTTTGGTAAGCAGCACCTCTTAAAAACAGTATTGAAAAGTAATGTCTCTGGAGTCAGACAGAGCTCAGCATGAATTCTAGATTCTATTTGATGGGGGCATGTACTTAATTTTATGAGCCATAGTTTCCTCATCTGTAATATGGGGTAAGGTGACTCATTTCATTGTGTTGCTATGGGGACTGAATGAAACAATGCCTGCAAAGGTCCTGAAGCATGACAAGTGCTTAGGAAAACAATTAACAAAATAGATGAATTTTAGAATCTTTAGAGAACAGTGCAAGTAGAAATCACGATTATTTATAAATTGAATTCTGCTTAGTCCTTAGTAGATTACTTGACAAACACAGAAAACATGAAACTGTCACCACACTTCTTATTCTCACTTCCACTGCACTATTTTAGACTCTCGATTCCTTTGGCTGGACTTTTACAATTGCCCTGTGCTCTCCTTTGACCCATATTAAGGCACTCACAACTTAGTGCCTTAAAACAAGGGCTTTGAAACAGTGGTTCGAACCGGTTGGTTCTTGTTTGAACTCCTGCTGAGAATCTAAACTTTCATTTCAGACATACTGGATCAAAATGCACATCGAAACAAGATCTCCAGGCAATTCCTGTGTATAATAAATGCTGAGAACCACTGCTTACTGGTAGGAGCCCTGGTGGCACAGTTGTTAAGCACAAGGCTGCTAATTGAAAGATTGATGATTTGAACCCACGAACAGCTCCATGGGAGAAATATGTGGTAGTTTTCTTCTGTAAGGAATATAGTCTTGGGAACTCTATGGAACAATTCTGCCCTGTCCTGTAGAGTCACTGTAAGTGGAAATCAACTCTACAGCAGTGGTTTGGGTTTCTTGTTCCATTAGTGGTTCTCAGAACTGGTCTCTTACCAGCAACATTAGCATGGCCTGAGAATTTGTTAGAACTGTGAATTCTCAGCAGGAATTGGAATCAGAAGGAACTGTTTCACGGTCTTGCTTACAACAAAGATTCATTACTTTTTGTGATTCTGTGATTTGGCTGGGAAGTTATGCTATTGCTCTCTCCTGGACCCACTCATGTGGCTGCCTTCATCTGGCAGGGAGTTGGTATCAGTGTTTACCGGGGATGTTGGGAGAGCAGAGCTTCTTTCTTCTTGTGCTTTAATGTCTTTCTTAATTCCTGGTCTCTCTTCTTCCAGGAGACCATGCTGGCTTCATGAAGTATGGTTGCCTTCAAAAAGGCCATTCCCAAAATAACAATTACTTTTGATGCTTCCATTTGCATCAGGCTTGCTGGTGACATATTCGCCAAAACAATTCACATGGCCAAGCTTTGAATCAATATGAGAGGGACTACCCAAAGGGACTACCCTTGTGAGTTGATTCACAAGGGACCATCAGTGAAGCAGTCTACCACACTTCTAAATGACTTACCTCCTCCAGTCAGTTTCAGTAGCTCAGTGATCCCCAACCAGGAATGATTTCTCCCTCACCTAGAGGAGTGAGGAAGAAGTAATGTCTGGACACATTCTTTTTTTATTGCCCCCAATAGGAAAGCTGTGCTACTGGCATCAGTGGACGGAAGTCGGGGGTGCTACTAAACACTCTTCAGAGGGCATCTCGCCATGACAGATTATCTAGGCTGGAATGTCAATAGTGCTGGGTTTGATAGACTCTGTTTTAGATGTAGGTTCTGGGCTAACTCTGGGAATGAATTAATCAATTAGACCTAATCCTTCCACTCAAGGAGTTAATTCTAGCGGGGGAAGACAGAAAGGTAAATAATAGATGTAATAAAATTAATGTGGTTAGCTGCCATTGAGTCAGTTCCAACTCTGGTAACCTTGTATATTACAGAAAAAAAATGTGGCCCAGACCTGCCTTATCTTCAGGGCCATTGGTACAACTGAGTCTCTAGTTGTGAGTGATATGTCAGCCCATCTCACTGAGGGCTTTCCCCATTTTCACTGACTATCTGAAGTATCAAATATGAGGTCCTTTTCTTGCAATTGATCTTTCCTAATGACGTGTCCCTGGTGGCATAGTGATTAAGTGTTATGTCTGCTAACCAAGAGGTAGGCAGTTTGCATCCTCCAGGTGCTCCTTGGACATAGTATAGGGCAGTTCTGCTCTGTCCTGTAGGGCCACTATGAGTCAGAAATGACTCAATGCCACTGTATGTGGTTGTCTTTGTTTTTTTTTAATGACATGTCCAGAATAAGTAAGTCAAAGTCTCACCATCCTTGTTTCTATTGAACATTTTGATGGAAACAAAGTGATAAATTGGCTATTCCATGATTCCCGGTATTGTGTGATTATCCGCTGTTTTATCACCTAAAGTGATTTTTGTATGTGTTATAAACCCTATCTTTATGATGTGAATGAGGCAGGAACCAGTCTACAAGGTTAGGTTGTGTCTTAATTATTTATTTTGAGATAAAAAAAAAGAAAAGTAAACCGAGAGACATGGTGACTTCATGTCATCAAGAAGGTAGTCCCAGGAGAAGAGCATGTCTTTTGGACCTGGGATCCATGCTCTGAGAAGCTTCTAGCCCAGGGGAAGACTGATGAGAAAGACCTCACTCCAGAGCTGATGGAGAGAAAAAAACTGCCTCTGGATGGATGTGACACCTTGAGTTTGGACTTTATGACCAAAACAAAAGCTAAGTGAAACACTGTGGGCAGACAGTGATATAAAATTGAGAGAGAAACTGAAAATGTAGACAAGGGCAAATCACACACAGTTAAGCAGTTAATCACACCATAGTGTGATTATCACAGCTGTTCATCAGAATACTTTGGGTAGCTCAAAAATGAAAAAAATAGAAAGTCAGTTCGTAGCACCCCCCCTCTCCGAGAAGCCCTGATGCATAGTGGTTAAGAGCTCAGCTAATAACCAAAAGGTAGGCAGCTCAAATTCATAGCCACTTCTTGGAAAGTCTATGGTGAGGTTCTACTCTGTCCTACAGGGTCACTGAGTCAGAACCAACTTGACCACGCCTAACAACAACGACAGCCCCTTCCTCCCAGAAGACCACTTAGTTCAGGCTCGCTGGGTATTAGGATTCTAACATCTGTCTATTTTAGAAGCTCCTTGGTGGTTCCAATTTGCAGCTGGAGTTAAGAACTCTTGTTACTTTATCTTGTGAGCAGTCAGAAGCCATAGAAGAGTTTTAAGCAAAGGTTTGCATGATTTCTTAGATATTTGTGTATCTGAGTGGGGAAGATAGATGGGAGATGGCAAGACTAAATACGAAGAGACATAGTAGGAAACGGTCCCCGCACATCAGGTGAGAAATGATGAGATCCCACACCAAGAGGCAGGGATGGGATTGTTAATAGTTTGGCTTAACAGAATTAAAATATCAATTTGATGTTGAAGGGGTAAAGCAGGAGAGGGATGAGGAAAACAAAGCATTTGGGGAAGATATGGGTTTTCTGACTTGCCTGTTTGTTGAAACAATATAGCTAATTGACACTGATATCATGGTATAGTTTGGAGGATTTCAGTATGTGAATAGATTGAGTTTTAGATTCCTTGGTTCCAAGCTGCTGTTTTTATGTAGCATAAGGCTGTTTCTCAGAAGAAGCATTTGTTTTGAATGCAGTGATTTGTGAGTCTTGAAAGTAGATCATACAGACCAAGGGAATTACAGACTGAGAAGAGGCTCATGATGGGCTCTTGGGTCACGACAATATTTAAAGAGCAGGCAGGGTAGATAAAATCAGCAAAGACATTGATGAAGTTGGTTCAGAGAGACCTCGTCTTTCACCATCCCAAGTTATTTCATATACTGCTTCCAGGATGATTATTCAATAAAGAGAATTTACATTCCTCGTTCCATTGTTTAAAGTCATCAGTGGCTCCCACTCTTCTTTGGATAAGGCCCAAGCCTGATATTTCAAGCTTTTCTCATTCCAGGCTTTGAATGTTTTTGGTTTGGGTTAGAGGGTGGAAAGATGGGAAACCTTATTCTTCACTGTGTATCAACATTCACTCAATCCTGTTCTAATCCTGAATCTCTTTAAACTCTCTGAATTTGTTATGTTTTGTCATGTCTCTGGCCTCTACACAAGTTTATGTTTTGTCCTCATATACCATTCCTTCTTAAGATCAGTTGCGTTCTCTTGTTAAGCTCTTGTTAGTTATTAAAAATCCATTTCAAATGTTTCTTCATTTCTGCTCCAATTAAGAAGCTCTTTCAACAGTGTGTGTAGACCTTTGTACAGAATGACATTTCTAAGGAAGAACCAATAGAGTCAGTGGTCACAAACAGAGGTTTTGGAGCAACACTTGTCTGAGTTAAATGGGGGCTCCCGCTAGACAGTCCTTCTTGTAAAAGAGCTCTGTCATATTTTTACTTATATTAACAACATGAAGTCTTCATATTTTTGGTAGTCCTTATCATATTAAGTAATAGGCCTTCTGTTGTATTAGTCCCATGCCCCATGAGGCCCTCTCCTTCACCCAGTACAACTCTATCTGGCCCAGTGGACTCACCTCAGGAGTCTGGCTTTCCCTGAAGATCTGCCCGAGGCACACATTCACCCTTCAGCATCTCTCTGATTGTTCTAGATAGAGTAGAGATGAGTTGTGGGATCTACTGAGTAGTGGGCCACTTCTGGAGTGCTTCCCAGTCATCCCAGGCATGAGATCCCTGTGCTACCCTCAATGCCTGACAGAGACATCAGCTGCTGGGCCAAGTGTCCTGTCTCTGCCTATCAGGAGATACAAGGCATCAGGCCAAAGACTCCCTTCTTGACCTCCTGTAAAAGAGATCTCAGTTCACAGGAAGTCTTCACATAAAAGTTAACGGAGTAGGAAAGAGAATTTATTTTTTCTTGACAAACTATCCATTTTGCTTCCAAATGTATATAAGATAAATCATTCTTTTTATTAATGTTTAAAGTCAAGTTCTAGCTGTTTGAATGTAATGTCCAATACAAATTTAAATATTAAAGATTGAGGTGTCTGTATACATGTATATGAATATTAATATAAAATATTTCACATAAAATGCTTTTAAAAGTTATTTTTCATTTATTAATGCTTAAAAAATATGAAGACTTCACATTGGTGATATAAGAAATTTATTCTCTCACAGTCCAGATAGGCTAGAAGTCTAAATTCAGGGTGTTGGCTAAAGGGAAAGGCTTTCCTTGTTGACTCTGGAAGAAGGTTCTTCTGATGCATCAGTCTTGGTCTGGGAGAATCTCAGCACAGAAATCTCAGGTCCAAAGAATGCCTGGTGCTCCCAGCACTGTTTTCTTGCTGATTTGAGGACTCCATGTCTCTCTGCTCATTTCCCTCATTTATGTCACAAAGAGGTTGGCTTAAGACACTGTCTAGGGGGTGGGGCTAAGAAGATGGAATAGTTAGACGCCTTTTGTGATCCCTTTAACAACAAAGATTAAATGAACAAATAGATTATATATGACATTCTTAGAGCCCTAAACTTTGAAGAGAAAGCAGAGAGACTGAGTGATAGAGAAGGGTCGGCCCATACATACCTATGACTGGCAAAGACCTGACCTGGCAAGAATGTGCAGTCCTCAGGAATAACAGAGGTAACCATGGAAGGGAGTGAAGCAGTGGCATTTGAAGAGTGTCTTCCTCAGTGAGAAAGACTGAGCAGCAGAAAGCCTACTCATGCCTTCAGAATAAGTGAAAGTTAGCATTCAGTAGTCAAAAACTAAGCAGCTTGAGTCTAAAGACATGGAAAACCTAAATGCCTCTGTCAACCAACTTGACCTCATATACAGAATACTCACTCCACCCAGTATCAGCCAAGAATATTTTCTTTTCCCATGTACGTGGAACACTCTGCTAAACAGAATACATACTATGCTGAAAGCAAGCCTTAGCAAAATTTGAAGTATCAAAATATTGCAAAGCACCTTCTCAGACAATAAAGCCATAGAAGTAAGAATCAATAGCAGAAAAAACAAGAGATAAAAACAGACATGAAAATTGAGTGACTTCTTGCTCAAAAACCACTGGGATATAGAAGAAATCAAGGGCAGAATACAGACATTCACACTAACAAATGAGAATGAAAGCACATCCTATCAGAACCTTTGGGACATAGAAAAATAGTGCTCAGGAGGGTGGAGTCAAGATGGCAGACTAAACTCATGTCTCCCTAAATCCTTCTGGAAGCCAAGACCTGAAATGATAATTAACAGAGCTTTCTAGACACCTAGTAAGCCCTGGGATGCAGCATAGGGCTGTTAATTTGGACTTCATATCACTAAATGCAAAACCTCCTCTCTTTCATTGACCCCACTCTCCATGAGCAGAGGCTTACACAGACCACAGGTAACTCACCATTTTGATTTTTTTTTTCCTCTTTCTTGGCCGGTGGGCAGAGCTGGGACTTGACTAGCTGCTGGTCTTGGACACACTGCTGGTGGGACTGGGAAGCATAATTACTAGGTTCTGAGAGCCTGGCTTTGGACTCTATACATCTTAGCTTCCCTGGCCTATCTGTCTGCTTCTGCCATGTGGTAGCCATACAGACATGCTTGTGCAGGAAGCCATCTTGATCCACTGGGAAATGGAGAAGCCAAAGCAGAGGCCCCAGATGGACTTGGTTCCTAGGCTGGGAGGTGGCACCTGCTGGGGAGAGAGCGCTTTTCCTCCAGGGAGGAGGTTTTTTGCACAATGTCGCCTAAGGCCATGGCCCAGCTGCAGAGGCTGTGGACTCTGGGCAATTCGGCACTCCTCACCTTTCTTTCTGCTGGGACTTTGGGCCCAGCTGGCTGGCAAGCTTGTGTGAGACGCCACCTTGTTTTGCTAGGAGGCAGAGTCATCCATACAGAAGCCTCAGCTGGCTCTAATTCCTGGGGTAGGAGGCAGTGCCTACCCAGAAGAGATCGTTTTTCCAACAGAAAAGCAGAATTGTACACAGTATTGCCTGCAGCTGGGGCCCAATAGCAGAGGCCAGCAGGCCAGTAGCCTTTCTGTATTTGAGCTAGTTTATAACATCTGGGGTTCAATATAGAGGTGCTTATTTTGCCAGTTGGGAAGAGGGACGTATAAACTTGACTGACTTTGGAAGTTGTCAAATACTTTTTACTTCTCTTTTAAGACAGCCTAGAGAAACAACTGTGGTCCACTTTCACAGCATCTCTCCCGGCCTCTATTGACCCACATGAAGCCCAAAATGCAACAAATGTTGGAGAAGATGGTAACTGGGAAATCACCTATGGCATCAGAAAGCCCCTAAAAGAAACCACCTCAAAACTTACCAGATGAAGAAACTTTTCTGAAACTATCAGATTATATATAGAGCCCTGCTAGAACTTACACAAAATGCAGCAGAGCAAAATGAAAAATTAAACAAGCTGTTCTATCTGATGGAACATCAGTACTCAAAAATCCAATAGATCAAGAACAAAGTCAAAGACATAGAAACTTGAATTCAGGAACACACTGGGTTGTTTCTCATTATCTGACCTTAAAACGTATTACACCGCCACAGAATTCAAAACAGCCTGGTACTGGTACAAAAACAGACAGATAGATCAGTGGAACAGGCTCAAGACCTGAGAGTTGAGATCGTCTCCCTGTGAACATTTGATTCGACAAAGGCCCTAAGACATTAAACTGGGGAAAAAGCTGTCGCTTGAATAAATGGTTCTGGCAAGATTGCATATCCATCTACATGAAATTAAAACAAGACCCATATCTTACGCCTTATACAAAAACCAACTCGAACTGGATAAAAGGCTGAAATATCAAATCTAAAATAATGAAGCTCATCCAAGAGAAAGTAGGAACAACAAAGGAAGGTTTAATACACAATACAGACAAACTTCAAAATCTGTCAAACAAGCCACAATCATCAGAAGAGAAAATAGACAAATGGGAACTGCTAAGAATCAATCACTTTTGCTCATCCAAAGACTTTATTAATAGAATTAAAAGGCCACCTACAGAATGGGAAAAAAATATTTGACAACT
The DNA here is from genome assembly GCA_028571685.1 of Heterohyrax brucei. Lineage (NCBI taxonomy): Eukaryota > Metazoa > Chordata > Mammalia > Hyracoidea > Procaviidae > Heterohyrax > Heterohyrax brucei. The sequence continues at coordinate 46,305,571 of CM053158.1, forward strand.
CTATGTCAGAACAATACCTGATCTCCATAATCTACAAGGTACTACAAAATATCAATAAGAAGATAAATCATCCAACTAAGCGATGGGCAAAGGAGATGGACAGGCACTCCTCTAAAGAGGATATCCAGGCAGCCAAAAAATGCATGCAGACATGCACACTATCATTAGCTATTAAAGAAATTCAGATCAAAACAACGAGATACCATCTCACCCCATCAAAGTTGGCCATGATCCAAACAACAAATGCTGGAGAGGCTGTGGGGAGACTGGAACTCTCCTAAACTGTTGGTGGTATTGCAAAATGGTGCGACCTCTTTGGAAAGCAATCTGGAGCTCCCTTAAAAAAATGGATCTAGATATACCATTTGACCCAGTAATTCCACTGCTTGGAACGTATCCTACAGAATCAAGACCATTCACACCAACTGATACATGCACACGAATGTTCATCGTGGCACAGTCCACAATAGCAAAAAGATGGAATCAACCTAGATGCCCAACAACAGAAGAATGGATAGGTAAACTATGGTATATATACTCAATGGAACACTATGCAATGATAAAGAACAACAGTGATTGCAGGAAACATCTCTTAACCTGGTTTCAACTGGAGGACATTATGCTGAATGAAAGCAGTCAGCAACAAAAGGACAAATATTGTATGAAACCTCTATGATAAGAACTTAAAAACAGACTCGTGTATAGAAGAAAAGACTCTGAAGGCTGCAAGGATAGGGAGGGAGGGAGTTGGGGGAGGATTTAGATAAGATAGTTAATAGAAATTTGGTTGGGTGAAATCAGGGACAGCACACATTAGAAAGAAGATCAATAGTAACTGGACTTCAATACAATTTGAGTACTCCTCCAATCTTAATCCAATATTTCAAGGACAGAGTAGTTGGGATGGGGGCACTGGGACCATGCTCTCAGGGGAAATCGAGGCCAATTGGTACAGCTAGTGTTTTGCTAATGAGGACTCTCAGCATCCCTCATCAGTGAGTGGCCTCTGGGGTCTTAAAACCTGCCAAGCTGCCATCCGAGGGTACAGCAAATGGTCCCAACTCAATAGGAACAGATGATCACCGAGCACAAGAACAACACAGGAAAAGAGAACCCAGATGACAAAGGGATCCATGTAAGTGGGTCTCTACATCGACTCATGACCAAAAGAACCAGATGGTGCCCGGCCACCACCAGCGATAGCCATGATCAAGCTCACAAAGTGGAGTCTCACTGACAACAAGAGAATAATTGGGGTGTACCCTGAGATCTTCAATAAAAGACCACAATTGATGGTCCAGGTGCTTTGGAGTTCCCCTGGGAGAGTGGCCCTTGGCCCTGATGCTGCCCCTGTCCATAAATCATAATGAAGGTCAACATTTCCTACAGGAATGGATTGCATTTGATGACGCAGAGTGACCGTATCTTGTGGGAATTTTACGGTTCTGTGCATCTATAGGATGTCATTCTGCTCTGAAGGAAGAGGAGTGGGTGGAGAGGAGGGGATAGGAGACTGTTGGGAGGATAGGACATGTATGGAGCAGAGAGGAGGGGTGTGCTGTCACCCAGCAGGGATAGCAGTGGGAGCGGCATATAGCTAAGTATGCGAATTTATATGGGGATGTACATTTTCATTCAATCTTAATAAAAAAAGAAAAATAGTGCTCAGAAGTCAATTTACTTTAATAAATGCACACATACAAAAAGAAGAAAAGGTCCAGATCAAAACATTAACCCTACAACTTGAACAAGTAGAAGTAGAGCAGCACAAGAAGCATTCAGGCACCAGAGGAAATCAAGTAGAAATTAAAGCAGAACTAAATGAAATAGAGAACAGAAAAACAATTGAAAGAGGCAACAAAACCAAATGCTGATTCTTTGAAAAGCTCAAGAAAATCAATAAAAACCACTGACAAAATTGACTAAAGAAAAACAGACTCAAACTGTTGAACTTTTGATTAGTAGATGTTGCGCTTGACCATGATGCCATCAGGGTTTTCAAGAAAAACAGAAAAGGAAACAAATTACCTAAACAAGAAATGAGATGGGTGATATCACAACAGAACAAACTGAAATTACAAACATCATAACAGACTACTATGAAAAAAATGTACTCTAACAAATTTGAAAACCTAGACGGAATAGACAAATTTCTAGTAACACATTAAGTACCTAAAATAACTGGAACAGAAATACAACTACTAAACAAGCCCATCACAAAGGAAGAGATTGAAAAGACAATTTAAAAACTTCCAACAAAAAAAGCCCTGGCTCAGTTGGCTTAATTGGAGAATTCTAACAACTCTTCAGAGAAAGGTTAACACCACTAATAATATGGGTATTTCAGAGCCTAGAAAAGGATAGAAGACTCCCAAATGCATTCTATGAAGACAGTATAACTCTGATACCAAAACAAGGTAAAGATATCATAAAGAAAGTGTATTACAGACCACTATCTTTCATGAATGTAGATGCAAACATCTTCAACAAAAGTAGCCAACAGAATTCAACAACACATTTAAAAAATAATTCACCATGACAAAGAGAGATTCATAACAGGGATACAAGTATGGTTCAACATTAGAAAAGTAGTCAGTGTAATCAATCACATAAATAAAAGACAAGAACCACTTGATTTATCAATTGACGCTTAAAAGGCACTTGAGAAACTCCAACACCCATTCGTGCTAAAAACTCAGCAAAGAAGAGAAGGGAAATTTCTTGATGTAATAAAGGATAAGTATATAAAGTCGGAAACCCTGGTGGTGAAGCAGTTAAGTGCTACAGCTATTAGCCAAAAGGTAGGCAGTTCAAATCCACTGGGTGATCCTTGGAAACTCTATGGGGTAGGGGGGCTGAGTCAAGATGTTGTACTAAGCACACATCTCCTTATATCCTTCTGGAAACCAAGACCTGAATTGATAATCAAACAGAGCCTTCTGGTCACCAAGTGAGCCCCAGGACACGGCACAGGGCTCTTAATTTGGACTTCATACCACTGAACGAAAAGCCTCCTCTCTTTTGCTGACTTGCACGGCTGGCTAGCCCTGGCTTTCACAGACTGAAGGTAATGCACCATTTTGACTTTTTTTCCTCTATCTTGGCCGGAGGGCAGAGGTGGGTTGTGCCTAGCAGCTAGTCTCAGACATACTGCTGGTGGGATAGGAACGGCGGAATTGCCATACTTCGAGAGCCAGGCTTAGGAATCTGTTAATCTAGCCACCTTGGGCCTGTCTTTTTATCTCTGCCACAGTGTGGTTTGTACAGAACCTTCAGCGCCTAAGTGCGGGATGCCATGTTGGATATGGAGATTTTAGTGGGACCTAGTTCTTAGCCTGGGAGCCAGCACCTGCAAACAGGACAGCACTTCTCCAACACGAAAGAGGCAATTTACACAGTATCGCCTATGGTGGAGACCCAGCAACAGAGGCTGAGGACTCACTACATCTTGGCACCTTTAGCCCCTCTATCCGCTGACTGTGTGGAGGGCGCCATCTTAGATACGGCGGCCACAGCTGGACCTATTTCTTACCTTGGGAACCAGAACCTGCCCACAGGAGAGTACTTTTCTACCAGAAGAGCAGTCATTCACACAGTGTTACCTAAGGCTAGGCTCTGTCAGCAGAGGCCAACAGGACAGTAGCATTGCTGTATTTTGAACTAGCTTGTATCATCTGGGGTTGGATACAGAGGTGCTTACTGTGCCAGTTGGGAAGGGGGACCTCTATAACTGAAAACCTGACTCACGTGGTAAGTGGTCAGACACCTTTTGTTTTACATTTAAGACAGCCTAGAGAAACATCTGCAGTCCCTCCTCACAGTATCTCTCCCAACGTTTACTTACTCACATGAAACCCCAAAAGCAACAGATGCTTATGGCAAAAAAGAAATCACTTATGGCTTCAGAAGGCTCCCAAATGAAACAGCCAAGCAGTTTTCCAGATGAATAAACTTTTCTGAAATCATCAAAGGTGAATACAAAAGGATTATATACAGAGCCCTTCTAGACCTTATATAAAATGCAGCAGAACAAAGTGAAAAATTAACCAAGCTGTTCAATCTGATGGAACACCAGTACTCTGAAATCCAACAGATGAAGAACAAAATCAAGGACATAAAAACTTCCATTCAAATCCAAGAAAACAGAATGTAACAAATGGGAAAAAAATTCTGACTTAGAAGACAGAGCTAGCGACGCCAGCCTCTATGAGCAGAAATCAGAAAAAAGAAACAAGAAAAATGAAGAAAGATTAAGAAACATTTGGGACTCTATTAAGAGGAACAACCTTCAATTAATTGGAGTCCCTGAACAGAATGAGACACCTGAGAACACGGAGAGTACCGTTGCTGAGCTGCTGACAGAAAGCTTCCCAGAAATTATGAAGAGAATATAGATATCCAAGACGTGTATCGTACACCACCCAATATAGATCTCAAAAGAAAGGAAACTCTATGGAGCAGTTCTGCTTTGACCCATAGAGTTGCTATGAGTAGGCAACAACTTGACAGCAGCATTTTTTTAAAATTATTTTCTTTATATAATACCAACAGACAACATCATCCTAAACAGAGAGAGTTTGAAAGTATTTCCCTTGAGAATGGGAACCAGACAAGGATGCACTTTGTCATCACTTCCATTCAACATTTTGCTAGAGATTCTAGGTAGAGCAACTGGTCAAGAAAAAGGCCTCCAAACTTCTAAGGAAGAAGTAAAAGTGTCTCTGTTTGAAGATGATATAACCTTATACACAGAAAACACCACAGAATCTACAAAAAAATCTACTAGAATAGAAAAGTTCAGAAACATATTAGAATACAAGATTAACATGCAAAAATAAATTGGAATTCTTTACACCAAAAAAGACAATGTCAAAGAGGAAATAACTAAATCAATATCATTTATAACCCCCCCAGAAGATAAAATACTTTGGAATTAATCTAACTAGAGATATAAAAATACCATACGAAGAAAACTGTAAGACACTACTGCCAGGAAACCAAAAGAGACCAACTTAAGCACAGAAACCCACATTTCTCATGGATAGGGAGACACAACATTGAGAACATGACTATTTCACCCAAATGATCTACAGATACAATGCAATCCCGATCCAAATTCCAATGGCATTTTTTTAATGTGATGAAGAAATAAATAACCAACATCATGCTGAAAAGGAAGAACCTCCAGATAAGCAAAATTTTACTAAAAAAGAACAAAGAAGGAGGCTTCACACTATCTCAGTTTAGAATCTATTACACTGCCATGGTAGTCTTAACAGCCTGGTACCAAAACAACGACAGACCAGATCAATGTAACAGAACTGAGAATTCAGACACAAAACTATGCACCTATGAGTGGCTGATATATGACAAGGCCAAAGTCTATAAATTGGTGAAAAGACAATCTCTAACAAAGTGTTGGTATAACTGATATCCACCTGCAAATAAAGAAAACAAGACCTTCATCTCTCACCATGTGCAAAAACTAAAATGATAAAAAACCAAAATGATAAAAATCAAGAAGAAAAAAATAGGGACAATGCTGGTAGCCCTAACACAAAGCATACACTAAATACAAAACATTACTAACAATGAGCAAAATACACCAGAAGATAAAATAGATAATTGGGAACTCCTAGAAAGCAAACATTTATGCTTACCCTAAGACTTCACCAAAAGAGAAAAAAGACAATCTACAAAGTAGGAAAAAAATTTTTGGAGTGACATATCCAATCACCATCTAATCTCTAAAATCTACAAACTACTGAAAAATCTCAACAACAAAAAGACAAATAATCTAATTAAAAAATGGGCAAAGGATGTGAATAGGCGCTTCACTAAAGAAGACATTCAGGTGGCTAACAGAAACATAAGAAAATGGTCACAATCATAGACATTAGAAAAAATCAAAACTGTATCTAGGTACCATCTCACCCCATCAATGCTAACATTAATCTAAAAAAAACAAAACGCAGGAGAAGTGTAGTGCCAAAATCGCAGACCAGACTAACGTCTCCTCAATTCCCTCTGAGTACCAAGGCCTGGAATGATAATTGAACAGATCTGGCATAGCACTGTCAAATAGAACTGGGTGCCAGTAAGGGGGAAACTAACTCTCTCTCACATTAGGCAGTGGCGTGCTGAGTCATGCTTCTGCTGACTCATCGTTTGGGAGGACTGCAGGTACTGACACCTTCTTTGTTATCCAGGAGGTGGGGACTGGGCATGAGGTGGCTAATACACTGAACTGCAGTGGTTAAACAAACAGCATATAGCACAGCAGAGAGATTGTGCTTGGGATAGCCACATGCTGAGAGTCCAGCTGCTGACTGAGGGCACCACTGCGCCTCCACACACTCTCTTCTGAGCTGTGCCATAGATCCTGCTATTGCATGGAAGGAAGGGCAGCTCAGATGGGATGCCATGTTGGTCGGCTAGGAGGCAGAGTCACTCACCCAGAGCTCTTAGCTGGGGCTAATTTTCATGCAGAGCAGTAACCCCTGCCTGGAATGTGATTTTTCAACAGAAAAGCTGTGTTTAGGACAGTGGTGCCTAGAGTTACAGGTGGGGCCTGCCAGAGGATGGCAGCAAGGCTACCCCTCCCCACTTTGAACCATGTCACAGCAGAAGGCGGGGCCTGCAACACTTGAGGGCCTGATGGATTTCAGCAGCTGTTGGACAGGTCCTCCATTAGCAGTAGAGTACCTTTTTGAATTAAGAGCTCCAGGAGAACTGACTGCTGAGTGGCCTGGCAGTATCTCCTCCACCCTTCACTGATCCACATCATAGCATCAGCTAATGGCCCCGCAGTGACTCAAAATTAGGGGCTATCTTTGCCAGCCAGGAGGCAGAGCCTGCCGCTCAAAAGAGTCCACTTGGGGCCAGACACTAGAGTACACACAGGCAGCTGGTAAATGAATCTCCTCTTAGAAGTATGCCTCAGCTGCTGTTGAGGTAGCACCAGAGAAACCAAACAGCTTCTATATGGCATGAAGGCAACAATCAATAGTTAACCATTTAAAGGAGTAGTCCACCATTGCTCTGGAAAACTCCCAAAATAAAGAATCAGAAAACCTCCCAGATGAAGAAGCCTTTCTGAAAGCATCAGAGGTGAAGCACAAAAGAATTGTGTAGAGAGACCTCTTACAGATAAAACAAAATGCAGTAGAACAAAATCAAAATTTAAGTAAGCTATTTGAACTAATGGAACACCAACAATCTGAAATCCAGCAGATCAGTAATAACATTACAGAATTAGACAGTTCAATCCAAAACCAAAAGAGCAGAACTGGTGAGATAGAAGCCAGAGCTAGTGAGCTTGAGGACAGAGCAACTGACGCCTGCATTTATGAGGACAAATCAGAAAAAAAGAAGAAAAATAAAGAAGCAGTAAGAAACATATGGGACTGTATCAAAAACTAGACTCCCAAAGAAAGCCACAAAGACATATTATAATCAACCTTAACAACATGAAACATAAAGAGAGGCGCTTAAGGGCAGTGAGGCTTAAAGTAAAGCTAATATACAGAGGGAAGTCCTACAGGCTTTCATCTGACTTCTTGGCAGAAATTATATTGGCAAAGAGGCAATGGGATGACACATTAAAAGCTCTGAAGGATAAAAACTTCCAAGCAAGAATACATCCTGCAAAACTGTCTCTCACATACGAAGATGAAATTAAGACATTCAAAGATGAACAGAAGTTTAGAGACTTTGTAAAAAATCAAACCAAAATGACAAGAAATACTTACTTAGAAAAACAATAATATCAAGTGTATACTTAAGGAGGCAATACAAGACACAACACCCAGAATCCTACTCACTTAGGGAAGATACAAAGATCAATCAAAGCTACAGTATCAAAAGAAGGGAACCGGTGAACACAACATGAAAACTATGACATCATCCCACTAAAAGGGGGATATATTACAGTAGTTATAACCCTTTCAAATGGAGAGGAAATTAAAAAAATATGCAGAAGTTAAAGTCTGATTTAAACTCAAAATAGTAAGGGAGATCATAGCTATAGCCCCAAAGCACAATAGCAGTGGGACATATCAAAACAAGCAGCATAATGCAGGCATTTCAACGAACACAAAAGCAACACCAAAAAAGATGAAAAGTCAACTCATAAAGAAGAATGACTCAGAACAGGATATTAAGAGCAACACAGAGAACATTAACAACACAAAAATAAATGTGTCAAAATGACAGCACTAAACACATACCTATCAATAACTACACTGATATAAATGGGCTGAATACTCCAAAAACTGCAAAATAATGAATGTTGGAGATGATGTAGAGAGACTTGAATACTCATGCACCGCTGGTGGGACTGTGAAATGATACAAGCACTCTGCAAATCGATTTGGCACTTTCTTAAAAAGCTAGAAATAGACATCCCAAAAGATGCAGCCATCCTACTTCTTGGAATATATCCTAGAGAAGTACGAGCTTCACACAAATAGATACATGCACACAAAGGTACTTCACAGCACTGTTCATGATAGCAAAAAGATGGAATCAACCCATGTGTCCATCAAGGGAAGAAATGATAAACAAACTATGGTATATTCACACAAATGGAATATTGAGCAATGATAAAGAACACCAATGAATTTGAGAAACATCTAATAACACAGAAGAATTTGGACAGCACTATGCTGAGTGTAATTAGTTGTAAAAGGATCACCATTATAAGGATTCAAGAAAAGGTTTAAACACAGAAGAAGACATTCTTTGTCTAGAAAATAAACAAGAATCACTTTATTTGAAAAAAGCGACAATGCACACCAGAGAAGAAATCAGCACAAATGGACTAAATCCAGTGCTTAGAAGTATTCAAAATTAAACTAAACACTTTGAGGGACAGAGAAGCAGGGTCAGAGGCTGGGATTTCCCAGGAAATCTAGGTTTGTTGGCACTGACAAAATTTATTAAAATATTCTGAATCCTACTTTGGGAAGTGGTGTCTGGGATCTTAAAAGCTAGAAAACAGCTCTCTAAGAAGCATCAACTGGTCTCAAAGTACCTGGAGCAAAGCAGAAAGACAACCATCAAAGACAGAAGGAAAGTGAACCCAAGAGGCAGGAAGGATCACATAAACCAGAGACTGCATCAGCACGAGACTAGAAGAACTACACAGCGCCCTGTTACCACTAAAGACTGAAAGTAATGTGGAGTGTAGACCTCAACCAGACTTAATGATCTGAAAAAATGTGAGGTCCCTGTAAGACATGGTCCGCAGATGCTGTTAGCCCAGAACTGACAGTTCTGGAAGCCAGCTCCTCAGACAACAGTTGAACATGTGAAACATAAACACATAAGACATAAGGTAACACTGGTGAAGAGTGTGCTTCTTGACTTGGGTGGACACAGGAGATTAACTGCGCAGCTCTTGTCTGGAGGAGAAATGAGAAGACCTAGGGAGGTAGGTGGTGATTAAATGGACATGGCAAATACTGATGGAGGAGAGGAACGTACAGTCACAGTATGGGGACAGCAGCTACGGTTACACTGAAAAGTGTGTGTAGGTTTTTGTATGGGAAACTGACTGGAATTGTAAACTTTCACTGATAACACCCATGAAAAAATACTAAATAAAACTACAAAAGACAGTTTCTAACCTTGTATATCTATCTAATCAATGTAACTGCCACTTAGTGATAGAATTTATAACACATAGGGAAAGCTCATCAAATGACAGAACAGTAGGCAATCATACAACACTGAAAATCATGATCTATCCAACTTGATGGATGTTTTGGGGGGTGACAGAACTGAATCCATTACAGCTGTGTTTCAATAGAGCTCTATTTATAAAACCAAGTGGCAGTCGGATCTGGCCAACAGACTATAAATCACCAAGCCTTAGAGAACAAGACCTGGAGCATATTGCTATCATTTCTTATTTTCATTATTTTACATTTTAGTAGAAATGCCACGTAATTAGTGACGTCTTCACTATCTTGCAAGACTTGGGTTTGTCTCTGTCAAGTACTAGAGGTATTGTACCTGGGACCACTTTAAACTATCAGCTTAAGGATTTTGAACTCTCCTGGTAATATAAATTTAATCCAAAAATCTATGGTGGTAAAGGTTTATAACTCAAATTCTCAGGGAATTAATTTTTTTCTTCTTTTTTTCATCCTACATCATGGTTAATACATGTAAGTTCCTATCATCTCTTTCTGTGTAGCCAAGCCAAGTGCCGTCGAGTCGGATTACACTGACACAGAGTATTTCTGTTTTTGGTGTTCCAGCTTTACATGAGGGTTCACTGTTAGAACTCCATCTTGGAAATTTTTGTTCCTTTCTTCTTAGTACTTAAAACAAAAGTGATTTTTCTGATTGACGGAATCCTAGATTTGATTAAACACATTATTATGGGGTTAGAAAATATTGACTGTTCCTGTTTATAACAACTTCTGCACTAAGTACTGTGGAGTGAATTGCCTAGACTCCCTTTCTCAGCCTGTGTATCTCCACATTTCCAGAGATTACAGATGCTTTCAAAGAAACACCCGCAGGGGTTCCCTGCCTCCTTCTCCCCAAGGGTTCCTACAGCCAGTGACTGACAGACAGACAAGGGTGAAAACTCTATGCTGACCTTTTGGCCACACTGTGGAACAACTCTCCCAGTTCCTACCCCTTCCCCTATCTTGGTTTCTTCACATCCTTTCTCTAGAGGACTCTCCATCAAAAAAATCTCATCTATCTGAATTGCTGCCTCACTCTCTGATTCTAAGGTAATTTCTCCATTTTCATATTTTTCTTGTTCCAGGAGCCTATCAGCTTTAAGAACTAAATTTTGAAAATATAATTCAGATTAGACCATAGTAACCACCATCATCAATAAAAAGCTGAAAGTACCCATTCAATGAATTATTTTCTCAGAATGATGACGTGTTTTTCCATTGGTGCTGATATGCTCAGCACCACAGTGCCTGCTAATGGCTTGAAAACATCATGTGTGTACGCTTACACTGGAAGAGAAGATGTGTTCACACCCAGTGTCTGAGTTGGCAGAGAGGACTCGGGAAACACTTGGCAGCCGTAAGCACATGTGGGGAGCAGATTTTTAAATACCCACATCAATCTCATTACAAAAAAGCAGTAAAAAATAATTACCTTAGGCATATGCAGGAATTTCAATTATCTTTTTCAATATGTTGTGATTTTACATGTTACAAAGCACTGTTATTTTTAATTGTTGGATCGTGATGCATCTTGAGAAACTTATTTTTATTTCTGTGGACTTTTTCGAAGTTTTTCTTTATTGGAATGAGTTAACATAAATAGCTACATTGTGCATGTGTGTGCATGCGTGCGAGGGTGTTTGGTATATAGAGAGGAGACAGAAGAGTCAGACAGAGACAGAGAGAGACACACTAGGTCAAAGAGGGAGAGAGACAGAAAGAGGAGAAAGAACACAAGTATGCACAAACATTTTTGTGAAAACCTTTAGGAGTTTCTTGCTCCATGGTTTTAGAAGCCTAGAAATTCTTTGAGGTTTTGGGAAGAGGTAGGGGATTTAGGTATTTCCTTATTTATAGGACCATTTGCTCTGGGCAGAATCTGGTGGCTCAGCGGTTAACAGCTGCAGGAGCTCCAGCCACTCCTTAGAAACCCTATGGGCAATTCTACTCTGTCCTATAGGGTTGCTGTGCGTCAGAATCTACTCAATGGCAATAGGTTTTTTTGGTTTGGTGCTCTTGGCTGTTAACCAAGAGGTCAGCAGTTCAAACCTAGCAATTGGCTTTTCAGGAGAAAAAAAGAACCAGTCTGCTTTCCATGAAGATGACAACCTTGGAAACCATGTGGGGGCAGTTGTACCCTGTCCTATAGGGTTAGGAGTCAGAGTTGACTCAACAGCAATGTGTTGTTTCACGGGAGGCTATGTGGTCAAATTGTGTCATAAGAGACCATCAGTGCTAGGACCATTCAACCAGGAAGTAAATTATCAATAGGTCTTTGTGGTACAACGGAAAAGGAAATTTCAAACAATTATCAGGTAATTCAATGAATATCAAGGAAGTTGCCACAATTCTCCACTCCAATGAGACTTAATTCATAGGTTTGTAATGCAAGCAAGCCATTCTAACTCCTTAATAAAAATGAGAAAGAAACAGAGGTGCCCATGACCCCAGATGTTAATTATTCCACACCCACCTCTTATTTTCATGGACAAGTCTGCTTTTTTTTCCCCCTGAATTTTGTCTCCAGAATAATAATTTTTAAAAAATCTCCACATTAAAAAATTGCAAAGCTGTAAAGTAAATCCTGGCCTCAATAATGAGGCCAAGGTCATGATCACTTAATTTTCTCTAAGGCCAGTTTCCCTCACCCACCAGACACATACACATAATAGATGCTCACCGTTTACCACTGAACTGTAAATGATGTATGGCATAAATTAGGCCTCAGATGTAGTGGTTCCTATATGTGACTCCTCCTTAGAATCAAGTATGAAACTTTTAAAAACAAAATGTGTTCCCAAGCCCGCAGTCCTGAGAGTTCTGATTCCAAAAGTGTGGGTTTTGTTGTTGTTGTTGTTTGGTAGTCTCCTAAGAGCACAAGAGTTAGACAATGAGATGCTTCAGTCAATCTTGCACTATAGATCAGGGTCACAAACTGTCCTGCTTATATGCTACTGCTTTAGTCGGATCCGACTCGACGGCACTTGGCTTGGCTTTCCCTCTCAACTCACGGCCGGTCATGGTTGACTGGGCTCAGACTCGTGGTGCCCCTCTTGTGTCGGAGCAGAACTGTGTGCTACAGGAAGTTTTCAATGGCTGATTTGGGGGGGAACAGATCACCAGACCATTTTTCTGAGGCATCTCTGGATGGACTCAAACCTCTAGCCTTTTGGTTAGCAGCTAGAACTATTTTTACTACCCAGGGGGCCATGAAAGACTTCATTAATTGATCATGGCAATATTTCCCAATAATTTAGACAGTTTCATAATCCTCATTATAGAACTATTGGCAGCTACTAATAAAAGCTGTCAAAATACTTCAAACCTATTTGCTACTATGAGGGAAAAGAGACTGAGTTACCACATCATTGCAAAGTTAGTGAGAAATTATGAAACTGCAACATACATTTATGCTACAGTTATTCTATCCAGCCATCATTTGTAATTTTACTTTTAATATCTCATACTGATTTTGATATAAAATAAGAGCTACCTACTTTTTCTCTAAAAAGGCCTGTTTTTTGTGTTATCCAGAAGACATAGTGTAGAGAAGCCAAGTTAGCAGATGACTTGTGTCATTAAGTGGCATTTAATCTGAAATTAGGCACCTTGGTAGTACAGTGGTTAGGAGCTCAGCTGTTAACCAAAAGGTCAACAATTCAAATTCACTGGCAACTCCTTGGAAACCACAGGGCGCAGTTCTACTCTGTCCTGTAGGGTCACTATAAGCCAGGATTGATGCAATGACAATGAGTTGTTTTGTTTTGTTTAATCTGAAATCCTTATTACAGGAAACAGAGGAAGAGAGTTAACTAAAATTTGTCAACTACTTGCTACATTTTTTTCGTCCTTCTAACCACATAACTTAAAACACTGATGTTCAGAAAATTTTTGATTTCAGAGTTGGAGTGAATATAGTTCTGGTTTTATAAACTTAATTGAGGAATGTTAAACTTTCTAGACAGGGACTAAGATTTTCATTAACAGCTTATGCAGACAGAAAACATGGAGTGTGAAGTATAGCAGATGTGATGGTGGAGAGAAATACAGGGCCAAAAGGTACTGCAGGGCAAATTAAATTTTTTTGGAAAACTGAGTGGTATAATATTAATACTCAGAGAGAACTCTGGTATTAAAATCTAATTTGAATTTAATTCAGACAGGAAACTTCAACTTCTATACTTCCAGCTCCAGCTCCTCAAGGCAACATGATTTTGAAAGGCCAGACATCACCACCATGGCTTTCCTTTGATATTTTCCTTTGCAGGTAATTGAATCAGAACAGTTTCATAGCACAGTAACCCTCTAGACCATGGATATAGGAAAATTCTCTGTAAAAAACAACAGATGGGAAATGTGAAGAATGTATTGGATATTTATTTAGGATTTTTGAGACACGCTATGGGTCGTATTGTTTTTTCATGTGGCCTAGCTGAGCCAGATAATATTTCCCCAGAGGTGGAGGTCAGGGGGAGACAGAAGCTTCTGTCTCCCCACACATCTTCTCAAGATGAGAGTGACTCTAGAATAGAAAGTAGAAAAAAAGGGAAATTGAATTTGAGATGATGTTAACATGTGTGAGCTTATTAAAGTCTTGTGATAATCTATTTCTCTCAGTTGAAGTTGACTCATAGCTTATGGGATGCCACTTAGCTAAACCAAACAGATTTTACCTTAATTTACACTACCTCAGAGCTGACGAACCACTGATATTTTGGAGGGGGTGAGAATGTTGAGCTATGACAGAAAGCAGCAATTGTTAGAGTTTGGGCCTGGACTTACATCCTTAGCTTTAATTTCATTCAGAGCTGGTAAGTGTTACTTTAAAAAACAAACAAAAATAATTATCCAGGTAGGCAACTATTTGCTGTTATTTGCATATACTCCTATGCATAAATTCATATTTTGAAAACAAAGAAATCATATAACACTATTTTCTTAGAAAGTATATTTGTTATGATTTGCCAATTTTTGATTAAAAGGAAAAAATAAATCTTGTTATGGATTGACTCCCATCCTCCAAAATGTTACGACAAAGTCCTCAGCCCTATACCTCTAAAATAGATCATTCTTTTAGAAATAAGAATTTTATTTGTTATCTTATAAGTCTATATCAGAATAAGATGGGTCATAAATATAATTTCTCCCAAATAGTGTCTTATAAATAGAGTAGAAAACACACACACACAGGGAAGAGAGCCATCTAAAAGTCAAGCAATGACAAAGAATGTCCTAAACTATTGACAAGGAGGCACTTTGCCCACAACCAAACGCCCGTTTTTGGCTTCTAGAACTCTGAGGTTACTAATTTATCTTCGTTAAAGCCACCCATTTGTAATGTTTGTGTTACAGAAGGACCAGCACACTAAGGTGGATTTCAAATCCAGCCTTCAGGCAGTGCTCGTATAACAAGCTTAGCACTATCTGAAATTAAAAAGTTCAGTCAAGTTGCCATATTATCATGTCAACCTTTTTTTTTTTTTTTTTTAAATCAGCAGTGCTGAGTCTTTTTTTTTTTTTATTGGAGGGTGTACAAATACATGGACAGTCTTTTCTCTTTTTCCATCCCCTAGAAGGTACCCATATGGAACGGACACTTCTAAGGTGAATATTTAGGGCAAGGATTACCCCTTAACTCTCAATGTTATATAAGTCAAAAAGAATACAGTAATGTCCAAAGTCTTCTTCAAAATGAGCTCAGCTCCATACCTGAAACCTTGGCTTTGCTTTTTAAATACTGGAGTAAAATGAACCTCTGACCCTTCTAGTTTGGATCCGACTCAATGGCACTTGGCTGGCCGACTCTTCTAGTGACAAAAACTCTTCCTTAAAATTTTAACATCAAGTTAGCTTTAAACGAGGCATTCATACTTAACATGTTCCTAAAATATGTTTATGTAGGAAAGTATTTGGTAATGGTGTGGTACCAGCTTATTTCTGGTAGCCATGAATTTAAGAGAAAACTGAATAAAGGGGGTAATAACGTGGCAATGAAAAACTTGCTGATGACCACTCTGACTGAGGTTACAATAGTTCTGGAGAGAAGAGGAACAAAATACGGAGCAGAACCCAAATTATTCTCAAAAACCAAAAGCCAGACAAACTAGAAAAGCAGAGAACACAGGACCCTTTGAGACTATTACCCTGACACACTCTTTAAAGCTAGAACCAAGCCTATATCCCCTAAGATCAACTACTAGTGAAATTACAGAGTGACACATGAAATAAAGAATAGGATCAGTGCCCTACATAAATAGCATCAATATGTGACCCAAAGGTCAATAGTTGCTCAAAAGCAAGGACAAGAAGATAAGAAGTCAGAGCAACAAGAGTCCTCGAAAGAGAATAAAACTCAACACAGTCAAAGGGAATGGTCAGTGGTGGTAGCCAGAAGCCAACCAGTACTTCCGATCTCAGGGTAGAAGATGTAGTGGTTCATGTAAACTTGTTCCATCTCTGCAGTTTTGGTTACTTCTTAGTGTTTTGCTCCTGGTGAATAGCGACCCATAATTGTGTAGATGGCTGCTTGCAAGCTTTTAAGACCCCAGACGCTACTCACTTTGCAAGCATGCAAATGATGATTTTTATGAACTAAGTTATGGCAGTTGATTGAGTGAGCCCCTGAGACTACTGTCCTAAGCTTTCAGCCCTAGGAAATGAGTGTTGAACGGTATTTGGTTTGGTTATGTTTGAGCTTACCTGTATTTGTGTTTTCAATGAATATGTGTGCTTTCACCCACACATTTATGTTAACACCTACCTGCAGATTCTTCTGTTGGGTTGCTATGAGTCAGAATTGACAGCAAAAGGTTTGCTTTGTTTGCTGTACTTTTATCTGTTCTCACCTATGTACACACCTATTCATGTCATTATTTTTAAGTCTCTAGAGGATATACTAAATCATAACAAATTAATAATATTGCAAATAACAGGAATTATAGAACTTATTTTTGTTCACAGGGAACCTGTAGCCAGATCAACAGACTAGTCATTTGAACAGAACAAGGTTATACAGCATGGTTTGAAGTCAGGAAGGGCATGCATCAGGGTTGTATCCTTTCACCATACAAATTAAATCTGTATGCAGATTAAATAATCTGAGAAGGTAGACTACATAAAGAAGAACATGGCATCAGGAATGAAGAAGGAATCATTAACAACTTACAGTTCTGAGACGACACAACCTTGCTGGATGAAGAGTGAAAAGTACTTGTACTTGCTGATGAAATCAAAGACTACAAGCTTCAGTATGGATTATACCTCAGCAGAAAGGAAACAAAAATCAATAAGTAACATCATGTCAATTGGAGAAGAGATTAAAGTTGTCAAGGGTTGCCTTTTGTTTGGATCCACAATCAACATCCATAGAAGCATCAGTCGAGAAATCAAACAATGCCTTGCATTTGGCTAATCTGCTTCAAAGACATCTTTAAAATGTTAAAAAGCAAAGATGTCCCTTTAAGAACCAAGATGCTCCTCATCCAAGCCATGTTTTTTTTCCATCACCTCACATATGTGTGAAAACTGAACATTGAATAAAAAAGGCTGAAGAATTGTCACCTTTGAATTATGGTGTTGACAAGAATAATGAATATGCAATGGATTGCTAAAAGAGTGAAAATTTTGTCTTGTAAGAAGTAGAGCCAGACTGCTCCTTTTAAACAAAGGTGGTAAGATGAAGTCTCACATGTGATTGAGAGGGATCAGTCCCTAGAGAAGGATATCATGCTTGATAAAGTGGGAAGTCAGCAAAAAAAGGAAGACCCTCAGTGACACACTGGCTACAGCAGTGAACTGAAGAATATTAAGGATCACGAGGATAGTGCAAGACTACTCAGTGTTTCATCCTGCGACAAAGGGGGTAGCTAGGAGTCAAAAGTAACACTATGGCACCTAACAATAACAACAGATTTTATAGTATCTAGGAGTGGGGTTGCTGGATCATAGAGTAGATCTGTATCTAGTCTCTCAAGAACAGCTGTACTGTTTTCTATAGTGGTTGTACCATTGTACATCCCACCAGCAATGATTAAGGGTTCAATCTCACTTAAGGGTTCACCAATATCAGCTATCTTTAAAAAAAAAAAATTATCTGTGCAGTTCTGGCCAGAATAAGATGATATCTCATTGTACTTTTGATTTTCATCTCTCTGACAGTTCACGATCATAAAGATCTTTTCATATGCTTGTTGGCTGCTTGGATGTCCTATTTGGTAAAAGTTCTGTTCATGCCCTCCATTTTGTGGTTGAAATGTTTGTCTTTTGTTGTTGAGTTGTTGTAGTTTTCTGTAAATTTTAGAGATCAGATCTTACTGGACAAGTTTTTTTCCAAAAACTTTTTCCCACTCTGTAGACTACTTACTCTTTTAATAAAGTCTTTTGATAAGCATAAGCTTTAATTGCTATTAGGCCCTATTTATCTATGTGGGCATGTGTTGTAATGTCTGTTAACCTATTTTTAGAAAAGATTAGGTCCCGTACTTTCCTCCCTATGTTTTCTTTCAGGACTTCCATGGTTTCAGGATTAACATTTATGTCTTTGTTCTAGTTTGAGTTAATTTTTGTGTGGGATATAGTGAGTAGGTCTTGTTTAATTTTTCTGCAAGTGGATATTCACTTTTGCTAGCACAATTTCTTTATTTTCACAAAATAAGTTTAATACCTTGTGCTGAAGCTAGCAGCATTTTGCATTGTTACGTTCCTGTATACATATCAGCATCTTATCCAAATACAAATATTTGTTAAAAGCAGAGTAAATTAAGCAATTGTCTATACAAAGATAAATAGACAGTGTAGGTTATTTTTCTACTTCAACCATTGTACTGTATAGTAAATTGCAATTACATGTCAGTATGTTATTGATCTACAGAATATACTTTGAACCGTGAAGTATGACAGCTCCCTATAAAAGAGAGCTAATATGAAAACCTGAATACTTTTTTAACAGTCATGAATGGATAAGACAAAAATTCCAGCATTCAAAGACTCTAGA
Source organism: Heterohyrax brucei (assembly GCA_028571685.1). Taxonomy (NCBI): domain Eukaryota; kingdom Metazoa; phylum Chordata; class Mammalia; order Hyracoidea; family Procaviidae; genus Heterohyrax; species Heterohyrax brucei. The sequence goes on from CM053158.1 coordinate 46,324,264, forward strand.
AACCTATTTGTTCTAATTTAAAAAAATGTAAATCTTTTAAAAATTCTGATCTATTTCCTATCATTTCTTTATCAGAGTGCTGCTGAATACACAAAGAGAAAGTAAATATGGAAGCAAAGTTTGTATGGAATTACACACTAAACTAGTAATTCAAAAAAATTAAATCCACTACATAACTTCTTTCCTTTATATCAAGTTGAGATCCTGACATATATTCCAAATTTATGATTCAAGAGTGCACTTAAGTATTTCTCATTCATTTGAATTACTATGGTAATAAGACAATTAGAAATCTTACATTTTCTTGAAAAGGACGTGCTTAACATTTTATGACATTTCTTCTAAACTCAGACGACACATAAAATCCTCCTCAAACTAATACTCTGCTCTAAAAGTTAAGTGGCTAAGAGTTGGGAACAAATGGTATCACAGTTTATCACTTCCAGTATAGAGTAGATATGAATAATCAAAAGTAACAGCTTTCTAAATATCTGAGAAGAAACTAATATGAATCATTCAGCTGAAACTAGAAGGTAAGAATGGCATCATTAGAATATTTTCAGAATTTAAGTTATTCACACTTTCAGAATAGATAGTGATTCAGTTTACCTATGTCTTGAAACAATTTCACTGTAAATTATGTGCTCAGATTACATATGGCATTCAGATACTTTAGAAAACAAATCATGATTGATTAACTTTATCTGTTAAATATCTATCACAAAACATTAATGGAAGCAAAAGGGTCACAGAAATGGAACCAAGTAGAAGAAGAGGAAGAGCTACTAGAACTACTTGAACAATAGGTATAAGAATGGATCCAACATAAAGGAAACTTACAATGTTTCATATGAAACAAAGAATAAACTCCATCAAATGGCCACATTAGTACTGTAACAAACATGAGACCAGCCCCTTTTACAAATGTTCATGAGAGGCTGTCTTTAATATACAGTCCTGGGCAGGCACTTTTAGTAACTGTAAAAATTACAGTGGGTAGAAAAAGTAGAAAATCTACAGTTATAAATTAATAACAATAACCTAACCTGTAAATACTTTCGGTCCAACTACTAGAGAGGATATATGCATTTAAGACACAAGTTTAAAAAAATAATCTTAACTGCCTCATTTTAAAAACCCGATTTACTGTTATGAAGATTCTTTTAAGCAGTTTTTCTACAGAATGAAATGTTGTGGATTCCTAGCTTATCAGACAGATCTTTGCTGACCTATTCAACAGTGAATTATATTCAGAAAAGCTGTGTTATCTAGCACTTTACCAACTGATCTTTCTGAGCATCCAGTGCAAATCTTAGCCCCACTAGACCACTAGAGCACATGACCAAATGACGTAGCAGAGCACTGAGCCACAATGGAATTAACAATATGCCAACACCATTTGTTAAAAAGACTATTTCTGTCCCACTGAATAGAGTTAGGCTGCTGTCAGAAGTCACTTGTCCACAGACGGCTGAATTTATTTCTGAATTCTCAATTGTATTTCACCAGTCTACGTGTTTACCATTGAACCCATACCAGAGTATTTTGATTACAGTGGCTGTTTACTATGTTTTGATATCAGAGCATGTGAGGCCTCTTGTCCTTTTTCCTTCTTTTCTTCTTTGTTGTCTTAGTTTCCAACCTGTTAATGCTATGTATTAAAGATGCTAGCGTTGATCTTATTTTTTTATTCTACGATCTTCATAGTTTTTGATTTTATATTTAGGTCTTTGATCCATTTTTGAATTAGTTTTTGTGGATAATGTGAGATATGGTTTCTGTTTCAATTTTTTGCAAATGGAAATTCAGTTTTGCCAATACCATTTGTTAAAAAGTCTGCTCTTCCCCCCCCCCCCCCATTTTGATGAGCTTGGGGCCTTTGTCAAAGATTCTGTGACTATAGGTGGTTGGATTTACACCTAGGTTCTCAATTCTATTCCATTGGTCGATGTATTTGTCATTGAACCAGTACCCTGGTGTTTTGACTACCAAAGCTATATAGCAGGTTCCAAAGTCAGGTAGTGCAAGGTCTCTTACTTTGTTCCTGTTTTCAACAGTTCTTTACTTATCTGGGGGCTCTTCCCTTTCCATATAAAGTTAGTAACTGATTTTTCCATCTCTTTAAAGAATGTTGTTCATATTTAGATTGAGATTGCATTGTATTTGTAGATTGCTTTGGGTAATATTATGATTTTTACAGTTTCAATGCTACTTATCTGTGAGGGTGGAGGTGTTTTTTTTCCATTTATGTAAATCCCTTTCTGTTGCTTTCCTTTTTTTTTTTTTTTTTTTTAATTGTACTTTAGGTGAAAGTCCACAACTCAAATTAGTTTCTCATACAAAAATTGAAGGGACATTATTAGGCAACCGTAGCTTCTATCCCTGTTCTGTGACCTCACATTCCTTCTTTCCACTCCAGATTTCCTCTGTCCATTCTACCAGTGCTTATCCTTTTCTGCTTTCTCATCTCACCTCTTTCATCTCACCTCTTGACAGGAGCTGTTCTGTTAATCTTGTGTATCCATTTAAAGTAAGAAACATACTTTTCACAGGAATCATTTTAAGTCTTACAGTCCAGTCTATTCTTTGTCTCAAGAGTTGGCTTTGGGAAAGGTTTTAGTTCTGGGCTAAAGGACAGTCCAGGAGCTGTGTCTCCTGGGGTTCCTTCAGTCTGAGTCAGACCATTAAATCTGAGCTTTTTGACAGAGTTTCTGTGCACATCACTTTCCTCCTCCTCCATCAAGGACTCACTTCATGTTTTCCGTCAGGGTGGTCATTAGCGGTAGACGGTGATCATCTAGTTCTTCTGGTCTTAGACTGATGGAGCCTCCGGTTTATGTAGCCCCTTTTGTCTCTTGGGCCAGTGTTTTTGTTTTGCCTTTGGTGTTCTTCATCTTCCTTTGCTTCATGTAGGTTGGGACCAATTGAAGCATCTTAGATGGTCACTAGTTAACTTTTAAGACCACAGATATCACTCACAAAGTGAAATGCGGAACATTTTTTAAACGAACTCTCCTATGCCAATTGACTTAAATATACCCTGAAACCATGGTCCTCAGACCTCTATTCCTGCTTATGTCATCTCACAAAGTGTTTGGTTGTGTCTAGAAAACTTCCTAGCTTTTGTTTCTGTCCAAGAGTGCTGACTTCCCTGTATTGTGTGGTGTTGTTCCCTTCACTCTTTTGATTTCTTGCAGTAGTGTTTTGTAGTTTTCATTGTGTAGTTCTTTTACATCCCTGGATAGATTCATTCCTAAGTTTTTTATTTGTTTGTTTGTTTTGTTTTTATGAGCCGCTATAAATGATACTGTTTTCCTAATTTCCTTTTCATAGTTCTCTTTATTGGTGTATGGGAATCCAAATGAGTTTGTATATTTATCTTATATTCTGATATTCTGCTGAGTACTTTCTACCAGCTCCAGCGCTTTTCTCTTGCAGTCTTTCAGGTTTTCCATGCATAATATCATATCACTTGTAAGCAGGGACAGTTTAACTTCTTCACTACCAGTTTGGATGCCCTTTGTTTTTCTCACGTTATTGCAACAGCTCTAACTTTTGGCACAACGTTCAATAGGAGTAGTGATAAGGTAAGTATAGTGATACAGGACATCTTTGTCTGGATTCCTGTTCTCAAGGGGAATGTTTTTATCCTCTCTCCACTGAGAATGATTGCCGGGTGCCAGCCCCTGCAGGGTCTGGGATCACAGAGGGACGGGTGGTGTTGGCGAAGGAAGAAAGAAATGAGACTGAAACAACCAGGAATCTGGGGAACAGCAGCCTGTCCAAAGGACCTGGCTTTCTTTATTTTTTATAATCAATGAGGTGACATAATTTCACCCTGGTCTTTGACCACGTAAGCTGTTGACTAGTAAGAAACTGACACCTCGTGGTCTCCTTTCATGTTACTTGTCAAGGCCTTCTAGATAATGGTCCGAGGCAAGTATATTGTGGTGATAATTAACAGTGAAAACAAAGCTATGCCTTGAGCTCAGTCAGCTCTATTCATGTCTCGAGGTCAAGGGTACAGAAAGAAGGGTAGACTCATCCAAAGCCAGGGTCTCTATGTTTTCCTCCTTTGTTCTTATCCTATCTTTTTCTGTGAGGATAGTAAACATCCACCATCCCCCACCCTTAAGCTGCTCTAAGAAGGATATTTCTTTAGTATTTACTCATTTGTCATACCAATTATAATGAACTTAGGAGCCTATCTATCTTCCTGATATAGGGAGTGGGATGTCTATTTATAAGGGCTATGCGGAGGGTTGTCCTTGGGAGGCTTCCCAGAGATTTCCTGTAATCTTGTGTTTCACATGTGGAGGGGGAAGTGCAGTTGGGGGAAGCCAGTAGAGCCGGGCCAGCCTCTGTATTCCTGGGCTGGGTGTGCTGTGTCAGAATTCATTAAGCTGAGGGGTAGTAAAACTCTTCTTCTTTGATCCTTGTGCTGGGAGATAAGGGGGTATTTTTGAGGAAATTTTAATTAGGGTGCAAACTATCATCAGGGAGAGCGTGGTCAAAAATATGCCAAGGGTGAGATGCCTCCGCCCACCATCACATAGGCATGAGACTTTGCTTACAGAGGCTTCTGTGGGTGACAGGTCTCCGCAAATGATGCTGATGGTTGGTTTTGTACAGATGCCCTTCATTATGTTGAGGAATTTCCCTTCTATATCTATTTTATAGAGTGTGGCTTTTTTCTTCAGTACAGCTTTGGCTATTCCAGGTTTCCTTCCTTTCTGTATGAAGTTGATCTTCAGTGTTTCCATTGCAATAACGGATGTTGGTGGTGTTTGTACTGGGACTGCATTTTACCTACACGTTTCTTTAGGTGGAAGCTATATATTCACAATATTAAGTCTTCCAATCCATGACACCAGAATGTCTTTCTAATTTTGTAGGTGTGTTTTAGTCTCTTGTATTAGTATTTTATAATTTTTATTGTATAATTATTTTATGTCCCTGGCTAGGGTAATTTCTGAGTATTTTATAGGTGTGTGAGTTATTGTAAATGATATTATTTTCTGGATTTCTTTATTAGTGTACAGGAATCAACTGATTTTTGTGTATTCATTTTATATCCTGCAACATTGTTAAATTCTCCTATTATCTCCAGTAGTTCTCTTGTGAAATCTTTAGGGTCTTCTATATATAGGACCCCATCATCTTAAATAGAGCTTGTTTTGCTTCTTCTGTTCTGCTTTGGATAACTTTTATTGTCTTTCTTGTTTTATTACTCTGACTAGACCTTCGAATACAAGGTTGACTAGGAGTGGCTACAAAGGATACCTTTGTCTAGTTCTTGTTTTCAAAGATAAGGCTCCCATTCTTTTTCCACTGAGTATAATGCTGGTTGTTGATATTACATATATGCTGTTAATTATGTTGAGAAGCTTACTTCTATTTCTATTTTGCTGAATGGTTTTATCACGAATGGTATTGAATGTTGTCAAATGCCTTTTCTGCATTAATCAATATAATCATATGGTTATTTTTCTTTGTCCTGTTTACATGAGAGATCTTCTTTGTATTGATTGATCTTCTAATATTGAACCATCCTTGTAATCCTGGATTACAGTTGATCTATATGGATTACACTGATACAGACACACTTGATCACAGTTTTTAGGTTTTTTTTTTAATATATGATTTAAGTTTGTTGGCTAGAAATTGGTTGAAAAATTTTGGATCCACATTTATAGGGTATTGGTCTGCCATTTTATTTTTGTGATATTTTTGCCTAGTTTAGGTATTCCAGTTACACTGGCTTCATAGAAAGAGTCTGATAGCATTCCTTCCTCTTCAATATTTTTGAAAAGATTGAGTAGCATTGGTGTCAGCTCATCTCTGATGTTGGGTAGAATCGTTCAGTGTAAGTGTCTGGTCCTGGACATCTCTTGTCCCTTTTTTTTTTTTTTTTAACGACATCTTTAATCTCTTCTTTTGTAATCAGTCTAGCTAAGTTTTTTTACATATGATTGAGTTAATTTGGTTAGTGTCTTAGTTATCCAGTGCAGCTATCACAGAAATACCTCAAGAGTATGGTTTAACAAATAGGAATTTATTCTCTCGGGGTTTAGAAAGTTAGAAGTCCAAATTCAGGGCACCAGCTCAATGAGAAGTTTTTTCTTTCCCTTTTACATGTAGGAGAAGGCCCTTATCATTAATCCTCCTAAAATCTAGGGGCTTCTCAGTGCAGGGACCTGGATCCAAAGGACTGGATCCACTCTGCACTTCTTTTTAAATGGCCTGAGGTCCATCTCCTACATACTCAATGCTCTCTTTTATGTCTCAAGAGAGACTGACTCAAGACACAAATCAAATCCTATAGATTGAGTCCTGTATTATTAACATAACTGACTCTAATCCTGCCTCATTAACATCATAGACGTTAGAATTTACAACACATACAAGAATTACATCAGATCACAAAGTGGTAGAAAACAGTATGGGGGTACACTACTTAATCCACAACACATAGGTAGTCAGTTTCTAGGAATCTGTTCATTTATTTTGCAGATTTGTTGGAGCACAGTTTTGGTAATAATCAGTTATGATCTTCTTTGTGTTAGATTAAATGTAGTGTCACCAGTTTTATTTCTTAATTTGGTTATTTTCCTCCTTTGAGATTTTGTTTGTTTGTTTTGTTTTGTTTTTTCCTTTTGTCAGTCTAGCCAGTGGTTTGTCTACTTTATTGATCCTTCCAAAGAAACCCTTCTGGTTTTGTTAGTTTTTTCTACTTCCCCCCACCCCCTATCCCCCCCCACCCCCCATTTATTTCTACTCTAACCTGTATGTCCTTTTTTTTTTTCTGGTAGAATTTGAATTCTTTTGCTCTTCCATTTCTGTTTGTTCAAGTTGTTGGTTTGAAATAATGACTCTGTGAGCAAACAACATTCAAATAACAGCAGAAGTAGCAATATCAATTCCTGATAAAAACAGACCATAAGTAAGATCTGCTACAATAAATAAGGAAGAACACTATGTAATGATTAAAGGGTCAACGCATCAGGAGGACAAAATCATATTAAATATCTATGCACCCAGTGATAGCGCTCTGAAATACATAAAACAAAATCTAACAGCACTGAAAAGAGAAATGGACAGGGCCACAATAATAGGAGGAGACTTCAATATACGACCTTCAGTGAAGGACAGAATATCCAGAAATAAACTCAATAAAGATATAAAGCATCTAAATGCCACAATCAAGCAAAACCTGCTACAAAGGATCTGTTTAAAGTATTGAAAAGTAAAGATGTCACCCTGAAGACTAAAGTGTGCCTGACCCAAGCCATGGTATTTTCAGTCACATCATATCCATGCGAAACCTGGACAGTGAATGAAGAAGACAGAATAAAAACTGAAGCCTTTGAACTGTGGTGTTGGAGAAGAATGTCAAATGTACCACAGACCACTGAAAGAACAAATAGATCTATTCTGGAAGAAGTACAACCAGAGTACTCCCTGGAAGCAAAAATGGCAAGACCGCATCTTACATATTTTGGACACGTTGTCAGGAAGGATCAGTCTCTGGAGAAGAACATCATGCTTGGTAGAGTGGAGGGTCAGCAAACAAGAGGAAGATCCTCGACAAGATGGCGTGACACAGTGACCACAATAATGAGCTTAAGCATAAAACAACTGTGGACATGGCGCAAGACCAGGCAGTGTTTTGTTTTGTTATGCATGAGGTTGCTGTGAGTCAGGACTGACTCAATGACATCTAACAACAGAAGGAAAAGAATCCCTCAAGCACCAGAAGAAAGCAAATAGTGAAGACTAGAGCAGAACTGAATGAATTATCATATAGAAAAACTATCAAAAAAGTTAACAAGGCCAAAGCTGTTTATTTGAAAAGATCAATAAAATGATAAACCTCTGGTCAGACTGACAAAAGAATAACAGAAGAAACAAATAACCTGAATAAGAAATGAAATGGGTGATACTGCAACAAATCCATCTAAAATTTAAAAAATTCTGACTGTGAAAACCTATACTCTAACAGGTATGAAAACCTAGAGGAAGCAGACAGATTTCTAGAAACACGCTACCTGCCTGCAGTAACACAAACCAAGGCAGAACAACTAAATAAACTTGTAACAAAAGAAGAGATTGGAAAGGAAATTTAAAAACCCCCGACAAAAGAAAGCCTTTCCCCTTTTGACTTCACTTGAGAATTCTACAGAATTTTCGGAGTAAACACCACTATTACTAAAGATATTTCAGAGTGTAGAAGAAATGAAATACTCCCAAACTCATTCTATGAAGCCAGCATAATTGTGATACCAAAACAAGGTTAAAGATATCACGAAGAAGAAATGTTACAGACCATTATTTCTCATAAACTTAGATGCAAAAATTCTCAGCAAAATTCTAGCCAATAGAATTCAACAACACACCAGAAAAATAATTCACCGTGACCACGTAGGATTCATCTCTCACATCATGGATTGAACTATGTCCCCCCAAAAATGTGTTTAGCTGTTTGGCTGGGCCATGATTCCCAATATTTTATGATTATCCTGCATTTTGTGATTTTCCTTTTCTGCACGTTCAAGAAGATTAGAGTGGAACTGTAAATTCCTTTCTAAGGTCCCTTTCCTGCTCCACTGTAAAGAGAGTTTCCATGGAGTGTGGTTTGTACCACCTTTTTTCCTTTCCTCCAATGAGAGATAAAAGGCAAAGGAAGCAAGCAGAGAGTTGGGAACTTCACACCATCAAGAAAGCAGCACCTTGAGAAGAGGTGAGGTTCCTGCACCAAGATGTTTCACTGTCAATGGCTGATACAACACAAGGACTTTCCTCCAGAGCTGACACAAGGAAAGCCTTCTCCTGGAATGGACATCCTGAATTTGGACTTGTAGCCTACCAGACTGAGTAAGAATAAACTTTCCTTTGTTAAAGCCATCCACTTGTGGTATTTCTGTTAGAGCAGCCCTAGCTGACTAAAATATCATATATGCAGGGATAGTTAAACACTAGAAAAAGAATCAGTGTACTATACAGCATAGATGAAACAAAAGACAAGAGCCACTTGATTTGATCAATTGATGCAAAAAAGGTATTTGGCAAAGAAACCCTGGTGGCATAGTGGTTAAGTACTTCATCTGCTAACCGAGGTGCAAACAGTTAGAATCCACTAGGCTCTCCTTGGAAACTCTACAGGATTGTTCTGATCTGTCTTACAGGGTCACTATGAATTGGAATTGACTTGATAGCAATAGGTTTGAGTTTTTTGATTTCACACCTATTCGTGTTAAAAAAAACTCTCAGCAAAATAATTATACATGGGAAACTCACAACATAATAAAGGACTTCTGTACAAAACAAACAGCCAATACCATCTTAAATGGAAAGAGTCTGAAAGCATTCTCTTTAAAGGAAGAAACAGAGAAGGATGCACTTTGTCGTTACTTTTAATCAAACATTGTGCTGGATGTTCTAGCCAGAGAACACAGACTAGGAAAAAAAAAAAAAAATCAAGGGTATCTAAATGGGAAGGAAGAAGGAAAAGTATCTCTATTCACAGATGACGTGATATTATATACAGAAAACCCTATAGAATTTACAAAAACACTACTGGAACTAATATAAAAGTTCAGGAAAGTGTCAGGATGCAAGACAAACATACAAAAATCATTTGGAGCCCCGTATACCACCAAAGAGAATGTCAGACAGAAAATGACTGAAGCAATACTATTTACCCCCAAAAAGATAAAAACTTTAGGAATGAATCTAACCAGAGACAAAAAATATCTATGCAAATAAATAAATAAATAAACCCACAAGATATTACTGCAAGAAACCAAAAGAGACCCACATACCTTGTTCAAGGATAGGAAGACTCAGCAATGTAAAAATGACTATTCTACCCAAAGCTACCTATAGATACAATACCATCCCAACCCAAATTCCAATGGCATTTTTTAATAAAATGGAGAAGCAAATCACAAGCTTCATATGAAAAGGGAAGAAGCCACAGATAAGCAAAGCATTACTGAAGAAGAAGAACAAAATAGGAGACCTCACACTACATGACTTTAAAATCTATTACACTGCCGTGATAGTCAAAACAGCCTGATACTAGTATAACAACAAAAACACACATCAGTGGAGCAAAAGTGAGCCTAGACATAAAATCACCCACCTATGAGCAGCTGATTGTTGACAAAGGGCCGAAGTCTATTAACTGGGGGAAGATGGTGTCTTTAACAAATGGTCCTGGTATGCCTGGGTGTTCATTTGCAAAAAATTGAAACAAGATAGATATCTCATACCATGCACAAATATTACCTCAAAATGAATCAAAGACATAAGTAGAAAATTTACAGTGATAAAGATCATGGAAGAAAAAATAGGAACAATGCTGAGATCCCTAATACACGCCTGACTTGGTAAGTCATTGCCCCTAGACCCTCTGTTAGCCCAGAAATGAAACCGGTTCCAGAAGCCATCCCCTCAGCAGAAGATGGAACTGGTCTATAAGACATAACATGACACTGCTGAAGAGTGTGCTTCTCGGCTGGAGTAGATACAGGAGAGTAGCTGGCCGGCAACTGGTCAGAGGCAACATGAAAAGGGTCAGGTGCTGGCTGAATGGACATCAGGTATTTGGGTAAAGGGGAGGAGTGTGCTGTCACAGTGTGGAGGTAGCAGGTAGAGTTATATTGAAAAAGTGTAAGTTTTTGTATGAGAAACAGACTGAAATTATAAACTTTCACTTAGAATGAAAAATAAAAGTAAATTTTTAAAAGAAGAATGAATGATTTTGCATCTTTTCTCCCTGGAGATCAAAAGACATTTAACTTTTTTGTTCATTGCCTAGCTGGTTACTTTAGATGAAAATTTACCAACTGATTACCATCTCCATGACATACCAACACTCTTTCTTTTTGGTCTGGAGTTGCCCCATTACCAGCTTTCCTGTGCCCGCCTGCCTTCTAGTCCTTGCTCTTGGGCTGGCATGTCCCTTTAGTCTCATTTTGTCTTATGGGCCTGTCTAACCTTTGGCTGAAGGGTGAATGTCAGGAGTGATTTATTTACTCCAAGTAACTGGGTGCCCTATTCTTGGAGTTGCTCCAGCTTCTCTCACGCCGGTAAGTCTAATCTTGTTATGAATTAGAATTCTGTTCTGCATTTTTCCATTTTTCTCCACTTCTGTCTGGGACCCTCTGTTGTGATCCTTGTGGGAACAGTAAGTGGTAACAGCCGGACATCATCTAGTACTAGTGGACTCAGTGTGGTAGAAGCTGTCGTAGTTGGGGTCCATTACTCCCTTGGACTAATCTTTTCTTTGTGTCTTTGGTTTTATTTTCCCTTGCTCTCAAAGGGGTGAGACCTTTGGAGTATCTTAGATGGCCAGTCATAACCTTTTAAAACCCGAGGTGCTGCTTACCAAACTAGAATGTAAGACATTTTCTTTATAAACTATTATGCTACTAAATTATGTGCTCCCCAGACCACAGTCCCCATAGCCCTCAGCCCAGTAATTCAGTCCCTCAGGGAGTTAATATTTTCTATGGAGGTTACATGATGCTGCCTTGTACAAGTTATGCCCTTTTCCCCAGTATTGGGTACTGTCCTACCCTTCACCAAAGTCATCATTTATCTACTGTCTATTTAGTATTTCTCCATGCTCACCCCTTGCCTCACTTGTAACCATCAAAAATTGTTTTTGTGTGTGTGGAAATCTTGTAGTGAGTTTTTGTAAAAATGGTCTCTTACAGAATTTGTCCTTTTTTATTGATTTATTTCACTCAGCATTATGCTCTACCGACTGGTTCCCGTGTATTCCGATAGTCTCACACAGGCCAATTCATTTAGCTATTTAAAAAAGAAGTCACCTCCCCTCTTCCCCCAACAGTGCTTTCAACATTTGAAAAGTTAAATCCAGTTATCTAAAATCTGTTTGGCAAACAACCGTCTCTCCTGCTAAAACAGAAGGTGATTTCTGTTACAGCATCTCTAGGAGAATACAAGTTCCTTCAATTCTGTCTAGGAAATAGATGTTTGGATCCAATTTTTACTCCAAATTCAAAAGCTCCCCTTCTAATAACATAACATTTTGGGGTTAATAGAAGTCAGCCTCTATACTGTTTGCAGAACCAGGCTTAGAGAGTTTAATAGTGGGGAGTACATTGCCGATACTGAAGTTACTGTCACAAAACTTCAATTTCATCTGAGTTCCTATGATCCCCTGAGAAGTTATAAACGTCCTTTTCCCTGTTATGAGGCAATAGGCTATGTGTAAATAAAAACAAATATACCACTCAAATATATACACAATTATATTTACACTAAAATGAAATATGTTGATAGAAGAGGGTATTTTTTCTTCATAACAAAAGTAAAGAATCTTAATATTGAAAAATTTATAATAAATTATTAAAAATAGTTTTGGTTGGTTGGAGTTCAGAAGCTCTCACAGTATTCTCGTCTAAGATCTACATAAACTGTAAGTAAAGTGTACATGACCAATAACTCCCCAAAAACACAAACCCATTGCCAGTGAGTCAACTCCAACTCATAGCGACCCTACAGAATAGAATAGAACTGTTCCACAGAGTTTCCGAGGAGTGCCTGGTGGATTTCAACTACCTAACTTTTGGTTAGCACACACAGCACTTAATCATTATATCACTAGGATTTTCAATATGATCGATAGGTATCAAATATATACCTGTGAATTAAAGTTCTTTAAAAAAATATGCATTCCCACTTACCACAGATTCCACCACATAAGCAAACTATCATCCTTTAACAATAGGTTCCAGATGTCCTTAGGTGCTGTCAAGTCAGTTCTGACTCATAATGACCCTATATGACAGAGCAGAACTGCCCCACAGGGTTTCCAAGGAGTGCCTGGTGGATGTGAACCTCATCCTCTCGGTTACCAGCCGTACCCCTTCTCCACTATGCCACCTGGCTTTCCAAGGTTTAAGATAGTAGCAGTTAATTCAATAGTTACCTCAGAAAATATCATAGACCTTGACAGCTCTTCATATGATATCTTGGCTTCCAAACAGGATCTTCATAAATATTGAGTAGTTATCATAAGGCACCATTCTATACTGCTAATGATAATTACATATAATACTGTCAATAGAGAAAAAAATTTTTATCTTTTCAAAATCTACTTACGAAAAAGCTGACTAATGGTATAATGGGCAAAACAAGTCACAACTGGATGACACAAATCCACACTCTTTAGGATATTTAAAACATTTACATTTTATTTCTTACTTGTTTATTTATTATTTCATTAGACGTTTGTACAAACAGAAAGTATTCAGATTGCCTTATTATGTGCCAAAAGAGCAATATTAAATGATGCTGAGAATAGATCTGCTCTAACTTGTTTGAAAATATGTAAATTGATTGATTATCCAGTTGTATTTTTGCTTTACAAATAGAGGCAACATGCTGTTATGCTTTTTACTGATTTAAAGTTATTTTTATGAGATTACACATACCTTTTTGGGTTTTTTAATGTAGGCATTTATTGCTATAAATTTGCCTCTGAGCACTGCTTTTGCTGCATCTCAAAGGTGTTGATAGGTTTTCATTTTGATTCTAGGAAGTTTTTCATTTCACTTTTGATTTCAATTATTATTTAGTCATCCATTATTTAGTTTCCATGAATTTTTTTCCTTATTTTTCGTGTTGTGGATTTCTAGCATCATATACTTGTAATCAGAGAAGCTGTTTCATATGATTTAAATCTTTTATGTTTGTTGAGACTTGTTTCCTTTCTACCATGTGGTTTCTTCTTCCATGTGTGCTGGAAAAGAATATGTATATTTCTGATGCTGGGTTGAGTATTCTATGTATGCCCATTAGATGCAGTTGGCTTGTGGTACTTAAACGTTCAGTGTCCTTAATGACTTAGATGCCTATGTAGGGTCACCATGAGTTGAATCCAACTCGACGGCACTTGGCTTGGTGTGTATAACAGAATGTGATGTATCGAAGTCCCCTAATATTGTGGAGTTATCTACTTCTCCTTTCATATTAGTCTGTGTCTCTATCATGTATTTTTGGTACACTGTTGTTAAGTGCATTCATATTTCCTATAGGGTTGCTACGAGTTAGAATCCTCTTGAAGTCCGTTGTTTCTTTTTTTCGCCTTTGTCCTTTTTTATCTCTTGCAATATGTTTCAAATTAAAGTCTATTTCATCTGATATCAGTATAGCCACCCTGCTCTTTTCTTCTTTACTGGTTTCATGCAATAGTTTGTCCATCCTTTTATTTTCATTCCATTTCTGTCTTGATGTCTGTGTTTCTTTTGGTAGATAGCTAAGTGACGGATCATGCTATTATATCCATTCTGCAACTCTCTGCCCTTGTATGTGGCATTTAGATTACATTTAAGATTATTACTGAAAATGAAGTGTCTACTCATTTTGATATTCGTTTTTGAATGTTTTATAGCCTTTAATTTTGATTTTTTTTCTTCTGCTTGTATTTGGCTGTTTTCTCATGGTGAGCCTCTTTGGTAATTTCCTTATTTTCTTCTAAATATTTCTCCTTGGTGATTTCTTAGGGGTTACCACACACGTGCTACATTACACAACTTACAATTGCAACAGTGTTTAAGATACTAACTACAGTTGACATACAATCTTCACATAATAAATTTATTCATGATATTCTCCTCTCTCCCTGTTTCTCTTGACTTATCTCCATTAATATTAATGCACAAGTTATAATCAATAAGTTTACTTTGAACTTGTTTCTTATGAATGATATTATATTATTTTCAGGATTAGTTATTATGTTTATTCCCTGAAAGTATCATGTACTTGATCCTTATGATTACCAGCGCTGTTGAGAATTTCTGAAGATCTGTATCTCTAATTTTTTGTTTACTTTTTCCCATGCATAGATATGAGTATTTAATATTTTGGTCTTTCCTTTTGAAGTATTCTGTTAAATAATACTTGCTGAGCTGGTCTAGTGGTGGCCAGTTCCTAGAGCTTCTGTTTGTTTGGTAAGCTGTTACTTTTCTCCTGATTTTTAAATATAATGAATTCTTTGTTGGCAATTGTTTTCTTTCAATGTTTTACCTATCTAGGGAGAAATCTGCACTGATACTCATGAAGGACCCTTGGTATGTTGTTCTGTGTTTTTCTCTTTCTGTTTTCAGAATTCTCCCCTGGTATTTGGTTTTCAAGAATTTTCTTATGCTATGGCTCAGAGTTTTTTTGTAGGATTTTTGTTTGAGGTTCATGTGGCTTCCTGTATTTGCATACTTCTTCAGATCTGAGAAATTCTCATTACCTCTTGTATAATCATTTCTATGCCTTTATTGTTGTCATAGTGTTCTAAGATTACAATATTTCTAACATGAGATTTCTTAATTGAAGCTCATACTTCCTTTTATGTTTGCTTGCTTTTCTTTGTTCTTTTCTCTTGAAACTTAATAAGGTCAGTTATTTTGTCCTCTAGTTCATTTATTTTATCTTCTGTCAGTTCAACTTTGTTGTTGAGTGTTTCTCTTGCTTTTTTAAATCAGTTGTGTTATTCCTCAGTTACAATGTTCTCTACGTCTCTTTCTGATGTTTTCAGTTTCTTCACTGAGTCTCTTATTTTGTTCCTCGTTTGTTTCCTGATTTCTACCCATTTGCTTTTTGTACTTTTTTTTCTTTCTTTAAACATATTTAGCACCATAGTCTGAAAGTCATCATTCTTTGCCTTATTCTGGCCCCCACTGGAGAAATTTCCTCTTCTTCATGTTTACCTTTTGACTCCGCCCTCTTTTGTTGTGACTTTGTGTGTTTTACTATTCTGTTGTTGAACTTGAGCTATTTTGTTATCTCCAGTTTTTCACTTTAACTTTTGTACTCAGGTTTTTGTGGGAACATTTTCTGATTGAATGTCCTGGTAGTACAAGGACCAAGTTCCCAGCTGCGAATTGCAAGGCTGAAGCCCTCACTTATCAGCTACATAGGAAAAAGGTACTGTAGCATACCTCCTCAAAAACTCTAGCTCTGGGAAGATGACAGGAGATCTCCATTCAACCTCATGGGATTCCCATGAATCAAAATCAATCCAGTGACAGCTGGATTTGCATCTTCTCTTGAGGACCACTAGAAAGCACTCTTTTCCTAAGATTTTTTTTTTTTTTTCTCATTGCTGATACAGGAGTTTTGGGTGCTTGATCTCTGGCATTTAATTCACATGAGCCTGAGGGTGGTTTGACATGCTGACATAAGTAGTGGAGTTCAACTTTCCTGAGGCAAAGGTGGGTGCTCACTATGTGTTTCCCTCATGGCACCCCTGCACATGCTTGCCCGTGTTGTCCCACTATTGGTCACTTCCCTGTATGTGCTCCTGTCAGTCTGAAGTATTCCCCTCAACTTGCCACCCTTATTGTTCCACCTGGTCATACAGCCCTTGTGTCTCAGCCCTTGGAGAGATTCAACAGTATACTCTCCCAGTGTTATTTATGGTCTCTCTTCACCCCCTCCCAGATACACAGCCCATGAACTCCTGCAGCCAAATACTGGCCTACAGCTTTCTCAGATTAGCTCTTTTTCTGTGTTCCCTGTTTGGTGTGTTTCCCAGCCCTTTCCAAAAATGGCCAGAATGAGCAAGTTCTCTCAGTGTGACCAGATAGGTTCTCTGAATTTCTATGTCATTTCTGCTCCTACTGTCCCCCACTTCTGGACTCACCACAACTCTCCAATACCACAACTCTTGAATACCACAACAGCCTTCTGGAGTTCTATGATCCAGTCTATGCTTGTTTGTGTCATTGTACAGTGGGTTAGCTGCTGGGGGAGTAAAACGAACCTCCACTCACCTCACCATTAGTTTACAGGTAGTTTTCATACAGCAGTAAATAATTAATACAGACACTGGTTTTATGGAGAATGACTGGCAGTTAATTAAGCCATTGTCCAAACCTATTCTTCTACACTGTGTTTTGTGATGTTATGGCTAGAACTCTGCAAATCATAGTTCCACTTGTCCAGCTGCCCACTGTTAAGTCTTTCCAATAGAAAACAACAGAGATGGAAAGCTATGGGGCAAGGAAGGAAGTTGCTCCTTTCTGTTTATTTCACGTGAGCTTATGGTTCTCATAGGCATCACCCCAGCAATGCTTCTTTAACCCAGATTCAAGAGTTTTGGGTATAGGGTTTTACTATCTGCAGAACTAGCCTTATTATATCCCCCTTGGAAATGCTAGCACCAGCTGTCTGATACTCCCTGCTCAGAAGTCTGTGGGTCAGTTCCACAGGACTCTTCTTCCAAGCTTCTAAATTCTAATAATTCCAATCTCTTCATTTGTTCCTCCCACCTACGTGTGGCAGCTGCTTACTGAAGTTGTTATCTCCATTACTATTTAGTTATTGCTTTTGTCTTTTCAGTTGCTAGTTGTATCTAGTTTCTTAAAAAAAAAAAAATCCATCAAGATGAATCCAACTCTTGGTGTCCCATTCACATCAGAATGGAACTGTATTCCACAGAACACATTCAATTGTTTATTAATTCATTCAGTGGCTTGTCTTCTTAGATCCTCTGGGTGGACTTGAACTGCCAACTTTTTGATTAGTAACCCAGCACTTAACTGTTTGTACCACTTTAGTTACAGATAGCTAAAACTTTCTCTATTCTTCTGATTAAAATAACTAGTATGCTTTCTGTCTCTTGGCTTGACCTTGAGTCTTACAAAGACTGAAGTGGCAACTCTAGTACCCTAATACAGGAAGGCACAATGGGAGTAGAGGCATTGGTGGTTTAGCTGTAGAAGTCTCATCTTCCATGAGGGAGACCCAGATTTGATTCTCTACCAATGTATTTCATATGTAGCCACCAGCCATCTGTCAGTGAAAGATTGCACACTGCTATGTTGATGAACAGACTTCAGCTGAGCTTCCAGACTAGGAAGGACTAAGAAGAAAGACTTAGTAGTCTACTTACAAAATCAGCGTTTGAAAACCTAGTAGATCACAATAGTTTGATCTACAATAAATCATGACACTGGCACAGGACCAGGCAGCATTTGGTTGGTTCCACTTGGGGGTTACAAGCTGGCTGCCAACTCAATGGTAGCTAACAACAACAATAAGAGGAATTGTTGTGCATTTAAAACCAGAATATTTATAGTAGAGGTAAAAATGGTATTATTTTAAACAAAAGGGATTATCTAGATTATTTTTCTTTTTTGGTAATTTATTGTGATGATGTCTGAACCATTCACTTTAAAATGGTCAAACAAATAAATGCCTGAGGCTTAAATTTCACAATGACTTTTTCATGCGTCTCTTCATTTCTACTTCATTATTTTAACCAATTCTACTACTTTAAATTCAAATGGGAAAAATCTCCTATAAGCCAGTAAGGAAAAAGAAGAAAAATTCATTACCTTCAACCGTACTCCCTTAGTGAAAATTGACTTTTTCTGTTTTTTATTTTCCATGGAAATTCAGTTCTACCAGCTGAACAGTGCAGCAGCTCTTTCTATTCTCTTTGTCCTAATAAACAGAGTAAGGCCTAACTTGTGCTGTCTTATTTCCTTGTGAGGGGCCAGTAGGTATCTGGAGGGCATCAACTGAGAAGTGCAGTAGAAAGGAGAGAGAAAACGCATTACTGAAACTTTCCTTACAACCTATTCCTGTGGAAGATCATTGTCAGGATAGACTACTCAGATCTGAGGTTAATGACACGTTGGTTATAGAATGGGTGGCTCAGGGAATCTAGTGATGATGTTTTGTTAAAGCATGTGACAGTACATTGAACATTTCACACAGACTTGTTATATATCTTGTGACTGATCAAGAAGAAAGAAATGTAATTTCCTTGCCAAGAAGTAAAAACTTGTAAAGGTTTTGATGAAGAGTCACTACAGTAGGAAAGAAGTTGTAAGTTGTAAAACTGATCACAGTATGCCCAAGAACCAAATGCAGTGTTGTTAAAATATATTATTTTATTATTTAAATATATACTATTTTATATATATTATATACATGCATATATATTATATTATTATTTAAATATATATTATTTAAACAACAGGACACTTTATCCAGATGAGATTGTATGTGATAACAAAATATAGGTAGTAAAAAAATAAAGGTAGTACTATAGTAATTACAGTTGATGTTGATCCCTGGTACCTCGCTACTTGAAACTCCTCTCTCCTACCCTTTCTCTGTCATCCATGCTCAACTCTATATTATGAAAGGTCCTAGCAGAAAAGTATGGCATCATCATTTAATGTAATAAAGTGATCATTTGGAAATGTACACATCATGTGGATGTAGAGTCCTGAGTGACTCAAATGGTTAACACACTGTGCTGCTAACGGAAAGGGTGAAGCTTTGAATCCACCTAGAGGTGCCTCAGAAGAAAAGCCTGGCAATCTACTTCCAAAAAATCAACGATTGAAAACTCTACGGAGCACAATTCTATTCCGATGGATAAAATGTTGTCATGAGTTTGAATCAACTCAACAGCAACTGGAGGAAAAGGGGGGGCAAGTTTTAAAAAACTGAAAAGACAGCACAGTATTCTGTGGTTAATAACAGTCAAAAGCAATGGGACAGATCACTTTTTTAATGGTAACAGTATTTCTCATCTTATACTCTTCTTATAATGTTATTTAGTATTCCTTGCATTTCAAGGTAGTATCTCTATGTTTTCTCTTAAATCTTAGAATATTTGTGAGTTTAGGAGGAAATGATGACACATAACCCCCATGGCTGCTCATAAAAGATGATGCATGCTTGGAATCTGGGCGCCATGCTGTCAGGAAACCCAAGCAGCTTATGGAGAGGACCTAGGGAAAAGAAACCTAGGTCCCTTAACCCTCAGTTCAAGGCAAGTGCCAAGCCCACAGTAGCATCAACTTGCTAGCCATGTAAAGGAGTCTTCTTAGAAGTAGATAATCCAACCCAAATTAAGCCGCCTTAGCTGGTGAGGTCACAGAATGGTGAGGTAGCAGAAATGAGCCTTTCCTACAGAATCCCGCAAAAGTTGCATTACTATGGCACACAAGCAATTGCAGTTTTAAATCACTAAGTTTGGGGATGATTTTTTTTTCTCCAGCAATAATAACTAGAATGAGAAGGTATTTCCCCTAGCCTGAAGGAGAGAGGAGAAATATTGGTTATTAAAACCCAGAAGTGGAAAGAATTATATACTATTAGCTCCCACTCCCAAGATAGGAACTGTGAATAAATACACTGATCTTACTGTCTTCCTTTTTATGAGTTCTTGCTGGTTCTGTCATTGGCTGAACTCAGTGGGAAGTGGGGGGTAGGAGAGCCTACTGATGTCATCCATTCAAGTTTTCCACATGAGACACAGACGCTCATGTAGAAGGGATGAAAGTTTAGAAAAAGCTGAACGTAGGTCTAGAGGGTTGAAAAGAAGATATACATGGCTTGAACTCTGTCAACCAATCTGCAGGATCCTATGAGCCACTAGTTAAAACCTCCTGACCTAGTTAAGCCACTCTTATGAAACAGGTATTTCTATAATTTGACTGCAGTTTAAACTTTTGCTTTTGACTTTCCTATCTTTGTAACATTGTATACATAGACATATAGTTCATATAAAGATATAAAGTGTGAATATGGATTACTGTAAGAAATATAAAGATGTTATTTATGATTATTATCATGTTTTAAATTGTCTTTCTTTTGCCTTATCTGGTTTGTTTTTCTACAATAAGCAAGTATGATTGGTGCTATTTTCAAAGGTACTGTATTAAAAACATAAAGAAAACAAAAACCTCAGTAGAGATTCTCAATTTAAGTTTATGATTCTCTTCTTGGTTTAAAATGCAAGCCATTCGGGGAGAGTGGCAGTGGGTGAGTTAAAATTTAGGTCACCAGCAGGATAACATGAATATATTCTAAAGACTTTGTTAAAGGCAAACTTTGATGGGAATGAAAAGGAAGTCTTCATGGGAAATGTGAAAGAAGGTGAAGATGAAGAAGACAGAATACCACCATCAAGACAGAGCTTAAAAGAGGTCAATTTCTGGCTCTACAGGAGATCTTTGCATATTCTGGTTGGGTTAATAGCCCTACTACTGTGAAGAGTACATGGTGTGCTCAGTGACTGTGTCACTTAGTAGCAGCAGTCCCTCACCCTGGCTGCAGTGTGTAGAGTTTGTTTGAACACAGCTGATTCAGTACTTCTCTGAGCTAGTTGTCTGTCTGGTTCTCCAAGGATCTTTGAGATTGTCTAAAAAAGTCACAACTCCAAGATCTAACAAAAGGTAATTGTGCCTATGGCTTGAACTTAAGCCCTCTAAGTAAGAACCGTGTCTCTGAGAACAGTGATCCCAATTTAAGATCCTAACTTCCCATTATTAGGTTGCAATCCAGCTAATCACACGTTGCATGGCCTCCAGTGTGTCTGGGCTTCCGGCACTTTAATTCTTTCCTTGCTCTCAGGTCTTCTAAGAGACAGGACCCATAGAATTCAGAGCCTGTGTTTTGGGTTGTTTGGAGGAATCCTATTAAACATTTCCTCCAAAGCAGTAATCCAGGCTTTTGAGAGTCAGCATGACACTTAAATGAATTATTCATGCAAGACTCTGCAAGACGGGCAAGCTTCCTGCCAACAGACGCACAGCGAGGGGTGTTATAAAACTTAGATTGGTATGTGTAGAGGGTAGCTGACAGAGAAGATTTCAAAAGATGATCTCTTTGCTGGAAAGAGGAATAAAAAGGAAAACAAAACAAAAAAAACCTCTAGACCGTTAAACCATGCCTTCACAGCAGAGAGCTTTCTAAATGTGCTGATTCTTTCCTGCCAATCCTCATCATTGGGAAGCCCAAGATGCTAAAACACAGCCCTCTCCTAAACCACTTTAATTAGAATAAGAGAAGAGTTACCAAATAGACCAATCAGTTCTGAAAGGACGTGTTGGCATTTCATTGTATGACTGCGCTTAGTTCATTCTGTGCTGATGAAAGGAGTTTGAATGGCAAAGTTATTGCGGTGGCGGGGAAGTCTCTATCTTAAACAAACAAGATCGGGTGATGGCTGCGTGCCTTCCTTACGGAGCACGGACAGGAAACTTCACTTCCTCGCTGACAAATGGCAGCAGTACAACGACTATTGCCAGTCTGAGGATTAAATGTCTTTGCGTTTTGCCCGTATGTGCAGGATTTAATACTTTGATGCGGCGCTCTGGATCTGTAAATGAATAAAGCTTATGTCACTGATGGTACATCCAGCTGAGCAGCAGTAAGTAAGCTCACAACAGAGATAAAAGAAGCCGTAGCCGAGCAAGCAGCCATAAGAATAAATACAAACTACAGATATTACTTATCTAGTCTGGCCGTACAATTTCTGGTCGAACAAATCGTTCAGCGCAGAATAGTTCTGATAATGACATTATGAATAATGCAAACCGTCAGCAGAGCAAGGGAGGCGATCATTAATGCAAAGCTCCTCTATGCCTCTGAAAATGTACTTTTTATTTTAATTTATATCTTAGTGAATGTCAAACACACACTATTCACAATTAGGCTGGAGAGCTTAACAGCCGTTTATTCTAATTCAGTCTCAATTAGGGATTTGGTGGCAACCCAACCTTCCCTTTCAGCAAAGCACAAAGTGATAAGTCTGCACGTTATTATCCCAATTCTGACAATCTACCAAATAGCAGCTGGAAAGTCATGAAAAATACATGTGAATCTGAGGTTCCTTCTCTTTCCAAAATGCTCTTAAAGACTGTGTACCCAATCTTGAGAGAAAGATGGAAACATTCTGCTACATTGAACTACAGAATATGTAAATACTTCCCTGAATTTGAAAAATGCTCACTCCCAAATCCAGTTAACTTTAGGTGCAAACTGAAGGTGGACAATGGAGAGTTCTGTCTAATCAAAATGAAAATGTCCTGGGGGTTGATTCACTTTCAAGGTATTAAACCAGAGTTGTTTATTTCTGACTAGAGATTTACTGATCAGGTTTGGGAAACAAAGAATGTACACATTACTGTTTTCCTTTGGTAGTTATTTTGGAATCTAAATAATCAAGGTAGTCTTTCTTAAAGATGAGCATTGTTGGAATTTGATTAAGGAGTGGACTATTCTGTTCACCACGAAGAATCATGCTTAGAACTTACAAAGCTGATGACCTTGGGGATGTTTGGAAAACATTCAAAGTTTGCTTTAGTGCTCTTAAATTTAAAATTAAACTTAATTCCTCACTTCCCCCAAACTAATAAAATAAGCGTGATTATGTTTGCGATTCATAAACACAAGCCCCTTTGTTCCAGATTTAATATTCAACTTTTGAGGGCTAAATGAGCATATTTGTCCATAACATGTGTAGAATAAATTGATAACAATGAATATTCAATAAAAGAAGGGCAGTAATTTTGCTGCTTCCAAATTTTGAGTACATCAGGTTTGAAAATACAGAGCAGAGCATTTCCCTCAAACTGCTCCCTAAAGATGCACCAGAGGGGATCCCTCAAATTGCTTCAGTGAATAACTGAAAGATCACAGAGAAATAATCCTGGCCTGTCTCAAAGACTGTTGTAGGTACCAATGATTTAAAAAATAACTGTCATTGGTGGAATATTAGAAACGGGATATGAGTAAAAACCATAATTAGGTGAATACAACAACAAATTGTGCTGCAAACTAACCTCTCTTTTTATTCTCTGGAAATTGCACTGTTTGAATTTCTACAGATTTGATGTAGTAATTCATTGGACATTTGATTCAGGACATCTGCGGTGATTAATGTTATAACCACGTGGGCAAATATTGGTAAGAAAGAAGATGCTGCCACTGGCACTTGTTATATTTTGGTTAAAAAAAACAAAAAACACTGCCATGGAGTCGATTCTGACTCACAGCGACCATATAAGTGACAGTAGAACTGCCTGATAGTTTCCAGGAGCACCTGGTGGATTTGAACTGTCGACTCTTTGTTGACAGACATAGTCAGGTGAGTAGTGGTTAAGTGCTACGTCTGCTAACCAAAAGGTTGGCAGTTCAAATCTACCAGCTGATGCTTGGAAACTCTATGGGGCAGTTCTGCTCTGTCCTGTAGGGTCACTACGAGTCGTAATAGACTCCACAGCAGTGAGTTTTTATTTTGGTAAACTTGCATCTAATCAAGAAGTACGCATCTTAAATAACATTAGAACTGAATACAGCCAGCACAATTTTAACATTTTAGTGATAGGATTTTCTTTTTTCAGAGTTTATGTCTGTGCAAATAGAACAAATAGGATCAGAAATAAATATAAGTCTGTTCCAGTCTATTGATGTCTAGCATATTTTTCACTGGAGATAGCATAAGAATTTGAAGTGAATTTAGATCCTTTGGGTTTTTAACTTCTTTTAGGCAAAATAACCTATATTTAAGAGAAATTGGTGAGCAAAATTCTGGAAAACATATTTGTACATCATTGACTAAAGTTTAGTATATTATTTTTCTCTTTGATAAAGTTCCCTACCCTGGATGAAAAATTTCTGTAATTTTATGTAAACTTTACAGCTACTGGTTGCAATAAGGATGTATATAAAATCCATCCATGTGCTATCTGTCATCGTAACATTTAGCCAATACACAAAACTGCTGAACATACCCACTTGAAATGTATCCGAGTTCTTTGCAAGGAAACAGCATCAATAAACACCTACAAGGATTTTGTCATCTGATTATTTTTAGAAATTGACAGTCTTATTTTGTGCGTGACTCATTCCCACAGTTGCTGTTATTATTAATAACAGGTTTAGGTCAGAGTTTTTGCCTGTGCTTTCCATCCACACTTCTGGGACTTTTCCTCATTTAGGCAATCATGACTCCCTTTGGTAAAACAGAGCCATCAGTCGCAGTTGCAACTGAGTTGATTGTGACACACGGCAGCCCCACTAGTGTCAAAGAAGAACTGTGCTCTAGGCGAGTTTTCAGTGCATGAGTCTTTGGAAGTAGATTTTTCAGCCCTTTTCTTTGTTTCCAGATTCCTCTGGGTAGACTTAGACCTCCAAATTTTAGGTTAGCAGGTAAGCACGTTCATCATTTATACTACCACCTGTATAACGAATTTTTCTAAAATGAGTTCTTTTAAATAGAGGAGTAACCAGGTGTTTTAGTTAGCTAGTGTTAATCTAACAGAAATATCACAAGTGGATGGCTTTAGCAAAGAAAAGTTTATTTTTATGTATCCCAGTAGGTGACAAGTCCAAATTCAGGATGTCCACTCCATGGGAAGGCTTTCACCCTTGTCAGCTCTGGAGGAAGTTCCTTGTGCTGCTTCAGTCTTTGGCCAGGGAGCATCTTGGTGCAGGAACCTCAGGTCTGGAAGACAAGGTTTGCTCCAGGTGCTGCTTTCTTGATGGTATGAGGTTCCCAATTCTCTGTTCGTTTCCGTTTCCTATTATCTCTTGTAGGATGAAAAGATAAAGGGTAGTATAAGCCATACTCCAGGGAAACTCCCTTTACAGTGGAGTAGGGAGGTGATCTTACAGTTCCACCCTAATCTTCTAACACACAGCATAGAAAAATGACAAAATAGAGGGCCATCATAAAATATTGGGACTGATGGACCAGCCACAGGTTTACGCACATTTTGGGGGGGACACTGAAAATTAAGCACTATATTAAAAAAAAAAAGTTACATACCTAACACATTTTTTCATCCACTTACCCAAAACGATCTGTATGTTTCCATAATGATCTCAGATTTTTAAGGTATAAGACATTATTATCCTTTCTACATACATATGTTTAGCCACTAATAATTTGAATTTGAAAATAGAAATATTCTTCATTTGTGAGGGTCTCTAGCATTAACATAAGTCATTAGAAATCAATAAGTTATAATAAACTAAGATTGAAAAAATTTAAACTTAGACATGGTAACATAGAAGCTTGTGAAGTATGTCAAGAATGAGTCTTAGTTATCTAATTCTGCTATAACAGAAATACCACAAGTGGATGGTTTTAACAGATTATTTTCTCACAGTCTAGTAGGCTAGAATTCCAAACTCAGGACATCAGTTTCAAGGGAAGACTTTCTCTGTCAGCTCTGGAAAAGGTTCTTTTCATCAATCTTCCCCTGGACTGAGAGCTTCTCTTCACAGAAACCCAGAGTCCAAAGGATGTGCTCTACTCAGGACAGTGCAAGGCCTCCACGTCTCTGTTCACTGCTCTCTCTTATACTTCAAAAGAGATTGCTTCAAGACACAGTGCAATCTTGTAGATTGAGTCCTGCCTCACTAACACAGCTACTGCCTGCCCCACCTCATTAACGTCATAGAGGTAGAATTTATAAAACATAGGAAAATTGTATCAGATGACAAAACAGTGAAGAATTACACAATACTTGGATTTGTGACCCAACCAAATTGATACACATGTTTTGGGAGGACATAATTCAACCCATGACACAATGTAAACAACTTTTAAATTCACTTTGATCTGGCATCCTGTGACACAAGAACACATAACATAGTTAATCTCAAAACAATCTCCCTAATCTCTAACCTTGAAGATGCCTCCATCAGCTCGTCTCCAAATCTGGAAAAAAAAAAAATGTACTAATCTTTGACATCACACTGACTTCTGTTGTGCAGAATAAAGGTAACAAATACACACATAAACTATAAATTTCTGTGCACTCACTGAGATAAGATAGAAACGGAACTGAGATTCTGTCCACTGTCACTGACCTTGGATCCTAGTTTTGAGGGACCTCCACTGGGTTTGAATCTTGGTTAAGCCTTTCTCCTGAAACTTTTCTTTAAAGGTGAAAATTTTAAGTCTGAAGATTTAGACTCAAACCTTTGAACTAACATTGTAATTGTTAATTTGATTTTCTGGTTCTAAATGAGTCCTCACAACTGGAACAATAAGCAACATTATGATAAATGAAGGAAACATTTAAGTTGCCAAGGATTTAATTTTATTTGAATCTACCATCAACATCACGGAAGCAGTGGTCAATAAATGAAAGGACATATTGCATCAGGCAAAGCTGTTCCAAAAAAAATCTATGTAAAGTGACAAAAAGGAAAAATGTGACCTTGAAGACTTAGGTGCACCTGACCCAAGCCTTGGTGTTTTTATCAATCACCTCATATGCATAAAAGCTGGACAATGTATAAGGAAGACAGAAGAACTGATCCCTTGGAACTGCAGTGTTGGTGAAGAATAGTGAACATTCCATAGACTGCTAGAAGAATAAACACGTCTGTCTTGGAAGAAGTATAGTCACAGTGTCCTCTTGAAACCAGGGATGGTGAGACTTCATCCCACATACTTTCACTGTGTTATCATGAGGGATCAATCCCTGGAGAATGACATCATGCTAGGTAAGGTAGAGAGTCAGTGAAAAAGAGAAAGACACTCAACAAGATGGACTGACACAGTGGGCTCAGTGAAAGCAAGAGTGACAGAGGACTCAGCAATGCTCTGTCCTGCTATGCATAGGGTCACTGGGAGTTGGAACCAAATCCACAGTACCTAACAGCAACAACAAATGAATGCTGTGAGGTCCAGGCATGACTACTCTGTGATGAATATCTCTTGTATTATTTGTTAACGTAACAACCTCCAAGTTCACAAAGTCAGCCTAGAAAAAGTTCTACATACCTCTTTGCTGAATATCATTACAGTTACCTTTGAAGTACTCCTCTTGAGAAAGTTATGCACCCACACCCAGTCCACCCTTCAAAGTAATTTTGGAACCCTTTTTTCATTGGCCATCAGAGCTGCTGTCATATTACCTTGATGTCCTGAATGTCATCGAAATGTCTTCTTTTCAATACTTCCTTTATCTTCAGGTTCTGGGGATCAGAACAAGTGAATAGGGAGGGTGTTCCACTATAGTTATTTGTTTGCTGCCTCAGAACTCCCTCCCAGACTGTGCTGCACCAGCTAGTACATTGTCATGATGCAAGAATCATGAGTTGCTGGAGAGAAGTTCAGGTTCTTTTCGTTTAACTTTTTCGTGTAGCCTTTTCAGCAATTCCAAGTAGTAAACTTGGTTAACCGTCCAGCTGGTAGTGGACAGTTAATGAATAATCCCTGTGATATCAAAAAGGGTTAGCAACAGCATTTGGACTCTTGATTTAGACCGATACAACTTTTCTGGTTGTGGAGAACAGGCTGACTTTCATTGCACACTTCACTCTTTTGTTTTGTCACCAGTGATAACACAGCCCACATCATCACCTTGCCTCTCCGAAAGCTTTTGGCAAACTTCAACTCTTTTTTTTTTTTCTGTACACATCTTTCTGATGCCAAGATTTTCAGTGCAGATTTTCCTTGCTGTTTCTCTATTGAAGTTTATTTGTTCTGTTACACTTCTCCCAGTCAGCTGATGATTTTTCCACACAATTTGATGAATTTTTTAAAGTGTTTTCATCAGTTCTGTTCATTAGTGGCTGCCCTGACGTCTCTTCTTCAGTGATATTTTCTCTCCTCTCAGAAAATTTTTAATCTATTTGTAGACTGACATTGGCTTTACTACATTATCCCCATAAACTTGGACTAAGACGTCCCTCATTTTACTTCCACTCTTGCCAAGTTTAACAAGAAATGTATGTTTGTTCATGGTGCTAATTCAAGCTCTGACATTCTTGCAATGGCACACAAAAACTCAACAATAATGAACACCACTCAGCAAGACACTGCCATACATCAACATGAACACAGCTGTGAGACACTGATATTTCAAGGTTATGAAACCTTACCAAGTCGTTTGTACAGTGCTGCCATCATAAGCACACAGAGGTAAGTTTGTGAACATAACTGTCAGACCTCATATGTTTCATACCTAACATGATCTAAGTGTTCCTTTAGACTTAGAGATACAGAAGTGAGTGAAATAGACCAGTTGTCAATGGGCTTACAGTCCATTTGGAAGGTCAGGTATTTGTCATGTATGAAATAAAGCAAAAAGGAGAAGAATCAGATAAATGGAAAGAAGTTCCGAAACTGCTTCCCCAAAAGTTGATGTGTGTATACCACCTTGGGAGAAAAGTCATACTCATGTGTAATGGATTGAACTGAGTCCCCTGTGAAGGTAAGTGGAATTCTAAGCTTCGGCACTTGTGAATGTGATCTTGCTTGGGATTAGAATCTCTGAATACGTTGTAATTAAATGAACATAACATCACACTGGAGTGGGGTGGATCCTAAACGAATCTGATGGGCATCTTACAAAACAAGATAGGCGACACAGAGATCTCCACAAAACCAGAGTTATACTGTAGCTACAAGTCAAGGAATATCTGGGGCTACCAGGAGCTGGAAAGCACCAGAACACTCATCTTCTAGCATCTTCAAAGAGAGCATGATCTAGCCTCCAAAACAGTGAGACAATAAATTTTTGTTTTCACAAGCAGCTGCTTTGTTATGGGAGCCGTGTTGTTATGTGTTGTAGAGTTAGTTCTGACTCACAGCACAGCAGAACGAAACACTGCCAGTGTTTTTATACTTAAGCCCATCATTGCAGCCACTGTGTCAATCCATCTTTGTTGAGGGTCTTTCTCTTGTTCACTGACCCTCTACTCTATCAAACATGATGTCCTTCTCCAGGGAATGAGCCCTCCTGACAACGTGTCCCAAGTATATAAGATGCAGTCTCATCACTTTTGCTTCCAAGAAGCTCTCTGGTTGTACTTCTTCAAGAACAGATCTCTTTGTTCTTTTGGCAGTCCATGGTACATTCAATATTCTTCTCCTACACCACAATTCAAAGGCATCAATTCTTCTTTTATCTTCCTTATTCACTGCCAGCTTTCACACGCATATGACGCAAGTGAAAACACCATAGCTTAGGTCAAGTACACCTTAGTCTTCAAGGTAAAGTCTTTACTTTCAATACTTTAAAGAGGTCCCTTTGCAGCAGGTTTTCCCAGTGCAGTGCATCTTTTGATTTCTTGCCTGCTACTTCCGCAGACGTTGATGGTGGAATCAAGTAAAATGAAATCCTTGACAACCTCATCCTTTCTCCATTTATCACGACGTTGCTTACTGGTCTGGTTGTGAGGATTTCTGGTTTTTTGATGCTAAGGTGCTGTCCATACTGAAAGCTGTGGTCTGACTTCGGTACAGAAGGAAGTTCTGGGAAATAATTACACCAAGTGAAGAATGAGGCCTTCGTTTGTCTGGCCAATTAAAGGCAGAGGGGAGAGGACACAGAACTGCACCATAGCTGAGAACATTCCAGTCATGACAAAACCCTCAGGTAGAGGAACAAGGTTTACTCTTAGCCAGACTCTAGTACACAGAAACTAAAACATACTTTCTGACATTCAAAAGGCTAATTTTTGAACCAATTACTTCTTATATAAGCTGTAGTCATTGAGTCAATTTCAACTTCTAGCAGCCCTAGAGGACAGGGTAGAAATGCCTCATAATTTTTCCAAGGATCGACCAGTGGATTCAAACTGCTAACACTTTGGTTAACAGCCGTAACTCTTAACTACTACACTACAAGGGCTCCGTAGCAAGTAGCCCCCTCCCCTCTGGAAACGCTTTTAATTGACCAGACTAACAAAGGCCTCAAATCCTGGTGACATAGCTGGATAAGTGTTGCATCTACTAACCAAAAGGTTGGCAGTTCAAATCCACCAGGCACTCCTTGAAAACTCTATGCGGCAGTTCTACTCTGACCTCTAGGGTTGCTGTGAGCCAGGCCTGACTCAACAGCAATGATTTTGGGGCTAGTGAAGCCCTCATTCTTCACTTGGTATAATTATTTCCTAGAACTTCCTTCCATACTGAAGTCAAAGACCACAGCCTTCAGTATGGATAGCACCTCAGCATCAAAAAAACAAAAACCTTCACAACTAGACCAGTAAGCAACATGTTTTAATTAATCCCCAAAGTGTTTTACGTTTAAATTATAGGCCTATAATGCAGCTTCAAAGAAGATTTATTTAAATTAATGTCAAGTAGATAAACTATAAGAATAAAATAATGAATAATAATAACATGTATATGGCCAAGTTGTTACATTACTTTTTACACTAACTGATTAAATCTTCACAGTATTCTTTCGAGGTAGGTCTCTCACTGCCAAACTACAGAAGAGAAAAATAAGCCTCAGAAATATAATTGAGGTATGCTAGGCTACCTTGTTAGCCTCTGTCAAGTCAAATTTCAACTCATAATGACAATTATGGATTGAATTGTATACCCAGAAAGTATAGGTGGTAAGTCCTAACCCCTATACATGTGATTGAAAAATTTGGTGACATAGTGGTTAAGTGTTATGTCTGCTAACCAAAAAGTCAGCAGTTCAAATCCACCAGGTGCTACTTGGGGACACTATGGAAGCAGTTTTACTTTGCCCTTTATGGTGGATGAGAGTCAGAATTGACTCAGTGGCAACAGATGTGGTTTGATTGTTCTTATACCTGTGATTGGAGCTCTGGTAGCAGAGTGGTTAAGAGCAATTGTTGCTAACCAAAAGACTGACAGTTTGAATGCCCCAACCATTCCATGGAAACCCTATGGGGCAGTTTTACTCTGTCCTATAGGGTCACTATGACAGTATTGGTTTGGTAAAAACTAGTGGTTTTAATTCCATTTGGGAATGACTTTCTTGTTATGCTAATGAGAGAGTTTTAGTGCAGGGTGTGTCTTAAATCAATCTCCTTTGAGATAGGAAAAAGATTAAGCAAGCAAGGGAGAAACAGAGCTGGGAAAAGAGATGCCACACCATGTGATGATTACCAAGGAACAAAGACATTTGTCAAAAGCTGACAGAGAGAATACCCTCCTCTAGTGCCAGCACCCTGAATTTAGATGTCTTTCTTCCTGAAGTGTGAGAAAATAAGTTTTCATTTATTAAAACCAAGCATTTGGGTTATTTTTGTTATAGCAGCACAGAAAATCCTCTCAAGATCTTTTGCTTTGAGTTTTTTGGTCTTGATGCCACGTGTTTTCATCAACGGAAGCCTGCAAAGCCATGGTGTATACTTCAAGTTTTACTTGGCAATATGGATTCTGAGAAATCTTATGGGGAAATTCACGGTTACCACAGAACTCAGGGGTGGAGTCTTGGGTGCCAAGATTGTCAAATGCCTATCTTTCTCACTGGTCAAGGGTGAAAGGATGTACTACAGGGTACCTTCCATTAGGTCGTACAGTGAGTGTCTGGTTTTCCTAAATATGACGTAAGCCAAGCCAAGTGCTGTCAAGTCGGCATACAAATAAATAAACTGAGATCCACCAGGGCTCCTAGCTGTCATACAAGACACCATAAGTAAAAGGGTAAGTCAAAAAATATGATTACTAAATGATAAAAACATTTATTAAACAAATATATTGAAATACGAAGTTACTGTTTCTCAACATATCCCCCGTTTAGGTCTATACACTTCTGAAGATGGTGTTTCCATCTCTCTATCTCTTCCACCAAAGAATCCTGTGCTCTGAGATTTATTTACCTCATGTTAAAATGTCAGTTTGGACATCCTCAAGGGATTCAAATTGAGTTCTTTTTATATATTATTTGAGTGGGGGGAGAAGTCTGAAGGTGCAAGCTCAGTGCTGTAGGGTGAATGGGGTAAGGATTCCAAAAAACATTTTTGTAGACTAACTCTTGCTACCTGGGAAGAATGCATGGGTACATTGTCTTGAAGGGTAAAAATTCCTTGGCACAGATTTACTGGCCTTTTACTCACCAAGGCTGCTTTCAGTTTTCTTAAAACTTCTTCATAATAATCACCTGTAATGGTCCTGTGTTTTTGGAGGAAGGTCTGTTGAGATTACCTTTTTGGGATCCCAAAAAAGAGTTTTTATAATCTTTTGAGTGTTATTCTCTCTTTTGGCTCATCTTTGAGGACTTCAAGACTTTTCTTAAAATTTTGATCCATCTAAGAACTGTTGTTTTATGTGAGACAGCATTCCCATTAGCTCGGTGCAAAGCTTCAATGATTTGGACAAATGGCCACTTGAATTTCATTAAGTATTTGATATTTGCCTCAAACTGAAACTAATTTTTTCCATGGCACAAAATGTAACTTTTTTTCCTGAAGGCACACTAATAAGACTAAGAGTATTACTAAGAGAAGTTGTCATTAGACATCCACTCATTGTGGAAACACATTCAAAAACATGTTGTTTAAAATAAACCCCATGCATATGAACTGGAATCCTGGTGGCAGTATTCTTTGACTTACCCTCTCATGACTGCAAGGTCTATGTACGGGTACAAAAGCCAAAAGATGCAAAAAGTTTTCCAGTTACACTTCCTGGATGTATGACCTGACACATAAGCTTGATATTCCAGCTATTTTGCTTCAATGTATATTTCTTTCACCTTGCACCATTACATAAACCTCCACTGGAGAGCACCAAATGCTTTCAGCAACGAAAGTGCATTTCCCAAGAAACCTAAAAGTCAGAAAAAATGGATGGACAACTTTATATCCCACAGATACGACAAGAGATAACTCAATAATGACCCTGTGTGTTCAGAGTAGAACCACTCCATAGTGTTTTCAAGGCTATAAACTTTCAGAACAGTGTATTTCTGACTCTTTTGAGGACGATACCAGGAATATGCAAATATTGCAAAGGATTTGCTCTTGACTGCTAGCTTAAATGTTGATAATTCAAATCTAAGCAGAGACATTTCAGAAGACAGGCCTGGTGATCTGCTTCCAAAAGCTCAAAGCCTTGAAAACCCTATGGAACAATTCTATTCTGCATACATGGGATCAATGAGACTTGGAATTGACTTGACAGCAACGAATAACAAGAACAAGTGCAAAAACCAGAGACAGACAGCTGAGTCTCCCATATGATTTTTCAATCAATAGAGAATAGCATTCTCTGGCAACTCTAAGTCTGACTCAGTGAAATAATTTTAACTCTGTTATTTCAAGGAATGGCCATTTGATGATTTCTAGCTGCGTTATAATCACTAGTACTCTTTTCTAAAGTGGTAGTTTTGGCAGGCTGACTATCACTATGCATATTTCGGACTTGAATAACCTTGAAGATATAAGATTTCACAAAGTGGGCACAGAAATACGCACTTGTCTTTTTAGAACATGTC
Source organism: Heterohyrax brucei (assembly GCA_028571685.1). Lineage (NCBI taxonomy): Eukaryota > Metazoa > Chordata > Mammalia > Hyracoidea > Procaviidae > Heterohyrax > Heterohyrax brucei. Next base: position 46,358,271 of record CM053158.1, read on the forward strand.
CTTTACTTACCTCAAAGCACAACTTCAAATAATGCCATCCAGAGCAAACACAGGTAGACACAGGATTGAGCAGGTTATGAAAATAGAATAATTGCCCATACATTTCAGTTAAAAATACCTGATTTTCTTTCCAGGCTCTGTTCAGTCATGTCTGTGTATATTATGTAGGATCTAGGTAGGACATAAAATTTAAAGTAAAACAGTCTCATAGGGAGAAGGTTGAATTATTGAGCTATAATTTCAAACTGAATTTCTGGTGAATACACAAACCATCTGAGCTTTGCGCTCATGTTTTCTCTTGTCATAGATGCCCTCTAAGGAATTACAGTAGCTCATAATTCAGGCTTGTTTATTCCAGGGTTAACAGCACAGAATGTGAACATCTTTTTATGCTTAAAATATATGGTTTCATATTAAAAGTGTTGGAGATGATGTTTGTCCTTGCGGCTAGATAAAAATAAAAATGGTCATTAGATGGATTTTCTTCATTCTAAAATATTTATTGTGTAACTGTGTATACAACACAACTGGGTATCATGGTAGTCAAAAGGTATTACATCGCAACTATAAAGAAAATATTAATAAAATAATGCTTATCTATTGTTGTTGCTGTTAGGTGCCTTTGAGTCAGATCTGACTCAAGGAGACCCCCTGCACAATGAAACAGAAAGATGTCCAGTCCTGTGTCATCCCCATAACAAGTTACAGATCTGACCATTGCAATCTGTGGTGTTTTCATTGATTGATTTTTGGAAGTAGACTGCCAGGCATTTCTTCCTACTCTATCTTGGCCTGGAAACTCTGCTCTTAAGCATCATAGCAAAATGTGTGCCTTCACTGACAGATGGGGTGGTGGCTGTGCATGAGATACATTAGTCAGGAATCAAACTTGGGTCATCTTCATGAAAGGCATGGATTCTACTACAGAACACCCACTAGACACACAGATAGACAGAGAGATAGAAATACACTTAATTAACATCAAAATAATTATAAAACAATCTAAAACAAAGTTATAAAAACACTTAATAAACATGCAGTAAGTGTTGAGATGATGAAAACTAGTGGAATTGTCAAAGTGAAGAAGCAGACAGGCATTTCATTGGGTGAATTTTTGTAAGAGTCAGTCTTAAGATTCTATGGGAAGTTCTTTTCACGGCTAACTTTTTTGAAGGCAAGCAAAATAAGGTAAATTCTGTTAATACAAATCAGGAATTTCTTACAGAAATAAGAACACAGAAGTATTTCATGGAAACCAGGGCTAAAATATATCTACTTGTATAAGATTGTATAAGATCTACTTAGATAAGAACCAGAACATTCACAGGAAGCACTCTTCCTCCCTCTCATGTCTCTCACTCTCTCCTTTTGCAATGACATGGGCTTTCATTTCTGTTTCCTGCAGAACATAGACAGCTTAGTCTAGTAAGTCAAGATGTGGACTGTGAAGTCATTCAGCCTCAATCTAACATTCTGCTCCATCCTTTGCTTGTTGTCTTATCGTTGGCAAATTAGTCATTACTGCTTCATTTTTCTCTTATCCATTAAATGAGAGTCATAATAACAGTACCTATGTTATATGGCTATCTAAGGTGGAAATCCTGGTGGCATAGTGGGTTAAGTGCTATGTCTGCTAACCAAAAGGTTGGCAGTTCAAATCCACCAGGTGCACCTTGGAAACTCTATGGGGTAGTTCTACTCTAACCTATAGGGCTACCACAAGTTGGACCTGACTCAGTGGCAGTGGTGATGTGTAGATGTTATGAAATGAATATACATCATAATTCTTTAATCTCTACAATTTTCTATGACAGAACTTCTCTGAAATACTAGTTGTTAAGATACAACACAAAATGTGGATTGGTGAAGAGTGGGTTTAACCTAGATAATTTAGACCGAAGGACTACTGGGAACCCAACTCAGGACTGGTGTGAGAGCTGTGAGGTACTTAACAAGTACTTAACAAGCCAAGCCAGCCAAGTGCCGTTGAGTCAGACCTGACTCATGGCGACCCTAGGGGCCAGAGTAGAACTGACCCCCAGAGTATTCAAGGAGCATCTGATGGATTTGCACCAAAAAACTTAATAATCAAGATGGGTATTTTCAAGTAGTTAAAAAAAGTGTAAAAGTAAAGTATAGACTGCAAGCCAGCTACTTGTTTTTGTGTATAAAGATTTATTGAGACAAGGGCCAGAATTAAGGTAAAGCTAGTGAGGCAGAATGATGAAGTGTCAGACTCTGGCATTGTTTAAACAGTTGTCATTTCATTAATCATGATTTTTTTTTTTTGGTGTAACATTGAGTTTTTAATTAATATTCCTTTAAGTAATTAAGTATTATTTATTACAGTTGTTGTGTTTTGGGTGTTTCCTTATATCTTGGGCCCAAAGTAAGTGTTTCACTCACTTTACTGTGATCCTAGTACTATAACGTCTATTATGAATCAGCAAGTATATAGAATTTCACTAACTGGCTTGAACACAGAACTGTTTTCCTCGTAGGGCATGCAGTTCCAGTATTTGGCAAAAGACATCCAAGAAAGGAATAATCCCTCAGCTGTTGCCCAAGCAGTTCTATGCCCTTCTGCCATTGAGATAAGGGCTTATAGCTCCAAAGAGAGGTCAAAGGGATTTTAATAACATAACACTTGGCTGATCTAGGATTTTAAGACCCATAAGTTACACCATGAAATATATCCAGAATTAGTTTGGCAGCCAGAGCTGAGCCAGTCAAAACTGGCTCTCCTGCATCGGGGCAGATGGTCTCATTCTGTATTGGAATTCATTTCCAGTAGCCTTTCAAGCAGAGAGAAAGGCTTAAGCCTGAATTATCATGTATGTGAAAAGAGTGAGGTCAATTCTAACCGGATTAGGAAGAAAATGTCCTAGAGCCAACTTCTATGGTCATTTGAGACCCTGAGGAAGTAAGGACAACCAATTCTGGGGAATATATAGAAACCTCAAGGCAAAATTTAAGCAAAAGAATGAAATTTCAAGTATACACCCTTTCCTTGTATTCCAGTAAGATGCTTGCTCTTTTCATCTGATCCCTAATAGCACTGCTCATCTTTTAGTAGTTATCATAGTTTGTTTTATTTTATAGCTGTTTATTCTAAGACTTGAGTTTGAGTCCTGTCTCTGCCTTCGGCAGCTAGGCCTCCTTGTATAAGTTTCTAACTTAGATTTTTGAAACACGAATGTTACGGTGATATCTGGAAACTCCTTTACACCATAATGGAAACTGGGTATAATTCACAGTTCGCTTGGGAAAAAAAGGAAGTCAAAGTAATATATTAAATCCTTAAGTGATCTATAGACAATGCAAAACTCAAACCTTAACTGTTTGAAAGATCTCACAGTTCAGTAATTATATTACTCAATACCGATTACATTACTCAATGCCAATTATAATACCAACTACCAATAGATAACGTTTATTCAGTACTTTTGTGGATGGTGCTGAAAGAATTATAAAGCTGAAAACACATTTATTTTTCCCAACAACTGACAAAAATGTCAGTATCAGTATTTCAGTTTTAGAGTTAGGAAAACAATCACAACAACAACTCTGTAAGGGAGAAAAAAATCTTGCTGTTATTTCATTGGATTATGATTTTACTATGATGCTTTTGTAACACAATAGCAGAGTTCCTGTCATTAAAACAAACTCCAACTCATTCTTCCCCAAGTTTGCAGCTGGGTCCTTTTGAGATCCTTTAGTGTGAAAGGAAACACTGGTGGTATAGAGGTTAAGCACCACAGATTCTAAGCAAAAGGTCAACAGTTTGAATCCACCAGGCGTTCCTTGGAAACTGCATGGGGCAGATCTGCCCTGTTCCACAGGGTTGCTATGTCTTGGAATCAACAAAGTGGCAACGAATTTAGTGTGAAAAAAGCCAGAATCATGTCTGTTTGATTCTCTCTCACACACACAAACGCAGTGTATGAGGCTTTAAGGCTTTAATGCCACCCGTTAACATTTTTCGCTAAGCATATTGCAGAGTCCACACTTTGCCAATGCTTTTTCCCAATTTTTCTCTGTTTCTGGTTGTTCCCCCACTTACTTTTCATTTTGTCTTATTTGGTGACTTGTGCTTTGCTGTGATGCCTGAAGCAATGATACTGATGTTTCTAGTATCAACAAGATCACCCATAGTGGGTAGGTTTCATTGGAGCATACAGACTAAAACCAGAAAGAAGGATCTGGTGATTTACATCTAAAAAAAAAAAATAGTCTATGAAAACCTTATAGATAGCATTGAACACTGTCTGTTGTAGTACTGGAAGATGAGCTCCTCAGACTGGAAGACACTCAAAATAAGACTGTGAAGAGCTGCCTCCTCAAACTAAAGTTGACCTTAATGCCATGGGTGGGCTAAACCTTTTAGAATCTTCCTTTGCTGACGTGGAATGACTCAAACTAAGAAGAAAGAGTTGAAAACATCAATTATTAATCATATTATGGAATGTATGAACATGAAGCCAGGAAAATTGAAGTCATCAAGAAATTAAATGGAACACTTAAAGATCTATATCCTAGGCTTTAGTGAACTAAAACGTCCTGGTGTTTCTCATTATGAATTGGACAGTCATATGGTCTACTATGCTGGTAACAACAAACTGAAGAGAAATGGCACCACATTCATTATTAAAAAGAACGTTTCAAGATTTATCCCAAAGTACAACGTGATAGGATAATATCCATATGCCTAAAAGGAAGACCAGTCGATATGACTATTATTCAAATTTCTGCACCAACCACTAATCTCAAAGATGAAGAAACTGAAGTTTCTTGTATTTCTTTTTTAACAACTTCTGTATCTGAAATTGGTCAAACATGCAATGAAGACATAGATAATTACTGATGATTGGAATTCTAAAGTTAGAAACAAAAGAATCAGTAGTTAGAAAATATGGCTTTGGTTATAGAAACAACACTGATGATTGTGTGGTAGAATTTTGCAAGGATAATATTTTCCAGAAATACCTTTTTCAATAACATGAGCAATGATTGTATACATGGACATCACTGGGTGCAACACACAAGAATCAAATTGACTACATCTGTGGGAAGAGACAATGGAGAAGCTCAATATTATCCATCAGAACAAGGTAAGGGCCAACCGCAGAACAGACCATCAAATGCCCATCGGCCAGTTCAAGATGAAGCTGAAGAAAATTAAAATAAGTCCACAAGACCAAAGTAGGTCACTGAGTATATCCCACCTGAATTTCAAGACCTTCTCAAGAGCAGATTTGACACATTGAACACTAATGACAGAACCAGCTGTGTTGGAAGATGATATCAAAAGCTTCATTTATGAAGAAAGCAAGAGGTCATTAAGAAGAAAGGAAAAAAAGCAAAAGGTAATTAAGAAGATAGGGAAAAAAGACCAAAATGGATGTCAGAAGAGACTCTGAAATTCGTTCTTGAACATATGGTAGCTAACTGAAGGAAAGAATAATGAAAAAAAAGAGCTGAATGGAAAATTTCAGAGAGTGGCTTGAGAAGGTAAAGTAAAACACTATAACTAAACGTGTCAAGACTTTTAGTTAGAGAACAAAAGAGAAGAGCATGCTTTGCATTTCTCAAGCTAAAATTACTGAAGGAAAATTTTAAACTTCAAGTTGCAATATTATAGGATTCTACTGAGAAAATAATGAATGACACAGGAAGCATTGAAAGAAGACAGAAGGAATACAGAGTCACTGTACCAGAAACAACTGTTCAATGTTCAGCTGTTTCAGGTAGTAGCATATGATCAAGAACAGATGGTACTGAAGGAAGAAGTCCAAGCTAACCAACAGCATTGGTGAAAAACACGTGTCTCTGAATTGATGAAATACCAATCCAGATGTTTCAACAAATGGATACATGCTGGACGCACTTAGTCATTTATGCCAGGAAATGTGGTAGACAGTTACCTGGGAAACTGACTGGAAAAGATCCATATTTGTGTCCATTCCAAAGAAACGGGATCCAACAGCATGCAGAAATTATCAAACAATATCATTAATATTGCACCCAGTAAAATTTGATTAGTATAATTAAAAATTCTGCAAAAGTCGGTCAACAAGGAACTGACAGAGATTCAAGTTGGATTAAGAAGAGGAAGTAGAACGAGGAATATCACTGATGATGACAGACAGATCTTGGCTGAAGGCAAAGAATACCAGAAAGCTGTTTACCTAGGGATCATTGATCATGCAAAGGCATTCAACAGTGTGTATTATAACAGATTACGGATAAATAATGGAAATTCCAGAATGCTTAATTGGTATTCAGGAGCAAACTACATACAGACCAACAGACAGTTGTTCAAACAAAACAAGGGAAAACTGAGTGGTTTAATATCAAGAAAGAGGTGTGTCATGGTTGTATCCTTGCATCATACCTATTAAATTTGTACGTTGAGCAAATAATATAAGAAACTGTACTACATGATCGGATCTGACTCGACGGCACTTGGCTTGGCATATGAAGAGAAATGCAGCATCGTAATTGCAGGAAGACTTAAAAATCTGCTTTATGCAAATAATACAACCTGACCTGATGAAAGTAAAGAGGACTGCAAGCACTTGCTGAGGAACATCAAGGGAGTCAAGAAATCAAACAACAAATTATTATTGGGAAATCTTCAAAAAGTCGTCTTTAAAGTATTAAAAATCAAAGACGTCATCTTGAGGTGTAGAGTGCATCTGCTCAAGGCATGTTAGTTTCAGCCATCTCACACGCATGTGAAAACTGGACAATAAGTAAGAAAGGCCAAAGAAGAATTGATGCATTTAAATTATGGTGTTGGTGAAGAACATTGAGTGTAACTTGAACTTCCAGCAGAACGAACAAATCTGTCCTGGAAGAAGTACAGCCAGACTCCTCCTTAGAAGGAAGGATGGCTTGGCTTTGTCTTACGCAGTGTGGGAGTGTTATCAAGAGTGGCCAGTCCTTGGAGAAAGGCACCATGGTTGGCAGAGTAGAAAGCCATGGGAAAAGGAGAAGATCCTCAGTGAGATGGATGGACAGAATGACTATAACAATGGCTCAAACACAGCAGCAATTGTGAAAATAGGATCAGAATGTTTTTTGTTCTGTTGTGCACGGCGTCACTGTGCATTAAAACCAACTTCATGGCAGCTGACCAAAACAATAGCATAGTGTCTCTATGAATCAGAATAAATTTGATGAGAAGTGATTTCTATACTATCAAAACAACCCCCATTCCATGAGATTCATGTCTACTTTTGAGCATCTTCATCACTAATTAGGCTGCCACATCTACAGATGCCTCACACCACTAGTGCCTGTGAGACATCCACGTGACTGTATTAGCCTTGAAATATCTATAACCCATATATTAAAAAATCCTAAATTAACATAGATATCATTTTTAATATGTACTGTTTAGAAAAATTTGTAGTCCCTGACTATGAATACCATTGTTGTTGAGTCAATAGCAACTTATGATACGCCATAGGTGTTAACTTATATGTGCTCCAGAGGGTTTCATAGGCCAGAATCTTTATGGAAACGTATTTCCATGCCTTTCTTCTGTGACACTACTAGATTAGTTCCAACTGCTAACCTTTCAGTCAGTAGCCCAAATCATTTGTAATTTCTAGGGTCCCCCTAACTACTAAAGAGGGCTGTGAACAAACTTTGAGGTGGTAGTAGATGAGACAAGAATGCAATATGTGAGCGGGTGTTTTCCATATTAAGAGGCTATAACGGCAAGTACTATGGGACTGTATGAAGACCTTGGGCATTTAAAATAATTTTATACCAGACAAGCCTCTGGCTAAGATAGAAGGAAAAAGGATGGGTGTCTTAGACATCTAGTGCTGCTATGACAAGTCACAAGTGGTTGGCTTTAGTAAAGAGAAGTTTGTTCTTTCTCAGTTCAGGAGGCTAGAAATCCAAATTCAGAACACCCGTTGTTAGAACTACCACAAGCAGATGGCCTTAACAAAGAGAAGTTCATGCTTTCACAGCCTAGGGGTTTGAATTCAGGGCACTGGTTCTAAGGGAAGGCTTTCTCTCTCTGTCAACTCTGGAAGAAGTTCCTTGTGATATGTTGGTCTTCCCTTGGTCTGGGAGTATCGCAGCGTGGGAACGTCATGTCCAAAGGACACAGTATACTCCCAGAATTGCTTCTTGGTTGTATGAGGTTCCCAACTCTCTGCTTCTCCCCTTCTTTTTTTCTCTTGTAAGATAAAAGGTAGTACAGGCATCACCCCAGGAAAACTCCCTTTACACTGTATCAGGAATGTGACCTTAGAAAGGATATTACAGTCCCATCTTAATCTACTTTAACAGCATACAATCTTACTCTATTAGCCACAGGCAGAGTTTAAGATTTATAACATATACAAAAATTACAATCACAAAATAAATGACAACCTCACAATACTGGGAATCGTAGTTCAGTCAAACTGTTACACACATTTAGGGGGTGGGGAGTATAATTCAATTGATGATAATAGGTTTAAAAAAATGTATTTCCTTCTGTGATGGTTTTCACATTTCTGCCTTAAAATTAGATGATAGCCACAGCAGTTAGCAACTAAAGTGATGGTTTCTTAAAGGATTGTAAAACTTTTTGATAATACAGGTATTTGGTCCATACCCTAAAACTCACTATAGCTCGCATGAGAATAGAGTCCAGATACCCATAGCCTCACATACACCTTTCTATGGAGGAGCATAAAGATATGTGTAAGCACTTGTATATATAGGCATATATGGAAAGGCAGTGATTAAGAGTATCAGCTTTGGAGACAGACTGCCAGTGTACAATCGTACTTCCTAGCTATGTGAAGATGGGCAAGGCATATAACATACCTTGGTATCAGTTTCCTCTTCTGTAAAACTGAAATAATAATACTAGAAATTGTCTCCTAAGATTCTGTTGAAGGTTAAAAGACTTAATAAGAAGCACTATATGTTTAGCCATTGCAACTTAATGAGAACAACAATTGCAATAGTAACCATGTTGATGTACAGATGTAAGTGTGAAGTACTTCGGATAATTTATGACAACAGAAATCAGTCCATGAGACAGCTCAGAAAATTCTAGGTGGCCATGCTGTAGTCAGAATCAAGATACGGGCTTCCCTTTGTAGCTAGGCCCTCAGAAGAACAGTTATGCCACGAGATCAGGAGCCATGGACAACTTTTCAGTAGTCACTATAGTGCCACAGAAAGAAGAGGAAGTCACTTAGTGGAAATGCTCTCTTTCTCTCTCTCCTCCTACCTTCTGTCATAAGGAATGAAACTAAGAACAGACAGATGTTTGACTAGCACAATATGTTGAAGCATATTTGTCCATAGGAGCAAGCCTGAGTTGTGTATATGAGTATAAAAGAATTTTCACACACATGTATAAACAGATATATATCACATAAAATCAGATCCAACTCAACGGCACTTGGCTTTGACATCACATAAAGTTGGAAACAGCTCTGCAGGTGCCCACATGGAGAACCAGAGGCATAGAGAATCTGTATACCTGGCGGTAGCAATGTGTGTGTACAAGTCAGTCCAACCCGTCACTGGCCCAGTTTGTGCACATGGTGTTGTTGTTGGAGGACTGTTAGTTGCTGGTTTCCATTGATGGGCCATATGTTTCAAAGCACTCTCAGGCATCTTCCTGCCAAAGCAGAGAGTCTTCTTGCACCAATATCTTTACATCTGTGCTAAAGCAAAACTTCCAAATGAAGACATTATTTTTTTCGCATTCAAATCTTCCAGAATAATTTTTAAGTTAGAAATCACAACCAAAGATTAATAATCAAAGTTAAATACTAGAGTAAGTAAGCTTTAGGTCCCTGGGTGGTGCAAATGGTTTGCTCTTGACAATCAGATGAATGACAGTTTATATCCACCTACTGGTGTCAGCAAAGAAAGCCTTGGATATCTCTTTCTGTAAAGACTACATCCAAGAACACCTTATGGAGCTCAGTTCTACTCTGCAACACATGAGGTCATCAGCAGTCAGAAATGACTTGATGGCAATGGGTAGGGGATTTTTTTTTTGGCAAGTAAGCCATGGTGAGCCCCCATTATGACAGGGCAAAGTGAAAAATTAAAATAAAATAAAAATAATTGCATTTACAGTTCCCAAGATAAAGTATCAAATAAACAAGAAACAGATAGACTTGGAAACTGCTGAATAGGTTTCCAAAAACAGAAACACAAAGTGTTGTTAGCTAAATGCTTTTTTTTTGGCCTCCCTGACCTTCCTGTAAAAATATTGTTAGGAAATTATGTTATTTGCAAATTATTAAAGAGGGGGAAATGGTGTACAATGTAGCTGTAACATTTAAAATAGCTTTTATAAATAAAATAAAATTTCAAATTTTAATTGGAAAAAGCTAAGACCAAGCAAGTTGGGGGGAAAAAAGGCATTTTCTCAATGATTTTAGGAGAAGAAAGGAGGCAGAAAGTCAGAAAATGTTGAAATTGATGAATGTGTCACAGAAAAGATACATAAAAGTATTACCTTCTTTAGCACATCCTTTGCAATGTTTTTACTCCATTCTGAATTGTCTTGATACATTTTAATTAGATTTTTCTCTTTGTCCACACAGTATGTCCACATAGTTGTTTTGATTCAATTTTGCTGACATCAGCCTCAAAATAAAGTTCTTCCCACCTTCGTCTCTTTCTGTGACTAAGGCATCCATAATTTTATTTCCTTTCCAGATACCTTCTCTTACCAATTTCAGAAGCTTTCTTTTATATTAGCTTTCCTTCTGCTTTGTTATTTTGTCCCCAGAATATTATGTACCACAGTATTGTTGCCTGGGTAAATTTTATTTCAAGAAATAAAGAAAATGGCTAGTGAGAGGCAAAGTTAAGATGGTAAACTAACCACACATCTCCCTAAATCCCTCTGGAAACCAAGACCTGAACTGATAATTAAATGGAGACTTCTAGACACCTAGTGAGCCTACGATACGGCATACAACTGTTAATTTGGACTTCATAGCATTGAACAGAAAATATCCTCTCTTTCGCCATCTACTGCTCTTGGTGAGTTCTGGCTTTCATAAACTAAAGGTAACTCACCATTTTAACTTTTTTTCTTTGTCTTGGCCAGTGGGCAGAGCTGGGACTTGACTAGCAGCTAATTTCACACACACAGTTTGTGTGATCAGTGGGCGAAATTGCCACATTTTGAGAGCCTGGCTTGGGACTCTGTGCATCTTGGCACGTTTGGCCTCTCTTTCCTCCTCCACCATTGAGTAGTCTGTACCAAGGCAGGCAGGGAGTTTGTGTGGGATGCCATCTTGTTCCACTGGGAGGTGGAAATACCCATACAGAGGCCTCAGTTGACCTAATCCCGAGGCTTGGAGTTGGTGCCTGCCTGACGGAGAGTGTTTTTCTGGCAGAAAAGCAGTATTTTCCACAGTGTGGCCTAATGGTGGGGCCCGGCAGCAGATGCCAGCAGGGCAGTAGCCTTTTTGTATTTTATAACATCTCGGGTTGGATATAGAGGTGCTTACTTTGTCAGTTGAGAGGAGGAACCTGTACACCTGAAAACCTGACTGACTTTGGAAGTTGTCAGATACCTTATATCTTTCATTTTAACACAGCATACAGAAACAACTGTGGTCCATCCTCACAGCATCTCTTCCAGCATTTATTGATTAACATCATGATGAAAAAGCAACAACCTCTGGATAAAAGCATAATGAAGAAATCACTCATGGCTTCAGAAGGCTGTGAAAAGAAACAACCAAACAACTTCACAGATGAAGAAATCTTTCTGAAACTATTGGAAAGTGAATACAAAAGTATTATATAGAGAGCCCTCCTAGATCTTATACAAAATGCAGCAGAGCAAAATGAAAAATTAAGCAAGCTGTTAGGTCTGATGGTACACCAATACTCTGAAATCCAACAGATCAAGAACAAAATCAAAGAGACAGAAACTTCAATTCAAAGCTAAGAAAGTGGAATGTAACAAATAGAAAAGAGGTTTTCTGACTTGGAAGACAGAGCTCATAGGTGACTCATAGATGACTGCAGACTCAGAGCTCATAGATGACTCCAGCATCTATGAGGAGAAATCAGAAAAAAGAAACAAGAAAAATGAAGAAGCATTAAGAAACATGTGGGACTCTATTAAGAGGAACAATCTATAATTAATTGGAGTTTCTGAACAAGGCGAGACACCTGAGAACACAGAGAGTGTTGTTGCTGAGCTGCTGACAGAAAATTTCCCAGAAATTATGAAAGAAGAGAATATAGATAACCAAGATGCATATCGAACACCACTCAATTTAGAGCTCAAAAGAAAGACTCCAAGACATATTATTAGCAAGCTATCAAAATGAAACATAAACAGAAACTCTTAAAGGCAGCAAGACTGAAAGCAAAGCTAACATTCAGAGGGAAACCTTGTAGGCTTTTGTTCAATTTCTGAGCAGAAGCAATGCTGGTATAGAGACAGTGGCATGACACATTCAAAGCCTTAAAGGAGAAAAACATCCAACCAAGTATTACAGATCCTGCAAAACTATCTTTCAAATATGAAAATGAAATTAAGACAGATAAACAGAAACTCAGAGACTTTGTAAAAACCAAACCAAAGCTACAGGAAATACTGAAATAATCTCTTGGTTTATCAGAACAAAACCACTAACTTCATAGCTTAGAAGTAAATTCAGGACACATCACCCAGAAACCTACTCAATTAGGGAAGACCCCAAACTCAATCAAACCTGTAATAGTGAAAGAAATGATTCAGTGATCATATCATGAAAACTATGATGTCATCATATTAAAAGGAGGGATGTACTACAGTTATTATAGTCCTTCCAGATAGAGGAGAAGTTAAGACTGGCAGTAATTAAAATTGGGTTTATACACAGCTTATTAAGGGGGACTATGGGGTAGCCATAAAGCACAATAAAGATGCAACATATCAAATCAAGAAACATAATACAGGAGTCTCAACAACCACAAAACCAACCCTGAAAAAGGTGAAAAATTCAACTCACAAAAAAGAAACTCCGAGAACAGATTAAGAGCAACAGAGAATACATCAACACAAAAATAAATGTATCACAATGACAGCACTAAACACATATCTATTAATAATTACACTGAATGTGAATGGACTGAATGCTCCAGTAAAGAGACACTGAGTGACATCTTGAGTCCAAAGACACGACCCATCTATATGTTGCCTACAAGAAACTCACCTTAGACTTAAAAGATAGGAACAAACTGAAAATTAAAGGATGGAAGAATATATATCAAGCTAACAGTGAACAAAGAAGAGCAAGTGTGGCAATTCTAATCTCCTATAAAACAGACTTTAATGTCAAATCCACCATTGTGGACAAGAATGGATGCTATTTATTGCTGAAACGTTCAAAACACAAGCAGGACTTAACCATATTAAATGTTTATGCAACTAATATTAGAACACCTAAATACATCAAAGAAACACTGACTACACTCAATAAGGAGATGGATCACTCCACAATAATAGTGGGAGAATTCAACCCTCCACTCTCAATATTGGATAGATTATCTAGAAAGAAATCTCAGTAAAGACACAGAAGACCTTATTGCCACAGTTAACGAAGTAGACCTCATTGACATACACAGAACTTTCTATCTATCAGTGTTCAACTACGCCTTCTTTTCCAGTGCACATAGAACATTCTCCAGAATAGGCCATGTGTTACGACATAATGCAATTCTCAACAAAATCCATACCATTGCATTAATGCAAAGCATCTTCTCAAATCATAAAGCCAGAAAAGTAGAAATCAATAGCAGAAAAAACATAGATAGAAAGTGGAACTTTTGGAACCTGAACAACATCTTGCTCAAAAAGCAATGGGTGATAGAAGATGTCAAGGATGAAATAAAGACATTCATGGGTTTCAATGAAAATGAAAACACTTCCTACCAGAACCTATGGGATACAGCTAAAGCAGTGCTCAGAGGTCACTTTATCTCCATAAGTGCACATACCTGGAAGGAAGAAAGAAACCAAACTGAAGAATTAACCCTACAGCTTGAACAAGTAGAAAGAGAACAACAGAGGAACCCCTCAGACACCAGAAGAAAACAGATCCTAAACATTAGAGCAGAACTAAACGAATTAGAGAATAGAAGAACAATTGAAAAAATTGAAAAGACCAAAAACTGGTTTTTTGAAAAGATTGACAAAATTGACAAACCACTGGCTAAACTTACTAAAGAAAAACAGGTAAGGAAACAAATAACCCAAATAAGAAATGAGAGGGGAGTTGTCATAACACATCCAACAGATATAAAAAATATCATAACAGAATACTCTGAAAAACCCCAGAGGAAATGGACAAATTCTTTGATTGATATGAAGTACCAAAATTATCACAAGGTGAAGCAGAACAACTTAATAAATCCATCACAAAGGAAGAGATAGAAAAAGTCATCAAAAAATTACCAACCAAAAAAAGCCCAGGGCCAGAAGGCGTCACTGCAGAATTCTACCAAGCTTTTAGAGAAGAGTTATCTCTAATACTACTGGGACTATTTCACAGTATAGAAAGGGATGGAATACTCCCAAATTCATTCTATGAAGCCAGCATAACTCTGATACAAAAGCCAAGCAAAGACTCAACCAAAAAGAAGAATGACAGGCCGATATCACTCATGAATCTAGATGCAAAAATCTTCAACAAAATTCTTGCCAATAGAATATAACAACATATCAAAAAAATAATCCATCATGACCAAGTTGGATTCATACCAGGGGTGCAGCGCTGGTTCAGCATCAGAAAAACAATTAATGTGATCATCGCATAAATACTACAGAAGACAAGAATCATCTGATTTTGTCTATTGATGCAGAAAAGGCATTTGATAAAGTCCAACACCCATTCATATGAAAAACTCTAAGAAAAATAGGAATAAATGGCCAATTCCTCAACGCAATAAGGGCCATTTATACAAAGCCAACTGCCTGTGTCATCCTGAATGGGGAGAGACTGAAACAATTTCCCTTGAGAATAGGAACTAGACAGGGATGCCCGCTCTTACCACTCCTATTCAACATTGTACTACAAGTTCTAGCCAGAGCAATTAGACAAGACCAAGAAATAAAGGGTATCTGCATCAACCAAGAACAAGTAAAAATCTCCCCACTTGCAGATCATATGATTGTATATGCAGAGAATATTGAAGAGTCCATAAGTAAACTACTCAAACTGGTAGAAGAGTTCAGTAGGGTTCTTTTATGCCAGCAACAAGATTGTTAATGAAGAAATAACCAAACTAATACAATTTACTATAGCCCCTAAGAAGATAAAATACTTAGGAATAAATCTAACCAGAGAAATAAGAGACCTTTACAAAGAGAACTACAAGACCTTAATACAAGAAACTAAGAGAGACTTACATAAATGAAGAAACCTAACCCGCTTATGGATAGGAAGAGTTAACCTTGTGAAAATGTCTATTTTACGCAAAGCAATGTTCTTATATATGCAATCCCCAAACAAATCCAAGTGACATATTTTTAAATTTTTTATTTAATATAACTGAGTGAAAATGTACATTCCCGTATAAATTGACATACCCACCTATATGCAGATTCCACTGCTCTCCCTGCCCAGTGACAGCACACTATTCCTCTCTGCTCCATACATGTCTCATTCTCCCAACAGTCTCTTTTTTCCCTCCTTTCCACCCACTCTCCTTCCTCCAGCCAGAGGTCAGCAGGATGACATCCTATAGATGTATAGAACCATAAAGTGCATCCAATATATGGTCACTGCATCGCCAAGTCCAATCCATTCCTGTCCGAAGCGTGGACCTTCGTTGTGATTTATGGTCAAGGGCAGCATCAGGGCGAGGGGCAATGATCCCAGGGGAAACCCCAAACCACTGGACCATCAATTGAGGTCTTTTAGTGGGGATCTCAGGGTGCATCCCTTTTTATCCTTGTGTTGCCAGTGAGACTCAACTTAGTGAGCTCAATCACAGCTATCACTGGTGGTGGCTGGGCACCATCCAGTTCTTCCGGTCCCAAGTAGATGTAGGCATCCACTCATGTGGGTCTCTTTGCCTTCTGGGTTATCTTTCCCCCATGTCATTTTGGTCCTCGGTGAGCAGCCGTTCCTGCTGAGTTGGGACCATTTGCTGTGCCCTCGGATGGCAGCTTGGCAGCTTGGCAGCTTTTAAGACCCCAGATGCCACTCACCAAAGTGGGGCGCAGAGAGCCCTCTTAGCAAAATGCTAGTTGTGCCAACTGGCCTCGATTTCACCTAAGAACATGGTCCCCCACCCCCCGCCCCAGCTACTCTACCCTTGCAGTATTGAGTTAAGATGGAAGGAGTACTCATGTTATGTTTAAGTCCACTTAATATTGTTCTTGTTTCTAATGTGTACTATCACCGATTTCACCCAACCAGATACCTAGGAACTATCTAATCTAAACCCTCCCTTCCCTCCCTTGCAGCTGTCAAAGAGTCTTTTCTTCTATACACAAGTCTGTTTTTGAGATCTTATCGTAGAGGTCTCATACAATATTTGTTCTTTTGTTGCTGACTACTTTCACTCAACATAATGTCTTCCAGTTGAAACCAGGTCATGAGATGTTTCCTGAAGTCATCGTTGTTCTTTATCATTGCGTAGTGCTCCATTGAGTATATATACCATAGTTTACCTATCCATTCTTCTGTTGTTGGGCATCTGGGTTGATTCCATCTTTTTGCTATCGTAGACCGTGCTGCGATAAACATTCTGGTGCATGTGTCCGTTGGTGTGAAAGGCCTTGATTCCATAGGATATATTCCAAGTAGTGGAATTACTGGGTCAAATGGTACATCAATATCCATTTTTTTAAGGAAGCACCAGATTGCTTTCCAAAGAGGCTGGGCCATTTAGCAACTCCACCAGAAGTGTAGGAGGGTTCCACTTTCTCCACAGCCTCTCTAGCATTTGTTGTCTTGTGTTTTTTGGATCATGGCCAACCTTGTTGGGGTGAGATGGTATCTCATTGAATCCAAGCAACATTTTTTAATGAGATGGAGAAACAAATTACCAGCTTTGTTTGGAAAGGGAAGAAGCCCCCGATAAGTAAAGCACTACTGAAGAAGAACACACTGGGAGGCCTCTTACTACCAGACTTTAGAACCTATTACACTGCCACAGTAGTCAAAACAGGCTGATATAGGTACAAAAAGAAACAGATAGATCAATGAAACAGAACTGAGACCCCAGAGATGATACCATCTTCCTATGAACAGTTGATTCTCAACAAAGATCCTAAAACATTAAGCTGTGGTATAAACAATCTCTTCAACAAATGGTGCTGGCAAAATTGGATATCCATCTGCAAAAAAATTGAAATAAGACCCATATCTGACACCCTATACCAAAACCAACTCAAGCTGTATAAAAGACCTAAATGTCAAATCTAAAATGATAAAACTCATCCACAAAAAAATAGGAACAACAATGGAAGCTTTCATACACACTGTAGACAGACTTCAAAATCTGTCAAACAAACCACAAACAGAAGAGCAAAGAGATAAATGGAAACTACTAAGAATCAAACTCTTTTCCTCATCAAAAGACTTTATTAATGGAATTAAAAGGCCACCTACAGAATGAGAAAAAATATTTGGCAACAGTATGTCAGACAGATGCCTGATCTCCATAATCTATAAGGTACTACAAAATATCAGTATGAAAAACATGACTCATCCAATTAAGCAAAGGGCAAAGGAGATGGACAGATACTTCTCTAAAGAAGGGACCCTGGCAGCCAGAAAACACATGCGAACATGTTGACGATCATCAGCTATTAAAGAAATTCAAATCAAAACTACAATGAGATACCATCTCACCCCAACAAGCTTGATGATGATCCGAAAAACACAAAACAACAAGTGCTGGAGAGGCTGTGGAGAAATTGCAACTCTCCTAAACTGTCGGTGGGATTGCAAAATGGTGCAACCTCTTTGGAAAGCAATCTGACACTTAAAAAGCTGGATCTAGATATACCATTTGACCCAGTAATTTCACTGCTCAGAATATATCCTACAGAATCAAGGTCATTCACACCAACTGATACATGCACACAAATGTTTATTGCAGCACAGTCCACAGTAGGAAAAACATGGAATCAACCCAGATACCCAACAACAGAGGAATGGACAGGTAAACTATGGTGTATATACTCAACGGAACACTATGCAATGATAAAGAACAATGATAATTTTAAGAAACATCTCATAACCTGGTTTCAATTGGAGGACATTACATTGAGTGAAAACAGTCAGTGACAAAAGGATAAATACTGTATCAGACCCCTACAATAAGAACTTAAAAACAGATTCATGTGTAGAAGAAAAAACTCTTTGACGGCTGTAAGCATGGGGAATGAGGGAGGGTGAGGGGGAGATGGTTTAGATTAGATAGTTGATAGAAATCTGGTTGGGTGAAATCTGTGACAGCACACATTAAAAGAAGATCAGTATTAACTGGACTTCAACATGACATGATTATTCTTCCCATCTTAATTGAATATTGCAAGGACAGAGTAGCTGGGGTGGGGAGTCGGGACCATGCTCTCAGGGAAAATTGAGGCCAAATTGGCACAACTACTGTTTTGCTAAGAGAGCCTTCTGCACTCCAAATTGGTGAGTGGCTTCTGGGGTATTAAAAGCTGCCAAGCTGCCATGGGAGGGTACAGCAAATCGTCCCAACTCAGCAGGAGCAGATGATCACCAAAGACCGAAATAACATGGGGGAAGAGAACCCAGAAGACAGAGAGACCCACGTGAGTGGGTAACTACATCAACTTGTGACTGGAATAACCAGATGGCGTCCTGCCACCACCAGTGATAGCCGTGATGGAGCTCACGAAGTTAAGTGTCACTGGCAACACAAGGATAAAAATGGTACATCCTGAGATCTCCACCAAAAGACCACAATTGATGGTCCAGGGCCTCAGAGCTTGCCTGGGAGCATGGTCCCTGGCCCTGATGCTTTCTCTGTCCATAAATCATAATGGAGGTCAAATCTTCAGACAGGAATGGTTTGGTCTTGGTGACATAGTGACCATATCATGTGTGTACTTTGTGGTTCTATGCAGCCCTAGGATGTCATCCTGCTGACCTCTTACTGAAGGAGGGAGAGTGGATGCATAGAAGGGGACAGGAGATTTTGAGGAGGATAAGACATGTATGGAGAGGAAGAGTGTGCTGTCACCAGCAGGCAGGGAGAGCAACGGGAGGTGCATGCAGCTGGTCATGCAAATTTATATGTAATGTACATTTTCACTCAATCATAATAAAAAAAGAAAGAAAATAACTAGAACTGATGGTCCAGCAGCCTCAAGGGTTTCCCTGGGAACATGCCCCCACACTTGCTGCTGGCCCTGACCTGCAATCACTACTGAGGTCAACACTAGACAAGAATGGATTGGACTTGGGGACACAGTACAAGCATGTGGTATAGATACTTTATGGTTTTATACATTTATAGGAGGCTGTTCTAGTGGGTTCTTTCTAGATGGGAGAGGAGAGGGTGGAGAGGAGGGGACAGGTGTTCGTTAAGACAATACCAGAAGTAAAGAGCGAAAGGAGGAATGTGCTGTCACAGGGTGAGGAGAGCAGATGGAGTTACAGATAAGCAAACATGCAAAATTGATTTAGATTGTATACTTTCACTAAATCATAGTAAAAAATAAATGAAAGCCAAAAGAAAGAATCATGATGCCACATTTCACTTGAATAAAATAGATAGCTTGTTGTCATGGATTGAATTGTGGACCCCCCAAAAGATGTATAAAATTGATTAGGCTGTAATTCCAGTACTGTGTGGTTGTTCTTCATTTTGTGATTATAATTTTACTATGTATTGTAAATCTTAATCTCTGCCTGTGGTTAATGAGGCAAGATTAGGTCACTTTAAAGAGACTTAGGGTAAGATTGTAACATCCTTCCTAAACTCATGATCCTGGTCCAGTGTAAAGAGAGTTTCTCTGGTGTATGGTCTGCACCATGTTTTATCTTACAAGAGATAAAAGGAAAAGAAAGTGAACAGAGAGTGGAAGACTTTATTCCACCAAGAAAGTAACACCAGGAGAAAAGCCTGTTCTTTGGACCTGGGGTTCCTACACAGAGAAGCTCGTAGACCACTGGGAGCATGATGGCAATGACCTTCCCCTGGAGTCAGCAGAAGGAGAAATGCTTGCACTGGAGCTGATGCCCTGAATTTGGACTTGTAGCCTCCTAGATGAACCTAGTAAATTTCTCTTTGTTAAAGTCACCCACTTGTGTTATTTCTGCTATAGCAGCACTTAACAATTAAGACACTTGTGTTTAGTCTCTGTGACTGACATCTCAATGTAAGGTATAAAGTCAGACCCAAGATTTATAGACAATTAGGTAAGAGAGACATAGTCAAAGTGAATGTATGATCCAGAAGGAAATACCAAGCCATCAGAACAATAGTTTCAACATTTCACAACATTGAGGTAACTCCAAAGAGCTGGGAGTGCAGAAGAAGAGATCATAAATCTAGAAGAAAACTCAGCATTAATTGGAAACAAGTAGTATTGCCTTGGCTGAAACTTATGATGTCATGTGAGCAGTGAATATGTAGGAACATTTGTTTCCGCATCTTTCTTTTCTTTTTTTTTTTTTTAGTAAGTATTTATAGCTCTAGATTTGAGATTTCTTTAGAAAGTCATATTGCAACAGAGAGACCACAGTCTTGGGTCGGCACAAGGTATGTATCCAATCATTGACTCTTGAGATAGAATGATAAACACTGAGATTGAAATCAGGCTGAGGAAAATTTCATTTTAGAGTGAATTTCAGCAAACCACAATATGAGATGCCAGCTAAGCCAAACTGCCAAAAATATCTTGAGTGTGATCATTCAGTTATGACAGGTTCAGGTAAATGACACAAAGTGAACCAAAACTCTAGAGCATCAACTGGAACATTTTTCATTCATGTTGAGTAATTATTTGAATCACTACTTTTGATACGACTTTGATGTAGGCATTAGGGGATTTACAAAATATTTGAGACTGCAGCTGTCTCCAAGAGTTTACATGTTGCATAGTGTGGGTGTTTCAATTACGTGTTTCTGTGTGTCTAGCCACCTCAGAAATTAGTGATTTAAAGTAATTGCAATGTGTTGGCTAACAAGTCCACAATTTGTGCTGAGCTTGTTGAGGATGGGTCATCTGTGCTTCACATCAAAGTGACTTAATTGAGGTTGTATTTAGCTGGAAGGTTGGCTGGGGTGAGAATGTCTAAGGTGGTTCATTCACATATCTGCTGTCTCAGCTACAGCAATTGGAACATGTGGGAGTTGACATTTCTCTCTCTGTTTCTCTATGTCTATTATAATTCTTAAAGTCTTTTGACAAGGTAGCTGAAGTGCAAGAGAGTAACAGCTGAAGCTGCAAGGCCTCTTAAGGCCTAGACCTGTAAACCTCAGGACACCTGTTGATCAAAGCAAATTCTGGGGCCAGCATGGATTTAAAATGGGCAGAAACAGACCTCACCAGTTGATGGAAAGAGTAGCATGGACCCATAAGGGCAAGAAGAGGTGTTGGCAGCCTACAGTGCAGACAACCTAACATAGTATATAGAAGAACCGTGTAACTAGGAATATATGACACAGAACACGAAGCAAACAGAAATATAATCAGTGTTTACTCAGTTTCTCTTTTGTTCATGTGTTAGTCTATAACACCTGTATTATATTTCACTAAAATCTCAGGAAAAATACTTTAATGAACAAAGGCTTTGTAGGTGAAGCCATATTTATTATGGGAACAAAAAATCAATAGGATGAGTTACACAGGGAAGAAGAAGGAAGGTTTATTCTAAGCTAAGAAACAACGTAAAAGTGACAAATCATGAATGAAAGAAGAAGCTGGGATGAGAGGCACCATGGATTGAATTGGGTTCCCCCAAAAATGTGTGTGGCAGTTTGGCTAGGCCATGGTTCCTGGTGTTCTATGATGTTCCTCCATACTGTAAACCCAGCCTCTATGATATTAATGAGGGTGGATGGACAACAGCTGCATTGGTGGAGGAATACTTAATGTGTAATATTGTCTTGTGCCTTGATGCACTCTCTTGAGATAGAAAGGAAAGAAGGCAGCAGAGAGATCTAGGGGACCTAATACCATCAAGGCAGAAAGCAGTGCTTCGGAGCCAAGTATGTCTTCCAGAAAATATCAGGGTCCCTGCACCTCAGATGCTTCCATCCCAGAGAAAGACTGATGATGAGCAACTTCCTCCAGAGCCAGCAGAGAAAGCCTTCCCTTGGAGCCAACACTCTGAATCTGGACTTTTAGCTTACTGGACCGGGGCAAATAAAGTTTCTCTCTTTAAAGCCATCTACTTGCGGTGTTTCTGTTAAAGCAGCACTAGCTGACTAAACCAAGAGGGGTATGTGAAAAGTACTGGGTGGTGTTAGTCCTGGAAAACTTTACAGAAATGTGTAGGAAATGTATTATATAATGAGTCATAGCAGGAAGCAGAGTCAGCCATCAAAACCTAGAAGTCAGGTCATAAGAGACATGAGTTGAATTATGTCCGTAGCAGTCTGTTTGAGTCCTAACTCCTGGTACCTCTGAACTTGAGCTTGTTTGGAAATAGCATCTTTGAAGGTTAATATTAGGTCATTCTGGAGTAGAGAGGGTGTCCTAATCCTTTATGATATGTATTCATATGAAAGAGAAGAAGAGGTACGGCAGATGACCTACATCCAAGTGAGGATACATCTACAAGCCATGGAATGCCTGGAGCTACCATGAGCTGGGAGAGACAAGAAAAAAAAGTCTTCTATTACAGCCTTCAGGGGGACCACGTTCAGGTCAACATGTTAACTCAGACTTGTAGGCTCCTGAGCTGTTACACAATAAAGTTATGTGGTTCTTACACAGCCACTTTATGTTGCTGTATTATAACAGCCCCAAAAAACTGATAAAGGATATTTCTCAGATTTTCTAATTTTCTTTATGTTTTGTTTTAGTCAGCTAGTGCTGCTCTAACAGAAATACCACAGAGGGGATGGGTTTAACAACGGAAGGTTTATTCTTACATAGCCCGGTAGGCTACAAATCCACATTCAGGGTGTCTGCTCCAGGGGAAGGCTTTCCCCCTTGTCAGTTCTGGAGGCAAGTCCGGTGTTGTATCAGTCTTTGTCCAGGGAGCATCCTGGTGCAGGAACCTCAGGTCTGAAGGACACGTTCTTCTCCCCTTGCCGCTTTCTTGATGGTACGAGGTTCCCAATTCTCTGCCTGCTTCTCTGTCCTTTTATCTCTCATAGGATGAAAGGATTAAGGGTGGGGCAAGCTCCCTTTACAGTGGAGCAGGGAGGTGATCCTATGAAGGGATTTACAGCCTCACCCTAATCCTTTAACATAGCAGTATAGGAAAACCACAAAATGGAGAACAGTCACAAGATAGTGGGAATCATGGCCAAGCCACATGGCTACACATATTTTTGGGGGGACACAATTCGATCCATGACATGTTTGCAGCCATGATAGCCTTTCATCATTGTACCAACAGTGCTTAGTTTTAATTTCATTTATTATCCATTGCCATCAAGTTGACTCCAACTCAGGGTGACCCTATGTGTTTCAGAGTATAACTGTCTTCCACAGGGTTTTCAATGGCTGTAATCTTGTGGAAGAAGATCACAAGGGCTTTCTTCTGTGACATGGCTGCGTGAATTTGAGCCAACAACCTTTGTGTTAGGAGTCAAGCACAACCGTTTGTGTTACCCGGGAAACTATTTCAACCATTAGAATTTTAAAAATCGAAACAAACAAAAGACCTGAGCATATCCATAGTTAAGTCTATGTCCTTAAAAGTATTTGCAGTTCAGTGATACCATAGATACCAGTGGTTATATGAAGGAAATCCCCAGTCTATCTTTGTCAAAGACTTTGCCCTCTGTAACTCACTCATCTTCAGGCAGGAGTTCTGACTATAAAGATTCAGAGCCTACCATGCTTGCCTACTGCAGACACTGAATGATTACTTTCAATGGCCTGATAAGCTGTCTCCCCTTCTGAGTCAGAGTCCTCTCCCACTGACTGCATCTCCACTGCCAAATGAGATTACCTGAGGAGTCCATAATGGACCCTGTCATTCCCAAGGAGAAATCTTAGGGGCTCTAAATGCCTCATGTCAATGTCTTCCAGGGCACAAAGCTCCATTAACATTGCATGCAGACAACCACCCTTCAAATTCACAATTATAAACGTCCCGGCAAAGCTCTAGATGCCCAGGTGGATGGATGCCATGTTGGAAATCATTTCTCCATCAGAGCTGTGAATAATTGTCAGGCCTCAACTCCAGTACGTCCATCAGATGTTAGACCGTTGCCAGTAATCAAACTTATTCACATGTCAGCTGCTTTCCAGAATCATTGTTTTCTATCTTATGGCAAGACACTTTCTGGCTTGCATTGAAATAAGGAAACAGCAACATGCAGGCTTGCTTTGAGGAAGGGAAATGAGGCATTCCAGATTTGGCAGGGACAATTTACGAACATACTTTGCAGACAGGGATTTTAGGGAGAGCTGCGAGGCAACAGTGCATCCTAGTGGATAGAGCTTTACACAGATTAAAAACAAAACAAAACTATTTCCCTACTGAAATAGCTAGCACATGGGCAATTTTGAAAACAGTATTTTCATTCCATGGTTTCTGGTCTCCTCTAAAGGATTCAGATCATCCTTTTCAAAGACCAAATATAAGGTCTCTTCCAGTGATTTGATTTTGTGACATCTAAGCTTTCAGCTTAAATAAAATAATTTGAAAAGAATTATATGTATGTGTGTCTGTGTGTCTGTGTGTGTGTCTGTGTTCAAATGGAAACATACTGCAAAACTTGGGAAAATTGGTAATTTGGAGAACACAATGTGGGTATGAAACCAAACTTCTGGATTTCTTGCTTAGTATTTTTATAAACTGTGTGTAGGTTTGGAAAAGAGGGGGAGAAAAGAAAACTGAAGATTTGAAAGGTAAAGTTTATTAGTGGTTAGATTTCATCTCCTGGTGTGAATATTCATATATTCATTTTGAAAGTTGGTGTTGAATTTCTAAAAAGCTTAAATGTAACCATTGTATCAAAGAGAATGCCACCAGCTGCAAGTTACAGAAAAAAAAGCTAACCCTTATGTTTTAAATGATAGGAAATGCATTATCTCACAGGATGGGACATCTTGAGTGGGTGTTCCCAGGGCTGGCTAATTCTGTGACCCAGTTATAAAAGTTGTCCATTGTCAACTTTTCTGTAATTGATTTCAGCTTTCACTTCATGGTCTCAAGCTGGATTCCAGACCCTGATCTATCACATTATGCAACAATAATATTCAAAGGCAGGATGGAGAATGTCATTGTCTTTTTCAAGAGTGAAGGCAATATTGTAAGAATCCCTCCAGAACATTCGCTATATGGGGTATTTGTCAGATTATATCGATTGCTTCAAAAATACCACAAGAAAGTTACTAGAGCTAATAAATGAATTCAGCTGAGTTGCAGCATACAAAATGAATACACAAAAATAATTTGTGTCTCTGTATACCAGCAATGAACAAAGTGAAAAGGAAATTAATAAAATAATTTACAGTAGTATCTGTTATGGAGCAATTTCTGCTCCCTCAAATATGTGGTGGAATACTAACTCATCTACCTGTAGAGGGAAGTCCTGGTGGGTCAGTGGTTACCCAAAAAGTCAGCAGCTGGAATCCAGTAGGTGCTCCTTGCAGGCTCTATGGGCCATTACTACTCTATCCTATAGCATAGCTATGACTCAGAATAAGCTTAACAGCAATAGTTGTTGTCTATTTTATGTCTGTAGATACAATTCTGTGGTGAAATAAGAGTTTTCTTTGATATGTTAAGGGTGTGTATCAGTGTAGGAAATGTCCAGAACCTAATTACTTCTGAATTTATGAAGAATAGAATAGACAATGGAGACAAGAAGCATAAATGGTGGAGAAGAGGTGAGAAATAGACACCACATTAAGATTGCCAAGAAACTGAGGAGTGCTGCAGCTATAGAAGCTGAGACAGTGACTTTCCCTAGAGCCAACAGAGTGAGGGACTTCCTTTACAGCCTTCATCCTGAATTTGTACATCCAGTCTACCAGACTGTGATAAAATTAATTTCCATTTTTTAAAGTCACTCACTTGTGATATTTCTGTGACAAGGGCACTAGGAAACTAAGACAACACTAAAAAGAGTAGGTTCCCTAAGAATAAGTTTTACCAGGAAGATGAAAGAATCTACGCTGGACATGACAAAATACTGCAGGAATACCTTAATAAATGAAAGAATACTCCATGTTCATGGATTGGGGAGCTTAACATCAATATTACCCAAAGTCTATACAGATTCAATGCAATCTGTGTCAAAATTCCAACAGGTTATTTATTTATTTATTTATTTTTGCAGAAATGAGGAATCCTGTCTCAAATTCCTGTGGAATTGCAAGCAGTCCTTCAGAAAAGCCCAACAGCCCTGGTTTTCCCTGTCCTCCCTCTGCTGGCATTTTGAGACCTCAGAACAAACCACTGCCCCTTCACTTCCTGTATGTTAGCAAAGTTAAACAGATACCATTAGTCAGGTAGGTGTGGGGATAAAACCCTGGGTGGGAAAAACTCCTCTTCCTTTTTTCAGCTGTGGTTCTAGTTAATGTACAGCTGTTGTAGCAACAAATGAGAAAGATCGAAGAAGAAATGATGCCTTTAAATTATGGTGTTGATGCAGAATATTGAATATACCACAGACTGCTAGAAGAATGAACTAATCTCTCTTGGAAGAAGCATAGCCAAAATGCTCTTTACAAGGAGGATGGCAAGAATTTGTCTTATGGACTTTGAACATGTTACCATGAGGTGCTACTTGCCTAGGAATGTAGAGAGCCTTGAAAAAGAGAAAGACCTTTAATGAGATGGATTGACATACTGCTTGTAACAATGGACTCAAACGTGGCAGCGACAGTGAGGATGGCACAGCAATGGGCAGTGTTTCATTCTGTTGTACACAAGGTCACTATGAGTTAGAACTGACTCAGTGACACCTAGCAACAAAAACACTCGTAGCAAAACCGTTTAGCCAACTGAACGGTTGTCTACGTGGCCTGGGGAGGGACTAGCAGAAGGAAAGCCCCCTTCATTAAGTTCCTCACACGCGACAAAGTGGGATGCATATGGCAGAGCTGTCGTATTTACCCAGACAGCCTTCTCTAGTTGCACGATACTCAAAGATGGATCCACATTTGTTCTGGTCTGTAATCTGCTTCATATTGTAAGTAATGAAAGCTACTTTCCATGTGTTCATGAGCTGGGAGCATCTGGTGTGTTCAGACAGATCAGAAGGATGTAATACCCGTAAAACAACTAGCATTGGTGATTGGTACCCTAATTCTAATGGCTTTCTTTCTAATTAGGAATTCAGAACAAACTGAGTATCCCGTAGTCTGCAATAGCCAGTCCAATTAAAAACAGGGAAAGGATTTAAATAGATACTTCTTCAATAAAGGTACACAAATGGCCAATTAGCATACAAAAAATGATCAACGTCATTAGTCATTAGGCAAATATAAATCAAAATCACAGTGAAATACCATTTCATGTTTAGGATGGCTATTTTCAGAAAAACGAAAAATAAGAAGTATTGGCTAGAAGGTGGAGAAATTGGAACCCTCATGCATGACTGCTGGGAATATAAAACAATGCAAATGCTTGGAAGACATTTGGGTGTGGTCATAAAACTGCCATAGGACCCAGAAGTACTACTCCTTGACATGTACTCAAGAGACTTGAAAGCAGGGTCTCAGACTGAGACTTGTACACCCGTATTCACTGCAGCGGCATTTGCTATAGTCACCAGGTAGAAACAACTCAAGTGCCCATCAATAGATAAATGGATAAACAAGATGCAGTGTATACATTCAGTTAACCATAACACTCAGCCATAAAGAGAAATGTGATTGTGATACATTCTGCACTGTTGAAAACATTATTCTGTGTAAGTCAAATACAAAGAGACACCTATTGTATGACCCCATTTATATGAAACAGCTAAAATAGGGAAACGCATAGAGGTAAATGTTATTAGTATTTACAAAGGACTTGGGAAAGGGAGGAACAGTGTGTTATTTCTTAAGGGGATACTGAGTTTATATTTAAGGTAATAACATATATTAAAAAAAAAAACTTTTGGATATCACATCCACAAAATGATGAACATTAACTCCCAGCCCACTGCTGTCGAACATAACGAATGTCACTAAATTATATGCTTAAAAACAGTTAAAAGTTTTCCTTTATATATTTTACCACAATAACTTTTTTAATGGCATTATGGTTGGCTTATACCATCAACATTTACCCCTCCGGGACTCGGAAGGGACTCATGAAACATGTTGTTTTTTTACCTGTCATAAAGTTGTCCTCACGCACAAGGGAACACAAAGCTGCAACAAAGATTCAACCATTTTATAATCCACAGAAGTTCCGCTGACTGATTTTTGCAAGCAAATCACCAGGGCTTTCCTCCTAGTTCTTAATCTGGAAGCTCCACTGAAACCTGTTTAGCATCCCAGCAACACGCAAGCCTCTACTGACAGCACTTACTCTCTACTTCACCAGGGTTTCCGTTTTAAACACTGTCGTTTCTGTTAGGTACAGTGAAGTCAACTGACTCATAGCGACCCTATGCCCAACAGAACGAAACACTGCCCAGTCCTGCACCGTGTCCACAATTGTTTTTATGCTTAAGCCCGTGATTGCAGCCATGTGTCAATCAACCGCGTTGAGGGTCTGCCTCTTTTTCATTGGTCGTCCAACCTACCAAGCATGATGTCCTTCTCCAGAAGCTGATCACACCCGACAGCATGTCCAAAGTATGTAAGATGCAGTCTCGTCTTCTTTGCTTCCAAGGAACACTCTGGCTGCACTTCTTTCAGAACAGATCTGTCTGTTCTTTTGGCAGTCATTGGTACATTCAGTATTTTTCTCCAACACCGCAATTCGAAGGCGTCAATTCTTCTTGTCTTCCTTGTTCATTGTCCAGTTTTCACATGTGTAGGATATGTTTGAAAATACCGTGGCTTCGGTCAGGCATTTTAAACATTAGGGATTAATAAATATAGAAATATTTTACAAGATTATTTGTTAGATCTAAGAATTCTTCAACATGGAAAGACATTCTTAGGGAGTTAAAAATTATCTAACTGGACGTATTTAAATAGATGGTGGCTGACATTCCTCACATGGTTATATAAAACGGATTCCACTGGGAACAGTAGATTGAATCAGATTACCATTAAATCCTTATATTTTCTAATTCAAAGAAACTTTCATAAAGAGTGCAGTGTACATATAAGGCATAGTAGACATGGAAAGTTTCCAGTAAACATATGAAGAAATATTTATTATGATCATAGAAATGTATATTAAAGCATTAGTGAGAACAGTAGAATATCAAGCACTCCCATAACATTAAGTTTCAGTAAGGACAGTAATGAGAAAGAACTCTTATACTTAGCTGGTAAAACTATAACTTGCTTCAACCCATTTTCCTAGGGTTATAAACTAGGTATGCCTTTGCACTTGTGTACAGTGTGACACGTACAAGGATGTTCACTGAAATTACCTAAAGACTTCAAACACCTTAAAGATACTTTTTAGAATATTAAGCCAATTATGTGGATCTTTTAGAAAAATATATATACATAAACAGATTCTAGCTCACTATAGGAACCACTGTAAAACAGAAGCAATCTCTTTTTACTTTGCATATAAAGGATGGAGTTTATGAGAGGAGCACATGTGCTTTACACACTGTATCCTAGCCCCATGGGAGTTGTTGGTGGCGAGAGACCATCAAGATGAATTAATCCAAATACTTGTTGATGTGTCTCGAGGAAGAGACAGCCAACTCCTCTGCAAGTCACCTTCTGTGGATATTGTTGATTTGTAAATCTAAATCTCAGTTTCAATTTCAGCATGCTCATCAGTCTCACAGACCACGTGTCCAGTGTTTCCCAGGACAAGCATTTCACTTCATTTCACTTTAATGCATAGTACGGTTTTACTCTCATGCAGAAATGACTGTTTCTGGCTCTTTTGATGAAGACTATCTGTTCTTTCAAAATTTCGTAACAGGGAAGATATTGAATTTAGTGGTTTATTCTCTTGTGTGATATTAATTGGCTTAATGTAATTGAATAACATCCATCAGATTGAGTAGTCAGTCAACAGAATGGCGACAAGACAAAAAAAGTAAAAGTTTCCCATGTTTAATCCTCCAGTATGAATCGTTCTTGATATGAAATACTGTATGATATTACAAAATTTCTGGTATATAATGACTTTGAACATTAACATTTACTTTTTGTTTCATTATAATCACTTCCCACCTACCAAATATCTAGTGTTGACAACATATAAATCTTCTATGAGGGAAAATACCTGATTTACATAGAGGAGGTTTTCCTCAAGTCCCAGTAATCACCTTAGACTTTCATTTCACCTCTGGGTAATATCTGGGAATTTCCCTTAAGATAACTAAAATCAGTTAAGAAAGTAGAGTTGTGTTCATTTAAATTTGGGGTAAATATGGACAACTTATGCTATGAAATAATATGCGTTACAACTAATATGTATGTGATCTATTTGTGCTAAAAAAAAAAGGCTTATTTCATTCAGCATAACACCCTTCAGATTCATCAATATTTTAAGTTTCTTTGAAAAGTCATCATTGTTCTTTATCATTTCACATGTGCATGTACCGTAATTTGTTTATTCATACATCTGCTGGTGCGCATCTAAATTGTTTCTGTCTTTTGGCTCTTGTGAACGATGCTGCAATGGACATCAATGTGCACGTGTCTATTTGTATGACAGCTCTTACATCTCTAGGTTGTATTCCTAGGAGTGGAATTGCTCAATAATAAGTTATTTCTATTTCTACCTTTCTAGGAAGGCACCATATTGTTTTTCAAAATGGTTGTAGTATATTGCATTGCCACTAGCAGTATACAAGAGTGTAAGTCTTCCTGCAGTCTCTCCCACATTTGTTATTTTCTGTTTTGGTTCATGTGTGTGTGTCTGTGTGTGTGTGTGTGTGTGTGCGCGCGTGTGTGTTTGCGACTGGTGGCTTTCGTGCCAGAGTGATGGCATCTCATTGTGGTTTTGATTTGCATTTCTTTAATGACTTAGTGATCATAAGTATTTCCTCCTGTGTCTTAGGCTCTTGAATGTCTTCTTCACGAAGTATCTGCTCATTTGTTTGCCCATTTTTTAACTGAGTTATTTGTCCTTCTGTTTTAGAAGCATTTGGTTTTCCTGTAGATTTTGGAGATTAGACCTTGATCAGAATAGTCTAGCCAATTTTTTGTCCCAGTCTATATGTCTTCTTTTCACTCCTTGATGAAGCATTTTGATTAGTATAAATTGAGTTTGAGTGGTTGTCGCTCGTCACTTGTATCCTGTTAATGTCATATTAAGGCCTCTACCACTGATTCTATTTTTTTCTTCCATGATCTTTATAGTGTGGGGTTTTACATAGTGGTTTTTAATTCATTTTGAGTTCATTTTTGCATTTGGTGTGAGATTGGAGTCGTGTTTCATTTTTTGGAGGTGGAGATCCAGTTTTCCCAGCACCATTTGTTCAATGTCTTTTCCCATTTTTTGGACTTTGGGCCCTTGTCAAAAATTAGTTGACTGTAGATGGATGATTTTATATCTGGGCTCTCAATTCTGTTCTGTTGGTCAATATATCTGTTGTTGTACCAGTAACAGGCTGTTTGACTGTCATGCCTGTGTAGTAGGTTCTGAGGTTGAGTAGTATGAGTCCTCTTAATTTAGTCTTCTTCATTAGGGCTATACTCACCTGAGGCCTCTTCTTTTTCTGCATAAAGTTAATCATTAGCTTTCCATTTCTTTAAAAGATATTGTTAGTATTTGGGTCAGGATTGCATTGTAGTTGTAGGTTGCTTTGGGTAAAGTGGAAACCCGGGTGGCATAGTGAGTTAAGTACTACATCTGCTAACCAAAAAGGTTGTCAGTTCAAATCAGCCAGGCACTCCTTTGAAACTCTGTGTGGCAGTTCTACTCTAACCTATAGGGTCGCCATGAGTCATACCCAACTTGATGGCAGTGGGTTTGGTTTTGGGTAAAATTGACATTTTCTTTATGTTGAATTTATCTGCCATGAACATGGTGTGTTTTTCCATTTATGTAAATTTCTTATGGTTTCTTGTAATATTCTTTTGTAGTTTTCCTTGTATCTCTCATTAGATTTATTACTGAGGGTGTTTTATTATTTTTAAAGAGGCTCTTATAAGGGACATTGTCTTCCCAATTTCCTTTTCATGGTTCTTTTTACTGGTGTATAGAAATCCAACTGATTTTTGTATGGTTACCTTGTATTCTGCTACTCTTCTGAATCTGCTAATTCCAGAAATTTTCCTGTGGAATCTTTGGAGTTCTCATGTATAGTATTGTATCACCCACAAATAGGGACTGTTTAATTTTTTCATTACCAATTTGGATGCCCTTTGTTTCTTTTTCTTGTGTTATTGTTCTAGCTAGAACTTCTAACACAATTTCAAATAGGAGTGGTGATAAAGGGTATCTTTGTATTGCTCTCATTCTCAATGGAAATGTTTTTGTTCTCCATTAAGAATGACATTGGCTGATGATTTTGTAGAGATCCCCTTTATAATGTTGAAGAATTTCACTTCTAAACCTGTTTTGTTGGGAGTTTTTATCACAAATGGGTTTTGTTGTTGTTGCTGTTGTTAGGCGCCATTGAGTCAGTTCCAGCACTTAGCAACACAGTAGAATGAAACACTGCGTACTCTTGCACCATGCAAGTTGTTCTTAAATTTAAGCCCATTGTTGCAGCCACTTTGTCAATCCATTTCATTGAGGCCAGGGTGTTCCTTTTTATCACTGACCTTCCAATCTACCCGATGTTCTTCTCCAAGGACTGACCCATCCTGCCAGCGTGTTCTAAGTATGTGAGACACAATCTCACCATCTTTGCTTCCAAGGAGGACTCTGGCTGTACTTCTCCCAAAACAGATCTGTTTATGCTTTTGGCAGCCCATGGTACATTCAATATTCTTCTCCAGCACCACAATTCAAAGGTATCAGTTCTTCTGCTGTCTTTCTTATTCATTGTCCAGCTTTCACATGCATACAATGTGATCAAAATGCCATGGCTTGGATCACGTGCACCTTGGTTTTCAAGGTAACATCTTTACTTTTCAATGCTTTAAAGAGATCTTTTTCACACATTTTACCAATGCAATGTGTCTTTTGATATGTTGACTGATGTGTCTGCAGGTATTGATTGTGGAACCAAGTAAAATGAAATCCTTGACAATTTGAATCCTTTCTCTACGTATCATGATGTTGTTTACTGGTCTAGTTGTGAGGATTTTTGTTTTCTTCATGTTGAGGTGTAATCCATACTGAAGGCTGTGGTCTTTGAGCTTTAGCAGTAAGTGTTTTGAATTCTCTTCACTTTCAGTAAGTAGGGTTGTGCCTTGCATAACGCAAGCTGTTAACGAGTCTTCTTCCAGTGCTGATGCCTTGTTCTTCTTCATATAGTTCAGCTTCTCAGATTACTTGCTTGGTATACCAGTTGAAAAGGTATGGTGAAAGGATATAAGCCTGATGTATACCTTTCTTGACTTTAAACCATGCAGTGTCCCCTTGTTCTGTTCACATGACTACCTCTTGATCTATATACTGATTCCTCATGAGCACAATTAAGTGTTCTGGAATTCCCATTCTCTACAACATTACCCATAATTTATTATGATCCACACCATAAAATGCCTTTGCATAGTCAATGAAACACGAGTAAACATCTTTCCAGTATTCTCTGCGGAACTGGTATTGAATTTTGTCAGATACCTTTTCTGAGTCAATTGAAATGATCGTGTGATTCTTTTATTTATATAATATGTCACATTAAGTGATTTTCTAAGTTTGAATCATCTGTGCATATCAGGTATGAATTCCAGTTGATCACAGTGTATTATTTTTTATATGATGCTGACTTCTATTGGCTAGAATTTAGTTGAGAATTTTTGAATTCATGTTCACAAGAGATATTGGTCTGTAATTTTCTTTCTTTGTAGTATCTTTGCATGATTTTGGTATCAGGGTAATGCTGACTTCACAGAATAAATTCACAGAGTATCTCTTCCTTTTATGTGCTAAAGTAGTGATCTTAATACATGTCTGCTCAGATTTTCTGCATCATTTTGTGCTGGCTTGGGTAGATAGTGTGTTTCTAGAAATTTGTCTATTTCCTCTATATTTGTTGGAGTATATTTTTTTCAGCAATGTTGTGTTATGATAGTCTTCATTTCAGTTAGGACTGTTGTAATGACCCCCATTTCATTTCTTGTTTGAGTTCTTCGAGGCCTCTCCTATTTCTCTTTTGTCAGTTTGCCCAGTGGTTTCTTGACTTTATTGATCCTTACCAAAAAGCAGCTTCTGGTTTTGTCACTTCTTTCTATTGCTTTTTTATTCTCTACTTCATTGATGTCCACTCTGACCTTTATTACTTCCTTTTTTCTAGTGACTACAGGCTTCTTTGGCTGTCCCATAATCACTCAAGTTGTATAGTTAATGTTTTGATTTTGTCCCTTTTTCTGTTTTGATATCTTCACCTATTGTTATAAATTTTCCTCTGAACACTGCCTTTGCTGTATCCCAAAGGCTTTGGTTTGATATGTTTTCATTCTCATTTGATTCTAGGAATTTTTTAAATTCCATCTTTGATTTCTTCTACTACTTGGTGGTTTTTAAGAAGGGTATTATTTGGTTTCATTGTAGTTTATTATTATTACTATTATTTCTTTGTTCCTCCCTTTGTTAATTTTCACTTTAACTGTGTTGTGGCCAGAGAAGACATATTGTATTATCTGTTTTTTGGATTTTCCTGAGGGTTGCTTTCCATCCTAAGATGTGGTCTATTCTGAACAATATTCTTTGTGAAGGAAATGAATGTGTACATTACAGCTTTGTGGTAGAACATCCTATATATGGCTATGAGGTCAATTTGGCTGATTGTGGTATTTAGATCTTCTGTATTTTTTGTTGAGTTTCTTTCTAGATGTTCTGCCTTTGTGGTGTGCTGAAGTGTTCTGTTAATGTGGAACTGTCAATCTCTCTTTTTATTGCTGTTAGAGTTCATTTTGTGTATTTTGGAGCCCTGTCATGGGATGTATAGTTATTTATTACAGGTATATCTTTCTGATGGATCCTCACTTAATCATTATATAATGCCCTTCATGTTTTACAGTGGATTTTATTTTAAAGTCTATGTTTGCATTGACACTTCTTTTTTGACAGTTGTTTGCTGAGTATATTTTTTAAAAGCAGTAAAACTTTGACAGCAAAAGAGAACAACTATTTAGAACGAGAAAGTAAGAGAGAAAGAGAGCCTTGCAAAAGAAGAATCAGTTCTAGAGAAACTGCTATGACTATGGTACATTGATTTTTTTTCTTTTGCCTATATGTCTTTTACAATTGCATTATAAAATAAAGTATGTACAGCTAGATTTTTGAAGGTTATAGTGTAGTACAGAAGAGTCTGTCACACGGAATATACCAAACTTTAGATACACAGGTCTTGGGAGAAAGAAACCTCTAGGTTAAACATCTACCATCTGTTACTTCAAAGTGAGTAAGGTCCTTGGGAAACAAGAAGGGGCATTCTTCAGAGATTAATGAGGTTAGTTTGCTGGGGTATATTTAATGATAACATACCTAGAAGTCTTGGAGCATTGCCCAGTCTTCTGGGGATTTATTTAATTTTAACACTAGTTAAAAATAGATGTTTTAAATGCCCTTCAAAATACTAACATATCAAAGTAATGTTAAAATAGTTCAAGTAAACGTTTAG
Source organism: Heterohyrax brucei (assembly GCA_028571685.1). Taxonomy (NCBI): domain Eukaryota; kingdom Metazoa; phylum Chordata; class Mammalia; order Hyracoidea; family Procaviidae; genus Heterohyrax; species Heterohyrax brucei. Next base: position 46,394,217 of record CM053158.1, read on the forward strand.
ATTCTATTCTACTTGATACCATATCCATTCTCATATCCTTATGAATGTCAGTTAGTATTTCTGCTGCAAAGCTTTCAGTCCATTTGACCTGTGTTCAGTGGAATACTCTGATATAAATCAGGATATTCTGTTGTCCATGGACCGTAGGATTCCTAAGGTGGAGTGATGTAATTCATGGGGTGCTAAGGATTCTGATTCCTGAACACACTGGGAAAACAGACCTGGTAGACTCACAAATCATTAACACACATGATTTGAACGACTTCTGAGTCAATGTAGTTTTTCAGCGATCATTACATGTCAAACGTGCATACTGACAAATCAGTTTTCCTATTTGTGTGATTTTGTACACTTTTGTTTGCTCAGGAGTTCGTTTGATAAACATTGATAAGAATGTGGACTTTTATATTGATTTGCATGTCATTGCACTCAAGAGTTAGTTTATATATTGATGGCAAGGTATTTGTCCTCTGATTGTCCTCACACCATTGTAAATGAGGCCTAAACTAAGCCAACAGTACCTAAAGTATACAAAGGCATGGAATTTTTTTTTTTAATTTAGCAATATAAGTGTGCAAACATGTATTTACCTTACAATATCTCTTTTAATAAAAGTAAGAGAAAAACTCCCGTCTCCAGATCAAGCTACTTGTTTTCATAGTTTCTTTACTTATTTGGGGGAAGAAGACAAATAATATAGCCTTGTAGATTAATCCTGGAGTAACTGATGTAAATAAATAATTTCAATGTAATAAACACAAGTGACATGTGATTATTTAAATCAAAATTAGCTAAAATTAAATACAATGGAAACTCAAGTCTTCAGCTGTACTCTTGTGAGTTGTTGTCTAGTCATTTCTTACAGTGACTCTGTGTATACAGAGTAGAAACTCTCAATACAATTTTGAAGGCTCCTCTGGGTGTGTTTGAACTGCCAACACCTTGACAAGTGGTCAAGTGCTCAACCGTTTGCACTACCCAAGGACTCCTTCAGTTGTACTAGCCATATTTAAAGTGCTCAATAGCTACACATAGCTAATGGTTACGTATTGGAGTGTATAAACATGGAATGCACAAATCAGTATAAACATGCAACATACAAATCAATTATACAAATCAATAAGCTAGAGAGAATCCAATAAGGAAAAAAATACTCTACAACGAACATCTCCATCAGCACAGACTGTTCAATTTAATAGCCCTAATAGAGAAACTACACATTGAATTTTTAAATATTTCCTAAAGAAATCAAACTATAGATGTGGAATCTCTGTTGCTCAATTATCTTTCTTTTTTTTGTTTTTGACTAGTGGGTTTTAGTTCATTTTATGTTCATTTACAAGTAGAACTCCACTCTTTTCTGCAAGCCAGTGAGACCTGGGAATTATTGACAACAGTGTATCCTAAAAACTTGAAAGATGAAGAAGAACTCAAAGCACTTGGTCATCTTTAGGTAGTAATGACAATAGAAATAAGGGTAATCTTAAAAATAGGTGAAAAGTGGTCACAGATAGTCCTTTTCTGCAACCACCTCTTCGATTTAATTTATGTTGCAGATGTCACCACGTTCTCGTCTTCTGTCTACACTCTAGAACGCTAGTGACTCCTGTTCCTGTGGTTACATTATGTGCTTACTGAGTTGATTTTATTTATTCCCAAACACACCTATTCCAGCTCGGTTTTAACAAAGTTTTAAGTTTTGTTTAAAAATTTAGCAACTGAAGAAACATGAACATTCTATGAAACAACAAAGTAAAGAATTTATTGTAGAATTAGGTATTTAACGATTTTAAATAATTGGCAAAAACAACTTTAAGCATATAATTTCTCCTGTAAGAAAATTAAAGTTTCAAATTTCAGGTGGTATGTCATGAGGTTCTTTTCTTTTCTTAATAAATAAAGGACAATGTGGAACGTCAGTCAATGGATGCACACTCAATAAACAAGACAGCTCTAGCTCTGCATCAAGTGATTAATGAAGAAAGTACATTTATATATTTTTGATTAAATATATTTAGGTATGATTCTACAATATGATTCCATACAATAATGGGTATCTTTATATAACTGGTAAAATAACAGTGCCAATTTTGTCAGATTGGGTATCTGTATTATACTTTCCTTTATCAGCTAAACTGTGAGAATTAAAGCCACTCATGAGGTTATATTTCATTAAGAAACAAAGTGTCACACCACTGCCTATAGTAGTTGCCTTCTAACAGATTTATACTCCTGGCAACCACAGATGCGTCAGAGGAGAATTGTGCTCCTTAGGCTTGTCAACAGCTGATTCTCTTTTTTGGAAAGCAGATCTCCAGGCCTTTCTTCCAAGGAACCTCTAGGTAGACTCAACCTCAAACCTTTCTGTTAGGAGATCACCACGTTAACTGTTTGCCCCACTCAGGAATTCCTTCATTGCCTACAACCAAGCCAAAAATCAAACCCATTGCCATCAAGTTAATTCCAACTCACATAAACTCTGTAGGATATAGTAGAACTGCCCCATAGAGTTTCCAAAAAAAATATGGTAAATTCAGACTGTCAACTTTTTGATTAGCAGCCATAGCACTTAGCCACTATACAACCACGGTTTCTATGGCCTATAATTTCATTTAAAATATTCAAAATCTAATTTTATAATTTTTCCTTTCATGTTCCTGAACCTCAGTCGCCTCACCTGTGAAGTAGATTTAATGGTAGTGTCACCTTAGATATGCGTTGCAAGGACTAAGTGAGCTACCATTATAAAGCTCTTAACACTGTGTCTGGGACTTAGTAGCTCAATCAACTTTATGAGATTTGTGTATATTGTATTTTTTAAGAACTCATCAACAAGGTTCAAAATCTATAGTCCCCAGATCACCACTGGGAACACTAACATTCAGCCCAGAAATTGGATGGAGGAAAAGGCAGCATGGTCAGTGGCCAGCCGTCTTGTTTCTGGGCCCTGTCAAGCCTCTGTCTGTGAAGGCTGGTGCCGCTCCCTGTCTCAGTTCAGCTGCTGTCAGCACAATGCTACTGACTGAGAGAGGAACCCTCAACAGAGGACGTCCAAAGAATGGCCATTGTCTAACAGCCTGGCACACTTAGGCACAAGAAGCACAGCCAACATATTGGTGTGGGAGGAAGGGAGGACGATATCATACTTCCCAAGATTTTTAAGTCCACTACAGCATTGTAAAAGCAAAATACCTGTCTCTGCAACTTCTTTTCTCTTCCATGTAGTGTCTTTATCTAACTCCTTTAAGCTACATTCAGAAGAGCAGCTCAGCAATGCTTGTTGACCACATTAGATTCAATTAAAAGTATCCCTTCGAGTTCTAAAAGTCTGTGGTTTGAAAAGTGAATTTTAACCATAAAAAATAGCCATCTGGCAGCAAAAGAGACTTAAAATTACTTGTCTCAAAGAATGGACTTGTCAATGCTTTAGTACAAATATGGGGAAAATAGCTGGGGAATCCATATGTCGATTCTTTATGAGCATAATTTCAGCCATTAATTTGTTATGATGCACATAGTTGAATAAATACCTTTGCATAGTCAATGAAACACAGGTAAACGTCTTTCTGGTGTTCTCTATCTTCAGCCAAGATCAATCTGACATCAGCAATGACATCCCTGGTTTGACGTCCCCTTCTGAATCCAGCTTGAATTTCCGGCAGTTCCTTGCAGTCACTTTTGAATGAATAACACTGAGGAGAATGGGGATTCCAAAACACTTAATTGTGCTCATGAGGAATGTGTACTCGGATCAAGAGGCAGCCATGTGAACAAAACAATGGAACACCGCATGGTTTAAAGTCAAGAAAGGTGTACATCGGGGTTGTATTATTTCACCACGCCTATTCAATCTGTATGCTTGAGCAAATAATCTGAGAAACTGGACTACGTGAAGAATGGGGCATCAGGGCTGGAGGAAGCCTTGTTAACAACTTGTATTATGCAGATGACACAAGGCTGCTTGCTGAAAGTGAAGAGAATTTGAAACTCTTGCTGATGAAGATCAAAGACCACAGTCTTCATTAAGGATAATACTTCAACACCAAGAAAACAAAAATCCTCACAACTAGACCAGTAAACAACATCATGATACATGGAGAAAGGATTGAGATTGTCTAAAGATTTCATTTTACTTTAAGTTTCCATAATCAACACCCATGGAAGCAGCAGTCAAAAAATCAAAAGACGTGTTGCATTGGGAAAGTGTGCTACAAAACATCTCTTTAAAGTATTACAAAGTAAAGATGTTAACCTTGAAGACTAATGTGTGCCTGACCCAAGCCACTGTATTTTCAGTTGCATTATATGCGTGTGAAAGCCGGACAATGAATAACAGAGACTTGACACTTTTGAACTGTAGTATTGAAGAATATTGAATGTACCGTGTACTGCCAAAAGAACAAACAGATCTGCTCTGGAAGAAGTACAATCAAAGTGCTCCTTGAGGAAAGATGGAGAGGCTCTGAGTCAGAACTGACTTGACAGCTACAAACAACAATGGCAGTCAGGAGATTGGAAACATCTATCAAGTAGTTGGTATGTTCCAGAAACTTCCATCATCATTATTTCATTTAGTCTTCAGATTAATTTTGTGAATTAAAAACTAGATCATTATTCTTATTCTTTTTTGTTTAAATCCAGTGCAGTGATTAAAAGACCAGCTTTTAACCAAAAGGTCAGCAGTTGGAATCCACCGACTGCTCCCTGGAAGTTTTATGGGGTGGTTTTACTCTATCCTGTAGTGTCTATGGCAATGTGTTTTCATGGCTGACAAAAAGGGGAGGAAATTGCCTGAGATCATAAACTTGGATTCAAATTAATGTCTAAAGGATCTCAAAGAACGCTCTCTTTAGCACTTACATTGTATTCCTTCCTGGAGACAGTAAGACTAGGGTAGAAGGTGTACTGGCGGAAAGGTAAAAGAATATTGAGCATTGTGGTGGTTTTCAAAACATGCCTGCAAATACTTTTGATATTCCTCCCATGAGAAATGAGGTCTATCTTCCCTCCTCTTAAACCGGAGAAGATTTGTAGGTGCTTCAGCCAACAGTGTACAAAAGAAGTGCTTCTATGTATCTACCAATACTACATCATAAAAGGTTGTGTAGCTGCTGCTTTGTTCAACAGGACACGTCCCCTGAGCCACCGTGTAAAAATTCAGACTTCCTGAAGGTGATTGTGCTGGAGAGGCCACATGTGGGTGCTTTAGCAACCACTCCAACCAAACCCCCAGATGTATGTATGAAGAAACAGGATCAACACATCTGCCAGCTAACTACCTTAACATCATGTGTTTGATAGATGATGAAATAAGGTGCTCAGATCTCCTTCAAGGTACCTGGCAGCAGGGGTATATGGACTTCTGACAGTCACTTTTCTGGGTTGTCCAGTGCCCTTAGGATAAGGCCATGCTTCCTCTGGGTCCCTCTCATCTGGTGACTGAGCATAGCAGAGATACTAACACAGGTCCCGTCCTGCAGGATGAAGGCCTCCTCTAATAGTAACGTACAGTCTGGCTGATACTCTCTTAGAATGGTGCTGCCTTCTACAACTCTTCCTCCTTTCTTGCGCATGTACTCAGGAGAAAAGAAAAACAAAATTATACTTCTCAAGTTCCCTTGCAGTTAGACAGGGCCCTAAGTCCAGGTTCTGGGTGGGTAAAATGAACATGTCAGTCACAAAAGAAGGAATATTGTATGATTCCACTTATATGAAGCATCTAGAATAGTTAAGTATAAAGAGATCAAAGGTTATTAATAGTTACCAGGGGTAGAGAGGTGGAAAGAAGACTCAGTGCTTAGGGGACACTGATCTTCTATTATTGTGGACAGAATAGTTCTGGAATGGCTAATTTTAATGGTTGAACAACATAATGAATGGTCAATGTCACTAAACCACACACAGAGATTGTAGAAATGGAAAGTTTTGTTTTCTATATAATCATACAACAAAAAAAACCCCACATATTTACGATTTCATATTTTCCATGAGTCACAAATCTAGACAAGCCTCAGTTGGAGTGTCTCTCACAAGGTTGCAATTAAGCTATTGGCCAGAATTGCCATAGTACCTCAAGACTTAACTAGAGAAGAATCCACTTCCAAGCTCCCGTGATTGTTAGAATTCAGTCACTCACAGGTTGCTGAGATGAGGTTTAATCCTTCACTGACACGCAGCTGGTAAGGGGTCTAAGTTCCTTGCCACATGGATCTCTCTAGCAGGGCATCTTGTTTCTAAAAGCATATAGGGAAGATAAAGAATATCCACTAGGAAGGCAAAGATTCCAGCTTTTACAGCCTAATCACGGAAGTGACATTCCATCACATTGCCATATTCTATTTATTAGAAGCAGTCACTAGTTCCTGCTCACAGTCAAAGGGGAAGAAATTATACCTAACTCATCATTGTACAGTTGATTCTGACTTGCAATGACCCTATACAACAGAGTAGGATTGTCTCATCGCATTTCTAAGGCTGCAAATCTTTACGGAAGCAGACTGCTGTGTCTTTCTCCTGTGGAGTAGCTGGTAAGTTCAAACCACTGGCCATGTTTATTAGCTAAGTGCTTAACCACTGCACCACCTGGGCTCCTTGGAGATTGCACAAGGGTGTGAAAGTACCAACAAGTAGGGCATTCTTAAAAGGCTGAGTACTGTACCACACTAAAAAATATTTACTAAAAATCCAATGGATGAACCGGGGAATGATCGCTGATTTTTCTCCAGGCTCTTACTGGGATATACAAGAAGAAACTATTAATATTCTATAGCTTCATTTATGATAAGGTATATCTTGTATCCTGTCATTTAAAGCTGGACAACTGGATGGTGCTATTTTTTTTCTTTTTTTTTATTACAGTTTCATAAATACCTCTCTCTCTCTCTCTCTCTCTCTCTCTATCTCACTCTCAATATCCATGATGCTCAATTTTGTCCATAATATTGTCAGGTTAAATAAAATTAACTTTCTTCTCTTTCTCTAAGAATTTGGAAGCAAATGTGAAAATCAGTTTAAAAATTCCAATTAGATTTTATGAAAGTAGAAACAATAGAACCCAGGTAGACTTACAGAAATGTGTTATGTAAGGAGAAATCCCTTAACTGATGGAGGTTTATGGACATGTGTTCCAAGTTAGCTCTTAAAAATATCACTGACTTTGCTTTGGAATACTCTTTCTTATCCTATTACTGAAGAGCCTGAATTCTTTTAAATATAGCATAACAGATGATGTGTTAATTTGAAGTGATACAAACAACTGGTAAGTATATGCATCATTAAATATATATTTTAGAGATGCCAATCAGAGTGTTTATTGTTCACTGATTGAGTTCATCACAAGAGAGATGTACGTTGGCAAAGCATATACTGCATGTAGATGTGAAGATTATACTCAGCGGGAATATTTTTGGCTACAAGTAAGGGAAAAATATGACAGTGATCTCAGCAAACAGGTCATATTTTTCACATGGCAAGAAGCCTACAACACGGTATTTTCTGGTTTCGTTTAGAAGCTGCAAAGTGGCAAAACTCAAAAGCTAACATGTCTCTGTTTTGTTTGTTTACTTTTACCAGCCACAAGAAGGCTGCAGCAGCTCCAAGCATCACAGTCCTCATCACATTCCAACTCACAATGCAGAAGATGGCATAGAGCAGAGCTTTTCAATTTAAACTTTCCCTTTAATAAAAGAAGAAAAATGCCTAGGCCACATGCCCTGCATGTGGCAAGCTTTCCTCAATATCAATTGTTTGTCCCTTGTGTTCGTATCACCAAACAGGGGAAAGCATCCAATGGCTTTGGGAAAAACAATGATAAAAGTGTGCATCTATAACCTTACATTGTAATCATAATAACAATAAAAATGGCATTGACAGAAGGTAAGGCATTGCTCTAAGACTTTTACAAGTATTTGCTTGTTTAAATAGTGTTATGTGGAAACTCTGGTTGCCTTATGGTTAAGTGCTATGTCTGTTGACCAAAAGGTTCACAGTTCAAATCCACCAGGCACTTGTGGGAAACTCTATGGGGCAGTTCTACCCTGACCTATGAGGTGGGTTTTATGTACTGTCAAGTTGATTTTGACTCACAGCACCCTGCAGGGGAGTAGAAACATACTATCAGGTTTCCTAGGCTGAAATCTTTATGGGGGCAGATTGTCAAGTCTTTTAAGGAATGGCTAGTGTTCAAATAACCAACCTTTTGGTTACTAGTCAAGCACTTTAACCATTTTGCCAGCAGGACTCCTCTACTTAAACAACAACTACAGCAACAACAAACCCAGGGCTGTCGAGTTAATTCAGACTCACAGTGACCACATAAGACAGAGTAGAACAGCCCCATAGAGTTTCCAAGGAGCACCTGGTGGATTCTAACTGCCGGCCTTTTGGTTAGCAGCCACAGCCCTTAACCACTACGCGACCAGGGTTTCCAATTAAGAAATGTTTCCCTTATTCATAAAGTGAAACTCAGAAGGTCACAAGATACAATAAAGGGGGAAGAGGGAAGTAGACTAATTTAAAAGACAATGAAGAAATCTATCAGTAATGAAGACCAAGTATAACCTTGAGACTCCGGCCACAGGTTGTAGCAGTTTCATTTTCTTTTTCACAGAAGAAGAGACACAAAGGCAAACTTGAGATAAAGACTCATCAGAGTGAAAGATCAGGGAGCCAGGAGAAAATGACTCACATCCTTCCTCTTTTAGTACCTGACAAGGAAGCCTTGTGATTCTGTCCTCAGATGAGCTACAAGGAGAAATCAAACACAATACACTAACCGCTTTCCCTGCTGAGGACCAAAACTGAAGCAAGCTAACAGGCACAGCCGTTAGCCTATAAGTGATGTCTTCAAAACCGTCCTGCCATTTTAAAGACCACCCTTATACCTCTGACCCGAGTCACACAAATAAGAAAGGCTAAATTAAAACACCGACGTTAAGTCAGCCTTTCTGCAGCCCAAGTTCAGTAAAGAAAACTCAACAGTCTCTGAACAACATAGGCTGCAAAAGAGTTTTTGTTTGTTTGCTTGCTTGTTTTTACAATTTTAGCGCCATGTTCAATGTTTTTGCCTTTTAAGAATCACATTTGGTTAACAGCCATAACTTTTAACCACTACACCATCAGGGTTTCCGAACAGGTCCACTAAAAATAACAGATTTATTTCAGAAACATTTTAAGTCTGTGTCCTTGTTTTTTTTTCCCTGTAGTTTACAGCAGTAGGCAAAAAACAAATTTATTCCTTTGTTATCAACTTGAAGCCTTAAAATATCTGATTGCCTAAAAACAGAAAATGCTTCAGGTGCATTAGAAACTATACCCCTGGTGTTCATAAGCACAGATAGTTGCCTTGCTTTTGTTTTTAAATAAATATCTTGCTTATTTACAACTTACCCTCTAATCACTAGTTTCAGTTTCCATTACTGTGCTGATTGTGGTTCAACATTATCACCATTTTGCTCTCGCTGTACACTAATTTTTAATTCCTCATGGGGCTCACTTCAGCATTTCAGAATGACAAAATGTGAACGCTGCTTTACTGAAGTTGATAAAACAGAACTGAGATTAGAAAACTTTTTCTGTGAAGGACCAAAAAGTAAGTAGTTCAGGCTTTATGAGCCATAGTGTCTCCATCACAGCTACTCAACTCTGCACTTAGAAAGTAGCCAAGGACTGGATGAAAAAAAGAAAAAGAAAGTGGTCACAGCTGTGTCCTGGTGGTACAGTGGTTAAGAGTGGTTAAGAACTACAGCTGCTACCCAAAAGACTGGCAGTTTGAATCTACCAGCTGCTCCTTGGAAACACTATTGTGCTGTTCTGTTCTGTCCTGCAGGGTCACTGGGAGTTAGAATTGACTTAATGGCAATGGGTTTGTGTTTTTGTTTTTTTAATCACTTTACAAAAACAAGAAGGAGTAGATTTGGTCCACGGGCTGAGTTTTCAGACCTCAGCTGTCGAACAATTGTTCTTAAAAGACAATGACTTAAATACATAGCAATACCAGTGCTGTTAAGGGTTTAAATAGAAGACTAAATTTATGGGAAATGTGTGATAGAAAGTATCAATCTGTCAGTTATGCATATCTTTTAGCAATTTCAAATTAAGTCACTGCTTTGTAGTACTTTGGTGAAATGGATTACGACTGATGAAAATGGGAAGAAATCATAATTGAGAAATTATGCAGCAATGAACATTGAAACCGTATTGGAATCCCTGAATTTAATGTCAATGCTGTAAAAATTATATATTAACGAACTACCTAACTTAATCACTCCTCACTATAACCAGCTTCCTTGCCTCTCTTGATATCAGATGCTTATGCAGTATTACAAGATATAAGTGAGGCATTATTATTGCTGTTTTACATGTCAAAAATCAATGCCCAGAATGGCTGAGTGACTTGCCCAAGATTCACACACTTATACAATAGCAAAGCTGGAAATGAAATCCAAGTGTCTGAACTGATACTGTTTCTACTACATGACTCTGCTCCGTCTTAATAGCACATAGTCTTCATAGGTCCTAGAAAGTGAGCTTTAGGTCAGAAGTCCAAAGTGTACACATCTTCTGGATTCAGTCAGTAGCGATATCTGCACCATACTGAGTGGTGCTGAGGTTTGGATTGGTAGCCTGAGTGTTTCACAGCAGGCTTTCACGGTTGTTATTAGTGGGAAGGTGGTCTCCTATATTACTGAGGGAAGTGTGCAGAACTTTAGTGACAATATCTAAGTCTTTCAGCATTATCTTCTGCCTATTTAATTTCCAGATCAGAGTTCCTTAATATGTGATGAGAGTCATTAATTAAAATGTTGGCTAGGTGGCACATGTGCCTGGAATGCCCCATCCACACACACGGCAGACAGTGCTCATCAGTCATGGCATACTCAATGCCATTACTATCTGAGAATCTCAAAAAGAAAGCTCTATGTAGACTCCATTGGTCAATCTGAATTTTCACAGTAATTGAGATATATTTACCGTACTGTGGGGCAGTAGTCATCCAGCGGTAGAATTCTCACCTTTCGTGCAGGAGATATGAGTTTGATTCCTAGTCAAAGCACCTCAGGCCCAGCCATCACCCACCTTGTCAGTGGAGGATTTCATGTTACTTTTATGCTGAATAGGTTTAAGCAAAACATCTAGACAGATATGGACTAGGATGAAAAGCCTGGTGATTTGCTTCCAAATGTTAGCCAATGCAAAACCCATGTATCACAATGGTCCAATGCACAACTGATTAAAGAGATGACACAGGACCAGACAACACTTCACTCCACTGTGCGTAGGGTCACTGTGAGTTGGAGGTGACTCAACAACAGTTAACAACATTTTATATCTTAGACCTAGATGACCACATCACTAGAGCTAAGGCAGGTCTTCCACAGTCGTATGTGAACCTCCTGATAAGCATCCATGGTGGTGCAGGACTCAGGCGACTTTGTAGAAATGTTTCAGGTTGAGGTCAAGACCACTGACGCGTGGATAGACCTTCCTACATGTGGGAGCAGCCCTCTGATCTCAGTCAATGGCAGCAGGTAACGGAGGTATTTATGTCTTAAGCATCAAACTGTGACAGATGGAGGAAAACAAGTGAAGTCAAGGAAAGAAAAGAGAAGTGACAAGGCGCATCAAAACATCACTCATCATTGCAAATGGAAGATTCTTGAGGAAGGTAGAAACAAAATGGAAATTTCTGCTGCTGCAACTTGGAAATGTGGAAGGAAAAAGAAATTTTCTGTTGTTACTACTTTACTCCTGTTTGGGATAAAGCCATTCTGCACGGTTTCTTTAATAAGTTTAATAAGTCAGACATCTTTTATTCTCTCAGTGATCACTCGTGTTCAATAAGCTTTGTTTTAACTACTATTATATCTTTCTCTTTAGCTTATATATCCTGTTTATGACTATGGAGGTTTACCACAAACCTTTTATATTAGTTACATAATTAATGTGTTGATATCTTACATAATGTGGTTTATCTGCATTTGAAATAGTGTAACACAACCCCTAGAAAGAAATTCTTAATTTGTTCAATCCCATAAAATGAGTTCCAAAATTAACTTGATTTTATGGCTTGCTGTATAAATGTAAACAGTGTTCGTTTTTTGTGAAGTGGCATTACACCCTTTAGATGATATATATAACACTCCTGTGTACATCAGGATGAGTCTTGAATTACGTGATTTTGAAACTAAAGTCTTTGGCATCGTAACTCTAATACAATAGAGCAATGTCCTGAAAATCAAAAAGTGTAATGAATGAAGTTTCAGAAGTGAATAACTAAAGACAATGGAAGTGTCTCAAAAGACCTGAAAAACTATTAAATATATAAAATTTCAAACCCCAAGACACTCAGGGGGAACTAAGTTGATGAACACCAGCTCTGTCACAATGAGCAATCTCACCTTCGCTAACTATCTGGAAAAACGAAAATACCACGGAGGGAAAGACACTATGCTTTATCACTAATTGAACCAATAACCAAAGTTTGTGTCTGTAGCTGGCACTGTGCACTCTCTTACTAAAATGCATTTGGCAATGGACAGAGGATAATTGTGGGCAATTACTATCAAGACAATAATTATGGCAAAAGTTAATCTGTGTTTTTCACTGCAGAGAGAGTCATCAAATAACCTTATTAGTTATTACCTTGATTATGAGAATGAAAGAAATCACTATTGTCTTGTTAAGCTGGCAAGAATGTGAGAACAGACGTCATGAGAGGAAACAAAAGACATCTAAAATGAACATCAGCCTTATCCAGGATATTAAAGGTGGTCACAATGTATATGTCTTGGGTATCTCATTCAGAACAAAGCTAAATTTTGTTTCTGTTTCACACCTTTCTCTATCTATTCATCCTATAGTGTTTGGAAACTGGAAGTTCTGAAAAAAAGAGAAAGCATACTATCATGTGGGCAGGACAGCGGGGTGGTGAAAGAGTAGATAAATATGAAAAAAAGAAAGAAACTGCTTTGCTTTCCAGTGCTTCTCTCTTCCTTTATAGTTTCAGATTGCCCTGACCATTTTTTTCTCTTCATTTTTTTAAATTTCATGTACAACAAATAATTATGTTTGTTGTTCTGGTTTTGTTTTGATGTGTTGCCTTGCATTTGGAGTGATCCTATGTGGTCTGAGCATAGAAACTCTATTAGACTGGTGTCTCCTGAGTCACAGAGAGAAATAAGACTTTTTTTTAAGAAAAAAGTCAGAATGGTTGTTGCAGAGGGCACTCAGTTGTCATACACGTTCTCATTGAATGTGAGTGAAACACTGCCACTACCATCACCCTAGCAAGATGTATAAATAGAAATTATTGGTGAAGTTCACAGATACATAGTGCCCTGCTGTGTCACTGTGAGTCAGAATTGATTCCACAGTACACAAGAACAGCATATTAAATTCAACTTTTTCAGTTATTTTAAGAAAAATTGAACTAATAGGTATTGTTCTTTTGGTCTCCTTGATTTACATACATTGGCAGTAGCCTTAAATAGCTGCAGTGCTACAGGGGAGAAGACCCAAGAAACAAAGGCCTCCCACTCTCTTAATGTGCAAAGAATTAACAGGCTCAATGGCTAACTGAAAGGTTAGAGGTTCTCGTCCATCCGAGGCATCTTAGAAGAAAGACTGGTGATCTACTTCTGAAAAACAAGCTGTTGAAAGCCCTGTGGCGCACAGTTCTACCCTGACACGTGTGAGGATGCTGTGAGTTGGAATCAACTTGAAGGTAACTAGTTATAAAAGAAAAACACTCTTCTGTCAAGCTTTGAGATGCACACTGGTCTCATTTTCAGGGTCTTCTTCCTTTTGTAATAGTCCCTCTTCCACTTTTTCCCTAGTCCCTTTTCTCAGTCTCGCAATAATGCTTTTGAATAGTATCTCCTTATTAAGTCTGGATTTGCCTTTTAACAAAAAGCAAAGAAAACCTGAATGGAACGAAAACGTGTCAAAACCTCTGGGAATCTTAAAATAACTGGCTCCGTAGACTGTTCACCTCCTCTTCTCTCCTAGTAAACCATCACTGGCCTGATTTCTGCTGCTATAATTGGAGTCAGATGTGCAAAAGGAAATAATACCTAATCAAAATGGGAAATTTTACCTTCCTTTTAGGGACAGTCTCCAAGATATTTTCTATTTAATCCAATATCTAGGTATTTTAATAAAGCTCTTTGTTATTTAGATGCTTTTGTAAAGAGGAAAACTTAGCTGTTTTACCAAATCAGGTTTGATGTGATCCTATAAGATAAATAAGAAAATGCAAGGCATCTTAATTCTAGAGAGAAATATGTATGTTTAAGTTGCTTCATAATATTTTGATAAAAAGTTTGTGTATTGAATGAATGAGATTCTCCCTAGAGCTTTACACTCTTCTTGGAAGTAAGCTAGGCTTGGCTTTGTGATGATTTGAAAGAAATTGTGGTTCGAAATCACTTAGGTATGGGCTCCAATCGCAGTCTGATATTTAAACTACCAGAGGCTTAGAAACTTAATTGCATTACCTGAAAATTGGGAGAAGAGTATTTATCTCATATGATTGCTGGAAGCACTGGGTGACAAAGGCCTTAGCATTTTTCCTGAAAAAAACAACAAAAAATTGTCATCAAATCAATTCCAACTCATGGTGACACCACGTGTGTCAAGTTATAACTATGCTCCATAGGATTTTTCTAAATTTAATTTCTTTATATCACTTTGACTTCCTCTCCATATGAAAGATCTATAATTACATTTGTAAGTCCCCCTTTTGTGTTACAAAATGAACAGAATGACATCTCTGTTTTTCTGTTTTAAGTGTTTTGCCATTGATTTATTTTTGTGATTGTTGTATTTCGATTGATATCCAGCTGCTCTGTTCTACATTTTAGTCTTAAGTATTTTCAGATGTTATTGATTTTCTAACCAGATGACTGACTTCAGTATTTCTTGTTATTTTGGTTTGTTTTTGTAAATCCCCTAAATTTCTGCTTATTTGGAAATGTCCTAATTTCACTATCCTACCTGAGAGACAGTTTTACTTGACATATAATTCTTGGCTGGCAATTATTTTCCTTCAAGGCTTTGTATATATCTTCCTATTGCCTTCTTGCCTGCTTGATTTCTGGTGATTAGTCCAAGCTTGGTCTTATTAACTCTTCCTTGCAGATTATCTTTTCATTTATCCCAGCTGGTTTTACTACTGTCTTCTTACCTTTAGTTTTAGCAAGTTTGATTGTAATATGTCTTGATGTATTTCTTTTGGGATCTACCGTGGAGGTCAATAAGTGTCTTGGATAGCTATCTTCTCATTTTTCATGCTATCAAGGAAGTTGTCTGTCAATAAATCTTTGACAGTTCTCTCTGTATTTTCTGTTTTCTTCCCCTGTTCTGGTACTCCAATCTCTCATAATTAGTCCTCTTGGTAAAGTCCTGTATAACTCTTAGTGTTTCTTGATTTGTTTTTAATCTTTTTATCTGATTTTCCCTCAAATATTTTGGTGTCACGTACTTTATCTGCAATCTCACTAATTTGGCTTTCTGTTGCCTGAATGCTGCTCCTTTAACTTTCAACTGAGTTATCTAATTCTGTAATTTTGTTATTAGTTTTCTGAATTTCTAATTCCTGTCTCTGTATGCTTTCTTACAACTTGTTCAATTTGTCATTAAGCTCTGCTGCATTTTGCCTTATCTCCTTCCTGAAGATTTCTAAATATTAATCTTTTGTATTACACCTCTGATAATTCCAGGAAGTTCTCTTCATCTGGAAATTTTCTTGATTCTTTCTCTTGGAAGCTTTCTGAAGCCACTGTGGTCTGTCTCTTTAAGTGATTTTATATGGACTGTTGTCTCCAAGCCATCAGTAAGTTGTAGTTTTTATTTGTTTTATGTCTTTCTACTGTTTTCTAGTTTATTGAATTTTTTTTTTAATTTGAAATGTCCAAATAGGCCAGTCGTGTGTGATAGTTTGCTTACTAGCAGCTTTGAATCTCTTAAGTCGTGTCACCAGGTGGCTGAGCTGTTACTAGACGTATGAGCACAAGAGTCCATTTACTTTTGTTGTATGTATTCAGCTCAGGTACCCAGGTAGTCAGTCATAAAATGTGTGGCACAAGCTCTCACGTACTGTCCTAAATGGGCAGGGATGATGGGTGTAGGCACAGTTATCTGGCTGCAAGTGCTGAGAAAGGCAGAGGACTAACAGCTGTTCCTGAGTGTCTGTAAGGATGTTGTATCCCCTTATGTCTGAGTCTGGGGGAAGGAACAGTTTCTGTCCTGAATTTTCTGCTCAGGGGAGTCCGTAGGTTTTTATGATCATTCCCCCTTGCCTTTGTTTGTTAAATTATTCCCATTATGAGTCTCAGAGAATGGCTCAGTGAGGACTTAAAGAGTCCTCCTTCTGGCTCAGTTAATGGCATCAGGCTCCATAGCCAGGCACAGTGCAGAAAAGGGGTGGGGAAACACTGGGAGATGGGGAAAAGGCTCATCCTGAAGGAAAAATTTAGATCTGAAAGCAATAGTTTGGAAGCAAGCCACTTAGCTTTTGGCAGTCTGGTGCTGTATTTCGCTGGTTCTGGAGGTGTGAGTCGATTCTCTGGTCAGTTTATCCTGCTGAGGAGGATGCCCTCCAACTGCCACCACTCCACTTACCAGTCTGGCAACAGTGGACTCCTGGTGGGTCAGGTCTGGCCAAACCTAGGTATTTATGGTTCTACTTTCCCTTCTTTGTTGCTCAGTCTGATTTCTCAACTTTCCCTTTGATATTCAAGGTTTCTAGGATGTTATATGCCATCTATTCATTTGTTCTTTTGTATCTTTGTTGTTAATAGAATCCCAGAAACATCTGACCACTCCACAGCTTCTCCACAGGATTTTCAATGACTGATTTTTTTCAGAAGTAAACTGCTGGCCTTATTCTAAGATGCCTCTCAGTGGACTCAAAATGTGAGCTTTTTGGTTGGCAATCGACTATTTTATTGTTTGCTCTACCCAAAGATGCCAGCAGAGTACCTATGGCAGATTAAATAACTAAATATTATTTTTACTAATCAAGTAACTTTAGTCTTCCTCTTTCCCTTTTGCTCAGTGGAAAAAGAACATCTCAGCCTGGATAAAAATTCAGACAGTCCTATGACTTGTCTGGTCAATTTTAAGAACTGCTGAGCCCTTATGTTACTGTAAGTTATAAAATACATCCTCGGTTCTCAAATTAGAATGTCTACACCCAGACAATATTATTTTAAGTAAAGTGGCATATGAAATCTGGATGTGGAGGGATAGAGAGGATGAAGATCTAGTTTACCTTTCATTGTCTCAGTCTCTATGCCTTTCAGTGTTTAAATCTGATTCTTTTCCTGGAGGATTTTGTCATTTATTGAAAATAACCCCTTCCCTATTACTGGGGATCTCTCCTCCAGCTTTCTTGGCTGTGGCAAATATATCTCCATTTCTGTTGGCCACTCCTCCTATACTCTCCTACCCTCCTCCCCAAAATGCCATTGCAGTTGAACTGATTCCAACTCAAAGTAACCCTACAGGTCAGAGTGGAACTGCCCCACAAGGTTTTCAAGAAGCAGGTGCCAACCAAACGATCAGCCTTTTGGTTAGTAGCTGAACACTTAAACTCTGTGCCCCCAGGCATCTGCTCCTCCTGTAGATGGTATTTTATCACTCCTTCAGAAGACTTCTCTGACAAGATGTTCCTCCTTAACCCCTACTCTCTAAACTGTGCTCACTGTCCCACCTTTGTAGTCAAGGAAAACCACCTCCCATCCTTTGTCCCAACAGATTTTGGGTGTGCCACGTGACTCCGAGGCGTGTGCTTCTCTCTTTCAGCTGCTCTGTCCTCCATCATCCCTCTCTTGCCCTTTAAATTTTTTCAGATAGGAGTCAGATAGTATGTTCTGTGTCTCCTCGGAGACCTATTTCAAGATCTTGTCGTAAATCTTTTGAGCTAATTTTCTCCAGAAGTAAGGGGCAATGTTGCTAGTCACTGTAGAATTGACTACGACTCATGGTGACCTCATGTGTGTCAGAGCAGAACTGTACTTACGTGGTTTTCAGTGGCTGATTTTCCAGAAGTAGATTGCCAAGGCTTTCCTCCAAGGGGCTTTCGGGGGGACTTGAATCCCCAATCTTTTAGCTATTAACCATTTGCACCACTGAGGATTTCTATCCTTTTTTCTCCGGTGAAATAGTGGGAGATGAGACTCACAGGACACCAGATATTCCACAGTTGTTCCCCCTTTGATCTCCTCTGGGTCTTATATCCTCAGCATGGATGAGCTGATTGAATAACATCTAACTTGCTCTTGATCACTGTTTTAGTCAGCAAGTGCTGCTTTAACAAAAAGACTGCAAGTGGGTGGCTTTAAAAAGAGGAATTTTCTTTGTCACAATCCAGTAAGTTAAAAGTCTAAATTCAGGGTGTCAGCTCCAGGGGAAGGCTTTCTCTGCTGGTGCGGGAGGAAATTCCTGTTGTCAATCTTCCCCTGGACTGGAAGCTTTGGAGGTGCAGGGGCCCAAGTTCTTTCCAAAGGATGTGCTCAGCTCCCGGCACTGCTGGTTGGTGGTATGAAGTCCCTCTGTCTCTGCCAGCTTCTCTCCTTTGTAGCTCAAGAGACTACCTCAAGGAACAAAAACCTACACATTGAATCTTGCTCTGCCAACACAACTGCCACCCACCCACGCTCATTAACATCATAGAGGCAGGAATTCCAACACGGAGGTACATTACCCAGTGCCAGGAATTATAGCACAGCTAAACTGGTACAGAGTTGGGGGGAACACAATTGCATCCATGTCAATCACCTAAATCCTGCAAATTCTATCAGCTGGACTCTTTTACAACACTACTGGAAGTCTGACATTTGATAGTGGGTAGCTTTGGGTCTATTTTAACACCTTGTTCCATAATTAATTTTTTATTAACTAAGGCTATTTAGCCCAGTAGAAACAAGTCTGGTTCACAGTAATACATATGCTCTTTGCTCATTTGCTATCAACTCATAATCAACAAAAAGGATCCTTCTAGGTGAAATAAGAAAACTCAAAGTCCCAGCAGGGAAAATATATAAATAGAAAGAAACAAAAAGATGAGCTTTAATACTCAGCACAAATTTCAGATAAACACCAGCAGTACGGGCCTTAGCGAAGTGGGTGTTGCCAGCCTGGGTAGGTATCTGAGCTTCTTCATCTATTCGTGTCCCCACTGACAGAATAAAAATAGCAGCCACGTTTGAATACTATTCATCAGCAGTGTGATGAGCACTTACCTATGCAGTATCTCATTTAATACTTATATTATTCAGAACAGGAAGTTATGAATGCTAGAAGAATTAATAATATGTCTAGGATCAGATGATTAATGAACAGTGAGGAAGCAAATTGATTCCAGACCCATCTGAATCAATAATCTCAGCTCTTAACCAGTCTCCTGACTGACGTTATTCCAACGCTTTCCTAAATCATTCAGAAAGCTTGTCCCAGATCTGTATCTCACTTAGTTTGTGGAACTCCTCAACTTGTGAGGATAGAAACATGTATTGAGAAGTCAATACTTTCACATGGCCAGAAATGTATCTATCATATGACTACTGCTTTAGAGGATGAAATTTCTCTTTATGCTTTTCACCTGATCGCCCAAGGACACAATCAGACTCAAGTGCAGTAATTCTGCAATGGATTCAAAAGGTATGCTTTATGAACAAACGTAGTAGAAAATCTTTTCCGCCTTTTTCTGTGGGGAGAACCAGAGAGCCTATACAGTTAACTAGGGGGGATGAAATTGTGGGATGAATGATTTGTAACATCCAAGCTAAATAAACCTAAAACTCATTGCACATAGACAGATGAATAGATCGATACATAGATACATAGAGAGACATATACAGACACACATACAGTCATGTTTATCTAATTTGTCTGTCTGTCTGTCTATTGTGAAATGGAAACAGAGACAGAGACAAAGACAGACATGTACTCATAGAAACAGACTGTGAGAAATTTTAATTACTGGATAAGTCAAGCAATGAGGAAATGATCCAGATCAGTATTCTCCAAACTGTGCTTCTCATAATGACCCACACAAGGTTAATAAGGGTTCTCTGGGGCAGGGAAAAAGAAAGCATTCTAAGAACAAATGAGTTCAGGAACACTGGCTTCAACAGGCTGGCATCCCATGCTTTCTCAGTCTTTGTCATGCATTTTGACTCTCCAGTAAGAGATGTAAGTCATTGCATTTTCACACTCATTTGATTGTTCCCCTCAGCCACTCACCATGGAAGGAACAAACATTGCTCACTAGAATATTCGCGCTTTGGGGAAACTTCTTGAAGAAAGCGTGATCTAGGTAATCACAGGGAGATGACCAGTGGTCTGATAATTCTGTGTTAGTGTGATGACTGAGAGACAAACCGAGTGAGGATTGCACAGATTTTTTAATCTGAAGAAGAAAAATCAGAAGAGTTTTCAGGCGAGAAGGCAGGTTTCCAAGTCAGATGTTTTAGCAGTAGGAACGCTGCATAATGAGGTTGCACATTCAACCCAGCAATGCGATGTGTGTACCCCGAGACTGATGGCAAGACTGGCTTCTCTTTGAAAATTTTAAATGACAAATGTGTATTTTTGGCCCCAATAGTCATAGTCTTTTTTAGATAGTGATTTCCCAGCTGAAATAACTCATCATAATGATATGCACAGACTGTACACTACAGATAAATTCCTTCTGCCATCTGTATGTGGAGCATAACACTAGGAGGTTACTGCAACGCCAATATGCAGCCTCTTTTAGTGAAACCCAGAGCAGAGCAGATGTTAGCAATAGCAGTGTTGGAGTCCTTTCTGGTTTATTTATTATTTTACATACCAAAATGTGAAAGCAGTAATATTCATTTTATTTGGAGATAGGCTCTCCTGGTGGTACAAAATGGTCAGATTACTTTTGAAAACAGCAAAATTAAGACCTCACTTATAGAAACTCCCTGTGTTAGATACCAAGATGGGCTTTGCAAGAGCTGAACCTGACAAAATGGTCACTCATCTAGAACTTAAGCTGACAGCTCAGAGATCGGATAACATTATGCAGTGACCCATAGAAGATAGTTCTGAAAGCACTTGGCCATTGCCAGTCTTTATGGATGACCCCCATAAGTTCGCAGCACACACCACAACCATCAGCTTTCAGATCTCTTCTTAATTCTAGACTGGAAGACTTGCTGACATTTCTTGACAGCATGAATTTTTCTTTGACAGCAGAACCTAGAGGACTCTGACATAATGAACTATTTCTTAAAAAAGTTCTATTTAGGAAAGTAATCATATGATCTGAAACAAACGAGACAAGATATTAACGCTGATAATTCTAAATATAGGTGAGTTTGTATTATTCTTTGTGCTTTCTGACTTCTTTAAAGTCACACTAAAATGTGCTACAGTTTTATATGTGCACAGCACTTAATAAATTTTCTTGAGGTGACACAAATAGAGGACATTGGTGGTTCAGTTGTACAATTCTCTTTGTCCATGTGGGAAACCAGGGCTCTGTGCCAGGCAAACACACTTAGTGCACAGCCAGCACCCATCAGTCAGTGTAGGCTCATGTGTTGCTGCGACGCTGAACAAGTTCCAGCAGAACCTGCAGACTAAAATAGAGAAGGAAGAAATTTCAGGTGATCTATTTCGGTAAATCAGCTGGTGAAAGCCCTAATGATCACAACAGTTTATCTACAACCGGTGATGGAAATGGCATAGGAGCAGACGTTTGTTTTGTTAGGCATGAGGCCCCAATGAGTCTAGGAGCCAGTTGGGTAGTTAACAACAATAATGTGACAAGCTAGTGAGGAAGGTAAGCAAGTCTGTGAAGCCCAGCTGTGTGACTGACTGCCCAAGGACACCGAGTACAGATGGCAGAGCTTGGTGACCTTCTGAGACCACGATGTTTCAAAGACTAGTACACCTTCTGCTGTGCCAGTTGCCTCAGTAAAGACTTTGCTTTCAGAGATTTGGTTTCAGATCTGCTTGAGAGGGATGATTTGGGGTCAATTAGAAAAATTCATAAGGGATTTCCTATGGGTTCTTTATTATTATGGTGGCTATGATTAAGTGAAAGTATACAATCCAATTTTCATGCCCTCCTATCTGCAACTCCATCTGCTCTCCTCACCCTGTGACAGCACACTCCTATTTTTCACTCTTTTCTTCTAGTATCCTCTGAACAAACACCTGTCTCCTCCTCACCAACCTCTCTCCCAACTAGAAAGAAATTAATAGAATAGCCTTCCATAAATGTATAAAACCATAAAGTACACACACCATATGTTCACATTTGTGTCCCCAAGTCCAGTTCATTCTTGTCTGAAGAATTGACCTCAAAACTGGCTTCAGTTCAGGGCCAGCAACAAGACTAGGGGCATGTTCTTCAGGCTCTGGGACCATCAATTCTGGTCTTTTAGTAAAATTCTTGAACTGTTCACCTCTTTTTCTCATGCTACATCAGGGACTCTACACTGTGTCCCCCATCAAGGCTGCCTTTGGTGGTGGCCTGGCACCATCTGGTTCTTCTGGTCTCATGCTGATACAGTCTCCCATTCGAATGGGTCCTGTGTCTCCTGGGCTCTTTTTTCCTCATCTTTGATGTTTTCAATCATCATCTGTTCCAGGTGGGTTGGGACCAGTTGGTGTTTCTCAGATGGCAGCTTGCCGGCTTTTATGACCCTGGATGCCACTTACCAGTATGGGGTGCAGACTCTTAGCAAAAGACTAGCTATGCCAGCTGATCTCGATGTTCCCAGAAAACATGGTCCCCAGACCCCTGTCCCTGCTAAGTCATCTTTGAAATGTAGTGCTGAGTTCAGAAGACCTTTCAGTTTGTGGTACAGTCTAGTATTGTCCATCTGTCCTCTACTGTCTGTTGTCATTCCCTTCACCTAACCAAATTCCTATTGACTGTCTAATCTACGAACATCTCTCTCCCTTATTCCCTTGTAGCCATCAAAGAGTCTTTTCTTCTGTACATAAGTCCACTTTTAAATTCTTATAGCAGAGATCTCATACAATACTTGTCCTTTTGCAGCTGACTGATTTCACTCAGCATAATGTCCTCTAGTTGAAACCAGGTTATGAGAGGCTTCCTAAAACCTTCATTATTCTTCTTTATCATTGCAGTATTTTCCATTGTATATCTGTCCCATAGTTTGTTTATCCATTCATCTGTTGACGGGCATCTAGGTTGATTCCATCTTTCGGCTGTTGTGGAATGTGCTGCAATAAACATTAGTGTGTGCATGTATCTGTTCGTATGACTGTCCTTATTTCTGTAGGATATATTCCAAGAGGTGGGATTTCTGGACCATATGGTATTTCTATTTCTAGCTTTTTTTAAAAAAAAGCCAGATTGCTTTCCAAAGAGGTTGTACCACTTTGAATTCTCACTAGCAGGGTAGGCAAGTTCCAGTCTCTCCATAGCCTATCCAGCATTTGTTATTTTGTGTTTTTTGGATTGTGGCCAATCTTGTTGGGGTAAGATGGCATGTCATTGTAGTTTTGATTTGGATTGCTTTAATAGCTAATGACCATGAGCATTTTCTCATGTGTCTTTTGGCTATCTGGATGTCTTTTTTTGTGAAGTGTCTGTCCACCTCCTTTGATCATTGTTTAACTGGGTTATTTACCTTTTTCTTATTGATATTTTGAAGTACTTTGTATATTATGGAAATCAGACATCTATCCAATACATAGGGTTTCAATATTTTTTTGCATTCTGTAGGTAGAAACCCTAGTGGCATAGTAGGTTAATTGCTATGTCTGCTAACCAAAAGGTCATCAATTCAAAATTTCCAGGCTCTCCTTGGAAACTCTATGGGAGGGCATAGGGGACCTCTAGGACCACTATGAGTCGGACCTGACTCAACAGCAGTGGCTTGGTGGCTATTCTGTAGGTAGTCTTTTAACTTTCTTGATAAAGTCTTTGGATAAACTCAAGTATTTGATTTTAAGTAGTTCCCATTATCTATCTTCTCTTCTGTTGTTTATGCATTGTTGGTGAGATTTTGTAGTCTGTCTAAGCCATGTGTTAGAACTTCCATTGTTGTTCCTATTTTTTCTTGCATGGTCTTTATCATTTTATGTTTGATATTTAGGTCTCTGATCCATTTTGAGTTAGTTTTTCTGTGAGGTGTGAGATATGGGTCTTGCTTCAGCTTTTGCAGATGGATATCCAATTTTGCCAAATTCGTTTGTTAAAAAGACTGTTTTTACCCCTGTTTACAACCTTTTGGCCTTTGCCAAATATCAACTGTACATAGGAGGAGGATGATAGTTCCGGATTCTCTATTCTGTTCTATTGGTGCATATGTCTGTGTTTGTACCAGTGCCGTGCTGTTCTGACTACCTTGGCAGTGTAGTAAGTTCTGCAGTCAGATAATGTGAGGTCTGCCACTATGTTGCTCTTCTTCAGTTCTGCTTTACTTATTTGGGGTTACTATGGGTTCTTAAAGTTCTCACTGACCAGTTACTTCTTTATTTGTAGTGACCCAAAAGAAACACACTTTTTAACCTAATGTTATTAGTAGGAGCAACAGTACAGCTATCTAACTTTTTTGAATCCTTTGCTATATTTCATGTGTCATTCAACATATATTTAATGATCATTAGAAAAGAGATAGAGTATTAGTTTACTCAATTTGTGTTTGAGGACAGTGAGACTCCAAGAGATTAAACAACTTGCTTTAAATCACTTAGCTAGTAAGTGATGATGCCAGGATTTTAACCCAAGACTCTCTAACTCCTGAAACCTAGGATTCGTAACTACAGACCCAAGAAAGGCAAATATATTGTCAGTGCGCTGACTCTCCTTCTTCTTAGGTCCATGGCAGGCATTGCTAGTTGATTCTGGCACTCTTGATTGTCCTCCTTCAATGCTTTCTCCCTCTCAAGACTGTTCTCCAGACAGTCACTAACAAGTGATTGGAGTTGGCATGCAAAATGATTCACCCCTTTTTTTGTCAGCTGTAGTGACTTTAAAATTAATACTTTATAACAACAAAATTAGCTAACACATTTTAAGGTTAGTTGCTATCACTCTGTCATTATTACCATCACATAGCAACATTTGTATATGTTTCAGTTGTTGACCAGTAGGAAAGGAACTGAATAATTGTTAATCTGGTATTGCAATGTATGCAGCATGAGAGTAATGAACATGGCCTTTGTTTGATATGGAAAATGCACTTTTAATTATCCAGGCAAGTGCAGACCTTCTGACTAGTTCCAAAGTATAAATAACATGTTAGATACCATGTGTCCAACCATCTGCAAGATTCCTGTACAATGTGTGTTCCAATGAACTTAACTATACAATGGGGACTTGTGCAAGCAATTAGCTGCTTTCCATGTGTCCTCCGATTTCACTAAGACTGGCAGAGAAATAAAGAATTTTGTAGGGTGAAAGAAGAGAAACAAAGATATACTTTCAACAGGTAGAATTATGACTACTCTAGCCATCTGTCCAGACTCCAGAAGAAAGTGTAACTTCCCTGAAATGAATCATTAAAGGAAGTTTTCATTTCCTCTATTGCATTAGATTAGTTTCCTTAAAATCCTCATTCAAACTAAAAAATGGAGGACCACTCATTCAAGGGAAGCCCAGCAGTAGACTACAATCAGAAGCCAGTCCACAGAGTTTTCCCACTTTTTTCGATTATAATGAATCCCAGACATTTTCTGGAGAAAGAGGCTGCAGGCAGTTATTATCTATGATATGATGATTTCACTGGGAGAACGTAGAAACTGGCAATGGGTATTAGGGAAGCTTTGCTCCTAGTAGAGGAGTAGAAAGATGAGAGACCTCCAGGAGGATTAAAGTCGCAACAGTTCCCAATTAAAAAATATCTTCCTATAACTTACGGTATAGAGGGTAGTTCAGAGGATACTTTGTCTATGATCTGAAATGTAAATTATTAAAGTTTTCTATTTTTAAAACCAATGATGGCTGCTTTCATTGTGACAACTGCAGTCGTTTTCTTACTTGTTTTCACAAGTAACAGCAATTATGTGTGATAAATCCTTAGATTTGCTTTATAGCAGCAGAAACCATTTGGTGAAAACCTACTTTGTTCCTTATTATTTTAGTTATATATGTATATATATAAACATAAATGTATGTTTACATATAAATGAAATAAATAATATACAAATATATAATAAATATGTATAATACATACATATACTACAATAGGAATATCGATTGATGGCACGTGGCTGGCTTGGCATAATATATTAAAATAATAAATGTATATATATAAGTATAATTAATTCACCTCCACAAACCTAAATGTAAGGCATTATTAAAATTGAGGAACCTGACTTTCAAAGGAGTTTGGTAGATCAGTCAGATAGCTAATAAGCTGAAAGAGACAGGCTTTGAAATCTGAAATACTAGATGTCATACACCTTCTTGAATAATCAGAAGTTATTATTTTTATTTCTGTCACTATAGAAAAGCATTGTAACCTTTGGAAAGACTCTCTCTAGGCTCATTCTATAAAATAACAATATTTAACTGCGTATTATATATTTTTTTAACAAGAGATTCTAATTCTGAACAATGGCATATGTAAGACCACAAACTTCAAAACATATATTATAGAGGACATATGCACATGCTTTTATTATTGGATGCTGTCTAATCAGTTCCATTTCACAGTGGCACTATGTGCTAAACAAAGAAACTGCCTCGTCCTGCCAGCATCTCCGCAATCCTCGTTGTGTTGTAGGTGACTGTTGCAGTCACTGTGTCATTCATTCATTGAGGATCTGCCTCTCTTTTACTGACCCTCCATTTACCAGGCATGATGTCCTTCTCCAGGGTCTGGTCTCTCCTGGCATCATGTCCAATGTCTATGAGAAATGTCTTGCAATCTTTACCTCTAAGGAGCATTCTGTCTGTACTTATCCCCAAACAAATTAGTTTGTTCCTCTGGTAGTCAACAGTGTATTAAATATTATTTACCAACACCACAATTCAAAGGCATCAGTTGTTCTTCATTCTTCCCTATTCATTGTCCAGCTTTCACATGCATATGAGATGACTGAAAGCACAATGTCTTGGTGAGGCATACCTTAGTTCAGAAAGTAATATCTGTGCTTTTTAACACTTTAAGAATCATTTGCAGCAGATTTGCCCGAAGTAATCCATGGTTCAATTTCTTGACTAATGCCTCCATGGGTATTGGGTGGTTTGAAATCAGGAAAGGAATGTGTCAGTGCTGTATCTTTTCAATGTACTTACTCTGTCTTTACGCTGAGCAAATAATCCCAGAAACTGGACTCTATGAAGAAGAGCATAGCATCAGGACTGGAGGAAGCCTTACGCAGATGGTGCAACCTCGCTTGATGTAAGTGAAGACTTGACGTACAGGACTGACTATAGCCAGTACGGATTACATATTAAAATAAAAACTAAGTGTCATGAGTTGAATTACGTCCCACTAAAAAAGTGTGTAGCAATTTGGCCAGGCCAGGATTCCGAGTATTGTGCAAGTTTTCTGTATGTTGTAAATCCTGCCTCTGTGCTGATAATAAGGAAGGCTAGGCAGCAGGGCACTTGGCTAGCTTGGCAGGCAGCAGGGCTGTTGGTGGGGCAGATCTCACCGTGTACGATTGTATTGTGCCTTAATGTCATCTCTTGAAATAAAAGAAAGAAGCATTCAGAGAAATTTAAGGATCTTCTACAGTTAGAAGAAAAGAATTGTAGGAAGCAGAGTACATCCTGCTGGATGTGCAGAGTACCACCTGGTCCAGAGGCAACCTGTCCAACAGAAAAAGACTGCCCCTGGAGGTGGCAGCCTGAATTTGGACTTTTAGCCTACTTTTCTATGAGAAAATAAATTTTTTCTTTGTTTAAAGCCCTTCACTTACAGTAATTGTGTTATAGCAGCACCAAATGACCAAGACCATAAATAACATTATGGTAAATGGAGAAAATGTTGCTACTGTCAATGACTTGATGTGCCCATACCTCTGGGTGGCACAAACAGTTACACACTGGACTACTAATTGAAAGGTTAGTGGTTTGAATCCACCCAGAGGTGCCTTAGAAAATGGATGTGTTGATCTGCTTTCAGAAACGTATAGCCTTGAAAATCCCACAGAGCACAGTTCTACTCTGCACACATGGGGGTCACTCAGAATTGACTTGAATACAAGCAACATCAGTATACTGTGCCATGCTTCTTGCCGTGAAGTCAGGTCCTACCCACAGCCACCTTATAGGCCAGAGTACAACTGTCCCATAGTGTTTCCATGGAGTGGCTGGTGAATTCTAACCGCCTACCTTTTTCTTAATAGCTGAACTCTTAACCAGCGTTCCAAAAACAGCCTAACCATATATATAAGGTTGCCATCAAGACAATTCCATCTTATGGTGACCCCATACCTACTATATACACAGACCTGAATTTGAAGTTGATGTATGTAGATATACACAGACCTGAATTGGAAGCTGGAATATGTAGAAGTAGGACTTGCTTGTACAGCATCTGCTATAACAAACAGTGTCTTTCAGATATTTTAGACCTCAGTTTCTTTATTTGTTAAATGCAGGTTGAATAGATCAAGGGTTTCTGAGAGTAGTGAATCTACTGGATTTCAGAGAATCCCTGAAAACCCCCATAGTGACTGTAACAAAATTGTGCATGGGGTTACCTTTGAAAATTTTCTATGAATTTTCCCATAAAATATACCCATACTCATTGCCATCAACTCATAGACATAAGTACATACATGCAGTATTTGAACAGAATATCAGGGTACTGATATTGTCACTGAGCTTATAAGTCTGTAATTTAAACTGGTCACAGATAGATGCAACCTGGGTTGTTAATGTTTTCTACTATAACAAAACCTGAGAATGATGATATTAATTCTCAGATGAGTTATATTTTTATGAAATAGTATTATCTTAGGTGCTTTTGGTTTATAGAGCCAGGCTCACATGTTGTTGTCACTGTTGGTTGCTGTCTACTAGATTCCTCTTCACACAACACCAAGTTTGGGTTCGGTACATTGAGTTTGGTAATTTGGATGCTTACCTTGCCATGAACACAAGGTGTCCCCACAAACTCCAAAAGTTGCTAAAGATTTTTGAAACAGTTGTAGGGAGGAGCCTGGAAATTTAGAAAATGTTCACGGTAAGCTGCCGTACGAAGCCAAACTCACTGCCATCGAATCGACTTCAACTCATAGTGACCCCAGTGACCCCAGAGTCAGACAGAGTAGAACTGCCCCATAGAGTTTCCAAGGAGGTCCTAGGGGATGTGAAGTGCAGACCTTTGGTTAGCAGCTATAGCTCTTAACCATTAGGCCACCAGGGTTAAGGCATATACTTAAAAAGCTGCTTCCTGAAGACAAGGGGGAATGGAAACTGGTGAAGGTTATGGAATCAGCCAGGAGGAGCTAAGAAAGTCCCGCCTCTGCTTATCCCAGTGCAAAGAATTTCCTGCCCAGATTTAGAGAGAATCAAGAGTGAGACAGTTTTGCCACGGAAGCAAAGTAGATGCTGAAGAAGTCTTCCAGTCATTGTATTAGAGCTCTCCAAGATGAACTGCTTCATTGTCTTGATTTTTGAAAAACAAAATAAGCTAATACAATAGAGTTGAACAACTTTTCCTGGGCCGGTAATTTTCAAAGTTGAAAACTAAAAATTCTCTTTAGACATTACAACACATTGCAAATAGCTTCTTCTTTAAAAAGAATAGTCAAGGAATTTATGGAGCACCATTTTCCTCAGTATGTATCTGATGGTTTGCACACCTATGAACTGTTGTGGTCGGTGGATCTCAACATGTGATCTCTGGCCACAAAGGCCATAGCCACAGCGGCAACACTCATTATCTGAGAAGTTTTTAAAAAGGCAACCTTTTGAGTCCCAACCCAAAATCTGCAGAACACTCCAGAGGTAAGGCCCAGCAATCCGTGTTTTAATAAGCCCTCCAGGTGACACCAAGGTTTACTGTCGTGTAAGACTTTTAATATAGGAGACGGGCAGTTATGCAAAAACATCCAGCTTTTATATGCTGAAGTTAAGGTTCAACTCAATTTTGAAGTCGGTGGTTTATTGACATCGTGTACCAACTTATGTTTCCCCGTTAAAAACAAGAAAAAATTGCTGTGGAATCAATTCCAACTCACAGTGACCCTATAAGGCAGAGCAGAGCTGCCCATATTGTTTCTGAGAGCTGAATGGTAGACTTGAACGACCACCTTTTGGTTTGCAGCTGAGCTTTTAACCACTGGCCCACCAAGGCTCTATTATTTCACTTAGTGATATGTATTGACAAGATACAGAATTTAATTCACAATAGCATTTTATCTTTTACAGGGGAATCATCAGTATGATTCTAACTGAATGTTTTTGGCTAACTGACAGTTTTATAAATCTGTAATTGATTCTTCATAATGTGTGCTTAGCACTTAGCATATGACAGGTATTCTGAGGTATTTGTGCACTGTAACTCATTTTTTTAAATTTTATAACCATGTGACAATACCGGTATGCATATACTCATCCTGTGATATAGGTGTCTATACATAGTCATTAGAAAAAACGTCAGTGCTATGTCTAGCATATTTACATGCTAAAGGAAAAACTAAGAAATATTTTATTTCTTTAAAAACAGTAGGATCCGACTCGACAGCACTTGGCTTTGGCTAAAAACAGATAATATAAACAATCCAGAGATTGTGTCCATCTGTTTAAACCCTAAATAACAAAGTTAAGCTAAGAAACTAATTTTTCTCACATTCTAAAAAGATACTTTTATTATATTAAGATTTGAAAAGCCATGATTCCTATGAAAATTATATATGTATGTAACACATAAACTTGTATTAATGAAAGTCAGTAGTGATCATGGGCTTATACTTTAGAATTGTAAGAACTATTAATGAATTCCTAGTACTATGCACATTATACATACTTATTCTTAAAAACTGCCTTCAAGAAAAAACGATATCTTGAATACAGGATGCTTTCTGAACAGTGCAGTTCATATTCCTTTAAAACAGTTCCATCTAGTGGCTAAGACTTTTAATTACAGTTTTTTTTTTTATTTTAAATTACCTTTCTAAAAAATATTTCCACTGTCTAAATGCATGAGTCGGATCCGACTCGACGGCACTTGGCTGGCTAAATGCATTAAAAAGGCATATGTTGGCATTTTAAAAATTTACTTTAAAACACATTTGACATCATGAAAGAGTTTATGCTTTTGATAACAAATATTTCTCCATAAAATTACAAGCATAAATTGTAAACATTTTACTGAGTTACAGCAGGTTTGTTCCCATCAGTTTGGTTTCAAGTCATGGTGACCCCCGCCCAACATAATGAACAGCAGCTTGATCCTGTCTGGCATGTCTGAATGTGTTTTGCAGCCGCTGTGTAATGCCCTTACAACCTAACGATCCCATCTTCCAACATTATGTCAGATACTATTCTAGTGAGACTCACAGGGCTTCCTTTGACTCATTTTTAGAAATAGATCACCAGACCTTTCTTCCCACTCTGTCTTAGTCTGAAAGCTCCACTGAGACCTATCCACTGTGGCTGACCAAGTCCCTGGTGACTAACAATACGAACAGTGGTCCCACGTAGCAGGAGCCAAGGAAAGGGGAAATGAAAGAGAGGGAAGTGGAGTCAGGCTGGCCATTGTCAACTGCAAGTGATTGCTGTATCCCATGGGATCATCCTGCAAAACTTGGTGGAAGGCTGGGGTGGGTGAGTACTGGAATTTACCCACCGGCTCCCTTTCCATTGGAGTGAAACTTTTTTTCCATAGAGTGTTAACGCCTCCATGTTTCCAAGTTGAGTGTAAATGATGCCAAGTTGGTCCTTGTGGAATCTCGTGCAGTAGTGCCAAGAGGAAAACCCCAGGGAGCGGGCAAGAGCTGTACCATGAGCCCTGCTGCTGGCGCCACCTGCGGGTTGGCATTCAGGGTCCCCACACAGCTGCTCACTCCCCCAGTGGCTGGAACAGGCAAGATGAGACCTAGTAAGGTGCAGCACCGGTTAAGAGGTGTTTGATACCATCCCGACTGGAACAAAGAGAAAATGAAGAATTTGGAACTTGGATGCTAAGTGAGAGCTATGCCAAGTTGAGGATTTGGGTCTTTATCTTTTGAAAAATGGAAAGCCTTTTCTTATTTTTTTTTAATGTAAAGTAGTAGGCAGCATGGACAGATTTGCACTATAAAAATAACTGCCTACATAGCAGAGAACAGATTGGAGGGGGAGCCAATAGCCTTGGTCTGACCAGTTAGCATCCTAGGAAAGCGATCCAGCCAGTGCAGTGACAGTGTAAAGAAGGAGGTGGATCAGGGAGGCGGAGGATGTACTGTCATCAGAGCCTAGGAGGGGACTGAGTGTGGGGGTTGAGGAAGAAGAGGTGGAATGAAGTAATGTCTAGCTTCTCGGGTTGAGTGCCTCAATAGATACTGCTGCCATAAAGTAAAGTGAGGAAAAAGAAAAAAAGAAGAGAAAACTTGTCATCTAGTTAATTCCAATTCACAATGACTCCCTGTGCTACACAATGTAACGGGCAAAAAGCGAACTTGAAGGGAGGAGATTATGTATTCATTTTTGAAACAGTGAGTTTGAAATATGCTTGAGACATCAGAGATGAAATGTCAAGTAGGAAAACCACACCAAATCTGATGCTGTTGAGCGGATTCTGACTCATGGCAACTCCAGGTATGTCAGAGTAGAACTGCCACTCTACGTGATTGTCAATGGTTATAATCTATGGATGTGGTTTCCATTCAAGACACCCAACAACCTTTCAAGTACAAAGTAATATACGAAGTATGTAAGTGAGGTTACGGGGTAAAAAACATGTTAAAAATCATCGGTCTGCACATTGCAGCTGAAGTCTTGAAGGTGGATGAAGTAATTTAGAGAGCAAGAGACCAAAGAGCTGTGTCTGCAAACTCTGGAGTCAAGTAAGTCTGGATGCTGTTATCCTCCTGGACATTTGGGAGGCAGTAAACATAGTCAACTTAATTATTTTCACCAATATTCCCAAAGTATTTTGGTCAGAAATCTTTTTTCCACATCCCACAGAATTAGTGATCAAGGGAAATTGCTTTGGGCAAAATCTGTATCAATGATCACTGTGACGAATTTTAGGATTTTCATTGCATTGTGACTAGGCCAGTCAATGTCATATTTTCTTCTTCATTTGTCAATAGAATTTACAGAGTTGAGTTATAATGCAATTAATTTTTTTAAGGTCATGTCAGGAAATATTCATATTTTAGCCTTTACTAACATACATATAATGCTATTCCATATTATACGAGTATGATGTAAACCTTTTTGTAATAAAATAACAAAATCCTAAACTAAGTGTTCTTGGAAAGTTATTGTAGTTTATATTTATACAGTTTACCTTGGCAGTTTACCTTGCCATGAATCTAAGGATACACAGCCTGAGAAATTTCTGTGTTGTATTTGATGGAGAAATAAGTGAGAACGGTAAAGCAAGCACTAAGGTGGTTCCTTATACATTTCAAATTTTAATAAGAAGGAACAAATGTCAACTTGAAAATATTCGAGGGTGAGAATGTTATACTCTTTTTAGTTACTCAGAGTAGTAGGTAGGAAAAGATGAAATATCTGAGATTTATTTAAAATGGATTTATTTGAATTCCTACTGTATAGATTCTACACACTCAATAGTTTCGTATCACATAAAAATCCACTGCAGTTGAGTCAATTCAGACTCATAGTGATCTTACAGAGCAGAGTAGAACTTCTCCAAGGAGCTCCTGGTGGACTGGACTGTTGATCTTTTGGTTAGCAGCCATAGCACTTAACCATATGCCACCAGGGTAGTATTTATGGTTTTCCCTTATTTATGCCTTCACGCATCTTCCTCTACAGATTAAGTTCTCATCTACAACCCTCATTTTCAATACATTGTTTCCTGAGCCAGATTGGGGGTCCCAATTCTCAAGAATTACATTAAAGTTACCTTTTACTTATTTGAAAATACAATATTCTTTTTTTTCTTTTTTGTATTTTATTGTGCTCTAAGTAACAATTTACAAGTCATTATTTGACATACAAAAAGTTACACACTCACTGCTATGTGACTCTAGCTGCTCTCCCCACACCATGACAGCACACTCTTCCCTTCCACCCTGTATTTCCCATGTCCGTTCAGCTAGCTCCTGTCTCCCACTGCCCTCTCATCTCTCAACAAGAGCTGCCCAGTTCTGTAACTACTTAAGAAACATACTCTTCACCAGTATCATTTGATGTCTTCTAGTCCAGTCCCCACTTTGTCTGAAGAATTGGCTCTGGGAACAGTTTTGGTTCTAGGCTAACAGAGAGTCCAGGGGCCATGTCTTCCAGAGACTCTCCGGTCTGTCAGACAATCAAGTCTGATCTATTTAATAGTTTGAGTCCTGCACCCTATTTTTCTCTTGGTATGTCACAAACTCTTTGAAGTATTTCCTGTCAGGGCAGTCATTGGTGGTGGCTGGGCACCATCTAGTTCTCCTGGTCTTGTGCTGATGTAGTCTCTGGATCAGGTGGCCCTTTCTTTCTCCTGGGCTCATGCTGTCCTATGTCTTTGATGTTCTTTATTCTCCTCTGTTCCAGGTGGTTTGTGACCAATCGATGCTATTTAGATGGCCACTTGCTATCTGTTAAGATCCCAGATACCACTTGCCAAAGTATAATACAAAACATTTTCTTCAAAAACTATCCTTTGCCAATTGACTTAGGTATCTTCTGAAACTGTGGTCCCCAAACTCTTGCCCGTGTTACTCGGTCCTTCGAAGTGTTGTACTATATCTAGAAAACTTTTTCTTAGTTTTTGGTTTAATTCAGTTGTGCTAACTTCTCCTCTACTGTGTGTTGTCTCTACCTTCAACTAACTTTATCTACTATTTAATTAATGAATACCCCTCTCTCTCCCTATACTGTAGCCATCAAAAACTGTTGAAAAGATAGTATTTCTGACATTTTCTTGAAAAGTGACATTGTTACACTGTTCTGAAAGAAACCAGATAAAAATCCACTCATCTAAAATTGTACGTACCATCAGTGTATAATACATAGGTATATTAAATTTCACAGATATTGATATTAAATGATCTACTTCTAAGTTGTCATTGGGATCAAAATACATTCTTTGCATTTCATTTGTGCTTTATTAATTTATATTTCATTTATAGATATTCTAGTATCAGAGGCAATTGAAATTAAAGTTGATACACATATTCTCATTTTTCTCATCTAGAGAGAAAAGAATACAAACATTTGTGGAGTACATGAAGTTGAACTTTTATTTGAAAAGTTAAATTTCATGTATATTGAAAATATTTTAAACCATACATATACATAAGCATAATACAAACACCAACTACAACACAAACACATTTTAATAAGGTTTTACTAAGAATATTAATCTAAACAAACAAAAGTTATCAGGTAAACCTTTTCTATATACCCTTTACCCCTTCTGATCGTGTTACCAAACAATTTATGGTATAATACAAAGGAAACTTTGGATCAACCCTACTTATTTCACTACAGAAACACTAGGATATATACTACCACACATTACAAATCCAGTCCCTTTATAATCAATTTTAAGTTGTTACAAGACTCATACCTTAATGACATGTAAACATACTTAGGGTTTCAATTGGCAATTATGTTTAAATGCTTAGAAAAACACATCAACATTTCTCCTTGTTCTCTTTTTAGCTTCTCTCTTCTATGAGTATAAAATAGGAACAAAAATATTATTTGAGACTTCCGCCATAATTTCCTTGTGCTCAACATTTTTATAAACATGGGCACATCTAAAATATCAGTTGCCTTGGCACCAATAGAATAGAGCCACAAAATTCACATTTTCTTATAAACATGCATGCAAAATTAGTGAAAAACACTTTTGTATAGCAAAGACCCTGCTTAATTTTCCTCTGATTAGTAATTTTCAATGGCATGTGCAAATCATACTGCTCATTGAACAGCAGATTTATTTCCTGTAGTTTTGCTTTTCTATAAAAATATATTTATGTGTTTACAGGAAAAATGAACTGAGTTGTCAGTGGGGTGACTTTTAGATACATGATTAAAGATTTGTTTATGAAGTTAAAAGGCATCTCAGCTTTTTATCATTTTCATTTTTTTTTTCATAAAAAAGAAAACCCTGTGATAAAGATAAGGTAAACTGGGACACCATTAGCACTTTATAGTTGAGACCATTTGAAGCAAAAGGGTTATGCAACTAGTCTAAGGGTTATGTTCAAAATCAGTGCTGGAACCAGGAAGAGATCTCAATTTTCCCAAACCTTGGACAACTCTCTAAGAACTCATGCCAACAAATCATGCTTGAGATTATATACAATCTAGTCCATAAAAATAATATTAACTGCAGCCTAGGTTTAGTGGAAAGTCAATACAGAATAAAGTTTTAGGTATTAGCTGATGCCTCATCACTTAGTGGGTTTACTGCAAATAGTGTCCGTTTATAATCATCATTGAACATTGTAAGAACTGTTACTAAGATACTGAGGGAAAAGAACAAAATGTGTTTAAAATATTTGAATCTCTTTTTTTTTTCATTTAAAGGTTATTGTGATTCACAAAAGAACAAATAATTTGATCATTAAAATCAGCGAAAGTCACGGACTGTATTGCTTCCACAATGAAAATTTACAGCAGAAGCCAAATGGTACTGAGACAAGGAAACAAAGAGTGATAACACAAGGCAGTCACATTCCAATTTCATGTTTCACATTTCTAATCTCATTTTTCATATTTGTAAGTTCTGTCCATTGAGCAGGACACCATCATTTCCCAAACCACTGAAGGCAAACACTGAGGCTTACGAAGAGCAAACATTCAGTATTTCAGAGTTAAATTCTCATTAAAACAAAAAAAATCCAGTGACTTCTGATTTAGTTATTTGACATTATTTCCAGCCCACATAGTTGTTTTAAAATCATCTTTTGGTTGATGACAAAGAAAAAGAAATGGCAGTTCCAAACTTGGCCTCATCAGCAGCTGAGCACCACAAATTCCTTCCAGATAAATCAAGACAGGATGATAGTCTTCCTTCCAAAAAGTCATGCTGTAGAAATCAGAGGCTGATGAAGTTCAAGTTGCACTGATTGCCGTGTAGACTCTCACGCACTTAAGACGTGGACCAAGATGCATTTTCC
Organism: Heterohyrax brucei; assembly: GCA_028571685.1. Lineage (NCBI taxonomy): Eukaryota > Metazoa > Chordata > Mammalia > Hyracoidea > Procaviidae > Heterohyrax > Heterohyrax brucei. Next base: position 46,431,426 of record CM053158.1, read on the forward strand.
CTTCAAAATGCTTACTTAATGAGAGTGATCAAATCTGGAGCCCATTTAATACCTCTTAAATAAGACATTCATTTCTCGTTTATGTATTTTGGAGAAGACATGATGTTAAAAGGGAAAATTAGACATTCCACTTTCATTATTCCATTGGCCATTATAAATATCCCAATTTGGCTCCTCGGGAAATATATAATTACAATCCAAAAATAAAATAAAATATGTGAGTCAATTTCACTTAAATATGATAACAAGAATTTCAGGGTAAAATTAAAAAATATTTCCATAAAATGAGAAATCAAACACTGCATTTTACTTGTATGTATGCACAGGGCTTCATACAGTTTGTAGGAAGTTTCATGTAAAATTTTAGTAGCTCACATGCCAGGAAATAAATTCCCTAAATTTGTACTGACTTTGGCAGAAGGAGAATACAGAACAAATTCCACTCTGAAAATGTTTGAAACGCGATAGAGGCAAACATATGTATAGGAATTTCTACTGTAAATAGTTTTTCTTGAGGCTAGGGTAGAAATACAATCAATAACAAAAAACTTATTTTGGAAAATCTGAAAACATTTCCCTCAAATTTGCTATGATGTTTTATTTTGAGACTTGATAAAAGCAATATGAGAACAAAACCTGAATGCTTTGTACAATGTCTTCAGTCTTGGAACCTTGTGTTATTAGTGATAGCTCTGGAATGACAAATGATATCTTACTATATAGTGCAGCTGTACAGACATGCCTGTTAATGGTCTTTTTCTCATTTCAAAATAAAACACATCCATATTTTAACTTGTGTAAATATTAACATAATATGTACAATGCATTCATGAAATATATGCAAGCACATCATTATATAAACACAGAAAAAAATGTCATGGAAGTCAATTTAGAAATGAACATTTAATAGATGTAGCTATTAGACTCTAGAATAAGTGATTCCTTATGTCTATTATTTCATAAGATCACCTTCTGACCACCGCTTCCTTTGCAGCTGAATTTAGTCCAAGGGTGGGAGGAGGGAGATGTCTGCTGGTAGCTTAACTAAAACCAAAAAACCAAACCAAACCAAATGCCATCGAGTTGATTCTGACTCATAACGACACTACAGGTCAGAGTAGAACTGCTCCGTAGAGTTCCTAAGGAGTGCCTGGAGGATTTGAACTGCGGACCTTTCGGTCAGCAGGCATAGCACTTAACCATAATGCCACCAGGGTTTCCTGCATAACGACTAGAAATATAAAATCCATATTGAAACTAAAAAAAGTTAGAATTCTGTTTAGACATAACCATCTCTGAGCACATAGTTAGGAGCTGAATAAATACTAGTCAACTGTTCACCTAAGACTCTTTGCTACTCAAAAATTAAATAATAAATTTAGACTGTATATATTCAATGAACTGTTTAAACAAGACATTCATATATTCCTTTTTACATTTTAAATAACCAGTTTGCTTGCCATCTTTTAATCTCTACTGAAGCAAAGTCACCAAGAAAGTTCTCAGAGACTGGGTACAAATGTGCATACAGAGAAAAGCCCACAAGGCCGCAACACCTACGCAAATACGCTGAACAGCAAAACCAGGTAAATACGGAGTACACTGAACGGGTACTTTGGATTCAACTGAGGTGAATCGAAAAGGAGGATTTGTTTTTTCTGCATTCTGAGCACCTGAAAGAAAAAAATAATGCCAGAAGTGCTTGGTGTTTTATTCTTTCAAGGCAGTGCTATTTTTTCAACACAACTGTAGTATGTTTGAATTCTGGATGAAATCTCTGGCAACATGCTTTTTCCTATGTGAAAGTTCTTGCTCCCCTGTACAGATAAATATGGAAGGTTGGTGTGAGCTGTCAGTACTGTTTGCATGTATTGTGTTTATGCCCGGAGTGGAAAAGTCGCTGTAGAACTTCCATTGCTTCCAACAGATCCTTTCTCCTTAGATCCAGTGTAAGCGCCAATGAATGATCCATCTTCATTGAATAGGCCATGGTCTCCTTCTCCGTATTCCACTAAGCTGTCAGCACTTTCTGTGACCTGGATATCCCTGTTGAGGGACCGAAGGCTTCCCTTGAGAGGTTTTTCATCACTGTCACTGAAAAACAAACAAAAAAAAGAATAGTTCAATAAAATCTACTGGTAGGTAGTCTCATAAAGCAGGACTCAAGAGCTAATAGCACTTCTAACTTGGAGGACATTCACACTAGCACTGAAGACAGAAAGATTAACCACAAATGGCATTTCCACAATTAAGCGTTTAAAAAAGTCAGAACCAGTTTGTGCCATTCTGCGTAACCGAAAATTCCTTTGAATTTTTCTTGACACTTCTGTGAATTTTAAAGGAAGCTTTTGGGGGACATGTGGAGAAACTCAACCTGCTGATGTTTAAAGAGGACAGATGTGGTTTTGTTTCCTTTTTATGGCTTTTTGGAGCTCCATGTCCCCAAGTCTTGATCTCCTCTTCTTATCTTTGATCCTGTTAAGTTCTCTACATTGTTGTTAGGTGCTATTGAGTCAATTCTGACCCATAGTGATCTCATGTGACAGAGTACAAGTGCCCCATAGAATTTCTTACTGGAGCAGATCGTCAAGTCTTTTCTCCCATGTTGCACTGCTGCTGGTAGGTTCACACCAATGACCTCTCAGTCAGCAGCCACGCACTTAACAAACCATTGTACAACCAAGGCTCCTGTAAGTTCCCTCATCACCTCTAGAAGCTTTGTTTTCCATAGGTTATCAATTTAATTCTCTTGCCACCAAATAAATTTTTCTAATGTAGTTTACTAATTCAGGTTCTTAAACTAAAGGTAAAAAAAGACTGACATTTTAAAACCATAAATACATGGATTGGGTTTTGTTCTTCAACAAAACAAATGCTGAGTAAACAAGTTATCTATAAAATGGCATATTCTTCTAAATTTCTGATCAAGATTTTTTTTGGAAGCATCAACTAATATTACAGTACAAAGCAGTATACCAAGTAAAATAATTTCATAAACTTTGAATAAGGAAGAACTTGGTGAAAATATGATTGAAGTACAAATAAAACAAACAAAAAACCCAAACCCATTGCATCAAGTTGACTCTAACTCATGGTGCCTCTCTAGGCAGAGTAGAACTGGCCTGTAGGATTTCCAAGGAGCAGCTAGTGGATTTGAACTGCCAACATTTCGGTGAGCAGCCATAACTCACCATAGCTCACTGTAGCTCTTAACCACTGCACCACCTAGGCTTCAAAACAGGAATAACACTTCATAACTTGTGTTAGTCCTGACTACTATCTGTCACATGCTGTTTGTCTAGTACTCAGTTTTCTGGAAACTTCACAGCACAGCACATTCCTTCCTACTTTGAATCTGTGTCACCATGTAACTTGATCTGGCAGAAGAAAGGTAAGCAAAGGTAACATGTCACTTTCAAGTGGAAGGAACAACATTTTGGAGTGGTTTCCTAACTGATATGATAACTGGCCCCAGAACTTGGAACCTTTAGTAACATAAACAAATAATAATAATAAAAAAAATATTAGTGGCATTGACACTGGGGCCAAGCAACAAGTGGTGAAGAAACCATTATAAAAAGCTTTAGGATGGAAATTCATGTTATACAAGGGCATTGCTTTTCATAAAACTGACTTCTGGTATAACTTAAAGACAGGTAAAATTCTTGATGCCTGTGGAGTTAGGAGAAAGACGTTAGAAAATACAGTAACTACTACAATAGGATCACAGCTTAAGATGGGAGGAGAGGGTTGGTTTTATTGATCTCTTAAAAAAATAGCACAGTGTGAATGAACGAGAGTCTGAGATTCTAGTCCAGCTCTATTCGCTGCTATGTACAAGCTTTTGAACAAAACATTCTCTTATGTTTCTCATCTATAAAATTGAATTAATAATATCTATTAAAAGTACATTAAACAGTTATCATATGACATTAATGATCCTTTCCTCATGGAATTTGGACCCTTCTAAAATCCCCGCCTTTCAAATGTTGACTGAACTTATTGACTCACTGTTATAAAAGATGATGGAAGTGATGGGCTATCACATCCAAGAAGAAGTTAAAAAGACTAGAGTTTCCAAATCGAGAAACTCAGTCACAGTGTAGGAAGTCAACTGACATATGTGTGCCCACCCGATAAGAAACTACGGAATGTCTCTGGCCAACAGCCTGTGAGGAACTGCGGCTCTTAGTTCAGTAGCCTGCATGAAGCTGAATCCTGCTATCGAACACCTGTGTAAACCAGGACATGGGTCCTGGCCCAGCTGAGCCACTAGATAAGACCACAGCTCTGGACAAAACACTGCTCAAGCCTCATGAAAAGATCTGAGCCAGAGACATGCAGATAAACAGTACTCCTAAGCCACAGAGACTGTGGGAGAATACATGTTTGTTGTTGTAAGCAACTGAGTCTTGGAGTAAGAGTTACAAAGTGCTTAGCAATTAATGCAACAGTCATGAGTCAAGTTTCAATTTTCTTTTTTCTTCCCTTTAATGCTTCCTCCAGAATAGATTTAATGTGACTTCTGGAGAAATGAGAAACCCTGGTGGTGTAGTGGGTAAGTGCTGTATCTGCTAACCAAAAGGTCAGCAGTTCAAAGCCAGTCTACTATTTCCCGTAGGTCACTGTAAGTCAGCACGGACTCAACGGCAGTGGGTTTGGTTTGGTTTTATCAAGAAGTATGAAAACACAAAAAGAGTGCACTGATTAAGCAGAAGAAGGAAAAATAAGGAAAACGATGGCAGCATGAACAAGAAGAGCTAACAATTGGAGGGGGCAGAGGGAAAGAAAGATGGGGAGAACAAAGGGAGAGGAAGAGGTGTTAACACTTCCTCAAGAGCTATCTACCTCATGCCAGACTTCATGCTTATTCTTCAACTGTATGGCAAACTTTCATACCCTCTGCTCACGGGTTAAGAGGTAACTGATTTTTTTATTTCCCCTTGAAAATCCTTTTCATCCTTTAAGTTCTGGCTTATGTTCTCTGCAGTTAATCTGTTTCTAGATTCTCTCTTAAGCAGAAATAGTTGTTTCCTTTTTTTCTCTCTTAGTCTGTTTAGTTAATTACAGTTATTTACATTTAGAGGAGGCCTGGTAGCACAATGGTTAAGTGCTTGACTGCTAACCAAAAGGTCAGTGGTTCAAACCCATTCAGCAGCTCTGCCAGAGAAAGACCTGGCAACCTGCTCCCATCATGATTACAGCTTCATAGGGTCGCTATGAGTCTCAGCCAACTCAACGGCACCTAATAACAATCACTGTGTAGTTGGTTTGTGTATGGTTACTAATGGTAAGGCTGGCAGTTTGAATCACTCAGCAGTACCACAGAAGCAAGTCATGATAATCTACATCTTGAAAACTATCAGTCTTTGAAAACTATGGAGTGCAGTTCTGTTCTAAATAAATATGTACAGTGAACAAACCAACCCCAAACTCCATTTCCATCCAGTTGATTCTCAAAACTCCATTTCCATGTTGGAATCAACTGGATGGAAATGGAGTTTGGGGTTGGTTTGTTCACATTTCATTTATTTATTTTTATTTTTTAGTTTTGTTTTACATTGCAGACTAGGTATATCTGGAGCACAGGGTCTCTAACTTATTTGGGTCTGCAGACGCACAAGGTAGGTACATCCACCATACACTTGTGGATGGACAGAACCTGTGCTCAGAATGACCATACTAAAGAGTGTCTTCAACATGGTTTCATCACTCCAAACAAAAATTCCATCTAAATAAAACTGAGTGCTTGCATTACACAAACAGTTTAAGGAAAAGTCTCTTAACACACACTTCTGTCTAGACAGCAGTTCTTAAGCCGACCTCCATTCCCACAAGCAGAAATTTTGTTGTTACCACTTTAAGTAGGCCCTACGTTTTCAAACTATTCTTTACAAGTGCATTACAATTTAGTAGCCTTTATTTTAAGAATAAACACTGTCTCATCCATTTGATCTTGTCACTTAAAGAACATGTGTTTTCATGTATTTTAAAATGTACCATTATGTTTACCTGTATTCACCAAAGGTTTCATCTTTTACTGATTGAATTTCTGGATCTGGATGCAAGTCTTCCTTTTCTTTCACTGTAAAAAAAAAAAAAAAAAAAGAAAAGAAAGAAAAAATGCAAAGAATATTTAAAGGTATTTTGCCAGTGCTGTCGGAAAATGGATAATCACCAAAAACACTGCCTTTTTTTTTTTTTTTTTTAGTACCAATGAGGCATATTTTGTTGTGGTTGTGTCTATAAGCCATCGGTTACCTCTTTGTTTAAACAAAAGAGAAATAGAGTTTTGTGGGGTCTACACATTTGTCACCGCAGTTTCAGCCCATTGCAGATCTTCACGAGACTAGTCAGTATCAAGTGAGCAACAAGTCTTACTGGAAGAGTCAAACTTTGTCACGGTCTCTTAATGAAGACCAACTTACTAAACACTTACTTAGCTATCCAAATCTTTTTGAAGATGTCAGCAGTTCATACCAGATCTATACCAGTAAATAAAAGAGTCAATCATTTGTCGATTCCATTTGACTCTCCTACTTAAAATTATTTTAGTAACCCAAATATTCCTGTTCATAGTGACAGTTTAAAATTAGAGTTATTCCAAGCAGTGCCATAGAAGACAAGAAGGATCTTGCCTCATTTCACTGGGAAAATTCAGATAAAAATCTTTCTTTATTGAGGACACGCCATCCTTTCATCAGGACACTTCTCACTATTACCAGAGACCTTAGATTTCTTTAATTTTCCTAGAACATGAACAGTAGTTTTCTTTTTTTTCTTTTATGGGCATGATTTGAGGAAGCTTTGGGTACAATTTTGTTAGGGTTTTACTTTGCAAATTACTATCTGCTGAGCATATTCAAAGAAAAATTCTGTAACTCTTAAAAGTTTCCAGTTCATCTCTTGGAATATCCATTAGTCTTTGAAAACTTAATTAACAGTAATTTAGTCTTCGCAAGAAAACATGAAGTACATAACTGAATACATTATTCACATCATTTTAGAAAAATTTAGGAATTATGCTCATGATAGTTCTGTATACATGGTGGATCCTCAAGAAATATTTGCTGGGTGGAACCTAAGACCATAAGAACGTCTCCCCCTAATCTGAACATCAACAGACTAACAGCAGTATCTGCACTTGTCCTGCTATAAAAAGGCATCATGCCTGCTAAGCAAATAATAGTAATACAATATGTATATTTTTTAAAAAGACAAAACACACTCGAAAATTGTACGATATGAAAGTAAAGCCAACCGTTACATTACTAATGTTATTCTTGTTGTCTGGTGCCATCAGGTGACACTACAGACAGAATAGAACTGCCCCATGGAGCTTCCTAGGCTATAATCTTTATGAGAGCAAATCACCAACTCTTTTCTTCTGTGGATCATCTTGCGGGTTAAAACTGCCAGCCTTTAGTTCCGCAGACAAGTTCTTTACCATTGCATCAACAGAGCTTCTGCGCTGATAACTGGGTGGGTTTTGTTTATATCTTACGTACCACTTGTTCAAGAGGCAGTGTATTCAAAGGTACACAATGCTAACATGAAATGCATTCCCAGCAAGGCTTAACTTTAAGCAAGGTAAATGACTGGTAGAGTCAACACCACAGAATACAGTAATACAAAAAACAAAAAAAAATCAGTGGGTTATGTAAGTGTATAGAGATATGGTATACATGGGCCCTTTTCTTCTAAGCTACTAAAACTTAGTAATATGTCTCCTCAACATCTCTTACAATTGACAGATACAAAAACAAAGCTTGACAGTATTGCAAGCATTGCAAATGGGCTTAAAAGAAAGCCTATTATCAGTACTACACGCATTGCATTAAAAAAGGGAATTTTTTTCTTCTCTGTATTCTCTGTCTAATTTCCTAATATAAATTTGACTTCAATGTGAAATTAAAGATTATAATATAAATAAAGATGTGTCTGAAGAATGCCTCCCAGAAAATACTCCCTAATGAAGCGCAGACTGACTCAATGGCTTTACCTGAGTACTTTCCACCTCTGTTCCTCCTCACGAAGCAAACAGTTAGCAAGACGAGCGTCAGCAGAGCTATGGCGCACATCAACCCAATAAACCAGCCTTGAGTGGAGATGTCATCATACAAACCAGCATATTCTGTTGCACAGAGAGAAGTCACAGCATTGGACACTAGCGAACAGTCTTTGAGATTTTGCACCAGGAAAATCAGACATTCATTTTTCAAACTTATCAAAGAGTATCGATTTTACTTTTCCTTTGAGCAACCCCAGAGGGAATGTGATTTGAAGGGCATTTCACTGGGGAAATGCTGATACAACATTCCTTTTTTATTTAGAAAAGGTCTTCTTAAGTTGCATTTGATTCTGTGGATGAAAAGTCGAGAAAGGATGGAGGAGGCAGATCAGGTTAAATACAGAAGTAGCAGAGAGAAAGCAAAGCAGAACTGCCTTGGTTTCATGCAAATTGCCATAGAGCCTCTGTGGTTTCTGTTTTTCTTTTTAATTGGTGTTATTAACATGTGTTAATTAGCAGGAGATATTATTTTCAGGCATCTGTTTTGGTAAAAACCACAAGAGGTAAGTCAGAGCATTCTAAAATATCCTCCATCATGCTAATTTGAAAATGCTACATTCGAACTAATGTGCTCTGTATTTTTATCTTTGACATAGGGAATACGCACAACTAAGTAATCTACAGAACAACAGGTTGGTCTCTGATTGCACCAAATATAATCTCATTTCTCACCTCTCCCTCTGGTCTCAATTACATCTTCAAAAATGCTATTGTTATCAACCCAGTTCTTAGTCAACAGGCGAACTACATGTTCAGCTCCCGACTCAGACACCTCTACTGGGTGAATCTTTTGAGTATGATTTATTCCTTCTGATATCGTCCCGATACTTTTACCTACAAAATGTACACAATTAAATCATATGAACTGTAACCACTGAAAGCAGGAGCTAAAAAGTAAACATACTATTATTGGAGACGAAAGAGAAAGCTATTTGTAGCATTATTTTTTCTCAAATAGTTTTTGAATTTGCAGGAGATAAAGAAATTGTAACACTTCATGATATCCTTTTACTACATACTAAAACTGAGTAAATGAAACATATTCAGCTATTGCCACTTAACATTGAATGCATTTCTTGATTGATAAAATAGTACTATAAATTCTCTAATTACTCAAATTGTTCAAAACAAATTCAGATTTAAATATATATATATGTGTGCATATATATGTATATATATATATATACATATATATATGAACTCATTTTATGCAATTCTGGTTTCACAAACCAAGTGGAAAACTAAGGATAATCATTTTGGCAATTAGCAATATGTGGCATTATAATCCTAATTAACTATATATTAATTCTTTTTGCTTTGTTCTCCACCATAAATATAATGGAATAATATCATAATATGGTCATATATTAAATACCTGAAATTTGTAGAAATTTAAGTGACATAAACTACATGTTTATAGGCACATTTAAATTAAATGAGTTTCATTGAGATTTTTGAAGTGGTGTGTAAAATTACCACTTTTCAAAAAAGAAATGCCAACATAGTGTTATATTAATGGTAGACTATCAAAGTGGTAGAAGTGAGTCACACTGAATTAAAACACACATAATTTTGGATTTGACTCACAATTTTCCTAAGAATCAATGCAATATAGTAAATGTAATGCAGAAAATATTACCAATTTGTGTGTGAAAATAAACACATTCTTCATCAAGAATATAGGAAGCTATGAAACTGTTTAACATGTAGTTGGCACTTGGCTTGGCTATAATTTTTATTTAAGTAGCAAAAGGGCTTCATTGAAAAATGGCACACAGGAGAAAGAAGGCCAAAGTTAGATTAGTTAAGCAAAGCCTTCAAGATCGAGCACCAGTGAAACAGAAATGCACTTAATCTTGACCCTGAAAGACAGAGATATTAGTATTCTTTAAGTAGTGTCAGCTTTGAAAAATATGGAGGAAAGCAGTATTTCATTAAAGCCACTAATGACACATACACAAAAAAGAATACTTCTAATCAACTCTTATCTTTATTTTCCTTTTCAATTACCGAATATGAACTACCTTGTAATTTGGAGCAACTACCAGAAAACAATAAGTGGAAAAACAGCAACAAAAACAACAGGATTGTCTTTTAAATCTCATTTGAATAAATATGATAATTTTAAAGTGTGCCAGCAAGGCAGGAATGGGAAAAGAAAGACACACAGTAACAGACTGCAATCTTCACCAAAGTTAACATTTTCAGAGTGCTGAGTGATAAAAAGATGTATCTCCTCATTGTAAATATGTACACTTTTTTGTCTTTTCAAAGATAATGGAGAAACCAAGGGGGAAGACAGATTACAGATTTATGCCATAAATGAGGGAAAGACAAGCCTATAGAAGAGAAATCAGTGTCAACTGGGAAAGGGGCTGTAAGTGGAATACTGAAAATGCAGATTCCTGAAAAAGAGCACAAACACACCAGTAAGAAACATTTTCAAATTATCAACATATAAAACAGTAAAAAAAATTTCCTTTAAGACACTCAAGTGCACTAGTTATACCGTCAGGTTGCAGAAAAGAAGCAGCATGACTTATAAAATCATACAGACCAAATATCCCATCCTCTAAAAACAATTTTTCAGGCATGAAGGTGAATAGAATCAAAATTTAAACTTACACTAGAATATTTACCTATTGTAAATAGTGTTGTGAATTGTTTATTCTCATATGCTGCAAGCTAGCAAAACAGGACTATTATTTCTCATACACGTATTGGTCTTAGTTCTATCAAACCAGCAATCATCTTCATACCTTCAATTCTGTTTTAAAAATATGAAAGTTGTGTATTTCTATTACTACTATTCTGATTGTCCCCTTTGTACCTGCTGCCAATTCTAAACATTTGAGAATTAAGATTCTTTGAAGTACTAGAAATTTTTCAATCAACCATCTTTAAATCTAATTTGTATGAGTGGATAAATGAGTTCTTCATTTCACTTGATGTTAAACTCAATCTTGCAAGTAATCTTTTTTTAGAAATTATTTGACTGTACATATTTTCCCCATTTAAGGAAGTTGTGAAAATTTTTGAAAACATGAAGACAACCAAAGCCAGTTATTATTTAAATAGAATAGAAACAGTAAGAGGTAGTAACAAGTAAACTGACAATAGAGGTCAGGACATAGCCACTCATGCACAAACATAGTGACTCTTAAACCTGTATTTTTAGATACAACTTTAACAAATGACAGAAAACTTAAATGCTCTCTTTACTCTTATTTTCTCTTCTGGCTGTTTCTTCCATTGATTCTAGCTTTTCTCTATAGTTTTGAAGAGCATTCAGAATTCTATCTACAGATAACATAAGATAAATAAATGATTCGATGTTACTTCCATCTTCTCCAGTCCCTTCTCTCCTTCCTTATATATCCCCCATGCCTGATCAGCCTAAACAAAAGACCACCACAAGCCACCCATTACTGCTGAGTTGATACTGACTCATCAACTCATACTGAGTTGATACTGACCCAAATAGGACAAAGCAGAACTGTCCACAGAGTTTTCAAGGACTGCTTGGTAGATCTGAACTGCTAACCAAAGGTTAGCAGTGGTCTTAGCACTTGACCACTGTGTCCAAACACATAACCCGTTTATCCCAAAACACATGACCACTTTATCTACTGATTACAACCAAAAACCACCACCATCAAGTCAAGGCCAGCTCATAGCAATCCTATAGACAGAGTAGAACTGCCCCACACAGTTTCCAAGGAGTGCCTGGTGGATGGGCACTGCCGGCCTTTTGGTTAGCAGTTGTAGCTTAGGAAAATTTTAAAAATGAGACCATAGATTTAGGTGCTGTTTTCAGGCCATTATTTGGTATCAACTATCAGACAGTAAAATAAAACTTATATCTGAATCAACGCATGTATGAAGCAGGACACAGAAGTCAGATTTACAGGATCAGCGTGGCCAAGTGCCTACCAAGGCAAGAGACAAATGTATTTCTCCATGAAAATATCTCCAAAAGATAAATATGCCTGTACTAACCTTGTGAATACCTTTATAACTATATGTACCCCTATTTTAATCAAGTAAAATTATAGTTCCTGACCTTATGTGCACTAAGACTGTGCATTCATTGTTTTCCTGTAGAAATCCATAAATCGAGTCAACGTGAACTTGCCAAACAAGGTAAGTAAATTCTAAACCTAAATCAGTAGAAACCAAAAGGTCAGACAGATCTGGGTCACAACAATTTCTAACTTACAAGGTCTAGCATAGCACCTTCCTTTTAGTGGGATTGTTTAAAAAAAAAGAAAGAAAGAAAGAAAGCACGCAGAAGCCACTTACTCTCTCCTCCTAACGTGGAACTTTCCTCGGTGACTGGTTTCCCACAGCCCTTTGATGTGCAAGCCCTCAAGTAGAATTTGTACTTGGTAGTTGCATTGAGGTTTGAGAGACGCCAGATGGGCTTTGATGGAGTTGTGATGTTGATATCATTTAATTCTCCAATCTCATAGGTGTCATTTACTAAAGAAACAAACACGAACAACAGTAGTTTCAATTTCACTGTACTTAACAATGCAAGCTGTATAGTCTCTTTATCTTTGCTTCTCTTGATGCCTTTGATATGAAAGCCTCTAACTTCATTATTTATAAGCATCAACTCTTTGAATTCTATGAGGCAGATTACATTTGAATGGCCTTAATATTCTGAGGCCTAGACAGATTAAGTACTTCACCCACATCTAGCAATATTAATAACTGGCAAACTGGGATTTGAATCCAAACTGTGGCCTTTTGATTTCAACGCTGGAGCCAGAATTCTATGTTCCTCCCAGCCATTGAGATAATATGCTTTCTTCCATTATTCTATCTTCACCCTATACTTTATTACTATCTTTCTGAAGAAATAATTGGGACAATGGTTTATTTGTGCCTTCTACAGTTGCTAGTTTAATATGTGGCATCAAATAAGTACACAGAATATGCAAAAACAAGAAATTAACGGCTAAAATATTTAATGTGTCTATGGTGTTCTAAGCACTGTGTAAAGTGCTTAGTGAAAAAAAGGTGAATCAAATAGCCTCTCTCATTGGATTAAGAACATGTGTGTGCAATAGTGCCAAGTACTATCAGATTACTGCAGAGAGTCCAAGAAATGCAGGATTTGTCCAAAGTCATACAGCCAAGAAAAGGGTTAGAATCAAAGACAAAATCATATTTATTTTTAACAAAAAAGGCCTTCCTTGCTCTATACAATGCAGTTAGATCCATGAAGGAAACTAGAGTTCCAAATGTTGGAAAGAAGGAAATAAAATCATTACTGATTATCGATTATTTGACAGCATGCCTGCAAAAGCTCAAGGAGTCAATTAAAGAACTACCACAAATCAGTGTAAGAATTTAGGCAAGTATACATAAAGTGCTCATATATAGAACAATATCTACTTAGAATGTGTAACAACAATAAGAAAGGAGACTATACCTAAATACCTCAAATGCTTTATAACAATAATAGCAAAATTATAATGATTGTTCTGTAAAATTCCACATATCGAGCAGTATAATAATCACTACAACTATTACTATTTTTGCTTATTCTCTTGATGCTCAAATTTAAATTTTACATAGAGGGCCTAGTGGTGATGAGAATAAGGCATACCCTTATCAATCAAATGGACATTTTAAAGAAAACCTCCAACATTTCTTCAATAAACTGAGAAAGAAAACGTTGCCATGGAGTCAATTCCAACTCCTGGTGGCAGTATAAGAGAGAGTAGGACAGTCCCACAGAGCTTCTAAGGAGAAGCTGGCAGATTCCAACTGCCCACCTTGTGGTTAGCCGCCAAGCTCTCGACCAGTGCACCACCAAGGCTCCATTTCTTTGATATTTTCTACATTTTTGAAAAGCAGTTCACGGAATAGTGTAGGCTTAAGAGCTCAGAGTCTAGCAAAAGACTGACCAAGGTTCAAAACCTGCTTAGCACTACTTTTGATGTGGAACAGGCAAATGTTCTCTACATGTGTCATAGATTCTTATTTTATTGACAGAGTGTTCAGTACTCATCCTGCTATACAGTAGGCATTCAAAACTGCTAAAATGCAATTCTATTGGGATTATTCCCGTTATCTATGTAAACATATGTTCCCAGCTCTCCATAAGCTAAAGGTAGCACCTGTCTTGCCTTTCAGCAAACCTTTAACTGGTATCAGAGTAGCACATTAGGACTGTTATCAAGGTGGCTTTTGCAAGTTATGTAGACTGGGTATCTGTGGTCCTAGAGTTTTGACTTTCGAGTCGTATCCAACTCGATGACACTTGGCTTGGCCTATTCTGAAAGTCTAAAAATTCCAGGGTAGAATTTTAGTAAGTTTTTCTATGACTTAGGTCCCTCATTTCCATTGTGAGATGATACTTAGCTGAGTAGACTGTTTTTAGAGATAGGAGGTGCTATGGTTAAAAATGACCTAATTTTTTCTAATCATACTCTTTTCAACCGACCGCAATTGCAGAAGTTGGGCAATGCCCAAATGAGTAATGGTCCAGAGACAATTCTTCAGTCCTCTAAATATTACCTGTTTATAGGCCACAAATAAAAGTTTCTACAAACAGAAATACGTTTGGAGGCCAAGGCTAGATACACGCATTAGAGACAGCAGAGGCAGCGCAGTGCAGACGCTCTGTGTGTCATTTATGGAGTTAGGCTTGCTTTGCGCACGATGACATCACTTATTAACTCTGCACTCTTTGGCATGTTCCTAAACTTTCAAGGCCTTTTATCTATAAATATTAAAGTCATGCTTCCTGGTATTTATTGCCACACTATTGATTGATTTTCCTCGAATAAGGTTCAACTAAGTTTTAGCCATTATGGGCCATGTGGTCTCTGATTCAAATACTCAACTATTCCATTGTGGTGAGAAGCAGCTATAGACAGTGCCTAAATGAGTAGACAGGACTGTGTTCCACAACAATTTTATTTATAAAAGCAAGCAGCAAGCTGGGGGTATGACCTGCAAATTAGATTTTACTGGCTGGAAGGGATCTTCCTTGCATGGTGTAAACGGCTAAAGTCTTTGGTTGTTAACTGAAAGGTTGGAGGCTCAAATACACCCAAGAAGAAAGGCCTGACAATCGACTTCCATGAAATGAGCCACTAAAAATCCTATCAAGCTCAGTTCTACTCTGACACACTTGTGGCTGCCTTTAATTGGAGTTGACTCAATGGCAACTGGCTGGTTGGCTGGTGCCAGCAGGAAGTAGACGGGATGACAAGCTGTGGTCTTAAGTGATCATTAGTTTTCCAGCATAGCGAACCAAGTACTCAACCCCCAAATGAAACATTAACATGCTAACTCCAATCCAAGTCTCTACTTACTTATCTGGTACTGTAATAGATAGCCAGTTAAGTTTCCATTCAATTTATTAGGCAGTCCCCAAGATAGAGTGACAGTGTCCTTATCAACCTTGATGACCTTGAGAAAAGTTGGCTGTTCAGGTACTAGAAAATATAAGACCAATTATAAAAGCTCATAAGTTGGTGGATTTCTGAAAAACAAAAGAAATTCCTATAGGACGAAAATGTTTATAAAAATTGAAACGGTTACTGATACTAAGTACATATTGATTAATAGTAAGGAAAAAATTTTATTTTGCCATTGGATAATTTCTGTTGGTGTTATTCTACACTGTTATTCTCTTACCTCCTTCTGGTGTTTGAAATATATAAGGCTCACTTTCTGGACCAGCCCCTTTGGAATTATAGGCTAAGACTGTTAAGTGAAATTCACTAAATGCATCCAGGGAAGGAACCATCCCATAATTTCTTGGTCCTAAAAATCTTAGAATGTTTACTTCTTTGGGATGTGTTCTTCCATCCAACAGACTTTTTGTCTTCCACCAATTGACCTGCAAAGAAAATAGGAAAGTGTTAATATATCAGTGATGGCAGATTCTTCTGAAACTGGTTCTTATTTGCAAGAAATATACTAATTTAACAAAGAGAAGAAGAAGAAGAAAAAAGATAAAAACCTGATATCCTTTCAGATGTCCATGTACTCTCTCCTTTGGAATGGCTGACCAGGTAACTTTAACTACAGTGCTATTTATAACATCCACCCTGTGAATGACTGGAGCTGTATCAGGATCTGTTAATTACATAATACTGATTAGTTTTTATCATCTCTAATGTGATTACTCATGTTCTTCTCCAAAGATGATTTTCATAATGTTCAATCTGGGGGAAAATTTTTTCATAAAATAATTCTAAATGGAAGTAAGAAAGGTTCTTACTATGGATGAGTTTCTCAGCCCATCTAGGTTTCCAGAAGTGCAAGGCTATATGCCACTAGAAATGCAGCTCCCCAGATGGATACAACATGGACAAACATAACTGGAAATTTAAAACCATGGTAAATGAAATATTCTTTTGGTATCTTGCCCTTGGAAGCAAGTGAGCTAGACTAGTAATATATATATAATACTTTTTTTGAAATTTAAACATTAATAGCAGCATTAAATGAGCACATGCTCTGTATCAGACACTGCTTAAGAGATATCTGTATCAGCTCTTATCTCCTTAGAACAGTGCTAGGAGGTGATAATATTATCATCCCCATTCTACAGAAGAACTCATACAGGGGAGTACACTAAACGCACAGCAACCTAGCAGAACGTCTTAGTTTGCAGTTGATGTACCGTGTGTCTTTTTACTGGAGAAGAATTGCCAATAACAAGTGAATACAAGGTTAGGCATTTCTCATTCTCAACTTGTTTCTATTCTTGTAACAAAATATAACTTTGTGCCCAGAAGAACCAATGAGGATAATCTCTTAATGGATAGTGACAAGAAGGTCAGTACCCTTCCTTTCTCCAATAGTCCATTTGCATTCACAGCACTTATTTTGGGAATCAGTATGTAATAATATGACAATATCTACCAATGTCTCACGGCTGTGTGTTTGTGTGCATGTGTGTATGAGTGAAGTTCCATACACAAATGTGAGTCTCTATCTCCTCTGTGTTGGGAAGCCTTCAAACACATAATTGAGCCCCAGTGCACAGCAGCAAGTGGCAGGCACTTAACAGTTCCTTGACAGGGAAGGGCAGACACAATTGAAAATGTTAGGACAGTTGTGCTGCTTAACTGATTGTACTGATTATTTTAGGTCTTCAATTTTCAATACAAAAATAGCTTTGTCCATCCAGAAACTGAATACAATTGAAGCTGTCACGAAACTTTCTTAGTACCCTATACCAAACGAATGTTCTTCAGTTGACCCTAAAGTAGGAGCCAGGTGTTAAGTTTCTTTTTATCTGCCACAGGTAGCCTATCTTCTTTGCATGCAGTAGGCGCTCAAAAATGTCTGCAGACCACAACAGAATATCCTAGAGAACTCTTATTGGAGTGGCCCAGACATTGAAGAGCACTACTTACAGTCTTCTCCAGAATACAGAGTCACAGACTGAGGCTCAGGCCCAGAGCCCAGCTGATTGATGGCTTGGACTTGGACATCATAAGGGGCATAGACAGTAGGCGTCATCACGCGCAAGGTGTGGTTCGTGACTATCTCTTCTTCCCATTCCACCGGGGCTCCCTGTGGCTTCCAGGTCACTCTGTACTCCAGGCCCGGTCCATTCTGCTCCATGGATTTCAAAGGCTAAAACAGAAGAAAAGACACATTTGTTGCCAGCACATCCCAGTCACAGAGCTCTGTGTCTTGCTGCGTGGTTGACTGATTGTCCGCCTCATGATCACACGGCGTGCACGGGATTCTGCAGATTTCCAGGCCCCATCCCATCGAATGAACTGGAATCACAGGATTACTGTCCAAAAATCCAAATTTCCTATATGGCACAGAAACACTGCAATAGACAAGTATTTCTTGTGGGATTTCAAACCTCCCTCTTTAGAAACAACTGTGAAAAAATTTGTCATTCTGTAAACTGCATTTTCAAGCTTAATTTTCTACTTCCTTAGATATTAAGACGTTCACACTTTAGATACCTGAATTACACCCCTGTGGTTCTTTAGTCTAACTTCTCATGTAAGAAGGAATCTACTAAGAAATTATACAGAGGTTTTTAGCTCGATTAATGCTTTCCTCTGCATTTTACATTTCCATTACCCAAGAACTGACAAACTATGAAGGGCGTGGGCATGAATTTCATAGTTATAAGTGAGACCTTCTTATGGCTTTTCAAGTACAATTCTTTTCTCTGTAAGGCTCTATTCTTCTCTATCCTCCTTCCATTAGAGGAAAAAGTAAAACTATATTTTTAGAGGATATGCATGTTTATACTCTTGTGCCCAGAAACTCTAGCTCCTCTCTATAATAAAACAATTTCTCAATCTTGACCACCCTGTTTCTATCTTTAAGAGAAAACGATCCCTTCTTTTCTGTTGTGATCAAGAAATATTTAGTGGACGAATTTCTAGTATAGAAGATTGATGCTTTCCATCTTGTTTTTAATTGAGCAGTTAAAAATAATATTGTGATTCAGTGGAAGTTTACAATCTAAATCAAGTTTCCATGTAAAACCCCAAGTATCTGCCTCTCTGCGTCTCTATCTGCTCTCCTCACCCTGTGACAACACACTTTTGTTTTCACCCTTTACTTCCAGTATCCAGTCAACCATCACTTGTCTCCTCCTCTTTGCCCTCTCCTCTCCCTTCTAAAAAGAAACCAGTAGGAGAGCCTAATTGAGCAATATTTTAATTAAAAAAAAATTGTTCAACCTCACAAAAATGGGGATGTGAATTTAAACCAATCCCTTATACAAAATACACTAAAAAAAAATGTGATTCTAATCCTAATTTATACAATCACTTATATAAACAGTTGAAATCCACCAGGTGCTCCTTGAATACTCCAGGGGGCAGCTCTACTCCGGCAACTAGGGTCACCATCAGTCAGATCCGACTCTGCAACACTGGGTTGGGTTATATAAACGGTGGTGTTGTCTGTGTATGTGGGCATTTCAATAATGTCATACACAGTGTTGTTATAAAAATTGTAATTCTTCTTGACTTGATCTAATTTACAAAGATACTTATTAGAAGCATGGTTGGAATTAGGTTGAAGGCATAGTGCTATGACAAAAATTCATTTCACGTCTATGCTTATTCTAAAGCAAATATTTAAATTAGTTCAGAGAAAAAAAAAAATCTTACAAGATTTTCTGCAGTTGTTGTTCATATTTGCATTTGTTGAGAAGTCTTGCCCCAGAATGCTTTTTCAGTATAATATGGATATAAATCTGTCAGAGGTTTTAGAATTGCCCAGACAGATGGAACTACAAGCTTTTAGTTCTATACTCCAGTCTGTAATTATAAGTCCCTTCAGCTCCTACTGATATTATATGTGCACAGATAATATTATTCAATTTACTTTGCTTTTCTCTGTGGAAAATAGTTGCATTCTGATAAAGCCCTATAGTGAACTTTAAATTGTATCATGGTAGAAAAAAAACAAAAAACAAAAAACAACACTGCAGAAGTAATACTTTTCAGGAAAAAAAAAAAAACATTTATCTAAATTGCTAGTCTTCTAGGCTCCTAAAGAAAGAGCAGGAATGCTTTGTCTATGGCTTTCTTATAATGGCCAACACAACCACAGCAAAATCTTGGATTAGTGCTCCTCAAAAGGGAAGGCCAGAAGGAGCAAGGGCAGGGAAGTGAAGAAGACCACGATTGGCTCCCGCTCCCCATAAACCTGCCCAGGAGAAAGGAATTTTTAGAAAATAATTTCCTGGAGTATGAGTCCCTGACCGCCGCAGAAAGTTGATACAGGATTAGTTGCAAACTGGACTGTTGGATGGTTGGGTTCATCCCATGGTGCCTAAGAAGAAGGGCCTGATTATCCACTTCTGAAAACTCAGTCATTAAAAATCCTGTGGAGTCCATTTCTAACTGACACACATGGGGTTACCATGAGTCGGAGTCAGCTTGAGGTAAGCTTGAGGGAAACTGGCCAACTTGTGGTCTAGGGTTCCCTAGTTAGGTTCCCTAGTTAGATTTCATGGATGGCCTTCCAGGGATCTGAGAGGCCTGGGAAATGGTTAGCAACAGTAGGAAAGGCTCTCTTTTTTACAAAAGTATATACAAAAAGATTTGCTAACCATTTCCCTGGCGTCTCAGATCCCTGGAAGCAAAGTTATACTACTGACGTGGACTCTAGATAGGTTGCTGTAATGCTTTCATTCCATTTAAAGCAAGTATTTTCTGGTACCTCTTGCAAAAGGTATAATAAACTTAGGTTCTTTAGGAGTGAAAACAAGTGGGATGTGACCATGTAAGTAATTGAAAAGTTTCCTATATGCCAACATTTAGGGAATCTTTGTGGTTCCTCTGAAATTAGAATTTGGTGTTCGATTGAACGTAATTACGCAAATATTTAAGAACATCAAAAATGGCATGCAAAAAAACCTTCATGTATAATGATTTAACTGACCAGGTTTGCAGCGGGCTCTTTTTCACTGCTGTTTTGAAGGGTAGGGTATTATTAGTTTTTAATCCTTAAAAACATATGTTATTCATGACCCACTTAAGATATGAAAAGTGACTTTTAGAAAGAATATTACCTAAAAAGACTAGCTCCACCATAAAGTTAAAATTTAATGTGACTTTCAACTTAATCATGTTTAATGTAAAGATAAACTAACAAAAACAGCAACAAAATTAACTGTAGTCAATCTATCTATTCCTAATGTTGAAAAACCTTTATTAGGCCTTTTTTGGGAGACTAACAGTTTTCATTTTTGTTTTTAATACAGATATATCTCTCTGACCATTATCTTCCAGACAGGAACTATTTCATAAGTCAGTCTCTGAGTTGGTCTGGTAATTCATTTTTAATATCTGCTTGTCAATTTGAAAAATTTCTAGCATGTAACTCCTTTTTACAGGATAATCAAAGCAAAACAATGCTCAGTGAACGATTATTCTTAACTCTGCAATTACCATTTGCTTAAAAGTATACCAGCCACTTCTTACACCTCAAGACTTTGTAGGTGGAACATTATTTGGGTATTAAAGCATTTAGCATCAAGGTGAGTCCATTTTGAACTGTATGAAGCTCAGCAAGCTGGAGCCAGAGCCTCGCTGCATAAATGGAGCATTAAATGATGCTTCCTAGGTGTCTTATTTTTCTAAACTTTGGTCTTTTTTTCCACCTTTTTTTTTGTGTGTGAGATAAGGAAGCATGATTACGGCTTTTCTGTGTGACAGTTGGTAACCCTGGTAGAGTAGTGGTTAAGGTTAAGTGCCATGTCTGCTAACCAAAAGGTCAGCAGTTCAAATCCACCAGGCACTCCTCGGAAACTCTGTAGAGCAGTTCTGTGCTGTCCTATAGGGTTGCTGTGAGTCAGAATCAACTCATTGGCAGTGAGTTTGTGTTTTTGGGGGCATGTGACAGTTAGGGAGCTCTGACAGATTTGCCTATAGCCAAATTTCAGACATTTTACAAGAAAAAGAAATAAAATGAAACATGGGAATGCAACAATCTGGTTCCAAATCCCTCTGACTACATTCCTCCATTAGTCACTGAATTACTAAATTATATGCCATTTTTATCTCTAAAGACACATTATAAACATTTGCTTAGTTTAGTCTCATACCTCCTAGAACACAGCATTAATGCACAGCATTGTGCATCTTTTAGGAAAGAAAGAGAGAAAAAAAAAAGTGACCTTTAGGTAAGAGGACCACTAAAGAGGATTCAAGATTTCTGCCATTTTTCATTGCTGACTCAGCACATAGTATCCAGGTAAGCTCCTTTAACTGTGAGATTCCCAGCTTCATACAGAATCTATAGGATATCATCTTGCTGACCTCTGGCTGGAGGAAGGGGAGTGGACGGAGAGGAGGGGAAAGGAGGCTGTTGGGAGGATGAGACATGTATGGAGCAGAGAGGAATAGTGTGCAGTCACTGGACAGGGAGAGCAGTGGAAGCTGCATATAGGGGGGCATGTAAATTTATATGTGAATGTACATTTTCACTCAGTTATGTTAAATAAAAATTAAAATTAAAAAAAAAAGAAAATATAAGGCTGATATCACTAAGCTACCTTAGCTATCAGGATAGTGAAGACTAACGAGCCAACATCAGGAGAAGATGGTAGGTTTCTCTCCAGAAGTGACCTGCTAATTATATAGTTTTACTGACATCTAACCACTCGATTGCACTTGGCTTGGCTGGCAACCTCTTATATCATCTATTTTATGAAAATCTCTACAGAACTTAAAGAGGATGAGATAGAGACTCCCTAAAGGAATAAAAGACTCACTTATGGATTATTTCAGGCTATAAATTAAATAAGTCTTGTGAACGCTGTAGTGGTAACTGCTTATAACTAGCAAATTCAGTGAAAGAATAGCATTCCTTAACATGTTTAGGTTTGTTATGTTGCCAATTTTTTCAAGTTTCATCTGTTTTAAATTTACAAAATTTGAAGTCATTGAAATAGAAATAAAGGGTTAGTATTGACATAAAGAAAACTCTGGAGGTGTGATGGTTAAGATCAATGGCTGCTAACCCAAAGGTTGGCAGTCTGAATCTACCAGGTCCTCCGTGGAAACTTTATGGGGGAGTTCCAATCTGTTTTACAGAGTCACTGTGAGTCAGAAGCAACTCAATGGCAATAGGTTTTTGGTTTCATTGATATAAAAATCATGGGCTAAATATTCTTTAAGTATAGGTCATGTCATTATGTAACAAGGAAAAGAAGCCAAAGAAACTTCATGAATTCTAAAATTCTACAATAAATCATTCCTGGTATAAGATATGGAAATAAATTATTCCAGCATAAATTCAAAAATATTCTCTATTTACAAAGAAAGCAACACTGAATTCACTGTTGGTGGCCTCTTTATTAATCAGAATGATGAGGGCAGGTCAGTATACTTGTTAATGAAATATGTCTGAGAAGCATATTAAATAAAAAAAATCCCACTGCTATAGAATAAATTTGGAAATAACACTAAAAAAATTAACTTTACAAGTAAATAGAAATTTTCATAACAAATTCAAAGATTAAAGTGTAGTGACATTTAAGCAAAGTATGTGAAAGGAAAAAAGTGGATTTCAAAGTCCAAAGATATCCATGTTCAAATTCTCACTTTATTCATTTTTCATTTACAGTGACAGGCAAAATACTCAATTACTCTGGAGTTTAGTTTCTATAAATAATCAATATATGAATGATATTTTCCTAACAAGGATATTTTAAGAACTAGAAATGGGTATAAGACACGGCTGGAGGCATTTTTTGGAAATTTCTCTCTCCTCAGTAGAGCCCCTCATCCTGTCCATTTCCTGAAGTTGTTTTTCTCCTCAGAACTTTCTTTGTAAAGGGACAGCTACTGGCTAGCTGGAACCCACTGAAATTGGTCCTTCCCTCCATCTCTGCACACCAGAAAACCCTCAGCTCATTTTCTACCTCATGCCTGGTAAATTCCACAGCCCTGGGTAGAGAGCTAACACGGCTGTGAACACAACTTCTTCCCATGTGAGAAACCAAATCCAGGCCCTAGAAAATGCTTACCTACTCTGGAACACTCTGCATCTGTGTGCATGCCATTTTGCATTTTGTAACTGATCTTGTCTCTGTAAACCAGGCCTCAGTAAGCTGCCTGTGAGCAGTCTTGGAAGGCACTTAGCCCTGACTGTTGCCTTGCTCGGCCAACAAATAAAGTTGCCTTTCATTCTCCCCAACTCAGTTCCTTTTGGGCCCCAGATAGCTATATAACTGTGTCTCATCTTTTTGATATGCATAATATTTAGGAGATGATATCCTAAAATTCAGTAAGTTTTCCATACTTTTTGAAGACTACAGAATCTACAGGGTTAGGAATTTGAAACATCTGGCAATGCATTCCAATTAATTCAATTGTATTGTCTTCCTTAAGTCATAACAGTGTTAATCTGTTTTATAATTGATCATTCTAATCACAACAATCATTATAATATTTAATGATGGTGACTCATAAATATACCTCATTCCTAAAACTTACTTTGTTGTTTTGAAAAAAACTATATTGTTCCCTGAAGGACTTAATTACTGAACTAAGGGCTGTGGGGACCATGGTCTCAAGAATGTCTAGTTCAATTGGCACCACATAGTTTCCAAAGAAAATGTTCTACATTCTACTTTGATGAGTAGCATCTGAGATCTTAAAACTTGTGAGTGGCCATCTAAGATACTCCACTGGTCTCATTCCGTCACAAACAAGGGAGAATGAAAAAAGCTAAAGACACTAAGGAAAGACTAGTCTAAAGGACTAGTGGCCCATAATTATCACAGCCTCCACCAGACTGAGTGCAGCACTACCAGATGGTGCCTAGCTACCATCACTGGCTGCTCTGCCAGGGATACAGGAAAGGGTCCCAGATAGAGTTGGAGGAAGTGGTAGAAACTCTAACTTACAAAAAAGGACCAGACTTGCTGGCCAGAGACTGGCAAAACCCTGAGGCCAAGGCCCCCTGATACCCTTTTAGCTCAGTACTAAAGTCATTCCTAAGGTTCACTCTTCAGTCAAAGATTACACTGGCCCATAAAACAAAACAATACCAGCCCAGGGGCAAGGACGAGAAGGCAGGATAGGACAGGAAGGCTGGTAATAGGGAACCCTGGGCTGAGAAGGGAGACTGTTGACATGTAATGGGGTTGGTAATCAATGTCACAAAACAATATGTGTACTAATTGTTTAAAAAGAACCTAGCTTATTCTGTAAAATCTTAAAGTGCAGTAAAAAAAAAAAAGCCTTAAAAACTATATTGTTCTTAGCATGTAGACCTAAAAGAAAAAAAAAAAAGGAATACAAACCATACTGAAGAATACTTACCTCCCATTTTATAATCATTTCCTTGGGCTGAGAAGCCTGAACCCTTATGTTCTGTGGATTCTTGTCTGGAACTGAAAAATTGTGAGCGTTACAGTTATTTTTCCCATTACACAAGAATGCACAGGTAAATCATCATGTCATTCTCTACCCTGCTCCTCAAAACTGATACATAAATAACATTGATCATATTTATTTTTAATCTTAGTTCTAAAAATATATTTAAAGTTTTAAAATAAATGTTTTATTTAAAGGAGTACTGTAGTGGCCTTTGGGTGACGATTTCAGTGCAGAGCAGATGTATGTGCCTATGTGTGAGTACACAAAGGCAGGTTTTAAAAAAGAATACGATAAACTAAGAAACTACTTTTTCTATTGAAACTATCTTTAGCCACTTATTTTGCAAATATTTGTCTCTAGTTCAATATAATCCATAAATATCAATAACTACTCTTCAGTGATATGAATAGAAAATAATATGTAATGCAGCCACAGGAGTCCCTGGGCCATGCTAACAATTAATTCCCTGTGCTGCTAAACAGATTAGAAATTTGAAGAAAAGATAGATTAGATAGTTGACAGAAATTTGGTTAGGTGAAAGCAGTGACCACACACAGTAGAAAGTAGATCGACTTAACGACTTCACCATAAAGCGCAAGCTCTTCTAATCCCAACTCAATATTGCAAGGATAGAGTAGCAGGGGTGGGAATCTGGGGACCATGCTCTGGGGGAACATGGAGGCCAGCTGGCATAACTAGCCTATTGCTAAGAGTCTTCTGCACTCCATATTAGGTAATGGGGTCTGGGGTCTTAAAAGCTAGCAAGCTGCCATCTGAGGTACACCAAATGGTCCCCACTCATCCAGAACAGATGATGACCAAGAACAACAAAGACATGATGGAACAAAGAGCCCAGGAGACAGAAGGACTCATGTGAATGGAAGACTGTATCAACATGAGACCAGAAGAACAAGATAGTGCCCGGCCACCACCAGAGACAGCCGTGACGGGGCACATACTCGTGTATGTGGCAGCACAGGATAAAGAGGAGTACAGCTCTAGAACTCTACTAAAAGACCAGAATTGATGGCCCAGTGGCCTAGGGGATCGGCTCGGAGTGTGGCCCCTAGACCTGCTGCTGTTCCTGATCAGAAAACTACTGAGGCCAACCCTTCAGACAAAAATGGACTGGACTTGGGGACACAATGTGACCATATGGTACGCGTACTTCATGGTTCTATGCATTTATAGGAGGCTGTCCTACTGGTCTCTTCCCAGATGGAAGAAGGTAGAATGCAGGGGACAGGAGCTTGCTAAGAGGATACAAGTACAGAATGAAAAGGAGGAGTGTGCTGTCACTGGGCAAGGAGAGCAGAAAAATCTGCAGATAGGTGGGCATGGAAAATGAATTTGGATTGCATACTTTCATTTAATCACAATAAAAAAATTCAAAAAAATGCTTGGTGATCTACTTTCGTTGAAAACCTCTGTGGAGCACAATTCTACTCTGACATACACGGGACTGCCATAAGCCAGAGTTAACTTGAAGGCAACTGGTTAATACAGTCATAAAATATATTCCAATGGATCAATTTTATTAGAAAAGGCTAAATATGGAGTCCAGCACTAAAATTAGTTTACACACAAAAACAATAAAACTATTTGACTTAGTTAATACTTGTACTTGCTATTTCTTTGCCCTAAAAGAACATTATATCCTAGCATATTTATTTAACCCAGAAAAGAGAAAGAAAATATGCTACTACCTCAGAGACAACCAGTGCCAATTTAATAACACAAATTTTAGCTGTTATTCTTGAGATTTTTTTTTTTTAAAGTCTTGGGAGTTTAGGTATTGAGATGCAAAGATACACTAAATGTATAAAAACAATGAAGTCAGGTAAATAAAAAAATGTAACAAGGTGTCCATAATGAACGTCATGGATTAAATTCTGCCCCCCCAAAAAATGAGGTCCAACAAAAAAGTCCGTGAACTTAATTGTTCTAAGGCCTACATAACTCACTGCTGAATATTACTGGGGTCGCCTTCAAAGTCCTCCCTTTGGGAAGCTATGCATTGATGAAGGTACCGCAGTCCACCCTTCAAAGTAATTTTGAAACTTTCTGGAATGGTCATTGCACATGGTGGCAAGGTGGCAAGTTCATGAACTTAATTGAATAGTTGTCTGTGAGGGAGTTTTTAGCCAGTAAACAAATGATTGTATTGGAATATCCTCCCTACTTACCTGAACTGGCCCCAATGACATTTTTCTTTACTCAAAGATAAAGGAAATATTGAAAGGAAGACATTTTGATGACATTCAGGACATCAAGGGTCATACAATGACAGCTCTGATGGCCATTCCCGAAAAAGAGTTCAAAAATTGCTTTGAAGAGTGGACCAGTAGTTATTGTCAGTGCATAGCTTCCCAAGGGGAGGACTTTGAAGGTAACCATAGTGATATTTAGCAATGAGGTATGTAGTATTTTTTCTACAATGAGTTTACAAACTTAATTGTGAGTCCTCATATGTATAGTAATTTGGCTGGGCCAGGATTTCCTATATTCTGTGATTTCCCTCATTTTGTGATATTTCTTATTTTGTAAATCCTAAACTCGATCTGGGGTTGCCAGAGCGTATTATGTCAGAGAGGACTAAAGTAGGACTGTAAAACCCTTCCTAAGATCACCTCCCTGCTCCAATGTAGAAAGGATTTCCCTGGAGCGTGGCTTGCACTACCTTTTATCCTATAAGAGATAAAAGGAAAAGGAAGCAAGCAGAGGGTAGTAACCTCATACCATCAAGAAAGCAGCACAGGAGAAGAGCACATCCTTCAGACCAGAGGTTCCTGCACCAAGATGCTCCCTGAATAAAGACTGATACAACATAAGGACTGTCCTCCAGAGCCGACAAAGAGGGAAAGCCCTATCATGAAGCAAATATGCTGAATTCGGGCTTGTAGCCTACTGGACTATGTGAGAATAAACTTTTCTTTGTTAAAATCATTATCTATTCTTGGTATTTGTTAGAGCAGTAGCAGATGATTGAAGCAATGAGTCAAAAAATTATTTCAGAAAGGTGAATCCCTGCCTTGGTGTCTATGTATTGTGCTTCAGCTTAGAATTCACTTGATGGCATCTAAGTTAAGCATGATAGCTATGAGAAACCACTTTGAGTAATGCTTGTTCTTATAGCCTTCCCCAATTCCCTGCTGTTGAGCAAACAATTTATGCAATAGTTATGAGGCTGTATACTTTGAATAAGAAGCTCTGGTAGCACAGAGGTTGAAGTACTCAATTGTAGACCTGAAACGTTGGCTGTTCGAATCCACTATCTGCTCCATGGGAGAGAGATATGGCAGTCTGCTTTCCGCAAGATTTTAGCCTTGGAAAGCCTATAGAGAAGTTCTCTGTCCTATAGGGTCTCTATAAGTCAGAATCGACTCAGCAGCAGTGGGTTATACTTCAGATATTCTGATCAATTTACAGGACTTTTCAAGCTGTCTATTCTGGGACATTTAAAATCCTACACCACTCTCAATCTTTTAATATTTTCCATGCATTCAAAGATAGAGCAAAATGTCCACCCTGATGGCACAGTGGTTACAAAGTCTAGTGCTCAACAATGGTCAGTGATTCCAGTCTACCAGTTGCTCTTTGCAAGTGCTATGGGACAGTTCTACTCTGTCCTATAGGTTCACTGAGTCAGATTTGACTCAACAGTTTTTTGTTAGAAATCTGACGTGAAATCTACGTACCTGCTGGAGGTGTTTCATAATGCTCTGACGGCTGGCTGGGTTGACTTCTGCCAACTTCATTCACAGCCATGACCCTGAACTGGTATCTCACGTATGGAGCCAAAGCCAGTACCACTGTGGTTTCCTTTCCTGGGACTCGGGTCACTTCCTCCCACCTTCCTGGTTCCTCTTTGTTTCCTTCAAATTCTATGATATACTCTGGCATTATGAACATGGGGAAAAAAAAACCCCAAATCTATTAAGTTATATGAAGATTATGTTGGACAGTGAAAAGCAATATTTATGCAAGACAGTCCACCAAAGGTGGTCAAACGGCT
This sequence comes from Heterohyrax brucei, assembly GCA_028571685.1. NCBI lineage: Eukaryota > Metazoa > Chordata > Mammalia > Hyracoidea > Procaviidae > Heterohyrax > Heterohyrax brucei. The sequence continues at coordinate 46,460,368 of CM053158.1, forward strand.
TTAACATTGATTTTGGATTCTGTGAGCTAGGACGGTCACCCCAAGTCCTTCCTACCGCTGATGTTGCTGCTGTGGTCATTGCCAGCTTCCCACGTGAGCCGAATACTCCTGTTCTGTCTTTCAGACAAGAGAAGGTTTTCTGGTGGATCCGGTATATCTAATTAAAATTAAAAGGTGAAAGTAAGGAAAATACAGATCATTGTCTTTGTGTCCCTTTATGCCTCACTTAGTACATTGCCAGACATCTCTCCTCTTGGGGTCTAAGTATGTACTCTCATTTATCCATATCTCACCAGCCCTTCTGGTTCTTTCTCAAACACTAAGTTTTTTTCACACCTACTTCCCAGTTAGAGATATTATCTCCCTCTGTGCCCACAGTAGTGAGTTCCCCAGAGGCCATCCGTGACACTTGACGTCAGGGTTCTTTTCAAAGTAGTCATTAACAATGATGATTCCTAGGCCCTGGTTTATTGAATGAGGTGGGCCCAGGAATCGGAATTTCCAAACAATTCTCTAAGGAAAGGCTACATACACTCAGATCTGAGAATCATGATCTACCACAGATGGACTATGTTATGCCAGCTGATATGCTTTCTTATGTGCTGAATTGATTTTTTGTACTCGACTAAGGAGATCTTTCAGAATAGGTACTGGATTTTATTAATCTTTGCTTTATGCACAGTGCTTTGCATCTAAATGCCTTGTGACTAAATGAGTAAGTGAAAAATACATTATCACTTCAATCATGCATAGGATTATCATATTATAGCACTAAAATGAGGACCGGCAGTTATAAAAAATAAGATAGAGAATACAAATTCAGTTTTTTTGGGCTGCAACTGCTTTGAATTTTTGTTGTAGTTTATAACAATGAATTTTCAGCATATTCTAGCAACTTCTATTCTCTCTAGGCTTTAAGTTCTGAAGAAGAGTAGGAAGACCATATATTTTGGAAGAGGAAGGTTTGGCACTGATAAATGTTGAGACAGAAACCAGAAAGTTGAATAAGGGGTGAAAAATATTAAGCGTGTCAAAGTACAGGGGAAGTACTGACACTTTTAAAATAAACCAACAGTAAAAGAAATCTTCTTTCTAATGGCCCTTGCTTTCAAAATTCGGTTTGCTTTCTCTCAAAAATTCTGGAACACTGATCTTTTCCCAGAGAAAGCAATGAATATATTATCCAATACGGCCTTTCAGCAGGCTCTTTCTTCTCCAAATTGGAAAGGACACTCACTGCTCCTGCCGAATCTTTGCCAATCACTGGACATGTACATTGACAAAAAACTAACAAATACTGTATTCAACTCACAACGGAACATCCTTATTTTCCAAAATGTAGCTGGTGACTGTTTCCAAACTCTGGGGCCTTGAAAAAGTTATTTCATCAACAAATTTCAGAATCTCTGGGTTCTGAAATTTAGCTTTGCCCTCAGCACTTACTGAGAGCCCAGTCATTTCTTGAGAGTCCTGAAGCAAACAGCATAGCAGGTCACATATGTGATTAAAATCTGGTCCCTCTGACATGAAAAGGCATCAAGCTGAGTTAGGGTTGACGGACTTGTGGCTGAGACTTAAAAGAAGGATACTGTCAAAGGAAGTCCGTGTGAAGGCTTTTGAAGTAACTTTGATTTAAAATGGTTCAAGAATATGCTTTTTACAACGGTGTCTCAGGGGGTAGAGAGGGATCTTTTAGAAGCTACACATGAATTTATCATCATTTGTGGCTATCGGTTCCTAAGACAGGCTTTTCTAAACTGGAGACTGACTGAAACCATTAGCAAAAAGGAACTATGAAAATGCAGCCTACTTCATAGACTATTCTTTAAAAGCCACCTATTTTTATTCTGGTGGTGCAGTGGTTAAGTGCTACAACTGTTAACCAAAAGGTCAGCAGTTTAAATCCACCAGCCACTCCTTGGAAACCCTACTGGTCAGTTCTCCTGGGTTCTCTGTGTCACTATTAGAATCAACTTGATGATACCTAACAACAAAAATTCTAAAAAAAGAAAAACAAATTGGTGGATTAGTTTACACATCAGCAGTATATAATCCCAGTTACTACTTAATTTAAAATTGCCAAAAGTAAGTGGTTGTGGAAGATGACAGTCTAATTACAAAACTGAAATTTAGAAGCTGAACATGAAGTCATAAGGAGTCCAGTCCCCTCGCTGCCTGTCATTGCTCAAGAATCAGGGACAAAAATCCAGAAATTCTGATGCTTATTCTTACTTTCATGGTACCTGGGATAAACCTGAATTTACCTGAGGGTCAGTCTGGTTGGAATAAAGGTGAATGGGTGGAACTTTTCTGCTTATAGAGCCATGGAAAAATGCACATGTCTTAGGTCCAAGTATCTCACCAAAGGTGTAATACTTTTGAGCAAATTCTATACCTTCTACAAAACTAGTAACTACTCTTTTAGGGGACAGCCTATTACGCTGGCCATTTGCTTTACTTAAGGAGATCATTCTGTTTATCTGTTTTTCACTTATCTTCTGAGCTAGGCAACTTAGAAGAAACTCCAGAGTGTTAAAAATTTAAATGCTTGTTAATAACAATGACCTTGACATATAATAGAAGGGCCCATGTGGTACAAATAGTTTGCAATTAGCTGCTAACCTAAAGGTTGATGGTTTGAACACCTCCAGCATCTTTGTGGAAGAAAGGTCTGGCAAACTGCTTCCCCCCAAAATTACAGCCAAAATAACTCTATGGAGTGGTTCTACTCTGCAATACTGGGGTCACCATGAGTCAAAACCAACTGAATGATAGTGAGTTAAGGTTTGTTTAGACAGATGATACAGGGAAAAAAAGAGCCTAGGCAAATCAGCAAGCTGAAGGAAAGAGGAAACAGTGTTCACTGAAACTAAGCTGAAGAAAGGAATCAGAGAAAACTGCAAAAATGTCCATATCAACCATCAGAAGTCCAGCAGGAAATAAACAGCTTACTCACTTTAGGATATTTCAAATCATCTTTAATAAAGAACTCTTTAAGACAATAAGGGCAAGTTATCAGAAAGGAAGAAAAAACCCCGAAATACGAATGATGGAGAAGCAGTTATTAGAATCCCACTGGAGAGTATTGTGTGGGGACAGTCTCCTTGGGAGAAATGGTGACTTTTGACAGAGGGACATCAACCTTTGGCAGAAGGACACCACAAGTCTAATAGGAGGGAGGAGTGAGTACAAACACTCTCCAAACCCCTCTCCTCTCCTGCCTGGGCTCACCACGGGCTGAACCAGAAGAAAAGGGCAAGTGGTTGGCTGTTGCTATCCTTTCAGGTCAACTTTCCAGCTCAGAGAGCCGAGTGGAGAGGAAATTGGAAATGGACAATGGAAGGTATCTAGCAGACTATCTAACAGTTTAAAAATTTATGATTTGAGGGGTAATTACTTTGTTTACATTAGGAAAGTGTACATACTGATTTCTAATTCAGAAAAAAAAAAAAGACATTCCTTTACAGAGCCCGTGAAGTCCTTGCCACACTTCCTGGACCCTCCGGAGTTTAGCTTGCTTCTGGGTTAGAGGATGACCCCTGTTCCACCACCGCATGACCCCATTTGTGACCCTCTATCCCAGCATCGCTTGGCCCTGTTCCTCTGCACACTAGGGGAGGGTGGCACAGTGGCTACGGGAGCTCAAGCCAGTGTCACTTTTCTCTCCGCTGAGAGCTTTGCTCACTTCCCACTTCTGTTAGTCTTACCCACACAGAAGAAAGCAATTAAGCATGAATCAATTTCTTTAAAATACAAAGAGGAGAAAACATTCGAAAGTGAGTCTACTTTTACAATGAAAAATCAATTGGCAATATGCATGCAAGGGTTCAAATCAAATAATGACATTTTAATCACATAGGAACAATGGGATTTAATCTGTCAAGGGAAAGAAATAAACTGATTTCTCACTAGTTAGTGCACTTACCAAGGACAGTTACTTGAGTTATATCAGCAGTGCTATCTAGAGCAGTCTGAGCCAAACAGGAATAAACACCTTCGTCTTCTAAAGTTACATTAGATATAGTCAGATTAGCTCCATCAATAATTATCCTAATGGAAAAAAGTGAGCAGATGATGCGAATGAAAATGACAGAAAGCAACCCTTCTTAAAATGTATATACCCCTCAGAAAGCAATCTGAGCAAGAGTAGAAACAAAAACTTCACATAATGCAAATATCATTGGAGAATACCAGAGCTGAAATGTAGAGACAATGTTTCATCCCAGGTGTCTATAAATGTCTCCGAAGTCACAAAAGGGATTATGATTAACTAAAACTATAAAAGCCAAACCATCTGTGATGCTTTGGTCAATGAAGGCAATGTCTGTGCTTATCTCACAGGCTTAGAGAATGCATAATGTCTTACAGCTGCTGAGATTTATTTGAATACTTTTTAAGATAAGATGTAGTTAAGTACTTGGCACTAACCAAAAGGTCAGCAGTTTGAAATTACTCGTTTAAACCGACCAGCTGCTGAGCATTAGAAAGTGTGGCCGTCTGCCTCTGTAAAGACTACAGTCTTGGAAACTCTATGGCACAGTTCTACTTTGTCCTGTGATTGCAATGCGTTGAAATTAGCTCAACGGCAATGGTGTCACTAGGATTGGCCTAACTCCCTGCAATCCTGGTGCCGCTCCCCCGCAGACCTTCTCAGTTCAACACCACTGAAATTCTGAATAATGTTTTCTGTACTAATGATAACAGGTAAACTGTAATTCCCTTGCATCACGCCGACTTTTCCTTTAATTGCTAACTTTATTCTCCAAAATGTTATTGATATAGGTTCACAAATTCTTATTACCACCATATTACATCTAAAACACAGACAATTTGACAAAATCCGCTGCTGTAAAATTCTGGCAGGGACAAAAACAACGGCACGTGCCTCTACAACCCGTCGAGGAAACTGTGATTTGAAGCCTCACTATAGTTGGGTAACAGCCACAGCTCCGATAGGCATGCATTAGAAAAGAGAAAGAAAACCCACTGTTGTCAAGTTGATTCTGACTCACAGCGACCCTATAGGACAGAGTAGAACTGCCATCGAGTTTCCAAGGAACACCTGGTGGATTCAATCTGCCAACCTTTTGGTTAGCAGATATTGCCAAAGCCAATTAGGTAGTACTTAACCACTATACCACCAGGGTTTACAGGAGTGCATTATATAGTTCAAAAAATAAATTAGCATAGTGCTTAGCATTGTAGGTATACTGATATACATGAACTGGACTCATGAAAAATGTTTTCGTTGTTACAGCTAACTACAGGGATATTTTTATAGGCAGAGAGAGCCATTTTGGTGTCACGTCCACTGACAATGTCACCAGCTGTGGTCTGCACCACCTGCATCCCCTTAATGATGCCACTGCTCAGTGGAAGTGGGTTTGCTTTGGTTAGCTATCTTACACAGGACCCCCTGAGATCCTTGCTTCAAGGCTGATTCTTGTACCCCACCCTGGATCTACAGAATCAGAATATGATATGGAGCCAGCTAATCTCCATTTTTGAACAAGCTCCCTCAATTCCCTAAATAGAATGCACATTAAAAAAAAAAAAAATCCCAGTGCCATTGAGTCAATTCTGATTACTAGCAACCCTATAGGACAGGGGGGAACCACCTTACAGAGTTTCCAAACAGCACCTGTCAACCGGAATTGCCAACATTTTGGTTAAACCCACTGCCCTGGAGTAGGGTCTGACTCATAATGATCCCAGAGTTCAGAGTAGAACTGCCTTGTAGAGTTTCCAAGGAGCGCCTGGAGGATTTGAACTGCTGACCTTTTGCTTAGCAGATGTAGCACTTAACACACTATGTCACCAAGGTTTCCACCTTTTGGTTAGCAGCCCACTAAGCCACCAGGGTTTCCAGGAACGCACAGTAAGGTCTAACACTTGAAGCATGTGATTTATTTGAACAGTAGATGGCAGTCTTGTACTTCCTTCGGCAAAAACATTGGCAGCTGGCTTTTTTAGAAATCTTTCTGTTGCTGCACCAGTATAATCAGGTTCACTACTACTACATGTTATGTGTGAAAAACCTTTGGATCTATATTTGTGGACTGTTAACACAGCTATTCAATTAAAAAAAATAAATAAAAGCCTGTTAAATTTAAAATATGTTCACAGTAGTTTGCAACTTGGTTGAAATTGTTTAAATCGTGTCATGTGTGGGGAGGAAGAGGAAAATGATGCACTCAAGCTTCTTAATAAAAGAAGAGTTCTCACCATAGAGAACCACTTAAAAATGTAGTCAAGTCAAAGTTTTTTTGTACAGACAGAGTCAGTCTCTAATTCCTGCGCTAATGACCGAAAAACTTACCAATTGATGTTAGGTAGAGCCCAATGTCTCACTGTAATTCTAGACTGATAAAGCTTTGATGCAACTTAGTTTTTCAGGTCATGTAAATAATGTATCCATCTGACATAATATCAGTATATTGAGTGCACTGACAAGTTTTTGAGAAGTTACCTTCTTCGATAAAGTATTGCAATTTAATAATTATAGCTATTTCAAACAAGGTCATTTGTGTCATGCACTAGAGCCACTGGAGCCCCTGGCAGCCCACTGTCTTCTCATCAGTCTTTGTTCTCTGCTTCTCAGCTGCTTCAGGCCACGAAGAAAAAGAAGCTTCTTGGTAATTTATTGGCCTCTAGGAGGAATTTGTTTCCAATCTCACAATAGACCTTCCTGCTGTTGCTGTTAGGTCTTCTTGAGTCAGTTCCAACACACCAACTAACTTTATGTAAAACAGAACAAAACACCGCTGGGTACCGTGCCATCCTCCAGATCCTAGCTGCGTTTCCCACTGTATCAATCCATTTTGTTAGGAGTCTTCTTTTTTCACAGACTTTACTAAAAGTTTGATGTCTTTCTCCAGGGACTTGTCCCTCTTGATAACATATCCAAAGTATGTGAGGCTTTGCTTTTTCGTGAGCATTTTGGCTGTATTTCTTTCAAGACAGATTAGTTTATTCTTCTGACAGTCAATGGTATATTAAATATTCTTCACCAGCATCATAATTCTAAGGCATCGATTCTCATTCGCCCTTCCTTATTCATTATCTAGCTTTTGCAGGCATATGAGGTGACTGAGAATACTATGGCATGAGTATCACATTCCTTACTCGTCAAAGTGACATCTTGGCTTTTGAAAACTGTAAAGATATCTTTTGCAGCAAATTTGCCTGATGCAATGCATCCTTTGATTTCCTTACTGCTGCTGGCATGAGTGTTGATAGTGGGTACAAATAAAATGAAATTCTTAACAGCTTCAAGCTTTTGTCCATTGATCATGATGTTAGTTACTGGTCTAGTGGTGAGAATTTGCATTTTCTTTCTGTTGAGGTATAATCCATATTGCTATAGACTTTGAACATTATCAGTAAGTTCTTCTGAGAGAGGAAAGCCTTAAGAATCAGAGCCTTTCCTAAAGTACCAGAAGCCTGAAGCTTTCAAACCTGGAGAGTTACAGCCCTGTTAAAAGCACCAGGAGCCTGGAAGCCTGGCACCAGAACAACCCCAAAGCAAGTGCTTCCTATGAGCAGTTCAACCCCAGAGAAAGGAGAGCCCCCTCTTCACAACTTAAGAATTTGCGTATCTTTATCTTTGTAACAGTGTTAACACTAGTTAGAAGGTAGAATGATCATTTGTAAGACTACTAACACCAATAGGAATGCTGTACCAAAATTTCTTTGTTTGAACTTTCTGTAAAGTGTATCTAAACTCCGGAATTTAGTGGGATGGAGAATGCAGCCATTCTTGGACTCAGTCCACTGCGTTCTGCCGGCTAATAAAGCCTCTTCCTCTAACAACAAACAGTGTTCGGAGTCATCCTTGCTCCCTGGAGTTTTGTTTAATGGTTATTTGTAAACTCTTGTTTTTCCTGCAACATTTCAAGTACTCTTTCAGCAAGGAACGTGTGTCACCTGCCAATCCCAGGCTGCTGGTGAGTCTTCCTTCACTCTTGCCACATTCTTCCTCACGTAGTCTGATCTCTTGGATTATTTGTTCAGGATACAAACTGAGTAAGTATGGTGAAAAAATACAACTTTGAAACACATCCTTCCTGATTTTAAAGCACACACTATCCCCTTGTTTTGTTCAAACAACTACCTCTTGGTCTATGTACAGATTCCACATGAGCACAGTTAGCTGTTCGAGAATTCCCATTCTTCATGATGTTATCCATAAATTGTTAGGATCCAAGCAGTCAAATATCTTTACATGGTTAATAAAACACAGGTAAACATTTTTTTTCCTTGATACTCTCTAATTTCAGCCTAGATACATCTCACATCAGCAGTGATATCCTTCACTCCAGGCCCTACTTCTGAATTTGGCTTGAATTTCTGGAAGCTCCTTGAACATGTACCACAAGCATTTTTGAAATCTTCAGCAAAAGTTTACTTGCATGTGATACAAATTATATTGTTCCATAATTTCCACATTTTCTTGGATCACCTTGCTTTGGAACGGACACAAATAGGAATTTCTTCCAGGCAGTTGGCCAGTTATCTGTCTTCTGAACTTGTTGGCATAAATGAGTACACACCACCAGAACAGCATCCATGTGTTGAAATATTTCAGTTACTTTTCCATCAGTTCCTGGAACCTAGTTTTTCGTCAATACCTTCAGTGTAGCATGGGCTTCTTCCTTCACTGCCATTGGGTCTTGATCATATGCTACATCCTGAAATGAATGAATGTCAATCATTTCATTTGGGCACAGTGACCGTGTATTTCTGCCATCTCATTTTAAAGCTTCTTACATTATTGAACATTTTGCCCACAGAATCCTTTGATAAAGCAACTTGAGGCTTGAATTCTTTCTTCAGTCCTTTCAGCTTGAGAAACGCCAAGTATGTTTCTTCCCTTTTGGTGTCCTAACTCTGAGTCTTGGCAATTTCGTTACAATACGTTGTCTTCTCAAACTACCCTTTGAGATCTTCTGTTCAGCTCTTTTACTTCATAATTTCTTCCACTTGCTTGAGCTATTACTAATTAGAGCAAATTTCAGTCTCTTCTGACATCTACTTTGTTCTTTTGTTTCTTTCCTGTATTTTTAAAGCCCTTTTGCTTTCTTTATGTATGATATCCTTGATGTCATTCCACAGCTCATCTGATCTTCAGTCGTATTTGGCTCAATGAGTCAAATACACTTTTCAAGAGATAACTGTATTCAGGTAGGATATACTCAAGGTCATGTCACAGCTCTTTTGAATTCATTTTAATTTTCTGCAGTTCAGTTTAAACTTGCATATGAGTAACTGATGATCTGTTTCACAGACTTGTTCTGACAATGATAGTGAGCCTCTACATCATCTCTTTCCACAGATGTAGGCTGTCAGATTCTTGTGTAATCCATCTGGTGTGGTCCACACAGATAGTTGCTGTTTATGTGACTGAAAAATTATTTGCAATGAATAAGATGTTAGTCATGGAAAATTCTGTCATGTGACTCCAGTGTTATTTCTATTTCCAAGGTCGCATTCTGCAACAACTCATCCTTCTACTTTGTTTCCAACTTTTGCATTCCAAGCACTAAGAATTATCAATGCATCTTGACTGAATGCTTAACCAATTCCAGATGGAAGAGTTGGTAAAAATCTTCAATTTCTTTATCTTTGACCTTAGTGGTTGGGCTGGGCTAGTGGTTAGTGCATAAAATTAAAAACTAGTCATATTAACTAGTCTTCCTTGTAGGCACATGGATAAGATCCTATCACTGAGAGCTGTGTACTACAGGATAGATCTTGAAATGTTCTCCTTGCCAGTACATGTGATGCCAGTCCTCTTTAATTTGTCATTCTTGCCATAGCAGACCATATGACTGTCTGATTCAAAATGGCCAATACCAGTTCATTTCAGCTCACTATTGCCTAGGACATCATTCTCTAGGAGTTAGATTTCTTTCTTGACAACTTCCAAATTTCCTAGATTCATACTTCTTCTACTTCATTTACAATTGTTAATGCCCAAGATGCTTGCAATTGTTTCTTCTCATTTTGAGTCATATCACATCACTACCTGAAGGTTACTCTATTCACGTCATTAAGGTCAATTCTGCTTTGAGGAGGCAGCTTTTTCCAGTTGTTTGACCTGGAGCTCATCTTCTGGCACTGTATCAGACAACGATCTTGCTATTCATAAGGTTTTCACCAGCCAGTTTTTTTAGAAGCTGATAGCCAACACTTGCTTCCTTCTCTGTTTTATTCTGGAAGCTCTGCTGAAATCCATCCCCCATGATTCACTACATTGTTCATCACAGATTAGAGAGTAAGCACAATTAAGCCTGTGCTCACCTTGCTTATTGGGTTGTCTACCCACCCCCCAGAGATTTAAATTTAAAAAGAGACTTGGATCCTGCAGGGAGATGCTATGAGGATGGGAGAGAGTTAGATGCCAGCCATGCTTAGTTGCAGAATCTTTGATGTGGTGAAAAACAAAAATGTGAAGTGTTCACTACAGATGATCTAGTAAGGAAGGTAAGCACCATGCACACCATGCCTATGGGATAATTTGCCACTGATGATAGGTCTACTGGATTCAGCTTAAGGAGCTCTGGTAGCAGATTGGTTAAGTGCTCAGCCACTAACTGAAACTCTGGCAATCTGAACCCACTCAGTGGCTCCACGTGAGAAAGACATGGTAATCTATTCCTAAAAAATACTGCAGCCTAGAAAACTCTCTGTGGCAGATCTACTTCATCACATAGGGTCACCGTGAGTCAACACTGACCTGACAGCACTGAGAAGAGGACAGAACAGAACAGAACAGAACAGGATTCTGCCTGAAGAAGTCCTTTCATTGTTATTCTCACAGAATCTATTCGACAGCTTCAGTTTTATGTCCAATCTTACTCTCTCCTCCCAGTCTTTTACTCTGCCTTTACTTACCTAATTATCTCACGTGAGAAAGCTATTTTTACCCCAACCTCTCACTTCCTTCATCTATAAAAGCCAGCTTGCTAGTCTCCAATGTTTGTCAGGCTCCTTTTCTTCTTACTCCATTCCATGGGCACATTTTGCCAAAGGCAATACGGCAAAAGTGATTCTTTGGAGATCTGGATTTGAGGCTTGGTTCTACCAATTATTCTACCAATTATCACATGTAAAATCTTAAATAAAATGCTGGTCTTAAGTCACTTTAGCTAAAATATAGAGGTAAGTAACATTCTAAAACATAGAGGTAAGTAACAATACTGTCTCTTTTTAGGAAAAGTCAAGGAGATAAAACACGTAGAACTAAAAGAAAACCAGACCTGTGGCCACTGAGTCACTTCCAAATTACAGTGACCCACAAGACAGAGTAGAACTGCCCTGTAGGTTTCCTAAGGGGCAGCTGGAAGATTTGAACTGGTGAACTTCTGGTTAGCAGCCAAGATCTTAACCACTATACCACCAGCATTCCAAAGGACACAGAGAAGTCAGTATATAGAGCCTGGCATGGATGTGCTTAACAGGGGCTAACTAATGAGATTAATCAACAAGTTTTATTCATTTCTGGCTTAACACTAATCCGACTTCTCATGGTAAATATTTCAGTGTCTCCCCAGTCCCATCTCTCTTTCCCCTGTGCTTGAGCTAATTTTATTCCTTTCTGATTTGTTAAGAAGGAACTATTTATTATAAGTGCAGTGTTATTTCTGCATCCTCAGTCTTCCCTGATTCATTTGCTATCATTCCTAATCTAAAAGAAGAAATTAAGAAAACAGCCCTCCATTGGTGCCAAAGATAAGCCCTCTAATTTGTGGTCTCAACACTCTTTTGTCCCCGACATAATCTTAGTTGCTAATAGATAGCTTATTGCTCTCTTTCTTGCCACTGAGTTACCACTCTGCCTCCAGCCATGAACAGTACCTGTTACATTTGTGAAGCACATTACCAATTTTAAGAATGCTTTCATATCCATGCCCTATTTCATTTTTTGTAACAATAGTGTGTGGACCACAACCACTTGCATTTCAATCTACCCACAAGATTTGCTGTAAGTATCATAAGGGAATGTTAGTATGGGAAACACTACCATAACATGAGGCACCCAGTTGGGTATAATGATCCAGAAGTGGTTTCTAACACTTAACATGCACCTACATGTGAAAAGGGCAGGAAGGAAGAGGAGCAGGACTTTTCTCATCTGGGAGTTCTCTGTGGTTCTACCTCTTGATTAAAAATTCAGCCTCTTTCTAAGTGAAAGCTTCTTGTCCCCAGTCTATTGATAAGAAGGAGCTGTCCCAGGAGGAGGTGAAAAACAGGAGCTTACAGATGGTTCTGGAGAAATTTGGAAGCTATCTGCGCTCTCACTACCTTGCTATAAATCTGGTGTGTGCTCTTGGCACCAATCAAACCAGCCAGCAAGGGTCATGCCAGTGCTTCCACTTTGGAGGTCTGTCCTGAGACAAGGTTACCTTACGGAAAATGTGAGAACACTTGTAACACATGTTCAGTCCACTCAGCTGGACAGAGGCTCATTTGAGTGTCAGACCTGCATCCTACCGAAACTATAAAACTGGTTCATACATAGAGGCAGGTTGGAGTGTCTGCGAGTAGGGTCCAAATATGTACATCACATTGCTAACCGGACACTAACTGTCTTCTTGGTTGCAGCACAGAGGTCACAATGACAACCCCTGGTAAGAAGGCAATAGTGACAAGACGGGGAAATCTGGAGGAAGCTTGAGTAGCTGACACATGAATGGAGACCTAATCAAAGGTAGACAGTATGATGTCTCTGTTGTAATGTGTAGCCTTACGTACCTAGAACTAATCTCCTCTTGTTTTATTGGCAACTGGTTGCATAACATACGCTGCCTTCCTACAAAGCTTTTATCTATGTATGGAAAGGAGAAGAAATGAATTAAATAACAAGGCTGAGACCAATGCCTTAGTACAGAGCTCTGTCTCTGTCTGTCTGTGTCTCTCTCTGTCTCACACACACACGCACACATACACACAAAGGCACATACAGACTGGAGAAAGGAGTAGTAGGAATCATAATAGCTGAACTATACTAAGTATTCTCCAATTTACAACAACCCTATGACGAAGGTAATTTTTGTCTAAATTAAAAATCATTTTATAGAAGGTAAAGGTAAGGCAACATGAGGTTAAGTAACTTCTCTAAGACCACAGACGCATGAAATGACTGAGGTGAGACTGCACCCCAGGCCACCCAAATCGAGTCCATGCCCTTCACCATGACACTGAGCTGTGCCATCTTATCTGACAATATATACCAAGAACTTCGGATTTATTTTAATTATGATGATGAATAAACAAAATAAGTGCAAGTGAGGTTTTCCTCAGGATGGTCAGTGTCTAACCGCTGCTAAGAAACAAGGCAAGACGGAGGGTATTAGACATCAGTGTGCTCTCCAAAGCCCCAGCATGAGTATGCGCTCAAGAAATACTGCTTTCTCTTTCTCTGATGCACTTAATATCATCTGCTGCTACTCAGCATCTACTTACATTGGGAACAAAAAACACCTTAGCATTTCACAGAAAAGTGAAAGAAGCCCACTGTATAACATTTTGACTATTGATTTGAAGACTGATGTAGATTAGTCAAATTTGGTATTTTAACTGAGTGTGAATATTTTTAAAACTTTTTTAATGCAAGATATGAACCTTATGCAAACATTATATTTGATTGCTTACTTACCTGCCGTCTTCTGTACCATTAATTTCAAAGGCGTCTCCATTTCTGCTCCAGAACAACTTCAAACTGTGTTTTAAATGTGAGTCACATTTGCTCTCACAGTGTAATTCAAGTGTATGTGATTTGGGGACACGAGGATTCTTAGGAGAAACTCGAAGTTTTGTGGCATCTGTTTTTATCAAATAAAGACACTAGTTAGAAATACAGACCATGGCTTAGTATGCTATCAAGTGTCTGCAATTTTAATCAACCAAAACTGTCAACAAAATCATCAAATCCTCATGTGGTATTTGTCCTACTGTAATTTTCTAACATCATAAATCATTACCTTTTGCCTTTCATTTAAAGATGGGCAATTAACAAATTCTGTAGAAGGGTTAATTACAGGTAGTCCCCAGTTTACAACTGAGTTCCATTTCGACAACTTGGTCATAAGCTGGTTCTGACAGAAGATGAATGCTTCCATTTTTAGTTTTTTTTTTCCCCCAGTCTTTATGATTACTGCCTTATGTTATCAGTATCTTTATGAATTTTATCTTTATTTGTTTTTGAAGGTTGGAAACATTTCATATAAACTTGCATATGTTGTATCAGCAAATTACACACTACAACATTCTATGTAGTATGTATTACTAATGACAATATGTACAAAAAACCAGATGATTCTAAGTGTGGTCCATTGTGACTCAAATACATCCTAAATTGGGGACTACCTGTAACAGCTTGGAAACCCTGGTGGCCTAGCAATTAAGTGCTATGCCTGCTAACCAAAAGGTCGGCAGTTCAAATCCTCCAGGCCATCCTTGGAAACTATCAGGCAGTTCTACTCTGACCTACAGGGTCACTGTAAGTCAGAATAGACTTGACAGCAGTGGCTTTTGACTTTGTAATAGTTGAGCATTGCTTCCCCACTATTTCCTGAGCAAGGGAAGAAACGAATCTGTGAGCAAATAAGTAGCTGTAACAGGTGGAAGTAGTATAATTTCCCCTTGTTGTGCTTCTGGACAGAGGAGCAAACCGCTACAAAAACAAAACAAAACAAAACGAAAAGGCAGTTGCTTTTCTATTAATACTTTCATTGTTAATTCAGAAACCTGACATTAAATGGTGATGCCTGCTGCGCAGGTTAATGCTCAGTGTGAAAGTGGGGAATTGCAAGGCAAAGTCCACTGCACTGCCACACTGCAGTACCTCCGCCGGCTGGGTGGGAGCCCGCGTGCGGGGCGGGGGGCACCGCTGACTACGTCTGCATGCAGGGGTCACAGGAACCTGCACGTAGGGGGAGGTCAAGGCGGGCACTGTTGACTATGTGGGAGACTGCCTGTGGGGGGCACTGTTGACTCCGTGGGAGCCTGCACGCGGGGCGGTTGGCACTGTTGAACACATGCAGTAGACCTGCTGAATGAGCAGCAGCGCGGGATAGTATAAAATAAAAATATATTCTTGCCAGCAATGACATAAGCCCAAAGACTGGCACAAGGACTATCTTGAAAAAATATTTTCTTCATTATGATTCTTTCCAGACATAAAATCATTCCTCTGTACAGTGTAGTAAAGATAGATCTACTTTGCTCCAATGTGGCACTTAGCCGTTTTTCCACCTCTAGTTCCTCGACTACATTTTAATATCTTCTATCTACACATTGGAAATACTGGTGACATACTGGTTAAGGGCAAATCTGCTAAACAAAAGAAGTTCAGCAGTTCAAATCCACCAAGTGCTCCCTGTGAAAACTCTGTGGAACAGTTCTACTCTGCCCTGTAGGGTCACTGTGAGTCAGAATCAACTTGAAGGCAGTAGGTTTTGTTTTGTTTTGTTTTTTATCTATGTGTTACTCAAGTGACTGAACAAAGTGAAAGTGTTAGTAAAACTGATTCGGTATCCTAGACACAAAACTTGAAGACAGTATTATATTTACGGAAGTGAATTTTGAAACAGCCTAATTCTAAATTTAAAGTCAGAAATGGATTTACTAATAACAGATATCATTTAATAAGGACCTACACTATGTGCCAGGATTCTGCTAAGAAGTTCACACTCATTGTGGCATTTATAACAACTCTGTGAATAATAATATCCCCATCTTCCAGAGACAGTAACTTAAGGGTAAAATGAGGCTAAATGACAAACCTGTGGCTTCCTAATTTGTAAGAGCCTCAGTCAAGATTTGAACATACAGCTGGTAGACAGGAAAGTTCAAACCCTAATTCACTACACTATAGACTCTTATTCAACTCCATTCTTGGTATTACTGTCTTTCTATTTTTTTAAAAAAAAATGTATCTTCAATCCTTCATTGATATGATTCAAATATAGGTAGCCACTGGGTTACAGTCACCCAGCTTACAGACAACTCATACTTGCCCTTTAATATTATGCTAATTTGCCCTCACTTTAAAATGATTGAACCAAATTCTATACACACCAATTCTTTATCACAATCACCTTCACTTCCTGCACATGCATCTTTTAAACTATTGAAAAGGCTTTGAGCCATTAACCCATTGAGTCATAGCAACCTTGTACAACAGAGGAGAACTGCCCTGCCGAGTTTTCAGGGAGCGACTATTAGATTGAAGCTGCCAACTTGCATGGTTTGCAGCTGTAGCTCTTAACACTGGGCCACCAGGGCTTGTCCTAAAGCTAAATAAAATCCATATGCATCTGTTATGATGTATGCACAAATTCTTAAAGACATACTCAGGAACAAGATCTTGTTCATAACACAGGGACTGCCTGTATATTCGTTACATATAAAATGGCCCTAAGAGCAGACTGAAAGGTGATGAACTTCTCCACCTATCTGGCCATCAGCTCCCCACTCAAGAGCAGCTTTAAAGTCTGCTTTGAGCCAGCCTTTGAGCTTCACACTGTTGACACTTGAGCCTGGCTGAGTGGCTTGACCCAGACTGGGTTAGTTGGTTTTTGCTTTTTGTTTGTTTTACCCTTTTGTAGTATACATATATAAAAGCATCATCTTCACTGACTTTATGAGGACACTTTAAAATCTTTATGTGACACTCAAAAATGCAGGGAAGACATAAGGGATAAAGGGACAACCTGGGAGAATATTTATGTGCTTTAAAAATACAGTCCATGGGGTTGTCACATGGGATTACTCAGTGGACAGAAAAGGTCAAATGCTGGAAACAAAAGACAGGAAGGAAGGGAAGAAGGACAAAGGAAGAGAGAACGAAATGGAGCCCATATGATAATTTCAGCCAGCCAATATGATAATTCATGCAAATTAAAAATAAAATTACTTCTAATATCCAAGTTGGCTGTAACTGCTGTTTTTCCTTTAGCATTTTCTACCCAACAGGAGTAGGGCCCAGCATCTTCTTCCGTGGTTTTATTGATTTGTAATGTGCCATTTTTATGGATATAGTAACGCCTGCCTTCGAGGGGTTTCGCTTCATCCACCTTCTGCCTGTAGACACAGAAAGCACAAGTCAGCCTGGAGAGGGAATGCACTGTATACCCTTTTGAAAACTGGTCATTGATGTCACTTAAGCTAACCCTTCTTAGGAACTTAGCTGACATTACGAAACATTCCATAAAGGTTTGTATTTTTTTTAAAATAGGATCATAGGTGTATATTTTATCTACCCAGCAGGACTGTGGCGGGGGAAGCCTGGGTCCACATGGGCTCTTTGCTTCTGCAGGATTTCTCGTAGCAGGTAGCACCCTTTCCCATCTTTCCTCTGAGATTAATAAATACTTGCAGGTTTATTGATGGTGAACTCTTTAGTTAATGACTGCTTCAGGGTACTAAATGGAGAAGCTAGTAATTGAAAGAGATAATGAACCCTCCGAGCCCCCTGCTGTCCTGGAGAGCATTGGCATTCAGAAATATAATAGTCCAGGAAGTCTTACATGTCCCATGGACATGGATTACATTTAGCCTTATCGGCTCCACAGTCATTGTCTCTTACATTCACCCATTTTCTGAGCATTTGCTGCCACAGCTTGATTTACACTGGAAATCTCACGCAGATGACTGCTGGAGCTTAAAAATCAAAGGGCAAATTGAGGTCACAGCTCACACAGCATTTCCCAGGCCCAGGACTTGGGTGAGAAAAGTAGGGCACTAGCCTCGGATGCAAAATTGGAGGGGGTGATGAAAATGTCGGTGGCTGAGATAAATAATGGTTAATACAATATTTTTTTAATTAAAATCAGTGCCAAAACTGCACAATGAACACACTATCAGGAATCTAAATAAAGACAGCCTAAAACTTTTGCACTGGCATGACCTGTGTTTCCGTCTCCTTACCCAAACTAGGCAAACAGCTTACTAGTGTATCTGAGAGAAGAAAGCCTGAAGAATTGTAGCCTTTCCAAAACACCAGAAGCCTGAGGGCTTCAGACCTCAAGAGTTATGGCCTGGTTAAAAGCACCAGGAGCCAGGAAGCCTGGCACAAGGGCAAACCCACACAAGTGCTTCCTGGGAGCAGTTTGACCCCAGAGAAAGAAGAGCCCCTCCTCTCCACTTAAGAATTCGCTTATCTTTATCTTTGTAACCATGTGAACACCAGTTAAAAGTAAAAGGATAATTTGTGAAACTGCTATGCCAATGAAATTGCAACATGAAAATCTGTAACCTTGTAGTTGCCAACTGGAAGAAGGTATGAAAATTCCTTTGATTGCTTCTTTGAGAAAATGTATAAATAGCTATGTTTGATAATGGAATGAGGTGTGCAGCTGTTTTTTGGACTTAGTCTGACAGCGGCACCGCCGGTAATAAATCCTCTTCCTCTTAAAAGACAAAATGATGTTTAAGGTGCTTTCTGCTCTGCCGATGGAACTTGTCTTTTTCCTGCAACATAACTAATTCAACCAAGCTTTTCCAGTGAAGTAACCACTATAAAAGATGCATGTCACAATCTGTTCACACTTATTATAGCAATAATACTTTGGAAATTAAAATCAAATGGATGATGGAAATGTTCTAACTAATAAAAAACAAAATGCACTTGGAAACGTAAGCATATGTATTTGGAATTAAATACAGGTTTAGATAATAATTTATACCCAAACAGAAGAAAATAAACCCATACTTTGAATTGTCTCAGTGATCAATTCTTCGCTTCTTTGTATAAACAGAAATAGCTCTTGATATTTGCCCACATGAAAAAAATGTGGAAATGAAACCAATGTTTCCAGGAAAAATAGGCAATTACATTCGTCATCTTAACTCCTCAGAAGCAGTGAGTCCATGTAACCACCCAGTGCAGCCAGTCAAATGATGGATGAGGAAACAAAGTGGCTGCTACACCTGACATTCTCCTAGAAAACCACGTGCCAGCTTACCAGGACACTATGGCCTCAGGGGATGCAAAGAACTCGCAGTGTAGGAAAGCACTGTACCCAACCACGGCTGCATAGTTTTCTTCATCCTCAGTTTGTATCAGTGGGTGGATATCTATTTGCAAAGAACGTAA
Source organism: Heterohyrax brucei (assembly GCA_028571685.1). Lineage (NCBI taxonomy): Eukaryota > Metazoa > Chordata > Mammalia > Hyracoidea > Procaviidae > Heterohyrax > Heterohyrax brucei. Next base: position 46,479,470 of record CM053158.1, read on the forward strand.
ATACAGTTTCATGTAAGAAATAACATTTGCAAATGACGTTGTTCTACATCTCATGCACACTAATGCTGTAACAACAGAAAACCGCTTAATGGTTACACAATGCATTATATTACAAAAGCATCCCAACGTATTTCATTTTTGGAAGGCCAACATTAGTGAGAATTTAATATCCAAGTGCATAGTGAAAGGATTTTTTACTTTTCTCCATGTTTTATGTGTCAAGAATTCTGTCTGCACTTGTGAGGACAAGGTTGACTACTATCCTTCAGAAAAGCAAGAGAACAGTCTGCTTTCAGCTGTGCTTACCTACAACATCAATGTTGGCATTGGCAAGGATGGTCCCGTGGACATTCGACGCTTCACATTGGACCACAGCAGTGTCATTTGGTTGTAGGTTGGTAAAACTTATTTCCCCTGGGGATAGGATATTGGCAAGAAATGGGTGCTCTGAAAGAGATGCAAAAATGTCAGCTTGATAAAGAATAGGACATAAAATATTTACATGCTATTTGTTAAACTTGTCACACAGTATTTATATTTTAAGACCAGTTTGGGGTGAATAATAGCCCGTGAAAGCTGGTTCTTCAGAATTCTGTAGAATCCACTGTTTTTGTTGTTGTTGTTATTTCTAAACTTATTTAGCTTGTGGCTTCAATTGCTTTCATCAAATTAATGTTATTGCTAACATATCTATTGGCATCTAGGTCGCTGTCTCCCATACTCATACCCCTGAATAAGATCTCAGAGTTTCTGGTTAGCATTCAAGATCCACTGAGAAGTAACTCTCACTTCCAAAAACAAATTCACTGTTGTCAAATCCATTATGACCCACAGCCACCCTAAAGGACAGAGGAGAACTGACCCACCGGGTTTACAAGGAGTGCCTGATGCGTTTGAACTGCTGGCCTTGTGGTTAGCAGCTAAGGCCCTAACCACTGTGTCACCTGGGCCCTGAATTTCACTTTCTGTTCTGAATTTTCTTCCCGATAACGCCCAGCACAAATCATGTGGTAAACATGACCTGACCCTTCTTAATGCTCCAGTGTCATCTGCTTGTCACTGTTTTCACTTTGACACCTTTGTTTCTCTGTTTCATGTCTCCTTCCTTCTTGAATTTTCTAGTTTTATATCCTTTGTTTCAATTTTCTTTGTACACGTATCATTTATTTCCTTTTTCCAGGAGGACTAATTCCTTCTTGAGAGCAGAGGGTAAATTTTCTGTTTTTTGCTACAATATCTATCCCTCTTTGGATTCAGATCTACTTCTGGAAATATGTTTTGGAAGTGAGGAGCTCTAATATTTCCAGTGCATTTACTAAGGGATAAAGAATTCCTTTGCACATGGGCTATCTCACTGACTTCACTGAGAACCTTTAAAGAGACTATCAAGGAAGAGACATTTATAAATACTTGTTGGGCTTACTGAAAAACAGCTACAGGGGGAGGAATTGTACTGCCAATGTGTTACCTGTGCCACAGGAGAAACATGTGCCTATCTGCTTCCATAAAGGTTTACAGCCTTGGAAAACCCATGGGGCAGTTCTGGTCTATCCTGCAGGGTTTCTGTGAGTCAGAATCAACTCAACAGCTGTAGCTTTGGTTTGGGATTTTGTTATGTCTGTATCACAAGCAGAAAGATGATGCCCCTATACCCCAAAGAAGATCCATACCTTAATCCCAAGAACCTGTGTTTCTGTTTCTTTACCTAGCGAAAGAGACTTTGTAAGTACAATGAAGGACACTGAGATGGGATGATCATTCAGATAAATCTAATTTAATCCCATCGGTCCTTAAATTCACATAGCCTTTCTTTACTTGCTATAGTCAGAGGGAGGCATGAGTATGGAAGAATTTCAGAAAGATGTAATGTTGCTGGCTTTGAAGATATATGAGGGAGCCAGGAGCCTCTAGAAGCTGGAAAACCAAGGAAGCGGATTCTTTTTTATACCTCCCAGAAATCCCTGGTAATCCCTGCTGCTTTGATTGGGTCCTCCAAAAGCATGGCCTAGTTGGCTAGGCCATGATTCCCAGTATTACGTGACTGTCTATCATTTTGTCATCTGATGCAATTTTCCTGCATGTTGGAAATTCTACCTCTATAAGGTTAATGAGGTGGGATTAGTGGCAGGACTCAATCTATAAGATTAGGTTGTACCTTAAGACATTCTCTTTTGAGATATAAAAGGGAAAAATGAATGGTGGTAGGAGGGGACATCACACCATCATGAGACAAGAGCCAGGTAAAAAGCACATCCTTTTTTACCTGGGTCCCTACACTGAGAAGCTCCTTGACTAGAGGAAGATTGATGACAAGGAACTTCCTCCTGAGCTAACAGGGAGAAAGCTTTCCTCTGGAAGTGACACTGTGAATTTGGATGTCTACTATACTGTGAGAGAACAAATTTCGGTTGGTTCAAGTCATTCATTTGTGGTATTTCTGTTCCAGCTGCATTACATAACTAAGACATCTGACAACACCTTGATTTTAGCCCTAGGTGCCCTGTGTCAGACATGTAACCTATGTTGTGGTTGTTAGGTGCTGAGGAGTTTGCTCTGACTCACAGTGCTGCCACGTGCAACAAAGTGAAATAGTGCCCATGCCTGCACATTCTCAAGATCATTGTACTTGAGGAATAATTGCATCCTGTAGAACTAGAATAATAAATTTTGTCATTTTGAGTCACAAAATTTGTGATTGTTGCAGTAACAATAGAAAACCAGCAGAATCTTTAGGACAGTTTATTACTTATCTCTTAAGAATTGATAAGATGAATAATAACTCTTTCTAGTGCTTTATTACTCTAACTTGTAGGGTCGCTATGAGTCAGACCTGACTTGACGGCAGTGGGTTAGGGCTTTCAGTCCCTTATGGCTGAACTCTTAGAAACTGACTGAAAGGACTGAGGGTCTGAACTGACTCTTCACTCTTAGCTGGCAGGCCCAGAGTTCCGTGCCCTGTAGCATAAACTCCATTATCCCTTTATTTCTCCTTATCACATCTGCCCCAATAACAAGCTCTGCATCAACACAGTCCAAACACAAAACCGAAACCTGTTGTCATTAAGTCAATACAAGGCATCGGGGCTCTGCAGGACACCCTGCCCCTTGGGGATTCCAAGGCTGCCGTCTTTATGGAAGCAAACTGTCACATCTTTCTCCCTCTGAGCAGCTAGTGGCTTCCAACAGCTGACCTTTGTGCTACCTGTTGGGCACTCAGCCACTGCATCATCAGGGCTTCTTTAGTGTACCGCCAAAAGAAGAAATACGACTACAACCTCAAGTTTGAAATACAAAGGAAATAAACATTGCTCAAAGCTGCCTCTGGGTCAGGTGTGGAAACGGCAGAATAACGCTACAAACCAGCCAACAGCCTGAGGAGTGCCCCAGGGTTTAAGAAATCCAGGTTCTTGACCAGTATCTACCGCAAACCTTCTGGTCCTGATGCAATTCATGAATTCGTTGTCAGTTTGGGCTTTTGGTTAGCTCAGTAGAAAAGAATGTGAAAATCAGTGGGAAAAATTCCAGCTGCAGAATTAATCATTTTGGGGTTCACTTCCAGCTCGAAATTTACTCAGTTTGTGTTTCCAGATAAGTCACCTAAGATCTCTAAGTCTTGGTTACATCTAGAAACTAGAGAATAATAAGATCAATTTGGGAGGGTTGCCATGGGGTTTAGAAATACTGGGAGCAATGAATGTGAAGTACGTTAGACCTATAAAAAATTAGAGCGAACCAATTTAATTTTGAGATGTTACCATATAAAGGGTATATAATTGGTAAAACTGTAAACTCAGAGTTCAGATCCTCTAGTCGGCCCATAGTCATAAAATATCCCAACGTATGAATGACTACGGCCCTTTACAGGGAAGCCCGGTGTATTAGTTTTCTAAGTGTAATGTAAGGAAATACTATAAAGCGGTGACTTGTAAGAACAGAAATGTATTGGCTCATAGTTCTGGAGGCTAGGAATCTGAATTGAGAGCTACAGCAGGACTGCGTTCTCTGTCAGCCCTCCCTTGTCTCTTCCAGCTTCTGATTGTTGTTGTCAGGTGCCGCCGAGTCAGGTCTGACTCACAGCAGTCCTGTGTGCAAGAGAACAAACACTGCTCACTTTGGCCCCATTTCCACAGAACTGTTTTCACGCATGAGTCCACTGTCGCAGCCACTGTGTCAGTTCATCGCCTCCAGGGTCGTCCTCTTGTCTGCCGATTCTCTACTTCACCAAGTATGATGCTTTTCTCCAAAGACTGGTCCCTCCTGATAACATGTCCAAAGTATGTGAGATAAAGTCTTGCCACCCTGACTTCTAAGGAGCATTTTGGCTGCACTTCTTTCAAGATACGTTTGTTCACTCTTTAGGTAGCCTGTGGTATGTTCAATTAGTCCTCGCCAACAGCACAATTTACAGACATTGGTTCTTCTCGGTCTTCCTGACTCACTGTCCATCTTTTGCATGCATATGAGGCAACTGAAAACACCACAGCTCAGATCAGGTGCACCTTAGTCTTCAAGGTGACATCTTCACTTATGACTATTTGAAAGAGGGCTTTTTATGCCCTTTGATTTCCTGATTGTTACTTCCATGGGTGTTCATTGTGAACCCAAGCAAAATTAAATCTGTGACAACTTTAATCTTTCCTCCACTTATCTTGAAGTTGCTTATTGGACTAGTTGGGAGGATTTTTGTTTTCTTGATGTTGAAGCATAATCCATACTAAAGGATGTGGCCTTTGCTGTTCACCAGTAAGTGCTTCAAGTCTTCACTGTAAGCAAGGATGTGTCATCATAATGCAAGCTGTTCAGAGGTCTTCCTCCAATACTGAAGCCCCATTCTTCTGGGGCATCTAGTCTGGCTTCTCAGGTTATTTCCTTAGCAGACAGGCTGAAAAAACATGACAAAAGGATACAACAAAGTCTGCGTGTCTTTGCTGACTTGAAACCAGGCAGTAGCCCCTTGTTCTGTGTGAATAACTGTCTCTTAATCTAGCTACAGATTCCCTCCGAGCACATTCCAGTGTTCTAGAATGCCCATGCCTATTCCCCTTACTGCCTTCTACAGCCCCACATAGTCCTCAGCATTCTCCAGTTTATAGATACATCTTCACATGGCTGTCTTCCCTGTGTGTGAATGTGTATGTTTCCTTCTTTTGTACGGACAGACTTCTGAAAGGAATGGGATCCACCTTACTGTAGGATGATGTGGTCTTAACTTTCCTGGTGTTAACACCTTTAAAGACCCTACTCCCCCAAACAAGGTCATTTCCATGAGTACCTGAGTTTAGGATTTCAACATAACTTTGGGATGTTGGGTAGGCATGGGCACAATTTAATTCAAAACAGCAAGACAGCTGCAATTAGGGTCTATAAAGAAAGAGCACTAACCTTGGATTGCAAAGAAATGGATTTGGCTTCTACGTCTACCATTATTTAGCTGTGCTATCTTCCATGGGAACCCTAGTTGTGCAACAGTTAAGAGCTTGGCTGTTGACCAAAAGATCAGTAGTTCAAATCCACCAGCTGCTCCTTAGAAAATCTCTGGGGCCATTCTACTCTGTTCTATAGAGTCCCTAGGAGTCAGAATCAACCAAGAGGAACATGTTTGTTTGCTTTTATTTATTTCTTTTTAAGCCTTCCATAAGTCAATTTTCTGCCTTGCCCTCCTTGTCCATCAACAAATCTGCTGGATCCACTTCTGGAGTAAACCCAGAATAACCACTTCTATAACTATCCCAGCACTCAGCATCATTCTGCATCTTTCAGGAAGCCTCCTGACTATTTTCTGCTTTCATTCTAGCCTTACTTACAGTCAACTCTTCATGCAGAGGCCGAAAGAATCCTCTTTTAAAATGTAACAGACATCATGTCATTCTTCTGCTCGAAAACCTTCAGAGGCTGCCAATCTCATTCACAAATGAAATTCAAAGACTATACCTGCACTGCCACAAATACATATGGTCTATTCCATTTTCTTCTTCGCTGACCTCATCTCCGAGCACTTAGCCCTCCTCATTCACTGCATCTCCACTGCACCCACCTCCTTGCTTTTCCTCAATCACATCAGACTCACCTGGAGTCTTTGCACTCGTTCTAATCTCTCCATTTTGCTCTGTCATGAATATTTGCAAGGCTGGCCTCCTTCACACTCCCTTCATGTTTCTACTGAAACATATGTTACTAGAGAGCCTCACTATTATTATCTTAAACTAAAATAGTAAGCCTCGGTCTTGAACCACTGTCATATTATACCCCCTACATCATGGACAGTCAGGAGAACAGACAAGTCTGTTTCAGGAGGAGGGCAGTCAGAGTACTTCTTAGAAAGCAGGATGACAAGACTTGGTACTTTGGGCACATCATCGGCAGGAACCAGCCCCTGAGAACATCATGCTTGGTGAAACAGAAATCAGTGAAAAAGAGGAAGACCTAAACAAAATGGATTGAAACAGTAGCTTAGCAATGGGCTCGGGTATAACAGTGACTGTAAATATAATGCAGGACCAGGCAGTGTTTATTGTGGGTTTTATTTTATATTTACTTGCGTGTGTGTGTGTGTGTGTGTATGTGTGTGTATGTCTGTGATTCAAAGCCATTTCATAAAGCGCCAAACATTCTTCAAATGTAGAATGTTACTAACTATAGGTCCTCACAGAATCAGCATTCTTTATTAAAGCACACTGGTAATTTTTATAAACATCAGTTTTATTTCCCTCTGATCTTCCTAAGGAGCCTCATGGCATAGTGGTTAGGCATATGGCTGCCAGCTAAACGGAATGGAGTTCAAGTCCACCAGCTGCTCCTTGGAAACGCTATGGGGCAGTTCTGCTCTGTCCTGTAGTGTCGCTGTAAGATAGAATTGATTCAAAGGCACAAGATGATCCCCCTAAAGCCTCATTTTTCAAATCTTCCTCTGTTCTCTGAAGACGTGAGGATAACTTTCAAAATTGAAGATACCGATAACGAAAGCCAAAATTTCCTGAGTGCTTGCTATGTGAAAACAATAACAACAAACAATATTTTGGGAATGCTATCCATGAGTCGGATCCGACTTGACAGCACTTGGCTAGCATCTGTGTGGCAGTCCCTGGGCTGAGCACTCTTTGTGTACTGCTTCCTCTAATTCATATAAAAAGTCTTGTCAGTTGCCAAGTGCCGTCGAGTCGAGTAGGTGTTACTTTTATCCTCAATTTTCTGATGAAAAGGGAAGTGGTATGAGGTTCAGTAATATCTCTAGTCATAGAGCTAGCAAATGGTAGAGACCAAATGCAGTGATAGGCAGTCCCACCTATCCATGGTGCTTTAATAAACAAGGCGCTGTCCTAGGCGGTTTGCCATATCTATTTGATTCAATTGCAACTATTATTCTCATTTTACAGTTGAAAAACTATGGTATGAGGAGACTCACTGAACAGTTCAAGACCATACAGTTAGGAAGGTGCACAATCCAGATGGGGCCCAAAGTCTGTGGGCCACCAAGAGGTCCATTCTTGGCAGGCATGGACCGTGGACAAGAGAGCAAATGAAAGCTACGTACATGTGTCTCAAAACTGTAAACACTCTAAACCAGGTCAAGCGATTAACAAACAATATGTGCGTTATCCTCTTACTTTAAGAAATGCATAAAAAAATCACTTGAGCACTAACTTGAAATGTAGTGGTGCAAATGTAAGTGACTGACTAGTAGCTGAAAGATCTGTGGTTCAAACTCAGCCAGAAGCAGTTTGGGAGACGGACCCGACAACCTGCTCTGCAAAGGTCAAGCTGTCAAAACCCTATGGAGCACAGTTCTGTTATACACACACAAGGTGACCATAGGTTGGAAGTAATTTGAGGGCAATTAACAACCACCACCTTAATAAATACATTAAAAATGACCTAAGCTTTAAGTTCCTGTTGAGCATTTCTGGAGTCTGTGGAGCTCTATGGCAGGAAACAGTGGAGAGGAGGCAGCAGCCCTCGGCACTAGCCCATCCCTGCCTTTCCGTCACCAGCCACGTGGAGCAGGCCCGGATGAGCAAAGTGCACTAGGAAGCAGCAGGTCTTGGATGGCTTTGGAACGGGCAGGGAAAGGAAGTGTACAGGTCCATGTTTGGCATGTCCCTTTGGTCCTGTGGATTTCTTTAATCATAGAATCAGTGGATTTTTCCCACCACGGGATCAGGAATGGCCAAGGGTAGCTGCAGCAGATCTCCGTGTGGCAAAGTTTGGGAAAGGGTCACTGTGGCCAGGGTCACTATTGCCTGGGTCCAGAGAGGTTCCTCCCTCCAACCTGACTCTGAACCACTAGGTTACTTTACCCATTTCTCATCATGGAACAAAAGCAGTTGGCTTTCCTCTTTGCTGCATTCTTTTCCAGTCCATTGTTTATGTTTTCTTAAATAATTTTTATTATTACCTAGGCAGTACAGACATTATTTAATGAGTTTTCCATGAATATCAAGTCTCAACAATGATTTTACATTAGGGGGAAAAAAACAAAAAAACGAAACCCACTGTCATTGAGTCCAACTCATCATGACCCTAGAGGTCAGAGTAGAACTGCCCCATAGAGTTTCCAAGGAGCACCTGTCAGATTTCAACTGCCAACCTTTTGGTTAGCAGATGTAGCACTTAATCCATTGTGCCATCAGGGTTTCTGTAATATTACTTAGGCACAGATAATTTCCATTTCTCTGAGTCTCACATTATAATCAGTTTTGTCACTTACTGCTATTAGGGTCACCATTCACTGTCCACTTGATAGTAGGTTGAGGTTCTCCATCAGCCTCACATATCAAGATACCACTGCTCCCAGTGCTAAACACTTCACTCTGAGGTTTCTTTGTCCAGCGAGGAGGCTCTGCGAATAAAATGAATGGTTCATCAGTTACTTTCTTTGTATTTAAAGGTCCAAAATTTGTATAGCCTGTACTTCTACTATACACCAGCAGATGGCAGTCACCATCAAGTGTTTCAAAAGCCCTTTTTTTGATAAGATTGCTCTGCCACAGAAGGTGGGCGTTTTTCGCGTTGTATGGTGGGCATGCCTGTGTGGTATGTGTTTGTGCGTATGTTGGGTCTTAGTATGTATGAAATCAACATACTAAAAATAGTTACCTGCAACCACTTTTCTGAGCTACACAAATACCCGTCTCTGGAACAGAAAATGAAGGAGTAAGCAGATGGTAAGTTTCTTTAGTTGTGACTATATCTCATTTTGAAGCTACAGCTTTACCATCTAAAATGATCAATATTTAGTAAATATATGTTGAGAGAAGCCCTGGCAGAGTAGTGTGTAAGAGCTTGGCTACTAACCAAAAGGTCAGCAGTCTGAATCCACCAGCCCCTCCTTGGAAACCCTACGGAGCAGCTCTACTCTGTCCTACAGGGTCAAATCTCCAGCAGTAAGTTTGTTGTTTTGTTTTTCTATATTTGGAGAATTATTTTATTATTGTTAATAGAAGTTAAAAAGTGTGCACTAATTTTAAATATTTCTCAATAATGACTTTTTTTGGTATCTGCATATTTACCTATTTATCTAATACATTTGGAAAATGTCATTTCCTAGATATTTTATTTCTGGAAAGGAGAAAGGGGACACACAAATGTAACAGCTTCTCTCCCTGAAAACAATGGAGGAAAAGCTACATTTAAATTACTTGACTCTTCCCCTGCCCTTACACTCCAGTATTATATTCTAAGTGGTGTTCCAGAACAAAATGAGACATTTTTCTTTCAGTGCAAACATTACTGTCATGTTTTGTCACCTTAAGTATATTACTATGTCAGCAGTGAATAAAAGATTGAGATTAAAGTGTGGATGGTTTGGAAGATTTGATTTCAGAGAAAATTGCATAATACCTGCAGGTAGTAATTCCCAAGTGGTGCTTGGTTATTTCCCCCTAGACATTTTTGCATTTTCACGTTTAGTCAAAAAGGAAAGTCTCTGAAGATATGGCTATGTGTAAAGTGAAAAAATTTCCATTTACATTTTTAAAGGAAAGGAGGAAAAAAGAGATTAGGTGAAAAGAAAACGCCAATAAATTTACCAGAAGACATGCAAGTTCAAGTCCAAGCAAGATAAGTACCTTTGTAATTATTCCACAGGATTTGCACTTGTCAAATCCCAAATTAAATATCTGCATTTGTAATCTATACACTCTGTAAATATTTGCCCATTTACTTTAAAATGCCATAATCCACAGGATAAACTGCATAGCATTTTCCGAGGTGAAGGTTTTTGTTGTTCTTGTTGTTGCTGTGTTTTGTCTTGTTTTGGTGTGTGCATGATTTTGTTGCTGTCATTAACTGTGTTTCTGTGTTTTTATACAACCACAGTAAAATTAAATGTTTGTAAGTTTTAAAGTTCAATTAATGTGGAAATGATCATACTTCTAGTAGAAAACAAAGATTACCACTTAATAACAGGCTTGCTGCTAGTGCAATACTTCTCTAATCTATGGTAGAGTTTCATTGGTTCTGACTTAGGTTAAATACTACTTTTTTAAAATTTTTCATTATTGTTGCCTTTTCTTACTAGTAGCTTTATAAAACTGACAGTGTTTTGAACAGTGAGTCATAAAACTGAACATCTGCAAATGATAACACCAGCAAATTACATGCCGCAACATGTTACTAACGATAACACATACCAAAAAAAAAAAAAAAAAAAAAGACTGCTGTAAGTAAGTGTGACTAGCTGTAACTAGCCTATGTTGTAATTTGGGAGCTACCTGTACTTATTGATGCTTTCAGAGCATGGGAAAATAAGCATCTTGCAGTGATGATGTTTTTCTGTATCTGCATACAAAAGAAAATCAAGATTTCTATTTCCAGTCTCATCCTACAAGCTTTATCCATTCCTTCACATCTACATTAAGATTTGATGTTGTTGAGCTAAAAAAGGATTCATGCATCTTTTCATCTAACTTCTTCACTTTACAAATAAGAACATAGAGCTTTGAATAAGTAGCATCTGTCTTGCCCAATGTCACCAGTAAGAGAAACCTCATTTCCTGTTCTCGCCATTGCTGGGATCTGAGTGGTACGTGGCTCTTAAGTCAGTGTGTCCTTCTTTCTTTCTGTAGCATTGCCAGGTCACTGATTTAGGCTACAGACAGATGCCAAGGCTTACCACATTCACTGACTTTTTTGGTTCCCCCAGAATTCATCAACTGACCCAAGAACCTTTGAGATTTCATGAGGAATCATTGCTAAACTTTAACCCTGCTTCATAAGCTTTTTCTCTAAGTGCTTGAATCTTTAGTATTATTCTGCTCGACCTGTTAATTCTGTACATGTAAGTTGGACTGGACTCAATGTAAACTTTGCCATGCAGCTTGACAGGGATTTCAAGCCCGGCTTGCTTAGAAACATCATCTTCTTGAGTCTCCTAAATCAGTGCACTCCCTTCTAGCCCAGACTGGGACTCTCATGGTTTGACTCCGTGGTGACAGACAGCGGACCAGGGATCTCTGAGTGCCAGGGCAGAACCTTACTCTTCTTGTGTCTCATCCATTGACACATCGCGTAATACACAATCAACACATATTAAGTGATTTTGAATTGAATTGTATATAATGAGCAAATCTGTAAGAATGACAAAGGTATAGAGAACAAAGAAGGGAACTCAGTTGCAAGGAAATCATTGTCTTCTAGTCTCATTCTGATAATTTCACACCTTTATTGACAGATTAGCTAATTGCTAATGTGATTAGCTAACGTGATTATTATGTGGGCGGTGGTGGTTCAGTGGTAGAATTCTTGCTTTCCATGTAAAGCCTCAGCTTCGGTTCTTAGCCAAGGCGCGCCATGAGCAGCCAGTACCTGTCAGGGGCTGGCTGTTACCGTGCTGCCAAACTGGTTTCACACAGTTTCTAGATTAAGACAAGCTAAGAAGAAAGGTTGGGTGATGTACTTCGCAAAAGCAGCCAGTGAAAATCATCTGACATCTGACAACTAAGTTTGCAAATTCACTCTAGAAAAAGTGCTACATACCTCTTTGCTAAATGTCACCATGGTAACCTTCAAAGTACTCCCATTGGGAAGCTGTGCACCCGTGCCAGTGCCCAGTTCACCCTTCAAAGCAGTTTTGGAACTCTTTTTATGGAATGGCCATCAGAACTATTGTCATATTACCCTTGAGGTCCTGAATGTCATCAAAATGTCTTCCTTTCGATATTTCTTTTCTCTTCAGGTGAAAACAGAAGTTGGGGGCTAGATTGAGGAGGGGAGGTTCCAATACAGTTATTTGTTTACTGGCTAAAAGCTCCCTCACAGACAACTACACAGTTAAGTTTGTGAACTTGCCACCTTGCCACCGTGGGCAATGGCCATTCCAGAAAGAGTTCCAAAATTGCTTTGAAATATGGACTAGGCACTGGCATCAGTGTATAGCTTCCCAAGGAAGTACTCTGAAGGTGGCCACAGTGATACTCAGCAGTGAGGAAGGTAGCACTCAGAACACCTAAGCTTGTGGACTCAATTGTCTGACCCGTGCGCATCAAAACGGCTCTGGGTGTTCTGACGCAGGCCTGGGCGCAGTTCCGTTCCCTTGTGCAGTGGTTGTCATGAGCGGAGGGCTGATGCAAGGGGTGCTAACAACAACAACTCCATTCACTGAAGAAACCATGGCAGAGCCTAGGAACAGGAGCTAAGGGACAGGAAATTTTGGTAGATAAGATGTACGGTGCCGGCAAGCAGGAGCAGAGAAAACACAAAAGTGCTCCAGAGCTCAGACCATGCAAGTCTATTCCTGAAAGGTTAAGATCTAATTAAGAGGATGTGAAAAAAAATTAAAAATTAAAAAAAAAGCTCAAGAGAGCATAAAGAATGATTAAAACTAAAAATTAATGAATGTAAACATCATTATCAAATCCCATTTTCTTACCTATTATTTTAAGGTACTTCACTGTCATATCAAATAAAAAAATAAAAAAATAGAAAATTGCCTCTGTTGAAATTTTGCCCAATTTTTCATAAGTGTAATTTTTTTTAAAAAGTTGATAAATTTCTTTAATGCTGCTGAAAACTGAGATGCAAATGTCTGAACATTAATAATATAATAAGCTAATTAGGGATGCTTATCACTAGAAGAAAAACAAAACAGAAAATGCAGTGGTTATTTTCTTAGTAAAATTGTTTTAGCACAGATTCAATAGAATAATTATACTCTAATAAATTTTTCAAAAGTGTTAGGTTCATCAGTCTTGGGTTTAGCTGTATTTTTTTGGGAACAGATTGGTTATTTGAAAATGAACCTTTCTTAAGTATATCAGTGATTGTATTGCATTTTAGTTCATGACCCCAAACCACACTCTGACTCATAGCAGCCCTACAGGAGAGCCCACAAATACCAATCTTTTTATTAGCAGCTCAGCATTTTTTTTTTTTTTTAAAGCTCTTAATCACTACAACACCATGGCACTGCCAGGCTTCTTTTTTTACAACATCCTTTTTAAAAAGCAAAACAACTATGAATTATGTCATGGATAAATAAACACAGCAGCCCTGGTGGCACCGTGCTTGAGAGCTACAGTGAGCTATGGCTATTGACCAAAAAGTCAGCAGTTCAAATCATCCAGCTGTTCCTTGGAAACCCTATGGGACAGTTCTACTTTGTTCTATAAGGTCACTACAAGTTGGAATTGACTCAATGGCAATGGATTTTGTTTGGGGGTTAATTATATATAACGAGATTTCTATTGGTGTTATTAAAATTCAAAAGTCTTTAGAATACTTTAGATACCGTTCTACTACATTCATTTTTACTGAATATGTACTCATTTATGCCAAGGATACATAGTATATATACTGTTTATGAAGACATCTGGCTATTTTTGTTTATAAATATTATAAAAACCAAGAAACCAAATCCATTGCTGTCAAGTCAATTTGCACTCATAGAGACCCTATAGGAGACAGTACAACTGCCCAGTAGGGTTTATAAAGACTGACTGGTAGAACTGAACTGCTCACCTATTGGTTAGCTGTCAAGCAGGGCTCCCTAGTCATTGCAAACACATTTTGTTGAAATATTTACAGTGTTGCAGCTTAAACTGTGAGTTCACAGAATGTGCTTGTGGTTAGTAATAAAGAAGAAATATCACATGTGGAGAGACTCCAACACACTCCATCAGTCCGTGCTTTGATTTAAGCTAACAAGTTTTCAGAGTGGACTGGATTTTCAAAATACACAACAGCACTACTTTTTTCTCATATGGATAATCTTATTATTTAATTTGTGTTTCTAAATTTGAAAGAAGGTGCAGAAAGGCAGAAGAAAATTGAATAAATGTGAACTCATCCATCCAGATGATTAATGAGGGCTGTGTTTACTGCTTTCACCCTTACAGAAAATAAGAGACTCCTTGAGTTCAGTTTGATTCTTACCTCCTAAAACTTACAAGTGAGGGCACATTTAGTAGTTTTTTCACTAAGATGGGAGGACTAATGTTTCTCATGAAAACATCATTTGCATCTCAATGGTGCTATTAGCAGTTTTATGAATAGTGAGGACAATTTGTTCAGGACACCTCTATTCCTTTGGAGTCCTAAAGTCAACATTTTAAATTGCATAATTAATTTTACATCTTTGATTCCTCCCCCACTCCCCCCAACCCCCATTTTCTTTTTTGCAACTCTTGCAATTCTTTTGAAAGCTTCGGTCTTAGAGTCAAGAAAACCGGAGCCAGAATGTTAAAATATTCAGCAACCATAGCAATGCTCCAGCCATCTGGAAAGATTTCTAAGAGTCAGCAACTTGGACTTGAAGCAGCAAACAATTAATCTGGTTTGTGGGCATGCGTGTGAGAGTGGGATTTAGGGGAGGAGGACTGAATAGAAGAGCACCCATGTTGCCTGTGTGCCCAAATTACACACAACCGTCAACTGATGACTAAAAATGTAGACAGATCTCTCCAACTCTTCCTCTGGCCTTCCTTGTGAATAATTTAGTTCCAGTGAAATATACAACAGTTGGCAGATGTTGATATTAACACATAATTTGGGGCACCTTATATATGGTCTGCAAGGAGAATGATACTCTCTGGGTTTTCTACTCTTCATACCTTAGCCAATGACAGGCTTGACAGTGAAGTCTCAGAAACAGTGTTACTCTACAGTGTTACTTTAAACAGTGGCAGGACTAAAGCACTTATCCTAATATTTACTTGTGAATGGAATTTGTGTTTGTCTTTTTGTCCTTTTCTATTAACTAAAGCAATCACCATTCCTTGTGCAAATTAAAGCATTAAGAGGGGAGCTTTACCAGAAAATAGATGGGAGCCCCAGGGCACTGGTTTACTAAATGGTAGCCTTAAAGAGGCAGCTCCTTTCAATAGTTAAGCCTACACAGCACTAAAGTACAAATGCAGTAATCATTCTTTTAATTTGATCAATACAGTCAACCGAAAGATACAATTAAATTTACAGAAAACATGATTAGGCTTGTAGAAGAGACTGACTCAGTCAAATTCACCTCTGAAGCACTTCCCTTGGGAAGCTATGCACCGACATCAGTACCTAGTCCACCCTTCAAAGCAATTTTGGAACTCTTTTTTGGAATGGCCATCGCACACGTGACACAGTGGCAATTTCGCGAACTTAATTGTCAAGTTGTCTGTGAGAGAATTTTTAGCCAGGAAACACATAACTGTATTGGAACCCCCCTCCGTACTCACCTGACCTGGCTCCAATGACTTTTTTCTTTACAGGAAGATAAAGGAAATACTGAAAGGAAGATATTGTGATGACCTTCAGGACATCAAGCATAATACTGCAACTTGTCTGATGGCTATTCCAGAAAAAAGAGTTCCCAAATTGCTGGCATCAGTGCATAGCTTTCCAAGGGGAGTCCTTTGAAGGGGACAGCAGTGATGAAGTAGGCAGCATTTTCCCTAGGGCGAGTTCGCAAACTTAATTGACAGTCCTCGTATATACTTTAGAAAACCTAGTGCATATACAAATTCTTTTAATCTAAGAAAAAATAAAGCAGCGTGGAGGAAGTACCTTCTACTGTAACACGAAAATCATGAAAGGCTGCTCCCAAAAAATTGTTGGCTGTGCAGCGGTAAATTCCTTTGTCGTGGTAGGAAACATTCTCTATCTTCAATGTCAAGTTGGAATTTTCTTTTGTCACTCTTCCCATTGGTAAATCACCACCCAGCCTGTCCCATTCAACCTGTGGAGTTGGCCTGCAGATAAATTAAAATAAATAAATAAATAAATTTTTTGTTTCCCCCAAAGTCGAGAATAAAATGTAAGGAATTATCGGGACCCATTCTTTATTGAGTTGCTTTTGCGCATGTGTGTGGTGTTCCACTAAAACTAGGATCCTGGTTGGAGTACATCACTACCCATGGTGATCTTTGGGGCTGCATCAAGTCTCTGTCACTATGAAGTCCTTTGATGTTCTGCTTCCTCCAAAATCTTCGGAGGCCCCGCTATGAGAGGTCTAACTAAACGTTAAGCGCTGAATAGGTGTAACTGGATGAAGGATGGATAATTGACGGCTGCTATGCATCAAATTGTGCCCCCTGAAGTGCTGAAATTCTAACCTTGCACTTGTAAATACGAACTTGTTTGGAAATATGGTTTGATTTCACTATATTAGTAAGGTTATATCAGTGTAGAATCAGTCCAAAACCTAATCATTTTGAGCTATCAAAATAGAAGGATAGACACAGGAGGAAAGACAGACACCAAGGAATGCCAGGAAAAGGTATGCACTGCCAGCGATCCCAAGCAGACATCAAAAATTAGGAGAGAGGTTCCCAGGTGGCATAGACACATCCGAGTCTTTTATTTAGAATTCCAGCCTCCAAAACTGTGTGAAATTTTGTTTCTATTCTTTAAAGCTACCCACTTGTGGTATTCCTATTGCAACAGAGCCCTTAGAAACAACATTACAAGGTATTTGTTTAAGTGTGAAAATCTCTCTGCAAGTGGTCTGATGGAGGTACAAATAGCAGCCCTCTTCCATATATGAGTCTGAAAAATCTACAGTGAAGTAGGATAAACCAGTAAAGAGGAGACAATAATAGCCTTTTAACCCTAATGAAACTGATATTAAAGAATTTGGCTTTGGTGGGAGAGCCAAATATGCTGGTCAGACCTAGGAACAGCCCATTCTAGGGCATGTTAGGGTCTGCAGGACAGACCCTGCACCAAGGTTGCTCTCTTGCTCTGGTGGGGAAGACAAGGAAGGAGTGGGCAATCAAATGGCTCTTGCTTAAGGCTTTGACACAGCAGATCACCTGATCAAAACAAACAAGAACCAAAAAAATAAATCTTAAAATTTGTATACACCAACAAAATCACTTTGTCTGCCTTAGAGGAGAAGACAGTAAAATTAAGCCAGAAGGATTTAAATTCTTTCCCCTGGAATTCAGACAATGAAGAATTGATATCCTCTGTGACTCCTGTGGAAACCTTGGTGGCCTAATGGTTAAGAGTTACACCTACTCACCAAAAGGGTGGCAGTTCCAATCCACCAAGTGCACCTTAGAAACTCAAGGGGCAGGTCTACTCTGTCCTGTGGGGTCACTGTGCATCAGAATCGACCCAACGGCAATGAGTTTGTTTTGTTTTGGCTCTGATTTTTATGATTCATGAGATTACAAATTATGTAGAAAACAAACTGATGTATGATTTTCTTTTACAAATCGGGCTCTATGAGTGAGTGGAAAGCAGCTTGATTTTCTTATTTTCATTGCTTATACTTTTTCTTCCTAACTATATTATGCTAATTACTTTCTTCCGTTTTTAACATTAATTGTTGTAAGTTATTGAATATGTGCTAAAGATACGCATTACTAGCATCCTCTGAAGCTACAAGAAGTTAATTTGCTAAGATCACTGGGGTAATAAATGACTTCTTAGAAGCAATCTGTTCTTGTGTAGTGTGTGTGTGTGTGTGTGTGTGTGTGTGTGTGTGTGTGTGTGTGTGTGTGATGAATATAAAGGTAATGAAACACTTGGCATTTCTACAATCTTCACATGTATATTTCAGTGACATTAATTACATTTCTGTTCAGGATGTTGTTCAGCCAAGCCAAGTGCCATCGAGTCGATCGTTCAACAATCAGCATTAACCACTCCTCAACTTTGCTATCAGTCTTAATAGAAACTCAGTACACTGTAAACATTGTATCTTCCTTTCCTCTTCTCTCACATCCATCCCTGGTAACCACACATAAACTTTGATCTCTATATCCTTGCCTGTTCCATGGAACTAGGATCAGAGTCATCTATTATATTTGTGTTCCTTCCATCTATATCTTTCTTAACAGTTATTCTTGGAACACATGCTTGAGAGTCAAATCATTGGTTAGTTACTATCTAAGAAGTAGTTAAAAACTAAACAATTATCTCAAACTGTGCTATCATTTCAAATTATTTGCATAAATGGGCAATAGTTAAAATAACTAATATGCAAAAAATATTGGAGGTCAAGATGAAAGCCTTTTAATTTACACACGTCTACTTTTGGGGAAGAAATTTGTATCTCATTTGCTCTCTGCTCATACTTCAAGACTTACCTATTTACTGATCTGGAGTTACTATATTGTACTAGGCTTAGAGCACATCACACGTCATTGTTGCTATTGCTGCTTGCTATGGAGTAGATTCCTGCTCATGTTGACCCCATATACTACAGAGTAGAACTGCATCATGGGGTTTTACTGGCTGTGTAATCTTAATGGAAGCAGATCATCTCCGTTTTTCACAGAGCCACTAGTGGATTCAAACTACCAAGCTTCAAGTTAGCAGTGATCAAAAGCTGCACCACTTAGGGCTCCTATGGCACACTTAAGTAGCCAATGGGGTTGATTGCCAGCCATGCAGCTATGAGTATACGTTAGCAGTTGGCTTTCTGAGCACACCATACAACAGTGTACAGAGTCTAAGTCTCCTAACTGCTTTTCACTCAATCTGCCAAAATGGCAATTTACCAAGTTACAGGCTACTATGCACCTTACCAAAAAAAAAAAAAAAAAAAAAAAGTTGCTGTCGAGTCAATACCAACTCAGAGCAACCCTGTAGGGCAGAACAGAACTGCCACACAGGGTTCCAAGGGTATAATCTTTGCAAAAGCCAACTACCACATCTTTCTTCCATGGAGTGGCTGGAGGGTTCCAACGTCCAGCCTCTTGGATAGTTTCATCAATACAAAAGTCCCTCCCCCTAACCCACCCCATGAATCTTGCTTTAATAGTACAGGCATCTCATTTCCTATTACTTTGTTTTATTTGTTTCTTAAATGCCAGTCTTTGAAAACTGATCTAATCCTCTATTTTCTATTAATTGAAAGAATAAAATATGGTACTGGTACATTAGACACACAGACCAAAGGAACAAAATGGAAAACTCAGATGCAAGTCTGTTCATCTATGAGCAGCTGATATTTGACAAAGGACCCAAGTCCCTGGAATGGGGAAAAGACAGTCTCTTTAACAAATGTTGTTGGTGTAACTGGCTATCCATCTGTAAAAAAAATGAAAGAAGCTCCATCTCTAACATCATACACAAAAACTCACTCATAATGAGTCAAAGATAAAACCCAAAATGATAAAGATTGTGGAAGAAAAGTTACAGACAACAGGAGAGACAAGAATCATCACATGAATAAACATATGCCCACCCGTGCTCATTGCAACATTATTCACAATAGCAAAATGATGGCAATAACTTAAGTGCCCATGAACAGACAGAATGATGAGCACACTGCAGTACACACGCACAATGGAACTCTACGTATACAGTGATAATGAACTGTGACGCATCTGTGAAACATCTTACAACATGGATGAATCTGGGGCATACTATGCTAAGGGAAATAAGTCAGACAAAAGCAATAAATATTGTATGAGATCACATTATAGGAACTCAAGAAATGTTTCAGATAACAACAACAAAAAGCGTTCTTTGATGGTTACAAGTGTGGGGAGAGAAGAGGAAAGAAAATCACTAATGAGAGCAGACAACTGGCAACTTTGGTGAAGGGAAACACTACATGCAAAATAGGGAAAGTCAGCATAACCTGACCAAGATAAAGACACAGAAATTTTCCAGACACATCTCAACCCCTTGAGGGGCCAAGCTAATGGGGCTAAAGGCTGGGGACCATAGTCTAGGAGGATATCTAGGTCAACTGACATAACGCAGCTCACAAAGAAAATATCCTACATCCTACTTCAAAGAGTAGTGTCTGGAGTCTTAAAAGCTCATGAGCAGCCATCTAAGATATATCTATGGCACCAACCTGTCCAAAGCAAAGGAGAGTGAAGATAACAAAAAAGACACAATAAAAAGATGAGTCTACAGGACTAAAGAAGCATGTGAATCACAGCCTCCACCAGCCTGAGCTCAGAAGAACGTGATGGAGCCCAGCTACTATCACCAATTCTGATAGAGGTCACAATCAAGGGTCCCAGACAGAGTGTGAGAAAAAAGAAGCACAAAATTCAAATTCATGCACACACACAAAAATTACTGATCTAACAGAGACTGTATCTAACAGAGATGTATCTCCCAGTCACTTTATTAACTCAGAACAAAAACCACTTGTGAAGCACACTTTTCAAAGGTTAGACAGGCCTATGAAACAAAAACAAAATACATGTGGAGAGTACTTCTTGTTTCAGTGAAATCTACAAGACACAATTGGGCAACTTCTGTCCTAAAGCCAGATGAGAAGATAGGATGGGATGCAAAAACTGGACAAGTGGATGCAGGGAACCCAAGGCTGAAAGGGAGACAGTGCTGTCACTCTGTGGATATTGCAATCGATGTTACAACACAATGTGTGTATAAATTTTTCAATGAAAAGCAATCTTGACTTGTAAACTTTCACATAAAGCACAATAAAAATTAGTTACTTAAAATGTTATGACAAAACTGAAAATAAAAATAGAGAATAAAATTAAATCATTATAACTGTCAGGGAAACTTGAGGCAAATTTTATTTAAGAACATGTCTACATGTTTGCCAGAATTTCCAGCTACATTTTTGCCAAGTTGTTTCCTTTTCTAAGATACCATTTAATAACAGCATTTGAGTAGCGAAATGTTGAAAGACAATATATTGCTTAATCCAATTTTATGTACAAACAAGAAGTATCTCATGATCTAAAATTTTTATGTAGGTTCTTGTTCAGCCAGCTTTTATTCTTATACTTCCTTTGGTTACGATGTGGCAAAAAAAAAAAAAAAAAAAATCATACATAGCTTGAAGTTGTGAAATTTTTAAGAGAGGGAATGAAAGCATTTTGACCAGGGCATGAGTCCAGCACCCATTTCACATGGTGTGTGTGAGTGTGGACTGGGGCATGAATGTGCTTTTGTGCTTTCAGGGTGTGAACACTTTATTGTTTTGAATGAGATTCAAAATGTAAATTTTATCATTCATAATTCATACCTTACTACAGAATGTATAGGATGTAGACCCTGGATACAATTTTCCCCTGTAAAAACTCCCTTGTTCTCATAGATTTCATCTACATTCTCATTACTATCTAGCATTTACTGAAATGTCAACTATATGTTGCTCCTAAATATTTAGGGGAAGCCTTTGGGGAAAAGTAGGCAAGGGATTACAGGGCTAATCAAAAAGTCAACAGTTCAAATCCACAAGCTGCCCATTGGAAACTATGGTGCAGTTCTACTCTGTCCTATAGGGTCACTATTAGCTGGACTCAACTCAATGGCACACAACAACAGCATAGATTCAAACATAATGTCACTCTCTTTCTGCAGTTTTGTTTTATTCCATCTAACTGATCTGAATAGCTCATGTGGTTAAAATATCCTGCTGACATAATTAAATCTGGAGGCAATTTATGGTTCTGAGGACAAGCAGGATGGAATCCCAACGGCATTTTGCACTATGTTTGGAGAAATAAATCAAACTGTCTGAGCTTCACTTACCTAATCTGCATGTAGGAATAGTAATTAACAGTCATGAAAAGTGATGAGGAAAAAAATGAGTAATATATGCAAAGTACAAAATTATAGAGTCTGACATTGTAGCATAAAAGATCATAGTTATATTATCTTTCTTTAGTATGGAACACATATAACTTTCTAAGATTTTTCAAGAAATATTTAAAAATTACTGATATACAAACATATTCTCCAAGAAGATACATAGATCACCCAATGCCAACTTAGCACACGTTAGAAGAAACCACTCCAAATGAGGATTTTTAGGACAATGTTATCTGGAATCTTCATATCTAGGACACCACATATTTAAGTCCTCTTTCTTTTTAATCTTCTAAAGGACACACGAGAGAAGCACTTTGATTATTTGGAAGACAAGTTGTGATGCTGACAGGAAGAAAAAAAAAAAAACTGCTGAAACATTCATCCTGCCCAGCATAATGATAAACCCTGAAAAAAATTAATTTCTACCATGAAATTAAATAAAACCAATAAGGCAGGTGATTGCCATCATGATGCAAATGGAACCTGCAGTTTTCTGTCTTCTGGAATAATGCAAAAAGACCACATTTCTTGACCAGAAGCTCTGTTAGAACACAGGTCACTAACTCACATCAACACACAATGGCAATTTAAGACAACCAAGAAACCTGCACAATGTTGCTGAAGTGAAAGGCCAATTTACAAAGCTTATTGGCTGAAAAATGAAGATTAAAGTCTCTTTTCTTTGTGAATCAATTTAAAATCAGTCACTCAGAACACAGTGAAATAAGAATGAACACGATTTTTACATTTTCAAGTCTTAGTCCTGTGCCTAGACTCCTGGCTCTAAAAAGGCTTTCACTTATAAAGTGGCATAGTTTAAAGAAATAAAACTTGGGTGCTGAAAAGGTAGAAGGCTTTCACCTATGATATTTACAGTGTGGGAATAGATGTGCAGTAGTCTATTTGTAAGGTCAAATGTTAAATGAGAGGGTCCTTGCTTAATGGAGGAAGAAAGCCATGGTGATCCATCTCTAAAACTCAGCCAGTGGAACTACACAGACCATAAAGGACTCATCCCAAAACAATCAAGGGGATGGGACAGGACCAGGCAGCTTTTCATTCTGTGGTGTGTGGGGTCACCGTGAATCAGGGACTGACTAAACCCGTTGCCATCAAGTGGACTCCAAGTCATAGCAATCTTACAGGACAGACTAGAACTTCCCCATCGGGTTTCCAAGGAGCAGTTGGATTTGAACTGCAAATCTTTGGAAAATCTGATGGCACAGTGGTTAAAAGTTCAGCTCCTAACCAAAAAGTTGGCAATTTGAATCCACCAAGCAGTTCTACGCCATCCTATAGGGTCGCTATGAGTCAGAATCAGCTTGACAGCAACACGTTTGTTTTTGTTTTTTTGTTTTTTCACCTACTAGACTTATGGTACTCACTCAGTAAATGTAATAATTTCAAAAGGCAATCAAGTAAAAGTTCTTTGGACCTTTCTTGAGACATGTGGGAAAGCAGATTTCTTTTTCAGGTGTAAAAAACAAATTTACAATAATGTAATCTTTATGGCAAACTATATGACACAGAATGGACCTCTTTCCTGCATGCAAAGAACAACAGAGTAAGATACAGGTAAGTAGGGCTCTGGGAGCCTGAAAAGGGAGCAGAGCTAGCAGCACAGCAAGCAGGATTGGAACAAAATGAGGCACAATTTCTGATACAAATTTAAAAAATCCTGGCATCGCTAGTCATGGGCTGACTGCTGACACTGCTGTGTTCTAAGTTTGATATCCCCCTATTTAAGCTCAGGAGACTGTTGTCATTGTCCCCTTTATTGACATTGTCACAGACTGACCAAAAAACCAAAACCCACTGCTGTCAAGGACTAAGTAGAACTGCTCCAGAGTTTCCAAGCAGCACCTGGTAGATTTGAACTACCCACCTTTTGGTTAGCAGACATAGTACTTAACTACTACCCAACCAGGGTTTCCTCACAGATTGACAGGATTATTTAATAACAAATCAATCTCAGTTGGAGCCTTAAGTCTATAGAGGGAACTGTGAATGACTTCCTCAAAAAGTGTAGTAAGATTACTTTTAAGAAATAATTTTTGGGGCAGAGTCAAGACGGCAGACTAAACAGACATCTCCCTAAATCCTTCTGGAAACCAAGACCTGATATGATAGTTTAAAGGAGTCTTCTGGACACCTAGTGAGCCCTGGGATGTGGCATAGGGCTGTTAAATTGGACTTCATACCACTGAATGCAAAAACTCTTTTTCACTGACCCCACTCTCAGGGAGCACAGGCTTGCACAGACTGAAGGTAACCCTTCATTTCAATTTTTTTTTTTCCTCTGTCTTGGCCGGCAGGGAGAACTAGGACTTGACTAGCTGCTGGTCTCAGAAGTACAGCTGATGAGACCAGCAAGTGTAATTGCCAGGTTCTGAGAGCCTGGCTTTAGACTCTATACACCTCAGTTCCTCTGGCGTATCGGGAAACAGAGAAGCCCAGGCAGAGGCCCTGGCCAGACTTGGTTTTTAGGCTTGGAGGTGGCTCCTGCCAGGAGGAGACGCTTTTCTGGCAGGGAAGTGGTGTTTTGCACAGTGTCACCTGGGGCCGGGGCCCAGCAGTGGAGGCTGTGGCCTCTGGGCATTTCAGCACTCTTGGCCTCTCTATGTGCCAGAGCCTGGTCCCTGCTGGCTGGGGAGCTTAAGCAGGACACCATCTTGTTTTGCTGGAAGGCAGGGTCATCCATACAGAAGCCACAGGTAGAAATAATTCCTGGGATAGGAGGCAGTTCCTACACAGAACAGACTGGTTGTCCAACAGAAAAGCAGAGCTCTACACAATATTGCCTACAGCTAGGGCCCAACAGCAGAGGCCAGCATGACAGTAGCCTTTCTGTATTTTGAGCTAGTTTATAGCATCGGGTGTTCAATATAGAGATCTAACTCTGCGGCACTTGGCATGGCTGACTACTTTGCCAGCTGGGAAGAGGGATGCATACACCTGAAAACCTGACTGATTTTGGAAGGTACCAAATACTTTTTACCTCTCATCTTAAGACAGCCTAGAGAAACAACTGTGGTACATCTTCACAGCATCCCTCTCAGCCCCTGTTGACGCACATGATGCCCAAAAAACAGCAAACATTGGAGAGGACAGTAACCCGGAAGTCATCCATGGCATCAGAAGGCCCCCAAAAGAAACCACCTCAGAACTTCCCAGATGAAGAAGCTTTTCTGAAACCATCAGAAGATGAATACAAAAGGACTATATAGAGAGCCCTACTAGACCTTATAGAAAATGCAGCAGAGCAAAATGAAAAACTAAGCAAGCTGTTCAGTCAGATGGAAAATCAGTACTCTGAAATCCAACAGGTCAGAAACAAAACAAAAGATGCAGAAACTTGAATTGAAAGACAAGAAAACAGAATGGAACAAATGGAAAAGAGAATTTCTGATCTGGAAGACAGCCACTGACTTCACCATCTATGAGGAGAAATCAGAAAAAAGAAACAAGAAAAATGAAGAAGTATTAAGAAGTATCTGGGACTCTATTAAGAAGAACAATCTACGATTAATTGGAGTTCCTGAACACGGTGAGATATCTGAGAACAAGGAGAGTATTGTGGCTGAGCTGCTGACAGAAAACTTCCCAGAAATTATGAAAGAAGAGAATATAAATATCCAAGATACGTATCAAACACCACTCAATATAGATCTCAATAGAAAGACTCCAAGACACATTATAATCAAGCTGAACAAAATGAAACAGAAGCAGAAGCTCTTAAAGGCAGCAAGACTCAAAGCAAAGCTAACATTCAGAGGGAAACCCTGTAGGCTTTCGTCAGGTTTCTCTGCAGAAAGGATGCTGACACGGAGACAGTAGCATGGCACATTCAAAGCCTTGAAGGAGAACTTCCAATCAAGAATTATATACCCTGCAAAACTATCTTTTAAGTATGAAAATGAAATTAAGACATTTGCAGATAAATAGAAACTCAGAGATTTTGTAAAAATCAAACCAAAGCTATAAGAAATACTGAAAGAATCTCTTGGCTTGGAAGAACAAAACCACTAACTTTGTATTTTAGGACACATTATCTAGAATCCTCCTCAATTAGAGAAGGCTCCAAACACAATCAAAGCTATAATAGTGAAAGAAATGATCTAGTGATCATATCGTGTAAACTATGATATCATCATATTAAAAAGAGGGGTGTACTAAAGTCGTAATAGTCCTTCCAGATGGAGAGGAAGTCGATAAGACTGGTAGCAATCAAAATTGGGGTTATATATAATTTATTAAGTGGAATCATAGGGGTAGCCGTAAAACACAATACAGAAGTAACATACCATATCAAGAAATGTAATACAGGAGTCTCAATAACCACAAAATCAGTCCTGAAAAAGGTGAAAAATCAACTGGCAAAGAAGAAGGAAGGAGAACAGATTAATAAGAACAACAGAGAAAACATCAACTCAAAAACTAACATATCACAATGGCAGCACTGAACACATACCTACGAATAATTACATTTAATGTGAATGGACTGAAAGCTGCAGTAAAGAGACATCAAGTGAAATCTTGGATCAAAAGACATGACCCATCTATATGTTGCCTACAAGAAACTCTCCTTAGACCTAAAGATATGAACAAACTGAAAATCAAATGATGGAAGAACATATATCAAGCTAACAATGAACAAAGAAGAGCAGGGGTGGCAATTCTAATCTCAGATAAAATAGATTTTAATGTAAAATGCATTATCGATAAGGATGGACACTATTTAGTACTGAAAGTTTTAATACACAAGCAGGACTTAACAATATTAAATATTTATGTACCTAATATTAGAGCACCTAAATATGTCAAAGAAACACTGACTACACTCAGAAAGGAGATAGATCACTCCACAATAATAGTAGGAGACTTCAACACTCTACTCTCAATATTGGACAAATTGTCTAGAAAAAAAGCTCAGTAAAGACACACAAGACCTTATTGCCACAATTAATCATCTAGACTTCACTGACATATACAGAACTTTCTGTCCATCAGCAGATAACTACATCTTCTTCTCTGGTACACATGGAACATTTTCCAGAATAGACCATGTGTTAAGACATAAAACAATTCTCAGCACTATCCATACCATTGAATTAATGCAATGCATCTTCTCAGAACATAAAGCCATAAAAGTTGAAATCAATAGCAGAAAAAACAGATAGAAAGCAGAACTCATGGACACTGAACAATACCTTGCTCAAAAAACCATGGGTTATAGAAGAAATCAAGGATGAAATAAAGACATTTATGGATTCCAATAAGAATGAAAACACTTCCTACCAGAACCTATGAAATATAGCCAAAACAATGCTGAGAGGTCAGTTTGTCTCCATAAATGCACACATGTGGAAGGAAGAAAGAAACCAAATCAAAGAATGACCCTACAGTTTGAACAAGCAGAGAGAACAACAGAAGAACCCATCAGACACCAGAAGAAAACAGATCATAAAGATCAGAGCAGAACTAAATGAATTAGAGAATAGAACAATTGAAAAAATTGAAAAGACCATAAGATGGTTTTTTGAAAAGATCAACCAAATTGACAAACCATTGCCTAAACTTACTAAAGAAAAACAGGAAAGGAAACCAATAACCCAAATAAGAAATCAGAGGGGAGTTGTCACAACAGATCCAGCAGAAATAAAAAATAGCACAGCTGAATACTATGAAAGACTGTGTTGTAACAAATTCAAAAATCTAGAGGAAATGGACAAATTCCTTGATTCATATCACGTACCAAAATTATCACAAGGTGACACAGAACAACTTAATAAATCCATCACAAAGGAAGAAATTGAAAAAGTCATCAAAAAACTGCCAACCAAAAAAAGTCTAGGCCCAGACAGCTTCACTGCAGAATTCTACCAAGCTTTTAGAGAAGAGTTATCTCCAATACTATTAAGACTATTTCACAGTATAGAAAGGGATGGAATACTCTCAAATTCATTCTATGAAGCCAGCATAACCCTGATACCTAAGCCAGGAAATGATCCAGCAAGAAAGGAGAACTACAGACCAATATCACTCATGAATCTAGATGCAAAAATCTTCAACAAAATTCTTGCCAATAGAATACAACAACATGTCAAAAAAATAATACATCATGACCAAGTTGGATTCATACCAGGGAAGCAAGGCTGGTTCAATATTATAAAAACAATGTGATCAACCACATAAATACCACAAAAGACAAGAATCACCTTATCTTGTCTATTGATGCAGAAAAGGCATGCTAAAAACTCTCAGAAAAATAGGAATAGATGGCCAATTCCTCAATGCAACAAGGGCCATTTATAAAAAGCCAACTGCCCACGTCATCCCGAATGCAGAGAGACTGAAACAGTTTCCCTTGAGAACACAAGTAGACAAGGATTCCCACTCTCACCTCTCCTATTCAACATAGTACTAGAAGTTCTTGCTGGAGCAATTAAACAAGACCAAGGAATAAAGGGCATCTGCATTGGCAAAGAAGAACTAAAAATCTCCCTGTTTGCAGATGATATGATTGTATGTGCAGAGAATCTCAAAGGTACTACTATAAGGAAACTACTCAAGCTGATAGAGGAGTTCGGCAGTCTCAGGATAAAAGATAAATATAAGTAAATCAGTAGAATTCCTTTATACCAACAACGAGATTACTAAAGAAGAAATCAGAAAGTCAATATCATTTACTATAGACCCTAAGAAGATAAAGTACCTAGGAATAAATCTAACCAGATAAATAACAGATCTTTACAAAGAGAACTACAAACCCTTACTACAAGAAACTAAGAGAGCATTACATAAATGGACACATCTACCCTGCTCATGGATAGGAAGACTTAACATTGTCAAAATGTGTACTTTACCCAAGGCAATCTACTTTTATAATGCAATCCCAATACAAGTTCCAGTGACATTTTTTAATGAGATGGAGGAACAAATTAACAACTTTGTCTGGAAAGGAAAGATGCCCCAGATAAGAAAAGCATTACTAAAGAAGAAGAACACATTGGGAGGCCTCTCATTACCCGACCTTAGAACCTATTACACTACCACAGTAGTCAAAACATCCTGGTACTGGTACAAAAACAGACAGATAGATCAGTGGAACAGAATTGAGACCCCAGAGATGACATCATTTGCCTATGAACAGCTGATTTTCAACAAAGGCCCTAAGACATTAAACTGGGGTAAAAACAATCTTTTCTACAAATGGTGCTGGCAAAATTAGATGTCCATCTGTACTAAATTAAAACAAGACCTGTATCTTACACCTTATACAAAAACCCACTTAAACTGGATAAAAGACCTAAATATCAAATCTAAAACAATAAAGCTCATCCAAGAAAAAGTAGGAACAACAATGGAAGGTTTAATACACAACACAGACAGACTTCAGAATCTGTCAAACAAACCACAAATGACAGAAGAGAAAATAGATAAATGGAAACTACTAAGAATCAATCACTTTTTCTCATCCAAAGACTTTATTTATAGAATTAAAAGGCCACCTACTGAATGGGAAAAAATATTTGACAACTCTACATCAGACCGACACCTTATCTCCATAATCTATAAGGTACTACAAAATATTAATAAGAAAAAGATAAATCATCCAATTAAGAGATGGGCAAAGGAGATGGACAGACACTTCTCTAAAGAGGAGATCCAGGCAGCCAAAAAACACATGCGGACATGCTCACGATCATTAGCTATTAAAGAAATTCAAATCAAAATGACAATGAGATACCATCTCACCCCAACAAGGTTGGCCATGATTGAAAAAAATGCAAAACACTAAATGCTGGAGAGGCTGTGGAAAGACTGGAACTCTCCTACACTGTTGGTGGGATTGCAGAATGCTGCAACCTCTTTGGAAAGCAATCTTGAGCTAACTTAAAATAACGGATATATATATATATATACCATTTGATCCAGTAATTCCACTGCTTGGAATATATCCTACAGAATCAAGGCCATTCGCACCAATGGATACATGCACACGAATGTTCATCACAGCACAGTCCACAATAGCAAAAAGATGGAATCAACCCAGATGCCCAATAACAGAAGAATGGATAGGTAAGCTATGGTATGTATACTCAATGGAGTATGCAATGATAAAGAACAACAATGATTGCAGGAAACATCTCTTAACCTGGTTTCAACTGGAGGACACTACACTGAGTTAAAGTAGTCAGTGACAGAAGGACAAATATGGTATGAGACCCCTATGATAAGAAGTTAAAAGCAGACTCATGCATAACAGAAAAGACTATGATGGCTGCAAGAATGGGGAGGGCAGGAGGGCGAGGGGGGAGTGTTTAGATGAGATGATTGTTAGAAATTTGCTTGAGTGAAATTGGTGACAGCACACATTAGTGAGAAGATCAATATTAACAAGACTTCAACACAACTTGTGTACTCCTCCCATCTTAACCCAATACTGCAAGCACAGTGTAGCTGGGGTGGGGGTCGGGGACAACGCTCTCAGGGGAAATTGAGGCTAATTGGCACAACCAATATTTTGCTAATGAGGTCTCTCCACACTCCACATTGATGAGTGGCATCTGGGGTCTTAAAACCTGCCAAGCTGCCATCTTAGGGTACAGCAAATGGTTGCAACTCAGCAGGAACAGATGATCACCAAGGTCCATAATGACATAGAGGAAAGAGAATCCAGAAGACAGAGTGACCCACATCAGTGGGTGTCTATATCGACTTGTGACTGGAAGAACCAGATGGTGCCCGGCCACCACCAGTGATAGCTATGATGGAGCTCACAAAGTTAAGTCTCACTGGCAACATAAGTATAAATAGGGGTGCACCCTGAGATCTCCACTAAAAGACTACAACTGATGGTCCAGGGGCCTCGGAGTTCTGGGAGCAGGGCCCCTGGCCCTGATGTAGCCCCTGTCCATAAATCATAATGGAGGTCAACTTTTCAGACAGCAATGGATTGGACTTGGTGACGCAGTGTGACCATACTGTGTGAGCTCTTTATGGTTCTGGGCATCTATAGGAGGTCGTCCTGTTGACCTCATACTGGAGGAAGGGGAATGGGTAGAGAGGAGAAGATTGGAGACTGTTGGGAAGATAAGTCATGTATGGAGCAGAGAGGAAGAGTGTTCTGTCACAGTGCAGGGAGAGTAGTGGAAGCTGTATGTAGGTCAGCATGCAAATTTATACGGGAATGTACATTTTCATTCAATCATAATAAAATAAAAAAACTAAAAAAAAAAAAAAAGAATTTTTACATAAGTAAGTAGTCACACTCTCAACTAGCATCTCATTCTTTACAGAACTGCTCTGGCAAAGTTGTGAGCAGCAGTCAGATTACTCACAGGCCTTCAGCAAAACACTCTAGCAGCAGGGTGTCCCCTTGGAGGATGATGACAGGAGACTGACTGCCTCTCTCCACAGGGGGCAACAGCAGTCTGGGTTTTCTTTGCTTGATGGAATTTGCTATAAAATAGAAAAGAGGAGTCTCAGATTTTTTTCCAGCTAAGAGGGTGCAAGTCTTAAGGCACTGTATGTAGTAGATGAGCGTGAAAGTGCATGTACATCTATCTGTCTATTTCCATTTAAACAGATTTCTTTTCTCTCTTAACATGAAGCATGGCTTGTCACACAGACATGCTAACTAAGTATAGCACTGAGTTTTATGAAGGTTATTATTAACTCAAGTCTTCGAGTCGGGTCGATTAGACCACATCTTTTAGTTCAAAAGTTCAAACACTGTTTGAGGTCATTAATTTCTTCATGTAAGCCCTTAAATTAATTGATAGTCTGTGATTTTATATCCTGTACTTTAACCATCCTTGGTCATGTTTATGGCTCTCTCTCTGTGTGTGTGTGTGTGTGTGTGTGTGTGTGTCTTCAGCGTGCTGAAGTATTATACATGGAGCCCCAGAGACAGAAAAGTTAAGCACTCCACTGCTAATCAAAAGGTCAGAGGTTCAAACCCCCAGCCACTCTGAGGAAAAATGGTGCAGCAGCTTGTTTTCTTTAAGATTACATCCCTGGACACTGTATCAAATAGTCCTAGCCTGTCCCAGCAGGATCACTGGAACTGACTTGAGACCAGTAGATTTTTGTTTTTATAAGAACTACATAAGGCTCCAGTTAAAATAATGCTGTGTGGGCTCTGCATCCAGAAATTGTGATTCAGGGAGTCTCTGACGGGCAGTAGGCATCTATGAGCTTATTAAGCTCTTCAAGTTACTCCACTGATAGGCCTAGACCCTCAGAGAGTAACAACATTGTAGGAAATGATTAGTCAGCATTCTCAGTGCTTATCAACATGTTCCATTTCTTATTTTCTAAGAACATTTTTCAACATACAATGGTAAATTGAGGGATTTCAATTTACACTGCAATTTTTATTTTATTTTCCAAATGTTAACTAAATTGTATTTCCCATCCAATGTCACTGTGACCTGACCTGATATGGAAAGAGAATAAACTAAGTGATACTGTACTCTCAGAGAAGAGGAATAAAAGGCCCTGGAAGCAATGTCCACCTTATTGTATGTATCTTCTCTACAAGGCTTTGTTTATCTAAAATAATTGTTGGACATGTTACTCTATACAGTGATTGTCATTCGGTGCTGTGGAAATGCAACAATAGATGCATTATTAGTTCAATCCTATGTGTGTGTGTGTCTGTGTCTGTGTCTGTCTATGTGTATTTAGACCCAAACCAAACCCATTGCCACCAAGTCAAATCTGACATGTGGTGATCCAGTGATAGTTTCCAAGGCTGTAAATCCTAAAGAAGTAGACTGCTACTTCTTTCTCCCATGGAGTCACTGTGGTTTCAAACTGCTAACCTTATGTTTAGCAGCCAATTGCTGTAACCACTGTACTACCATGTATACACACCATTGAGTTATGGATTTCAAAGGAAATCATGTTGGGAATGTATATTTAAGCCATCCACCTTCAAACTGTGGATGACTCAAGAGGAAACTACACATATCCCTGGTGATTTGTTAGTGTATTAGCCACTACCACAAATGACTTAAAGAATATTTGTTGCACGCACGTAAATGATTCCTCTCATCAGCGAAAGCTAGCCTGTTGCAGAACTGAGGTTTACTCAGGCATCTTCCAGACTACCTGCTCTGGAGGATGCTCTGTGCAAAGGCGGGGAGGTGAAGGTTTCAAGGACAAATGACTTCGGAGAATGAAACATTTTCTTTCTCAAAGAATCATAATAAATGGTTGCATATTAAATATCT
Organism: Heterohyrax brucei; assembly: GCA_028571685.1. Classification (NCBI taxonomy): domain Eukaryota; kingdom Metazoa; phylum Chordata; class Mammalia; order Hyracoidea; family Procaviidae; genus Heterohyrax; species Heterohyrax brucei. Next base: position 46,512,676 of record CM053158.1, read on the forward strand.
CCCCTCCCCCCAAAAGTCTTGTAAACATATCCATTTAACTTCTGTAAGCCCAGTGTTTTCCCTAACTCTGTTAACCATTTATTTTTCCTTTCCCTTACATACTCCCTCTAAAAATACGTAATAACATATATTATATATATGTTTATATATTATGTATAAAATATACATTTTATATGTATTATGTATTATATATTATATTAATTATTAACTTACAAATCTTTTAAAAATATGTAATTAGATATATTTTATATATGTTTATATACTATGTATAAAATATACATTTTATAAGTATTATATATTATATAAACATTTATTTACATATGCTCTATGGTCATAAAGATCATTCCTTTGGTATATGTTAAAGGGGGAGGAAAAAATACAGAACATGCTGAGGACTTTTCTTTAACAGGACATATTAGTATTTCAGTAATCTCACACGGGCATTAAAAGAGTCCAGATTCTGAGATGACAATGAGCTACTAAAGGTCAAAACAAACGCTAACACTCTGCACGTGCTCCACTTACCCTTGGAACCAATTTCTGTGGATGAACTTGAGTCATTAGCATGCTTTACTGAAATAAGAAAAGATGGAAGGAAACAAAATGCAAACAAAATGGAAGATGCTGTTATCCATAAAGAATGAAAATCCTTATTTTTATCTTAGAAATATTACACAATGAGATAGAATGGTGCTTCACCAGAACAGGGTCTTTTGGGATATAATTAAAAAATATCTCTAATGAGCTTATTCTTAAGGGGTCCCAGACCAAAGTAGGAGGCAAGGATCCCAATAAGAGAATGAAGGGTACCAAAAGAATGTTCTTGTGAAGTCCTGGCATCATGTGTCTACACAAAACAATGACAAATTTGCAGACCAAATCAGACAATGAAATGATAATGCCAACTTTCAACTATATCAGCACCAATTATTCAGTCGGTGAACTGGTGGGGATTATCTGTGCCCTTTGAATCTTATGATTCTTCCTCCCACTAATTACTTTTTCCCATTTGGGAACCCAGACTGGCATTTGCATCATCAAGCAGGGAAGAGAAGCAATTCAGATAAATCTGCCAATTTGTGGGGGAGGGAAATGAGCAAGGCAAAAAAGGCTTGATATAATAAAAATGTTAATACTGCAGATTTTTATTTTTGATTCCTCTTTGACATTCCCTCCCTCTAAGCATTTCCAGCCGGCTGAGTTATCCACGATCACGGTGAATCAACGCCTGACACTTGCTTACAAAACTCTGGAATTTCATTGTGTATTTTTTTTTTTCCCACTGAAAACAACTAAGCAGACACCAGATGAAATACATTTGTAGTGTGAATTGAGATTTGATTTTCTGGCTGCCAGAGACAGAGCTACTGCAGATTTGCCGCTGCAGATGTCTCTTTCATCTGGATGAAGTCTCTAGAGTTGAACTAGACAATGGCAGAAAACACAAACCCAGCTTTAAGTGGCTGTAGCCAGAATGAAATTATAGACACATTTGCATTCAGCATCCATGATGGAACAATAAATAATTGAGACTTACAACTGTTCACTGTTAGTTTCATTGGCATTTTCTGTACAATAGTCCTTAATCTTGGAAATGCAGCAAAGCAACAGTAATCATTGCGGCTGTCTTTTTCTTCCACGTTGGCAAAGTACAGATCTCCCTTTTGGCTCATGTATACTCTGTCATCTTGCTTGATGTGTTCTAATTCTGGAAGGAAAGGTCTTATGATTAAAGAGAGTATCTGACTCTTATCATGCTTCATCTCTTTTTCATTTTCTTACTTTTCTTTCCATTTTATTTTTCTTTTGTTGTTTGTTATTCTTCACAAGTCTGACCTTACTGCAGGCGCAGAGGATGAGCAAGAAATTAAAATAATAATAATAATAAATGAATAAACAAAACTGTGACCACGTTTTTCATCACTAACCTAAGAAGTCCACTAGTGGACAGTCTGCCTAAGCATGACCATCTCTTCTTGCCCAGACAGGCCTCTAGGGTAGCTCCTTCCTGGCTGCATTTGCTTTTCTGAAAACGGATTAATTCAGTTAATAGCCGAATTATAATTATTAATATCCTAGGATCATATTTCTTTAAAAGAGAGTTCCCTAAATTCTGTGTCTGAGACATTAATCCCTCTGCCTCAGATATAGCTATCAGGGTTCTAGGGTGACTAGAGTCTGGGACTTTTCAGCTGCAGCTAAGAGGGGCGTCATTTACTTTCTTCTGACCTCTTTACAAATACTGTCAAAATAAGAAAATGTTTAGGAAGCATTGCTAGGACACAGGCCAGAAGTAGAAATTAAAAGAAACTGGAATTTCAAGTCAAGAATGTGAACAAATAAAGTTTTTCAGTAAGTTAATCTATCTGTGGAACAGTGTATTTACCAGATGGAATATGACCGGCATTATTAACAGAGAAATATTATTAAGATAATTAACACAGAAATTTAAAGTTAGTAACAGAGATACAAGCTACGTTCATCTTTAACAGAGATTATATTCCAACAGTAAAAAAGTTATTTGGAATGTACTTTCCACAAAGACATACTGTAACATAAGAATGGCCTCTGCTGTTTTTTAATACAGTAAAATCAGGATGCATATTTGGTGGTATTTCAGCATTTTCAGGGTAGCTTTAGGACTAGGGACGAACCAAAAGTAGGTCTAATTTTTAAGAAATCAATTTCATTTCACAAAGACACCTAATATTAATTTGTGCTTTCACCGCATTACCTGCTGTGATGCATGAAATTAAAATGCACCCCCACTCCCATTGACAGAACAGAAGCTTACTTACCAATATTCATCCAATAAATGTGTAAAGGTGGGAGACCTTTGGGGGGATTGCATGGGAGGACAATTGAATCCCCCTCCTCCACCTCCAGAGGGTTAATTTGCTCCTTTGGGAATTTTGGAACACCTGGTGTAAATAAATCATTTGAATGCATTATGTTAAAAATTGATTCTAACGTCCCAAGCAACATCTTAATACATTCTTCTTTTAAGAAATTAGCACATTTGAGTAAATTCAGCACTGCAAATCCTGGTTCACCCATCTTCCCTTGCAGAGATAAGTACTTCCAAGAATATGGAGTGCACCCTGTCACAACTTATAAAATGCTTTCTTACTTTTTAGTAAGTGGTATCAATAAGGCATGAACACAACTGCACTTACCTCTCTGAGCAAATGTACAAACCCCAGTCACAAGGTTTGTTCATTTTAGCTCATTTCATACAATCTTTTTTTTTCCCTCCAAGCACTGTCATTTCTTTTTTAGGCAGATGCATATTTTCTGCCTCTTGCTTCATTGTGAAGCCTTTGAATGTCACCACTAAATAGTCCATTCAGAGCATTAAGCCAAGTAAATGAAAAATTCAAAACCCACGAGGAGATATCAGGAAGAAGGTTAAGAAAAGCCAACAGGACCACTTTAAGTTACAAAGAGAGACATTCACCCTGGAATCACTACAGGTAAAAGAAATTTTAAGTGAAATGAAATGGATGTAGGAAATGATGCCTTCCAGATATGTCAGCTTATTGTTTCTTTCATTCTGCAGCCAATCTGTTAAAAGGGCAGTAGAGTTAAATGGAAATATAATTCAGAACTGACCAGAAGTTGAAATCTAAAACCAAAGTTTTAAGATATATGCAAACCTACTTATAAGAAGGAGCCCTGGTTGTTCCCCAGTTAAGAACTCAGCTACTAACCAAAAGGTTGGCAGTTTGCATCCACAAGGTGCTCCTTGGAAACACTATAGAACAGTTGTACTGACTCCTATAATGTCCATATCAGTTAGAACGGACTAAAAAACAGCAGGTCTGGTTTTATTGATGAGAAAATTCAAGGGCAGAGCTAAGATGGCACAGTAGTCAGACACTTTCTGTGATCCCTCTTGCCACAAGGATCCAAAAAACACCTAATAAGTGACTATATACAACATTCTAAGACTCCTGAACATCAATGGGAATGTTTGGAACTCAGATTGAACCACAGGGAAGGGAGTGCAGATCCCAAAGTACCTAGGACTTACTGGACTTGACGTGGTGGCAGTCAGAACCCCACTGGAGAATCTGCAGCAGACTGTGTGGTGAGTGAAGCTGTGGCATTTGGAGACTGTCTTCCCCAGCAGGAGAGACTGAAAGGCCAACCACCTACTGACACCTCCAGAATCAGTAAAAAGCAGCATTTGATTGTCAAAAGGTAAGTGGTTTGCATGTAACCTGCACATGCAGATCTAAAACTTTGTTTGGAATTAAACCTTTCTCTCTTTTTCAAGCACTTCTCCCTCGCTTCTCTGCACTGTGTTGGATTCCATATTGTGATTCACTACTTGGGTCACAAGTAGAACTCCTAATGAGCACCCTGAGCCATTCTCCAGACTTGGAGAAGAAGCATCTTTAAAAACAGGGAGAAAAGTCTGCAGGCTCCTTTGAGCCAAGAACTCAGCACAGAAACAGGTCCTTTACCTAGTCACAAATGTAAGAGGTCCACAGACCTTGAAAGCCTTTTATCACTGCATACAGCATCAAGGAAATCCATTGTCCTACACTGAAAGCTATCTACCAACTCACATTAAGAAACAAGGACAGGACTTTCTTACAGACGCTCACAGATGGCTGTCAGCCCCCTACCTTTCTGAATGCATGCATTCGGTTACCTGTCCCTGCACCAATCACCCCTGACCATCTAGAAGAGAGCCTGCACCACACAATTTCTGGTTGACTATCTGAAAACCTGAGCTGAAAACAAGAAAAGTAAACAAACGCCTGGTTCTACATGCCTTGAAACAGCTCTAACCACCTAGTGACAGGACATTAGAACCATTAAGGCACCAAAACTCAAAAGAGCTCACATGAGCATTTAAAAACAACAACACAGAAGTATAGACACAGTAAGTAAAGATCAATAAATACAACAACTTCCTGAGGGCTCAGAGACAACAGTCAACCTCAAATCACTTAGAGAAGTAGATGCAGCATTATCAGAAAGCTTCCAAAACAGATAATCAAGAAATTTTTCAGATGAAGAAAACATCTTAGAATTATTAGAGGTAGAATACAAACGTTTAATATTTAGAACTCTTCAAGAAATCAGGAAGGAGATGAGGCAAAATGCAGGAGAAGATAATGACAAACAGAAAAAGCTGCAAGAAATCCTCAAGAAACAGCAAACAGAAATTCAACAGATTAATAAATTAAAAACAAAATCAGAATTAGGCAACTCGAGAGAGAGTCAAAGAAGCAGAACTGAGGCAATAGAATGTAAAATCAGTGAGACTGAAGATAAAGCATTTGACACCAACTTATTTGAGAACAAAATCAGACAAAACAATGAAAAAGCAAATTAAGAAACATTAAGAGTTATGTGGGCCTCTATCAAGAGAAATAATTTATGAATGACTGGAGTAGCAGAACAGTGAGAGATAATAGAAATAAAGAGAAAACTGCTAAGATTTGTTGACAGACAACTTCCCTGATATCATAAAATATAAGAGACATCTATCCAAGATGCTCATCATACTCCATGCAAGATAGTTCCCAAAAGAAACATATGAGGACATAATCACACTTACCAAAACACAAGATAAGGAGTCTTAACAACACCTAGAGATAAACAAACAAACAAATAGACAAACAAAAACTACAAAGGAGAGTCCATAAGTCTAAGCTTGGAGTACTTGACAGAAACCATGCAGGCAAGAAGGCAATGAGATGACAAATAAAAAGCCTTGAAGGAAAAAGAACGCCAGCCAAGAATTACATTCCCAGTAAAAATGTTTTTAAATATGATGGCAAAAATAGGATATTTCCAGATGAACAGTAATATAGGGAATTTGTAAAAACAAAACCAAAATTACAAGAAAAACTAAAGGGAATCCTTTGGTTAGAAAATAAAAAAAATATTGGACAATAACTCAAGACTAGAATACAGGAGTGAACAGATATCAACCCCAACAGAGAAATTGTAAAAATAAATGAAAGCTAAACTGCTGAAAACAGAGATGTCACTACTAGAAAACAACAACATTATGACAAAAAGGCACTGAAAAATAAATGTAGTCATAGATCTTCCATATGGAGAGGAAGTCAAGGTGTTACAGAGGAATTAAAGATTGGTTTAAATTTATAAAAATATGAGTAAATATTAAGGTAATTATAAAGGACATTAATAAATCTACACATCAAAATTTAAAAAAAATATGAAGTATCAGCAAATACAAAACTAACTACAATGAAAAAGATGAACAGAAAAATACATTACAAAAATGATACAGAACAGAAAATTAAGTGGAAAGAAGAAACTGCCAACAACACACAAAAAAGTCATCAAAATGATAGCTTTAAATTCATATCTACCAATAATTTTGATGACATAAATGGATTAAATGCACCAATAAAGACACAGACAGTTGCAGAATGGATTAAAAAGAAAACACCATTCATCTATATGCTGCCTAGAAGAGACACACTTTACACTTAAAGACACAAGCTAAAATTCAAAGGATGGAAAATATATACCAACCAAATAACATTCAGAAAAGAACAGGAGTGAAAATACTAATGTCTGATAAAGTAGACTTTAAAGTAAAACCCACCATAGTGGACAAGAAAGGATACTATATAATGATTAAAGGGCCCAAACGTCAGGCAGACATAACTATATTAAATATTTATGCACTCACTGATAGGGCTGCTAAATATATAAAACAAATTCTAACAGCACTGAAAAGACAGACAGCTCCACAATAACAGCAGGAGATTTCAACACACCACTTTTGGTGAAGGACAGACATCCAAAAAGAAGTTCAGTAAAGACACAGAAGATCTAAATTCCACAAGCAACCAACTTGACCTTGTAGACATATATAGAACACTCTACCCAACAACAGCCAAGTATACTGTCTTTTTCAATACAAATGGAACATTCTCCTGAATAGACTACATATTAAGCCATAAAGCACATTTTAACAAAATCCAAAGCATCAAAATATTGCAAATATCTCTTTGGATTATAAACTATAAAAATAGAAATCATTAAGAGGAAAAGCAAAGCAAAGAAATCAAACACATGGACACGAAACAACACCATGCTCAAAAATTACTGCTCTATAAAAGAAATAAAAAATGAAATAAAAACATTCACAGAAACAAACGAAAATGAAAGCACATCCTATCAGAAGCTTTAGGACACAACAAAAGCACTACTCAGAGGTCAATTTACTTCAATAAATGTACATATCCAAAAAGAAGAAAGGGCCCAAACTGAAGCATTAACCCTAAAACTTGAACAAATAGAGAGAGCAACAAAAGAACCCGTCAGGTGCCAGAAGAAAGCAAATAATAAAAATTAGAGCAGAACTACATGAATAAGAGTTGTTTAAAAAAAAAAAAAAAAAATCAGCTAACAAGACCAAAAGCTTTTTCTTTTTCTTTTTTTTTTTAGATCAACAAAATCGTTAAACCCTTGGCCAGTCTGACAAAAAGAGAAGCAGGAGAGGAAGCAAATAATCAGAGTAAGAAATGAGATGGGTTATATCACAACAGAACCAACTGAAATTTAAAAAGCCATAAGAGAAAACCATGAAAAATTTGTACTCTAACAAATCTGAAAACTTGGAGGAAATGAGCAAGTCTCTGGAAACACAATGTTTACCTAAATTAATAAATAAGTAGAACAGCTCAATAACCCCAAGACAAAAGAAGACCTTGAAAAGGTAAATAACACCACCCACCCCATCCCAACAAAAGCCCTTGCCTGATGGCTTCACTGTAGAATTCTACCAAACTTCCAGAGAAATTAAACACCACTGTTACTGAAGGTATTTTGCAGCATAGAAAAAGATGGAATATTCCCAAACTCACTCTGTGAAGCCAGCATAACCGTGGCACAAAACCAGGTAAACACACGACAAAAAAGAAAAATGGCAGACCAGTATCTCTCATGAACTTAAATGCAAAAATTGCCCACAAAACTCTAACGATATAATTCAACAACATTTCAATGAAATAATTCCATGACCAACTCAGATTCATACCTTGTATACAGGGATGATTCAACATTAAAAAAAAAAAACAATGTAATCAACTACATAAATAAAGCAAAAGACAAGAACAAAAAGCATTTGACCAAGTCTAACACTCATTCGTGTTAAAATAGGAATAGAAGGGAAATTCCTCTACATAATAAAGGGTACCTATACAAAGCCAATAACCAAAACCATCTTAAATAGAGAGTCTGAAAGCATTCCCTTTGAGAAAAGGAACCAGACCAGGATGCCCTTTGTTGTCACTTTTATTCAATATCATGCTGGAGGCTCTAGCCAGAGCAACTAGGCTAGAAAAAGAAATAAAAGTTGTTAAACTATTTCTGCTCACAGGAAATCCTGAAGAATCTGCAAAAAGAAGATACTGGAACTAATAGAAAAGTTCCGCCAAGTATGAGGATATAAGACACACATGCAAATATCAGGTGGATTCCTCTACACCAAAAAAGAGAACACTGAAAACAAAATCACTGAATCAATACCACTTACAATTGCCCCCCCAAAAGGTAGAATACCTAAGAATAAATCTAACAAGAGATGTATATTAAAAAAACCTATACAAACCACTACTACAACAAACCAAAAGAGACCTATGTAAGTGGAGAATCCTATCTTCCTCATAGATATAGAAAGACTCAATCAACCTCAAGAAAATGTCTATTCTACCCAAAGTGATCTATAGCTACAATGGAATCTCAGTACAAATTCCAGCATCATTTTTTAATGAGATGGATAAACAAATCACCAACTCCATGTGGAAGGGGAAGTTAAGTAAAGCATTACTGAAAAAGAAGAATAAAGTGGGAGGCTGGACACTATTTGTACTTTACAACCTATCACACTGCCAAAATAGTCAGAACAGCTTGGAACTGGTACAACTGACATGTAGACAAATGGAACAGAACTGAAAATCCATACATAAAATCATCACCAATAAGCAGCTGATATCTGACAAATGCCCAGATTCATAAATTAGGGAAAAGATAATCTGTTTAACAAATGGAACTGGCATAACTGGATATCCATCTGCAAATAAAACTGAAACAAGGGGGCGGAGTCAAGACGGTGGACTAAACGCACATCTCCGTAAGTCCCTTTGGAAATCAAGACATGATATGATAGTTAAATGGAGACTTCTGGACACCTAGTGAGCCCTGGGATATGGCATAGGGCTGTTAATTTGGACTTCATACCACTGAATGTAAAACCTTCTCTTTTTCACTAACCCGACTCTCGGCGAGCACAGGCTTGCACAGACCAATGGCAACTCACCATTTCAATTTGTTTTCCTCTGTCTTGGCTGGCAGGCAGAACTGGGACTTGACTAGCTGCTGGTCTCAGATGCACTGCTGTTGGGACCGGCAAGCGTAATTGCCAGGTTCTGAGAGTCTGGCTTCGGACACCATACACCTCGGCTCCTCTAGCCTATCGAGCAATGGAGAAGCCCTGGCAGAGGCCCTGGCCAGACTTGGTTCTTAGGCTCAAGGTGTCTCCTGCCAGGGGGAGAGCACTTTTCTAGCAGGGAGGCGGTGTTTTGCACAGTGTCACCCGGGGTCAGGGGCCAGCAGCAGAGGCTGTGGACTCTGGGAATTTCAGAACTCTTGGCGTCTCTATCCACTGGGAGCCTGGTCCAGGCCAGCTGGCGAGCTTACATGGGACACCATCTTGTTTTGCTGGGAGGTATAGTCATCCACATGGAAGCCTCAGGTGGACCTAATTCCTGGAATGGGAGGCTGTTCCAACACAGAAGAGACTGCTTTTCCAACAGAAAAGCAGAGTTCTACACAGTATCACCTACAGCTGGGGCCCGACAGCAGAGGCCAGCATGACAGTAGCCTTTCTGTATTTTGAGCTAGTTTATAGCATCGGGTGTTCAATATAGAGGTGCTTACTTTGCCAGCTGGGAAGAGGGACGCATATACCTGAAAACCTGACTGACTTTGGAAGGTGCCAAATACTTTTTACTTCTCATCTTAAGATGGCCTAGAGAAACAACAGTTGTACATCTTCACAGCATCTCTCCCAGCCTCTATTGGCCCACATGATGCCCCAAAAGAAGCAAATATTGGTGAGGACGATAACCCGGAAGTCACTCATGGCATCGTAAGGCCCCCAAAAGAAATCACCTCAGAACTTCCCAGATGAAGAAGCTTTTCTGAAATGATCAGAAGGTGAATAGAAAAGATTGCAAAGAGAGCCCTACTAGACCTTATACAAAACGCAGCAGAGCAAAATGAAAAACTAAGCAAGCTGTTCAATCTGATGGAACATCAGTACTCTGAAATCCAACAGATCAGGAACAAAATCAAAGACAGAAACTTCAATTGAAAGCAAAGAAAACAGAATGGAACAAATGGAAAAGAGAATTTCTGATCTGGAAGGCAAAGCCACTGACTTCACCATCTATGAGGAGAAATCAGAAAAAAGTAACAAGAAAAATGAAGAAGCATGTAGGACACTGTTAAGAAGAACAATCTATGTTTAATTGGAGTTCCTGAACAGGGCGAGATGCCTGAGAACACAGAGAGTATTGTGGCTGAGCTGCTCACAGAAAACTTCCCAGAAATTATGAAAGAAGAGAATATAGATATCCAAGATACGTACTGAACACCACTCAATATAGATCTCAATAGAAAGACTCCAAGACATCCAATAATCAAGCTGAACAAAATGAAACAGAAGCAGAAACTCTTAAAAGCAGCAAGACTCAAAGCAAAGCTAACATTCAGAGGGAAACCCCTCTGAATCACTAGATTTCTCTGCAGAAACAATGCTGACACAGAGACAGTGGCATAGCACACTCAAAGCCGTGAAGAAGAACTTTCAACCAAGAATATATACCCTGCAAAACTATCTTTTTAGTATGAAAATGAAATTAAGACATTTGCAGATAAGCAGAAACTCAGAGATTTTGTAAAAAAACAAACCAAAGCTACAAGAAATACTGAATGAATCTGTTGGCTTGGAAGAACAAAACCACTAACTTTGTATTTTAGAAGGACACATTACCCAGAATCCTACTGGGTTAGAGAAGGCTCCAAACACAATCAAAGCTATATAGAGTGAAAGAAATGATCTAGTGAATCATATAAACTATGATATCATCATATTAAAAACAGGGGAGTACTACAGTCATAATAGCCCTTCCAGATGGCGAAGAAGTCAATAAGACTGGTAGCAATCAAAATTGGGGTTATATATAGTTTATTAAGCGGGATAATAAGGGTAGCCATAAAACACAATACAGAAGTAACATACCATATCAAGAAATGTAATACAGGAATCTCAACAACCACAGAACCAACCCTGAAAAAGGTGAAAAATCAACTGGCAAAGAAGAAGGTCACAGAACAAATTAATAAGAACAACAGAGAAAACATCAACTCAAAAACAAACATATCACAATGACAGCACTGAACACATACCTATCTGTAATTACACTGAATGTGAAAGGACTGAATGCTCCAGTAAAGAGACATCAAGTGACATCTTGGATCAAAAGACATGACCCATCTATACGTTGCCTACAAGAAACTCTCCTTAGACCTAAAGATATGAACAAACTGAAAATCAAACGATGGAAGAACATACATGAAGCTAGCAATGAACAAAGAAGAGCAGGTGTGGCAACTCTAATCTCAGATAAAATGGATTTTAATGTGAAATCCACCATCATGGACAAAGATGGACACTATTTATTATTGAAAGTTTTAATACACAAGCAGGACTTAACAATATTAAATATTTATGCACCTAATATTAGAGCACCTAAATACATCAAAGAAATACTGACTACACTCAAAAAGGAGATAGATCACTCCACAATAATAGTAGGAGACTTCAACACTCTACTTTAAATATTGGACAGATCATCTAGAAAAAAGCTCAATAAAGATACAGAAGACCTTATTGCCACAATTAATCATCTAGACCTCATCGACATATACAGAACTTTCTATCCATCAGCAGACAACTACACCTTCTTCTCCAGTGCACATGGAACATTTTCAAGAATAGACCATGTGTTAGGACATAAAGCAATTCTCAGCACTATCCATACTATTGAATTAATGCAATGCATCTTCTCAGAACACAAAGCCATAAAAGTCAAAATCAATAGCAGAAAAAACATAGATAGAAAGCAGAACCATAGAAACTGAACAACACCTTGCTCAAAATACCATGGGTTACAGAAGAAATCAAGGATGAAATAAAGAAATTCTTGGGTTCCAGTGAAAATGAAAACACTTCCTATCAGAACCTACGAAACACAGCCAAAGCAGTGCTCAGAGGTCAGTTTATCTCTATAAATGCACACATCTGGAAGGAAGAAAGAAACCAATCAAAGAACTGACCCTACAGCTTGAACAAGTAGAGAGAGAGAACAACACAGGAACCCGTCAGGCATCAGAAGAAAACAGATTATAAAGATCAGAGCAGAACTAAATGAATTAGAAAATAGAAGAACAATTGAAAAAATTGAAAAGACCAAAAGCTGCTTTTTTGAAAACATCAACGACATTGGCCAACCATTGGCTAAACTTACTAAAGAAAAACAAGAAAGGAAACCAATAGCCCAAATAAGAAATGAGAGGGGAGTTGTCACAACAGATCCAGCAGACATCAAAAATATCATAGCTGAATACTATGAAGACTGAGTTCTAACAAATTTGAAAACCTAGAGGAAATGGACAAATTCCTTGATTCATATCACCTACCAAAATTATCACAAGGTGACACAGAACAACTTAATAAATCCATCACAAAGGAAGAGATAAAAAAGTCATCAAAAAACTGCCAACCAAAAAAAGTCTAGGCCCAGATGGCTTCACTGCAGAATTCTACCAAGCTTTTAGAGAAGTTATCTCCAATACTACTGAGACTATTTCACAGTATAGAAAGGGATGGAATACTCCCAAATTCATTCTATGAAGTCAGTATAAGCCTGATACCAAAACCAGGGAAATACTCAAACAAAAAGGATACCCACAGACAAATATCACTCGTGAATCTAGATGTAAAAATCTTCAACAAAATTCTTGCCAATAGAATACAACAACATATCAAAAAAATAACCCATCATGATCAAGTTGGATTCATACCAGGGATGCAAGGCTGATTCAACATCAGAAAAACAATTAATGTGATCAACCACCATACAAATACCACAAAAGACAAGAACCACCTTATTTTGTCTATTGATGCAGAAAAAGCATTTGATAAAGTCCAACACCAATTCATGCTAAAAACTCTCGGCAAAATAGGAATAGATTGTCAATTTCTCAATGCAACAAGGGCCATTTATACAAAGCCAACTGCCTACGTCATTGTGAATGGAGAGATACTGAAACAGTTGCCCCTGAGAACAGAAACTGGACAAGGACGCCCACTCTCACCTCTCCTATTCAACACCGTATTAGAAGTTCTAGCCAGAGTAATTAGATAAAATCAAGGAATAAAGGGCATCTGCATTGCAAAGAAGCACTAAATATCTCCCTATTTGCAGATAATATGATTGTATATGCAGAGAATCCCAAAGAATCCATAAGGAAACTATTCAAGCTGATAGAGGTGTTCGGCAGTCTCAGGATACAAGATAAACATAAATAAATCAGTAGGATTCCTTTATACCAACAATGAGATTATTAAGGAAGAAATCACCAAGTCAATACCATTTACTATAGCCCCCAAGAAGATAAAGTATCTAGGAATAAATCTAACCAGAGCAATAACAAACTTTTACAAAGAGAACTACAAACCCTTACTACAAGAAACTAAGAGAGCGTTACATAAATGGACAGACCTACCCTGCTCATGGATAGGAAGACTTAACATTGTCAAAATGTGTACTTTACCCAAGGCAATCTACTTTTACAATGCAATCCCAATACAAGTCCCAGTGACATTTTTTAATGAGATGGAGGAACAAATTACCAACTTTGTCTGGAAAGGAAAGATGCCCCGTATAAGTAAGGCATTAGTAAAGAAGAACACGCTGCGAGGCCTCTCATTAGAAAGTATTACACTACCACAGTAGTCAAAACATCCTGGTACTGGTACAAAAACAGACAGATAGGTCAATGGAACAGAATCGAGACCCCAGAGATGACATCATCCGCCTATCAACAGTTGATACTCGACAAAAGCCCTAAGACATTAAACTGGGGTAAAAACAATCTCTTAAACAAATGGTGCTGGCAAAATTGGATGTCCATCTGTGCTAAATTAAAACAAGACCCGTATCTTACACCTTATAGAAAAACTCACTCCAATTCGATAAAAGACCTAAATATCAAACCTAAAATGAGAAAGCTAATCAAAGAAAAAGTAGGAACAGCAATGGGAGGTTTAATATACAACATAGACTTCAGAATCTGTCTAACAAGCCACAAACAACCGAAGAGAAAATAGATAAATGGGAACTACTAAGAATCAATCACTTTCGCTCCTCTAAAGACTTTATTAATAGAATTAAAAGGCCAACTACAGAATGGGAAAAATATTTGGCAACTCTATGTCAGACCAACGCTTGATCTCCATAATCTATAAGGTACTACAAAATGTCAATAAGAAGAAGATAAATCAGCCAATTAAGTGATGGGCAAAGTAGATGGACAGGCACTCCTCTAAAGAGGACATCCAGGCAGCCAAAAAACACATGTGCACATGCTCATGGTCATTATCTATTAAAGAAATTCAAATCACAACAACAATGAGATACAATCTCACACCAACAAGTTTGGCCATCATCCAAAAAATGCAAAACATTAAATGCTGGAGAGGCTGTGAAGAGATTGGAACTCTCCAACACTGTTGGTGGGATTACAAAATGGTGTAACCTCTTTGGAAAGCAATCTGGCGCTCCTTTAAAATAATGGATATAGACATACTGTTTGACCCAGTAATTCCACTGCTTGGAATATACCCTATAGAATCAAGGCCATTCACACCAACGGATATATGTACAAGAATGCTCATCACAGCACAGTCCACAATAGCAAAAAGATGGAATCAACCCAGATGCCCAACAACAGAAGAATAGATAATGTAAACTATGGTATATATACTCAATGGAACACTCTGCAATGATAAAGAACAATGATGATAGCAGGAAACATCTCTTAACCTGGTTTCAACTGGAGGACATTATGTTGAATGAAAGTAGTCAGCGACAGAAGGACAAACAGTGTATGAGACCTCTATGATAAGAACTTAAAAGCAGACTCATACATAACAGAAAAGACTCTTTGATGGCCACAAGCGTGAGGAGGACAGGAGGGCGAGGGGGGAGTGTTTAGATGAGATAGTTGTTAGAAATTTGGTTGGGTGAAATTGGTAAGAGCACACATTAGTGAGAAGATCAATATTAATGGGACTTGAACACAACTTGTGTACTACTCCCATCTTAACCCAATATTGCAAGGACAGAGTAGCTGGGGTGGGGGTCGGGGACCATGTTCTCAGGGGAAATCGTGGCCAATTGGCACAACTAGCATTTTGCTAATGAGGTCTCTCCACGCCCACATTGGTGAGTGGCTTCTGGGGTCTTAAAAGCTGCCATGCTGCCATCTCAGGGTACAGCAAGTTATCACAACTCAGCAGGAAGGGATGATCACCAAGGTCCATAATGACATAGCGGAAAGAGAATTCAGAATACAGAGAGACCCACATGAGTAGATGTCTACATCCACTTGTGACTGGAAGAACCAGATGTGTCCGGCCACCACCAGTGATAGCCACGATGGAGCTCAGAAAGTTGAGTCTCACTGGCAACACAAGTGTAAATAGGGGTGCACTCTGAGATCTGCACTAAAAGACTGCAATTGATGATTCATGGGCCTCGGATTCTTCTGGGAGCAGGGCCCCTGGCCTTGATGTGGCCCCTGTCCATAAATCATAATGAAGGTCAACTTTTCAGACAGCAATGGATTGGACTTGGTGATGCGGAATGACCATATTGTGTGGGAACTTTCTGGTTCTAGGCATCTATAGGAGGTCGTCCTGTTGACCTCATACTGGAGGAAGGGGAATGGGTGGAGAGGAGAAGATAGGAGACTGTTGGGAAGATAAGTCATGTATGGAGCAGAGAGGAAGAGTGTTCTGTCACCGTGCAGGGAGAGCAGTGGAAGCTGCGTGTAGGTCAGCATGCAAATTTATATGGGAATGTACATTTCCATTCAATCAGAATTAAAAAAAAAAAAAAATGAAAAAAAAAAAACTGAAACAAGACCCATATCACACACTATGCACAAAAACTAACTCAAAATAGATCAAAGATCTAAATATAATATCTAAAAGTATTGACTCAAAAATAGAAACAATGCTGGGAGCCCCAACACACAGTGAAAACGGAGCACAAAACATTGTTTACAATACACAAATACCAGAAGAGAAAACAGATAACCAGGAACTCCAAGAAAAAAAAAAAATTAAGTACTTATGCTCATCTAAAGACTTCACCAAAAGGAGAAAAAAAATTTCAGATATAACAAATGCTATCGACACCTAATTTCTAAAATCCACAAGATATTATAAAACATCAACAACAAAGAGACAAACGCTCCAATCAAAAATGGGCCAATGATATGAACAGGCACTTAAACCAGTGAAGACATCCAGGCAGCTAACAGACATGAGGAAATGCTCGGGATCATTAGCTGTTAGAGAAACGCAAATTGAAACCATGATGAGATAGTGTGTTATCTCAACAAGGCTGGCATTAATCAAAAAAACACAAAATAATAAATAATAAATATTTATTAAATGTTAAATAAAAAATAATAAATATTGGAGAGGATGTGCAGAGACTGGAACATTTAAGCACTGCTGGTAGGATTATAAAATGGTACAAACACTTTGGAAACCAATTTGGTGCTTTCTTAGAAAGCTCGAAATAGTAATACCATATGATCCAGCAATCCTACTTCCTGTAATATATCTTAGAGAAATAGGAGCTGCCACAAAAATAGATGGAATCAATCTAGGTGCCCATCAACAGATGAATGGATAAACAAACTATTGTATATTCACATAATGGAATATTATGCAATGGAAAAGAAAAACGATGATCTTGAGAAATATCTCACAACATAGAAGAATCTGGGAGGCGTTATGCTGAGTGAAATTAGTCATTTGCTAATTGTATGAGACTACTATTACAAGGGCTCAAGAATAGGTACAAAAACAGAAGAAAATATTCTTCCATGGTTACGAGAGGGTTGGGAGGGAAGGGGTATTCAATAATTAGATAATAGATGAGAATTATTTTAGGAGAAGGGAGAGACAATATACAGTAGGGGAAAAGGAAGCACAAATGTATTAAACCCATACCTTAGAAGTATTTTTAAATCAAATCAAACACTTCGAGCAACAGAGTAACAGGGTTAAAGGTCTGGAGATATGCTTTCAGGGGACATCTAGGTCAACCGGCATAACAAAAGTTTATTAGAATGTTCTACATCCCACTGTGGTTAGTGGCATCGGGGGTCTTAAAAGCTTGCAAGCAGCCACCTAAGAAGCATCAATCAGATGTTGTCAACCCTCCCAGAGCAGAGTAGAAAGAGGAATATCAACAAGGAAACCATGAGCCCCAACTGCCTTTACATGGAACTCAACGAAGAGTCCTTGATAGAGCAGGAAAAATGTGGGGGTGCAGAACTCAAACTCTAGTAAAAAGACCAGAGCTGATGATCTGACAGACCCCACAGTGCCTAGAAGACGGGGCCCCCAGACTCTCCGTTAGCTCAGAACTGAAACCACTCTGGAAACCAACTCCTCAAAGATTGAACTGGTCTATCAGACACAAAATGATCATGGTGAAGAGAGAGCATCTTGGCTTGGATAGACACAGGAGACTAACTGGGCAGCTTCTGCCCAGAGGCAAGATGAGAAGACAGGTGAACAGAAGCTGGTTAAAAAATGGACGTGACAAATCTGAGGTGAAGGGGAGGTGTGTGCTGTCTCAGTGAGGGGCAAGCAGCTAGAGTCACATGGCGCAGTGTGTGTAGGTTTTTGTATGAGAAACTGACTGGAATTGTAAACTTTCACTTAAAACAATGAAAAAAGTTAAAAAAAAAAAAATCAAAATGCATCCTGCCTGAATATGAGTCAGATCCACCTCGACGGCACTTGGCTGGCTGGTCTTTCAACTTTGTGCAGAAATGTGCATGATAGAATTGCACAGGTGTCTGTGGAAGAAACCTAAAACCTGTTGCTGTCGAGTCAATTCTGACTCACAATGGCCCTACAGGACTGAGTAGACCTGCCTCACAGTCTTTCTAAAGCTGTCATTTCTATGGAAACAGACACCCACTTACTTCTCCCGCAGAGCAGTCAGTGTGTTTGAACCAAAGAGACTTTTTGATTAGCAGCCGGATATTCAACCTCTGTGCTAACAGAACTCCTTTCTTATATAAGATAAGGATCTTCATAATAGTCCTCATCTGAGGGAATTTATTAAGTGGTATCCTATTCACATATTCCCTTCTTAACCTGTGGTTCACAAGAGATTATCATTATTCTTAGAAACCTCAAGATACACTCACGTATTGTAAAATTTCTTCCTGAGGAGCTCTACACTTTTTCTGTATTTTTGTCCCTTCTACCCCAGTTCCCCCTGCTTCACCTCCTCACAGACTGCGGGAATTTGCTGATATTTTGCTTATAGATACACTGGCTAGTTACAATGAACTGTTTTTTTTTTTTTTTTTTTTAATCTAAATTCAAGGATTTTTCCAGACTTGATGTAACAGGGGGCAGTGTGGTTACTACAGAGCCTTTGCCAGTTGTCGAAGGCAGGCTGCGGTTCTCTTTGTGGTCATGTGAGAATACTCCAGTAGATTCTATTTTGGTCATTTCAAGCTCAGGACACTTCTTTGTTTTTTAATCTTATGAGACTGGTCATTTTAGCAGATGGTTGACAGATTTTTCTTGGTAAACTTGTTAACATATTTGAAATGACGTCCTTTGAATCACTCTTATGTGATAGGCAGCAAGACATTTTCATCAAAAGACAGGAAAGCATATTAAGTGCATGACTATGTCAAGATGTTTATAGATAAAATACTAGTCCTACCTGTTTAAACCCCAGTGGCATAGTGGTTAAGCGCTACAGCTGCTAACCAAAAGGTCAGCAGTTCAAATCCAGCAGGCGCTCCTTGGAAACCATGGGGCAGACCTACTCTGTCTATAGGGTAGCTATGAGTTAGAATTGATTTGACAGCAGTTGGTTTCTCTTTAGGTTTTTTTTTTTTTTGGTTTTCATTGAGAGCAATGGACAAGCAAGCCATTTTGCAGTAAAAGAGGTGGCAATTTATAAAACAGTTATAAATCCCAAAACTTCAAGTTTCAAATCACTTCTTTAATGTAACTGTCTATAACTGAAGTTCAGTAGTCACTGAAATTGAAGAAGTTAGCTTTATTGTTGGTTAGCTACTGGATCTGTTTATATCCAGCTATAAGAGGCAATAAAAGTAGGGAAATACAGATAGAAAAATGAAAAGAATATGTAATCTTCTTTCAAAACAAGCAAACTTTATACCACCTAACAACAATGTGAGGCTCGAGCCCGAGAAGCGGAATGGTTAACAGCTTGGCGGCTATCCCAAAAGTCAGCAGTTCAAATCCACCAATTGTCCCTTGGAAAACCTACAGCATCTCTATGAGTTGGAACTGACTTTACAGCACCTAATAACAGCCACAGTAGCAGCCCTCGTGGTGCAAAGATTAAGGATTCAGCTGCAAAAGATCGGCAGGTTCAAAGCCACCAGTGTCACTTGGGAGAAAAGACCAGGTGATCTCTTCCCATGAAAATTAGAGCCTAGAAAATCCCATGGGCCAGTTTTACTCTGCCCTATTGAATAGTTGTGAGTTGAAATCAACTTGATGGCATACAGAAATATAAATAAATAACTCACTGGATGATTTATAATGTAAAGTAGATAATAACATATTTAATTCCCAAATCAGAGACCAGCACCCTCAGGGCACATGCAAACTCTAATGATTCAAACAGTTTTGCCAATGAAGCAATATCATCTCTGCATAAATTAAATCTGTATTTAAAATCACTAATTCTATATATTTCAACTGCATTCCAAGGCACTAGTAATGAAAAAATACAGTAAAATTTATCAGCTGCCATGAATCTCTGGGACAGCTTTTAACTAAAGATCCAAATAATATCTAGAAACATAGAAGAATATATATTTATTAATTTAAGATCTTGGACGAGATATGTAAAAGGCATTAGTTTGTCAATTTTTGTCAGGTTCTACTCTTTGATTTTGAAATGATTTGGTGAGTTTGAGGCCACACTAGAAAGACAAATTTTTTATGCTCACAAACAAATGTGAAATTTAATTAACACAACAGAAGGCTTGAGGTCTACCTACTTCAAATAAACAAATGACTCCATTTAAAGTAACTAACCAATGACTTTTGCTAATGTGAGTTCCTGCAGTGACAGGCATTACCATTGTTGAGTTTGGACAGGTGCAATACTTTTAAAAGTCAATCATAAGTCCTCGTTTCTTTTGTCTGGTGTAGTAACTACACTCCTTTCATTTGCCAACATATTTCAGAAGAATATTCCATCAACACCAAAAACAAAATCATTCAACAGCGTTTCAACGTGACTGAACTTGACCCTGGAATGGCCTGTCTGCCAGGAGATTAGATGCTAGTCATACATCCACATCTACCCAAAAGACACAGTGTTGCCACCGGATAGTCAGCCACTGGAATTAAGACTTGAAGTCCCTGGGTGCAAAAGATTCACACACCCAGCTGCCAGACAAAGGCTGGAGGCTTGAGTTCACCCAGAGAGACCTCTGAAGAAAGATCTGCCATCTGCTTTAAGAATTCAGCCACTGAAAATGCTTTGGAGCACAGTCTTCTGACACACATAGGATCACTATGAATTGGAATTGACTTATGGGCAACTGGTATCGGTAATCAAGATATTGAGAATGTTTGGGAATTTCATAATAATTCAGTCTAGATGAAGTCGATTTCCTTTCAACGTTCTTTGTGCATCAGCAAATCATGTATAGCACTGCATCTATTTACTACTCTCCAAAACACTTTCACAGTTATTATTTAGTATAGTAGACAAATTTCTATTACCTACTCCAGGGGTATACATGACACTCAAATATATTCACGGCTAGGTTTCTGAAAACATTCCAGTTAGAATTTAGTATGGAAAATGTTTCCTATAGAGAAACAAGCTTCATACTAGTCTTCTGACTAGAGTAGAAATCAGTAGGAACTCTACAAATTTTGAAAACTCACAGTCTCAACCGTTTCAACCTCATATAGAGAAAATGGTAACTGTGTACTTGAAAGAGGGAAAACTCCTCAAGAGTTTAATCTTTATGGAGTCTTCAGCAGGGCTTTAGAATAAACCGAGTTCTAGCCAAAATGCTAAAATTAGCTGGCTGTGTAGTTACAAACCAATAACTTTACCTTTCTCACTCTTTCTTGTCTCTGGAATTCTAAAATCATTTAAATCCATCCCTCTGGGTTCCAGAAAAGCCTCATTAGGTTAGAAGCCTCTTACAAGTATGCTGTAAAACCTGTAATTCCACCATGCCAACTTGCTCAATAGCAAAGAATAATAATAAAATGGCATCAGCATCATTTAGTTAAATATATTTCACTGTAACTGATCATTTCAATGAAGATATTAGCAACTGAATCAGCATCAAGCGATTATCTTGCTCTGACATTCAAGAAATAAAGACAGAAGTTTCCTATTGTTCTCCTGACTCTGATTCTCTACTGCAGAGATGTTTGCAACAAAAAAGTTCAAGGCTTTCTCCCTCATCTGGAGCATATGTTGCCTGAACGATCAAGATAGACACAGCCCTGTGTAGACAGCATCAGAGTTATGCACATGGACTCCGGCATCAATTGCCTGGGGGTGAATCCTGGATTCATCCCTTACTGTGCAATCTTGGACATGTTGCTTGCTCCACATGCTTCAGTTCCCTTAGGCATGAAACAGTCAATGTCATGTGAACCTAACTCAACAATTTGTATTAAATTTTAAATGAGTGTTTTACAGTGAGCCAATTAAAAATGTTGCCAGGCACTTACAAAGACACAAAGTAGCTACTATCCCAACAGTACCATGGTGGCTCAGTGGTTAAGGGCTCAGTTTCTAACCAAGTAAGTGGTTGGCAATTCAAAGCCACCAGCCACTCCACAGAAGTATGCTCTATTCTATAGGCTCCCTATAAAATGAAGGGGACTGGGCAGCAATGGGGTAAGCTGGGGTGGCTTTTGGTATTACCTGAAGAGTTTGACTTTGGTATATACATGCAGCAACACTGTAAAGAAGTGACAGAGGCTAAGGAATAAATAAATTTTTTCTGCTTCGGCTGATTTTTCTTGGCCTTTCTTATCTTTACAACTTCCAGAGTTTTGTGCAATTATTTCAGACAAACTTTTGCAGAGGAAGTGAGCAGAGGGCAAGAGAGGATGAATGCTGTGCATTTCAAGCAGAACGTATGTTTTATATAGATATATAGATGTCTATACATCTATGCTTTATATCTAGATATCTAGATATCTATATAAAACACTGCTGCATCTATGCCAGTGAGCTTATCTATTTTGATTTCTCACTCTCTTTACAGGATCGGCTGAGTGGGCTTTTGAGTGCGTTACATTAACGCTTGAATGCACTTGGCAACTTACTTTCAATTAGCATCATTATCACGAATTCATGTGACTGACATTATGTGCTGTATTGCCGCTAAGCCCAGTTTCTGCCTTTAAAAAGATTTAATTGCTTCCCATTTCCTGTAGAGTACCCCATTAATCTATTTAGGACTAGAGAGATATAACAAGTGCCTTTCAGTCCAGTAGCTCAGAATGAATTCATGCTAAGGAAGGATCTGCATTTCATTCCAGTCATTCACATACCCTGACAAATGAGAGCAAAGTTCTTGGCCTTAATTAAGCCTTTAAAATTCAAAGTTGCACTCTCAACTTAAAAAAAATTAATGTTCTTGTGTTGGTTTGTATATTTATTTATTTATTTTATTATGACTGAGTGAAAATGTACATTCCCGTATAAATTTACATGCCCACCTATATGCAGCTTCCACTGCTCTCCCTGCCCGGTGACAGCACACTATTCCTCTCTGCTCCATACATGTCTCATCCTCCCAACAGCCTCCTTTTCTTCCTCTCCACCCACTCTCCTTCCTCCATCCAGAGGTCAGCAGGATGATATCCTATAGATGTACAGAACCATAAAGTGCATCCAATATATGGTCACTCTGCATCACCTAGTCCAATCCATTTGTGTCTGAAGAGTGGACCTTCGTTATGATTTATGGGAAAGGACAGCATCTGATTTGTATATATTTTTTAAAAAATAGGTGTATGCTATCTTAACCTGCTTTCGGGATCTTACTACTCCCAAATCAGAGTGACAAAAAGGTATTCCTTAGGAATAAAGATAGTTGTACACATGTGGAACTCTAGCTCACGAGTTATTCTAATTGGCTTTCATTAAAACTGTATAGGTTCTGTGGTTAAAGCAATGGACTGCTAAGCAAAAGGTCAGTGGCTTACAATCACCAGTAGCCTCACTGGAGAAAGATGTCACAGTCTGCTTCCAAAGACATTTACAGCTTTGAAAGTCTACGAGGCGGCTGAGTCAGAGTCTATTCAACTGCAATGGATTTGTTTTGTTTTTCGTGGATGATGCTATCGCTAAGCCTGCGTTCTTGTATGATTTTACTAGCTGCTAAACCACTGCTGTCAAGTCATTTCAAAATCCTAGTGGCAAAGTGGTTAAGTGCTGCAACTGCAGACCAAAAGGTCAGCGGTTTGAATCCACCAGCAGCTCCTTGAAACTCTACGGAGCAGTTCTAGCCTGTCCTATTGGGTCGCTGTGAGCCAGGACCAATTCTATGGCAATGGAGATTATTTTATTAGCATGTGGAAATTGTATTATTATTTGCAGCATCTCCAAGGCAACGCAAAAGAGGAAAATTATAGTGATAAGCCATTCTTTCCTGGTTTCATGGATCCCAATTAATGCATAAGACATTCAAAAGATTCTCTTAAACAATAGACAGCTTAAAGTTTTCAAAATTTAGAGAACTTTTAGGTAAATACTCATAGAAAAACTATTCATAACAGTGATAACATGTAAACAGTCTAACTGGTGACTGGATAAAGAAAATGTGACATAGCCACACAACAGAATACTATGCATTAAAAAGAACCACTGATATGTGTTACAGCATGGATGGAACCCAGATGGATGTACCAACACATGCTACAACTTGCACTAAGTGAAAGAAGCCAGACCAGAGACAGCACGTGTTATATAACTCAATGCATATGCAACAGCTAGAAAGGTAAATGTGTAGAGACAGAAGGTAAATCGGCTGTTACCTGGGCCTGGGATCTGGGAAAGAGAGTGAGAATCTTTTGGGGATCAGGGACGTGTCTCAATATTGAATTATACAGATGGCTGTGCAACTCTGTATACTTACTAAAAACTCATTGATTATACATTTAGAACAAGTGCATTTTATGACATATTAATGATATAGCAATGAAACTGATTTTAAAGAAGCCAGCCAAGTGCCGTCAACAACACTATCCACGAGGGAAATCAGGAATGTAGAGAAGGCTTATCTGTGTATTACCTGGTAGGTAACTAAACAGCCAAAGTATAACTACTGATATTATCATCTCAACACTATTGCTATTAATGACAAGGAAAGCAAGAAAACAGCTTCCCTGTGCCTCTACCTACCCACATCCACAGCATATACATTTCTTAAAGGCAGAGAATTTTCCTGGAAGGTACAGTTAATGCCTTTCCTGCTAAGTGATGCCCTTGCTCTGGGCGGTTTGGGTCCCCCAGAGGCACTTCTAAAGAAAAGCCTGGTGATCTACTTCTGAAAAATTAGCCACTGGAAAGCGTATAGGGCACATTTCCACTCTGACACACATGGGGGCCCCATGAGTCAGACTTGACTGGATGGACACAGGTTTAGATAACAGTTACCACAAATGTTGTTGGCATATGGAAAAAATTTGTTGAACAATTCACTGAATAAAACTCTTTGTCGTGTCTTGGGGAAATACTTTTATTTAAATGTTCATCAAGTATATAAAAACAATACATGGCTTTTATTTTTTTAATCTTATTTTTCTAGAAAACTACTGCAATGCCATCAAAAGACAAAACTGAATATGATCCATAAAAATACCTGAGAGACACAGGCTTCTGTTGGGAGGGAACAATAATAATAGGTATTTTCAGCTACTACACTCGTATCAAGACTTGGCTAAGTCCTTGAGGAAGCTCTAATGAAAGTTTTGAGAAATAAGCAACATACACTCTAAAAGCTTAAATAAAAAAAATTCTATCAATATAAGGGAAGATCAGTTTTCTACAGCTTAACAGAATCAGCTGTTAAAGCACATTAAACCAAACCAAACCCACTGTGGCCAATTCGATTCCGACTCATTGCAACCCCATAGAACAAAGTACAACTGCCTCACAGGGTCTGCAAGGAGGGCCTGCTGGATCTGAACTGCCAGCCAGAAGGGGGGCAGCTATAGTACTCAACTACTACAGCACCAGGGTTTCTATTCAAGGCACAGGATGTTTTAAACAGTCTCTGACCATAAACTTCGAAGGGTCGTGTTCCTATTCACCATACAGATGATTTCAGAAAGTTGTTAGATGATCAAGTAATTTCAGGAGAGATGGGTAATACTGCCTAAGAAGTCTTTTTTTTTTTTTTCTACAGCAGCAGCAAAATAGAACAATTATGTACTGCGTAATCCGATTCAACCTCCATCTCTTAACTACGAAACTAACAGAATTTGGCTAGAATTTTCCTCACATTGTTCATCTCTTCAACTTGGTGTGCTTAGATGATGGGAGGGAAAAAACAATTTCATTCTTTAATTGCAG
Source organism: Heterohyrax brucei (assembly GCA_028571685.1). Lineage (NCBI taxonomy): Eukaryota > Metazoa > Chordata > Mammalia > Hyracoidea > Procaviidae > Heterohyrax > Heterohyrax brucei. The sequence continues at coordinate 46,538,682 of CM053158.1, forward strand.
TTTCTCATACTGAATTATGGCATTTCTTTCACTAGGTCTACCTACTATATAAAGTCTTGCTTCTGCATTTTCCTTCTTGTCTCCATAGCAACCACCAGACTTCACCCTAATGCCTTGTCTTTGACAACAGATTTTTAATCTCTCTCTCTCTCTTTGTACCATTCTATATTTCTACACTTATCTCAGTTAATACTTTATATAATTTTCTAATCCTCAACTATGATTTTCATGGTAATACTTTCTGATCTAGAATTCATGGACATTGCCTACGAAATGTTACTTCAAACCCAAAGTCCTAAATCCAACTTAAAGTGTACCGTCGCTGCTCTGTTTATTTCTGTGCTAGAATTTCTCACATAACAACACATAGCTTCTATTTCATGCAAATCATTATGTTACATACAACTTACTTATTTTGAATACATAAAATAATTGCAAAGAAAAAAAGAGAGGCAGGGAGAGAGGGAGAGATTAGGGAAAGAGGGAAGTCAACTGACACACTTTACTCCACTTTATAAAAAGTCACATCACCAATCATTACTTTTTTGATTTTTTCAGTTTTGAACTTATATAAATGAAATACACTATATGTGCTCTTCTGAGATGTGCTTTTATTACCAACATATTCCTAAGATTTACTGATCTTCAGGGTGAGTAGTATTTTTTACATAAATATACCAAAATTTATTTTTACTAATTTACCATGAATGAAAGCATGATTTTCCCCAGTTTTTTTAAAAAATATAAACAGTGGAACTATGAACATTCCTGGGGTACATGGACGAGGGGCATGTGCCTAGACTGCACAAAAATAAAGCAGCAGAATTGCTGGGTCATCTGACACGAAGTATAATCTAAGAAGGTGATGAGAACATGATTTACAAAAATGAAATTGTAAGTTAGACTCTCACCAGCAGTGATGAGTTCTGGTGATAACACATTTCCATACAAGACCATTACTCTCAGAGTTTTCAGTATTTCCCACATTCATGGGGTTAAATGACTTTATTGTCTGGGTTCCAGTTAGTATATTTCTGATTAGAAATAATGTTAAAAGGAGCCCTGATAGTGCAGTGGTAACGTTTTGGGCCGGTAAGCAAAAGGTCAGTGGTTTCAACTCAGCATCCACTCCACTGGCTTCACATACATATTCCCAAAAACATTAAAACCTTGGAAACCCCATGGGCAATTCTACTGTGTGCTACAGAGTCACTGTGCTTCTGAATCAACTTGAAAGGACTGAGTTTTAATGACGTTGAGCACATTTTCACATTTTTTATTCTACTTTTGTCTTCTACTATTGTACTTTGGTCTACGGTGTGAGTCTGTATCTTTTGCTACTTCCCTGTTTTTGTTTTTGTTTTCTCTTATTATAGATTAACCCGGTTGGCACAGTGGTTAAGCACTCAGCTGCTAACTGAAGAAAGAGACGGCAGTCTGCTTCCACAAAGATTACCATCCAGGGTATCCTTATGGGACAGCTCTCCCCTGTTCTGTATGGTCACTGTGAGCCTGAATTAATTCAGCAGCAAAGTGGTTTGGGGTGTAAAGTTATGCCTAACTACAGGATAATAAATATTATTAGTCATACATATTACCAATAACCTTTTCTGGTTTGTGGCATTTCTTTTGACTTCTTTCTGAGCCTTTCATTGGCTAAGTATCTAAAATCAAATGTAGGCAAATGTATTCTTAATGAATTCCTTCATGAAATTTTAAGGCATCTTGTTTAAGAAACTTTTCCTACCCTGGGGTCATAAATACAGTCTTCATCTTCTGTTTTATTTGAATAGTTTCCCTTTCACTGTTAGGTATTTAATCTACATGGAAAGACTTTTTGTGTATGATATGTGGTAGGATATCAACTGAGTATTTTTATGCATTGATAATCCATTTTTTGCACCAATTAAAAAGTAATTAAATAATCCATTCTAATTATCTTATACTGTTTTCATATTTATAAAGGTTTGTTTCCAGGGCCTCTATGTGGTCCTTCTGGCCAATTTATCTAAATCTTCACGAAGACACAATGCACACTGGATTCATTGTAAGCATTTTATGTTGAGTCTTGACACCTAAGAAGGCAAGGCCCACTTATTCTTTAAGACTTTCTACTTAATTTTGCCCTTTGTTCTTCAAACATAATTGAGAAATAACTTTTTACATTTCATAAACAGAAAAACAAACTGCATGATATTCATTTCATCTAATCTACGTATCAGTTCAGAGAGAATCGACACAGTTCTACTAAGTCAACACACAAAAATGTTTTACATATATATATATATACATACACACACATCAATACATGCATGTACATATCATTTATCTAGGTCTTATTAATTTAATGCTTTTCTATAAATATGCATACTGTGCACTTTAAAGCTTCGTTGGATTTATTTTCTATTACTTTCTCCCTTCACACTATTTTCTTTGAGTTTTCTGTTATGATTAAGTTACTACATTCAGTTTTTACCCTACAGCAGTGGTTAAGAGCTCAAGCTGTTAACCAAAATGACAGCAGTTCAAAACCACCAGCCATTACTTGGAGAATCTACTGGATGGCAATGGAAGTGGCTGTCTCCAGGCACTTCCTGGTAGCAATGAAGGGTTTTGGAGCACTTGTTCCCACAGGGCAGACACAGATGTCGAGACCCTGAAGGACCAAGTGGCCAAGGAACCACAAAGAAGAAGCTGAAAGGACAAGGAATACAGAGTGCCTCAGACTCAAAAGGGCAGGGCCTCCAACTCTGGTGTCTCCAAGGAGAGAGCTGCCACTCAGGAGAACACATTTGCTCAAATTTGAGGGAGCAGAGGCGCTATTCCAGTGGGCCTAGAGGGTGAAGCCAGAGCCCAGGGCCTAGCGGCCTCCACTCACAATGTGGACTGTGAGGTCAATACCTAAAGTCTGGAGGGCAAGACCATTGTATAAATGGTTTCAGAGAACAGAGGATTATTTTCAAGCCTTGATGACTAATGTAATGTGTTCCACTGACTTCCTCGGTACCTGTTATCTCTTCTTTCCATCCAGTTTCTCCCATTTGTGATGGCAATGTCTAGCTGTGTCTGTTCCATCAGTGTACTTTCAAAGCAGATAACTTGCATAAAAAGAAATTTTGGGATTTTGGAGTTCAGACTTTGCTATGATATGACAGAGTGAATGTGTTTTATGTGTGGCAGGGACATGAATTTGGGGGAGACAAAGGGTAGAATGCTGTGGATTGAACTGTGTCCCCTCCAAAATTTGTATGTCAACTTGGCTAGTCCATGATTTCCAGTATTGTGTGATAGTCCCTCATTTCATTATCTCATGTGATTTTCCTATATATTGTAAATCCTACCTCTGATAATCTTACTAAGGCGGGATTCGTGGCAATTACGTTAATGAGGCCGGACTCAAACTACAAGATCAGGTTGTTGTGTTAGTCATCTAGTGCTCCTATAGCAGAAATACTACAAGTATTTAACAAAGAGAAGTTTACTGTCTAATAATCCAATAAGCTAGAATTCCAAATTCAGGGCACTGGTTCCAGGGGAAGCTTTTCTCTCTGTGTCAGCTCTGGAGGAAGATGCTCCCAAGACGTTAGTCTTCTCTTGGTCTGGAAGCATCCTGGTATAGGAACCTTGGGTCCAAAGGATGTGCTCTGCTCATAGCCCTTCTTCCTTGGTAGTAGGAGCTTCCTAACTCTCCGTTTGTTTCCCTGTCCTGCTAATTCTTGCAAGACGAAAGGTGGTGCAGGTCACATTCCAAGGAAATTCCCCTGATACTGGGTCAGGGATGTGCCATAGTAAGGGTTTTACAGTCCCAACCTAATCCTCTTTAACATAATTCAGTCTTGTTCCATTAACCACAGACAGAGATTGTGATTTATGATATATATGAAAATCTGAATCATAACAGAGGACAATCATACTATACTGGGAATCACAGCCCAGTCAAATTGCCACATGCATTTTTCGAGGGTGGGGGACATAATTCAATCCCTGACAGTTGTGCTCAAATCAGTGTCTTTTGTGATATAAAAAAGAGGAGCAAGCAAAGAGACATGAGGACCTCAGACCACCAAGAAATAAGAGCCAGGTGACTAGTGTATCCTTTGGACCTGTGGTCCTGGGACTGAGAAGCTCATCAACCTGGGAAGACTGAGGACAAAGACCTTCTTCTAGAGCTGAGAGAGAGAAAGTTTTCCTCTGGAGCTAACATGCTGAATTTGGACTTCTAGCCTACTAGACTGTGAGAGAACAAACTCGTGTTTGTTGAAGCCATCTATTTGTATTATTTCTGTTACAGCAGCGTTAGATAACTAAGACAGCTTAGATCATTAAGTTTCATCTATTCTTAAAAATATTCTTTAAAAATAAGTTTTTAAAGTTAACTTTCCCTCTAAATAATGCTTTAGCTGCCTCACACATTTGGTCAGATAGAATTGTCATTATTACCTGTTCAAAAATATACTATTTTCTTTTGTCTTTTTTTTTTGACCTAAGAATTACCTAGAAGTACATTTATCAAATTCCAAAGACAGGAGACTTTCCTAATTTTCTTTTCATTGTTGATTTTTGACTCAATTGAATTTTGCTTATATTTTCTTTATAGCTCAATACATAATCAAATATACCTTTTCTTCTGGGTGCTTAAAAAGAAAACATATTCTGCAGTTTCAGCTGCTGTATTATATCCATGCACATTAGCCAGAGCTTGTAATTGTATTCTTTAACCACAACATATGCTTAATGAGTTTTCTCTGCTTCAGCTAACAAATAATGCAAGAGATAAGTTAATATTTCTCATTATAGTGATATGTTTCTGTATTTCTCCAGATCCATGTTGTTTTCATGTATTTTGATATTACAGATATTACACATTTCTAGTTAATTTATCTCCAGAAAGACTATTTAAAATAGTCTACTTTAATTCATATTAATGTAGCTATTTGCTTTCTTTCGGATGACATTTAATCAATGTACCTTTTATGTCATTCTAATTTCAACAGTTCTGTATCTCTTTGAATTAGATCTATTATTTTGTATATAGTTTATAGGTTTATGTAGAAAAAACCTGGAACATTTAGTCCACTTATTTTTATCATAATTACTGATTTACTTGAATTTATTTCTACATTTTTACTGCTTATCCTCCCTTTTATCTGCTTATCCTTTTTTGTTTTTTTCTGTCCCTCTCATGGTACACATTGTTTGAGAATCATTCACTTTTTTTTCACTATACTTTCAGTGTATATACTCTAGAAATTTTAAGATGCATACATTAGTTTGTGAAGCCTAAATTTAATCAATATATGATATTTCCTCTGGAATAACATAAAGTCTTCAGAACAGTTACTGTCATTTCAGTTTTTATGATAAGTATACATGTTCTTCATTATTTATTTCTTCCAAAGTTTGTGTACCTTTTTCACCTAGAATAAAGTATTGGATCCTATAAAGCCTAGAATTTTCCATATGCTTCTTTATTAAGTAGAAGTCTACAAGAAGAGATTACAAAATAGAAGTTGACAAAGTTTTCTACATAAGAATTTATTCTGTTAGAGTTATGTAATGTCACATACTTTAAGACCAGAGAAAATAAAAGACCAGTTATAAAAGTTGGTCATCAAATAGTTCATACACATAGGTCAGATATGGCATTGGTGAAATAAAGTATTATTGGTGGTAATTAGTGATAAACAACATCCTTAACAGAAAAAAGTTTCACAGTTTTTTATGATTATTAACTATGGTAGACATAACTAATATATACCAATAAATTGTTTTTCTCTCCTAAGGGACACTCACATTGCCCAAGTCATATTTTGCTTTGTACCTTTCTTTGGCTGATCAAATATGAGGGACGTTGCCTGTGTTACTTCCCAGTGAAAGCACTTATGAGCCCGTGCAGAATTTTTCATGCTCGCTACCTTGGTCTCTTTGACCAAGTTGGCACGTGTTTCAGATGGTGCACCTATAGGATGACGATGTGTCCATCAGCCTGGATCACCAAGGAGCCTGCACTGGCAGCATGTGCTCTGAAGAGGTGTCAGGTCCACATCAAACTGGATAAGCACACGGACTTTGGGGTTATTTTTTACTGCAGCACCACTTGACGAATAATGTATCTAACTTAATGTTAGTCCTAATCAGGCAAAATGGAAACTATCTAGTCACATGCTGGAGATAAGATTACCGAGGTATCTCAAAATAATGTTGACTCCTCAAATTACCCATATCTAAGTATCAATATCTGGTGCTGACTCACTTACAAATGAAATACAGACACATATAGCCCACTGCTATTAAGTCAATTCTAACTCACAGTGACCCTAAAGAACAGAGTAGCACTGCTTGTTAGGGTTTCCTAGGCTGTAACCTTTACGAAAGTAGATTGCAGCATCTTTCTTCTGTGGAGTAGGTGGTGAGTTCAAACCACAGTTCTGGTTCACAGCTGAGTACTTAACCACTGTGTTATGAGGGCTCCTTTAAGCTGAAGGAATTAATGGCATTTTATTTCTTTAGATTCCAGTATATTTTGTACTCCATACTTAACAGAAAAATTTGTAAAATTAAATCCCTATTGCAATACTTACTGGGAACAATAAATTCTATTTCTTCTGACATAGCAACTCCCAGTTTATTAGCAGCATAGCAGCGGTATTTCCCTTGAAAGTGAGATATGTGTCCTTCATTAGGAATCTTGAATGTTCCAGAATTGTTGGATACAATTATCCGGGGATCAGAGAGATTAAAAGGCTTGTCATCCTTAGTCCATGAGAATCTAGAAAAGAAAAGTAAACTTAATAGTCCAAAAAATTATAATATTCTTCTTAATTTAAAATTATAAACTCCCCCCAAAAACAAACGAAACCCACTGCCATTGAGCCAGTTCTGACTCATAGGGACCCTATAGGTCAGAGCAGAAGTGCCCCATAGAGTCTCCAAGGAGCTCCTGGTGTATCTGAGCTGCCGACCTTTTGGTTACCACCCATGGCACTTAACCATTACACCACCAGGTTTCCAAACACATGCACGCAAACGGCAAAACCAAGATACACCGGTTAACGGATTATAACAGAACATAATGGAATAAAACAGAACATAAACAAGACTCTCCAAAAATCTGAAAAGTAGTACAAGCCATAAAAATGCAGTGACAATTGAGAGAATAAAAAAATGAAGGTTGATTTTATTGTTCATTTTCAATTAATTTTATTAAAACTTCTAATCAGAAAGGTAGTGTAGGTCATTTCTGTTATTTTGATGGGTGCAGTAAAAATGAATGTATAATATTTGTGTATGTATATGTGTGTGTAAAGCTCTAACCCCAAATCCAAAAACATACCGGCAAGTGCTACTAAATTTGGTTATTCTTTCTACAAATATTTTCAACATAGCTGTCACGCAGTTGTGACCATGATGAATATAATTAAGCCAACTGAGTTGTTCTAGTTATTATGATGCTAATAAAACAGTTTTTATGGCTGTGCTACCTTTTGTAGGTACTATTTTGCTTACTTAACCTTTTCAGTATTTTTCCTTTTTATGAACAATGTGATAAACAACACTACATATTTACCTTTCTTACAAATATTACACGAGGTCAATTTCTTAAAAGATGGATGAACCAATAGCATAGGGAGTTTTGGTTTTTCTTAATTTGTTTCAAGCTAATTCAAATGTTTATTTAATTCTTTAAATAATATATTTTTTCTGTTTTTGAGATTGAGAAATATACACCAATTCAGGTTTATACCTATATATTTCAGTGAGCTTCACCACATTCTTCAAGTTGTGTAACCCTTCTCCATCTCCTTTTCTGAACTGTTTCCAACCCCCATTAACATGAACCCACTGCCCCCTAAGGTTCCTATCTAATCTTTCAAGGTGCTGTTGTCAATTTGACTCTATATCCAAGAGGGAAAAAAAAATTGTTGTCAAGTCGATTCCAACTCCTAGTGACCCTACAGGACAGAGGAGAACTGCCCCATAGGGTTTCCAAGGAGTGCCTGGTGAATTGGAACTGCTGACCTTTTGGTCAGCAGATGTGGCACTCACCACTATGCCATCAGGGTTTCCAAATGCCAAATAGATCTTCAAAGGGCATAAATGGTCAAGGTAGACATTCGTGAATAGGTAAGGAAGACCACTATTTGATTTTAAGACTTCAAGGGATAGGTTTTGTTTAAGGATTATCTTAAGACAATAGTTTCAGAAGTTTATCCAGCCTCCATGTGACCCCCCTAGTGGTGCAGTGGTTAAAGCACTCATATGCTAACCCACCAGCTACTCTGGGAGAAAGATGTGGCAGTTTGTTTCTATAAAGATTTACAGCCTTAGAAACCCTGTGGGGCAGTTTCTACTCTCTTCCACAAGGTGACTATGAACTGGAATTGACTTCATGGCAGTGGGTTTGGTTTTGAGTTTTATCCAGCCTCCATTGCTCCAGAAAATCCAGAGTACGTGAGAACTGGAAATTCTGTTCTAAATTTTCCCCATTTTAAGCAGGATTCTACTATAGAATCTTTGAACAAAATATTCAGTAATTGTAGCCAATTCTTTTGATCTCATTGCAAAAGAGGCAGTTGCTCATGAAGAAAATTGCCACATACTGTATTCCCTACTACTACTCTTGACTCTTTCACAAAGGAAGCTTTTTAAAACTTTTTATACATGGTACAGAGTTGTATTCCAGGAAAAAATGAATTCAAATTTCCACTCCAGGATATGAGAGTGGCAGTCCTTTTGGACAATGCTATTAAAGCTTTTTTTAATTGTTTTTCAATCTGATACAAAAATATCAATTTCTCAAGTAGATTTCATTGAGCATTTTATAAACTGATTATCCATACAAACTTGGATATATTTCAGGACATCATATTCTTATACTAATCTATGATTCTTCAAAAAGGAAAAGCAAACTTTCATGGCACATATATTTTTGTTAGGAATATATCTATCCTCTTCCCCACATCATTTTTCCTTACTTCACTTTTCATGTTTCACTTTTTACTGGTTTTATATACAAGCTAATACATATAACTTTTTTTTTAAGTTGAAATATGCTTACTGGGATCACTTAAAGTATCCAGAATTAAACATTTCCACCTGAAAGTATGTTACTTCTTTCATTAAAATTCTATATGATCCTGGGTAGAATTTTATAGTTTTTCATTCTTAATTTAGATACTATACAGTTAGTATCACATAGTTTTTGATGCATTGTTAATGTTGCTGTCCTTCTAATTGTTGAAATTGCTGGATTTGTTGTTTCTATTACTGTAAAAGGGATATTTCCCCCTTACTATCTAATTATTTTCTAACTGCACTGTATACACATCTAATGAAACTATTTTAAAACAAGAAACTCTCCTAAACTCTCCTTATCTATAAAGCTTCTCTTTGTCCAGAATATTTTCTTGAGTTTTCAGATCCCACCCACTGCCATCGAGTAGGGTCCAACTCACAGCGACCCTAGAGGTCAGGACAGAACTGTCCCATAGAGTTTCCAAGGAATACCTGGTAGATTTGAACTGCAGACCTTTCGGTTAGCAGAGTAGCACCTGACATATGATGTGAGTTTTCAGATAGAGTATCAAATTATATGATTATGATAATAACATAATTTTAATTACAATGTTCTAATATGTATTAGCTTTATTGTATTTTTTACATAATTATATTGAATGTAACCCTGGAAAATCATAATTACAATATTAATGGTAGACTTTGTTTTCTTCTGAATTTATTGGTAATGTTAACATTTCACAATTAAATACAATACTCCACATTTATATGATAAATAAATTTCATCATTAATCATCTCTAATGATGTGTTATGTTCCTCTCTTACGACATGATAATTCTGTTAATATTAACATAGACACTAATATTCATCTATCCATATTCATATTGATTGAATACATACTCCATCCCATTACAGTTCTATTCATATTTATATATGCCAACTGAATATATTCTATTTGGTAAAATAAAGGAATTTAACATGGTAATGATTCACTAACAATGATTTTTAAAATATCAAATTATCAAGCGATAGTGATGTTGTAATATAATTTAAAATAATTGATTTTTGTTAAATATTACCTTCTTAAAAAAAAAAGTTGCCACTGATTTAATTCTGATGCATAGCAACCCCATAGGACAGAGTAGAACTGTCCCATAGTTTCCAAGGAGTGCCCGGTGGATTTCAACCACCAACCTTTAGGCTAGCCCCTGTAGCACTTAATAAGTATGACACCAGGGTTTCCACTATCTTGTTAGTAGATATGAATATTGTTTATGAATGTGTTAAATTTAACTTAATAAATGATAGATTTTACTAAGTAAAATAAAGATCTCTGATATGTGCCCATACTGTTTACTTTTAGGGTAAGGAACTGTTGAGTGCTTGTATTTAGGTTAAAGGCTTGCTGACAGCTAAAAAAAAGAAAAGAAAAAAGTGCTGATTTCCATTTTAAAATCATCTGGAACTTTAAACTCTGGAATCCTTCTCACAGCATTCTTCTCACTCCCAGTGCACATACATTTCTTTCTCCCTTCCAAAACATAGAAGGGACTTGGAAAAAGCTCCTCCAGTGATACTTATCACCTAAGTTACTACTATTTAATTAATCATAAAGTATTAGAGAGTATAATCCCATGTAAATAATGTGATGCCATCTGTAATGAATTCATATTCCTATGACAACTTTGAAGAAATCAGTAACAACCTATTCACTGAGTAAGACGTGACAGACTTAAACTTGAGCTAATAAGAATGTACACAGAATATTGTTTATGAATGTGTTAAATTTGACTTAATAAGTGATATACTTTACTAAGTAAAATAAAAGATCTCTGATATGCGCCTATACTGTTTACTTTTAGGGTAAGGAATTGTTGAGTGTTTGTATTTAGGTTAAGGGCTTGTTGACCTATGCCAAGTATTTAACAAAAAGCATCTTTTTTATACTAAACATAATTTGAGCTGGCAGAACATCATCTGTGAAATCACCAAAGTGTTCATTTTTAGAGATACAGCTATCACTCATTTGGAAACCCTTAGGTTCAAATATATGTAGATTTATAGTCCAACAACTATTGGTAGGAGGAAGGAAGTAGAACAAAGGATAAGACCCATGTAAAGATTTCCTTCATTTGAAGGGATACTTACTTTGGTGCTGGAGTCCCTTTGGCTTCACATTCAATTTGAAAATATTCATCAAAAGGAAAGGCAACTTGCACTTTGGACTGTTTTGTAATTGTTGGAACCTGTTCAACTGAGAATAAAAATATGTATTTGAAGAACATACTCATCCAAAAACTGGGCAAGGTTAATTTTGTTATAACCGAAAGACTTTAAAAGGACCACTATGAGAATGCAAATCAGAGAACAAATCTAACCTTATCTTTCTAAAAGAATATATCTCATGACATAATTAATGTTGCCACATAAGTTAGTTTTAGTTCAGCACAGAATAATATAATGATTTTAAAGAAGAATGAAAATTACCCATCACAACTTAAATATGTTTATTTTCAAAGTATTGCTCTTATGTTATGCATTTTTACTTAGTCCATTGTTTTGAGTGTCCTGGTTTATATTTATAGTTTTTTATATTCCTCTATAATCACTGTAATTAATTTACTGCTTTCATATTATTTTTTTCCTATTTACATGATAGAACTTAATAATCCTTCTACCACTGGACATCAGAATGTTTTCCATTTTCAGTATGTGCTTCGATGGAAATCCTTGCGCCTAATAGGTTTTCATGTACTGACTGGATTGATTTGTGATAAATTTCTAGGTATAGACACAAATGGTAATGAATCTGGCTAAGTGTTATTAACACTTGACAAAGGCATATTTTACTAATTTTGAGGAAGGAAAATATACCATCTTCACTCTTTATTTTGACTTTCATTTTTGCCTTTGATAGATGTTTTCTTTGGGCTTGCTTACTATTTGTAATTTCCCATTTATAAATTTTCCTTTCACATCTTTTGTCCAGTTGTTGGGGGCTTATGAGTTTTCTTTTGTTTTGTTTTTTATAGAACACCTACTGATAATCACTCATCTGAAAATAAAAGTAAAAAGCATTTTTTTTTTTATGAACAACAACGAAAAAAAACACTGCTATCAATCCAATTCTGAGTCACAGTGACCCTACAGGATAGAGTAGAATGGCACCATAGAGTTTCCAAGGAGGACTTAGTAGATTTGAACTGCTGACCATTTGGTTAGCAGCTGCAGCAATTAACCACCAAGCCACCAGGGTTTCCGTAAACTTGGGTTAAGTTGGAAATAGGATACAGATCATGATGTACATAAAGGTCTACTGGCTACATTCAGCATCTTTTTTCAAATTGAGACTTTTCTATTTTAGAATAGTTATTACCAACTGTGGTAAAAGGACAGACTTGAATTCATCAGGAAGTGCAAACTGTTCACCAGCAGGAGCCTGAGTTGGGCAAATGTTTTGATAAAAGCAATTTGCCAAAGGTGCAGTGCTTGACTTAACTGCGTAGTATTCTGTGGAGGAATTACAAAGAGCACCCTGAACACTGCATCTTTCACTCAGGCCACGAACCATTCTCTCTGTTTTCTCGTCTGCAGAGTTAAGGACTTGACCTAGGTAAGTTGTTCTTGAAATCCTTGCTCCAAGGGCCCCTTTACATTTTTTAAAATGATAGGCAATCCCAAAGGGCTTTTGTCATGTCAGTTACCACTATCAATATTTAAACAAACACACTAGGCTGAAACCATAAGAACTATACAGTTTGTGGCTATCACCGACAACTGCTGTGACAGGGTCTACAACACAGAGTTCTAGAAAATGTGGGAAAAAAAATTCAGAACAGAATTCAAATTCATGAAAACAAGACCAAACTTACTGCTCTGATAGACAAAAAAGGAACCTTGAAAACTCAATTCCAGCTTCTGGCAGCTCCATGTGAAGCTATAGAAGAGACTGCCCCATAGAGATTCCAAGAAGTGTCTGGTGTATTTGAACTGCTGACCAGACGGACAGCAGCCAGAGATCTTAACTACCATGCCCCCAGAGCTCCCTCTTGCATTAAGCCAAAGCCCAAAGCCACTGCTGCTGAGTCAGCTCCTACTCATAGCGACCCCGTAGAGCTAAATGAGCACAGTATGCACCGGTTGCAACTTACCTACAAATCTTATTTGAACACTGGACAGTTTTCTTGTGTACATTGGGGACTGACTGCATATTGTGTGAGTTGTTTTCCTTGAAGTGACAGGCTCATTTGGTTCACATTTGAGAACATGCCTGCCATCTACACATCAGTGTAACCATTGTCTGTCAGTCCAAATTTCAAGGAAAAATAGTGTTCAGTTTGAGACTCAAATAATGATACAACCACAGAATAAAAACAATCACCCTACTTTGTTTTATACCAGATTTATGCAGATTTCCAAGTATGTCCCACAAGACATTAAAGACACTGCTCTCATGTGTCAAGATTTAATAAAATCAGTCACGTTGACTGCTTCACCAACACAATCTAAAGTGAAAGTATTTTGGTTGTGTCTGTTGTGTTTTTTATTTGTTCATTACGGGAGTCTATGGCGGTGAAGAGTACACCGAGTACTGCCACCACTGGTTGCCCTTGACATATTCTGTGCTAGGATAAGAACATTTTTACTACTTTTGCTTCTATGCCATCAGTCTAAATGTCAGCACAGTGAAAAAGAATATAATGATACCTTACTTTTGTGAAAATTTCCTGATCATGTTGAAGGCCTGAATGCATCTCTGGAACCCAAAGAGTCCTAAAGTCACATTTTGGGCCTTGATGGCAAGTCCAGAATACTAAGCAAATGTCTTTCAAATTCTAAAATTCTATTTACTATACTTTTGCTGAATAAATCTATTAAGTGAGATATACTAGTTCAGGTGTCTTAGCCAAGTTCAGTCTTCATTCACTGGATGTTCATTAATATTTTAATAACATGCAAAAAGCATCTACATCTTCATTGACATTTACCTGCTTTTGATTACTATTTCTAAGCAGAGAAGGTCGTCGGCTTATTGAAAATTCATGTTATTAAAATTTTATTGCAGTTACAAATGGTGAAGGTTGATGCACAATAGCAATGGTCCCTTAGATATTAACTAATAAGTTGTGAACAACTTGTTTATTAGGACATTATTCTTTCTTAAATTTGCTAAGGTTGTAAAGTCTCCACAATAAGTGATTATTCAGGGAATGGAGCTAATAACCTTTGGGTGTTTATAAGAATACATTTACCACATTATAAATCCTTCCTTCCATAATTAGGCCAATTACAGAGACACCAGACTCGTTGCCATTCAAATTGGATAGCTGCCTTAGCTGCATTTGCCAGTGGGTGCTCTAGAGTACTGAAATAAATGGATAATATTCAGTTGTTCTGAAAGCATAGCATGAATATTTTATAACAGCTGTTGTCTAAGGAGATTACAGCATGAAAATACACAAGTAACTGAGACAACCAGAATCAAGATGTGTGCTACGGGATCATACAAAATTCCACATCTTTGACCACTAATGAACAAAGTGAGAAAAGATGGATAGCAAATGTATATGCCAGAGAATATACTCAGGAATCTGAATTAGGAATCCTAGGGGCATTTTTGTTGGTACTGGAGAAATAAAGGGAATTATTAACTTCTTTTCTACAGGCATCACTAAGAATCACTCTTAACTTGGCATTGCACACTCAAACCAAAACAGTTCACTAAGGGTGTAGTACTTCAGCTTCTTGACCAGGTTTTAACACCTAGTCAGGTCAGTGATGAAATTCCGTGTATTGTTTAAAAAAAAAAAAGAAAGAAAATGCCATCAACTCAGCTCAAGTTTCTGGAAACTCTATGTGTATCAGATAGAACTGTGCTCCAGGGTTTTCAATGGCTGATTTTTCAGAAGTGCATTGGCAGGCCCTTTTTCTGAGGCACTGCTGGGTAAACTTGAACTCTGAGACACCTCTGGGTGAACCTGAACTGAAGACTTTTCAGTTAGCAGCCCAAGAATTACATATTGTATTTAAATTGACAGATTTAGCTTAATTAAGTTTAAATATATATATCTGTATGATAGTTAAGTGGAATTCCTTAAAAAGCAGAAATACTGAAACAGAGGCTTGACTATTTATCAAAGATAGTAGAGAAGGCACTCTTACCTGGGGAATAAACTACAAGTTCCTAGCTTCCCAAAAGTGTGTGATGTAAAACTGCTACATCAAGTAACTTAAAGTAGCCCTCAGAAATGGATTTTAAAAAATGTTGGAGATGTTGTGGAGAAATTTGAACTCTCCTACACTGTGGGTGGGATTGCAAAAGGGTACAGCCTCTTTGGAAAACAATCTGGCACTTCCTGAAAAAGCTAGAAATAGATAAACCATTTGATCCTATAATTCTACTACTTGGAATTTGTCCTTCAGAAAAAAAAGGCTGTCACATGAACAGACACATGTAAATGAATGTTTATTGCAGCACAGTCCACAATAGCAAAAAGTTGGAATCAATCTCGATGCCCATCAACAGATGAATGGATAAGCAAACGACAGTACACTATGGAACACTCTGCTATGATAAAAAACAATGACAATTTTAGAAAACATATCATAACATGGTCTCATTTGGAAGAGATCATGCTGAGTGAAATCAAACAGTGTCAAAAGGACAAATTTTGTATGAGACCCTGTTATAAGGACTTAACAGGAGAATTATCCACAGAAGAAAATGACTCTCTTGGCTACATGGGTGGGTGGGGGGCCAAGGGTTTATCATAGATGAGATAATTGATAGATGTTAGAAATTTTGTTATGTTACTGTAATTAATAAAAAAGTTGAAAACAAAAAAATAATATTTTACAGGCAAACAGTTACTCTCTTTCCTATTCACATTCAGTTTCTCGAAGTCCCTCAGAGAGAATTTTTCAGTTCAATGTTAGTACCTCTAGTATTTCTTAAACTTTCTGAATTAAAAATACTTTGTCTAGAATCGGATAATCTTCAAAAAACATTTTCAGTGGCAAGATTCTAAGATACAGTGAATGCCTATTATGTTACAGTTCTTCAAGCGATACATGAGATAATTTAAAAAAAAAATTGCCATCAAGTTGATTCTAACTCATGTAGACCCTACAGAACAGGGTAGAACTATCCCAAAGGGTTTCCAAAAAGCAGCTTGTGGATCCAAATGGCTAACTTTTTGGTTAGCAGCTGAACTCTTAAATCACTGAGCCACCAGGGCTCTGATACATCAATCCCACTGCCTCACTGGCAGCGAGTCAATTCCAGCTATAGTGACCCTACAGACAAACTGGAACTGCCCCACCGAGTTTCCAAGGAGCGCCTGGCATGTTTGAACTGCCAGCCTTCTGGTTAGCAGCTGTAGCACTTAACTACTATGCCACCAGGGTTTCCGATACATAAACAGAGGAGGGATAATACCTAAATTCTATGGAGGAAAAAAGTCAAAACAACATTTCAAGAGTCTTTTACATCCCACGATCCTATGACATAATACAATTTTTTCCAATTTCTGTTACACAGTTGATTTTATTAGTTTGTTAGATATATTACTTTTTAACATTTAATTACTGTAACTTGTTAAAACTAATTTACAATGGGTAAAGATCTGCACACATTTTTAAGAGTATATATTGAGATACATATTTCCTACAAAATATTGACTAACCTTGTCACAAATTCGTACTATAAAATGCTCTAGATTTTCAGAGTTAATATCATTTTACATATTTTGTAGTACACTATAAAATAGCTTTCTCACAGAATTCATTATTTTCACTTTTAAAAGTATTTTGGTAAAGACACAAAGTTTATTCAATTCCCTTTTGTCATAATCTTAACAAATAGAAATAAATAGAATACTACAGTGGTAGATATACTGTCAGGGAGCAACACAGAGACAGAGCCTTCCCCCAAAGCTGGTGGTCTGGATTCAGACTTCTAACTTCCTAAACTTAGAAAATAAATTTCCGTTTTTTAAGACTATCTACTTGTGGTATTTCTGTTATAGCGGCACTAGATAACCAAGACACAGACCTTATTTATAGATTGTATTTCCTGTTACGTGATAAGCTTGGGTTTGGAGAATAGAGCATTTAAATTTCTCATTTGACTGGCATGAAGTAAACACCGTAATTTGAGATCTTGTTACATATATGTAGATATGGAGATACAGAGATAGATGATAGATAAATACACAGATAGGTAGACAGAAAGACACATCTTTTTCTTTCCAAAATGCAAGAGCAGCATCATAGGCAATGAGCCTGAGCTACATACAAAATAGTAAGAGCCAAAATACAAGCCACTCAAAAAATCAAAATTGCAGGATTGACTTCTGATAATAAATCGCTGGAAAATCTATAAGAAAATGTCATAAGAATCACATCCTCAATTTACAAGTACTCCATTTAAGGATTAAAATGCAAATGTGAAATCTCATGAATAGTTGCCAAAGGCTGTAACATTACCTGAGAGTGGTATTTCAATTGCTGTTGAGAATTTTAACAGGAAAAAAATTAGAGACAAGATTAATCCTCTTCCAGTTAACAGCATCTCCATTGCTCTTCAGGAAGGAGACAACCCAGAAAGAACTAGTTTGGGTACACAGCTGAGAATAAAGAGATTGACCCAGAAACCTAAGAGGAGGGGCAAAAAAAAAAAAAGAGAGAGAGAGAAAAAGAAACAAATAGAATACTACATTAGTAGATATACTCTCAGGGACCAACATATAAATTAAACATATTTTCTTGTTCGGCACTATTTTTTCTCTTTATGACACTGTTCTCTAATGTTGTTGTTATTGGATTTCACCGAGTTAGTTCTACCTTACAGAGGCCTGATGCACTACAGACAGAAACCCTGCCCAGTCTTGCACCATAATCCCAAGCATTGCTGTGTTTGACCTCACCACTGCAGCTGTATTAATCCTTGTGTCACTGAGGGTCTTCTTGTTTTTTGCTGACCATCTACTTTACCAGGCATGATGCCAATTTCCGGGGACTGGTCCCATATGATGACATGTCCAAAGTATATGAGACAAAGTTTTGCCATTCTTGTTTCTTAGGAAATTTCTGACTGTACTTCTAAGGCTGATTTGTTCATTCTTCTGGCAATCCAAGACATATTCAATATTCTCTGCCAGCACCATCATTCAAAGGTGTCAATTCATTGTCAGTCATCTTTACATATTATTCAGCTTTCCCATACATATGAGGTGACTTCATACCATGGCTTGGTTCAGGTGCACCTTAATCCTCAAGGTGACATCTTTGCTTTTGAACATTTTAAAGAGGTCTTTTATATTATAGCACATTTGCCCGATGCAATACATCATGTGAGGTCTTGATTGCCACATCCATGATCATTGAGGATCCAAGTAAAATGTATCTAATAACTAGAGTTACCAAAATGTTAGCAAAATGTTTTCTCATAACTCCATATAAATAAAATTAGTTGGCCCTCTTTGTGTTTAAAATAACAGATATTTATTACATGCTTTATTATAAACCTGAAACCATTCCAGTGAATCATGTTTTTAAATCAAAGAAATTTTTACCTGGAAGGCACTCTAATATACTGCAATGAGTAGAAGTAGCTAGGAGAATAACTTTAGCTAATTTGTTTCAGAAAGTTGACTCTTGGATTGGATGTGAAACATCCAATCATTGTTTATAAAGTACTCTTGCAAATGACAACACAAGTTACTTCAAAATGTAATATTTGTTTCATGTATGTGATTTTCTTTTTCCCTGCAAATCTATTACTGTATCGATTTAGAATTTAGGACCAGTAAATAATAATAATAATAATAATGCAGATACAGACCAGGCAGCCAAGTGCTGCCGCGTTGGGTCTGGCTCATGGTGACCGTAGAGGAAAGAGGAGAACTGCTCTCTAGAGTATTCAAGGAGCGTAGATATAGACAGATAATCTATTTAGAATTAATTTTAAGTATTCTGACTTTTTGAATTTTATCTTAAGTTGCATCTCAATAGGTCACACACCAGTATGTTTCTTCCATGGGCACAAAAATAAATAAATAAATAAATCCATTATTGTCAAGACAATTCCAACTCACAGCAACCCTATAGGACAGAAGATAACTGTCACAAAGTTTCCAAGGCCATAATCTTTATGAAGGCAGACTGCTAAACCTTTCTTCCGCAGAGACACCTGGTGAGTTTGAAACCTGACCTTTTGGTTAGCACTCTGGTGCTTAGTTCTATACCAGCAGGGCCCCTAATATACAAGTAGGTCAACTTTAAATTAGTAATTATGCTGCTCTTTTGTTTTAGGCATTTGAGAAGTCTGAATAGACAGTAATACCATTTATATTCTGATTCGAGAAAAGTTACATTGCTCATAAGGGAAAAAACTTTATATGACATCTAAAAAAAGCTACTGACTCTTCTTAAATTAGAGTAATGACATTAACCTAGCCGTCTTTACTCAATCTAACTGTGAAAAAAAAAAAAAAATTACTGCATTGAGTGGCTTCTAACTCATAGCCAGAATATAGACAAAGTAGAACTGCCCCATAGCATTTCCAAGAAGCCTGGCAGGTTTGAACTGCCAGACCTACTGGTTAGCAGCTGTAGCACATACTCACTGTACCACCAGGGTTAAAAAGATACCTTTGTGTGGTTCAAAATATTTCATAAAATGACGTATAACTTGCAATGATAACTAAAGATATTGTTAAATTATTGCTATACTAATTACCTTTTGCTTTTCTGACAAAGTGAGTTACAGTCAATAAATGGGTTCCATATCTGTGAATTTACATCTACTGGCTAAAATTTACTTGCAACCAGAAATCAATACCATAGAAGTTCTGCGGTCACTTCCTCACATTCAGATTGCTAAAAAATATGATTCACTGACATTGACAATTCAAGCTAAATCTAACAACCCAACTCTCAGCCTTCTTGTTTCACCTCTTAGACTGTATACATAGTGTCCTTTTGGAAATTTATTTAGTGTCACATTTTTCTGCCTCTTTTTTTTTTTTTTTTTTTTGGTGATTTTCTGTTTAAAATGGTACCCAACTGTGCTAAAGTATTGTCTCGTATTCTATAAGCATAAGAATGCTGTGATGTGCCTTACTGAGAAATAAATACATGTGGTAGATAAGCTTGGTTGAGGCATGAGTTATAGAGCTGTTGGCCATGAGTTCATTGTCAACAAACCAACAATGTGTACTAAATAAGATGTATCTTTTCTCTATCATGGAGTGACGCCTTATTTAGCATACGAAGAACTGACACATTTGAATTGTGATGTTGGAAAGAATATTAAATATACCATGTATAGTGTTGCTATGAGTCACAATTAACTCAAAGGCAATAATTTTTTCCCCCCTATGGATGGCCAGAAGAACAAACAATTCAGTCTTGGAAGAAGTACAACCAGAATGCTCCTTAGAAGTGAGCATGGTGAGACTTCATCTTGCTTACTTTGGACATGTCATCAGTGGGACTATTCATTGGGAAAGGACACTATGCTTGGTAAAATAGATGATTAGTGGAAAACAGGAAGACTCTAGAAGATCCTGATTAACACAGTGGCTGCAAAAATGATCTCAAATCTAGCAACAATTGTTATGATGTTAAGGAACTGGACAATGTTTCCTTCTGTTATACATAAAGTTGTAATAAGATAAGTCAACTCCATGACACCTAACTACAATAGTGACAAAAGAAGACCCCAAAAATGTTGCCTTTGAGTCTATTCCAATTCATAATAGTCCTATAACAAAAGGTGCCTTTAAACAGAAACACCCTAAAATAAAATTATGTATTGATTGCTGCATGAATTTGTGGCCAGAGGCCCGTAGAAACCTAACTCTACATTAGAAGTGGTTCAGTATTCACCAGTTCAGTGTTTGAGGGTACTTTATAGGCCATAACTACTGAAAATAATAAGAATCTGCTTTATTTCAATCAACAATAACAAAAATGTGTAAAAAATTGCTTTCATTATGAAAAGCAGAATACTGCCTAAAC
The DNA here is from genome assembly GCA_028571685.1 of Heterohyrax brucei. Classification (NCBI taxonomy): domain Eukaryota; kingdom Metazoa; phylum Chordata; class Mammalia; order Hyracoidea; family Procaviidae; genus Heterohyrax; species Heterohyrax brucei. The sequence continues at coordinate 46,559,722 of CM053158.1, forward strand.
TAGACAAACTTAGTTCAACATATCTGTATGAATTTAGGAGACACTGAGCCATTTTCTACATGAAAAGTCTGAAGATCGATGCTTGTCCCTTGAATTTTTTGTTTCCTTCCATTCTCTGAAACAGTTTGATAATAGTCATCTAAATTCATTGTTTTATAATTAAACAGCATTCTTTACTTTCAATCTATTATTCAATATTCTGTTCCATTACTATTCAATGTCCACTGCTTTAAGGGCTTCTTGTGTATTTTTTTTTCCCATGAGTTACTGTCTACTTGTAAGGAACAAAGGTTTCAAAACCAGGAAGCTATTAGAAAATCATATTTCCAGGCTATATACCATACTCCATTCCCCATGAAATACGGAATAAAAATATCAGACAGCAAAATAAGTGGGAACAAGCTCAGTTTCAATTAATCATATTTAAGCAAGCAAGTTCAACAGTCTCTAATTGCTACAGTAAATGTACTTGGAGATAATAATTGTTCAGTAGTGATGATTTGACTTTTCAAATTTTGATGGTTTAAGTACATGGGTTAGATCCAAGCAATTCTTTGATAAAATAATGGCACAATGAACCACTGGTTTAAAATAAGATAATCTATTAAGAGACATAACAAACAGTGGTGACATCATCAGTTTCTAGATCATGGATAATGGTTAATTCTACAGCTGACCTTATCTTCTACAGGGATTTAGCTTCACTTTACCTGAGACATGTGTTTAAGAAGCACTTACATAAAGGTCATTGGAAATTCAAATTTAACTCCTTGGAAGCAGACCCCCATTAAGTGATGATGACAGCCCTGAAATAACTGTTAGCTTGGAAAATGGCAAATTAATGAAGCTTTCCTTGTCAGGATGCTAAAAGATCATAATATTTGGCAATTCAACAGTAAGATCATCTAATTGACTTTCTGACCTGCCTCAGTTTCTTCAGTATGAGCAGTACCATAAGGATTAAAGATTAAGAACACACTGGTTTACAGAAAAACAGAAACATGCACAAGCATGCATACCACATGTGGCTATTTATAAGTCTATTATATATATATATGTACATATATATATATAAAGCTCTTTGTTCTCAGAAACACAGTAGCCTGTACATACACTCATCATCAATATCACTTTTGATATTCTTACAATAGCTTCACAGTGGCATAGCTAGAAACCACTTAATTGCTTCTCAACTCAAATACATCTTCTCTTAGGAAATGAAAAAGATAGTTGGACCAGCTTTGCCCATTCAACCTCATCTGAAGTTTCCCCCCGCCAAACTAGTTGACACTGAGTCAATTCATGGTTTCCTCATGTGTGTCAAAATAGAGCTGTGATCCACAGAGTTTCAGAATTAGATTGCCAGGCCTTTCTTCTGCGATGCTCATGGGCGGAACTGAATCTTCAACCATTCAGTTAGCAGCTGTGCACATTAACCATTTGTAGCACCCAGGGACTCGTAACGCTTTGAAGATCTCATCTAAATGCAAAGTTGTTGTGGTCTGCTGAACAGTCAACAGAAAGGAGTGAGATGTAGTAAATAAGACCATGGACAACACACTTAAGAAAATCTAAGTTCAAACCATTAGCTATATGGCCTTGGACAGTTTATCTGAACGCTTATTCATCTGTATAAATGTCTAATAGTTTGTTCCTTATAGTACATTTATGAGAGTTTAAAGAGGCAATACAGGCTTGTTGTTCTGGGGTGCCTTCCAGTAGGTTTGGACTCATAGATATGCTGTGTCCAGCAGAATAAAACACTGCCTGGCCCTGCAGTAAATTCTCACTTTGCATAATTATGTTTGAGCCCCACTGTTGCAGCCAGTTGTCAGTTCATCTTGTTGAGGGTCGTCTTCTCTTTTGCTGTACCTCACTTTACCAAGCATGATATCCTTCTCCAGGGACTGGTCCTTCTTGATAATACGTAAAGTACATGAGGTGAAGGCTCATCATCTTCATGTCTAAGCAGCATTCTGACTAAGCTTCTTTCCAGGCAGATTTGTTCATTCTTCTGGCGGGCCCTGATATACTCCATATTCTTCATCAATACCATAACTCAAAGGCATCAGTAATTCTCTGTCTTCTTTATTTACTGTCCAACTTTCACATGCATATGAGGCAACTGAAAATACCACATCAGTTCAGCACAGAAAAATAAGTGACATTTCCTAATGGTGGTAATGGTAATGATGGTGATTGCATTGTTAATGGTAATAATGGTAGGAGGATTCAGACTGAAGACCTTTTGGGTTGAACCTGTAATTCTTAATCACTGTGCCACAGGGCTCCTTTGATAATATTCTGACCCAGAAAAGATAGTTAGCTCATATGGCCTCTATTACTGTTACAAAATCCTAATGATGTGAAAAACAAAAGCATCTTGACCGAAGTATCTAGTGGTCAAATGACGTTAATTAATCCAAATACTTTTAGAAAAAGAAAGAAAAAAGTGGAAAGGAGACATCTTCAATTCTTATCCTCTCCCCCCTGCATTCACATCATTTGCAAAATGATAGCTCCTCCCATTGTGAAACTACTTCCTCACTTATTTAATCAGACAGAGCTTGTGAGTTGCTTTGACCAACAGACTATATTAGAAACAACGAGTATACTAGTTTTGAGCCTATATCTTGAAAGCTGTTACATACATTGACCCTCTCTTGGAACCCTGCCCATCTGTCATGAGAACAATCCTGGGAGAGTAGGTTGGATGACAAGAGACACATGGCCCCACCACTTCCTCCAGTCCCAGCCAACACCCGGCAAAATGCCAAACATGAAAGGATAGCCATCTTATACCAGCCAGTTCCAGATGACTTGCCAGTTATTCATAGGTATAAAAGTCCAGCTGGTCAGCATACACTAAGATTAGCTGAAGAGCAACAGAATTGCCCAACAGATTAGTAGAGTTATAAACAATTATAAATCTTTATTGCATTGAATCACTCTTTTGAGGGCTGGTCGTCAATGCATAAATAGCTAAATTAGTGGGAACAGAACAGATCAACAGATACACTAGGGATAATTGTTGAACAATATATATATTGTTCAATATATTGTTACTATATATAGTTCAATAAGTGTTACTGTATATAGTTCAATAATTGTTGCTATATATAGTTCAATAATTGTTGCTGTATATACATATGTATATAGTAACACTATTCTACTTTAGGGTGCATTTTAATATTTCCATAAGAAAGAACATTTTGAAGTTTCTTCAAGTCTGTAGAATCAGAAATTAGTCTAAAATATTACAAAAGCAGTGAAACAGACAAAATCAAATAAATGATTATGTCTTGAGCATAACTTTACCATTTTGTTTCTTAATGCCATCTCCAGGCACATATTCGAAAGCATGAATACATTGTTTCTCTTAGTTTCTCCCAAGTTAAAGATTAATTTACACTTTCTTTAGGACTGTGGTAAAATAACTAATAATAATCTAAGCTCAGGCAAAACAAAGGAATGTGCCTTGTGATGAAGAACTTATAAAATGGCCAGGCCACTTCTGGCCCAAAACACCAACAAAAAAGTTGACATGTCTGGGACATGACCACAATGACTATATAGAGAAGAACTAACATTCTACAAATTCTGAATACAAAACTTGATCAGCAGAGCAGAATTAACATGGTGGCACAATCAGACATTTCCCATGATCCCTCTAGCAACAACGACCCAAAATAACAAATGAATTAATTACATATAACTTTCTATTCCTGAACATCAATAATAACATTGAGAAAGCAGACTGAGTGATGGGAAAGGGAAAGTAGGTCCAAAAGCAGCCAGGACTGGCCAGACCTAACACACCAGGAATCAGCTACATCTTGCCTCGTGAATGGAGCAACAGCATTCAGAGGGTGTCCTGCTCAGTGGGAAAGACCCAACAGCAAAGAGTTCACACACATATCCAAAAGCAGTGAAAGACAGCAATCATCCAAAGCAAAGTGGCTTGCATCTAACGTACTACATGTGGATCTAAAACTTTCCTTCATGATAAACCTCTCTCTCTTACCTCAGAGTTTCCTCCACCTTTCTCTGCACTACACCCAGTTCCTGAGTCTGATGAAATTACCTGAGCCAGAAACAGCCAGAAGCAGGTGTTGGGAGTCATTCAACTAGACTCAGAGAGGGGATAATTTAACACCGAATGGAGGAAGGAGAGGGAAAAATATCTGCCTCCCTTGAGCTCAAAATTGAGGGCAGAAACCATTCCTTCACCTAAGATCACTCACAAGGGCACATGCCTTCCTCATACACACTCAGGGATGATGGTCAGCCCCCTGCCTTTCTCAATATGTGCAGTCAGATACCTGTGCATACACATATCATCCTTGCCAATCTAGGACTGGAGGGGATAGACTGGTTGATGACTGACTACATAGATACCTGAGCAGAACCCATAGAAGAAAAATAAATGGACTCTTGGGCTTAGAAGCTTAGTCATTACTCTATCTGGTTACAGGATGTTAGAGCTTCAAAGATGCCAATAACCAAACCAGCACACACAACCAGTGTACTTGGACATTTCAAAACAAAATAACAAGTTAGAACACAGTCCATACCATTGTAAGCAAACACAAAATCACAAAATAAATAAATAAGTAGACCCATGTACTGATGGCTCAGAGAAAACAAACCCCCCAAAAGAACTCACTGCTGTCAAGTCATTTCTAACTTATTTAACTACTACACTACCACTGCTGCCTCAGAGAAAAGTTAATATCGAAACAATTAAAAGGATGACGTGTGGCTTCAGAAAGCACCCAAAATAAAGAATCAAGAAAGTTTCCAGATGAAGAGAACTTCCTGGAGTAACTGGAGATAGAATGCCACGAAACATTAATATTTAGATCTCTTTGAGACATCAGTGAAGAGGCAAAATGTAGCAAAACATAATGATGATTATTGCTAATAAAATTACAGAATTAAACAATTCAATAGAAAGTCAAAGTAGCAAAATTGAGATAATGGTTAGATTGAAGATAAAGCACATAACACCACCATATCTGAGGAGAAAGCAGATAAAAGAATTTTTAAAAATCAAGAAACACTTAGGATTATATGGGACGCTATCAAGAAGAATAATCTATGAATGACTAGGATGCCAGAACAGTCCAGGAGGCATGGGAGGAGGGGACAGAAAATACAGTGAAAACTGTCAAACATTTCTTGACAGAAAACTTTCCTAATATTATGAACATGAGAAGTTATCTATCCAAGATGCTTACTGAACTCAACATAATGTGGATCCCAAAATAAAAACACCAAGGTATAATATAATCAAACTTGCAAAAGCTAAAGACAAGGAAAACCAAAACCCAAACCCACTGCCAGTGAGCTAGGTCCAACTCATAGCAACAACCCTAGAGGTCAGAATAGAACTGCCTCATAGACCTTCCAAGAAGCATCCGGCAGATTTGAACTGCTAACTTCTAGGTTAGCAGATGTAGCACTTAACCCACTATGCTACCTGGTAGGCAACTTAAAAACTAGCTAGGGATAAACAAAAAATAATCTACAAAGGTGAGTCAATAAGACTAAGCCTGGACTGCTCAACAGAAACCATGCAGGCAAGAAGGCAATGAGATGACATGTATAAAGCCTTGAAGGAAAAGAAATTGCCAACCAAGAATTATATATCCAGAAAAACTGTCTCTCAAATTTAATGGCAAAAATTTAGGGAATTTGCAATAAGCCAAGCCAAAATTACAAAAAATACTGAAGGGAGTCCTTCGGTTAGAAAATCAATAACATCAGGCAACAACCCACAAATGAAGAAATGAAGAACAGAGCAACCAGATACCAGCCCAGATAGGGAAATTACAAAAATAAAGCAAAGGTAGAACACTGAAATCAGGGAAACATTGTGTAAAAGATGGTAACATTATAACAAAGAAGAAGAACATTTAAAAAATGTAGTCACAGATCTTTCACATGGAAAGGAAGTCAAGGTAATACAAAGAAATTAAAGAGTTGTGTAAATTTGTAAAAATATGGGTAAATATTAAGGTAACCACAAAGGAAATGAATTACGCTACCCATCAAGAAAAGTTGGTCTCACCAAAACTACATGGGGGAAAGAGAACCCAGAAGACAGAGAGACCCACATGAGTGGGTAACTACATTGACTTGTGACTGGAAGAACCGATGGTGCTCAGCTACCACCAGTGATAGCCATGTGGAGCTCACAAAGCTGAGTCTCACTGGCAACACAAGAATAAAAAGGGGTGCACCCTGAGATCTCCATTAAAAGACTGCAATTGATGGTCCAGAGGCCTTGGGAGCATGACCCCTGGCTCTGATGCTGCCTCTGCCCATAAATCATAGTGGAGATCAAGTCTCGGACAGGAATGGATTGGTCTTAGTGACACAGTGACAATACCACGTGCAGGTCTATGCATCTACAGGATGTTGCCCTGCTGACCTCTTCCTGGAGGAAGGGAAGTGGGTGGAGAGGAGGGGATAGGAGATTGTTGGGAGGATAAAACATGTATGGAGCAGAGAGGATGAGTGTGCTGTCACCAGACAGGGAGAGCAGTGGGAGCTGCACATAGGTAGGAATGCAAATTTATATGGGAATGTACACTTTCATTCAATCATTAAAAAAAAAAAGTAGTCTCAGAAAATACAAAACTAACAACAATGACAAAGATTACAACACATCAAGAAAAATGACTCAACACAGAACATTAAGTAGAAAAAAGAAGCCATCAACAAGTCACCAAAAAAGGCATCAAAATAACAGCAATAAACTCATACCTGTCAATAAATGCACTGAATGTACATGGACTAAATGCACCAGTAAAGACATAGCCAGCAGTAGATGAAATAAAAAAAAAAGAAAACATCTATATGCTGCCTACAGGAGATACACCTTAGACTTAAAGACACGAACAAACTAAACTCAAAACATAGAGAAAAGCATGTCATGCAAACAACATTCAAAATAGAGCAGAAATATCAATATAAATTTCTGATAACATAGACTGTAAAGTAAAATCCACCACAGTGGGTACAGAAGGACACTAATACTATGATTAAAGTGTTAATACTCCAGGAAGATATAACCATATTAAATATTTATACACCCAATGCTAGGGCTCCAAAATACACAAAACAAGTTAACTACATTGAAAAGAGAAATAGACAGCTCCACCATACTAGTAGGAGACTTCAATACACCACTTTCAATGAAGGACAGGACATCCAGAAAAAAAGCTCAAAAAAGACATGGAAGATTTTAACGCCATGATCAACCAGCTTGATCTCATAGAACATCCAACAGCAGCCAAGAGTGCTTCCTTCTCCAGCATGCATGGAACATTTTCCAGAATAGACAACATATTAGGCCATAAAGCAAGCCTTAATAAACTTCAAAGCAACAAAATATTACAAAGCATCCTTTCAGACCATAAAGCCATCAAAGTAAAAATCAATAACAGAAAAAGTAAGGGGGAAAAAGTCAAATACATGAAAACTGAACAACACTTTGCTCAATAATTTGTTGTAAGGGAAATCAAGGACATAAAAGAAGAACGAAAACACATCCTCAAGAACCTTTGCGATACAACAAAAGCAGTGCTCCGAGGTCAATTTATCTCAATAAATAAATAGACACATACAAAAAGAAGGGCCCAAATGAAAGCACTAACCCTACAGCTCAAACAAGTGGAAAGACAGCAGCAAAAGAATGCCTCAGACACCAGAAGAAAGAAATTAAAATTAGAGCAGAACTCAATGAATCGGAGAATAGAAAACAAACGAAGAGTTAAACAAGACCAAAAACTGGCTCTTTGAAAACAACAATAAAGTTGATAAATCAGCGGCCATACTGACAAAACCAAAACAGGGGAGTAAGCAAATAACCCACACAAGAAAGGAGATGGTTGATATCACAACAAACCCAACTGAAATTAAAAAAAAAAAAAAAATAACAGAACACTGTGAAAAATTATACTCTAACAAATTTGAAAACCTAGAGGAAATGGACAAATTTCTAGAAACATACTACCTGTCTAAACTAACACAGAGGAAGAGTAACTGAATAAACCCATCACGAAAGAAGAGACAAAAAGGTAATTTAAAAACACCCAACAACAACAACAGAAAGCCCTAACACTGACGGTTTCACTGGAGAATTCTACCAAACTTTCATAGAAGAGTTAAAACCACTATTACTAAAGGTATTTAGTATTACTAAAGGTATTTCAGAGCATAGAAAAAGATAGAATACTCCTCATTCTATCAAGTCAGCATAACCTTGATACCAAAACTAGGTGAAGATACCACAAAAGAGGAAAATTACAGACCTATATCTCTTATAAATTTAGATGCAAAAATCCTCACCAAAATTTTACCAATAGAATTCATCAACATATCAAAAAAATTATTGATCATGACCAAGTGTGATTCATACTAGGGATACAGGGGGGCTTCAACATGAGAAAAACAATCAGTGTAATCAGTCACATAAATAAAACAAAAAACAAGAACCACTTGATTTTATCAATTGATGAAGAAAAGACATTTGACAAAGTCCAACACTCATTCACATTAAAAACTCTCAGCAAAATGGGAATGGAAAGGAAATTCCTCAACATAATGAGGTCCATTTATACAAAGACAAAAACCAACATCATCCTAAATGGAGAAAGTCTGAAAGCACTCTCCTTGAGAATGGGAACCAGATAAGCGTGTTATTTGTCACTCCTTTTATTCAACATTGTGCTGGCGGTTCTGACCAGAGCAATCAAGCAAGATAAAGAAATAAAAGGCATCCAAATTAGGAAGGAAGAAGCAAAAGTATCTCTATTTGCAGATGATATGATCTAATACACAGAAAATCACAGAAATTAGATCTTTAGATATGATCTAATACACAGAAGATACACACACGCACACATACATACAAAAACTGGAACTAACAGAAGAGTTCGGCAAACAATCAGGAGACACAATAAACATACAAATCTCAGTTGGATTCATTTACACCAATAAAGAGAACATCAAAGAGGAAATCACCAAATTAACACCATTTACAATAGCCCCCAAGAATATAAAATATTTAGACATAAATTTAACCATACAAAAGGTCTATACAAATAAAATTACAAGACTCTACTGTAAGAAACTAAGAAAGACCTATGTGAGCAGAGAAATCCATCTTGCTCGGAGAAATCTATCTTGCTCATCGTAGGAAGACTCAACATTTCAAAATGTCTATTCTACCTAAAGCAATCTATAGATACCATGCAATCCCAATACAAATTCCAATGGCATTTTTTAATGAAATGGAGAGACAAATCATCAACTTCATATGGAAAGGGATGAAGCACCAGGTAAGTCAAGTATTCCTGAAGAAAGAGAACAAAGTGGGAGTCCTCACACTACCTGACTTTACAAACTATTACACTACCACAGTAGTCAAAACAGCTTGGAACTGGTACAACAACAGATACTTTGACTGATGGAACAGAGTTGAGAATCTAGAGATGAAATCATCTACCTATGAGCAGCTGACATTTAACAAAGGCTCAAAGACTGAAAATTGGGTAAAAAAAAACAAACAATGGTATCTTTAATAAATGGTGTGGGCACGTAACTGGATATCCATTTTGCCAAAAAATTAAACAAGACCCATATATTACACCATACACTAAAACTAATTCAAAATGGATCAAAGACCTGAACACAAAATCTAGAACAATAAAGATCATGGAAGAAAAAAACAAGGACCAGGCTGGGAGCCCTAATAGTAGGGATGTCGGGTTAACTCAAAATGTTTGACACAAGGGTTGTCTGACAGTCTCATTGCACTGTAAACACTTGTCTTTTCCCTTTCAGCAAATGCTCTTCAAATTTACACGCCTGACCTGAAACATAAGGAGGGAATACAAACTTAGCACAGTTAAGAGTGTCAAAAAGCAGCTGAGAAAGGCAGATAGTATGGGCTAGTAAATTTTGTCTTAGTGCTATTTTTCACACCCTTTGCATTTTCTCTCAGTAATTATGCACAAGCATATATCCAGGTCAATTTTCTAAACAGGAAATATAACAAGGCAAATCCAAAGAGGAGGGGGAGGCAACTCTTATAGTTACAATTTTAGAAACTCATTTCTATGGCAGCAACTACACAAAGTAAAAATGTCAGTGACAGTTTGTCTGCCATTTCCAAAGGATTAGAATGCAGACAGCAGAAGGGAGGGAGGGAGGGAGGGAAGGTGCTGTGTTGACAATTCTGTCCACTAAAAAGTAGCATTAGGATGTTTCAGCCACCATGAATTCTAGAGATTAGAAATAACTACACGCACATCAGTCCGGGCTCAATCATTAAACAACATTTTCCAAACAAGGAACCTTGAAATAGATCAACTTTTACCACAGTCAGCAAGAAGGGACAGATTATGACACTGGGGTTTGAGTACTGTTTTAAAAACAACTCAATGGATTTGTATAGTAGTCTGGAAGAGCACTGTAACTTGGAATTGTTTTTCTCTGTAACTTCGAGTTTTATTTTGTCTAGCACTGCAAAGGCTTAGGAACCACCGAGCTACATCTAGCAAGGTGTCTTATATGAGGCTGTTTGACCTTCTCACGATGGGATGGATGTCACTTTTGCTTCCCTCAGACCTCACATGTCCCTTTATGAAACTACCTTTTAGATGACTGTCAGTACAGGGTAAGCTATTCCCCAGATTCTGAAATCAGGTGTATGTGGAGGAAATCCAGCACATTTCCATAATCCTGGCGTGTGATCTGAATCACTCAGCACCTTGAAACTGAGACAGGGGATGGGGCAGAGAAAAGAAAATGAAAACATTTTTGTGTTATTGTTCAATCTCCTACTTGGTTAATACCATAAATCAATTTACAAGTATCATAAACAGAGGAATCCTGAAATAACTGGTAACGGCTTTTTGCTCTGAAAACAAAGGAGATAATAGAACATGACGGCAGTATCCATTCACTCTGTTTCATGTCACTAAAGTGACAAGACAAAGAAATTGCTTAAAGTGTTAATTCAGCCTCCCTGCAGAGGCTGCATATTTGTATACAGTAGATCAAAGAAATGCTGACTCTATTAGAAGCAAATTGATTTTATTGGAAAGATGTCACCTTTAATTAATTATAATTATATGGAATAAATTAATATTAATACTACCCTTTATTTAATTAAATAGAAAATACTGTGGCTAAGATCTGGATGGATACACATAAAATATAATTTTCTTTTCTCCTTTTTCTCTTTCTTTACCTATTTATTCAAAATTATTACCAAGTGACATACTGTAAAGACATCTAATTCAAATCCTCCCCTTGTGGAGGATAGGAAAAAAAAAAAACTACCAAAGATGAAGATCACGTGACCTCAGGGAAGGAAAATGACCTTGCATCCCAACATCTAAGTCATGTTCTGAGTCATTTCTCACAAAACACTTTACATGCTCGTGATTGACATCTAGCCAGCTGTTGATTTTTAAATTAAGAAATAACACAGATGCACTAAAACACAGAAAACTTAAGTGTGGCTTAGTGAATTCTTGTATGTCTGTATGAGTCCGATCCGACTCGACGGCACTTGACGTATACCGCTGTAACACAGCTCAAATCTCTTAATGAGTTTAATTCACCAAAATCATTCCACTAACTTCATTGTAGAAAATTCCAGACGGCTAGTTCATAAGAGAGTAAAATATGTCTATATTCCTACAGGCTGCAGGGAAGGAACCCTGGTGGTGCAGTGGCTAAGCACTCAGAAATGGCGGCAGCTGGGAGGTGCCAGCCGCACTACAGGAGACACAGGTGGCAAAAGATTACAGCCTTGGAAAACCTATGGGGCAGCTGTACTCTATCCTATAGAGTAGTAATGAGTGGATAGTGGCAGTAATGGTTGGAGCCTACAAGGTTCTAACCAAGATGGTATCTTTCTTCCAGGTGTTTGGGATTATATGGGAGCAGTTTAGGCTATCACACGACTGGAAGTTCTACCGTTATTCAGAGTAAAACTCTGTGAACCTAAGCAACCTGCGGAAGCCTTGGGGGCACAGTGGTTAAGTGCCAAGGCTGCTAACCAGAAGGTCAGCAGTTCAAGTTTATCTGGTGCTGCTTGAAAACTGTGTGACAGTCTACTTTGTCCTATAGGGTCCTGATGAGTCGGCACTGACTCCACAGCAATCTGCAATATTCAGCACAGTCTCACCCAATGAAGAATTGCCTTCCCTCGCTGTGAGCTAAACTGATGTCTTAATATGCTTAGTGATAAAGATGGATGTGTGGTCAATAAATTAGGAATATGCTATATGCACTATTTCATCTTCTGAAAATTTTCAACCTTTATTAGCATATAAAAGGCTTTGAGAACTTTAATTAGACATTTCAGAAATCTATTTGACTATGACAACGTGCATGATCTTCACTTTTATATGTCAGAATCACATTTATATGCAAACTGATTTCATTCTTGCAAATCCATGATATAGATATCATAAACTCCATTTCACCTAAAAAGAAACTGAAATACAGAATGCCCAAAATCTTACAACTAAAATGTTAAGCTAAATTAAAACCAGTGACATTTGTTTCAAGAACCCTTATTCTTGACCATTATTCTTAAATTCCCTTGGAAATTAAATAACTCACTAATTAAAGACTATCAATTAGTGCAAATCATGCTAAAGTAATAAAAATAAGAAATGTATGGAGCAACTATCTTACCTCTAATTTTCTATGATTTCACTATTTACAACCTTTTATCATTTTTCTCTTTCTGTTTTGTTCCCCATTTATTTCTCCATTGCCTGGAGCAGAAGCATCCAAAGTAATTTACTAGTTAGAAATGCTAAAATTCATATACCCTATACCTGTTGCTCCTGAGTCCACTCAAACTCCTAGCAACCCTACAGGGCAAAGTAGAAGCGCCCCATGAAGTTTCCAAGTATCACCCAATGAATTCAAACTGCTGACCTTTTGGTTAGCAGTTGTAGCACTTAACTATTACATCACCAGTATTTTCAAACACAATATGCTAATATTAAAACTTTTACTATTATTATGAAAGGTCATATGGTAATAGTAAAATCTTTAGACTTATTTTCTTTAAGAATGTGTAGTTCATAAAAATATTGCTATAGCCAATTCTAGTATTTTAAGTGGAGCACGATAAGGCACATCAACCGTGATCAAAGAGATTCGATGGCATGTTAAAGATATAATACTCATGTACTATCACATTCTAGTTATTGTCTGTGCAGGATTTATTTATTCAAATGCATAAAATCATATAGGTATTTTTACTGAAATAGTCTAACAGATGTAAGAATGCTGAGGATATATTAGTAGAAATTTTGAACTTGTCACTGTATAATTTTAAAAACAACTCTATGCTTTTCACACCATAAAATACAACATACAATTTCCAGTTACTTAAGAGAAACTCATAAAAAGCTGATAATTTCCTTTGGCTCATCTTCTGATCTGATGATGGCATTAGAGCTGACAAAGTTGATTGATCATCCTGTGTACTTTTAAGAGAGGAATTAATGCTGAATCCTGGGCTGACAACCTAGATCTCTAGACCTTTTATATCTTGTACTCTCTTCCCATGAATAAGAAATAAGAACAGGAAAGCAGTATCAACTTAAATCTCATTCTGAACTGATTACCTCCTTTTATTTGTATGATGGCCAGTTAGATACACTACCCTGTGATAGTTATACAATATTGAACTACATATATTAAACAATGTAAAATAATCTTACTGCCTTTGATTCCAATACTATATATTTTTTAAAAGATCATCTTCAGTTTTTTATTACCTGCCATTTTTAATTAAATTGTTTTTATTAAATTTACAACAAAAATATATTGCTATTGTAAAAGAGTATACTAACAAAGAAATGTATTTAATAAACATTTTTAAGTTTACCCCATCTTCCTTCTCACTCACCCCAGGAGACACAGTGTATGAATATTTCCAGACATTTTTCTGTGGAAATATATATATGGATATATTACATACTGTATTATATATTCATATATACATACAACATTTACATATGCATATAAGATTTACATACATAAAATTACATACATAATACTTATATGTATATATGATATACACACATATATAAAATTATATACAAAATACATAATATAATACAGTATGTTATCTACCCATTGTTACATAAATGTTATATCGCTATTATACATGATTAAATGTAAAAGGCAAGTTATAGAGTGATGTTTATAGAAGTAAAGGGGAAGAACTCTGTAGCTTTTCCTGAGAAAGGCTCAATTTCTAGTAGTTCTAATTTCAATTTAGGAAAGTAATTATCACAAGACAATTGCAAAATATCTTAAATCTCACTGCTATAAATCTATAATTAGGACAGTGGTCACCACTGGTGTTCTGAGTGTTCTTATATCTGTTGACATTACCAACATTAATTCACTCACTACATCAGTCACTGCAAAATTTACGTATAAAATTTAAGTATAAAAAACAATAACTCTAGAACTATTTTCTTTTGTATACCATTTGTGTGGGGGGGGTGTGTGTATGTGTATCTAACTCTAAGCACAGTATCACAGTCATTGAGAGATCCTAAGTAACTAATAAATGCAGTGATAAAGAAGAATTTCAATAAATATTTTGGTGGAACCTGATGTGAACTCAAAGCGACTTTCAGCCATGGTAATTTCTTCCTTGTTACAGAGATCTTTCTTTTGAATGGTGAACTCACACTGTTTTTTTCCTTTGGCTAACACACTGGCTAGCACTAATAAATTACAGCTATAGAGATATTCTGCTTCCATATATGTTGTGATTTGTCAGGTAATTTGAATCCACCAGAGCTAACAGTCAAAAAGGAAATAAAATTTATACACGATTAGATATGACTACAGGGTAATTTATTAGGGAGTAGCTGGTAAACAAAAGACCCCACAGAGCCCCCCTCAAAGAGTGACTGCTTTCTGAAAGAAGAGCCCCAGGCCAGCAGGCAATTTGCACGTAGTAATTCACAACAGAGGTAACTAGTGTCTGGCAGTGAGGCATCTCTCCGGAAGTAGTGGTGTTCACAGCAGGAGTTCTGCATTCGCTCCTCACACTTCTCCCTTGACAATGCTGAATCTCTTCAGAGTCACAGAATTGCAAAAGAATCCTTTCTTTGAGGGAAGGAAATTCACCTGTTTGAGAGATGAATCATTCAGTGGGTGTTCACGGTGCTCGGGAGAGAAAATCGAGTCACTAACTAGTCACTTTTGGTTGTTTATCGACACCTCCATTTTAGGCCAGCAGGAGCCTAGTGAAGAATTCTTAAGCAAGCAAGAATAGTGGTTCTTTCCTTCACATTTCATTGATTTCTGTCTCTCTTTTTGTACACAGGCAGAACTATCTAGTTACTCCAGATATGAGTTATCTGCCATTTGAAGTACTAAGACCAAACCAAACCTACTGCCACTGAGGCTACTCCAACTCATAGCTACCTTACAGGATAGAGGAGAACTGCTTCACAGTTTCCCAGGTGCACACGGTGGATTCGAACTATCAACCGTTTGGTTAGCACTCACAGCACTTAAACAGTATGCCACCAGGGTTTCCTTTGAAGAACTTGGTGGTCCAAAACATCAGTTTGTGGACTAAAGCAGCAGTGTTTATCTGGGCATGCCGAAAAGCTCTCTATAGGTAGCTTGATGAGACTGAACTAATTCCTAAGACAGACCTTAGAAAAGATGAATCCTTTCTGTATTGGTCTTGGTTCTTCTTTAGTCTCTTACCTGGGTTATGTTTGCTGGATAATGAAGATGTGGGTTAATGATCTTTTAAACATGAAAATCTTCAATGGCATTGCATTACCATTAAGATACAGTTCAAAATCCTTATTGTGTCCCACAAGTGCCAAATGGTTTGGACCCCATTCACATCTTTCACCCAAGTTCCCTTGTTCTTGAGCTCCGGCAACATGGTCTTCTTTTAATCCCCCAAATACTCCAAAGTGTCCTTGTCATGTGCTTTCCTTTCAAACTTGACCACTTGCATCACTAGACAGCTCCTCCTTATCCCTCAGATCACAAGGAAGCTTTACTTGCTTAAAGAGCTTTCCATTACCACGGGGCTTGAATCTCATTCGATTTCTCGTTGAAACAATACCTTGCCCATTAGAGTAGGTATACATGGAATAATGCAGTTCACTAGAGTAATATCTGATTGATGTATATGCTCACACTAGGCTATAAACTCTATGAGAGCAATAACCGCTAAGTATGTATTCATCACTATATCCTCAGTGCCAAAGTCATCACCTGGCACACCGTGAGCCACTTATTAATACAAGATACTTAAATAAACAAAGCAAGAGGAAGTGTATACTAAATAAGTCTTCACTTATCTATCAAAAAAAATGAGATAACATAGTAAAAATTGCAGTTTTACTACATTAGGTCCTATCTTTTTTTTTTCCTGTTGAATGTGCTTTCCCATCTGCTTGCACAAGGTTTATGCAAAACTATGTCTTCCACCTCAACATTTCTGATCATATTCTCACCTGCCTATAAAGCTCTCTCCATTTACATTACACAAAATTCAATTTTCAAATTCCTCAAACTCAGCAAACCCAAAGGTACGTGTATAGTGATTTCTGTCTCAGTAACATCACTGAGAGGAGCCCTGCTGGCTGGGTGGGTAGCTGCTCTGTTGCTGACAAAAAGATGGGTAGTTTGCACATACTAGCTGTTCCAAAGGAGAAAGAAGAAGCAGTTTTCTTCTGTAAAAATTTACAGCCTTAAAAACCCTAAGAGGCAGTTCTACTGTGTCCTATAGAATCATTATGAGTCAGAATAGACTGGAAGGCAACAGATTTGATTTTCTGAACATGACTAGTGATCTAAGCTAAAAGTCTGAGTTTCCTCAATGGTCTCAACAAATCTTACCGATATTAGTTTCTTCCAGATGATTCTAGGCTTTCTCCAGACTTTTCCTAATTACCTCACTTTTGGAATATCACAGAGGTTTCGCACAGTTTTCTGTAACCACAGATTTCCCAGCCTTCAACTTGTCTTTAAATTCACGGCCAGTTTATCTTTCTTGAAAACCAAAAATGATTCTGTCATTCATTCTTCCACTGAAATCGTCAAAAGAGAGGTGGTTGGAGAATTTTTGTTGAAGGCAGGCCTGGTGCTACAGTCTGGCTGGAAATGAAATTAGAAGCCAGCTTATTTTGATATTGAGTTTCCCTAGCAAACTCACTATTTTTCTTGAGGTGATGTTACTGTGGGTGTTTGCAGAAGCACACTACTGTAGAATATGGATAGAAACTAATTGTCCACCTGAAGCCAGTCAATGTTGCTGATGCTGCTTCTCTGCTTCCCTGTCAGGTTAGCACAGCATGCAAACCTCAAACATAGCCAACGGGAGCTCACATGGCAGCATGGAGAAGGAATGGGTTTGAAGCAAGACATCTTTGGCATCATATTCTTATACCATATCTAAATAGCTACTGTACTACATTCTTATTTGTAAAATCAAGGTATTACATCCTCCCATTGTGACTTGATGGCAGCGTTTTTTTGTTGTTGTTTTGTTTTTATTCTCATCAAGAAAACTCTGGTAGTATAGTGGTTAAGTGCTACATTTGCCAATCAAAAGGTCAGCAGTTCAAATCCATCAGGTTCTCCTTGGAAATTCTATGGAGCAGTTCTACTCTCATAGGGTTGCTATGGGGCAGAATTCACAAGTGTGGTTTTTAGGTTTTTATCCTCATCAAAAGGGGGAAATTACAGAACAAAGTTTCAGATTCTTATGGACTCTAGACTTTCTAGAGTTCTTGGAGGCTGGATGAACCCCTGAAATGATTATCCTCAGGTAATCTTTAAACCTTAAATCAAAAATATTCCTTGAGATCTTCTTAAAACCAAACAACTGTTCAGTTTAACTACAACAACCCATCGTTGTCACAGATATCTGCCTTGAACATTGTGCCTTTTAAAGATGTATTTACACATGACCAAACTGACAACAGCAACTCAAAAGACTAGATAGGAACCTTAGAGGGCAGTGAGTTTATGTTAATGGGGGAAGAACAACTCAGTAAAGGAAGTAAGAATGGTTGCACAACTTGAAGAATTTAATTAACATCACTAAATTGTATAAGCAGAAACTTGAATTAATGTATGTTTTGCTCACTATTCTCAAATCAAGCCAAAAAACAAACCTTTTGCTGTCAAGTAGTTTCTGACTGACAGCAGCTCTACAGGACAGAACAGAACTGCCCATAGGATTTCCAAGGAGTTGCTGGCGGAGTTAAACTGCTGACCTCTTGATTAGTAGCCAAGCTCTTAACAACCATGCCACTACGGCTACATATTCTCAACAACAAATTAATAAAATATAAAAAAGGATATTCTTAAAAAAAAATCTCAGGGATTACGAAATGTTGCTTAGCAGAAATCAGCTGAGCCTATATACCAGACATCCATGTGTTATCACTGGCAGTGGATTTAATTTAGACCGCATATTTATGTGTATTTAACCATGCTTTCTGCATTCTGGGTTTCAGGTTTGCAGTTGCATGCTCAAATACAACATATGAGAACCACCCACACCCAACCCCCCCAAGACACACAAAGATATATCCTCATAACATGTTATGAGAGGGCGCTGGTGGCATACTGGTTAAAGTGCTTGGTTCAAACCCAACAGCTACTCTGTGGGAGAAACACATGGCATTCTATTTCTGTCACTTGGAAACCCTGGTGGTGTAATGGCTAAGTGCAACCCCTGCTAAACAAAAGGTCAGTAGTTCAAGTCTACTAGGCACTCCTTGGAAACTCCATGGGACAATTCTACAGTGTCTTATAGATTTACTATGAGTTGGAATTGACCCGACAGCAATTTTTTTTAAGGATTTATAGCCATGGAAACTCTATGGAACAGTTTTCCTCTTAAGAGTCACTGTGAGTCGGAATCAACTCGACAGCAGTGGTGATGGGTCCCTAAGTGATGCCAATCATTTGCATTAGACTACTCACTTAAAAGCACTGCATAACGATTACACCAAGAAAACTATCTGAAGCAACTTGACCTTGAAACACATGGAATCGCTATGAATTGGAAACGAGTTGATAGGAACAGGTTTGTTTCGATGTAATATATTATAAGAATTAAATGATACAATATTTCTCAAAAATTAGTAGCAATGTTGTTTATTCTTATTATCATTCGTTCCATTAGCATCATTGATCATCTGACCTCCCCACCTGCTTTTCTAATCTCTCCTGCAGTTGCAGTAAGTATGTGCAGCAACACGTACCTATCATGTTCTCTCAGGCTGGTGCCCTTGCCCTTCGTACCTACCCCCTCTTCCTTTACTAAGTAAATGCTTAGTCATCTTTCAATTTACATAATACATTGCTGAAGCTTACACTTCTAGAGGTCGTTTGCATCTCTGCCGTACCTTGAAAAAAAATAATGCCCTTATTATAATGTATTTTAATCATGTAATTACCCAGCTGTGTCTTCTCTAGGACTGAAAGATAAAAGAAACCTGTAATTCTGTCTCAACTTTATGAGTATCTGGTGTCTAAAAGACAGCTGTGTCAATGAAACTTGAAATTTGGTAAAGTACAAAGTCCACAGAGGCTTTGTTATCCAAAATATATTTAACCATGATTTATCACTTCAGCACTGTATTGTTAATGCTATTTTTGAAATATTACCACCTATTCATTCAGGGCTTTAGATTCATTATCTGCACTCTTGGTTTTGTGTACATTCCCTTAGTATGCAAAAATAATTGTGGGTAGGGACTGTTTTATTCATCCCTATGTCTGCATCTCCAAGAAGACAGATGGGAAGGAAAACAGTTACAAAACATGCCTGGGATTCATTCTCTCCCTGTCCCGACAGACTACCCCCTGGAAATAAATGAGATAACTCAGCCAAATCTCCGGTTAAACATGATAATGGCCAACCTCATAGCAAGTGCCATGAGTCGGATCCGACTCAATGGCGCTCGGCTTGACATAGCAAGTAAGTTAATGGCATTTGTTGGTCAGAGAGTTCTCATCTACGAAATGTTGACCATTTCGCATGGCTTGGGCTAAACAAACTATGAATTTGTGGGGCTTGGTTTCCTGAAAGCTGTGTCACTATCTGAAAATAAAATAGAGATTTTGATGACCTAAACACTCCTTCTGTCTGAGTGATGTGAACTTCACACATACCTTAGAGATTTCCCATGTCAGCATGGGCTCACGGCATGATCTTTGGCTGCAAGAAAGACCTAGAAGTGTCTTGGAGGATACAGGTGTCTCCTGCTTTACCTGTGTCCCATTACTACTTTTATCCTTAAAATTATTAATAAAGCTTGGTATTGGGTCAGATCCCTGATTCGTGGAAGTATGTTTTAATAATATGGATCAATGTGTTTTCTCATTCTTTATAATAAATTCTTCCAGAAAGAACACACTTTTATTTTTATTTGACATAATGAGATGAAATTACAGCAGCAATCTTGTTGGATATAAAAAAACGACTGATGAATTAATTCTAACTCATAGCAACCCTAGAGGATGAGGTAAAACTAACTGTCCCATAGAATGTCTAAGGAGAGCTTGGTTGATTGACACTGTGAAAATTTTGGTTAGTAGCCAAACTCTTAACCACTATGCAACAACCAAAATTCATAGGCTGATGACATATTATCTCTTTTCCTGAGTCATAACCACTGAAAGTAGTGAAGAAGGTTGGTTCTCTGCACCTCTGATGGAAGTCAAAGTGTGCTCATCAGTCTGGTAACATCATCACCAACAATTATCAAGAGGTCCACTCTGGCCTTGCACCTACAGGCAGACTTTGAGTTGTCTCCTGTTTTGAGCTGTAATCCGGTTCCATAACCATAAGCCCATTGAGATGGTCTAGATAACATTGACTGCATCAGTGTAAAGCCTTCATAATACTAAAATCAATTTGGTTTCCTGTTGTTAACCAAGGATTTGTTTCTTCAGTCCCACAGAGATGAGACAGAAACGGAGCTTACTTTGAAGCTAACAAAAGCCTAAGTTCAGATTGGCTGCATGGGATACAAAGCAAACCCAGAGAGAAACAGCAGCCAAATGGTATCTGAAGTGTTCTTTTAGAGGAAGGACTTCTGTACCACACACCATTCACATACTATTTGATACAGTTTTGTCCTCTTTTCATAGTCTTTGAAGTATGATTTTTGAAAAAGCATACACATATACACACATACATACACACACATACATGTGTTCTATCTTCTATTGATAAAAGTAACCTAATCTTTGAAAATTTGTATTATTATATTTATCTACACCATATTGAAAAGCATTTATAAGGCTAAAGTCAGTTTCGCTCAGAATTTTCTTTCTGACCCCCAGATAACTAAACACTGCCCAGTCCCGTGCCATCCTCGCCATCTATGATGTGACTCCTCATAATGCCAAAAGTTCTCACTGTGAAGGGAGAGAGCACAAAGGTAGTACGAAAGCATGTTAATTTTCTCTCAACAAATTATACTTTTCTTTCCCTGTTCTTTTAAATGGTGCTCTCTGTTCTGTTTCTGTCACCATCTCAGTCTCTTTCCCTTATACTTATCCCCTAACCAAGACTCTGTTCTAATAATGCCTTTACTTTGAATCTCTCCCGTCCATGCTCTCCTTAACTGTTTAACTTAGGAGTCCCCACTTTTCCCTGGGTACTCTCATAATGTGCATCCTCTCCTTCCTATTCTTTCTCTCCACTTTAGGTATCTCCTTGATATAATTATACACACATATACATTTCAACAAATCTAAAAACATTATGTGAATACCTACTTAACTATTCTGTTCTGATTTCACTCTTTATTTCCCCCTTAGCCTCTTCCGATTATATATTAAGGAAAGAACATGATAAAATGAGTTTCTATTGTTTTTGTCTGTCTCCAGCCTCTTCTCATTTTTCTGATAAGTTCTCATCCATTTTGTCCCAGATGTGGGTTCATGGTCAAAGCCAGGAACTCGTTAGTATCTAACTTCTCTTGGCCAGTGAAATGAGTATGAGAGATAGAAGCGTCGGGCCCAAAAGACTCCCTGAGAATTTCCAAAGGCTTTTCCTCTGTGGTCAGGAACTACACAAACATGAGTCAGAAACTGCTAATGATCACAGTTCTAAACCCAAGAAGAAGTCAATGGAAATAAAAATAATAATAATGCAAAGAAAGAGAAGCAGAAGAGGGTGTGGGAAAGTGCTGACAACATTAATGTTCTGATACTAGCTTGACCCATGTTTTCACATATTTTTCATATATCAGATAATAAATCCTTTTTTATAATAGTTTGAGTTCAGGTTGAAATTAGTTTTTGACATTTACAGAAAAACATAAACTTGACTAAAAAGATATAAACTCTGTATATTGAAGCACAAACCTTAACTCACTCATGGACCAGGAATAAACACTAACGTGAAGAAAAAGCAGATAAGACTATGCGAACCCAATCATCACAAGCAGCCCTGACGGCTCAGTGGCTAAGTGCTCACGGCTGAGGGAAAGGTCAGTAGTTTGAATCACTAGCTGCACCTCAGAGTAAAAGACCTGCCAAAACACTCCCATAAAGATTACAGCCTAGGAAATCCTATGGGGACAGTTCTACTCTGCATGTAACACATGGGGTGGCTAGGAATCATCATCAACCCAAAGACACACCTCAACAATTAAATTAATAAGTGCATAATACCAAAAACTCATTGCCCTCAAGTTGATTCCGACTCATAGCGACTGTATGAGACAGAGTAGAACTGCTCCATGGAGTTCCCAAGGAGCACCTGGAGGATTCGAACTGTCAACCTTTTAGTTAACAGCTGTAGCACTTAACCACTACACCACCAGGGTTTCCAAGTGCATAATGGGGTGTTTCAATAGAAGTTTCAGTTGAGGTTTCAAGAGACTTAGCACTGTTTATAGCCCACATAGCCAGGATCTGTTGAGCAACTATCAAACAAACACCTCAATAGTGCTAGATGTGGCTCAACTGGGTGCTGCTCATACCATGGTACACCTGCCCCTCCTGTCCACTGTCCTCAAAGTGCTGGGTGTGACTCAGGTCAGTCAAACCCAGGTTACCAGTCTACATGACAAAGAAAATATACAATTTGTCTCAATAGGCATGAGTGTCATGATAGTCCATGTAACCCATGTTTGTATGCACTTCCTTATCAGAGAAAGTACAAAAGACTCTGCCTCTCTTTGTTTGGGGAGATTGGTTTTAGATGACGCTTCCTTGTTCCTTGCCTCTGTGGTGGCAGTGAAAATTCTTCCTCTTTCCTCTCATTGGTGTGGCTCTATTGATGAGAAACTGCACTGAGCAGGACCTGCTTTGGGTAATGCTACTTTCCAAAGAAAGTGCTAACTCAGTTGATTCCAACTCATAGCAACCCTGTAAGAGCAGAATAGAATTGCCCCACAGAGTTTCCAAGGACAGCCTGGTGGATTCAAACTGCTGACCTTCTGGTTAGCAGCTGTAGCACTTAACTACTACAACACAGGGTTTCCAAAGAAAGTGCTAGGAAGATAATAGATAGATAGACAGACAGACAGACAGACAGACTGACAGACAGACAGACAGAGAAGGGACCTAACCACACATCAAAGATATAAAAGGATGAAAAGGTGGCTGGATACTACAGGGACATTTCTTCGGAGGGGTGGGATACTGAGGTGCTAAGCCTTCATCTCAAAACAAATTAAGAGATTTAGAATTAGTAGGTGACTGAACCAATCTACTTACCATCATTGCTTAAAACGTAAGCCAGGGCTCAGTGGAACAGCAATACTTTTACACTAGATAAACCGCCTGATACTTGGTCAGCAGCTTAATAGTTAGTGATAAAGGAAGTATTTTTTAAAAAAGCCACAGTCCTGGCTTTGCTTTATCAGCCTTTTCCACTTGCTCAGAAAATTGCATTTAATCAGTATTAAGATACTTTCAATTCCAACTGCTTACCCAAAAGCAGAAAACTAATCCTCCACTGTTTTTGAGCCGGGTTGATATTTTCCTTCACATTTGTATTTCAGGACTCTAGTAAAGATGGATGGTTCTAAACAGGGGAAAGAAAAGAAAAGAAAGAAATGAGTTATTTTAAAGAACAAAGCACTTGATTATTTTGCTCCATGACCTCTTTCTCTACCGAACATGACTTCATACTACCTTTTCATTTCCTTTTTGTTGTTTTCAGTTTGGTGGTGGTATTACTTCTGTTTAAATCTTACACACACAAATCTCTTTCTGTTTTCCCATTCCCAGCTTTTGTCCATCAGCCAAAGGGCAAGCAATGTTTAAGCAGCTGCTACATTTGTGGCTTTGGGGCACTAGGGAGTCTCAGAACTAAAGGCGGTGTTCTCTTCCACTTCGTCCATAGCCTTTCTGAACTGGTAGCTATTCCTGTGGAACAAGCAATTTTGTGTGGGCCTCTGTCTCCTGACCACTCTAATACACACTCTTAAGGAATGCTACGTACAGCGCCCCCCTCAAACCTTAGAAATTTGGAGCGGGGATCAGAAGGCTAATTGTGTCTCACAAACAGAAATGACCTGGTGAAACATATTTATTGACAACGAAAAACCCACTGTTGTGGAGTCAATTCTGACTCATAGCAGCCCTATAGGATAGAGTAGAACTGCCCCATAGATTTCCCAAGGAGCACCTGGCGGATATGAGCAGCCATAGCACTTAACCATTAACCCATCCAGAAAAGAAAGAAAAAAACTGAAATTACCTATATGGCTTAGTGGATAACTGCTATGGCAGCTAACTAACAGGTCTGCAGTTTGAATCCACCAGGTGTTCCTTGGAAGTTCTATGGGGGCAGTTCTATTCTGTCCTTTAGGGTCCCTGTAAGTCACAATTGACTTGATGGCAATAGGTCTGGTTTCTTTCTTATATATAAATTGTCAAATCCTGATGGCACAGTGGTTAAGTACTAAGGCTACTAACAAAACTGTCCACAGTTCAAGTCCACCAGACTCTCCTCAGAAACTATGGGACAGTTCTACTCTGTCCTATAGGGTCACTATGATTTAGAATCAACTGGATGGAAATGAGTTTGGATTTTGGTTTATATATAAATTATTATCAATTAATAAGGATAATTACAATAATAAGAAATCCAAGCTATCACACTGCAATTAGAGTGATGCACTGTAAGCACTCAATAACTATTAAATCAATGGCATCTCACATTATTTCAATTTGGCATGGATTCTAATGTATTTTTACAATGTAAACACTGAACTGTGGTCAATTTCAGGTCTAATTAAAAGGTTCGAGGCTTGAGGCCACCCAGAGGCACCCTGAAAGAAAGTTGTGGTGATCTACTTCTAGGAAACAAACAAACAAGCCACTGAAACCCAAAGGGAGAGCAAGCAGTTCCACTGTAACAAACATAGCATCACCGGGAGTCAGAATCTACTCATGGGCAACTGCTTTTGTTCACTTTTGAAGGTCAACATATGCCCTATCCTCGAGTATGGGAAATCAAACACACTAATTAGGTTGGCTATCTTAGTTTTTATTGTGGTCATGCAGGCACTATTTCTATAACAATTTCATATTTAGAATACAAAATTTTAAGGATTTACTGAATGACTACTGTGAGTGACTTTTCAAAATTCACCGACATATAGTGCCTATGAAGAAAAACAGGGAGAGAGAAAGGAAAATAACAGCTTTATCTCAGGTGTCAAATAGTCTATGAGGGCTCATAGTTTGATTTGGACAAGGTCATCATTTTTAGAATCTTGGTCAAATTGTAATTCTACCTCTTATAAAAAATGAATTTTTTAAACATGCAGTTGAAAATGCGATAAACGGGTAACTCAAGAAAGCTCTGCCCAACCTATTTTGTTAGTTAACTCTGTAGATGCAAAAGTTATCTTCTTGGTTCTAAACCTAATGGTTAAAAATCATCTACAGCCTTTACACATCAAAATTAGCCAGCAAAATTTAACACATGCAATGTGTTCAAGGATTGCTTCAAATCTTATAGTGGTTCAGAATCAGCGTTGGGAATCACTGGAGGGGCACAGAGATGAAAGTCCTAGGAGACTCGTCTGTAGCTTGCCAAACAGTGGGACATATCCTGCCTGATCTTTGATTTCTGAACAAATAGCCCACGTTTATTATTTTTGTGTGTGCTTCCATTTGCTTCCTTTTTTGTTTTTGTATTTTTTTTCAGGTAAACAGAAACATAGAGTTAATTTATAATTTTAGGTAGTTGTTATGCTGCTAAGCAAAATTTCCCTTGTAATTTCTATCTTCCATTTCTGAGTTTTAATAAATAGATGCCAGCCAAAGCCAAGTGCAGATGAGTAGTGCCATTATTAAATGGTTAAAATAATTAAATAGTTCATTTTCTGAACTAACTAAAGCACTGAGATGAATCTATTTTGACCAAAGCAACCAATCAGTAAGTATTTGTTTGGTCTTACCATAAACCCCTGAGTCAGATTGCTTAAAACAATTTAATAGCATTGGTATTTCATTCGGATAAGAATATAATTTTTTTCCCCCTAACAAGATTTACCTCCTGGGGCATGGTGAATTATAGCTACTAATTATGTTGATGATATTAATTGCCACTGTGGTCACATAATTCTTATTTCCAATTAAATAATTTCATATTTGGAAAAAATAGAATTATTTTTAAAGGGTTTACTGAATGACTGTAGACACCAACTCTTGCTTTCCATAAGCAAAGCAGTAAAAGATAAATATAAGGTGGAGTAAAGCAAAACTTGTGTGATTCAATATGTGCAGATGTCACAGAGCCTAGCGATCAGGTGATAAGGCCGCATCCAAGCCACAGTGGCTCTGCTGGCACGAACAACACAACCCTTGATAGTACTAGCTTCCAGTATTTTGAATGAAAATGGTAACACGTCTGACACTTAGATATTTTACAGGATTTAAAATACAGCGTCAGCATTTCTGGAGTATAGATCTGCAAGGAATACCTTTATAAGCACCGAAATTACACAGAGCAGAAAATGCAACAAAAAACAAGATGCAAATAATAGAAAGACGGTTTCTAACATGAAAAGTACAAGACAAATCATTGGCAGCTCTTCTTTCTTCTGTTAATTACTGATATCAAAAGGAGCATTTGGATTCAAGGGTAAGCATAAGTCCTGTCTCAGAAAGGGTATTTCCAAAGATGTAAAGGTTATATTCATAAGCTGAGCTGCAAGAGACAATTTTCCTGCTGTGAAACACGACAGGAGCAGCCAAGTCAGCAGGATGTTAAAAGCCCTTCTGCAGACATATGTGAGCAAAACTCCCGGACTGGTCCAAAGCTCATTACGTTTACTGACAATCATTTTGACAAAAACAAAGACCAAGTTTGCTACTGCAAACATGGATGAGTTAGTATTTTAAAATAAAATAAAAGTCCCATTATTATTTCTTAATTTGGAGAGTAATTATGTCATTGATTTAAAATACTAATATTCAGAAAAATATCCTACTTGACTACTTACGAAAATCAGAGTATCTATCTTGTAACTTTATACTAGTAGCCCTAAAAATATTTATAGGAAAGCAAAGGACATATCCACAAATTCTTTATAACATGGTGGAAGGATAGTGCTTCTTTCTATTACTGGATTTTTGATTGCTTTGAGGAAGGAAGTGTAAGAAATGAAATAATAATTAAAGTGAAGCAAATTGTATAATTTATTTATTCAATTTGCTCCGCTAATGAGTACACAAAAGAAAATGCCAAAGCAGAACGTATTTGTAAAAATAAAGAAACAGAGATAGACTGAAATATATAATATTGTTAAGAGGTTAAATTTCGTGTTTCCAAAGGATAAATAAATTCCTAACATCCTTACTCCCCTTCATTAACTGCAAAATTAACACTGTTTATTTTGTGACCCAATCTCTTCATCCTCTTCTTCCATTAAGGGAGCTCCCAGGTCATTACTTATGTTTGAAATGACATATATAAACAGTTAATTCCTCCTTCACAGCAAGAAAGTGCTGCATACACTTGCTAAATTACATGTTATCTTTCTTAAATAAATAAAACTGCAAATTATCATCTCATTAAAAACAAAAGCATCATCTTAGCTAATATTCTTTGTGTCATTACAGCTCCTCTCATCTTACCAGTATTTCATGTTCAGAGCAAATCCATAACAGTTACTTCAGGAAGGTAGGCCATGTGTTCCCACAGCACTGAGTACCTACTATGTGCCAGGCACAGGATTGGGGTTAGAAAGAAGTTGGCTAGTAATGAAGATGTGCGTCCTTCCCAAATTCTGAGTCAGACATGAGGAACTAAAATCTGTCACTCAGGCCAAAACCAAAACCCAAGCCAAACCCATTGCCATGGAGTCTATCCCAACTCATAACCATCCTACAGGACAGAGAAGTGCCCATAGAGTTCCCAAGGAAACCCTGGTATACTAGAACTGCCAACCTTTCAGATAACAGCTGTAGCACTTGACCACTACGTCACCAGGATTTCCTCAAGCAAACAAGGAACCAAGAAATGGGAAAAAGTACTAAATCCAGGTTTTCCATTGGCTTGCTAGGTAACATGTATAATATAAAAGGTATATAAATGTTCTTGCTTTCAGGTAGACTTTAAACCTTCCATCATGTTTGTAAATTAGTATGAGAATAAAACCACTTAATCTCTGAAAGAAGATTAATCAATAAGTCCAATGATTAAATATCATATTATCTATAAGTACATCCACAACCCAAAATACAATGTCAAGTGTTTATGCTTTTAAGACAAAAATAAATATAACTTTGCAGCCAAAGCATCTTTAATCTCCAAAGTTCTACACAGGGCTTCATTTCACAATTCCCTTTTAAGTGAAAAAAATCTTGATTTTTTGTTAAAGTAAGAAATTAAAGTAAGAAATTAAAGCAAGTAATGCCAAGATATTATCTTTTTCACTTGAATTCTACATTTCCTGCTCACATATTATCCCATAAATAATACCTCATATTATCCTTTGTCATGTTTTATAATGTAAGGGATATTGATTAGATGTGCATCAAAGTAGAGCAACAAATACAAAAGAAAGCTTACAAAATCCACAAATGTAATTTCTGTTAATGAAAGGTTTTCATCAAGTATAACTAGGCTGATTAAGGTTCTAAATATTTTCTGATAAAATACTCATTTCCACAATTAAGTTTGTCCCAAACTATGCTTAATAATACATAATTATATACACAGGAAGCTTTTGAATCAACAGGACTAGGATTGTTCCTGGTCCTGTTGATTTAAAAACTTCCTCTGTCCTTCACCTGTGGACAAAACTCAGCTCCAGACACAGAGAAAATACAAAGATGCAAGCTACTGTTCACACATCATTTGTCAAGAAAATGCTGAGAGCCTTGACCAGCAGAGGTAGGAGGTTGCCAGGGAGGCACTCAAATCCTCCTACATGGTATCCCCTCCTGTGACAAACAACATTTGTGAAACAGCATCCCAGGCATCAGGGTAGAATCTGCGGCAATGGAACTGGGCCAAAAGGCAGACTCTAAGGAGTACTCAATCTGTGACCTTGACCTCATTAGCAGCAAACTGTAACCAGCTGCTAATTACCTTATGGCTTTACTGTACATTGTATGTGTGTGTATGCAAAATGAATATGTCTGTAAATTGTATATGCATGTGTGTAAATTCTATACATGGTTGGTATTTCAAATTCATAAGAATTTAGTACGATTTAAGTTAGAGAGAGGAGATACTAAATCAAACATTTTATAAAGGAAAGTTGGGGTAATAAAGTAGTGATTGTAACGGGCGATTTTAAAAAGGAAGTGAAAATAGCCAGGATTTAATTATTTTTGTAAAATTGACTTTTTTACTTGTCTTTTCTCCTGTCTTAAAAACTCCCGGTTTCTTTTACCTACGACCTGGCAGGAAGTCATGCATTAGCTGACAGGAGACATGGAAATAATATCTTTGCCATTTTCACAGCTTCTTTAGAAACATCAAAACAGAGAAGGAGCCAATGGAAGGTGCCAGGGACCACTCGGGACATCTTGCTTCCGATGAGAGCCAAAAACAGTCTAGATCCCTGTACCTCACCTGATGCATATTTTCAAAGGACCCCTGAGGCCCGCAAACAGAGACTCCTCTTCACCCCAAATCAATCACATTGTTTCCCTGGCACTGGCACCTATACCTACATTTGCACTTACATGTAGCTTCCTCCATTATATACCCCAACCTTGCTGGATGATTTTTGAGCAGGTTTTTGGTAGAGAGATTCCTTCTTGTTACTTGTGTCTGCTAGTGCACAGTAATAAACCCTTTTTGATCACTCACCCAAATACCTGTCTCAGACATTGGCTTTCTGGGGTAGGTGGCAAAGGATCTTGTCCAGTAACACGACCACTTCAAGTGGTGAAAAATACACTCATTGTATCAAGTGCATTGATTTGGTCACTTTAAGTCAGTTTTGGTTTGGCCTGTATTTGGGAAGGGTTGAAGATGTATGCCAATCAGAAAGCCAGTGAAATAAAGCCAACTTGAATGCTAGCAAGCCTGTGGAGAGGATATCTATGTTATACCAGATCAAAAATGATCTTTTGTAGCAGATCTGATAATTTAAGGGGCATTCTAGTAACTAGGACTATCAGTATTTTTAACAGTTTCTTATGAAATTGAGTTAGTTCTATGTATTATAAATATAACCTGAAGGGTTAACTGTATCAAATGCAAGACTGACATTTGTAATCTCTGATTTGAGTTAGGAAAGGATGATACTAAATTAGGACAAATTCTATGATTATAAAAAACCAAACCCCTTGCCACTGAGTTGATTCAAACTCATAGAGACCACAGAGGACCAAATAGAACTTCCCCATAGATTTTCCAAGTTGCTCTTGATGGATTTGAACTGCTGACCTTTTGGTGAACTGTCATAGCAATTAACCACTACACCACTAGAGTTTCCAAGATTATAAAGAACAGCGCTTTTCCCCATAGCATATGTCCACTCCAACTGCTAGCTACAAAGTTACGGGCCTTTGGTGTTTCTGCATAAACTTAGACAAGAATTGCTGAGCAGACAATTTAAATGTCTGAGCTTATGAAATGGTAAATGCAGTTTAAGGGAAAAATATCTTCAATATCCAATCTGTATTGAATGCCTGTGTGTGCCTGGCACAGTGCTATGGTTAGGAAGAGTGTGATGAACAAGAGACCTTTTAGGATTTAGATTGTAAGGGGAAATACAAATAAAAATAGGAAGCTTAATTCTCTCTGCCTCTCTTTCATTGAATATTTACTTCAGAAAAGTATGGTGCTAAGCTCTTTCCCTGTTTCTTTCAAATATCTTCCTGGGAAGAGATGAGCATTACTTCCAGTAGCACCTGACTCCAAATCAGTCCTAATAGATGAATTGGTAGTTTTTTAGGTTGAGGTCACATATGTAATGAGCTGTATCTCCTTAGACACATAGAATGGAAAGGTTTATTTCTGTCTTCACAATTTTTTTAGGGATTGCCTGTGATGCGCACTGCATTTTAGTGAGGAAGTTTTTCTGGGACGGTCCAGGGTTATATTTTTAACTGCATTTCCCCAATAAAATTTTAATGATCTGAGAGAGGAAACATAAATGAAAGAATTAGGGGTTGTGATGAATGGAGCAAGCAGTGTATTATTAATCATGAATAAGGTGAGTACAAACACAGGCACCATGGTTAAGGGAAGGCTGCCTTCAAAGGGGACACCTAACATAGAACTAAAATTAGGTAAAGGGGAGTAGTGAATAGTAGGAGAAGAGGAAAACTCATAGAAAGAAACTGAATAAAGTCATCACAAGGCTAGAAACACCAGCTGTTTTTTTAACTTCCTATCTCAGTCACCACTGCAGAGTCACAATTTGCTCAGAGTTAGCTGTAACCACACAAACACAAAAGCCCACCTTTGGGGGAGTTTTCTTAAGTCACTTCTGAAGGAAAAATTTCCAATAATAAAGGCTATTATTTTTGAGAACTTGCTATGCCATATACATGTTGTATACCATTTTATTTAATCCTCACAACAATTTTAAGAATAAGTTGTCAGTATTTCCACTTTACAGTTGAGTAAAGTCAGAGCCCAAATAATTTCCTTGATGTTACACAGCTGTGGATGTGCCAGGCTTCTACTGCAGAGGAGGTGTACCTGTAAGCCTATCCTTTTTAGCTACTGTATTAGAAACTGGCAACCCTGGTGGCATAGTAGTTAATTGCTGCAGCTGTTAACCAAAAGGCCAACAGTTCAAATCCACCAGGTGCTCCTTGGGAACTCTGTGAGGCGGTTCTACTCTGACCTACATGGCCACTATGAGTCAAAATCGATGCGATGGCGATGGGTTTGGGTTTTTTGGTATTAGAAACAAACTGAAGGACAGAACATGAAATGGTCTCTGACTCCCTTTATTCATCTAACTAATCATGCCCCCATGCACTGTGCTGAATTCTGTTCTTGATTACTTAATTGTGATATAAAAATACACACTCAGTTCTCTATCAACTTTTCTTTGAAATGCCAATGATGTTTGCAAGAAAATGGTGGGAAAGATATCATTTAAACGCCGAAATCACCCAGCTGCAAGTTTGTTTGCCTCAAACAAGTACTGTCTTATTTTTTAATTCATATTTTCTTTATAAAGTCTGTATTTCATCAAGATGCTTTACTTCCAACTTCAGTTTTGGCTTGATTCAGCATCTGGCATAAAAGGTGAAGCTGTGATTATGAAGACATTATCCTAATTAATACTTCAATCATTCTTCCTAACAGCCCTTTACTTCCAGTTGATAAATGTACTTTAAAAAGGCAAACACATGCAAAAAGATTTATCTTGAATTCTTATTTATACAGGCAACATTCATGAGCATAAAAATGCAGAATGAAATTATTGTGATTAGTCATGGAATAAGAGAATATAGTCTGTGGTATTTTATACCTAATTTCATTATCTACTAAGGATGGAATTATAAATGAAGCAACATACTCAGATATCTGTAGTTTTTCATTACCATCCCTGTATATAAACCCAAACTAAACTCTTTGCCCTTCAGTTGACTAAGACTCATAAACCCATATAAAACTATAGAAAGAGAGACTCATATTCACAGAGTTGCTATGGGTTGGAAATGACTAGATGGCACTCAGTTTGTTTTTGTTTTTGTAGAGAGAGAAAGACACTCTATACAGACCCTGTATGTAACCACTCAAACTGCAAACCACTTCACCCACAGTGATTGTCTATGAAGCAATCCAGCCCAACTTATATCTATGGAAACTTTAGGAAGGTCTTAGCAATATCTTTGGATCCAGTGAGGTCAGAGAGAGAATCCATCCCCCAAATGAGTAGTATTTCTCTGCTTTTATTTTACCTTTAAAATATACCAGGCCAGGATTTCCTTTGAGTAGTTTTCTCTAATCATTCTTATCTTCCCAGACACACAGTGTATCATGAAGTTTCATGGAAGAATCCCTAGTTCTTGTCACGTAGAGTAGTTCAAGGTCTGCATGTCTCATGTTTGCTTTTTAATGGTTTATCAGTTTTCACAGCATTGTTACAAAAGTACATACTTTCACATTTGTTGGGCTATACACCTTCAGTTAAAATTTAGCCAGACTTTTTAATTACTTTGGAATTATGATGTATTGGATTATTTCCCCTCATAATATGTGACATAAATTCTAGCCTCTATGCCTGTGGTTATAATCCCATTTAGAAAGAGCTGTCTTTGCTATGTTAATGAGGCAGGATTAGTGTAGGCTGTATCTTGAGTTAATCTCTTCTGAGATATAAAAAGAAATTAAACAAGCAAGGAAAACGAGAGACAGGGAAAGAGTGATATGCCAAGCCACAATGGAAATCTCCAAGGACACAGGAAGCAGAAGGTGAAAAGACAAGGACTCTCCTCCACAGCCAACAAAAAGAGAAAGCCTTCTCAAAGTGCCAGCACCATGAATTCAGATTTCTAGTCTCTTAAGCTGTGAGAAAATACACACCTGTTTGTTAAAACTACCCATTTTTTGGTATTTGTGCTATAGCAGCAATAGACAACTAGGTCAGGAACCATCTCTAATGATTTCCACACGAACACTCTGGTGTCACGCTCGTGTTGCTCAACTCTACGCACTCCTTTAGGGAGTTTAGCATAAACCTTTTTATGCCTTAAGAAATCAGTCAACGTTAATGAATAATTCATTTCATTCGTATCTTTGCTTGGCTGTCATCTTATTATTCAGGTCTCACCTTAACTGTCAACTCAGAATATCCTTTCCTATCTACTAACTATTCTAGTTTCCTAAGTGCCCTTGCAATTCTCTGCTTCTTAGTGTTATCTCTTCTTTTAATTTTTTTTTTTCATTTCTTCTACAAAAAGTCTATCAGCACCATAAAGGCAAGGATTTACATTTTAATAATGCACCCCCAATAGCTACAAGAGGACTTGGCATGCAATATGTACTAAATAGCGGTGCTAGTGAGTATGAGCTTGGCTGCTAATCAAAAGGTTGGCAGTTTGAATCCACAGAATCACTCCTTGGAAACACAGTGGAGCAGTTATACTCTGTCCTGTAGGACAGCATGAATTTTTGTCTTTTTTTTTTAAAATATATTGAGTGATACAGGTGTATATGAAACAATGAACAGATGAATATACAGAAAATATATATGTAAACACGGTAATTTCATTCAATAGATAATCCTGTCATTCGGTTTTGCTAAAAATTAATTTTAATGAACACACATTATACAGGGTCTGATAATTCAGTCTATGAATTTTTTTTATGTGCTTCACACCTCATTGCTAAATATCAGTGTGGTCACCTTCAAAGTACTCTGCTTGGGAAACCAAGGGCCTAGTCCACTCTTCAAAGCAATTTTGGAACTCTTTCTGGAACGGCCACTGCACATAGTTGCATGGTGGCAAGTTTCTGAACTTAATTGTGTAGTTGTCTGTGAGGGACACTTTTTAGCCAGTAAAAAAGTAACTGTATTGGAACACCCTTCCTACTCACTTTATCTGGCCCCAAAGGACTTTCTTGTTTATGCAGAGATAAAGGAAATATTCAAAAGAAGACATATTGATGACATTCAAGACACCAAGGGTAATGTGATGACAGCTTTGACAGCCATTCCAGAAAAAAAGAATTCTAAAATTGTTTCCAAGAGAGACCATAGTGATATTCAGCAATGAGGTATGTAGCACTTTTTCTAGAATGAGTTTGTGAACTTAATTGGCAGTGCTTGCATAACAAAAGAAAGAATATTTTTAAATTGTTATTTTCAAACATTATGGGAGGTATCTATCCTCCACAGAATATCTGGTAATATTTGGAGACAGTTTTGTTTGAAACAGCTGGGAGAGGCAATGAAATCTAGTTGGAGGCCATGGATGCTGCCACATTGTATAAAACAACATTGGGTTTCAGAAACCTTGCTGTATACCATTCTATATTCCTCAGATGATGTTCCTTTATTGTATTTTTATTAGAAGACTATCAAATGCTAGCATCAATTTGAATTCCTATGAAGATTATCACAGGTTACAGGCAGACTAACAGACTAAGAGATGGGTGGGTGGGTGGCAGGCTGGATGATAGAGGGAAGGAGAGAGAAAGGGAGGAATGGATATTTCATAGCTAGATATATATGTGTATAATTAGAAAGCTGACAATCTCAATGTTGTGTAGAACTTAAACCATATATAATTGTGAATATCAAGAAACATACTATTGCTATTACACAACCTTCTCGTGACAAAATTTTCTGTATTTAATAGCAAAATGGCAAATTGCACAAATACGTACTGAAACTTTCAGTGGAAACTATGTTTATTGTGATCTGTGCTTTAAATGCCAGTGATATCTGTGGAGATGCCTTCTTTAAGTGGCACCAATCACCAGAGATTAAATACTCATGAAACAAATGTAATAATTTCTTCTTCCTATGGAATGTGTGTGCCCTCACCATGACTAAAAATCACTGTGTAGCATGAGGGCTGCACTAACTATGCAGATGCAATGGTTCTGTATGTAATGAGGTAGAAAACTGGAATCTAGGGAATAATTTTGAGCAAAAGGTGTGAGAAAATAATCACAAGCTTGGAAAAATATCCAGTTTGTCTTATACTTGAATAACTGAGAGCAGAGTTAAAAAATAAAAAGGAAAACAATGCAGTTTTCTTAGAGGGGTACTCCATTCTTTAAAGCACAGTTCAGAAATTATGGTAGTGGCAAAGGATACATTTATAGAGAAAGAAAAATCATAGTTAGTGCCCTCAAAGTCTTCCTTGTTTCTCTTACAGCATAGATTGTTCCAGAGTGTTCAGTTTGGCAGCATACACCAAAATTCAAATACTGTAGAGAAGATTTGAATGACCCTGTGTGAGGAAAGGAAACCCTGGTTGCCTAGTGGTTAAGTCCTACGTTTGCTAACCAAAAAATCAGCAGTTCAAATCTGCCAAGCTCTCCTTCAAAACTTTGTGGGGCAGTTCTCCTCTGATCTATAGGGTTGCTACTAGTCAGAATTGACTCCACAGCAGTGGGCTTGGTTTTTTTCAGTCTTGGTGTAATGACACCACGCAAATTCATGAGGCACACTATATTTTTCAGTGGGATGTCATGTTCAAAGGGCTGGACAAAAAGACTATAGACCGAGTGTTTTATACTCAGGAAAATGATGGAGAAATTAAACAGTTCTAGATAAACAAAAACTAAGTGATTTGTAACAGCAGCTCAATTCTACAAGGAGTATTAAGGGGAGTCCTCACAGCTGAAAGGAAGGACACTACATAGTAACCTGAATCCACATAAAAAGCTAAAGAGAAACTGATAGGAAATATCAATGCATTTCTTTGGAACTCTTCTCATCTCCTCTCTGATTAAAAGATAGTTGCATAAAGCAATAATTATAAAAACTGTGTTGATGGGTTTACTTGATACAAAGATATAATTTGCACGGCAACAGCAACAAAGAAGAGGGGTAACAAGAGGGAGATATAGTTTTTTCATATTGTGTATGTATGTAATAACACAGCTCCAAAGTTATATAAACCAAAAATTGATGGAATTGAAGAAAGAAATAAACAACAAATAATTGTTAGGTACTTCAAAGTTTCACTTTCCACCATGGACAGAACAGTTAGGCAGATGATCAACATAGCACTAGAAGACCTGGAGAAGTCCAGAGTTTGCCAGGGGCTTTATCATAGATTCAATATTGTCCCCCCAAAATACATGTCATCTTGGCTAGGACACAATTCCCAGTATTACGCGGTTGTCCTCCACTTCATGGTTGGTGATCTTCCTATGTATTGAAAATCTTAAACTCTGCCAGTGGTTAGTGAAATAAGTTTGGCTTACATTAAAGGTTAGGGTGGGATGCAGTACCCTTACTCCGGTCATACTCCTGATGTAATTTAAGGGGAGACTTCCTGGTGGTGGCCTGTGGTACCTTTTATGTTACAAGAGATAAAAGCAAACAAATGCAAACAGAGAGAGAGTGACGGTCATAACACAAGAAAGAATTGGGAGAAGAGCTTATCTTCTGGAAGCAGAGTGCCTGTGCTGAGAGGCAACTAGACCAGCAGAAGACTGATGACAAGGAACCTCCCCCAGATCCAACAGAGAGAAAAGGACTTCTCCCAGAGTTGGCATGTGGAATTCACACTTGTAACCTCCTAGACTGTAAGAAAATAATTTTGTTTGTTAAAGCCATCTATTTGAGGTATATCTGTTATACCTGTTATTGTTGTTGTCAGGTGCCGTCAAGTCACCATAGCAACCCCACACACAACAGAGCGTGACACTGCCCACTCCTACGCCATGCCCACCATTGGTTTTATGTTTATGCCTATCATTGCAGCCACTATGTCAATCCATCTTGTTAAGGATAACCCTATTTCCATGTCCTTTTCGGAATCTAGCAAGAATTTCTGGCAGTTCCCATCAATATACTCCTGTAGTTACTTTTGAATGATCTTTAACAAAATCTTACTTGCATGTGATATTAATGATAATTGTTTGATAATTTTTTGCATTCTGTTGGATCACCTTTCTTGGGAACAGGCCTAAATATGGATCTCTTCCTGCCAGTTGGCTGAGAAGCTGTCTTCCAAATTTCTGGGCATAGATGAGTGGACACTTCCAGGGCAGCATCCATTTGCTGAAACATCTCAGTTGAGATATTTCTGTTACAGCAGCACTAGAGAACAGTGTGGAAGGCATAGAAATAGCTGACCAAAAAGTCAAAGCTATTCTACCAATGTGCATGGTTGACAGTACCAGCATACTTTCAGTACCAGCAGCACATGATGAAATGGACCATCAATAAAGGAAGATGTTTGCGCCCTGGTTGTTTAGAAAAAAACCAACCTGATTGATATTTTTAAAAAATCGGAGGGGAAAGGGAAAATGACTTCGTGACTGTAACCTTAATAATGACAGAACATTTGGCAATGGAGGGAAATGAAGAACCAGATGATGGCATGAGACCTGAACAACTGAGTTTGACCACCCTTTCTGTTACACTCTGAAAATCATTTTAGGCTTCTAGGCAATTACTTCACGAAAAACGGAATTCTGGAACATGAATATTTACTAAAGTGACTAATTTGAAAGTGTTTTAGGGTTTCTTGAGCTCAACATAGGACTAAACCATTCTTTGCCGTTTGAAAATATTCTGTGCAGGATCCATGGCTTCTACACAAAAAAGGCCAACGGCACCTACTCCCAGCAGTGACAACCGAAACTGTCTTCAGCCATTTCCAGATGTCTCACTGAGCTGGCAGTGTGCGGGTCAAGGAGAGTGAGAGGAAAATAATCCTGGTTAGAGAATCTTTAACTGGAAAATCTTCGAAAGCTGTATATGTTCAGTCACAGAAAATGCAGAAGACAGATTAACTTCACTGACTTTTCAACATGATGTAAATAAACTTAGAGCAAACTGTGTGTACGTGTGCGTGCGTGTGTGAGTGTGTGCCTGCGCGCACGCGCATTCGCGCTCTAAGGTGGTCAGTTACTATAACTAAACTCCGAAGATTTCCAGGGAGAAAAGGTTACTTCCATTCCATTAGCATGAGAGAAGAGTATTCAACTATCCAGCCAAACAACCAACAAAAATTCTGCTAGCTTATCTCTCCATCCTACCCTGATTCCTTCTCCTAGGGAAAAAAAAAAAAAAAAAAAAAAAACAGGACTTACTGGGTTTTTGTCACAGTGATGGTTTCAGAGTGGTGGAACGTGTCTTTCTCAAATCCTCCACGCATGCAGTAAGAAGACCAGACAGATTTCAAACCAGCTTTGCCAAACGCAAAAGTGCTTTCAAATTTTAATTCTTACCAGAATTATTTCATAGGTCCTCGGTTTGCTGTTAACAAACTATTTTCTTTTTAAGACGAAAAAGAATGCTCAATTTTCTTGACATATTGTTAGAAAATGGTCTATATATCACGGTCTCTGGGAAAAATCCCTGCAAATAGCCCGCCCCATTATTTTCTGCACAAAATTGGCATTACCATTATTGGCACTAAAATAAATGTTCTAGGTCTACCAAGAATATCTTATACGCTGTAAATTATAGATGAAACAGATATTATTATGAAATATATTCTAAATAAAAATTTTTATTTTAAAATTTATTGTGATGTTTACTTGGCAAAGATATTACAGCAAAAGCTGTGAAAGCTAGAATTTGTATAAGGCAGAAAACTGTCAGAGACTAAAAATTAAATATTTTCCACTAAAATAAGTGATAGAAAAGGCAGACAACTTATGAGACCCAGCAAACAACTCAGTCCTGGAGAATTCTGGCTCTCATAAGTTTCACTGTACATAGACCCACACTGAAGAACTATGCCTGCAAATATATAGATCTCTTCTCTCACTCTCTTTCCTTTTTAGCTTTGGCTAGCAGATATCTAATTTTATTCCAAAACAACCATAATCAATGCTTAAAAAAAAACTATGTGCACAAAGATGTATAATGGTTTTGCACTCAGTATGAAAAGATAATTATTGCCAAAGTTAAAGGTATTAACACATTTTCAAGGGACTTCTCAAGTACAATTTTTCCCCAGCTCAGTATTTCATTTTTACACCAACTATTAATCAAGTCTAAGCAGCATTTAAGTCCCCAGTCCCTACTTCAGATTACGTCACTATCATGTCTCACTTCTCTCACTGTCTGTACTACTATCCTCCCAGACATTCATTGTTTAAACTCAGCTTTCTGCTCTACTTCTTCAATCATCCAAACTTCACTATTCTTTGAGAATAGCAGTCATCAATTTCCACGTCTCTGAAACAAAGACTAATGCCATCAATTTCCAAGTCCATGAAACAAAGACCAATGTTTATACTTTCAAAGAGAATCCAGCAGATAATAAAGATCATTTGAGAAATGCCAGGAAAAATTTATTATTGTAGAATTCAGAGCAACCAGTCTAGACTGGGGCTGAGCCACACTATTGATTCCTTAGAAGTGTAGAGAAAAAAAAACACAAAAATGATGACTAAATTCACCTTTATCCTTCACTGCATTTGAATATTAAAACTCACAGAATCTGGGAAGCATTTAAATGAGTGAAGAAGAAGAGAAAGACAAGTTACAAAAATAGACACCTCTTGAATAAAAGAAATTTAAAAGAAGCTAAAACTGTCTAAGATTAAAAAGTAGGAGGATACTGAACTAAAACTATTCCCAAAGGCTACCTTTTAGCAAAATAATAAACTGGCAAACAAACTAAAGGACATAAGCAAGGACATAAGCACAGTGTTCCATTAATAAAGCATCTGTTGAAGACCAAAAGATCAACGATTTCTCTGAAGCATAGACGAGAAGGTAAGAAGATGTGGAAATGACAGTACTAGAAATAGAACAACTAGAATTCAATTAAAGAGAATGTGAAAAAATTGTTAAAAGAAGGAACTAATGTTGCGGAACAGCGTAGAAATTGTAAAATAGAAACCTAATTTATTACGTAAACTTCTATGCAAAACACAATAAAACATTATTTTTTAAAAAAAGTAGTACAGTAATTTCTCCAGTGAGAAATTCCTCAGTCTAAAAACATTATTATTATTCTGACGTCGAAAGCCATAGAAAATGTCAGGTATTTTATTTTCTGTCCTTCACAAAAATAACAGCTAAGTTGCTAAGCAAATGGCTTCTGTATTGCTGTGATGCTGGAAGCTATGCAACCGGTATTTCAAATATCAGCAGAGTCATCAATGATGGACAAGTTTCAGCTGACCTTCCAGGCTAAGACAGACTAGAAAGAAGGACCTGGCAATCTACTGGAAAAGTGGACCTGTGAAAATCTTTTGAAGGGCTGCTGAACATTGTTGGATACAGCGCCAGAAGATGACCCCCCTTAGGCTACAAGGCATTCAAAATACCACTGGGGAAAAGCTGCCTCCTCAAAGCAGAGTCAATCTTCAATGACTTGAATGTGGCAAAGCTTTGGGAAACTTCATTTGCTGATGTGGCACAACTCAAAATGAGATGAAGCAGCTGCAAACATTCATGAATAATCAGAACAAGGAATGTACAAACTATGAACCTAGGAAAATTGGAAGTCATCAGAAGTGAAACAGAATGTATAAGGATCAATATTCTAGGCATTAGTGACCTGAAATGATCTGGTACTAGCCAGTTTCAGCTGGACAATCATATGGTCTATTATGCCAGGAATGACAAATTAAAGAAAAATGGTATCTCATTCATCATCAAAAAGAACATTTCAAGATCTATCTTGAAGTACAATGCTGTTAGTGATAGGAAAATATCCGTACACTTAAAAGGAAAACCAGTTAATATGACTGTTATTAAAATTTATGCACCAAGCACTAATGCAAAAGATGAGTAAATTAATGATTTTTACCAACTTCTGCATCTAAAATTGGTCAAACACGCAATCACGATGAATTGATATTACCGCTGATTGGAATGCAAAAGTTAGAAACAAAGGATTGGTAGTTGTACAATATGGCCTTGATAATAGAAATGATGCCAGGGACTTCATGACAGAATTTTGTAAGACCAATAACTTCTTCATTGCAAATATCATTTTTCACCAACATCAACAGTGAGTATACACGTGGATTTCACCAGATGGAATACACAGAAATCAAACTGACCTTATCTGTGGAAAGAGAGGATAGAAAAGCTCAATATCATCATTCAGAACAGAACATTAACAGCTCATACGCAAGTTCAAGTTAAAGTTGATGAAAATCAGAACAAGTACAACACAAAAAACAAAAACACAGTGCCGTCGAGTAGGATCCAACTCACGGCGACACTAGAGGCCAGAGTAGAACTGCACCCTAGAGTACTCAAGGAGCGCCTGGTGGATTTGAACTGCCAACATTTGGTTAACAGTGGTAGCACTTAACCCACTACACCACCCGGGTTTAGAGAGCCAAAATATTACGTTAAGTATACCTCATCTAAATTTAGAGGCCACCTCAAATGTGGCTTTGATGCAATGAGAACTAATGACCAAAGATCAGACTAGTTATGGCATGACATCGAGAACATCATACCTGAAGAAAGCAACAGAACATGAAAAATACAGGAAAGAAAGAAAAGATCATGCTCAGAAGATTGAGTCTCAGAAGAGACTTGGAACTTACTCTTGAATGTAGAGTAACTACAGCAAATGAAAGAAATGACTAAGTAAAAGAGATGAGCAGATTTCAAACAGCAACTCAAGAAGACAATGTAAAGTATTACAACGAAATGTGCGAAGACCCAGAGTTAGAAAAACAAAAGGGAAGAACACATTCGGCATTTAGTTAGTTGAAGTAAGTGAAGAAAATTTTCAAGCCTAGAGTTACAATATGGAAGGATTCTATGGGGAGAGTTTTGAACAAAGCAGGAAACATCAGAAGAAGATGGAAGGAATACAGAGAATCACTTTACCAAAAAGATTTGTTCGACATGCAATCATTTCACGAGGTAGCATATACTCAAGAACAGATGATACTGAAGGAAAAGGTGAAAAACCTTTTCTGAAGGCACTGGTGAAAAACAAGGTTCCAGGAATTAACTGAATACCAAATGCGATGTTTTAACAAATGGGCTTAGAGCTGGAGGTGGTCACTCATTTATGCCAAGAAATTTGGAGGTCAGGTACCTGGACAACTGACTGGATGAAATTCATATTTGTGCCCATTCTAAAGACAAGCGATCCATTGAAGAATTGTTGAAGAATCTCATTAATATCACACACAGGTAAAATTTTGATGAAGGTTATTCAAAAGCACTTGCAGCAGTACATGGACAGGGAACTTCCACAAACTCAAGCAGGATTCAGAAGAGGATTGGGGAGCAATGATATCACTGCTGATGTCAGAGCGATCTTGTTTGAAAGCAGAGAACACCAGAAAGATGTTCACTTGTGTTTTATTGACTATACAAAGGCATCCTACTGTGTGAAGCACAAAAATCTGTGTTAACACCATGAAAAACAGGAGTTCCAGAACAGTTAATCATGCTCATGAGCAACCTGTACATTTACCAAGCGTCATTCAAACAGAACAAGGGGATACTTGGTGGTATAAAGGCAGGAAAGGTGTGCATCACAGCTGTATCCTTTTACCATACCTATTCAATCCACATGCTGAGCAAAGAATCCAAAAGTCTGGACTATATACAGAAGAACATAGCAATAGGTTTGGAGGAAGACTTGTTAGCAACCTGAAATATGCAAATGACACATCTTAGCTTGCTGAAAGTGAAGAGCTCTTTAAGCAGTTAATCATGAAGACCAAAGACCACACTCTTCAAGATAGATAGCATCTCAACACAATGAAAACAAAAGTCC
Organism: Heterohyrax brucei; assembly: GCA_028571685.1. NCBI lineage: Eukaryota > Metazoa > Chordata > Mammalia > Hyracoidea > Procaviidae > Heterohyrax > Heterohyrax brucei. The sequence goes on from CM053158.1 coordinate 46,603,600, forward strand.
CTACAAGTGGACCCCAAAGCAGCATCAATATAAACGGAGAAAATAACTGGCGTCAAGGACTTCATTTTACTTGATCCACAATCCTCACTCATGGAAGCAGCAGCTGAGAAATCAAACGACATACTGTATTGGGCAAATATGCTGTAAATAACTGCTTTAAAATGTTAAAAAGCCAAGATGTAACTCTGAGGACTGAGATGCGTATGACCCATGATATTTTCAATTTCCTCAGAGCAGTATGCATATAACAGCCAGAAAATGAATATGGAAGACCGAGGAATTAATGCCTTTGAATGACAGTGTTGCTGAACAATATTAACCATACCATGAATTCATGAAGAATGAACAGATCTTTCTTGGAAGAAGTACAGTCAGATGTTCCTTAGACGCACAGATTTCAAGATTTTTTTCTTAACTACTTTGGACATGTTATCAAGAGGGGCCAGTCCCTTGAAAGGACATCATGACTGGTAAAGCAGGGCTCACCAAAAAAGAAGACGACCCTCAATAAGACAGATTGACAGTATGGCTCCAGCAATGAGCTCCAGAATAACAAAAATTATGAGGATACGAAGGCAGTGTTTCTGTTGTACATGGGGTGCTTACGAGTTGGAACTGACTTGAAAGTCCCTAGTAAAGTAACAAACTGCTAACAATCTGAAAGCTAACAGTTATTAATCTATTTTCCTCATGTATTTGGCTTAATTCTAACTATTTTTATTTTGTACATTCATTTTGTATAGTTCGCCATAAAAACACTAATACCTGAGGGTAAGAAATCTATAGATAAATCAGAGGGCTCTCAAGGTTGCTAGCACTTGGTTGAAAGTCAAATTCAAATTCATATATTTGTATGTAGTGGTCAACTTCCTGATTCTTCTTCTGTGAAAAGACTCAAAATAATATCATTTTTCTTCTCATTTCCTTCCTCAACAGAAGACTGACTATGTGATTTTTTGCAGACTGCTATTCAAAAATTCAAGAATGCCACCTTTACTGATTAACTGTGTAAACCTCTGCTAGGTACCAGGTCCAGGATCCCAAGTCTCCCACTATGCTTCTTGGAAGTGACAGTAAACTGCTCCCAAATACAATTTTTTCTCATCCTTTTAAAAAGATATTTTGAACAGTGACAAACCAAGGGGAAAACAGGCTGATTTTACACCAGTCATGAAACCTGGTGACAGGTGTAGCCATATGCTACAACGAGATCATTTGGTCATGGGTCATTGCTTTGAAAGGAGCTAACAAATGGCATGCAGTACTGTGACGCACTGAAAGGTCCCCTGAGATCTCACGCAAGATCTAATGACAGGTATAAAATTAACTCATGGCATCACACATTTTTCAGACATGAGCACTCCCAGATCAGTTACCACTTAGCAAAGCTGGGATTAGAAGAACAATTGTAAAATCTAGTAAATGATTTTCGTAGGACGTACTGTGGGCCATAAGAAAAACTTTCCCCCCCGAAAGAACATCTAGAAAAGTTAGAACCCCAGAAGGCAGTGATCAAATACTCACAAGTATATACGCAAAATAATTCTCTTTAGGATATTCTTGTATTTAATTTGCTTCCTGGCCTAATTTCCACTAGGCAGATGAATAAAGTATTGAGTATTATACTCTGAAGAGTGCTTTCTTTCTTCATTGAATTGGAACAAGACTTACTGTTAGGAGCTGAGGAAGTACTGAAGCAACCACGCTTCCTCCCAACAGATACACAAACATACACACACACTCTATGCTTCTGCCTAGTGAAATAAGACAAAAATGCCTAAATTGTAAATGAATTTTATAATCATGTTGCATGTATAAATGTATAGTCTATAAACTGTATAGTATATAGACAAGTGCCATCGAGTTGTATATAAAAAGTTAATTTGTCACAGGCTTACCTTATTGAATTCTGAGGTTTTTTTCTCTTATATCAAGCCCAAATGCCATCATGTCAATGATAACAGAAGGGAGTGGGAAAATAGAAAATGGAAGAATAAACAAATATAATATTGAAAAATAAAGTCACATAAAAAAGCATTAAAAAGTCCTAAAAATAAAATTGACTTGGATTGTTAACTTTCACTCAATCACAAAAAAATTTATAAAAATTCCTAAAATAAAAACAACATGTAAGTCACGAATGCCACTTTTTGTTAGTCTTCCTATTATAAGGTAAGAGAAATAAGCATAATTACAATGAGTACAGTTTGAAAAGCAAGCAACTTTGTTGTCCAGAAAAGGAAAAAAGTAATAGAAATTAATGTGTTGGAGTAAACCATAAGAAATTACATGATGCATGCTGTATTCTGCCACAAATACACAAATTAAGTGTTTTAATATTATGTGTATATACAGATATGAACCATTAAACTGGCTTCATGACCTGGGAACTCCTTACTACTTTCTGGTCCTTTAATTGGGTTTTGTAATGTAAAATTCCTCCAGGGTGAAGGATTAGAGGGCAGAGCTAGAACTGCCAAAAGATCATACTTGACAGTCCTTCTAAACCCCAGTCAGGGCCAGCTCCCCATACAAAGACTAACCTGAACCATACAAAACATAGAGTGGTACTGTAGGTGAACAAAGCTTCAAAAATGTACACGAGGTTGTCTGAGGGACACTTTGCTGGAGCTGAGTTGATTGGGTGAGGAGGGTCAGATCTTGGTCAAATGGTCACAGTACGTTGTGAACAAAAGGGGAAGCATGCTATCAAGTCGGGGAAACAGGGGGCAGGGCAGCTAGAATAGAGTAGAGGTGTAAGTTCTGGATGTCATATGGCAACATGACACAGACTGTAAAATTGCTATTAATACACAATAATAAAGCTCCTCCAGAATTCCTTTAGGATCCTAGAATATAGACATTATCATTTAATTCCAGTGTTAGGAGTATCTTATCATTTTATCATATATCCTTTACTTTCCAGGCACAGGTATAATATGCATAAATATTTTTAAGATCAGTAAGCATTTATCATACACTTTAGGTTAATCCCTAGAAAAAAAATGCATGTGTAAAAAACTCTGTTGCACCTGGTATTTGCCAGGGTTGCTATGAGTCTGAACCAACTTGATGGCAACAGATTTTTTATTTGCCAGACACTGTTCTAAGAACTTTATAAGTATTCATTTAATCTTAATAATCAAAGTCCTAGGAGAGAGGTACTAAAATGATCACTAATTTTCAGATGGATACAGCGAAGACAAATTATCTCTATAGCCTACAGCAAATAAATTGAAGAATCTAGATTTGAACCCTGATAGTCTCACCCAAAGGCATTTGAATGTGTGGATCACAACAAATTATGGCTAACATCACGTAAATTGGGAATTACAGAGCACTTAATTGTGCTCTTAAGGAGTCTGTACATTCATCAAGAGGCAGCTAGGTGAACACAAGGGGACTGCATGGTTTAAAGTCAGGAAAGGTATGCTTCAAGGTTGTATCCTTTCACCATAGCTTTTCAATCTGTATGTTGAGCAAATAACCCAAGAAGCTGGAATATAGGAACAAGAACAAGGCATCAGGATTGGAGGATGACTCACTAACAACTTGTGTTACACAGATGACACCACCTTACTTGCTGGAAATGAAGAAGATTTTAAACAGTTACAGATGAAGACCAAAGACCACGGGCTTAAGTATAGATTGCATCTCAACATCAAGAAAACAAAAATCCTCACAACTCAACCAGTAAGCAACAGCATTATAAATGGAGAAAGGATTGAAGCTGACAAAGATTTCACTTTTCTTGGGTCCACAATCAATGCCCATGGAAGCAGCAGTCAAGAAATCAAAAGATGCATGGCACTGGGTAAATCTGCTGCAAAGGACCTCTTTAAGGTACCGAAAAGCAAAGATGTCACCTTGAAGACTAAAGTACACCGGACACAAGTCATGGTATTTTCAATACCATCATATGCATACAAAAGCTGGACAATCAATAGGGAAGACAGAAGAAGAATTGACACCTTTGAATTGTGGTGTTGGAAAAGAATAATGAATGTACCATGGCTGCCAAAAGAGCAAATAGATCTGCTCTGGAAGAATTACAACAAGAGTATACCGTGAAAGCAAAGATGGCAAGACTGCAACTTACAAACTTTGGGCAAGTTGTCGGGAAAGATAAATCCCTGGAAAAGGGTATTATGCTTGGTAGAGTGGACTGTCAGCAAATAGAGGAAGACGCTTGTTTTAGTCAGCTAGTGCTGCTTTAACAGAAATACCATGAAGTGAGTGTCTTTAACAGAGGACAGTTTATTCCTACACAGTCCAGTAGGCTACAAGTCGAAATTCGGGATGTCCACTCCAGGGGAAGTCTTTCCCCCTTGTTGGCTCTGGGGGAAAACACGGTATTGCACCAGTCTTTGTCCAGGAAGCATCTCGGCGCAGGCACCTCAGGTCTGAAGAACACGCTCTTCTCCCAGCGCTGCTTACTTAATAGTGGGAGGTTCCCAATTCTCTGCTTGCTTCCCTTTCCTTTTATCTCTTGCAAGATGAAAGGATAAAGGGTGGTACAAGCCATACTCCAGGGAAACTCCCTTTACAGCGGAGCAGGGAGAGGATCTTACAAGGGATTTACAGTCCCACCCCAATCCTTTAACATACAGCACAGGAAAATCACAAAATGGTGGACAACCATAGAACACCGGGAATCATGGCCCAGCCACAGGGCTATACATATATCTTTGAGGGACACAATTCAATCCTCAACAACCCTTGATGAGATGGATTAACACAGTGGCCGCAATGACGAGCTTAAGCCTAAAAATGATTGTGCATATGGCACAAGACGAAGCAGTGTTTTGTGAGGCTGTGCATAGGGTGGCTATCAATTGGAACTGGCTCAACGGTACCTAGCAACACCACTTTGGCCCATGACAACTCATGGTTGCCTTATGGGACACAGCACGGCTACCCTACAGTTTCCAAGGAGTACCTGGCAGATCTGAATTGCCAACCTTTTGGTTAGCAGCCGTAGCACTTAACCACTACACCACCAGGATTTTCAAGCTGGCCCACAGTCTAGACTCTCTTAACCCTCATGCTGCACTGCCATGGAAGAACTTTCCAAATCACTGCACAACAGCTTCTCCAATCCTCAGGTTTTTGGGGACTTAATTCTTCTTACTATGACTTATTATTTAAAGCTCATGATCAAAGACATTTGGGTCACTGGATCCCATTAATTATAACTGAACTACCACCTTTATAAAACATGAAGTTTCTTTCAAGCAGGCTGAACTCTGCCTCTCTCCCAGCTCCAGCCCCCAAAAGTCTATGAAGACAAGATAGGGCAATCCCAATGTTTTAACAACCCTGTTCTCCAAAGTTGAAGATGATTTATTCACATGTTTTATGAAGTATCTATAGTGTACATATATCATGTATATTGTATGTATCATTGGTGGGAAAATACATTATAAAAGTAATTATAACAGTGAACATATGTATTTTCATATCATTTTTTTAAGACAGCAATATACAAAAGGGATTTAGCTTTCAGTGTCAACTGGGCTTTAACTCCAGTTTCCCTAATTAGACTAGTTTTCATAACAGAAACTACTTTCTTAAACTTTTAACTCTCAGGTTTCTCATCTGTTAGAAGGAAATCATAGAATTTTAAGGGTGAAACTAGATGAGACATAATATGCTTAGTAGACTGCTTGGCTTACAATATATATTGATAATACCTTTTCTGATATACTTAATATTTGATTTTTGAACAGGTTTCCTTTTATACGCTTATCCCTACGTCAGTGTTCTTTTCAGATAAAGTAATAACTGTCTTTTTGAATCACAGTAATAGTTGTTTTTTTCAATTTCAGCCAATAAGCCAAGCCAAGCACCATCGATTTGGACAATAAAGGCTTCTCAATATAGAACATTTACTATAAAGACTCCATTCAATGTTATTATGAATACATAAAAATGTTAGGCCACAAGAAAAAAGGAAAATTCCTGGCCCCTAAGTGTCTACTGCTGCCTGTGCATGACATCCTACAAGCCCTCTGCCAGTTTTCTACGCAGTAAAGAAATAAATATTTTACTACAGAGGACAAAATTGTGCCTTTTCATAAAGCAACTAAAACAATTAATCCTATATTTTTGTTTTGTTTTTCCAAAGGAACAAGGCAATCTGGACCCACTCTTCCTAACAGCAAATATCAAGACAAATACCCAAAGTAGTATTATGGAAGTTGAAAGTCTCCACGTATAAATGAAAAGTACATTGAATATTGACTTCCATCTTGCAAACAGCTGATTTGTTTTCTAAAGCTGACAAAGGAAATCTGGCCAATGAAAAGAATGATTAAATAAACAACATTTTTTTTAAATATAGTGAAAAACATTCGTAAGATGTTAGTATTATGCTAGATAATGAGTCACTCAATGGTTCAGAGCCTGACCCCAGTTCTACCCTATTATGCACCAGCTGTGTAAACAGAAAATCACCAGCCCTTGAAGGGACAGTTTCATTCTTAGCAAATGGGTAGGATGATATCAATCCCCAGGCTATTGTGAAGACTGAGTGCCTACTCAGTGCCCAGCACCATGCTAGATATTGAGAATACAACGGTGAACAAAACCAGACTGCAGTCAACACTAATTGAGCTTATTGTCTAGTTAAATTCTTTAGCTACAACAGAGAGATATTGCTCTTTGTCTATTAAAATGCTGAGGAAGTTGTGATCCACCGCAATGATAAAGATGATACTGAGATCACAGTATACAGTATACTGTACACGGTATATGGTATACAGTATACAGACAGTATATGGGATTCAATGAAGAATCAGTAATGTTACTTGCATGTGGAAAGCTGGGTAAATCATGATATACAAGAGACCCAGAGATAACACTGTGTATCAACTGTGGCTGGATCCATCTTGTACTTTCCATACTGTGGGAAGAAATTTTCCAACTGCAAATACTTCAGGTACTCCTGAGAGTGGTCAAATTATCCTATTTAAATTCTGAGCATTGTTTCACGGGCATTCAAAACCAAGTAAAGTGCTCCTTGCAATGAAAAGCAACTATTGGTAACACAAGTGCCAGACTACAGTTCACTAGAATAAACACATTAAACAATGAATGCCCCAGAATGTGGTAGTGTAACATCTGAGTTTGGAACACTGTGGCTTTACGATGTTGAAAGGCTTGTCCTTCCTTATTTAATTAATCTGAATAGAGGGCATGTTTATTGCTCATCTAAAGACATAGTTTAATAGTTTTAAATGTCCTAATTTGATCATGGTTTAACCTAAGCAAAATGAACACAATTGCATTGAAAGATTACAGTTTCGGAATTTTGCCCAAAATATTTGTGTGTGTAATGTTCTAAAGGAACCAGAAATTGTATGTAGTAGTCTGCATAGATCTTCTCATTTCAGTAATCACTTAGTCACATATAGCTATTTAAATTAGACTGAAATTAAATAAAATTTAAAATCCTGTTACTCGGTTGCACGAGACACATTTCAGGTGCCAAATAACCACTAATTATCAAGTAGCTACCATACTGGCTAGTGAAGACACACAACATTTCCATCATCACAGAGAGTCTTATAGACAGATTTGGTGTGGATATTCATTTATTTTCATGAATACATTCATTCTCGTTAGTTCCTTTATCTCCTTTTACACTACAAATATTTATAAAGTACTTACTGTATGCCAAGTCTTGGGTCAAACTACGAAAATATAACAATAAGCAAATAAATTGTCCCTTTGCTGCAGATCTTACACTGAAATGGAGTAAAGCAATATAAACTAAGAAATTACATAAAAATGATACAATTGCATATGTGGTAAGTGTTAAAAGGAGAGGCAAAGGGGTGCTATTTTAGAGGGAAGGCACTGACATGCCCAGGAAAGGAACTCTGATGAAGTAATTATTGAGCTGAAATATGGGAGGATGTTCAGGAGCTAGTTAGGCAAAGAGGGAAAAAAGTTTAGTGGAGGAAGAGGGATCAGAGACCCCCAGAAAGTAGCAAGGAGGATAAGGCCAGTGGGTTGGAGCTGGGAAAGCAAGAGGCAGTTTGTTAAGAGTTGAAGTGTGAATTACTTAGGTCCACATCAAGGGTCTTGCAGGCCATGTAAACAGCTTGTCTTTACACAAAGAGGAACAAAGCAGCACCAAAACAAACCTGTATTTCAGATAGAATATTCTGGATATTGCACAGTGAACTACAGCATAGGCAAGAATAGTACTTAGGAAACATTCAGAACAGGAATACATTTGACACATGCATATTAATAGCCCTCATCACTAATTCAAATATGTTGCTAATGTTATGTGCCTTCCAGTCCATTCTAACTCGTCACATGTAATGCAGTAAAATTGGCCATAGGGTTTTCTTGGCTGCAGTTTTAACAGAACGAAATCACCAGGTCTTTTGCTTGAAGAGCTACTGAGTTGGTTCAAATCCACAACACTGAGATTAGCAATCGAGCACTTAACCAGCTGTGCCAACACAGGTGGGGGGTACTGCCATCAGGTTGATTCAGATTCATAGAGACCCTATAGGACAGAGTGGAAATGTCCCACAGTTTCCAAGGAGCACCTGATGGATTCAAACTACCAGTCTCTTAGTTCACCGTTGTGGCACTTAACCACTATGCCACAAAGGTTTCCCATTTGTGACACTGGGATTCCTTAATTTAAATACAGACGAGCATATAACAATTTAAAAAATAAGAAGCAGTCATATTCAACACGACTAAATTCCTAGCCATTTTCACAATGTTATAAAGCACGAATTTGACAATAACATTCGTGGATATGGAAATTTTATTACTATTTTGGAGTTTTTCCTTCCACAGGGGAAGTGGAAGAGCAAGCAAAGATAGAAGGATGTGAATAGACACTGAATTTAGCTCCAAGCAAATATTGATGAGGCTTAATGGCAAAACAGTGAAGATCTAGGGACTCAGCTCCCAAATAAGATTAAAGGAGATAACACAGAGACTGAGGGGAAAATGATTAAGTTTGAGAGTGATAATTATCTCTAAGGAATTAAAGAGCTTAACTACTTGTGGAAAAAAAGACAGCTGAAGTCAAACATATTGATTCAGTTTCTTAGATGTGAAACTCTCCTTTGGTGGGGGGGAGGGAAAACTGAACAGTTTCAGAGCATATAATAATGTAGGAAGGAGGGAGCCCATTGAGCAAATCTAGCTGGTACATACTCTATGCCTGAAAAGACTGAAAATACACAAAACTTAACAAAAAACACATAACTTACTTCTACTGCCTGCTGTTCCTGGAACACTGCCAAGCTGCTTGCATTCCTAAGATCTTTGCATTTGCTGTTTTGTCACCTAACAACTCCTCCCGAGATGTTCACAGAAGTGCACTTCACTCACCTGTGGTCCAAGGCTGCTGCTTCATAGAGGCCTACCATGTCCATCCTATTCAAAACAGCGACTCATATTCTGGCTTCACTTCTCCTAGCAGGAAATAATCACCACCTGACACTCGTTGGTTTGTTGTTGCTGTTAGCTGCCCTGGAGTTGGTCCCTTACACATAGAGACCCTATACACAAATCCAGTTCTGTGCTGTGCCTATGACCAGCTGCAGATCAGACCATTGTAATCCACAGACTTTTCACTGGCTCATTTTCAGGAAAAGATGGTCAAGGCTTTCTTCCTAGCCCATCTTATACTGGAAACTCTGCGATACCTGTGTGGCACCATACCAGTATGCCAGCTTCCTCTGACAGATGGATGGTGGCCACCCACGAGGTGCACTGGCCGAGAGTCAAACTCAAGTCTCCAGCACGAAACCCAAGAATTCTACCACTGAACCACTAGCTTGGCATCTCCTTTGATTAGAACTAAGCTTTCATAAGGGCAGAAGTTTGCCTTTGTATCCTCAGCATTGAAAGCCTGGCAGTCACAAAGATTTGATGAATGAAAGATTGAGGGAATGAAACAATGACTAAGAGGGAATACATGTCACTGTCATCTTTATGATGCTTTTTTGGTACTTATATCACAAAATACCATGATTGCTGCTTTCAGCCACTTAGACATAAACTCTTCTCTGATCTCAAAACTTCTTTTCCATTCTATGACCTACCTCATAGTTGTTTTAGTTATGAGACATTAAATTATCTTTGACTCAGGCTTCTTGCAATTTAAAATACGCTGGCTAATACGCTAACTTACAAGCCACCTGAGGGCAGACTCTCTGTCTAATACATCTTTCTGTCTCCACAAAACCAAAACACAGCATCCTGTAGAAAACAGAGCTTGCATACTAGAAATAATTTTTGAGAGAGGAAAGAAAGGGAATGAATCTGGCTTGAAATTTAAGAATTATAAATGTATCTGTCACTAAATCTAAGACTTGGAAGAGGACTATAAAGTCTATGCAAAAAAAAAAAAGGCAAAGATTAGTCTAACTATGGGAATAAAAACAAAAAGATTATAAAAATATTTTCCATTACACCTAAGACACAGAAGTGGACAATGGAATCCATGCAAATATGAGAAAGGACAAGGTAATAACTGAAACACAACAACTACTTCAACAGATGGAGATTCTGAGACTTTTTTTTTTTACTTTATTGCTTGTGGTGGTCCAAATCTAACATACTTTAAATAATAGTGATGACATCATGGTAAAGAAGGTGAGCCATGGAAATTTTGAAGGAATTAATTGAAATAAAAGTTCTCTGTATTCATCACAACTGGTGAAATTATTCACATGAATACATTCAGGAATATAAAATTTCCATTTCCTCAATGCTGTTGAAAACTGTGCAGAAAATATCTACTACCCGACTTCACAGTCAGCATGTATCAAAACAGTGTTTTTATCACAATGTGATTTTTAGTAGCTAGAGATATGAACGCCAAATGGAAATGCTACAAAAACAGGATCTCTACTTAACATGAAAGATGACTTCTCATACGAGTGTTGCACACGCATCATGCATATTGAGTGGAAAATTCTGATGCTCTGATGCTTCCCTCTTGCACTCTACTGGACCACGTGCACCAATGTTTACTTTGACTTCCCTTCCTTTCCCTGTTGCTTCTCTGAATCTATTTGTCAGATAACAATATTGCACATTTCCTGATTTCCACAGCTTAGCATGAATATATCAGCCTTCTCAGCTCTCCATCCCTAGTTTTCAATTTATGCCATTGTCCATTCAAAATTACATTTTCTTGTTTCAGGATTTTGGACAGTTTTTCTAAACCCTTGGAAATGCAGACACAAATCCCCTGCATTTAATCTCTCTTTGGGCACATGGAGAAGCCATAGGAACAGCTTTTGCAGAGTTTTGCACTGTGATTTTTCTATGTGAATTTAGGAATATAAATCTTTCAAATTAACCTCAATAATTATTATTTATTGCTAGTAAGTGATAAGCTGTCACATACCAGTGTTTATACTATAACTCACTTAAAATGAAATAGGCATTTTTGGTTTCATTTTAGTGAGAAAAAAACAAAAGCCAAACCCACTGTCATGGAGTTATGTCCGACTCATAGCAACCCCAGAGGTCAGAGTAGAATTACCCTATAGAGTTTCTGAGAAGTGTCTGGCAGATTTGAACTGCTGACCTTTGGTTAGCAGATGTAGCACTTAATCTACTACATCAGTAAGAGGAAATTGCACATCAGTTACACAAAATGAGTCACCCAGGTTCACACAGGTTACTATGTTGTAGATGTAACAAGTAGCCCTTGTTTTCTTCTTCCCAAGTTTTGTCTGACTTTGGCCAAAGTATTACATAATTTGATCATGCTGGGGAGGTAGTTCTAGCTCTTTAAAGTGCACTGGATTTTAACCTGTTCAGAAATTGCTTTATACGCTCCAAATGAGAGATGTGGAAACCCTGGTGCCATAGCGGTTCAGTGCTACGTCTGCTAACCAAAAAGTCAGCAGTTCAAATCCACCAGGCACTCCTTGGAAATTCTATGGGGCTGTTCTGTTCTGTCCTTACAGGGTCGCTATGGGTCAGAATCAACTCAATGCCAATATGTGAAATAGATGTAACAGAAGCTTTAAAAATCTGTTTTCATTTTTATGTAAAGAATCTATCCATTTAGCAGATATTGGGGCAAAACATTTAGAGTAAAAGTAAACAGAAAACTTGATAATGACAACACACATGAATTAAATATACACTAGCTGTGATATAAAACTAAAGCATACTTTGTTATAGGAAAGACAAACCATTCTAGAATAGGTAATCAAGAGAAAAGTCAAACTCACAGCTAAAAATGATATTAAGACAAATGGATATCTATGATAATTATTAAACTTTCTTCTTCAATACCATGCAATCCAATTTGCTTTTAAGTGTTTTCTTAGAAATCTTTCACATTATACATATATTTTTCCTAACAAAATAACTCTTAAACCTACTGAGAATATTTGTTGGCGAAAGGCTATACAATTTGGCTTTTTTTCTTGAGTTTTACACAGTAGTTTAATGAAATAAAATCAGCAAGAGACTAGCCCTGCCTTTGAGAAAAATATAAGGGTTTCATTAACAGTTAATGTTAAAATACATGAAGATAATGCTATGAACTGTAGAAAATGATTTCAGATGCTCAAAAAAGGGAATTTTATGGCTGTGCTTTCACTTTTAATTTTCTACATGGGAAATAACAACACAAAGAGTAAAAATTCCCATAATTTTAAGACAATATAAATAAGCTACTAGATACCTTACATGCTAAAATTCCTTAGGAAATAAGTGCAATTTAAGGATAAATTGATAGGATCCAAAATGTGAACACAACTAGAGGAAAATGAATAATCTCAAGTGCTGCAAGGCCTAACTCACCTCACTATGGCTAACTAGGATTGTATGCAAAGGAAGCAAGCTACCCAGGCGAAGAAAAAAAAAATTTTGATTAAATTCTGTGCCCACAGGTCACAAAAGAAATGATAGCGAGATGCTCCCCCTTAGCATAATTTCTAATGGATTTTTTTGCCATATAAACTGGCATGAACAAAAATGGTATCACTTACATATTCAGTGGTTCAATAAGAATTATTTAAATTCTACCATGTCAACATAAGGTCACCATGAGTTGGAATCAATCTGATAGCAAAGGGTTTTTTTCTTTTTATGTGTGTGTACAGTAAAGAAGAACAAAGCAAATAGTTCATAGCTCCTATGTTACTGTGAGGAGTACAACTCACTGGAGATGAAACATATACTGAAAATAATAGATGAATGCAGGAAACAAAAGAAATGTATTTTGTATTAACCAATATGAAAGAAATGAGGATAAATTCTGCTGGCGAAGGCTGTGGAGGTGGCCACACATGATTTGCCATCATCTATGCCCAATACATTTGCTTTTAGTATTTCAAGATGATTTCCTGGGTGACACAAATGGTTAAGGGATGAACTACTAGCCAAAAGTCTAGTTGTTTGATCCCACCCAGAGGCATCCCAGAAAATACGCTTGGGAATCTGCTTCCGAAAGATACAGCCTTAAAGACTCTATGGAGAAGTTCTATTCTGTCTGCTTGATGTCACTCAGTTGGAGGTGACTCGACAGCAACTAACAACAATAAGATAATCACGAAGGAGCAGTGGTTGCTCAGAGGTAGAATTCTCTCTCTCCTTCCACGCTGGAGACCTGGGTTTGATTTCAGGTAGACACATCTCACGCACTGTACAATAGCGCAGGCTTGTATGTTGATGTGATGCTAAACAGGTTTCTGAAGAACTTCCAGGCTAAGACAGAATAGAAGGAAAGGCCTGGCAATCTACTTCCAAAAATCAGCCAATGAAAAGCCTATGTATCACAAGAGTCCTATCCACAACCCACTGCTGGATGGTGTGAGACTTGATAGTATTTCATTCCACTGTGCATGGGAATGTCATGCACTGGGAGAACTCCACGGCAGCTAGTAACCACAAAAGAATCAGGGAAAATATTGGGGTCTTAACTGCTACCATTGCAATAACTACTGTTGTTATAATATGAAGTATGAATAACTATATCTTGGAGTGTCTTAGACTAAAATTTTGGAAATGCCACCTTGCTGATTTAGAGAAAATCCACCCTTCACTTGATAGTTTCAAGAATCTAATGTATGCTCAAGGACTGGACCATCTGCTCTTGACTGATTTTGTTAGAAATCAAACTTAAACTCTACCTCACTCTTAACCCTTTCAGGCAAGAAAATCACACAGTCTTTATCATCTAGGCTGCTTCAAAGTAAGCCTCCATGCTAACGTTGCTGACACCAAAGCCAGAAATGAACTCTTTTTACAGACAGTGATGGCAACGCATGTCTTGGCAAAAAGAGTTAGGCCTTGCATAGTCCCCATCAACTCCGAGACATCCCACAGGAATTTATAATCTACATAAGGAGAACATATCTGCTCTGCAGATACAGCTTTAACATAACTCTGAGTCCCTTTCTTCTCCCCAGATTGTTGCCATTGAACCCCTCCTTTGGGGAAATTCTAGAACTGTCACTGTCCTCTTCCTTTCCCGGTCATCACTGCCTGTGATACAAGTTCCTATTAAGCCCAAAGGAATGGCAGCTTGAGCTAAACTAGTTGGTCTGATGCTGGAACCAAGTCCTGACTATGCTACATAATTTTTCAAAGTGCAAGAAACAAGGATCCTTCCCTAAGCATTTTTGGTTAAACCAAAGGTATTGCATAACAGAGCCACACCCCTTCTCCCCTCAAGAATACAATCTGTCCCTAGTGGGCAAATTGCTCAGATCCATAACCACAATCTTCCTCCAGATACCCACTCGCCCTATCTCTTTCATGCCACATGGCAATTTTTGTTGGTTTATTCTCTTTAAAAGGCTTCTTATTTTGACCAAATTTCAAAAGCACTGAATATGACAAAAGACTCTCTTCCATCCCAGAAGACACATGGATACAGGTTACAAATGAGATCAGTTCCTAAGTGTGTCTTTAAGTTGAATTTGTAGGTAAGTCTAAACAGGTGTATATGATTCTTATTCAAGCTATAGGGTTGATGTGAATTGGATTCCACAGCAAGGGGTCTCGCTTCAATGTAAGAAAGATTGGAGGCCTTTTCAATAACTTGAGAATTG
The DNA here is from genome assembly GCA_028571685.1 of Heterohyrax brucei. Lineage (NCBI taxonomy): Eukaryota > Metazoa > Chordata > Mammalia > Hyracoidea > Procaviidae > Heterohyrax > Heterohyrax brucei. Next base: position 46,618,668 of record CM053158.1, read on the forward strand.
TGCACACAGCAAGTCAAGGTTATTGTGTTGGAGAATTTGCTGAGAGTAGAGGTTGGTTGAATCCTTTCAACGTGAGGGCAAATTTATATAACATCTATCTGAAAAGTAATCAGGAGTTGTCCAAAGTCAGAGGTTCTTAACCCAGGGACTTGCTGCACTTTGTCCAAATTTACCAACTCACTCAGCACTCCACTATAAAGTTGTAAAAGCTAAAAACAAATACAAAAAGCAAAGCAAAATAAACAAGCAAAAGACCCCAAAAAAAATCCCTTCAAGTTCTATATCATTAAACCCCCTACTCTACTGTGAATAACTGAAAAATTCTGGCATTTTCTTCTCCACACACTCAGTTCCCACAGTTACTGGGAAAAAAAAAAAAAAGTGAGGATACTACATTATTTTGCAGAATTCTAGAAGCAGCATTTCAGGTGCAGGCCTGTTCTCTTCTTCCCTCATGATCCCGCAACCGGACTTTAAATTACATCAAATAGAGTTTGCATTTCAGCTCTGAAACCCCCTAGTTTTTGTCTAAAAAGTTATTATGAATGGTGGCTCCTCATCTGTAATATGAGAATAGTAAGAACAGCTGATTGTCGGAGCTATGGTGATTAGCAATGACATAAAAATATTACAGCAAACATCGATGGAGATTGTGGAAGTGTCACAGAAAACTTTATTATTAAATTCTCTCCTAAGTGTTACAAGCACACAACAGGTATTATGTGATTAACCTCTTAAAAATCTGTTGGGGAAGAGAAAAAAATCTTTTGAGTAACTAATTCACCATCTCCATTTTAAAGATGATGAAACGTGGCATGGAAATCTTAAGCAATCTGCCCCAGTCAACATAGGGACCCAGAGGTGGGTGCCTGAATATGAACCTTGGCAGTTGGTCTCTGGAGTTCTCACCGGTAACCACTTGGCTAAATCACCCCTTAATTAACTAATGTCTATTATGCAAATAGACCCTCAGGGCATAGAGGTTAAGTGCTTCAGCAGTTCAACAAAAGGTCAGCAGTTCAAATCCACCAGGCCTCCTTGGAAACTCCAGGGGCAGTTCTACTCTGTCCTCTGGGGTCACTGTGAGTCTGAATCTCCTGGGAAGCATTTTTTTTTTTCTTTTTATGCAAAGGAGAAAGAACAGTAGCAACAGGCACATGGTGAAACTGCCTAGCAAATAGTAGTCGAGTTGAGGCAAGAGCAGCAGTAGTATTAGTGGTGGGTGGTGGTAAACATTAGATGGGTGTGGTTCCCCATCACACAGAGCAACACTGGGCATTATTAACAAATTTACAAAATCACAGCCAGCGTAGAAGGCTGTATTCTCGTTGAAGTACCCCGCCCCTCCGCCCCCCACCCCAAGGCTCAAACTAAAAGCTTTTCAAAGCAGCCAGGATTACCAACCGGGAAGCAAGGACTGGAAAGGAATGTTTACACAGTGCTGTGGATGTCTAATTCACTAAGCACTTTGGTCTTTTATGCAAACGGCCCCTTGTGAAAAGACACAGTAGGTCTTTGTTTTCCAGAATGACACATTTCTCCTATAACCCCGAAACTATTTTATTAATAGAATGGTCTTTGTTAAAGACCAAGGATCATTCATTCTCAGAGTTAGATAATGAGTGCTGACCTCTCAATTCCCAAATTTTCCCAAACTAGGAGCTTCCAAAAGACAGAAAGTGAGAATTATTTACTTCTATAATCTTAGTGTTTGGTACACAGTGGGTTCATAATATATATTTGTCCCATGCAGGAATGGTTTAGGTCAAGGACATTTTGTTAGCTTATTGACAATTCTGAACTATTTCTTACAGATGCAAATTGCCATTGTATTCCCTATAGGGTCGCTATGAGTGGAAATTGACTTGAAGACAAGGGGTTTGGTTTTTCAGTTTTATTCTTGTTCCTTTAGAGTGTTATCTTCAAAACTGTTTCTGACCTTGCTGTTTGTTATTTTAAAAAATTACTCAGGTTATTACTACTGAGTTTTTATCTCTAATGTAATGCAACATAGCAGATGTACAAACTCATCTTCGAAATGATTCCCAAGGTGTAGGAAAGAGCAGTAAAGGCAAGGGTTATGAATAGCATCATTTACAGGATGGCTGTGTTTCAAAAGTACATGAAGAAATAATAACTTGTTTATTCATATGGCAATGAGTTCAGTATCATTTGAAGATAGTACATAAAATGACTCCTGCAACTCCTTTAACTATTAATTGGTTATCCTTACAGAAAGGGTTGAATGACACAGTCAGAGTCAAGTGCCCAAGGGAAAACGCAGTGTGGAACAAAAACTGCAGGGTATTTCTGCAAATCTCTCCTAAGACAATGAAAAGTGCAGCCTATCAATACTACCCATCTTAGACAAGCAGATTGCAGGAAAGGAAGAGACAAGGAAAGGTCACTCTTTTAAAGTCAATATTAACATTTTCCACTGCCACTGTTTGCCAAGGCACAGGGCTATATTCAAGAGGCAGAGCTGACATCAGCCAAGCAGCGGTGGATTCCCAGTAAGCAAGGTACACAGGCTTATTTGCCTTGATTTACTAATCTATAGTACACAGTTTCACATGGGTTTCACCACAAGTGAAATAGTGAAATATGATATGATGAAAACAGGTAAAATCATGCACTACAAATTCATAAGTAAGCACGAGTAAGCCCATGCAAACCTTATGTATTGTGAAGTCCATCCCTGACGTCAAACACACTGCAAAAATGTGGCATCATCAAAATCAGTTTTTCAACATTCATTAAGTCAACACAAATGCACTGAATGTTCTCAATGTTAAAAGAACTGCAAAAATATTAAAGACATGCAAAAATAAACACATGCCTAACATGTAGTAAAATTCTAGTGCTGAAGTAAAAAGTGACTGGATAAGTCAATTACATAAATAAATTATGGAATAGATATAGATAGGTGAATAACTTAGAGTAGTGACAAATGCAAGTGGGAACAAGGGATCTTTCATGATTACTTGTATAGTACATCCTACCACTTTAAGTTTAAAATAATGAATATTTCCTTTACATAATACTGTTTTTTTCTCAAATGATAACAGAATAACAAATAAGAAACATATTTGCCTTGATAGTGCAAAGAAAGGGTTGGCAAAATTCAGAAACATCATGGTATATAAATGAGACATTTTCAGTTATATGTTAAGCAAGTGCATTGATATATATCTTTTTTCATTAACTATTGCAAGAGCTCTAACCTCTTCATGCATCAATACCACTCTGGGGATGAGACTGAATTAGCTTGCTCAGAAGGCAAGTTCATTTGATAAATCACCAGCACAGTCTCAGGGCACCCGAGCCCACAGAAGAAGATCAATTGAGCATCCCATCCAATCCCAGAGCACCCAGTGGCTGGAGCAATCTGGATTCTAGTTGGGTGCAACTCATTTCGCACAGAAATCCTCAGAAGAACCTACTGTTCAAATTTCCCTCATTTTGTGCAGAATTTCGGATCCAATACTGTGTAGTCTTCAAGTGTCAGGACAATTATGAATTCTCTGAGGAAGAAGAAAACTGTCTTGTATCTGAACAAGGACATCAGGAAAGTACCATCAAAGATTGACAAGTAACAGTAGTTTACCTGGTAGCTGAATGAGAGGAACACAACTCTAGATGCCCCCCAAATCAAGAAAAAAACTGCATAGGCATGATTTTTTTTAACCCCCGCACAGACAATTTTAAAGGCTTGAATTAGTTTCTACCGCTTAAACATTAGGAGTTTTAATATTAAAATTAGAATTTCTATCCTTTCTTTAAAACACCGGTGTGGGCCTGTCTTGGCACACAGCAACAATCTTCCAGAGCTGAGGAGAACTTTCTACTTTAGAATGGCCATGTGCTTTCCAATGTCCAGCTTCCACGACTCCTTATTGTCCATTTAAACTTGTAATCTCTGCCTTTAAACTACCATATGGATCTAGGCTGGGGATATACTCAGACTATTAAAGTTTTACATTGAATTAATGACTTGAGGACATTATCAAGACCATATTTGCAATTTCTTTTTTTTTTTTTAATATATTGAAGACTGAATCTGAATCATAAACTAGCAATTGTTGTACTTCACCACTATCTTTAAAAATATATTTTTTACTCATACTGGTTGTTTAACTTTGTTGTTTAACAAGTCTTAAATACTTGTTCTGTTCTTTGCATTTCAAAACTGACATGTATTAAAAATCAAACAATTACACAATTTTGAGATTGGAAGGTTATTTTAGTATCATCCAACTGAAACTGGTATATTTTACAAGCAAGAAATCTTGCTCAGTGTACTTGTGAGTTCCTGAGATAACACAGGAAACTCTGGTTGGGCAGTGGTTAAGTACTGTAGGTGTTAACCCAAAAGTTGGCAGTTCGAACCCACCATGGGCTCCTTGGAAACTCCATGGGGCAATTTTATTCTGTTTTTTGGTTTGAGATCACATATGTAAACCACAAAACCACAAAACAAAATAAAATCCATTGTTATATATAGATTCTGACTCACAGCAACCCTTTAGGACAGAGTGGAACTGTCCTGTGGCGTTTCCAGTGCTATAAACCTGTACAGAGCCAAATTCCACATCTTTCTCCCTTAGAGCAACTGGTTGGTTCCAACAGATAACCTACTAGTTAGGGGTCAAATACTTAACCACTGTGTCCATGGTTCCTTGTCATATGCATGAAATCTGTTGATGTTGAGTCACTTCTGACTCACAGTGACCCTAAAGTACAGAATATAACTGTCCCATGGGGTTTCCAAGAAGTAGTTGGGGGACTTGGGTTACCAGCTGAGTGCCTAACAACTGCCTAATTACGTGGGCACCAAAAAAACAAACCTGTTGCCATTGAAGCTGATTGCGACTCATAGAGAACCTGTAGTACAGAGCAGAACTGCTCCATAGAATTTCCCGGCAGGTTTGAATTGCTGACCTTTATGGTTAGCAGACATGTGGCACTTAAGCACCACACCACGAGAGTTTCTGTTATATGGATAAAAAAACTCACTGATATCCAACAGATTCTGACTCATAGCTACTATATAGGACAGACTAGAACTGCTGCACAGTTTCCACAGAGAACCTGTTGGACTTGAACTGCTGACCTTTACGGTTGGCAGATGAAGCACTTAACCACTATGCCAGCAGGGTTTCTGTGGATTCTGGATATGAAATTGAAGGATGGAATACAGTTTCTTAACCTCAATCCAGTGTTTAATTGTAGCAGCAAAAGTCTGATCCATGTCTAATTGGGGAAAAGAATACCATTTTATGAATTTAAGAACCTTTTCTCTCATATTGTTTCCTTCTTTCGTCTCCCTTTGCCTTCTTGTCTTCTTTCTCTTACTTTTCTTCTCCTTTCCTCCATTACTTCCTTGTGTTTCTGTTTAAGAACCCAGAGTATACTTGTAGGTGAAAAATAACTCAGTCGCCACTCTAAAGAGATTTTTTAGAGATAGCCGCACTGACTAATCTTTATGTTCAGTTTTGTTTACTTATACTTGATTCATGCAACACTGGAGTCCCCGGGTGGTGCAATCAGTTTACTTGCTCAGCCTCTAATCAAAGGTTGGAGGTTCAAAACCATCCAGAGGTGGCTCAGAAGAAAGTCCTGGCAATCAACTTCTACTGAAAAAAACCTGCCATTGAAAAGTCTCTGGACCACCTTCTATACTGATGCAGACAGGGTCACCAAGAGTTGGAATCAGCTGGAGGACAACTGGTTTTATGTAACACTGGGCCTTTTTTTGTACAGATGATCAAAGGTGAAAACAGAAGTGAGCCCAGTCAGACTGGCTGGGAAGTGACTAACACATTCTGACAGTTTAACCTCTTAGCTCATTGTCCAGCTGATACTTCATTTACTTTTGAAAAAAAATAATCACAATTTAATAGACAACTAATGGGGCAGACAGAGCGGCATCTCTAATTGTCAAAAACAAGGCAGAGTTCCAACATGCTGGTGGCTGCAGAGATGCGGACGCCTCATGGAAAAGTCTGAGAAAAATAATTTCATTTGAAAACCATTTTGGCTTTCCTAATCTTCTTTCTTATTGCATTTCTGTATTTGATTTGTAATGAAGTTTATAGGAAAATAAGAGTTTCTCTTTCCAAGGAAAGCTTTTAGGTGGATCTTTTCTCTCCAGCATTCATCCCCTTTCTGTCTGAAAACAGCATTTCAGACTAGTTTTACAGAGTACATCCCAGCTGTGTCTATTAGATAACTTTTTTCATGATCCACCTGGCTTCTGTTTGCTATCAAACCCCAGGTCCTACATACTTATCTATGGAGATGCTTTGCTATCGTCATATGGGGAATACAAAAACCAAAGCCTATGGCGGGCAAATATATTCTGAATGACAGTGACCCTATAGAACAGAGCAGAACTGTCCCATAGGGATCCTCAAGACTGCCACATCTGTCTCCCATGGAGCAGCAGGGGCGTTCCAGCCACCAATCTTTTGGTTAGCAGCTGAGAACTTAACCAGAGTAAGCAGTAATGGGATTGGGAGTGTGATTTAGGAAATGGATCCTCAAGTTATGACAACATCACTGTTGAAACTGCTTTTAATTAAGGTCCTTGTGTCCCTAGGGCTGCCATGAGTCGGATCCGACTCTACAGCACTTGGCTTTGGCTGTGTCTCTTTATGAAGGCAACTCTGGTTGCATGGTGGTTAAATGCTAAACTGCCAACCAAACTGTTATCAGTTTGAACCCACCAGAAGCTCCTTGGAAACTCTATGGAGCAGTTCTACTCTGTCCTATAGGGTCTCTGTGAGTCAGAATCCACTCAACTGCAGTGTTTTTTGGGTTTTTTGTTTGTTTGTTTGTTAACCTCTTTAGGAAACAAATCTACATTATAAAAAATATTATATTTGGGGAGGTAGTGATCCCCAAGTGTCTAATAATATGAAATTGCCTTCCAGTTTAAAATGGAAATTATTGTATTCTAATGCTTCAGTGCAGACTTATGTCTTCATGGATATTTAACAGAGAGTGGTGATCTTGTGACACAAAATGTTTACTCTATATTTTATATTCAGCTTTTAGTGTACTAAAAAGAAAAAGGAGGCATGGCATAGACTCCAGTTTATGGTGATCTATGTACAAGTCTGACAATTAAGTCTGTGAACTTAACTGCTCTAAGTGCTGAATACTTTATTGCTGTGTATCACCATGGTCACCTTTGAAGGACTCCCCTTGGGAAGCTGTGCACCGACACCAACACCTACTTCATCCTTCAGAGGAATTCTGGAACTCCTTCTGGAATGACCATTGCTCACAGTGGGATGGTGGCAAGTATGCAAACTTTGTTGGATAGTTGTCTGTGAGGGCGTTTTTAGCCGGTAAACATATCCTCCCTGCTCACCTGACTTCACCTCCAACAACTTTCTTTACCTGAAGATAAAGGAAGTATTGAAAGGAAGACATTTTTTATGACATTAAGGACATCAAGGGTAATATGACAGCTCTGATGGCCATTCCAGGAAAAGAGTTCCAAAACTGCTTTGAAGGGTGGACTAGGCACTGGCACTGGTGCACAGCTTCCTAAGAGGTGTACTTGGCAGCCAACCATGGTGATATTCAGCAATGAGGTATGGAGCACTTTCACTAGGTTGAGCTCACGAACTTAATTGGTGGTGCGTGTACATCGGAGTAGAGGTCTGCTCCATGAGGTTTTCAACAGCTGGGTTTTAGGAAGCAGATTGCCCGGTGTTTCTTTCCAAGTGCCTTCAGATGGACTCCAACTACCAACCTTTCAGTTAGCAGCCAACTGAGATAACAGTCTGTGCCATCCAAGAACTTCTGTTCAAAACGAGGAACACTAAAATTATAGAAAACAGATGAAACCGAGGAGTAGATTAAGCTCAAATATTCCTGGGCTCTAGCCCTAGAAATTCTGATTCATTGCATTCGGAGTGAGGCTCAGAAATTTCCACATAAAATTAACAAGGTGATTCATTTATTTGCTCACTTATTCAATTATTCCCTTAACAAATTCTTATTGCACCAGATATTTATGATGCGTGCCAGGTACTGTGGATTCGTGGATAAAAATATATAAAAAGCCTGACAGGGATCAGAGCTAAGAAGAAAAATAAAACAGGGTGAACGAGTATCCAAGCACTGGTGAGTGACAGTCTGTGATGGGAAGATCAGGGAAGGTGTCTACAGAGATGCTGCTGATGGATGTGGCTCAGGAGAAAAACTTGAGAAGGAAGCCTTTTAAACAGACTAAGGAAATACAGAAGATGCCTAGTCTCTCAGTTCAAATGCAGTGTCAGACGTTTTGCATTGCCAGTTTCTCTCAGTGTTGAACAGTTTGCTCATATTTCCCTTCAATTCCGATCCCCCTCTTCCCAGACAATACTGCATGAATATAAAATAAAGACAATATGGCGTAATCAATGTCCATTTTAAAAACGGTTATTTAATGAACAATGTCATGAAGTTGCAACAATGTTAGTAATCTTCGGGTACAGTCAGAGCTCTAATATCTAGAATAAACGATGGGATGGTCTGATTTAGCTTTCTTTTACTCAAGGGAAGCCTGGACAATTGTATCCAGGTCTAGGTGCTTGACTTTAAAGCTGATCTTATTCGGTGGTGAGCTCCAAGCATGTGACACAGAAGGAAACGCTGAAGGAGCTAGGGTTATTCTCTTCAAGCATCCGTATGTCATAGCAGAAGGATTGGGTTTTGTTTCCTACTGTCCCAAAGACAGAAGAACTGTTGGAGGGGTGTTGGGGTGAGGAATGAAAAACCCTGGGAAATAGATTCAGCACTTACATACAATTCTAGAGGTGAAGCTATGCAAATATGAAAAGATACTATAATAGGGGTGTCTAAGTTGATGACCACACATTGGGATGGTGTTTTAGTCAGCTAGTGCTGCTCTAACAGAAATATTACAAAGTCAATGGCTTTAGCGAAGAATAATTTATTCTTACACAGTCAGGTAGGCTGGCTACAAGTCCAAAACCAGGATGCCCACTCTGTGGGAAGGCTTTCCTCACTGTCAGCTCTGGAGGAAAGTCCTTGTGTTGCATCAGTCTTTGTCCAGGGCAGCATCTTGGTGCAGGAACCTCAGGTCTGAAGGACGTGCTCTTCTTCTGGGGCTGCTTTCTTGATGGTATGAGGTTCCCAGTTCTCTGCTTGCTTCCCTTTCCTTTTATCTCTTGTAGGACAAAAGGATAAAGGGTGGGGCAAGCCATACTCCAGGGAAACTCCCTTTACAGTAGAGCAAGGAGGTGATCCTATGAAAGGATTTATAATCCCACCCCGATCCTCTAACATACAGCACAGGAAAATCTCAAAAGGGAGAAAAATAATAAAATATTGGGAATCATGGCCCAGCCACATGGCTACACACACTTTGGGGTGGACACAGTTCAATTCATGGCCTTCAAGAGTCAAAAGAGTGGTTGAATTAAAGGATCTCTGAGGTCTGGCTGACTAAAAGAATCTATGATGTATGATTCATAATTCTAAGATTCATAATAGGATCTTTGATTTCCCACATGAACAATACTCTCTCTTGCTCTCAGAGGCCTCTAAAATCAAAAGTCATGTTGGCACTGCCTGGACCATACAGCCATGTGAGAGGAAGTAAAAATTCTAAGTAGATGCAGTTGGCTTTTTAAAGGACCTCAAATACCCTTTAATGACTTTCTCCTGCTGGGGCTCTGATCCCCCAGACACCCAATGCCAGCTCCTAAGTGGTCCTAAACCAAAACTAAACCTACTGCTATCTAGTCAATTCTGACCCATAGCGACCTATAGGACAGAGTAGAACTGTTGTAGTCTCCAAAGAGCACCAGACAGATTCAAACTGCCGACCTCTCGGTTAGCAGACAGAGCACTTAACCACTACACCACCAGGGCTTTCCCAAGCGGCTCTGTATATGTCTGTACGCATACAAGAACACATTTCCTGTTTCATGAGCATCTAGGCTGATATTCCCCAGATTCTGTCTTCTTCAGAGTTAAATAATAAGTTAATCAAATAAACATATTTGACAGTTATCAACTCTTTCAAATGACATGCTCACAATTGTTATTTTTTTGTTAGTTTGGAAAATCAGCATTTCTTTACATAAAAATAAATACGCTGGAAAAAAATAATTCATAGCCAAACAGAGGTTGTGGTCAGTTGAATCCCAGATGCTGAAATCTGCTCTCTCTTTATGAAAAACAGATAGTAGCAAGGATTAAAAATTATAAGAACATGCTAGCACGAAACCAGCTTTTGACTTAATCCTAAATATTGAAAGAGAATTAAAAAGAAAAAAAAAAAACCTTTTTTTTTTTTTTTTTTTTTTAAGTAAATCTATCAATAATCCTATTCACTTTTAGGCTACTTAATAAACTTGATGGCATTGAATTCAGTTTGGTTTATGATCATTTTAAATCGCAACACTGATATCCATCCCGTAATTTGGGACACAAAGAACTAACTAAAACTAATGTCCTTATATAAGAGGTGGACTCAACATTAAGGAATAACTAATTAGAGAATGCTAGGCACCTGGCCCCTAGGGTCGCCATGAGTCGGATCCGACTCGACGGCACTTGGCTGGCTTGGCTAGGCACCATGAAAAACTCAAGGAACAGACTTCTTTAAATACATGCATACTAGGGTCCTTGAATTAAAATTTCCATGTAAGAACAATGACAGAAATAGATAGGACTCATGTCTCTGCTCTTAATACAGCTTCTCTTTTTCCTGGATTCCCAGAGCTGGCAATAGAGTGTGTCCACAGCAAACTAATCAGTTATCTAAAAATATTTTTTGAGCACTTGCTATATGCTAGTCACTGTATTGGGCTCTGAGAACACAGCTTCAAAAGAAGATGTTTCCTGCTTTCATTCCCAAACATACGTGGGAATTTGGAGTGGTAGAATAGCTGGCACACTACTTTAAGCTAGAGTTTCTCAATGTTGGCACTATTCAGATTTTGGGCTGAACACTCCTCTGTTACAGGGGTTTGTCCTGTGCATCACAGGATATTTGTCAGCATTCCTGACCTCTTCTCATTAGATGTCAGTAGTATCTCCCCACTAAGTGGGACAACCAAACTGTCTCCAGGTGGTGCCAAATGTTCCCTGGTAGGAAAAACTGCTCCTGGTTGAGACTCATTGTTTCATGTCTTTCTTTCCTGGGTTCAGAACAGGAGTGTTGTCTTGTACGTATCCAGGGAATACCATTAATTTATATTCCACGTGAAGTTATCCCTTAGAGCTGTACTACAACTACACATAACTCAAAGAACAAGTTCTGCTTTACATTACTGTGCATGAGAAGTACATGCTACGGTGATATACACAAATTTAGAGATTTAGTAAAGTGTTAAGGTACGTATAACTCTCATGCCTATCAAAGATCTACTATATTTTTAAATTATGTCCATCAATAATGCTCCCTTTTTGGTTTTGGTTTTGTTTTTCCTGTCATGAGACATATAATCTTCTTACTTTTGAAAAATATAGTTACTACAAAATATCAACAATAAAAGGATAAATGTTCTAAGTAAGTGATGGGCAAAAGAGACAGACAGTCACTTCTGTAAAGGGGATATCCAGGCAGCCAAAAGACACATGTGGAAATGCTCACGATCATGGGCTATTAAAGAAATTCAAGTCAAAGCTACAACGAGATACTATCTCACTGCAGCAAGGTTGACCTTGATACAAAACACACAAAACAACAAATGCTGGTGAGGCTGTGGAGAAACCGGAACTCTCCTACACTGCTGGCGGGATTGCAAAATGGTACAACTTCTTTGGAAAACAATCTGACGCTTCCTTAAAAAGCTGGAAATAGATAGAACATTTGACCCAGTAATTCCACTGCTTGGAATATATCCTACAGAAGCAAAGGCAGTCACATGAACAGATACATACACGTGAATGTTTATTGAAGCAGTCCACAATAGCAAAAAAATTGAATCAATTCAAATGCTCAACAGATGAATGGATAAATAATATGGTATATATACTCCGTGGAACACTATGAAATGATAAAGAACAATGATGATTTTAATAAGCATCTCATAAATGGTTTCAATTGGAAGACATTATGCTGAGCGAAATTAGTCAGCTACACAAGGACAAATATTGTATGAGACCCCTACTATGAGGACTTAAAACAGACTCATGTATGGAAGAAAACTCTCTGATGGCTGCAAGGGAGGGGAAGGACGGAAGGAGAGGGCTGGTTATAGAACAGATAGTTGATAGAAATTTGGTTGGTGAAATCAATAACAGCACACATTAGAAAGAAGATCAACTTAACTGGGCTTCTACAGAACCTGAAAACTCTTTTCATGTTAACTCAATATTACAAGGACAGAGTAGCAGGGGCAGGGGTCCACAGACCATGTTCTTAGGGGACATCAAGGCCAACTGGCATAACTAGCCTATTGCTAAGAGAGTCTTCTCCACCCCATGTCAGTGAGTGACATTAGGGGGTCTTAAAAGCTAGCAAGCTGCCATTTGAGGTACACCAAATGGTTCCAATGCAGCAGGAACAGATGATCACCAAGGACAAAAACATGTGAGAAAGAACGCAGAAGATAGGAAGACCCACATGAATGGGTAACTACACCAACAAGTGACCAGAAGTACCAGGTGGTGCCTGGCTACCACTAGTGACAGCAGTGATGGGGATCATAAAGTTCAGTCCCAGTGGCAACATGGCAATAAAAAGGAGTGCACCCTGAGAACTCCACTAAAAGACCACAAATGATAGTCCAAAGGTCCATGGCCCCTAGACCTGATGCTGCCCCTGTTCATAAATCATTATTGCGGTCAACTCCTTAGACAGAAGTGGATTGAACTTGGAGACACAGAGTGATCATATCATCTGTGAATCTTATGGTTCTTCACATCCATAGGATGTTGTCCTACTGGCCTCTTACTAGAGGGGAGTGGATAGGGTGGAGAAGAGGTAACAGGAGATTGTTAAGAGGATATGACATGTATAGAACAGAAAGGAGGAGTGTGCCATCACCAGGTAAGGAGAGCAGTAGCAGCTGCAGACAGGCAGGCCTGCAAATTTAAACTGGATTGTACACTTTCACTCAATCACTATAAATATATATATGTGTATATATATATATATATATATATATACATACATTTGTTCTAAGTAGTTGCTCAAAACAACCACAAGAATAAATGCACTGATGTAGTTCTCAGTAGTTAGTTTGTTGTCCTCTTGGATACTGAGGCATGAATCCCAGAGACTTTTGATAGTTGGAGAGTGTACCAGTAAATGAAGTAATTAATACTCATAATCTGTAGACACTTGTAAACCTTGTAACAGACCAGCAGTTCCCAATCCTAGTTATTTAACAGACTACGAGTGAATACTTACAAAAGCTACCACCACCATCACAACAACAAAACAGCTATCTGGGCTCTGTCTACTTTATTAGAAAAGGGATCCTTAGACTTTAAAAGGTAACCATTATAGGCAGTCAGTGTTCACAATGCCTGTATTTGTTGTCAAGAGATGTTGGGGGAAAAAAAAAAAAATGTAACACAAGAAAATAAACCCTGTACCACATACATGATCCATTTATCTCTGCATGTTCCCAATTTCTCATAGCTAGTTGCTATTACCAAGCACTGATACTTTACTAAGGTAAAATGAAAATCCTAGTATTCAGACTTTTTCCAGACAGCATACCAATCTAATATAGCACACGCATACACACACACACACACACACACACACACACACACAGCACCACCAACACCTACCACCACCAGCTTCAAATACGGAGATGGCAATGGTGTCCATCTGAGTCTCTGGGACCTAGAAATAACTGAATTCTAAGAGTTGCTTGAATAATTAATTCCTAATTGTACCTCAGTGTGATATAAATCACAATCACTTAAGAAGCCTAAAATGGTTTTTATACTCAGTGAAACTCAAGGAAATTTCCCATTTTGCCTTTAAATTCTGGTGGCTGAGACTCTAGTCTTTCCAGCAAATGAGGAAATAATTTTTTAATTTCACAGAACTGATCGGCTAAATGAGAACAGATCAAAACATCCTTTTCCCAGAGAACAACTGCTTTTTGAGATCACAATTATAGTAGCAAGTTGGTAAGGAGGTTGAATGAAAGGGCCCATAAATAGCTTTCTGAAAAGAAAAACCTTTCAAGTCCTAAATTCAAGTAAGATTTCATGAACATAAATGGGCTCCAAAGGGCAGAATTATTGTAGCTAGAAATGGGGATGGCAATCCTCATGCCTGGCCAGAAAGAAGGGAAGGAAAACTTGAAAATAGTGCCTGCAGACCTACGAAGCCACTCTTTGGCCAGCTCACTGTCCTCACCATACTGGTCATGTCCGTTATTTCCTGGAAGACATATAGCCCTTTCTCAGCTCCGTCTTCTGAGCTATTTCTACCAGCTACGATGGGTCTCAGATCCCTTTACCTCCTCAGAGAGGTGGGGTCACTATGAGGGACAGGGATCTTCAGGAGTTACCATAGCATGCTGCTTTCCTTGGGAAGCTGACTCTGGTTTATTAGCGATGATTTGGGGGATTAATGTCTATGGAAGGCAGGAATGGAAGCAGAATTGAACACAGGGAGAAACTGGGTTGCCGTACACTATAAAGAGTGGCTTCACCCTGCCTATAGAGACTTCTGAAGCTGAGATGATTCTTCAGAGTTGTCTTGAGTTGGGTGAGAGTGCTGGGCCTTTATGCCACCACATCAGGCATTAGACATGCAAGTAGGTGTGACTTTGGTCAAGGGACTACTGTCTTCAGTCAAGGCAATCCCTGAGGGAGCCACCACTTGAAGGCTGTCTCCCAGCAGTATGTCCAGCAACTGGGAAACACTAGATCTTGATGATGGATCTAGGCATGACATCACAGAGCTTGCCACTGTGAAGTTGTTGCCTCAGTACCCCTCAGTGTCTTCATTTATAAAACCAGGGATAAGACTACTGAACTCAAAGGCACACAGTATGTAACATGATGGCTGGCTCAACGTAAGGTCTCAAACAAAGTTAAATCTGTGTCTTTGCCTAATCTATCAGGAAAGGATATGGATGCAATTCTGAGTAGGAAGCACTAAATTAAAACAAACAAGCAAACTATTCCTTCTCTTTTCCCTTCAATCATTTATGCAACAGACACTTACTATCTACTAGGTTGTAGGAATTTTCCAACAGCTGAAGACAGAATTTTGCAAGTGTTTGTCTAAAAGGAACTTACATGACCTTGTCTAATTCTTTAGGAAGAAAGAAATTCAGCATGCAAATAAATAAGTGATAAGATTCTGTTAGGAGTAATAACATTGACTGAAGGATGAAAAAAATGTATTCCTTAAGATGTTGTATTACTTGAGTCCATTACTGGGTCACAGAAACCCAATTTAAACTAACTTCAAATAAGGAGAATTAATTGACTCCACAAAGAAAAACCACAGAAACAGCAAAGGGAGAGCCAGCTGCAGTATCCCAGGATCTAGGAACTCAAACTCTGTAAGGGATATTTTAGAGATTATTGTCTGTTTTGCTTGACAATTTGACTTTGATAAATCCCTAGCAAAGGACTCTATGTGACCAAGCTTGCACTACCTAGACCATCCTAGAGAACTACAGAGGTAAGAGAAAATGATTTGCTTGTAATGGGATGAAAACCCCGGTGGTATAGTAGTTAAATTCTATGTCTGCCAGCCAATAGGCTGGCATGTCAAATCTGCCAGGCACTCCTTGGAAACTCTATGGAGTAGCTCTACTCTGGCCACTGAGTCGGAATCAACTTCACAGCAGTGGGTTTGGTTGTTTTTTTTTTTTTTTTTGGTATAATGGGATACATGCAAGGTCCTGTAGCCAGGACAATAAAAATAACATTAATAAGCAATGTTGAAATCATGATCATATGTAAAGTGTAATGTAGTTATACGAGTGTGTTTAGTAAAAAAAGAAATGAAAGAAACTGTACTATTACTTTTGCCCTACAGATGGCAAAACTAAGGCTCAAAAAGATTAAGTAACTTGTAAAAGCATACATTATTACCAACTATGGCAAATCAAATTCAAGACTACTTCAATCAGATTTCCAAAGCACATGCTCACAAGCACTAGATAAGCAGGCCTTCCTAATGTTAGCTATTATATAGTTATATTCTAACAACTATAATTAGTTCATTACCTTAATTAATTCACGCCAATCAGTCTTCTAACCAAAATGAAGGCACGATAATTAGGTACTCACAAATGAACAGAACATTCAAGTGGGGACATACTGGGCTGACAAACGGGCTGAGATGATGAGAAAAAAATAGACATAGAAATCCACATAAAATATAATTTGATGCTATAATAATTGAGGTCAATCAGCAAATGGCTAACCAATGTAGCCAGCTCTAATTCATATCAACCAGCTCTAATTCACAACAGGGGCAGTGGTTCAGCACTCAGCTGCTAATCAGAAGGTTCACAGTTTGAATATACCAGTTACTCCTTGGAAACACTATGGGATGGTTCTAGTCTGTCCTACAGAGTCATTATGAGTCAGTATCAACTTGACAGCAAAAGATTTGGTTTGGTTAACTTATATCAAGTATCTGAAGGCCGTAATTCAGTTGTTTGAGGTTTATGCTACTTTGGAAGATCCACTAGGCACTGGAATATGTCTACAAGTTGTATGATACAAGATCTAACTCTCATTCAATAAACATGATTATGGCTGCATTGGTAGTTCCAAGGTAGAAGTCTCACCTTCTAGGCAAAGCAGGGACATCCCTGTAGTGTTGTGGTTAAGTGATACATCTGCTAACCAAAATGTTGGCAGTTCATATCTACCAGACATTCCTTGGAAACTCTATGGGGCAGTTCTACTCTGACCTATAGGGTCACTGTGAGTTGGAACCAGCTTGACAGCAATGAGTTTGGTTTTAATGTAGGTTATGCAATGTAGGAGATCTGGATTTGATTCCCGGCAGGTACACCTCATGCATAGCTATTGCCTGTTGGTCAGTGAAGACATGTACATGGCTGTCACGCTGACCAGGTTTCAGTGGAGCTTCTGGGCTAAGACAGACTAGGAAGAAAGGCTTGAAAATCTACTTCCACAAATCAGTCAATAAAAACCTAATGGATCACAATGGTATGACATGCACCTGATCACAGGACTAGCACAGGGTCAAGCAATGCTTTATTCCATTGCACACGGGGTGTCTATGAGCAGGTAGCTAAAAAAAAAAACAGTAATACACAGCCAACCTGAAGTAAGTGAACACCTGTTTGGGGCCAACAGTAAGTCCCTGGACTACCTATTTCACGTGTATTCCCTAACAAGCAAGACAAAGAAAAGTAGGAAAACATTGAGAGTATTTATCACATACAATACATAAAAGGGTAAGGTTTCAAAATATTAAACAGAAAAAAAATATGGATTTTTTTCAATTATCTGCAGTACTACAAAAATGAAATATTTAATGTAAGTATAGTCAAAAGTAAACTTTTTAAATCTAAAAGACAGTAATTTAAATGAGGCATAAACAGAGTCAAGAAAAGATGTTACAATCACACCAAATATTTATAAATTGAGATAAGTAATGAGATAAAATGAATCCTTTTCCTCTTCTCTGGGTTTAGAAATGCCATAAAATTTTATTTTGGCCACAACTATCTTATAAATATTTTTCTAAACTTTATAATAAAAAAGTAAACAGTGTTTCCTAGCAATCTTTGTCAATGTTGTGACGTTTGAAAATTTTGGTCTGAAGGCTGCTTTCTTATCATTTGACTTTACAGTCCTTGAATTTCAATTTCTAACTCAGCTTGATATTTTTAGTTGGAAAACTGAATTCATTTTAAACAAGACTGTAAAAATGTGACAATTACAAAGAGAAAGATTTGAGAAACCTACCATAATGGGAAATTAAATGTCTCACTGAAACATTTGAAAAGCTTTTTACCAGAAGAATTACGTGGTATAAAATTTAATCCCAGACAATAGAAATGTCTAAAATGTGGATTAAAGAAATGTAAATAAACTTGTCTAGGGGTGGAACTGTGACTCTTTGTTTAAAATCTACTTCCCTAAAATAACACTTTCCTAAAACTACCAGCATAGCAACTGCTCATGACTTTTGGACTGCCTTAGACTTGCTTGGAAAACCATGGAAAGTTAGAGCAGGCATGAATCGTAGAAATCATTTAATGCAGCATTCCCAAATTTTACTGAAGCATGAAGCAGAAACTCACAGTGATAAAATAATTTGCCTAAATTTACACTGCAAATACATGCAAGTACCCAAGTCTATGACAGTGATGACAGCCATACGATGATGGTGATGGTGACGAAGAGGAGGAGGACTAACAAAAATGAAGATAATTCTAGGAAACAAGGATTATGATCTCTATTGTACCCATCAGGAGCTTGAAATTAACTAACTCGTCCAAAGTCCTCAACTGAGAAGTTGCCTGATGAGACCTGGAACTCAGATATTTCTGGCATTCAATCCATTCTGTTGATTGGTACATTATCTATTATGAGGTAGAGTGCTGTCCTCCTCCCCGCATCAAAAAAATCAAGCTCACTGCTATCAGATCTATTCCAACTCATAACAACCTTATAAAACACAGTAGAACCACTGCATCAAGTTTCCAAAGATCACTTTGTAGATTCAAACTGCCAATCTACAGCTACAGCTGCTAACCGCTATACAACCATAACTGCACTGATTACTTACCAGCTCCTTAAAAAAAAGAAAGAAAGAAAAGAAAAGAAAAAGGAGAAGGAAAAACCCTGCAGGTTATATCTCAAGAAGAACGTACACATTCTAGGTGCCCGGGTTCTTGCCGCCCTTCCTTCTTGTCTGGTTTACTTCTTACACCTGATCTGGCATCAGTTTCTTGAAGAAGCCATCCCTAACCTTCGTGGACCAAATCCACAGTTAAATCTTCTTTCTAGCACTTACCAGAGCTGAAATTTTACACCTGTTTGCATGATAATTTGATTCACACATCTGCCTTAATAGAGTATGAACTTCATGAGGGCAGGAACCACAATTGTGTTTACAGTAGTTCATAACAGTGATACAACCATAATCGCTGAAGGAACGAATGAATTTTAAAAACAAACTACAAGCTAGAAAAGTTTATTCTATAATTTGACAAATGGGAAAACACTCGACAAGACTTGTTTTACTTACCCTGTTCTTTGACATGCGACACAGGTTTAAAATGTTAAAAAATACAAAGTATGACCAGCAGGAGAATATAATAGACAGGAATGTTTGTACACAGTTAAAGAACTGGTTACACTCACAATATCTACCAAACAACAAAAATACGTAAGAGTTGACAGAGCTGGTTAACAAGAGGTGAACAACTAGCACGTCAGTGCGGACTAGAGTCTGGGTCAAATTCAATAGACAATAGTTTCTCCAAAGTCTTTAGCTGCTGTCTTCTGTTGTGAATAGAAACTTACTATAGGCATTTGAAACCAAACCCATGGCTGCGAAGACAATTCCAGTTCATACTATGGGACCCTATGGGACCCGATAGGACTCTGTAGAGCTGCCCCATAGAGTTTCCAAGGTGTGGTTGGTAGATTGGCATTGCCAACCTTTTGGTTCATAGCTGAGTTCTTAACCACGACCTCACTAGGGCCGCAATGCAAGCATTAACCTCTCTCCCCTCCAAGAAAACCCCACTGCCATCAAATCAATTCCAACTCACAGTGACCCTACAGACAGAGTAGAATTGCCCGTAGAGTTTCCAAGGAGCTCCTGGTGGATTTGAACTGCTGGACTTTGTGGTTAGCAGACATAGCAGTTAACAACTATGCTGGCAGAGTTTCTAAAGGAGCACAAATAAAGGGAAGTAGCTGCAGCTAAAACTGCCACCTAATGTGTGTTTAAAAACGAGTCACGCAATTCAAATACACGAAAAAAAATTAAAAATTCATTTTCAGTTTTCTAGCAGTTTCACACTGTCCTTAGGAAAGGGAAACTACACTGCATAGCATTCTTGAAGAGCTTTGATGTATTTCTTCTTCTCACCTCTGCTCCCTGTCTGCCGGTCTGCTTTGTTCCAGGAGGGGCGAGGGGGGCAATGTGAAGGCACTAATCCTTGATCGTTGCATATAAGGCTGCCTTCCACTGCAGGATCATTTATGACAGACTAAATTAGCCTTTGATCAGAGGTTTTGATTTACTTCTTAATTCCCTGCTTCATCACTGCACTCAGAGGTGGGTCTGCTCCTGTTCCATCACCCATTTCCAGTTCAATGGGTGATATCAGGGATATATTTCATCAGTCCACTCCCATTCCAAGGCCTCAGATATCTGCACCCAGGAAGTCCAATCTGCTCTTGAGGGGAGACACCTATGATCTGTGTCAATGTTATATATGGTCTCCCTCAACAGAGATTGCCTGAAGGCAAAAGTGGCATTTTGTTGAGGAAACACAACTTTCTTCTTTCACTGGATTTTACTCTAAGTCATTTACTTGGTTGTGCTCCATATTTTCATGGATGTTTTATTTGTGCTGTATGTCATGCTGCTGCTTGACCAATCATTTTCAGTATCAGTATAAATGTAATATGTCCCTTTTATTATAAAGGTCACTCAAATTTTGCTGCAACTGTCTGTCTTTAATATTTTAGCTGTCATTTTACTCACATCTTTTCTTTGTAATGCAATAGCATTTTTTTTCTTTCGATAAAGCCATTCTGTCCTTTGAATTTGCAAGGATATAATTATTAAAAAAAAAAACAAAAAAACAGGAAGATAAATAGCAGGGAATATTGAAGGAAAAAAAAAACCTACTAAAATATTGACCGACAATGAAATGATAGTAACAACAAAAGTCTGCAAAGCCACTTAGGCTTAAAAATATAATTTTGCACAGAGTGCCTTCTTTTGATTTTTGATGCATATTTCCCTATTATTGACGTTGCATGCTGTTGAGTCAGTTCCAACATTTCCCCAGTGACTTAAAATCAACCTGTAACATTTTAATAACATATTTGTATCCTCTCAGCTTCTTTTCCAAGTCCTTGCTGAATTTTCCTGCCTTGGAGTTCACGTTTATTTGTGTGTATCGTTTGAGTAAAAGTAACTTCAATAAGAGGGCAGATGAAACACACGTATTTTGGGCATCTCAGTACCAAAATTATTTATATAAACTGGAGGCAATCCAAAGAACAGCCAAGAATGATGAAGGGAATGTGTGCTTGGCTAAGGAAGAAATCCAGGGCTTCTGGAGGTCCCCAGAGCTGGGTAAACAACAACAAAGGAACGTAACAGCCCATAAATACTTAAAAGGTGTAAACATCAAACATGCATGGGATGATTAATTCTCGGAAGAAAGCATGGAACAAGGTTTGATGTACTCATATCATGGTGGGGGGAGACTATTGTACAGTATCATTTCTAAATAAACTGCATTAATTATTTATGCAAAACATTCTAGCATCCAATGGAATTTTTTATCACCTCCAAATGTTCCATTACAAAAAATGCTGAAAAGCTATACTTACTTATTCAACAGAGGGAGACTTTTGCCTGAAGACATCAGCTTTCACTGCCTTCTACTTTGCATTTCTCAAGGAGTGATTTTCATTTTGTATAATATTCATTTGACAGTGTCTCACATTTTTATTCTCTAATTGTCCTGAATTAGCACAGTCTCGAGCCAATGACAAAATCAGCTCCCTCATGGCCAGGTGGGAATATCAGAGAACTGATAGCTAAGGGGACACCAAATCTTATTAGCAACCAAATTTAAATGTGAGCGGAACTCCTAGACAGATGGCCAAGAAGATTACAGAGGCTAGAAGAGCAATCCAGGTACATCTCAGCACAAAAGGTGCCCAAGTAACGGACTATCAAGAGAATCTCTCCTCTCTGTCCTCTTCTTTCATCCTCTTCTTCCCACCCCACATTTATAAAGGTCTAATGTGCAAGGGGTCATACTGACCTGAAATCAGCATAAGGGCAACTAGCAACAAGAATACTGTGGTGCTAGTTGTGGGTTCAGTACTAATGTTCCAAATATAAGTTTGATCTGGACTCTTCCCTCAAAGATATGTTCCTCAGAGAAATGGGTAAGTAATTGCGAATGAGAGTAACGCATGTAAACAGAGCTAAGAGCAAGACTGGGTCAGCCAAGCAATTTGGGTTTGTGCCACGTGAGCAGCACAAGGAGGTTCTGTTCTGTCTTGCTTCCTCACGAGCATAGGAGTCAAAGCCTGATGTAGTGAAGCATGTGAACGGTCTCGACAGCAGAGTGAAGTATCACTGGAAATAATCAGTACCTTAAAAAATCTTCATGGACCCGCAAGGAGAGGCAGATATAATTTCTCTCACATGAAAACACTGTGCTAAGACTCAAATGAAAATATTATGCTCTCATACATACTGTCAGGCTCCCTGACCTAGTGTTTGCTCTAAGACAACCCACCCCAATCCATAAATCAATAGGAGAAACAGTATATAGAGATAAGCACCATCCCCCAGTCTCAGCCGGTGACCGGAGGTGACCCACTATATTCAACACAGCACATATTTTATTGTGACCTTTTGCTGGTAAAAATGTAGTAGCTCGCATTCAATTACTTAGGCCTCTGGTAAGATATATGGATAAAATCATCTCTGGACAATTATACAGGGATAGGGCAATGACTGAAACATGCAGATAAACTTACCTTAATCTAACAGGCACAACTCAACTTCAAAAAATTTCTAACACTTAAAATATAGATTATGCTTTAAACAAGTTCTTATACATTTGGATGTTGAAAAATGTAACAGCAAAGAACCCATATATTAGAATCTAATTTGGGTGTTAGAGATTGTTTCACTGTGTTTTTTAATTCTTGATAGACTGTATACGGTGAAAAAAATCTTCAAATGAATAATTTTTTTTTTAAAAAATTAAAGATTAAATACATATGTGTAGATGTTTTCTGGGAGTATAATATCATAAACATTTCTTGGAAGCTACATAGTTAAATTCCTCCACAATGAAAACTGATGGCATGAGAACTTATTTTGTGGGATGAAATAATGATTTGATTAATCATCGAGAGGAACACAAGACATAAAAGTAATTCAATAAAAGAAAGGAAAGAACACATTGTTATGAGACAGCAATGTTCTTCATTGGTTACTATCCATTTTAATGATGTCAAAAGACACAATTATCAATATATCATCATGACACAACTGCAATTAAAGTTCTTTATGGAAGCCTAATATCCTTTTTTAAGAATTTAATATCTTGAGCATTGTATTTAATCTGTTTTGTTTTCAGAAGATTTACCTTGGTCTTTTATAAGCTAGGAATTCATTTACAATGATGTCAGGAAAGTATTCTAATGACATAAGTGCACTAATCACAAACCATCATCATCAGAAAATTTGATTAATATTTCCTAAGGCTCAGAGCAGAAAATACCAGAAAGAGGTTTCCCTTTTTAGTTGACTATGCAAAGTCATTCATCTGTGTGAATCATAACAAATTATGGATAACACTGTAAAGAATGAGAAATCCACAACATTCTACTGTGATTATTCAGAGCCTGTAGAGACTGAGAGACAGTCACTTGAATAGCACAAGGGTAAACCGTATGGCTTAACATCAGGAAAGGTGTGTGTCAGAGTTGTATCTGTTCACTATACTTATTAAATCTGTATGCTAAACAATCAGAGAAACTGGACTATATAAAGAAGAATGTGGCATCAAGATTGGAGGAAGTTTCCAAATAATAAGCTTTGATATACAAATGACCACAAGCTTGTTTACTGAAAGGGAAAAGGACTTGAAACACTTGTTGATGAAGATCGAAGACTACACCCTTCAGTGTGGATTAGACTTCAACATAAAGGAAACAAACATCTTCACAACTGGACCAATGAACAGCATCATGATAGATGGAGAAAACACTGCAATTGTCAAGGATTTCATTTTACTTAGATCCATGACCGATGCTCATGAAAACAGTAGTTAAGAAATCAATTGATGCATTGCATTGGGCAAACATGCTGCAAACATTCTCTTTAAAATGTTGAAAAACCTTGATGTCACTTTGAGAGCTTAGGTGCACCTGACCCAAACCATGATATTTTCAGTCATCTAATATGCCAGCAAAAAGTGGACAATATGCACATCAATGTTCACTGAAGCACTACTCACAAGTGTGGAAAGAATCAACCTAGGTGCCCTTTGACAGAAGAATGGATAAACAAACTATGGTATATTCAACACAATAGAATACTATTCAATGATAAAGAACAACGATGGATTTCGGAAACATCTCATAAAATGAAAGAATCCAGAGGACATTATGCTGAGAGAAACCAGTCAATTGCAAAAGGAGAAACACTGTACGAGATCGCCATTATAAGGACTCAAGTAAAGGTCTGAACAAAGAAGAAAACATTCTTTGTTGACTATGGGGAGGTGGGAGGAAGAGGAGTATTCATGAATTAGATACTTGACAGTAAGTATTTTAGGTGAAGGAAGAGACAACACACAGCAGAGGAGAAGTCAGCACAAATGGACTAAAGCCAAGGCTTAGATGTGTTCTAAATATAATCAAACACTTCCAGGCAGAAAGTAACAGGGTCTCAAGGGTCAGGGGACTATGGCTTCAGGGGACCTCTAGGCCAACAAATCCTACTTTGGTGAGTGGTGTCTGGGGTCTGAAAAGCTAGAAAGAAGCCACCTAAGCAGCATTTGTTGGTCTCAATCCACCTGGAGCAAAAGAGAAAGAAGAACGTTAACAACAAGGGTGAAGTGTGAGCCTGAGAGACAAAAGGACGGCATACAACAGAGACAAGAGCAACATGAGGGCAGAAGAGCTAGATGCTGTCCCCTGCCACCAAAGACTGCCCTTCCAGGGAACTCAACCAAGAATCCCTGATGGAGTGGGAGAAACAGGGGATGCAGAACTTGAAATCGAGTAAAAAGACCAGAATGGTCTGACAGACAGAAAGGTCCCCAGAAGACATTACCCCTGAACTCTTCCTTAATCCAGAACTGAAACCTTTTTGGAAGTCAACTCTTCAGACAAAAATTGAACTGACTTATAAGTCATAAAATGACACTGGCAAAGAGTGTGCTTCATGGCTTGAGTAGAAACAGGAGACTAACTGGACAGCTCTTGCTGGGAGGCAAGAGGGAACATCAGAGGGATACAGAGCTGGCCAAAAGGACAAGAGAAACATGAGTTGGAGGGGAAGAGTGTGCTGTCACAGTTTGGAGAGAGTAGCTAGGGCCACATGGCAAAGTGTGTGTGAGTTTTTGTATGAGAAACTTACTGACTCTAAACTTACACAGAAGTACAACAATAAAGAAAGTTCATAAGAGAGAATTATGAAAATTGGATAAATCTGAAATGTCAAAGACACCCAAGAAAAGTATAATGCCAATATGTCTAGCCTCCTTTTCTTTTTGGTCTCCAGCCTCTCACTTTATGTCCAGCAATAACAAACTACAGTGTTTATTTAACTGTTCCCCAGACTAACCACAATGATTGTACACATGTGTTCTCTGCCTGGAAATGCCTTGCCTATTTTAAGTATATGGTGAACGTCACAATCCCCTCAAAATCCAAGGTAGACACTAATGTTCCTGGGTAAGTGAACCCAGAACAGAGGAACTATTTCCTCCACTATGGCACTTCTGGCACACAATATTGTAATTTATTTTTTGTTGCTCTATCACACAGTACCATAACTTATTTAAAAAACTGGACAATAAATAAGAAAGACTGAAGAAAAACTGATGCCTCTGAATGATAATGTTGGTAAAGAATTATTAAGTATATTGTGTACTGCCAGAAGAATTAACAGGTCTATCTTGGAAGAGTACAGTCAGAGTGTTTCTTGGGGCGACTTCGTCTCATGCACTTTGGACATGTGATCAAGAGGAATCAGTCTCAGGAGAAGAATGTCATGCTTGGTAGAGTAGAGGGTCAATGAAAAAGAGGAAGACCCTCAGTGAGATGGACTGACACAGTGGCTACAACAGCAGGCTCAACTATGATCTTCGCAATGTTGTAGGACCAGGCAGTGTGTCACTTCTTTGTATACAGGGTTGCTACGAGTCCAAGTGACTCAATGGCAACACTTTCTAAGGACAGTAGAGTGTATCTTTACGTGCCTTGTAGTCTTCTGATAAAACTGTCACAGTAACTGGAGTTACAATCCCTGTGCAGAGAAGCTCTCTTGCAGCAAGTTCCAAAGGAGGCATCTAAAAATATTGAGAGGGCAATTTTTATCAAAAATTAGATACATACAGGTGCTTTCTAGACTAGTTTTCGAAAGGAGCTCATCTCTAGCTCTTCAGGCTTTTGGAGCTACCAAATACTAGATGTACTAACAACAACTCATAAAATCAAAGTGTTCTGTCTTTTTCCACATAGCCTCTACTATTTTATATTTATTCAAGCCCCACTTTACTATTAATAAACAGCAATATCCTGCCCCAATATATTAATTCTATAGGAGTTCATGTTTTCTTGGTGACAACATATACTCGAGAAATTAAAGAGTGTATCTCAAAATATTATTTTTTCCTGAAATCACTGTCTTTAAAACTAATAATGATACTAATAGTTGATATTTACTAAATAATACTATGGACCAAATACCATGCTAAAGTGCAGTATCAAATGTAATCTAATTTAACCTACATCCATGAACAATTTAAATCAGGAAATAGAGATGGAAAAAGGCTAAACAGTTCACCCACAGCCATAAAAGGTGTGTCTGGCCCTCCAAACTGGACTTCTACACACTATTCCAAACTCTTTGAAATTAGTTACAATTCAGTCAAGAAATTTAAGAAAAATAAAATAAAATAGCTCCCAAGGCAGATGCGAGTCAGAATTCTCACTCATCCAAATTCAAGGAAACAGAAAATCCAAAAGCCCTCCAGATCATGATGGTGAGTCCTATTTAATCCCTGAAAGTACAGGTTTTCTCACTAAACATGTAAGTCTCCTAAGAAGGAAACCTCAGTTCCAAATGATGGAATTCATTTTTCTTTTAAAAATGACATTTAGATAAATAACATCAAAATATAACTCTCAAAAGATGCCAAAAGGTCAACTAACTAGAAAAAAATCTTTTTGATAAGTGTTTTTGTTCTTTTAAAAGACAGAGGGGGAAAAAAGCTTCAGCATTATCTATCTGGTTCACTAAGTCTGTAGTCAACACATAAGTTCTGTGGTATTCTCTTTCTTTTGGTAACTTTTTTTATTTTTTATTAATTACAGTAAAAGAATAAAATCTGTAACATCTATCAATTGTCTCATCTATAATAAACCCTCAGCCCCCACCCACCCATGTAGCCAGCAGTCATTTATCCTGTATCACTTCCTCTGTCTATTCTCTTCTATGCCACACTGCAATAAATAAGTACACTGAAAAATGCAAAAGGCAACTGACTATGAAAGAATTCTTACCAGTAAATGAAGTTCTTCTCAGTTCTGCTATGATGTGTTTGCAATATTAAGACACGATCATTGTTAGCAGTTTACAGTACCAATAGAGGTATAAAACTTACAATTTTAGCAATAATTTTCATGTTCAGAGATATTTCAAATTGATTTTTACCTTTTCCCTGTGTAACAAAGTTGACTTACTGTTTAATTCATCATGGCAACCATCAGTTTGCCTTCAAGTCAACTGAGCCCTGGTGATCCCATGTATCAGCATAGAGTTGTGCTTTACAAGGCATCACCCCAAAACTTTCCAGTGAGACATCTAACCAATACATCACTCTGTTGTTATTAAAAGGCATCCTGTGTAGTTTTGTCTTTGAAAGATAAGAGTCAGAGAGGTTAGGCCTGCAGAACACAGCCACAAGATAATTATTTCTCCTTGGAAGTGTCATTGGTATGCTTTCTCTCACAACTTGAAGTACTTTGCAAGAGACCACAATTTGTAATTTCTACTTGGCAGTCCTCTATAAAGTGTTTTTCAGGACAGCCACTTGCTTTTGTCCGATGCAGTGACCGATCTGTCAAAATAAAACAACAGAGACTGACACAGTGAGAGCTCTGTCTGGAAGCACTCCCTAAGATTAGACCTCCAGGAATTACAGAGCTAACATAAGCCGTTGGTTCAAGAGGCCATCTCTCACCCAGGTGTGCACTTGTCAAGCTTCCCATCTTTTCAAAATCAACTTGTGAAATTAAGAATGTGTTTCCATCAGCACATGCAACCCTATAATTGCTAATTCCCAGACAACTCGAGGATTGGCTCCCAGTCTCTGAAAGACTGCTTTTAAGCTTCTTCTTGGATGCTCTCCCACGAACATACCTTTGAAAAGCTAAGATTTTCTTGGAACATAACGAAGGTGAAAATGACTCAAAGATGTTTTGAAAACCAGTTTTGATAAATTAGTGAGCTTCACTGAGAAGAAGTAAATTCCATCTAACAATTCCAACTCATTTAAGTAGTGATTGCTATTTAAAGAAATTTATAAAACTGCAATATCTTTGGCTCTATAAAAATGGCTGATGGATAACATATTCCAGCAACCCACTTACTTTCCATGAATTATTTGACAGTCTCTTTGGCCTTATTCCAAACTTGTTGCCAAGAAGTTATAGATAGATAGCGATTCTTCCAGAAAAAAACCTCACACTGATATACTGGGGGCGGGTGGCAGGGAGGACTTCTATCTTGGCAAGTCTAAGAATAGTCTCTACCATTTTCCAACTGACCAAGTGACACACTATACAAACTGTTCCCATTATAATTTTCTTTAGTAGCCTCGTTCCAATTCCCTGGGCCTACTTCTGACACCACTATTATTTGCATTACCACAACAGAGATGTTTATGAAGGACTAACAATGCACACAACAGCATTTCATATGGCTCCAATCAGTGGACCCGATGGTAGAGACTGTTGGAATATGCCTGTATTTATGGAGTAACGCCATCTAAAAATAATTCACCTGAGAAATACAGACACGTGTTGTGGTTTTGTAGGGACTAGTATCTTAAAAATAGCCACTCCCTGGGATAAAAGAAAAAAATTGAAATTTGCACATATTGATTCCAAACGAGATTTGTTGACTCACTAAACCACTTGCTAAGGTTCAAATTCAATGATTTATACAGAATGTCCTTTATCCCAGTAGTAAAGAATGTCGTAAAATTGTATGTATTCTACAGACAGGATCCAATATTAAATCTCTGCTGCATGTGTTAAAAACCCATCCATGTCACATAGCTGTGGCAGGTAGCTCTCCTCAGTAGGTCCAACCTTCCCACTACCGTCAGTAAGACCCACGGCAACAGAAATTGGGATTTGTCCTGAACTGTGCACAAGCTTGCCTAGATTTTTCAAGATGGTTGTTCATCATTAGGCATGTAGATTATAGCTAGTGATCAAACTCATTTGTATGCTCACAGCCGCAGCACCTGCCTGCGGAGCTCTCATCTGCTTCATTCAACTTTGGCTGAGATGGCACTCACATTAATCATGGGTAGAAGTTCTTTGGTACTAGTTTAATCACTAGCTCTGTGTGTATGTTGTGTGTGTGTGTGTGCATGCACATGTGTGTGTTTGAAGGATTATCTCTGTATCCTTTCATGCCATCATGTTGAAAGTACATGATCTCCAAAAAGGATTTATCTTTCCATATACATAGATACTACGTATACTCACATGCATATATACACATATTATGTTTATCTCATTGTTTATTCTGTTTTCTTTTGAAAATTATTAATGCAACATTACATGAGTACTCACACACACAAAATTTAGTCCTGCTAGCATAGTACTTAAGAGCTCAGCTCCTGAGCAGAGGGGTGGTTCTACTCTGTCCTATAAGGTGACTCTGAGTCAGAATCAAATTGACAGCAACATAATTTTTTCTCTTCACTGTAGTTTTAGAAAATGTACCAATTATACGTACACTGTATTTAGCAAAATACAGAATGTCTTTTGAAGCTGTTTAATCTAGAAACATTTACTCTCCCCACCCACTCACCCCCATGATCAGAGGAAATACTGATATCCTATCTTAGATTCTTAGTGGAAAGATTTTTTTTTTCCACAAAGTTCCTGAGTTTCTTTTCCTGAAGTGATACATACACAAATATACCTTCCTAATGTAAAGGAAAGATTGACAGGACTATTGAAAGGAACATTAGAAGTATTTCAAAGAATGTTAAGGCAAAATGGGCCTTTGGGCTCTTGTTGATTGATTTTTTATTGAGGAAAAAGAAAGCATGATTGAAAGAAAATACAGTGTTGGTAAATTGAGCTAATTAAAGTACATTTACTTGGGAAAAAATAAACAAAAAGAGAGAGAGAAAACATACATTAGAGGGAGAAACAGAATTTGCTCAAGTGCAAGTAGTAGTAACTGGCCTAGTGCAGCCCGTTCAGCAAACAAATGTCTCCACTGTAAATGCAGAACGAGAGCTCTAAATCAGCTAATTCATGCCCACATGTCTTATCTCAACATGAGCATCCTACAGCTTTAAGTTTATTTAATATTTGAAAACAGTATGTTTTACACCACGTGGCAATAACACACAATACAGGAAAGACCAAACTTGGCCTTCTTCGGGTGCTACAGTGGCGGTCTCCTCCTGCACTGCAGAAAAAGCTGATGTGCAAGATCTCTTCAGAGACCAGGCATCATTTTTCCATGTGGCACTTTTCTGGGATTTTGTTAAATGAAATTCTCCTTACTCATTGAATAAATCCACGTAGATTACAACTCCATTGTATATAAAACTAGCTAAAGGTCTAATGGGCTTCTCACAAATATGCCTGTTAGGTTTTACTCTATATTTAATGTCAAGTTACTTGAGTTCTCAAAGGGCAGGTTCAACTGTTGCTCTATCCCCAGTGACACTGCCGAACACCGTGACAAAGCTCCATAAGTACATTTTGAGTGAATAAATGAATGACTACACCAAAGCTACCCATATCAAATGATAGTGCTGCTTTAAGGTTTTTGAACTTGACAGTCACAAGTTTGAGTATCAAACTCTGATCTATAGGATGGACCAGTTTACTATCAGTGTAGCTAGCAAAAGGGACACTGCGGCACAGAGTAAACAGATACAGAACTACGCTGAAAATGCAGTGAATACGCAATGCATTTAGTCACTGTGTGATCTTAGAATAATCATGTAAACTTTCAGAAAGTCATTTGTCTCATTGACAAGTCAGGGATAATAATGGTATCTGCTTGCAAGACGGATTTGAGGAATAGGGCTGACATGTATAAAATGCTTAGTACAGGGCTGGGATCTAGAAGGTGTCAGGTAGACAGTGGCTGTTCCCAGCACCTGTCACTGTGAATAGCAGCAGCAGCAGCAGAAGTACCCCATCATCATCCCAAGGCAGTCAACAGGAGGAGAGCTGGCTCAGTCTCCAGTTTCCCCCGACTTGAAAGGTCTCTAGTCAAACTAAGCCAACAGGAGGGTACAACTTTATACAAGTCACATGCACGTGTAACTGCATGCCTCATTGTTGCAAGACTTGAAAACATTTATTTCCAATGGTTTATGCAAGCTTGTAAGCTCCTCAAAGTCAGAAAGACACCACGTTACAAACTTCCCCCTCATCCCAGCACCTAAGCAGAGTGGTTGTCAGATTGTCCAGTACTGGTCACTTAATAATGTGCAATGAATAAAACACATAGTTATAGCATTTGGTATCAAGAGAGGTTATCTTTGATTTATTCTTTTAAAAACACACTTAATCACAATTGGTCTTTACACACTGGCTGTTTTCTTGTGATTTAAAACGTAAACTGAGAGTACCAGCTTGTGGTCAATATTTAAGTCAACACTCTTAGAAAGGTGGAATTGAAAACACCTTTTTTCTGTCATAAATTAAGATGTACCTGGCAGGAAGGAACTATTACTTCAAATCATGAAGTTGCAGAGCCTCAAATGTGTGCCAACACGACACAAAAAAATCTGCCAAATGAAAAGGTCTTTTAAAAAGGAAAAGGATGTATGAAGCATATAATAGTCCTTAGAATGTAAGTTAGTACAGTAAATGTGAGTGTATAAAGACAAATTCCTCAATATACCAACATAACCCCATAGTCAATAAAATGAACACCAGAGAAATTGATAAATAGTAAATGTTTGCTTTTAGAAATAATTTATAAACTGGCTTATGTCTAAGAATACTCCTGGTTACAGTACTCTGAAAGAAGACAGTACTCATTTCTGACCACTAATGCTGGCATTTGTTTACTAAAAACCGCTTATCAATCACTCCCTATCAAGAGTCAAAGGAGCAGCAATGCAGGATTGAAAGGCCTGAAGATCTGCTTCTGCAAAAACTATAGCCTAGAAAATCCAGTGGAGTGGTTCTACTCTGTCACATGAGTCAAAACTGGCTTGACAGTCCCTAACACCACCACATAGGGTCATATGTGATTCTTTCCTAATATCTATTGAAAACATATCACGTGCTAATTATTGTGTTTAGCAATTTATAGCTGTGTAGTGAAGACTTAGGAAACCCTGGTGGCATAGTGGGTTAATTGCTACATCTGCTAACCAAATGGTCAACAATTCAAATCTGCCAGTTGCTCCTTGGAAATTCTACGAGGCAGTTCTCCTCTGACTTCTAGGGTTGCTATGAGTCAGCTTTGACTCAATGGCAGAGGGGTTTTTTCTTTTTTTCTTTTTTTAGCAAAGACTTAAGCTTATCTAAAGAGAAGTCTGGCCTTCATCCCCAGCAACTTGGAAGTGATCTCAAGATACGCGGATTGCCCTTCCTATATTTGCTTGAAGGCTTTGGCCACTGCACTGTCTAACAATGCAATCTATGATGGGGACTCTAGGCCATGCCCTATCAATTCCAACCTTTGGAGGGACTGAAGGTTAAAGGTATGATTTCAACATCTGGGAGGGGCTAGAGAATAAAGGTTATCTATACCAGTAGTACATGATGGAGCCCTAATAAAACTGGACACCAATGACTCAGGTGAACTCTTTGGTTGGCAATCTACTACACATGCTGTCGCTCATCATTGCCAAGAGTAGGTACCGACTGCCATCAATGACATCTCAAAGATACGGCAATGGGGAATGATTTTGGACTCTCTCCTATGCATCTGTTTCTTTGGTCAATTTTAACTTGCATTATTACTCTGTAGTAAACTTTAACCTTGAGTACAATTATTTCAATGTGGTCTATGAAATTCTTGTAGCAAATTATCAGAACTGTGGACAGTTGTGAGAATTTGGGGACCTTGCAGTTGGTGTCAGAAGTGAGAGAAATCTTGGGAACTGTACTCTCAAACCTTGCAGTGTGCCCAGTTTGAGATAATGTATAACCTCAAGCAACTCTTTGTTGACTCTTTGTTTTATAGAAGATGATGAAATGAATTTAGACAGGTTAAGCGGCAGGTACAAATGATGGTGATCGGCAGAGTCAAGACTTGAACCCAATCCATGTAACTCAAAAGCCCATATTTTTGTCTACACTAAACTGCTGCCATTACTGTATGATCATGTAAAATGTTTTGAAATTCTTCGAGAAAAGAACCTTTCAATAATTATTGCTCTATATAACCTTTTTTCTTTCTTTTTTTTTGGTATTTAACTGTCTTAGGCTGATCAATAGCATGTTATGCAGAATCAATAAAAAATATGAGACAACAACTCAGAAATCCTAATGTGTTTTACTCCTAGCTCTGTTAACTCTATGCCTATCCGTTGTAAGTTTTTTAACCAATATGGGCCTCAGTACCTTCAGCTACAACACAAAAATATTAAATGAATCTTTTTTATAGATCGTCTCTGTCTTAAAGGTCTATGATTGTATGAAAAAAAAATCTCTGATAATGAAGCTAGAAAGAGTACTAAGACAGGCAATTAAAATATTCAAGATCTGTGGTTATGGGATTACTATCCAAGGAAAGACTAAAAAGGTTAGAAATCTTTAGTATGAAAAGATAAATATAAAGAATAGAGTAAAATAAAACTTGAGAGACACAGGAAAGGTGAGTGTAATTATTTTCTATGATTGTGCACTGTCACAGCGCTAGACAAGGGTGACCCCTCAGAAATAAAGCATTCATAATGAAATTCAATTACCATAATAGGTCATGTCTGTTGAAGCAATAAATAGCTTCTAGAAAGGTTGAGACATATTCTTGATTTATTAATAAAAAAGAAGGTTTATGTTTAATATTATCCTCCATAAAGATCTTAATTATAGATGACCAAGCTAGAATGATCTGGATCTGACTCATTTTAACAGCTTTGGGTTTTTGATGTTCCTTCAGTAGGCAGCACATAGTAGTAGGCAATCAATATGTATTTGTCTGAATGCATAAATGAGCTCTGCCCCTTAGTGTATGTAAGTACTTCCTCATTCTCTCTAAAATGAAATTTGAATCTGATTTATTCTCTTGACTGTCCAAGAGAGAGGAAACTCTGGTGATGTAGTGGTTAAGTGTAATGTCTGCTCACCAAAAGGTCAGCAGTTCAAATCCACCTTGAGAACTCTATGGGGCAGTTCGACTCTGTCTCATAGCATCACCATGAGTGAGAACAGACTCAGCAGTAGTGAGTTTGTTGTAAGAGAGAAGGCTCAACATGATTAATCTCTTGTAGGTCAAACTCCCAGAGAAGAAGTTTTCTGATGAAACTCTTGGGAAACCAGCTCTAGCAAAGTTTTTAAGGGAATCCTGACATGAATTAGCAGTGGAATAACAATGCGACAAATTAGGACCTGAGTCCACTGGCTGTACCTGCAAGGCTCAGATCCCCGAGCACACTGTGTGTGATTTTTCACGCAGGGAGGCCAAGGTGGCAGACAGTGCTGGAGAAGAAGTCCACCAAGTTGTGTAGTGAAACCACCAAGCGTGGGCGCCAGTGTCTGCCACACTAGGAGCACCGGCTAAGGCTTCTCCAAATCCCACCCTGAAAATCTCCATACCCCACAGCGAGGGTCCAACTTCCTCTATAGCAAGACCTTTGCAGGGTGTTTTTTTCAGTACTGTCAAAGGCTTTAATCAAAGGAGCTAGCATTAAAGGAGATAACATTTGAAACAGTTTTGGAAACAATAAGCAAAAATGTCAATGTTTTAAATAAACAATAAATCAAATCACCTTTTGGTGCTCCAACATAATCCAGCTGTGATTTTATGTTACTTTCTAATGCAGCTGGAGACTGTCCCCCAGGTAGCAGAATATCTGTTAAAAATTTGCAGTAGCAATTCTGAAAACAGTTAATAGAGGAGCACCAGGTTGTTATACACTGCCCAAAATGTATGTGACAATAATCTCATATAACTGTAAAGCAAAATTAACTCTGGCTAAAGACAATCAAACCAGTTAATAGCTCATTTCATAATGATAACAGAAAACATTTATGCGAGGCTAACTATATGGCAAGCAATGTTCTAAGTGCTTTACTTATATTAATTCATTTTAACCTTACAACCCTATGAACTAATTTTTTTTAACATCCTCATTTTAAAGATGAGAAAACACATATAACCAGAAGGTTACTTGTTGTCTAAAGTTACACAGTGATTTCTCCAGCAAGTAATTATATAAATGATAGCCTTAAATATTGCCAAAGGTATTATGGACCCATCAGTACAATTTTAAAACAGACTGTTGTCTTTTACAGTTGCAGGCATACTGACACAAGTATTCAGGCACATTTTAGTATGCAAAGAAATTAATATCACTATTATTAGGACTTTCTATCCCAGACATTGTACAAGGGGGCCCTTGTTTATTCACTGAAGAAACTGTCGCTTGGCAATGCTGTATTCAGCACCGTGGTCAAGGCACACCCGTGAATAGGGAGCCTTTTATCCCTGGAATAGACACTTGTCTAAACAAATCTGATACCAGGACATTATTCTCATTTCCTACTTCACCCATTGCACCTGCTGCTTTGCTCATATTATTTGCTCAAGCAGCTTTCAACCCCTAACCTGCCCCCAGAGTCCCCAGGCCACAGGCCTTTGTGGGTTTCAGAAATCTCTGATTTCCCAAAATCTCCCCAAAGCAAACCCAAGGTTGAATTCTCTTTCTTTGGGATTTTGACTAATTTTCAGTACTCTGCCCCCTTTCTAGATATTTTCAGCACTGTCTCTCTATTTCAGTTTTGATAGCAACGTTAGGTTTTGCATCACAGTAAAACTTGGGAGACGATAAGGAGTTTTCAAATTGTTTCACTATGCCACCCACAAGAAACTCACTTTCCACTCATGAATTAGAAAGAATTTATAGGCAAGAAAACTTGGTTAAGGTGAGTAACTATAAGTGTGGGTGTGGGTTTTAATGAAAGTAATAAAAGGTAAAATACAAATACACACACAAAGAAAAAACTTACATAAAATAGAAAGTATCTGACAATGATGACTATTAATAACATTTTTATGTGTTTACTTCCCCAACTGATATATAAATATTCATCTAGTCCTATAGTCACAGATACAGATATTTATGTAATAGATGTATTTTAGAGAGAGATGTGTATGTAAAAATTATGTGTGTGTGTGGTTGTATAAAATGGGGTAGTTATTAAGAGCTACATCCTCTAACCAAAAGGACAGCAGTATAAATCCACCAGGTGCATAATGCTGTCCTTTTGGTTAGAGGATGTAGCTCTTAATAACTACCCCATTTTATACAACCACACACACACAGGGTAAGGAAGACTAAAGAAAAACTGAAGCATTTGCATTAGGGTGTTGGCAAAAAATATTGAAAATGCCATGACTGCCAAAAGAATGACCAAGTATGTCTTGGAAGAAGTGTAGCCAAAATGCTCATTAGAAGCAAGAATGGCAAGACTTCACCCTACATACTTTGGACATGTTATCAGGAGGGGTCTGTCCCTTGGTAAAGTAGTAGGTCATTGAAAAAGAGGAAGACCTTCAAAGAGACGGACTCACTCAGTGGCTGCAACAATGGGCTCGGACAGAGCAACAGTTGCGAGGATGGTGCAGGACTGGGCACTGTTTTGTTGTACTGTGTATAGTCACTATGAGTTGGAATGACTCAGTGGCACCTAATCACAACAACGTGTATGCCAAAACCACATGCTGCTTTCTCCATATAGCATCAAGAGCATTTTGCTATGACATTAAATAATCTAACATATCACTGTATTTCCATATGCATGGACCAATATTCATATATATACAAAGAAGTCCAGCTTAAGTTTAGACTAAAAGCATTAACATATGCTCTAAAATCTATATTTACTGAATATAATTTATAACACTCCAATCTGAGGGGAAAAAAATCAAACCTTCAGCAACAGAGAAATAATTAAATACTTATAATATCCCTCACATACTGGAAAGTGGGAACCCTTACGGCACAACGATTAAAAGTTTAGCTGTTAAACAAAAAGATAAGCAGTTCAAATCCACCAGCTGCTCCCTGGAAATTTTATGAGGCAGTTCTTTCCTGTCCCATAAGGTCACTGATTCTGAATCAACTTGATGACCACAAGTTTGGTTTGGGGTATTAGAAAATGGTGCTGGCAAAATTGGATATCCATCTGCAAAAAAACTGAAACAAGACCCATGTCTCACACCTTGTACAAAAACCAACTCAAGTTGGATAAAAGATCTAAATATAAAATCTACAATGATAAAGCTTATCCAAGGTAAAATAAGATCAACAATGGAAGTGTTAATACACAATATAGACAGACTTCAAAATCTGACAAACAAAGCACATTCAGAAGAGAAAATAGATAAATGGGAATTACTAAGAATCAAACACTTTGGCTCATCCAAAGACTTCATCGAAAGAATTAAAAGACCACTTACAGAACTGGAAAAAGTACTTGGCAACTCTATGTCAGACCGACGTCTGATCTCCATAATCTATAAGGTATTACAAAATATCAACAAGGAAAGGATAAATAATTCAATTACCGGAAGGACAAAAGGAGATGGGCAGACATTTCTTTAAAGAGGATATCCAGGCCGCCAAACAACACATGCAGAATTGCTCATGATCATTAGCTATTAAAGAAATTCAAAACAAAACTACAATGAGATATCATCTCACTCCAACAAGGTTGGCCATGATCCAAAAGACACAAAACAACAAATGGTGGAGAGGCTGTGGAGAAATTGGAACTCTCCTACACTGCTGGTGGGATTGCAAAATAGTACAACCTCTTTGGAAAACAGTGTGGCGCTTCCTTAAAAAGCTGGAGATAGGTATACCATTTGATCCTGTAATTCCACTGCTTGGAATTTATCCTTCAGAAACAAAGGTTGTCACACAAACAGACCCACGTATATCAATGTTTGCTGCAACACAGTCCACAATAGCAAAAAGTTGGAATCAACCCCGATGTCCTTCAACAGATGAATGGATGAGCAAACTATGGTACATACACTCATTGGAACACAATACTATGATAAAAAACGACAGTTTTAAAAAACATCTCATAACATGGTCTCATTTGGAAGGGATCGTACTGAGTGAATTCAATCAGTATCAAAAGGACAAATTTTGTATGTTATAAGGACTTAACAACAGAATTATCCATAGACGAAAATGACTGTGTTGGCTACACGGGTACGTGGGGGCTGAGGGTTTATTACAGATGAGTTAATTGACAGATGTTAAAAATTTTATTTTTTTATTGTAATTAATAAAAAATTCTAAAAAGAAAAAAGAAAAGCTGGTACATTTTAAAAAACATGCATTTTCTAAGAATACTGACTGCTAAGAGAAACATGTTATATTAGCTGCAATAAAGCACTCCAAGATTTGACACAGAATAGCAGCTCAATTGAAAAATTTATATGTGTCTGTATCTACACTGGAAATAACATTGGAAGGAAATAGACCAAATCGCTACTACTCCTTATGTAGGGGAGGAGCATAAGGGAGATTAGAAATAATTTAATCTAATAGCTGTATTTCCTAATGATGGCAAATTACTATTTTGAACTAAAATAGACTCAATAAAAAGTAAAACCACTCTTCCCTCTGAAACTGCCTACTTATTTCTGCTCTGGAAGTAAACTGTCCAGTATATGAAGCTGAAAAGAGAAGGGAAGGCATTGCTGTTGAGTGTGGGAGGCCAGAAAGGAGGCAACTCAGAAGGTTAAGGACACAGGCAGAGTCAGAAAGATGTATGAAGAGTGCAGAGGCTCAAGACGAGTGTGGGCGAGGGCAGGAAATAGGTAATAAAAAAATGAGGATGAAAACCTGGGTTTTAATGACTGTGTGATGGGCCCTGGTGTCACGCTCAGATAATCAAACTTTATCTGGGGACAGAAGACCATTGTGGGTTTTGGCAGGAAATGACAAGATCAGATGTATGTGTCAGGAAGATAACTCTAGCTTTACATGTTTGTGCTCTCAGATACATATGCTGAAGGTTGCAAGGATGCTGGTGATCTTGATTCATTAGGAATGGCAGAAAAAGGGAGAAAAGAAAGGACCAGCTGACTGATTTTGCCTGGAATAGCTTAAGTACATAGAGGATGAATTTGAAGTGCTTCTTGTTACCTTTCAGACAAAAGTCTTTGAGGGAAAAGAGAGTAGAAAGAAGAGCAGCGAAAATTCTAGGCACAAATGTAAAGTCAAGTGATCTAGACACCGCACAAACTCGGGCATTCTCCTGCACATAATGTCAGTAACTCACAATCTCTCAGACGGTTTCTTTTCTTCGTTTTTTTCTAACTTTAGTCCTCTCTCAATAATTTCGTAACACCATAGCCATATTAAAAAAAAAAAAAAAAAGTTAAAGTTTCTGAAGGTGAACAGCACAAAAGGACACAAAATAAATACATGTGCTGGGAAAGATACAGATAAATGACCAAGCTGTGAACGCAGAGCTTTTCTACTTGACATTTTGTTAGTTTCTATCACTGCTTTCATCTACTGCTATTTAATGTGAATGACACAAAAGCTGGAGAGTCACCACTGCCTTAATCTCTCCACATAATCCAGGCATCATATAGGAGTTTCAAAGCACGTTTTATTCTCTTCATTATGTGCTGAATGCTCAGAATTTAGAAGACAAGAGATCCTCTGATCCTTCAGCAATAAGCCCCCTTTGAAGCTCTGGTTACAATGTGTTTAACAGCGTTCTACCAATAGGAGCCAGGTAGTCACTAAGCCCATATTTTAGCTACAGGCAGTCTCTCGATTACAAACAAGTTTCCCTCCTATTACAAACAAGTTTCCTTCCCAAATATGTCTTTAAATGGAATTTGTACTAAGTCAGAAAAGTTAGGAATGGTTCATACCTAATGTCAGTTAATCATATGTCTATCTTAGTATACAGTATATAGAGCATCTTCTGATGCATAAAAGGAAGGAAACCCTGGCTACTCACTGGTCAAGAGCTATGGCTGCAATCAAAAGGTCCAACAGTTCAAATCCACCAGGGCTCCTTGGAAACTCTAAGGGGCAGTTCTACTCTGTCCTATAGGGTCATTATGAGTCAGAATTAACTCCATAGCAACAGGTTTAGTTTTATTTGTTTTTGGTTTTTTCATGCAATAAAAAAAGTAAAGAAACATTTCCATAATAACGGTAATACAGTAATAATACTAGCAACGTTTGATCTGTGTCACAAAGTTAGTGTCCATTTGCTATTATGAACCACTGTATGTGCCTCAAATTTTTAATAAGACAAGCACTATAGAGTTGGTTCAAAACTACAGGTTCATTCCTGCCGAAGCTCACCATAGGGTTGAAACAAAACAAAAGCTGCACAAATAAAAAAGCTGTCACTCCTTCTCTTGGAAAACTACAAAGTAATGGAGGAAGGAAAATTCTAATGAAATCTGAGGTCAAGGAGGACTAGAGAGGCCAGGATAGGTGACTAGAGGACTACTGGCCAAGATAGGTAACTGGTTTACAAGCTGAAAAGAAAAAAGTTTTGACATTTAACATCAAAATTGCACGCAGTTATTATGATTTCCTTAAAACTGCACAGACGATAACCAGATATATTCTGAGGCTGGCTGTAACTGTTCCACTGAAATCACAACAGAACTTCACATGCCACCAAAAGCAGTCAAAATGCAGGACCTAAGACTTAAACTGGAAATCCTAGTGGTGTAGTAGGTTTAAGTACTATGGCTGCTAACCTAAAGGCTGGTGGTTTGAATCTACCACATGCTCCTTGGAAACTCTATGGGCAGAACTACTTAAATCTATAAGGTCGCTATGAGCTGGAATCAACCTGATGGCAGTGGTCCCCCCACCCCGCCCCTTTAGTAAAAGTTAAATTGATTATCTAGAAAATTAAAACAAACACCTCCTCCTTAATCCTTGCATGGTCACAAACATTTCCAGAAAATATGAGGCACTGGGCACCGACTGAGTCTAGAAAAGGAACTTAGTTCTAAGTGGCAAGTCGCCTTCAGACCACCACATGCTTTCAGTTAGAGAAATCTAACTTTTTCAGGTTATATTTTACATCATTATTCACTAGACAGGCTGCAACTGA
This sequence comes from Heterohyrax brucei, assembly GCA_028571685.1. NCBI lineage: Eukaryota > Metazoa > Chordata > Mammalia > Hyracoidea > Procaviidae > Heterohyrax > Heterohyrax brucei. Next base: position 46,660,140 of record CM053158.1, read on the forward strand.
CAATGCTTCTGTATTCCAGGGAAAACTTTACATCAACTTACAGGTAGAAGTGTTGGGAAGCTGATTGTACCATGGACTGTTTCTGAGGGACGTTTTCGCCTGTCATTTTTTACACATCAATGCTCAGAATTAATGACATTTCTGAAGGACATAACAATTAGAAATAAAGATTGTGGAAGACACTTAATAAATTGTATGAGGCATAGAACATGCTCACAGAAATTATAATTAATAGGAAGTGAAATGGAACACTACCTTAAAGAAGAAAGCAGAATCCCCTGGAAACAACACACAGGGCTAATGCAGAAATCAATGTTCACTGTGCCAGTTGCTTGCATAATTACACAATTAATCCTGTGTAAACTAACCTATCAGTAATGTGCACTGCAGGGTTGCTGATAACTATTAGACTGCACAATGTATTAAAGAAAGAGAACTTTAATGAGATCCCATGAGAATCGAAACATTTAAATCATTTTTTTTCCCTCCTAAAAGAACATTTCTACTCCACTTAATGGACATTACTTTTCATATCTGATAGACATATGGTCCAATCCACCATTAAATCAATCACCAGGAGCCAGAAGACAGCCTATTTCAAGTCTAAAATATACTATTGTTCTGGTTTCAAAGAATTAGATGGAGGATTTAGAAATCTACATGAGAAAGATGCTACCTTATCTTCCATGTGGATTTGATAGTAATCTACAGCTATCCTGTGTCACTGGGACCTTACAGGGGCTAATGAGCCATTATAAAATTGCATTGCCAATATCTTCTCTATAAAGATATGTTATCATCCATGCACCCAATTTATTGTAAATAGGTAGCTTAATTCCACAACAAAAATAAGTAAAAAGAAATTAATCAATTTGGAATATTCACTTTAAAATATTACCGCTGTTACACATATATCCATATTTATACAAATAAGTATTTATAAACACACCTACATTCATGTGCAAGTATCTCACTGAAGAGTTGTCTAAATAAACAGTTGTACAGTTTAAGCAGAAAAACTGTTCAAACATTTCACTGGGAGTTGAGCTAAGCCTTTAAATTTTTTGTTTGTCTTTGGCCCATCTCTTAGATTCAATGTAATTCCATGCAAAGAATATGACTTGGGTAGAGGCTAAATAACTCTTCAAATCTACCCTAGGATTTTGTTATAAACTTAATTGAATTGAAATTGTCTAGCAGAAGAAAACATTATTTAATAGCATTATTAAATTTCTCCTTAACTTCCTCTTAAGTCTTGATTTTTCAGTGCTGACCACAGTACTATTTATTATAGATCAACCTGCATTATGCTTTCTTTTTTTTGCCTCTGTCACAAAGTTATACACCAAGATAAATGGATTGGTGGGTGGATGGGTGGGTGGGTGCATTGGTGGGTGTGTGCATGGGTAGGTGCATGGGTGGATGGGTGGGTGGATGGATGGATAGATGGGTGGGTGGATGGGTGGATGGGTGGATGGGTGGGTGGGTGGATGGGTGGATGGGTGGATGGGTGGGTGGATGGGTGGATGGGTGGATGGGTGGATGGGTGGATGGGTGAATGGGTGGATGGGTGGATGGGTGGATGGGTGGATGGGTGGATGGGTGGATGGATGGATGGGTGGATGGGTGGATGGGTGGATGGGTGGATGGGTGGATGGATGGATGGGTGGATGGATGGATGGGTGGATGGATGGATGAATGGATGAATGGATGGATGGATGGATGGATGGGTAGGCAGATGGGAGAGTGGTTTGGTAGGTGGAAGAGTGGTTGGTAGGTAGGTAGGTAAGTAGATAGGTAGACTGACACATAAATGGATATGTGGATAAAGGAGAATTTTAACTGAAATATGCATGAGAGAGAAAGAGAAAAATGCTGCTGTCCTCTTCCTAAAGCGATGTGGACACTGGGAAGCCCAGCCTGTGCTCAGTCTCCCTGACAAGTATTGGCTGGTTTCATTCACTTCGGCTCCACTGCTGGAAGCCAACACAGCAGAGGGAAGATATCGTAAGAAAATCATTAATGGGAGGTTGAAAACAGTGCAGGCATCTGAGGAGGTACAAAGTAGAAAAAAGTAGGGAGAGACAACCAGAGGAAAACCCAGGAAGAGAAAGTGATGTTGATGCCCAGAAGGAAATGCTATGCTCAAGAAGCTATAAGTCACTTAGATAAAAACACAGTCAATATCTCTTCACTGATGCATCAGCATTAATATCATAAGAATTGTCCACACACATTATTGTCTTCTGAATTCATTCTATTTCCAAATGCTTTTGATTTTTATTTCATGCCTGTTCCCATCTCCTTTCCACACACATATCACCTGTCTTTCAAAACGATGTCAGGATTTTAACCCTTAACTGCACATTAAACTAACTGAAGATGCTAGAGGAAAAAACAGGGGTTTTACTTATTTTTTGCTTGTATGTTGTTGTTTCTTTGTTTTTGTTCTCTTTTAGCTCTGAGGCCACACTCCCTATTTGATGCTAGGATTGGGCACTGACATTTCAGCAGCATCATGAAAGCTTGACACACGCAATGATGGTACTCGAGACTCAGCTCTAGGTGTTCCTTCAAGGGAACAGTCTATCATTTCCTGGCTTTCCTGCTTCTTTTCATATAGCCTTTTTGTAAAAACAAGTAAGCAGAAAAATACGAAGAATGATGTAGAAGACTGCTCCCTGCTTGATTTTCAAAGATGAGCACTCACAGCTAGTGATTAGAAAGGAAGAGGAAGAGGAGCAGGCTGCAGAGAGGCAGTGGATAACATTTCTGCTACTCTAAAATCACCCTAGTAATAGTCACACCTGCTACTACTGTTTTGTTTGAAAAATTCAAGACATAAACATTAATTTTACCTATGAAGACTCCTGATGAAGCTATTTACCTGAAATAATAGGCATGAATTAGCCTGACACAAATTTCAGCTTTCATCCAAAACAGTACCTGTTTTCAACAAGAAAATATTTTGACAAGGCAGAAGACATCCTTCTTATTCTGTTTTCAAAACTCGCCAACATGAAGTCTGCTCGGAAACGTAGCTTTCTTTACGGAACTGTCTTCTGCTTGTGTTGGGCAAGAATATTGGGCAGTAGGGAGCATATTTGGAGGAACGAGGGGAAAGATATTAAAAATTAAAAGTACTGCAGGCACACCTTAAGGAGCTCAGCTGCTGACTCAAATGCTGGCAATTCAAACTCATGCAGTGGCTCCTTGTGAGAAAGATCTGGCAAACTGCTTTCATGAAGATTACAGCCTAGGAAACCCTACTGGGCAACGCTACCCTGTCACAAGGGGTCACTGTGGGTCAACACTCTATTTGATGGCACAAAAGAACAACTTGAAGAACATTTTTCTCTAAGAAGTCACAGTGATATTTGTACCTGGAAGGAAGACAAACACTAAATACTTCACTACCTTTTAACCATTCCTTTCTTGATTTTAGGTATTTAGGAGCCCGGGTGGTGCAAGCAGTTTGTGATCAGCTGCTAATCTGGAGGTTGCTGTTCCCCACCCACACATCAGCCCCACAGAAGAAAGGCTTGGTGAGCTGCTTCCATAAAGATTATAGCCAAGAAAACCCTACAGAGCAGTCTTGTAATTCCTAAGGTTTCCCTGAGTCAGGGGTGAGCTGGGCAACAGGGAAGCACAGTCATTGTGTGTGTGTGTGCCTCTAAGAGTGTGTGGCTATTAATTCACATTTAGAAGTGTGCATGAAATTGAATAATTGATTTTCGTGTTTGAGCCAGGTAACACTTTTACTTTTGGAGCTATCTTGTAAAAAAAAGGAAAAGAAAGTGTTTTACGAATTAATTTGGGCTCGGCCATACTGCATAAGTCTGTAATTCATTTTCAGAATTCAAAGATGTAAAATTTGGTATATAACTCTAGAGACCAAACAAAGGCCAGTCTGATAGCTTGTACAGATATCAGAGTACCTACTGATTTTTCGTCTATTTATTGTCTGCCTATCCTCTGTAGGTAGAGATCATAGTTGAATTCCTAAATTTCACAGAGAATTTGGTGTATACTCAACGTTCAACAGTCATATGTTTAATTAACCAAAGTTTTATAAATATAATCTTGCAACTCAACAAATAACTAGCACCATCCTAACACAGTTCTTGTGACTTCCTTTGATCAATTTTTTCAATTTTCTCTTCCATCGCATTCTGCAATTTGGTAGAGCCAATGTGGATTTTAGTACTACATATAGATTTAAAAACACTAACAATGGTAGCAAATGTGTATTTGGCAAATGCTTTGTCATTGTTCTAACATTTTTAAAAATTAATTAATTAATTTTTATATATTGGACCTATTTCCACAAGTGTGTCTTATTCTTTATCTCAGATACAACAATTATACTTATGATACATAAATTGACCACATTATGAATAGTAAATAACCCTCACAAGAGAAAAAAAGATACTACAGACTAAGAGTATTACGTAAATTTGTTCTTAAACAAAAACTATTTTAACTCTACGGGTCAATATCTAAAGGATCTTAGATTTTTTTTTTATGCTAACAGCTAATGAAAAGTCCCATAAAACTTCACTTAAAGTGTCAGTTTTTAAATTCAGATTGATGGTGATAGACCATAAAATTTTCTCCAAAATATCACTTAATTTTGTGAGTATTTCTATGAGAAAATCACATGAAGGATGATGTGGTAAGCTGAATAATGATCCCACCCAAAGATGTCCCCATCTGAACCCCTTTAACTTACGAATATTATATTACCTTACATGGCAAGTAGGACTTCTCAGACACGGTTAAGGATCTTGAGAGGGAAGATGATCCTAGATTATCTGGATGGGCCAAATGTAATCATAAGGGTTCTTACAAGACAGAGGCAGGAAGGTCAGAGAAAAAGCAAAGGAGATAGATGACAGGCACAAAGAGGGAGAAAGAGAGAAAAGGAAGACCCTACGCTGTGTGTTGGCTTTGAAGATGAAGGGTGGCTTCATCTCCAGCTAAGAAACACAGCTTGCCTCTCAAAGCTAGAAGAGACAAGGAAACAAACGCACCCCAAAAGCCACTAGAACGACATAGCTCAGATCCAGACAACACCTTGATTTCGGTACTTCTGACCTCTAGAACTATGAGAGGATAAATCTGTGTTGTTGTGGTGATGTGTTTCAGCACCAGTAGGAAACTACTATAGGCAATACAACATAAAAACATGTAGATAAGAATTTTCACTTTCAAAGCCAGTGTTTTTGTACTTCTTTTGGATTCAGACAAAACATACAACACTTCCATTAGTGAGACGGTGCACTAATACTTGTAAGTCTCAATAAAAATTACTCCTTTTCTTATGGAGACTTAAATCCTTAAATTAGACTTAAATGTCATTTATCTAGTCATATCTTTAAGGAACAAACAAAATAGTTGCATAAATTAAGCCAATAAGCATTAAGGGTAAACAGATGAATGTCTTATTTGCATTAGTTGTTGCATTTATTTTCTCATTAATTTAAAATTAAACAAATAATTTACACTTTCCCTTTAATGTTGTGTCCACCTGTATTCCAATAGTAAGAGTGTTCACAAAACTAACAAGAACATCAGGGGAATAATCTTACATACCAACTACTATTAAAATATAAATCTTTATATGAATACTACAGGAAATTACTGGATTGTTGCTTATGTGAATTCTCTACACTATTGCAAAGAGTAGATGAGCTGACTTTTAATCTAGTCTCTCCCAACTGCCATGACACTAAAACTGGAAAGGCATCAAATTTTATTTAGACCTAAGTAAGTATATCTTTGAATGAGTTCTACATATGTGACATGTAAATACTCTGATGGGCCCACCCTCTGGAGGTGAAAAAAATCTACATATCAGTCTTCAGTGATAGTGCTTCCACAACTGAGAGTTCAAAGTATACTTATTTGCACATCTGCAATGTTTCTTAGGTGTTTTTATGTTATAAAGAAAATTCATAGCAGCAGGTGATAGAGTAGAGGTCAGAGCTAGAACTCTACCAAAAGATCACACTTGATGGGCCTTCTGAACAGAGGGGGCCCCAGGAGCATGGCTTCTGGACTTTCTATCCCACTAGAACAACATAGCCCAGATCCAGACATCTTGATTTCAGTACTTCATCCAGCACCTGGGTCAGCTCCCCAAACAAAGACTGATCTGGACCATACAAAACATAAGAGTGATACAGAGGAGAACAAACCTTTAAAAATGTACATGGGATTGTGTGAGGGACACTTTGCTGTAGCCAAGTTGATGGGATAAGGAGGGCCAGACCTTTATCAAAAGGTCACAAGAAGTTCTAAACAAAAGGGGAAGTATGCTGTCATGTGAGGAGTGGGGAAGAGCAGTTAGAATAAAATAGAAGTGAAAGTTCTGGGTATTATGTGAGAACATGATAGACTGTAAAATTATTCTTAATTCACAACAAAAAAATAAAGAAAATTTAACATAAAAATTAAAATGGACATCTCTATGTAATTACATCTATAATTATCAAATATTAACATTTTTGCCATGTTAAGTCCTACCACTGTTAACCACAAGGTCGGCAGTTCAAATCCACCAGGCGCTCCTTGAATACTCTGGGGGTCAGTTCTACCCTGGCCCCTAGGGTCGCCATGAGTCAGATCCGACTCGACGTCACTTGGCTTGGCTGGCCATGTTCAGTTTAGCAACTTGCTTTTTAAATAAATAAAAAACAGCAAAGTTTCTTAAACTTCCCTTCCAAATTCCATTTTCCCATTACTCCTGAAAATAATCAGCATATTTTAATGTGTAACTAATACCTTCTGTATGTTTTTCTACAAAGACAACATAATGTTGTGTGACACTACTGCTGTCTAGTCATTCTTTATTCATTCAGACCCTATAGGATAGAGTAAAACTGCCTCCTAGAATCTCCAAGGAATATCTGGTGCATTCAGACTGCTGACCTTTTGGCTAACAGGTAAGCTCTTAACCGTTATGGCTTCAATACTGAATGAGTCTTTAATTTGAATAATTGTTATGCACCAGATATCCTTGTTAGACATCTTGCTTTGTTTCATAAACACTATGTTTTTCAAGTATATTTTAGATTTCATTTACTCATTTTAACTGTATTATAGGAGTCAACACATAAATATATGAATGATACAAACACATACACACACACACCCCCAAAGGTGGCTGGCACAAATGGTTTTCATTTGACTGCTAACCTAAATGTTAGATGTTCAAACCTGCCCAACAATACCGGGGAATCAAAGACCTGGTGAATTGCTCCTCCAAGATTACAGCCAACAGGTAGAAACAAGATGACAAACTAGTCAGATGCTTTCTGTGACCCTTCTGACAACAAACACCCCCAAAATAATGAATTGATTATACATAAGATTCTAGGAACCCTGAACATCAAAGGGAAAACTGAGAAATCAGACTAAGTGACAAGGAAGGGATAGTAGGTCCAGAAGTATTTAAGACTAGCCAGACCTGACCCTCCGGTAATTGGCTGTGTCCAGCATGGTGAGCAGAGTGGTAGCAGTTGAAGGGTGTTTTCCTTGGCAGGAGAAACTGATCCAGGAACCCACTTATATCTCTAGAACCAATGAAAAACAGCACTAGATAGTCAAAAATTAAGTGGTTTCCTTCTAACCTGCTGTCTAAAACTTTCCTTTGAGATAAACCTCTCTCTCTCTTCCCAGTACTTCCCCCTCCTTTCTCCTTACTATTCCTGCCTCTGGAGTATATCAACTACTGAGCTGGTAGAAGGACAGCTTAAGCTCATCCTAAGCCATTCTTCCAGACTAGGAGAGGGAATAGTTTAGCAAAATGGAGGAATTGGGAGAGGAGGGGAAAGGGTAAATATGCTGATTCCCTTGAGCTAGAAATTCAGGGCAGAAACAGTTACTTCACCTAGATTCAGACTTTAGGGAACATCAGGGAGAGCTGTTAGCCCCTTGCATTCTTCAGTGCAGGCAGCCAGATACCTGTGCCTACACCAATCATCGCTGCCACCTAGGATAGTAGGGGAGAACTTACACCACACATGTGATGACTGCCTACCTCAGCATGCTACTCTCGGTTTGAGACAGAACATCCAGAAAAAAGGTCATTAAAAATAAGGAAGATCTAAATGCCAAAATCAGTCAACTTGATCTCATAGATATACATAGAACACTCCACCCAACAGCAGCCAGGTATACCTTCTTTTCCAACACACATCAAACATTCTCCAGAAGAGACCACATACTAGGTCAAAAAGCAAGCCTTAACAAAATTGAAAGCATCAGAATAAGACAAAGTGTCTTTTCAGACCATAAACTATGAAAATCAATAACAGAAAAAAAGAAAGGAAAAAACAAAAATCAAACACATGGAAACTGAATAACACTTTGTTCAAAAACTACTTGGCTATAGAAGAAATCAAGGACAGAATAAAAGAATTCACAGATTCAAACGACAGTGAAAACACATAGTATCTGAACCCTCGGAACACAGCAGAAACAGTGATCAGAGGTCAGTTTATCTAAATAAATATAAATATCCAAAAAGGGAAAAAAAAGGGCCCAAATCAAAGCATTAACCCTACAACTCAAAGAAAGAGAAAGAGAGAAGCAAAAGAACTGCTAGGGCACCAAAAAAAGGCAACTGAAAAAGTTAAAAGACCAAAATCTGGTTCTTTGAAAAGGTCAACACTATCAATACACCACCTGCCAAACTTACAAAATAAAAACAGCAGAGGAAGCAAAGAACCCAAATAAGAAATGAGACAAGCAATATCACAACAGACCCAACCAGAATTAAAAACCTCATAACAGAATACTATGAAAAACTGTTCTCTAACAAATTTAAAAGCCTAGAGGAAATAGACCAATTTCTAGGAAACATAGTACCTATCTAAACTAATTAATAATTAAATAAACCCGTTACAAAATAGACAGCAAAGGTAATTTAAAAACTCCAAACCCAAAAATGCCCTGACCCTGACAGCTTCACAGGAGAATTCTATCAAACCTTCAAAGAAAAGTTAACAGGAGTATTAATAAAGGTGTTTCAGAGCATAGAAAAGGATGGAAAAGTGCCAAATTCATTTCATGATGCTAGTATAATCTTGTTACCCAAACCAGGTAAAGACAGCATAAAAATGAAAAGTACATACCTATAGCTGTTATGAATTCAGATGCAAAACTCCTCAGCAAAATTCTAGTCCAAAGATTTCAACTATGTATCAGAGCAACAATTTACCATGACCAAGTGGGATTCAAACCAAGGATGCAGGTATGTTTCAACACTAGAAAAACAATCAGTGTAATCAACCACATAAATAAAACAAAAGACAAGAATCATTTGATTTTATCAATTGATGCAGAAAAGACATTTGACAAAATCCAATATCTATTCATGTTAAAACATCTCTGCAAAATAGAAAGGAAATTCTTCAACATAATAAACAGCACTTACACAAAACTAACAGATACATCATCCTAAATGGAAAGAGTCTGAAAGCATTCATTCCCCTTGAGAATGGGAACCAGGTAGAGATATTCTTTGTGATCATTTTAACATTGTGCTACAGGTACTAGCCAAAGCAACTAGATAAGAAAAAGAAATAAAAGGCATTCAAACTGATAAGGAAGAAGCAAAAATATTGCAAATCAAATGATCTTATACACGGAAAACCCTGAAGAATCCACAAAAAAAAAAAAAAAAAAAAAAAAAAAAACTACTGGAACAAATACATGAGTTCAGCAAATTATCAGGATACAAGATAAACATGTAAATATCAGTTGGATTCCTTTACACTAACAAAGAGAACACCAAAGAGGAAATCACTGAATCAATACTATTTACAATAGCCCCCAGGAAGACAAAATACCAAGGAATAAATCCAGCCAGAGATGTAAAAGACCTGTACAAAGAAAATTACAAAACTCTATTGCAAGAAACCAAAAGAGACCTACATAAGTGGAAAACCTACCTTGCTAATGGATAGGAAGATTTAACATCACGAAAATGTATCCAAAGTGAGCTATAGATACAATGCAATCCCAATACAAATTCTAATGGCATTTCAAAATGAGATGACAAAACATATCACCAGTATCCCACAGAAAGGGAAGAAGCCGCAGATAAATAATGCATTACTGAAGAAGAACAAAGTGGGAGGCCTCACACTGTGTGACTTTAGAATCTATTTCACTGCTGTGACAGTTAAAACTGCTTGGTACTAGTACAAAAACAGATGCATTGACCAATGGAACAGAATTGAAAATCTAGACATAAAATCATCTACCAATGCACAGCTAATATATGACAAAGTCCTAAAAGCCATAAACTAGGGATGATAGTCTCTTTAACAAATGGTGTTTGTATAACTGAATATCCATCTGCAAACAAATGAAACAAGACCCATATCTAACACCATGCACAAAAGCTTCCTCACAGTGGATCAAAGACCTAAATATAAAGTCTAAAATGATAAAGATCATGGGAGAAAAAAAAAAAGAGAGACAGTGCTGGGAGTCCTAGTAGAAGGCATAAATAGAATCCAAAATATTACTAGCAGTGCACAAACACCAGAAGAGAAAATATATAACAGGAAGCTCCTAAAAATCACACACTTATGCTCATCCAAAGAGTTCAAGAAAAAAGTAAAAAGACAAACTACAGACTGTGGGAAAAAAAAGTCTATGACAAATCCCATCAATCTCTAATCTCCATAATCTACAAGGCACTGCAAAACCTCAACAATAAAAAGACAAATAACCAAATTAAAAAATGAGCAAAGGATATGAAAAGACACATCACCAAAGAAGACATCCAGGCAGCTAACAGATATATGCATAAATACTCGTGATCATTAGCCATTACAGACACCCAAATCAAAACTATAACGAGATACCATCTCACCCCAACAAGGCTGGCATTAACACATAAAGCTGAAGATAAGTTTTCTAAATATTGGTGAGGCTGTAGAGAGAATGAAATGTTTCTTCACTGCTGGTAAGAACGTAAAATGTTACAACCATTTTGGAAATTGATTAGGCACTTTCTTAAAAAGCAAGAAATATGAATACCATACAATCCAGCAATGCCACCACTTGGAATATATCCTAAAGACATAACGGCTGTCATATAAATAGATACATACACACTCATGTTCATCATAGTTCTGTTTACAAAAGCAAAAAGATGGAATCAACCCAGGTGTCCATCAACAGATGAATGGATAAACAAATTATAGTATATTCACACAGTGGGATCCTATGCAACTGTAAAGAACAGCAATGACCTAGCGAAATGTCTCAAAACATAGAGGAACCTGGAAGACATTATACTGAGTGCAGTTAGTTACAAAACAACAGATATTGTACGAGACCACTATTATATGGACTCAAGAAAAAATCTAAACACAGAAGAAAACAGTCTTTGATGATGTGAGATGTCAGGAGGAAAGAGGGGTATTCACAGATTAGACAGTAGACAGGAATTGAGTTAGGTAAAGGGAGGTAAAGGGTGCAGTAGAAGGGAGGTCAGCACAGCTGTAATGAACCAAAAGCTAAGAGGTTTCCTAAACATAACCCAATACTTCAGAGGATAGAGAAGCAGGGGCAAGGTTCTGCGGACCATGGTTTCAGGCAACATCTAGGTCAATTTGCTTAATGAACTTTTATAAAGAAAATGTTCTGCATCCCACTTTAGGGTCTTAAAAGCTAGCAAGAGGCCATCTAAGTAGCATCAATCAGTCCCAAACCTTCTGGAGGAGAGGAGAATGAAAGACATCAAAGATATAAGGAAACTATGAGCCTAGGAGACAGAAAGGGTCATATAACCCAGAGACTACATCAGTGTGAGACCAGAAGAACTACATGGTGCTGGCCACCTCTCATGACTGCCTTGACAGTGAATCCAACATAGAGTTTCTGATGTAGCAGGAGAAAAATGGATGTGCAGAACTAGAACTCTACTAAAAAGACCAGACTTGATGGTCTGACACACTGGAGAGTCCCCCAGAAGACACGGCCCCCAGATTCTCCATTAGCCCAGAGCTGAAGCCATTCCTCAAACCAACTCTCCAGACAAAGATCAGACTAGACTATAAGACATAAAATGATACTGGCTAAGAGTGTGCTTCTTGGCTCAAGTATATACATGAAGCTAACTGGGCTGCTCCTGTCCAGAAGCGAGATGAGGGGGCACACGGCTGAAGGAGCTAGTTGAATGGACACAGGAAATACAGGTAGAGAAGAGTAGTGTGCTGTCACACGGTGGAGAGAGCAGCCAGAGTTACAAAGTAGTGCGTGTGCATGTTTTTGTATGACAAATTGACTTGGACTGCAAACTTAACACTTAAAGCACAATAAAATATTTTTTTAAAAAAAGATTACAGCCAAGAAAATGCTATAGAACAGTTGTACTTTGTAATACATAGAGTCATAACGAGTCAGAATCAACTCAGCAGCTTGTAACAGTGGTAAGTAGACAGACAGATGGAGAGACATATTAAAAAAAAAATTCACTGCTACTAAGTTTGTTTCAACTCACAGCAATGCTATACGACAGAGTAGAACAGCCCTACAGGTTTCCAAGGAGCACCTGGGGGATTTGAACTGGCAACCTTTTGATTAGCAGCTGTACCACTTAACTATTACACCACAAAGGTTTCTGGTGAGATACATAGGTAGATAGATACAAAGATATCCAACTATTTATTCTTCTCCTTTTGACAGACATGTGGGTTGTTTGCATTTTTTATGTTTACAAAAGGTTGTATGGATCCTATCTGTGTATTTCTCCTTCAGCACACTGTGTGAGCATTTTCCTTGGGTTGCTGGGTAGTAGTGGAATGGCCTCAGCATCACAGACTACAAACATTTTCAGCTTCACTATTGCAAAAATCCTCCTTCAAAGCAAGGAAAAAGGTAACCAAAGTCCATCTGATACAATTAACATGCCATTTCAATAACATGCGTCACAGTTTACAATCAATAATTGAATGGGAAATGGCTTTCATCTTCTATATTTTACACATAACTGCTATCAGAATTCGGATCCTACTCGATGGCACTTGGCCGGCTATCAGAATTAATGAGCAGGTTAATCCAGTGCAGAAAAGATACACGACTTCTTTTCACAAGTGCCAGCTCTCATCCAGACAAATGCTCATCCAGTATCACCTGGCCCAATTCTGAGTCCGTCTGGAACTCATTCAATTCACTATGCCACTACGTAGCACAGAAAACGTATCTTACCCCTTGGCATCTCACAACCACGTATTCTTTCATTGTTCCCTAGGTAAATCTCTTGCATGCAGAGGCTCTCTGTTATTTTTCACAACCACCCCAACTCACTCATATCATCTTAGCAAAAGTATGATAAATAAAAAGCACAGCCTTGCTTAAAAGATCCTCTTTACCATAGCCTGGTTAAAGCCTGAACTTCTCTTTCATACAGAATATCAAGCGATTTCTGCCTCTCCATTGCAAGCTATTCTTCACCCAAAAGCCCGAGTGATTTCTTACAAACACAAATCAGATCAAGATGCTTTGGAGTTCCATATCACACCCAAATCCGCATTCCCAGCCATGACCTGTAAGGCCCTGCAGGACTGTCCTTAGCCTTACCTTGTGCCTCTCTCTGTCGTGCTCACTGCACCCCAAGTTCCAGCCTTCAGTCAATTCCAGATCAGGCCAAGTTAATTTCCTCCACAGAGCCTTGCCACTGGACGCCCCTTATCTGAAATTCTACTCACCAGGCTGTTTCCTTGTTTGTCTTTTTACCATTCTGTTTCAGCATGAAAGTTATCACCTCAGAGAGCCCTTTCCAAACGTCTTCCTTTCATTTTTTTTCTCTATTACAGTCCTTTGTTTCTTACCTACAATGATTTTATTTGTTTACTTATTTAATAGCTGACATTCTCAGTGTTGGTGAACTCTGGGAAGTCACAGAATTTGTCTTTATTACAGGGCTTAGCACAGTGTCTGGAATTTATTCAGAGCTCAATAAATATTTAATGAACATATGAATGAATGACTCATTGGAATCAGAGCTTCTTAGTCACTCTCCATTTGGACACGGAGGTTCCTCTCATTTGCCTTGAATCTGAGAGCACAGCTACAGTCCTATAGGCAAATTCGCCTGATACTCTCTTTTCCAGGCATGCATCTGATCAAACAAATTGCTCAGGAACTGCAAAGAAGGTAATTCCTTCCCCCAGTGCACACAGGACCAAAGGGGTTGGAGAACAAAGCTACTGAAATGTCCTTGCTCTGCAGACTTTGAAACTGCTGATTAGCACCACAGGTTATAGCAGACTGAGTACAAAGGGTGCTGAAATGGCAGATAGCTAATTCCAAGTGATTTAATACCTTACATCGCTCCAATGAAAATATTGACAAAGAAAAAGAATATGATGCGGAGTCTTTCTGCACTGCTGAATTCAGTGTTACCTCTTGAGCCTCTAGCAAAGCATTTCTATAAATCAGTATTGCTTAAGAAAGAAAGCCTGGATGTGGCATCCAGAACCCACTGTCTGCTTGGGAAGATGCTAGCTGTCTGGGTATGAATGGCCGTATTTAACAGTTTCCTCCTAAAGCCTGGAAACCCTGGTGGTGTAGTGGTTAAGGGCTACGTCTGCCAACCAAAAGCTTGGCAATTGGAATCTGCTACAGGCTCCTTGGAAACTCCATGGAGGAGTTCCCCTCTGACTTACAGGGTTTCTATGAGTCAGATTGACTCCACGGCAGTAGGTTTTGGTTTTCTCCCAAAGCTTATGGTCCAGTTAAGTCAGTGTCAGCACAAGGTCTAGCAGTATTCTTCACTAACCTTGGTAGTGTTCTTCAGGTGGCATCTGTTACGGATTGAGCTATGTTCCCCTAAAATACATGATGGCTTAATAACCTCTATAACTGTGGAAGTGCCATACTTTATGAAAATAATGCACACCTCCTACAGTTGCTTGCCAAATGCCATCTCCACACAAGTGCCACTAAGTCAATTTTTTTCTCACAAGTGACTATGAAAAAAATTAGCATAATGTGCTTATGAAAATACCTGGAGGAGTGAGTGCATGGCTGGCAAACAAATATAGAAGGTACACATTACTTGTGTAAAAATATGGTAATCCTGTTTGGAAATAGGCTTTTTTCTCTGTCATATGGATAAGTAGCAGGGTTACCCAAAAGGTCAGCAGTTTGACTGCACCAGTTGTTCCATGGAAACCCTTTGGGATAGTTCTACATTGCCCCATAGAGTCAATATCAGTCAGAATCAACTTGAGGACAATAGGTTTGTTTTTTGGTTTTTTTTTTTAGATAATTTGTTATGTTAATCAGGCCATGCCAGTGTAGAGTGGGTCCTAAACCCAATCATTTTTGAGTTATTAAGAAAAGTAGATTAAACACAGTAGCACACACACATACACAAAGGGGAAGACAGATACATGTGAAAATCTTCTACAAACCAAGGAACCAAGGCATGCCTGGGCTATCTACAATAAAGAAATCAATATCGCTAAGAGCTTGATTGATGTGGATGTTCAGGCTCCAGAACTGTGAGAAATTTCTCTTCCTTAAAGTCACCCACTTGTGGTACTTATGTCAAAGCAGCACTGGGTAACTATGACAACCTAGAAAACATATCTCCTAAATACATTGTCAATACCTACAGCCAGTTGGTAGTAACAGCAGAAATGAGAAGTTCATATACTTCTACTATAGACACATTTGAGCAATCTATAAGCCCTTTTATCTTTTTTTTAATGTGTGCTTATAGACAGGTTTGATTCAACAGTGATGATCCTACTGCTCAAAGCTTTTCTTTCATTCAGAAAAGTATACTCTGATATACTTTCCAAATTAACTGCCATTATTTTGATAAAAGAAAAATATTCTCACACGAACTGATACACACACATGAATGTTTATTGCAGCACAGTCCACAATAGCAAAAAGGTGGAATCAACAGAGATGCCCAACAAAAGAGGAATGAACAGGTAAACTATGGTATATGTACTCAATGGAACACAATGCAATGATAAAGAACGATGACTTTAGGAAACATCTCATAACCTGGTTTCAACTGAAGGACATTATATTGAGTGGAAGTAGTTAGTAACAAAAGGACAAATATTGTATGAGATCCCTACAATAAGAACTTAAAAACAGACTCATGCATAGAAGAAAAGACTCTGATGGCTGCAAAAGTGGGAAGGGAGTGAGGGTGAGGTGGGAGGATTTAGAGTAGATAGTTGATAGAAACTTGGTTGGGTGAAATATGGGACAGCACACATTAGAAAGAAGATCAATATTAGCTGGATTTCAACATAACATGATTATTCCTTCCATCTTAATCCAATATTACAAGGACAGAGTTGCTGGGGCAGGGGGCTGGGGACTATGCTCTCAGTGGAAACTGAGGCCAATTGGCACAACTAGTGTTCTGCTAAGACAGCCCTCTGCAGCCCACATTGGTGAGTACCATCTGGGGTCTTTAAAGCTGCCAAGCTGCCATCTGAGCATACAGCCAATGGTCCCAACTTAGCACAAACAGATGACCACCAAGGACTAAACCGCCATAGGGAAAGAGAACCCAGAAGACAGAGAGACCCACTTGAGTGGGTGACTACATTGACTTGTGACCGGAAAAACTAGATGGTGCCCGGCCACCATCAGTGATAGCTGTGGTAGAGCTCACAAAGATGAGTCTCACTCGCAAGAATGAAAAAGGGTGCACTCTGAGAGCTCCATTAAAGACCACAATTGACAGTCCAAGGGCCTCAGGGCTCCACTGAGCTGCATATAGGTGGAGCATGGCCCCTGGCCCTGATGCTGCCCCTGTCCATAAATCATAATGGTGGTCAACTCTTCAGACAGTAATGGATTGGACTTGGTGACACAGAGTGACCATATCATGTGTGCACTTCTTGGTTCTATGCATCTGTAGGATGTCATGAAGCTGACCTCTTACTGGAGGAAGGGGAGTGGGTGGGGAGGAGTGGATAGGAGATCGCTGGGAGATTAAGACATGTATGGAGAGGAAGTGTGTTCTGTCACTGGGCGGGGAGAGCAGTGGGAGCTGCATATAGGTGGACATGAAATTTATATAGGAATGTACATTTTAGTTCAATGATAATAAAAAAAGAACAGAAAAATACTCATCTTAATTATCTTAATCACATTAAAAAGAATACACAAAATGAAGGTATTCTGAATCATCATAGACAAAGGTCAAATTTAAACCACAACACACTTTTTTTTTTAAAAAAAAGCTATGTTTTTTTTAAAATTGACATACCAAATACCCTGAGAAGCATCACTTCACCTTCTCTGAGTCAAAACTTAAAATACCAGTAGTACTATTTCCTTCACTGTACATCCACTTAGAATTCTACCACTAACACATCAATTTTTAAATATTATCTGATTAATTTACCGTGTCCCTCTGAAAAACTAGCTATTTTTATCCTCCATTTTTGTTTACATTTTCTGCCACATCTTGGCAGCTATGTCTCATAATGTACATTGTTTAAAATATCTCTAAAGCACATACTCCCATCAGAACATTCATTATATGTCACTTCCAAAGGTTTAGGCTGTCAGGTCATAACTTTTCACAAAACTGATTCATGGGACCAGTAAATAAAACCTTTGTTAAAATGTTGGATGTTAAAAAATATTGAGAAATCATAAAGTGGTAAACTCAGAAGGAAATTGCACTGTTGAGTCATTCACTGGACAGTGATGCACTTTTGTCAAAAGTCAGGTTGCAAAGCTCTGGAAAGAGATGGTTGAATGCCCAAAACAGGTTTATAATTAATTACCTAGCATGTGGCCAAGAAAGAGTTGTCACTTTTCTTTATTGTTAATAAATACACAGTGGTATGAGCAAATTCATGACAATTTCAAGAGGCTTTCACTTTGCTGATGAATGTTTTATGAGAAAGCCTAGCCTAAGAGAAGGAACTCAGCATGGGAGAGGTTATACAGATTTATAAGAAAATGGTTATGTGTGTGCATCTCTGTGTGTATGCACACATGTACTATGTTTACTAGGTGGTTAAATCTTTAACTTTCAGTCTCTGAACTATACCTTGTCAATGCTATCTTATTTGGTACATACAATTCATTTTTGCAAGGAGCAACTCCAGAAGATACAGTTTATTTCACACCACAGTAACTTTTGCAATCTAAACTGTAATAAATGGAAGTATTCATGCCAATTAAATCTCAGATGGATTATTTTTTTGTACTTCTAGGTTTTTAAGGCAAATCCCAGCCCTCAAAGAGAAGAATGTATTATTCAAAGCCCTGTGAGAAGAAAGATCATCCCTTGCTAAATCAATATTATGGTTATTCATTTTCACACCTTTTTTTAAAAAAAAGTGAACTTCCTTAAGGTTAAAGTGCAATTAAAATGTGATGAATGAATGACTTAACATGTCAATTACATAACAGTTCCCATGATCAGTAAGAAGATGATACTAATTAATGCAGCTATTAGTCTGAACGTCATTTATAAAATGCACAAAATATTTTCACTTGAAAAATGTGGGAAGGATATGTAAATATAAGGAAAAGTCAAGAGAATCCTGTTTGGGTTTTGGTTTTTCAGTTCGATCGTACTGTTTTTAAGTCCTTGTCATTACTCTTTATCCATTTTTTCAATTTCACATGCATATTTTGTCTAGAGGACCAACTGCAGAATGGCCTTATCCAGCATCCTCTAGATTCCTAGCACTGAGGACCAGGTCCTGAAAAGGACTAAAGAACCTACGGTGGAGAAGCTACTTCAGCCAAAAGTAAGGAGAGTACTAAGCTTTTCTGATTTCTTG
This sequence comes from Heterohyrax brucei, assembly GCA_028571685.1. Lineage (NCBI taxonomy): Eukaryota > Metazoa > Chordata > Mammalia > Hyracoidea > Procaviidae > Heterohyrax > Heterohyrax brucei. The sequence goes on from CM053158.1 coordinate 46,678,952, forward strand.
TGATCTCAGAATTGAAAGGCATGCCATTAGCCCTGAAACCCCTATAATAGTTCCAGGAATCCACATCCTCCAACCTCTCCATCAATCAAGTAAGCTTTAGACAGTTTCCCTAAGCACAGATAGTATGAAGAGACCCATCTTTTACCTACTCTTGTCTTTCTCAAACCCAGCTCCAAATAAGGGAGGATTCATGAGCATAAATGGAGGCCATTTGCAACTAGAAAAAAGATTTTGAAATTGTAATTTATTATATGAAAAGGTTTACCTAAATAGAGATTATACTATAATAAACATTGCTAAAAATAAAATATTCATAAATAGGGCAAGAACATTTTTTGCTTTGCTTCAGAGAAATGATAATTGCCATGAGATTTCCTCTTCGCCTTTCAAATTCTCTCTCCTCTGATAGTTTTTAACAGTGTGCAAGGTGGAAGTAATCTTTCTCTATTGTGAATTCTAATAGCACCACATATACACAATCTTATGGCACATTCACGGCACACTCATCCTCTATTTTGCATGATACTTGAGTACAGTTTCCAGATCTCTAATTAAATCAAATGTCCATGATATTTGGGGGTTACAGCATCTCAGAAAGTACACATATACTTATATAGATAATATTTTATAGGCATCTGTTTGATGCTAACTGTAAGCATCTGCAGCCAACAATGTTTCTAATTTACTTTGGAATTCATCTACCCAGCAAAATTATTTTCATACTGCAGGAACTTGATAAAAGTTTCATTTAGTGGTTATATGTAGGAACTCACAGAACAGACATTTGAATTTTTCTTAGGAGTGTCTTTATCTTCTTTGAGTCATGTGGCATCTCCTAGAGCAGAATTCTCACACAGAGATGATCCTGGGATGTGCTCTGAGCATGGCTTAGGTGAACATTCATGAGAAAGGTATCCCCTTGGAATTCTCTTTCAATCCTTCTGACTAAAAACTGCAGGTCTCAGGTTGTCATTTTTGATGACAGATGCCAGTACATCAGTCCCTGACTCGCTGGCAACCCCAAGTGTTATGGAGCAGAACTGCTCCATAGGATTTTCTTGGTTGTGATTGCTACAGGGAGATCTGATGGCACAGTAGTTAACAGCTTCATTGCTAACCCAAAGGACAGCAGTTGGAATCCACCAGCTGCACCCTGGAAACCCTATGGAGCAGCTCTATTCTGTCCTATAGGGTAGGAATTAAGTCAATGGCAACAGAGTTTTTTTGTTTGTTTGTTTTTTAAGAGCTGTACAGAAGCAGTTCACTAGGCCTTCTGTGAAGCCACTGGGTAGCTGAATCATCAGCCTTTAGGTTAGCAGCCAGCCACAAACTGCTTGTACTACCCAGGCATGATTTTAAAGATACTGATCTCCCTACTGGAAATCCTGGTGGCTTAGTGGTTAAGGGCTATGGCTGCTTAGCCAAAAGCTCAGCAGTTCAAACCTGCCAGGTGCTCCTTGAAAACTCTATGGAGCAGTTCTACTTTGACCTATAGTATCACTCTGAGTTGGAATTGACTCGATGGCAGTAGGTTTGGTTTGGAGCGATTTTGTTTTGGGGAAATTTCATTAAAAAGATCCAGTACCATTGTGCCTGTTTCTGTTGAGTCCATTCTGACTCAGGGCAATCCCACATATATCAGAATAGAACTGTACTGTATGCTGTTTTCAAAGGCTGATCTTTCAGAAGTGTGTTGTCAGGACTTTCTTCTGAGGGGTTTTCACATCGACCTGAACCTCCTTCCTTTTGGTTAGCAACTAAATATGCTAACCATTTACACCGCTAAGGGACTACTGTAACAAGGGAGCAGGCCTCCAGCCTAGGTAGGCAACTGCGTCTAACAAGAATGTAGTGATCTTGTGTTCACTGTATTAACGGTCAGAGCGATCTTTAAATATTCGCACTGACACTGCTGTTTCATTTGTAGTACTAAAATAAAACTTCCATTTTGAACCAATATATTTTTTCACGAGTCAGTTAAAAATTTAAATGAATTATAACTGATCGCACAAATACAGAACAAAAGTAGTGACTGTAAGGAATTACGGCCTTAGAGAATCAGAGATCATCAAGCGACAGGTTATTTTCATAAGAGAGAACAGCAGGAATCCATCGGAGAAGACAGAAGCAGTGAGCTGTTGAGTAGGAGAGAGAGTCTCTAAGGATACGGGAAAATAATGAAGGCTAAGTCCGGCTGAATGTGGAAACCAAGTGTGACAGTTACTTGGCCTGCAAAGCAGTGGGGAGCCAGTGGAAATCTTCAGGAAGTAAGTGACATCATGGTCAAAGTGAGAGGCGAGAAAGGGGATTTTAACAGTGATACTTAGGCCTTAGTGAAGAGGAGAGATTATAAAAGGCAGAAATCCAGTGAGGGAAAGGTTACCATGGTCCAGTGCGGAGAAGACTGAACAAGGAATTTTCTAGAATGGCTGGTGAGAAATAAATCTCAGCATCTAGAGGAGAGAGTTGAAGAAGGCTTTGTAGAATTTTAAAACTACAGAAAGGACACAGAGGTGAGAAAATGGCTAATCCCTTACCCAAGACTGAAGAAAAGGTTCTTTCTGTTGCAGTGTTATAGTAAAAATGTATTTTGTTACACACACACACACACACACACACACACACACACGGGGAAATCTGTGGATTGCTTGTGTTTCCATGCTGTTCTTGCTGTCAGGTACCATTGAATTGGTTCTGACTCACAGTGACCACATCCCACAGAATTAAGCACTGCTCTTCGTGTGCCATCCTCACGATTGTCGTTGTTTCAGCTCGTTGTTGCAGCCACTCTTCCCATCCATTCCATCAAGTGTCTTCTTCTTTTATGCTGAGTGGTCCTCTACTTTACCAGGCACTGGGTCCTCCTGTGTTTCAGTAGCCCCAAATAATTTTCTACATCTAAATGATGTGTTGCTGACAGAACTTAAGACAATGCAAAAAGCCAATCTGCAAGCAATCACATCTTAGATTTATAGTTACAAATGCATTGCCCCAGTGGTTCAGTGGTTAAGCACTTGACTGCTAACCAAAAGGTCGACAGTTCACATCCACCAGCCCTTCTTTTGAGACTCTCTTGGGCAGTTCTCCTCTCTCCAGGAAGGTTGCTGGGAGTTGGAACAGACTCCACAGCCACAGATTTGGGTTCTCAGTTAGTACATTGCTTTTAGATGTAAAACTATCAGTTTGGGATTTGGTTTTGGTTTGTGTTTGGAATTTAATGTTCTTAAACAGCTGGAATCACTGGGAAACCAGGGCATCCGCATGATGTTCAGGTAAATGAAATGGCAATGCCAAGGCAACCCTAATTTTTCACAGCTGTACCCGAATATTGGAACTCTTATTTCATACATAATAGCTTCTAAGAAGAGTGCAAGGCACCTAACCTTTATTAACAAGACTAAAACCTGCAATTCTGTAAGACCCCAATTGTTATTCAAAGTGTGGCAGTTCAAATCCACCAGCTGTCTTTGGAAATCCTATAAGGCAGTTATACTGTGACCTACAGGGTCGCTATGAGTCAAAATTAACTTGATGGCAATGAGTTTGGCTGTTTTTTTTTTTTGGATCTTGCCTAAATAGCTAGTTTTTATGAGTATCAGATTCAGTGATGTATATGCATTGTGTCTCTCATTGAAATACATTTTATAGCACTAACAATATAAAATTAAATTCACTAGAGCATAGCTTTAGAGTTATGAATACAATATTTTGCATATTGAAAGTGTTTGCAATACGAAAAATATAAAGGGATGCTCTGTGAATGCTTCCAGTAGAATCATGGGAGAACACCTACCCACGCTCACAGGCAGACAGACACCATGCCTCAGAGATGTAAGAATTTCAGGGTGCATGGCTCCCAAGCACTGAGCAAAAACTGACATATCACAAAAGGAAAAAAAATGGTAAGAGATTCGGGAAAATTAGACACAGACACAATGAGAACACAAATGAATCTCACGTCCAGCATAGTAGCGATTTTCACCCCTTATCAGCGAGCATTTAAGGAGAAAAATTACCCCCAAGAAAGTTTCCAGCTGTATGTTCTTGACCTCTTCTCGCCTTGTGCTCTCACAGCCCAGCAGGAAGACTTAAGAATAACATTGGTACTAACCACTGCTTTTCTCTCTTTCATTGCTGTTAGGCTTCTGAGCATTACAGATAACAGAGTGCTGCAGCTAAATGCATAATCACAGTCTCAGGGCCAAGAGCCTGCTTCCTTTTCCTTTTGTGGCTATATTGGATAAACAGAAGGAAATGAAGAAGCCTTTCTCTGTCCCTTTTATGCCTGGCGCCTTGAGCAATCTAAGCAGTCAATTCCTTGTTTCCTGGAGTTTGGGTTTCACTCTGGCTGCTCTGGCTCGGTGGAGGTACTCCTGACTCTCCCAAGCCCAAGCCAATTGTAAGTTAAATGAGAAAGAGTAAGGATAAATCTAAATGGAGCACAGGAAAGAAAGCCCACGCAGTGAAGGAATCTTAGCCAAAAGTATTTCCTGCCAACTTGATGCTCCCTTCTCTCATCTCTAGCCTCTGCTTGCAGACAAAACCACAAGTACTTCTGGCTAGCCAAAGCCCAATCTCACTTCATTCTCCCTTCTCAAAGACTCCATTCTTGCAGCCTGAAGATATTTAGGATGAGGAGAAGAGAAAGAGTGGCCCCTTAGAATACAGGGATTTTCTATTCTGTCCAGAATTTTTTTTTCTGCTTTATGATCAATTACATAAGTGAATAAGTGGCACCCTAGTGAGCTGAATTATTCTGTGTATTAGCATCTCTCTATTTCTGCCCCACTGTTCACTAAAGCACTGCAGAATGGCAGGTTGGATAAGGGCTTCCCTTCAGCCCAGACTGGCCTCTGACCAATTAGACTAATGGAGTCAGTGGAGGTGACGTTATGCCAGTTCCTGGCTTATCCTTTAAGAGAACTAACAAACTTCCAACTCGGTGTCTTGTAGCCTTAAGTCATCAAGTAAGAAGTCCAAAGGCATTTCAAGAGAGATCACATGGAGAAGCACAGAGGCCAGGTAAAAAAGGAAGTGCAGCTGAGCTCACCTCTCCATGCACAGCAGCACATATGCAAGTGAGGCCATCTAGGGGTCTGCCGACCACCCCAGCCATGTAGGGATCCAGTTGACACCGTGTGGACCAGAACTCTCCCAGGTGAGCCCTTCAGGCTTCCTGACTCACTAAATCATGAGACTTAATGTTTGCTGTCTTAAGCCACTAAGTTATCAGGCAGTTTATTATGTAGCAACAGATAACCAGAGCAATGTCCTTTCACATTCGACATAAATTGCTACATGGCCACATTTCAGAATCATTTTTCATCATGTCTCCTCTAAGCTACACACAAGCCTTTAGGCACTTTTTTTCCTGACGACAAGCAGCTTGTGTATTTCCCTACTGACACATCCCCAAGAACCTCATAGGCAAAACCCATACTTAACCAGGTCTTAAACAGTTTTAAACCATCTGGTAAATTCCCCATACATAATTCAACAGAATAAACGATGGCAACAGCATGGGCTGAGCTTCAGAAGTCAGTGGAATGGTGACGGTATTTACAAAGCGGTCTCCCTGAATGATAGTAATCAAAGACACACTCTGTGGTAGATTTCCAGTGGGCAATCCAAGACCCTATCTTCCAACAGTAGCACCTTGGATATCTAGTTGTTAGTGCATTCATTACATTTAAATGGAAAACCTATCAGTGTGTGGTTTTCTTTTGGTTTTGCGTTACACATTCTTGAAAAGCCAGCATCACCAGGAAATGAAGGGTTCACCATGACCTCCAGGTAAGTGATAATTATTCCCATAAACCAAAAACAACAAGCCTGTTGCCATGGAGTTGATTCGGACTCAGCAGCCCTACAGGAGAGAACAGAAATGCCCTGTAGGGTTTTCATGGCACAGCTGTTGGGTAGGAACTGCCAACCTTTTGATAAGCAGCCATAGCACTTAAACACTATGTCACCAGAGTTTCTAGTTATTCCTATAGGTGATAACAACAAAAACAAATTATTTTAAACTATTTTGCAATTTCTTAAAGCCTCCAGACCATACAATTATTATGCTTTCTGAGCTGTTTTTTTCCTAGGGTTTCTAACTTCTCCCTTCCTGAAGAGATGTTAGCTAGTGCTTTCTTTGTCTGTTAATAAGTCTGCAAAACATCCCTGATCTGCTCTAATATACAGTTTAAAATCCGCCATCACCTAAAATAAAAGTTAATTATGCTTATCTGAGTAGTTCAAAATGAAGAGTAAACAGTAACTGAGAGAAGAAAATCTTTGCATAGTAAAATGCTTGCACCTGAGTGTATGTTCAGTGAGACAGAGATTTAGGGTGCTGCACAGAATGTTTTATTCAGCTTTTAAACATTGACTTAGTATTTAAAGATGGGAAGTTACTGGTGAATAAATACGAAATGAATATGGTGATCCTTGCAGTCATTGATGTATTTTACATTATTTACTCTGACCTGCTTACTTAAAAATCACACCAGGAAAAAATGAAACTTTTTCTGGTAATAAGTGAGAAACATTTACACTACCATGTGTCATCTCATATTTAAGAAGGACCTTTGCATAATTCCAGATAAACTGGAATTGAGGGAACTTATTACCCTACATTAATTACAGGTAAATAAAATATGCCAGATAATTCAAGGCCCTAAATTTTATTTTTTAAATATTTGTGAAGTGGAAGTAGCTGCAAAGTTGCTTTGGTTTTCTACTTTAGTTTTAGCACTCACACACACTCAGGTATATAGCACTTCCACATAAACCCACTCATTCAGGAAAATAATATCAAATAATCAGAAAGATACTAGAATGTAACTTTCTCTGAAAGTAAACCACAATGTCAGCCCAGCAGAATGAAAGTCTAGAACTTGGCATTGCATTCTCTTCAGAGGCCACAGAACCAAACGTGCAGCCAGACCAGCCTCCCATGGAGGGTACCACGTAACTTCCAGCAGATGCAAGACAAAGAGCCACGACTCTCAGCATCCTGTCTGTTAAGCTCATTATTCAGTTGAACTTGGGAAATGATCACACACCTTTCTGTCCCTCCTCACTAGCCCAGAATTTGGCAGGGCAAAGGAAGCGGAATGTATGCTTAATTGAAGCAGTAAATACTAGGCTGTAGCAGATTGTTTTACTGTTAAATACAGTAATGGGTTTTTAATGGCTGCTGTCCAAAATTACACCGGAGAAAAATGGTTTATTAGTAATAATAATAGCTGGCACTTCTATCTTCAAAGCCCTTTACAAATATTAGCTCATTAATCTCCCAGCTGCCACTGGGAGACAGCCACAAATGTTGTTTCTCTCCTTAGTTTACAGATGATGAGACAGGAAAATAGAAGTTAGTCACCAAGTTTTCAAAAGAAGGTGTTCTACATGGAGGACAATTGCCAATTCAGACATCTCATATCAATTTTTATACATGATTAGATGGCATTCACTCTGAGGACTGCCTGTCCTATTACAAAGAAACCATGGTTAAGGTCAAATTCAATTTATTTAAACTTGACTTACAGAAGCACACATGAGTTACACCTGAATTGTTCCGTGTTAGTCCTTCAATATTATTTCAAGCAAATCAATTGTGTTCAAAGTCTATACAGGCCAAATCAATTACATGCAGAATGCCGTATGCATGGAAAAAGCGATCTTTTGAGACCCTTCTAGCTCCTCAGAGAATTGCTAGGAGGTCACAAAGAGCAATGTGCTCATGGTTAAGTTTAAACAAGTTTGTTTTGCCTTTCTGTTTTTATGCATTCACTCAGATCTCCTTAGTTTTAAAGAAAAGAGCATTTGTCCAAAATGAGTGGCCTGCCAGCCAAGTGCTGTAGAGTCGGATCCGACTCAAATTGTCTATTGTGAAAATAGGTGTAGTCTATAGAAGTTAAATTGGTTGACATTATTATTTTTGTTTTGTTTTTCTACCGTTGTAGTCAATGCTTTCAAATTCTAGCCATCTTATAACGTCTTAAGTATTCTTTACATCTTTCGTATTAATCTAATGTATAAATTCTTTAGGTTACCATCAGATGCATTTTAGAGAACTAGTTGAGAAATTCTCTCAGTTTACAACAACAACAAAAAATGTACTTCTTGAGAGTCAGGTACTGTTCCCCAGAGAAGCAGTCACCGCTCAAAAGCCTGGTGGTGAAACCATTCCCTGTATTCCAGGGAAATGAGATCTGCTGTCCAGCAAAAGCAGCAAGCAAACATGCTTTCGTCACTGTCTAATTCACAACAAGGAGTATTCTCACGTCACTCAGCTTTGAGAATGCTAGTGGCACAGTGGTTAAGAGCTTGGCTGCTAACCAAGAGGTAGCAGTTTGAATCTACCAGGTGCTCCTTGTAAACCTTGTGGTACAGTTCTACTCTGTTCTATAGGGTGACTATAAGTCAGAATCAACTTGAAAGAAATGCATTCCACAGCAATTAAGGTGCTCAGCTGCTAAACAAACAGAGGTCAAAGGCTCGAATCCACCAGATGTGCCATGGGAGAAAAATATGGCAGTCTGCTTCCATAAAGATTTACAGCCTTGGAAACCGTATGGAGCAGTTCTACTCTACCCTATAGTTTTTGTTTATTAATAATACACCAATTTAAAAATACATTAACATTTTCTTCTAAATATTCTCAAGTCAAAAAATCAAAAACCCCTGACAAACTCCAAAGACCACACCTATAAAAGAGAGGGCCATATTTTCATCCAAAGCTTTGTTCTCAGTGACAGCTGCTGATAAAGATAGCGCCATCGTCATGATCAGTGTCATTTTCAAGCCATTTTTAAGAACAGCAACATTGGGACATGTCATCTGCCACTGGCAGCCATTTCTTTCTTAATCTGGAGTTGCAGATCCTCACACCTCTGTGGAGATGCCAGCCATGTAATGCAATTGGTTACATTCAACACTGAGATGTGAAGGAAATCCATGCATATTTATATCATAGAGCTTCAGAAACATTTCTACCAAGAAATAATAAATGGTAATGAGGCAAGCAAACGCTATGGAAGAGCGGAAGGTTGCCTGATGCATATATTGGTGCCTGGGACCAGATAAAGACACAGAATATCAACTGCTTATATGACATGATTTTGGAAAGACCACAAATAGTCTCCTTTTCCAATACATCTTCTTCATGGAAGTCCCCCCATCAATATTTCACATTAAGAAATTGAAGATGTCTTTTCAATTGCTGTCATTCCTAGGACAAGCGTGTATTATCATGTAATGCCCTAAGAGGATGATGGATAGGCACTGCACACTTCAGAAATGAAAGTAAGAAGAAAGAGAAGGGAGGCTGAAGGGAGTGTGGCAGGCTCCATGGAAGTGCACAGCGGTAGTTAAGAGTTTGGACTTGGGAACAGGATACTTCTGATTCAGAGCCCTGATTCTGACTCTGCTATTTTCAACTAGAATCGTAGGACCTTAGACAAGGACCTCTCTGTGTCTGTGTGACCCAGCTTACAATGACCATTACGACGATAATACTTTCTTGAAATCTTTGATGGGAAGATTGCAAAACACATCACAAAGAAGCAATAAAGGGTAGCTGTTTAAATACAATATCTGCCTTGCACAGACTAAGTACTGTTTCTAGCACAAAGTAGTCATTCAATAAAAGATTTTTGAGGCATTGGTCACTGTTAACATCTCATAGGACACACACACACATAATATCATAGGATTAAGAATGCTTTGGAAAAATCTACTGTCTCTGTCTTTGAGAGACTGTGTTCAATCTTGGAAATAATACTGCTGACTTTTTAAGTACTTCCCTAGAATCATTATATCCTCAGTTTGTATCTTAATTTTGGCTTTGCCAAAAAAAAAAAGATTCATTATCATTCACACAACGTTTGTCTTTTCTTTCAGATAACGAAATCTAACACACATGGGGTCCCCTTGAGTCTGTGCTGACTCGACAGCAACTACTTTTGGTGAAAACCAGTAGCTCAGGCTATGAACTGGGTTATAAGTCAGGGCATTTCTCTCTGAGCTTGACCTGCCTATCGGCCATTTAACCTTTCCTCAATTTTCTCATCTATAAAATGGGTTAACAACCTGTCATTTTTTTTTGTTCTTCACTTTGCTGTAAAAGTCAAATAAGATATGAGGAAATTATCTCTAGAAAGAAAAAGCCCCACAGTAATGCAAGATGATGGTTTTTTAATACAAAACCCTTCAGAAATAATCTTTTGAGTGAACAGAAATGCAGTGCCAAATGTCAAGCCTTAGGAAAGGTCAACATTTATCTTCTCCCTGAACTCTTATACACTAGATCTGCTGTTTCTTTTGAAAAGAGCAAAGCATAAACCCTCCATAATAAGCTGATATGCTTTCACTTTACATTCTTTGGCAAAGGTCTTCAATGCAATAGCAAACTGAACTCACAATCAACACCGATAGCATGCAGATCATAAATAATGACCACAAGTTCTTCACATTCACCTCCCTTTACACTGGGAAATACATCTGTTAGCCCCCCAAAGCACAGACTGATCATGTCAAAATGCTACTGATTCATCCTTGACCTACTTCTGCATTGTTTTTACCCTGGTACTCCTATGCCGAAGAAAAGAGGTACCTCCCAGGAACTCAAATATCCAGGTTACAGTGAATTTCAGCTGCCAGGCCTTTATTTGAGGGTACATCCGCTTACCTGACATGATACTGCAATCCCCAGCATTTAAGTCACTACTTACAACAAAAGCTTTTGTTCCCGATGATCCTCTGTTAAAACACAAACCTGTTGCCATAGAAGCCGTAAGCCGTTATACATGTGACCAGACATATTCTCTCTCATTAATCTCAATGCTGTATCAGCTGTCATCTTAGAAAGCAGAAATAATGCTAGAGAGAATGGACAAATGTGTTTTGATGTCTCAGATGAAACCACCTATGGGTACATGCATGCCCACCTGAGGAAACAGATAAAGGGAAGAGAAAGGGATGACAAAGGAAAATAGAAGATGGTCCTGAATACAAACTCCATGTGCTTCTCCATTTTGCTTGACTACGGGCAATCCCATTGCCTCCCTTTTCTATCTTAGTCATCTAGTGCTGCTGTAACAGAGATACCACAAATGAATTGCTTTAGAAAGAGAAGTTTTATTTTGTCATGGTCCAATAGGCCATACATCCAAATTCAGGGCATCAGTTTCAGGGGAAGGCTTTCTCTGCTGAATCTATCAACAGCCTTCCCCTAGACTGGGAGCTTCTGAGGCACAGGGACACCTGGGTCCCTTCCAAAGGACATGCTCTGCCCCCAGCGCTGCTTCTCGGTGTTATATGGTCCTTAACTCTTTGCTTGCCTCCCTTTCTCTTATATCCCAAGAGACCAGCTCAAGGCACAATATACGCAATCTTACAGGTGGACTCCTACCCCACTAAGACAATGTGGCCCATCCTTCCTCATTAACAGGACAGAGGCTGGATTTACATCACAGAGGAACATCACACAATACCAAGCATCACAACTCAGTCAAAGTGCTGCACGTATTTGGGGAAATGGGACACAATTCAATCCACTGACACTCTCACATAACCACATTCCATAAATGTGAAGCGATCAGCTTATTCTAGATACCCTTTGATTCAGGTCAGAAATGATTCAGATCGTTTCTCTGTCTTCTTCTGTCCTGAGCTGTTGTTCATCAGGACCCAACCTCTACATAACAGCTACCTTAATCAGGCTCCTTTGCCCTCTAACTGCTGGTCAGGCTCAGCCACTATGAGAAAGCAGTAAGAGACCTGACCAGCCAAAGGCAAGTAGTGTCTTGATATTTGACAGCAATGTTCTGTTCCTCTCAACCACCCATCTGTCAGTTTGTCATGCTATATCTTATCTCATCTTATCTATATCTTATCTTATCTATATCATATCTTATATGATGCTGTGAGACTGAAAGCTACGCCACGGGTACTTAAGATGCCCTCAGGTTCACACATGGCAGACAGGTTTCAGTGGAGTTTCCAGACTAAGCCACATTACTAGAAGAAAAGGTCCAGCAATCTACTTTTGAAAATTAGCCAGTGAAAATGCTGTGGATCACAGCAGAATACTGCCTGATATGGCAATAGAGATGGGCTAGAAGACACTGAGAACACCCAGAGGCTGCAATAATGGACTTGAGCAGATCAGTCATCAGGAATGTACTGCAGGACCAGGTAACATTTCTTCCTGTTCTGTTGTACATGGGGTTTCCATAAGCAGAAAACACCTCAACTACAACATGCTCTTCTACAGAAAGCCATGGGTCCTGTCTGTAGCTCTACCCCAGAGCTAAGGCTCTCACCTCCTTCCTGAAACTTCTCCCTGCATTGTTCCTTCAGGACCAGGGGCAGCTCCAAGAGTGTTTCATTGGCCCTGGTTAATTTCCCTTAATATCAACATCTTTGCAAAAACAGGTATGGCTGGCATAACATCCATTCTGGTGCACGTCAGTGGTCCCATGCAATTATGACACAGTTCAGAGATACCTGTTGGAGAACATGATGGAGTGGAGGTATTTGCTATGCAGTACAGTAGACTCAACCGTCCCTCTCACTAGGCTCTGGTCCAGTATCAGCCCTGACCTTGACAGTGGCAGAGCGAGGCAGTGGCAGAGTGAAGCAGTGCCAGCCACCTGTCCAACTGAGCTTGCCTCAGTCAGGGACTGTGAAGATACTGACTGGGCCTCTGATGGGGGTGCCCTGCTAAGTTGCTGCCTCACTGGCCAGGGAGCCCCGCGTATCTTGCCCAGTCTGAGACCTCAACTCCTCCTGCAGTCGCAGCCCCCAGGTGGTATGGGCTGTGGTGGTGATGGGAGGAAGAGCTGGAAAGACGGCCAAGGCCAGGCAGAGGCAGAGGCAGAGGAGGGTCAGGCAGGGTCAGAAGAGTCTAAAGCCCACGGGGTTCAGGCAGGCGGAAGGCAGGCAGGGAGGAGAGCACAAGGTATACCTGGAGACAGCTGGCTGGAGGGCAAATCCACCCTGCAACAGGGCCTGGGCACACTTCTAAATGAGGCCTCCAAGAGCAGCAACAGAGCTAACTGGGCAGCGGTGGGTCTGAGGCTTGCGCTGTCACCACCCTGTACGTCTCTATGCAATCCTCACAACATACAAATCACATACTGTTCTATTTCACAGGATGCGTGGGGAGCTGTAAGAGATGCATACCTGGAGCCCCTTCTTTAAACAATGAACAATTTTGAGTACAGTCATATATAAGAAAAAAACAAAGTGAATGGGGAAGGAAGCCATGTTTTACCCAGAGAGACACAAAGTTATGGGTCCCTGAAACTTGCCATAGGCAGAGTATTCCTCAAGAATAACAGTCATTTTTCAAACCATTGAACCAAAGCAAACCAGCTGTTGCTGAGTCAGACTCATTGTGACCCATGTGCGCATCAGAGCAGAACTGTTCCACAGCGTTTCAATCACCGTGATCTTTCACAAGTGGATCACCAGGCCTTTCTTCCAAGGCACTCTGAGTGGATTTGAACACTCTGTCTTTTCGTTAGCAGTCAAGACCTCAACTGTTTGTTATGCATAATAAGTTCAGTTGTCTGCTGGTTCCAGTCAGGAAACCAATGAGTGAAGCAATGCTGCTGTAAGGCAACAGAGTAAGGTAGGGCTGTGGGGAATCAGAAAGCTCAGCCCCTCTCTAAAGGGATCAGGCTACTCAGCTCCAGCCCCTGGTACTCTCTGCCACCTGGACATCCAAGCCCAATGTTGGGAGAACTTAAAATTTTCCAAGATAATGGAAATATGAATTCTCTATTTTTTAAATGTTTGCTGAAATATTTCTTAAACAGTCTCCTTTCAAACAAAATATACATTCAGGCTGGTTTCAGTCCAAGGGACAGCAGTTTGGGTCCTATGCAGTCTGTGGTACCTCGTTAGGGGGGAAAAAAAGTCTATTTTCTTTTACAGTGCTGAATAACAAGAAAGGTAGAAAGTCTCATCTGCACACCTCTTTTTTACATAGTAGTTTAGTCCAAAAATGGTAACTGTCTCTCTCTCTCTCTCATTTGCAAACTCAAAGCAAAACAGAAAAGTGCTCAGAAACAGAAAGTCCAAAGAACCTTGATGTCTAAGCCCATTCTAAGAATATAAATCTAGTCCATTCATTTCATTTCAGTGCCAGTAGCTCCATCCATCTGCAAAACCAGGATAATGATCTCTTTCCTACTGTCCTTGGCTCAGAAATGAAATAATATAAAATAAAGGAAAAGAGCATTTTAGCTTTTCAGAGAATAAAGTGTAATTTAAAATAAAGGGATGAGGAAGAGAAACCTCACAGGGTTCCCAGCACTTTTTTCTTTTCCAGCCACGTTTTGGGGATGACAAGGCAAGCAGGTGTCCGTGCCTGAGGCTTACACAAGTTACACGAGATCTACCCAACAGAGGCCATGGTCCTCAATCCTCGTGGCACATTAGAATCTCACTGGAAACTTTCTAAAACCTGCATGCATAATGCCACCCTGAAAGAGGCTGATTTAACTTGTTTGGGTTGGTAGTTTTTTAAAGTTCTCCAAATAATTCTAATTTGGAGCCTTGCTTGAATATCACTACTCTATGGCATCTTTCAAATACATGAAGAAAATTATTAGTAGCATATTTGCATAAACTTGATGTAGCTATCTAAGGTGTTCCATTTGATAGTGTCACTGACTGTGAACTCATTGCTGGCTAATTGGCGCCAACTCACAGTCACTCCACGCGTGTTGGAGTAGAATTGTTTTGCATAGGGTTTTCAACAGCTGATTTGTCAAAAGTATATCACCAGGACTTTCTTCTGACGTAGCTCTGGGTAGACTTGAACCTCCAACCTTTTGGTTAGTAGGTGAGCATGTTCAACTGTAGGGCTCATAGCTCAAGCTTATTCACTCACCTACACAAAGAAACAGACACATGTATGTCTGTCTCTCCATGCCCACACTGAACATGGTCAAACCATGTTGTTGTCAAGTAGATTCCAACTCACTGCTATCCTACAGAAGGAGTAGAACTGCCCTAGAAGGTTTCCATGGCTGTCAACCCTTATGGAAGCAGACTGTCACATCTTTCTTCCATGAGTGGCTGGTGGGATCAAACTACCAGTCTCTCAGTTAGCAGCTGAGTGTCTTACCGCTGTGCTACCAGTGTCATAAATCTGTTAACTATACTACGTATCATAATTATTATAATAATACAAAGCTAGCATTCATTGGGTCCTCAGTGTTACCGTCTCCAATGATTACACCATTTCATACTCATGGTAACCCATGTAAGCCAGATACAGATATTAATCTTCATTTTCATAGAAGAGATTAAGTCTTACAGAACTTAAAATGACTTACCTAAGGCCACACACTTACAAGATGGAAAACTTAAGACTGTGAACATCAGCAAGCTCATTACACAGCCAGTGCATTTAACCACAGTGCCATTTGGCTTCCCACTACGCCAGGCACTGTAAGGTTTTATGAAATGAACAAAATAGTATCTGTGCCCTCAAGGAGTTTATGATCTGAGATGGGACTTTAGATGCACACTAAAATTCATTGGCTGTATAATAAAGCTGTTTCAGTCCCTGTAGTGAGGGAGAGAGGTGGATCAGAGAATCAGCAACCCATTTGGTGGGTTCAAACACAGCTACAGAGGAAATAAGAGGGACCCATCATCACAGAGGAGAAATTTAGAAATCACCAGGAAAGAAACTCTGGTCAAAGTAGACCATATATTTGCAAAATTCAATACATGTATTTGATTATTCAAATCATCATTCATCACCATTTTTTGGATTGTGTATCTACAGACATCCCCAAATTCACCAAACTGTCAGCTCAACTAGTAACCTATGATTTCTGAAGAACTCATCTCATCCAAAATCTATTTCTGATTCTTCTGAAATCATGCATGCACACAAACACATACACACTTAAAAATTCGACTTCTAAAGAGGTACACGGGCTGTATAACTTTGGTAGAAACACATTAATGTAAAAATGAAATAATTACTTTTTATGAAAAAAATTCAGAAATATAATGTGCTTTCTCTTTGTAATTTGTGTGTGTGTGTGTGTGTGTGTAAATACAATGGTAAGGTAGGCAGGATCATTTTTTATCCACAACACATAAAATCTCAATTAGTTACGGTCTATTTGTGCACTGGCTAAAAACATTCGTTGACAAAACAGAATTTTCTAGTTTACTGGATAAATATACCAGAAGAAATTGCAGAATAATGTTAGGTTGCCAAGCAACCACAGCTCTACTCTCTCCTGGTTGTGATCAATTCAACCCATTCATCAAGCCTCCTAACCCAGTGCTAAAAAATTCCAACCAATTTGTTTCTTGGGAAAATTATAGTGACTTTCGGTAACACAATAACACTTTTATTCTCCAAAGATAAACTTAGATGTTCTTTTGATCAGAGGGATGTGTTAATTCATTATTCTCTACATGGTGCTAACGAGAAAGCTATAATTAACTAAGTACACTATTGCGACACCCATAAAATAAACTGCAGTAATTAACAATGTTTAAGGTGTTAACCAGCCCCCAAAATTAGAAAACACAGACTACTTTCTTCAATAAAGATAAGCAGAAGGAGAAAATACCATATCTAATTAAATCAAGAATTGTTTCCATCCCCCACCCCCCAAAAAGGGGAGAAGCACCTGATCACCAATTTGTGAGATTTCTCTTTAATAACACACAAAATGGCTCAATGCCAATCCTACTTGTAGGTAGACATAAAACACAGACAAATAATGTAATCTTTTCTTTGAAAGAATGCTTAGCACAATATTTTTCCACGAATGAATAGAAAGAGTATTATGCTTTCTCTCATTAGCTGTGTTAAACTTAGCATATTGTATGTAAATCACCATAATAATTGCATTCTCTTCAGACTAAATTAGTTAGAATGAAGCTGTAATCAAAATGTTCATAATTGAAAATATAGCCTTCTCAGGCTCGGTGTGAAAAAATAATAAGGAACACTGATTGAATCAGATCACACAGTACACCATTGCCACAGCCTTAGTGCACAGACAAGTGATCTTCTTGATTACACCTTTGCATGTCAATGAAGCTTCCCAAATTCTGGACTCACCATTCCTCCAGTTGTCTTGCTTTTCTATTGTAACCCTTTGTCTTTGGCCTACTTTAAGTTTTTCGTGTGCATTACTGCTTAGCATTTTAGGAAAAATGCAGAATGGTGAAAAGCTAAGTTTTTATTTCTAAAATACATCAGACTCTATTGCTCTGTTGGCTATCAGAGCCCAAAGGACAAAATAATTTCCAATAAATGAAATACTTAATGCCAAATCTCCTGGGAAACAATATGTAAATGATCACATGAATTTCACACAAGCTGTCACACTAATTCTTTTAAAAATGACACAATCACTGTGAAGATGGAGGTGCTGCACATAAGCTGAACTTAAAGGGTTGCTCTGCTACCTGCCTGGGGTAACTACCGGAGCTTCCTGACACTCAATCCTTCCAATCTGATTCCATTAGCTTCTATTACTTAATTTTTTTATTAGATGAAAACTACTTGGAATCTTACATCAGTCTTGATAATTACCTGTATTTAATTCCCTTTAAAGATGAATCAGGCTATATTACTTCAACAAAGGAATTTTGGATCCAACAACCTACTACCTTCAGAGAGAGCAGATGTGAACTAGGACAGCACACTACTGCTCAGCAAATGTATTCTAAGTGAGCTCTCTTTTGTAAAAGTCACTGCAGTTTTATAGTGGTGAGACCTACATGCCTTTACTTGCCTCAAGTTCACTATGACATGACCGTACTTCAATAAGCAAGTGATTTTTTTTTTTAATTTAAAACCAGTTCATTTACTGAGCTTAATTAACTTAAAGAAAATAAGTACATCATGTGCTATATCAAATCCTATCAGATTTGCACTTAGGCCATGGGGTGTACAGCTTGCTCATCACAAGGTAAGCCGATACCCCTGTATAACCACAAGGTTGCAATAAACACCTACCACAGCCTTTCCTTTGAAGGAAGGGGCCCATGAGTATAGACTCAATAAGGAAGAAGATGCAACATATGTATTAACCACCATAGCTCTGTGGCTTTGCAGTGGACATTCCCTGTAAGAGATTTTAATGAACTGCCATAGCCAGTCCTCACACTTCCCTGGTAATAACTCTTTATCTCTATTTATTTGCTGACAGTATTCAGGAGCTTACAAAGAACAATCATACACCACCTTCTGCCTTCATGAGAGGTAAACCCACAGCAGCCCTGAAGGCTGTAAAAGAGTAAGACAGGAAACCAGGTTAAATTTTGAAAGCCACAGAAAGGCACGTCACAGAGAGACTGGAATTATGACAAATCCAGCCACAGCATCAGCTTGTGAAAGGAGGGAACATACAGCCATGGAATAAACTTTTGTTTTTCTCTTGTCACTGAAAGTTTTCTCAAATAGGTTTCTAAGTGTCTGCCTCTATTAATGTACCAACAAGGCAACCTGACCAGCAGTATGACAGTTTATCTGTACCAATAGGAGACAAAACACGGATCCGTGGGAGCTGGGCTGAGTAGTAATATTAACACTAATATTTATTATGAAGCTGTTGACCATCCTCTAAAATTAGAAAATATAGAAGAGTGCCTTCAATAAAGACCCTGAGAAATTTAAATGTACCACACCTAGTGAAACTGAGGAGTAATGAATAATACTAACAGTAAACGTCATCAGCAACAATAACTAACCTTTGGGTACTTAGTGTTGCATCAAGTACTGGGCTAAGCTCCTTACTTGGAATATCCCTCTTTTTCCAGTGCTGCAATAATCCAATAAGGAAAGTATTGATACTATTTCTATTATTTACAAGGAGAAACTGAATCATTGGGAAATTAAATGGCTCGTCCAAAATCAGACATCACAGAAAGAGAGAAGCTGGAAGCGAACCCAGTGGGTGCTCCCGAAACTCAGCCCTCGGTGACACCAAGTGGCTCACCAGTTGCCCACCTCTGCACGCACGCGCGAATGCACCTCCACCTGCCCGCGCCCGTTTCAGCGGGAGCGCGCCGCAGAGCACGCCGGCGCCCGGGCGGCCACCTACCGGCTCCGGAGGCTGCTCAGCGCTCCCGCGGGGCCGGTTCAGAGCCCGCACCCTCACGGAGGGCTGGGCCGGGGAACGCTCCCCGCCCCACAGTCCCACTGTGCCACCAGTGTGTCCCTGCACACTTGCCCCCGCCTGTCGTTTCCACCTCTTCCTGCCCACCTTCCCGGCAGACGGTCCGCACCCACCCAGCGCACGCAGGTGCTCGCGGTCCCGGCAGGGTACCTGGGCCCCCAGCGACGGCGGCAGCTTCCGTGACCCCTCGTGTCTAGCAGAATTTCCTCAGGCTAGCCCCTGGCTGAGAAAGTGCGGCTGGCTGCGAGCGAGAGGAGTGGGAATGGAGGGGCCGGCGTTCCCCAGCCTCCCTGCTCCAATCCCTGCTAGCCAAATTAATCACTTCTTTCTCCCTGCTCCCTCCCTCCCCACGCACACTCTCACTCAAAAAAAAAAAAAAAAAAAAAGAGCCACAAAGAGGAAGAAGGGACCATCCGTGACTGGCATCTCTACCTCTCCCAGCTCAGCTACCAGGGAGCCATGGTAACCAGACCCCACGCCTGCCCTCTGGCCCCACGGAGCTCCCACCTCTCCCCCCACGGAGCTCCCACCTCTCCCCCCCCCTCCTGACATGCCCCTCCTGACATGCCCCTCCTGACATGCCCCTCCTGACATGCCCCTCCTGACATGCCCCTCCATCTCGCTGTCTTCAGATCTCTCTTCCCAGGTTGGGGGCTGGTACGGACCCCCACCAGGACCTCAAATCCTCTCCTGATACTGGGAGCAAAACGGGGGTGGAAGGATGTGAAGGGGCATAGTGAGCCCAATGACCCGAGAGGTGGACGGTGGAAGAAAGCCTGGAACTGACCCCAACCCCAGCGTGTTCTCACTCCTTCACTGTAGTGAGAGCTGGAATCTCAGAAAAGTCTGGAATCCTCTCCAGGGTGTGCAAAGGGGTGAAAGCCAGGTTTAGGGAGAGACAGAGGGTTAAGCAACCGGTGACCAAGGGGAGAACGTGGGGGCTAGAGTCTCCGAGGAGACCCTGCTGGCTTCATCCACCTGACCCTGAGCTGTCTGAATCTCCGCTTACCTCAGTATGGGTCTCAGAAAGAAAGTGTTCTTTCTCAGCCGGGGGCTAGGGGACTCGACCACCCCACTTTGGGAAAGGATGGAGACTTGAATACACACCATCCCCTTTTCATAAACAGGTTGATCACCCTTCCACCAAGGGGCAAAACCTTCCTGAATCTTCCCTTCATCTCCCGTTGGCTGAAGGGCAGGGTGGGAGCGCCAGCCCGGCACCAAGGGAGATGCAAATTAGCTCCCACCTCCCAACATACCTGGTGTCCTCCGCACCTGACCCACCTGACGCCTTCCCCCGAGAAACTTCTCCTGGAGCTGTCTAAGAGCGGGGAGGAGGTGGTGCAGCGCGTCCAGCCGCTCTGGGCGGATCCGGGTAGTTTTCTGGCAGGCCGCTCCCGCTGATCCCCGCTGATCCGCACGCGGATCTGCCGGCGAGGTCCCGCCGGGCCCCTCCCGCCGCTGGCACCGGCCGGGAGAAGGCAGGACCTGTTCTGGCTTGCAACGGGTCCACACCCTCCTGGCAGAGGCAGGCTAGCGCTGTCCTCCTCGCTGCTGCCTCACCACCCCTCACCCACGCTGCCTCTTCTCCCTCCCTTTGCACACTCCCATGGGACAAGGAGAGTTAGAGGGTTAGGACTTTTATTTCGTGGTACAAAGGAAGGGACGAAGCCAAAACTTGGCTGGTTATTTCCAGCATCTGTGGTCAGAAAGAGGTAGGATCTCTACCCCGTTTATCTGCAAAAGAAATTAAAAAAAAAAAAAAAAAAAAAAAAACCCTCCGGTCTCCCGATGGTGTCTCTCAGCACATATTCCAGACACGGATCGCCAGTCTGGGTTTCCCACATTGTTGCATGCTGAAGGGGCGTGGTGCCATATACCTATTAAAAATAGTCTCTTATCCTTTCTTTCCCTTTTTTAGAGATGTGGTAGTGTTTGCTATTTAACTGAAAAATGGTGCTACTATCATCAACCACCAAATTAGCACATATTTAAATTTAGGAACCTTCTACTGTTAATCTTTAAAAAAGAAAAAAAAATCTTTCCTAATATTTCTGGTTCACAATTTTATCATATTGTTCCCTAATGTCTTCACAATTTATTAAATCAGTATTAAAGAAGAAAGGTAAGCCTTGTGGCTTATTTCCATTGAGGGGGGGGAAAGCTCATCCCCCCCAAAAAACACCACTTATTTCTAATGCTTTCTGAATTCCACCAGCAATTATAACTACTTATTTTAAGATCTCAGAATTAATATGGGAAAGTTAGATTTCTGCCACATAAGTGATACGTGTCTCCTCTCATTTTTCTCCCATCACGCAAAAACGCTCATGTTTTCCAAATTTTTCACACAATTTCACTTAAAACGATCCTGTTGAATTTAAGTTCTCTTTGATGGTGAGAGAATCAGTGCTTCTAAGTCTTACTCCAATAAGGCTGTGAGACTGACCTTGGCATCTGGTTTTGTTCTCATCTAGTGTCTGGAACAATGAGGACCATTGAGAGCTGGGAGCTACCCTCAGAGTTGGAAGCCGCCGCAGAGAGCAGTAAGAGGGAAGGAAGCTCACCATTCTGCTTCAGAAGCAGCTGAATAAAATATTTTCAAAATGCATAAATGGACTTTTAAATTTTAATAATTGCTAACCTTGGGGCCCTAATTTTGTCAGCTCCTGTGTGGGCTCAGTTCCTACTGACTGTGTGGGCAAATTGCAAATGCAAGTGAGGGCAGGATTTGTCTTGAGTTTAAATTGTAGTGCTGGAGTAATTTCTTGGCCTGAGGCATCATTATTCACATGGCATGTATTCTAAAGTAGAAACAAAGATGGAATATTGAATAAAAATTCCTACAGGGAAAATATCATGCCTATAGGAAAATATTTTCCAAGGTCAAGGAGCCACAAAAGACACACAAAGCCAAGCTGGTTTCAGGGTTCAGTTTACCACCATCTGAGCAAACATGTACCCAGCAAGAGACTCACAACATCATATTGGCGAGGCCTACATGATATTCTTCAATATACAGTTCTTTTTTCTCTGTGACTTATTGGCTTGGTATTAGGATCTTTTAAAATAAACACACACACAATACATTTACTGAGCACCTACTATTACCATTTACTGTTCTAAGTGCAGAAGTACAGTGGGAGACACTACAGATAAGGCCAACTGAATCTTTTCTTAATCACATTCCAAAATAAATTAGAGCAGACAAAAAAAAAAAAAGAAAAATTAGATGAAGTGTCATTTCTTAAATAAAGGTTTTTCTTGAAAGGCAAACAGTATACTTCTGAGCCTCCAACACTGCATATAAATAAGTAAATACACAAACAGGCATCTATATAGCCTACTGGGGAGAACAATTAAGTTAGAATATACACAATAAACTTTACTCCAAACAATCAAATTTTAATAAAGCAGAGAGAGAAAAAGTAGGGTAGGAAAAATGAAAGGACAGAAATGTTGAAGAATGGAAGCGAATGGTGAACCAAGAAAGGAAAATGGGATTCAGAAAAAGCTGGACTGTATTATAACCAACTACAAACAGCCAACAAAACATACTGAGAGAAAAATAGAAAGTACTTTAACCAATTGCAACCAGTTCAACCAGTAGATTCCCACTTACAGTAACCTTGTGTGTGTCAGAGTAGAATCGTGCTCCACAGGGCTTCAGTGGCTGATTTTTATTTATTTATTTTCTTTTAGAAGTAGATAATCAGAACTTTCTTACAAGATGCCTCTGGGTGAACTTAGACCTCCAACTTTTTAATTAACTGCTAAGCATGATAATGTTTTGCACCATACAAAGATTAGTTTAACCAACAACCTGCCCACTGCCATTGAGTCCCTTCTGACTGCTACCAACCCTAGAGGACAGAGTAGAACTGCCCCCAAGAGTTCCCAAGGCTGTAAATCTTTAAAGAAGCAGACTGCCACTTAACCAACTAAAGGAAGTCTTGTAAAATAAATACAAAATGCAGGCCGAGGTTCTAGTTTCCACATCCAAGAAACACCAGAGAGCTCTTAATTCAAAGAACAGGTTTCCACTGTTAATGTATTATCAAGGAAAAGTAACAAAACTTGGCTTTCCCAGCCCATGGAACTCACAACTCCACTGCCCCAGCTTCTCAGATGCTGGACCCTTGGACCAGAAGGCAGCCTTCAGCCAGAAAGGATATCTGTGCTGAAGACACCTTCTGCTGCTGCTTTGGAACCCTCTCCTGGCTCCCATTGTACTGTCTGACACTTTGTTCAAACCCACTTCCTTCTCAACAGACAGCCCTAGTCTATCAGGCATCACACGATGGCACGTAGGTGCTAGAGAAAGATGAGATTCCAAAGAGTCACAGGGTAATTTGATTGCATTAGCCCTGAAAGGTGTGAATTTCTCTCTCACAATGGGCTCATCCAAGAAGGATGCTTAAAATAAAAATACATCAGACCACAAAACAGGGAGAAAACGTTCGTTTTTTTTTTCCATGAGTAGAAGCAGAAGGTGTGAGAGATAGGCCAGTCATCTGGAAAAAGATAAAAGGTGTTTTTTTTTTAAGCTTTTATTGTTGATTTACTGCCTACCCCCATCCTGAACCCTCATTTGGTATCATTCCCAGAGCTAAGGCCATTGGAGGAGTATTGCCTTTTGGCAAAGTCAAGTAGTTAGTGATATGGCATCATTCCTAGAAAAATTGTTTAGCAGAAGAGCTGTAGTTTTGGAAATGGCATTTCAGTCTAGCAGTTCAGAATAGTCACAGATCGACACGGGGATTTCTTGCCAAATGCTGTAATAAAAGAAAGCAGGATGTTGTACTGAGGAATAGAGCCCTCAAAGGCAACCTTGGAAATACAAAGTAGCTACCTTCAGCTGAGGTATTAATAGAGTCAAGGAAGACAACAAAGAAGCACAATTTTGCTGAAAATAATTCAAACAAGATAGCAGCAGTATATCTACGGGAAATTGCCAGAAATTCAAGCCAAATTCAGGAGAGGATATGGAACAAGGGGATATCATTGCTGATGTCAGATGGATCTTGGCTGAAAGCAGTGAATACCAGAAAGATGTTTACCTGTCTTTTATTGACTACACAAATACGTCGGACTGTGTGTGTCATAACAAATTATGGATAACATTGTGAAGAACGGGAATTCCAGAATACTTCTTTGTGCTCATGTAGAAGCTATACATAGACAAAAAGGCAGTCACTGAAGCAGCACAAGGGGACACTGATCAGCTTAAAATCAGGGAAGTTATGTGTCAGTGTTGTATCCTTTCATCATGCTTATTCACTTGTATGCTGAGTAAATATTTCAAAAAGCTGGACTATTTGAAGAACGTGGCAGCAGGACTAGAGGAAGACTCATTAGCAACCTGTAATATGCAGATGATACAACTTTGCTTAAAAGTGAAAAGGATTTACAGCACTTACTGCCAAAGATACAAAACTACAGCCTCTGGTATGAATTACACTTCAACATAAAGAAAACAAAAGTCTTCACAAGTGGACCAATAAACAACAGCATAATAAACAGGAAAATATTGAAGTCGTCAAGGATTTCATTTTAGTTACGTTCACAATCAACACCGTTGGAAGTGGCAACCAAGAAATCAAAGGAAGCAAAAGATTTGCATTTGGTAAATCTGCTGCAAAAAAAAGTCTCCTGCAAGGGTTAAAAAAAGCAAAGATGTTACTTCGAGGACTAAGGTAAGTCTGACCCAAGCCATGGCACTTGTAATCACTTCATATGTATGTGAAATCTGGACAATGAATAACAGGAAAGACTGAAGAAAAAGTGACAACTTTGAATTATGGTCTCCATGAAGAATACCAAACATGCCACGACCTGCCAGAAGAAAGAACAAATCTGTCCTAAAGAATTACAACCAGAATGTTCTTTAGAAGTAAGAATGGTGAGACTCTGTCTCACAACCTTGGGACATGTTATCAGGAGGGATTAGTCCCTGGAGAATGAATCATGTATAGTAAAATTGAGGGTCATCAATAAAGAAGATGAGTGTCAATGAGACAAACTGACACAATGCCTGCAACGATGGGCTGCTACATAACAATCATGAGGATGGTACAGGACTGGGCAGTGTTTGGTTCTGAGTCGGAACCAACTCTATAGTACCAAATGTTAGTGGATGGAGGTTACCTGGATTGCTAAACTACATTCCATTCCCTGTCTAATCACTATCCTGAACAGGATCAACAGACTTCCACTCCTGTCCCTGTCTCTGGGGTAGTAAATCAATTATTTCAAACCTTCAAGGAGGTAATGATATTTGGGGTAATTTACATTGTTCGGTAAGATGTAAAGCAATCTCATTCTTCCCTGTTCTATCCTGTGACAAAGTTAGACATTTTCCACATGCAAATCCCTTTGTTATCTAGCTATAAATGCCACTGGAACTGTAACCCAAGTGGAACAATCTTGAAAAAACCATTCTCACTGCTCCCCTGATTGGCATGCCCATCTGTTAATAAAGCATTGCTCAAACCTTTCTCCATCTCTGAGTTTGACTGCAGTGATAGGTAGATTGAACTTGCTTTTGGTTTGGTGACACTAACGGCAACAAAAACAAAGCCAACAACAGATCATATTAATTCTGCAGCTACATTGACAGACAATGCTCCTTTAACTTGACCTTTCATTTGAAAATAGAAAAGTAATCATCTGAGATAATAAAAATCAAAGGGCAATAACTCTGGAGCAAACAAAAAGTAAAATTTTATATTTCATGTCATGGATCATTAGTATGTGTGGTTTAGCCTTAGTGGGCCATGGAATCTGACACTTTTATTTGATTCTAAAAGGGCTGGATAATTGTGTGATCATTGATAACACTGTATTTATGTAACTAAGACAATGGCTGCTCTTCTTGTTGTTAGATGCCTTGGAATCGGTTTTAAACTACAAATACACAGAGAAGAACTGCCCCATATGGTTTTAATAACTTTTATTGGAACAAATTGCCAGGTCTTTTCCCCACTGAGCTGTTGGATGGGTTCCAACCACTAACCTTTCTGTTGGAAGCAAAAAACTTACTGTTTGAGCTACAGGAATTCCTTATGACACTGCTAAGTATTATTAAATCTGAGGTTTTTAAGGTATCCATTAGTTGCTTATAGAAATCAGAAAGCTATTCCACCTCCAATCACAAATGTACAACTACTTAGACTGTCTAGTATAGTCTCCTTTTGGTGGTTTGCTGCAAAATCCTATGTTGTCAGATTTTATCCCAAATTCTTGTAAACTGGATTGTATGGTAGATTCAGATTTGCTGGGGGATAGTCCTGGTATTTCTGGATGGTGGGAATTTCATCTCCATTTCTCTATTTCCAAACATAATAAAAAGAATTTTCAGTTCAGAAGGAACCTCAGATATCTTTGTCCAATAGCTTCCTTTTATAGATGAAGATTGTTAGGCTCAGAAATGTGCTTGAGGTTGCATAACTAGTCAGTGAACTAGAATATATTGAAAATCTCCTGACTCTTAGTCTTGTACTTTTTTAAAATATAAAAAGCAGCTGTCATCTTTTTTTATCCCATTGTTGCTGTCTCAAACAGGACAAAGAGTAAGATCATGAGAGTGATGCCAGGGGTCTCAGCCTGATTTTTACAAATATTTAGCCAATATGAAAGGACTTAGTCTATCCCTTTCTTTTCTTTGTTGTATCCAATTGACTTTGAAAAGATGTTTCCCACAGGAAATGTCTTAGTTATCTAATGTTGCTTTAACAGAGATACCACAAGTGATGGCTTTAAAAAGAGAAAATTCACTTCATCACAGTCCAGTAGGCCAGAAGTCCAAATTCCAGGTATCAGCTCCAGGAGAAGGCTTTCTCTACTGGCTCTGGGGGAAGGTCCTTGTCATCAATCTTTCCCTGGACAGAAAACTTGTTAGCTAAGGAGATGCCTGTTCTTTCCAAAGGATGAGCTCATCTCCCAGCACTGCTTCTTGGTGGTGTAAGGTCCCCAAGTCTCACTGCTAGCTTCTTTCCTTTATATCTCAAGACACTGCCTCAAAGTACACAACAATCTTACACACTGAGTCCTGCCCCACCAACACAACCACTGCCCTTCCACCCTCATTAACATCATAGAAGCAAGATTTACAAGTGGAGAAACATCACATAGTACCAGGAATCATAGCACAGTCACTCTCCACACACATTTTTTTGGCAAACACAATTCAATCCATGACAGAAAGCATGTCACAGGAAAAAGAGAGACATTTACAAAAACAGGTATTATTAATATAGAAGCATATTATGGCAAGTCTCTTGGTTGTTCCAACCCACCCTCCTCGTGTTCTTTCTTTACCCCTGAGAACATACCCACCAATCTAGACTGTATTTCTCAGTTTCCCTCGTGACTGATTGGACTCCATGACTAGATTCTCACCAAAGGGACATGAGTAAAAGTGCTGTGGACAACTTCCAGGCCCTTTTCTTAAAGATGATCTGGGGCATGGGGCCAAGCTGGCAGACTGGACACATGTCTCCTCAATTCCCTCTGAGAACTAAGGCCTGGAATGATAAATGCATGGAGCAGTAGACATCCAGGGAGCCCTAGAATCTGCCATAGTATTGTCATATTTGACTAGGTACCAGTAACAGACTAAACTACCCCTTTCAAAGGCAAGCCAGAGGCCACTAACCCCCACTCCCCTGACTCACCATTTCAGAGGACTGTAGGTACTGACACTTCCTTTGTTGTCTGGGAAGTAGGGAGTGGGCATAAGCCAGCAAATACGTGGAACTGTGGCACTTAAGTAAACAGTGTATATCACAACAGAAAGACAGCGTGTGGTATATTCACACATTGAGAGCACACCTGCTGAATGAGGGCACTACTGCCCCCCTAACCTCTTTTTTCTGAGCTGTGTCATAGACTCCTGTTCTACAGCAGGAAGCACAGATTGGCCAGTGCACCATCTTGACTGGCTGGGAGGCAAAAGTCACATAGCCAGGTGCCTGAGCTGTGGCTGATTCTCAAGCAGAGCAGCAGCCCATCTGGCAAGTGCTTCTTCAGCAAAAAAGTGGTGTTTGAGACAATTCCTGTCTAGATTCACAGGTGGGGACTGGCAGAGGACAGCTGGCAGGCAATAACCTCTCCCTACGTTGCACCACAACATAGCATCTGGGGACTGCCTGCAAGGTACTTAAGTTGTCACACCTGAAGCCCTGACTGTTTTCAGCAGTAGTTGGACAGCTCCCTGCTTAGAAGCAAAGTTCCCTTTAAATAAGACCACCTGGAGAACTGCTGAGAAGCCTGGCAACATCTCCTCCACCTTTCATTGATCCAAATAATAGGATGAGCTGATGCCCCCCTGACCCCTGACTCCATAAGTAGGGCACTATCTTTGCCAGCCAAGAGGAAGAACCTGCCACCCCAGAGAGTCCACTGGGGCCAGTCACTAGAGTACATAGAGATGGCTGGTGACCAACTCACCTCTTAGAACTACACAACTCCTGTTGAGGTAACACCAGAGAAATCAAACTGCTTCTAGATGGCATGTAGACAACAGACAATTGCTAAGCATTTAAAGAAGCAGTCCACCATGGCTAAGGAAAACCCCAAAATAAAGAATCAAAAATATTTCCAGATAAAGAAGCCTTTCTGAAACTATTGGAGTTGTGCATAAAAGAATTATAAATAGAGCTCTCCTAGAGATTAAACAAAATGGAGCAGAACAAAATGAAAAATTAAATAAGTTACTTGAACTAATGGAACATCAACAATCTGAAATCCAGCAGATCAATAACACAATTAGAGAACTGGACAATTCAATCCAAAGCCAAAAGAGCATAACTGAGGATATGGAAGTCAGACTTAGTGATCTTAAGGGTAGAACTCCTGACACCAGCATTTATGAGAAGAAATCAGAGAAAAGAAATAAGAACAATGAAGCATTAAGAAACATGTGGGACTCTATTAAGAGAAATAATCTAGGAATAACTGGAGTCCCAGAACAAGGAGGGACAGATGAAAACACAGAGGGCACTGCTGACAGAAAACTTCCCTGAAATTATAAAAAAGAGAACATAGATATCCAAGATGTGTATTGAATGCCACAAAAACTAGACCCTAAAGGAAAGACATCAGGACATAATCAAGTTTAATAAAATGAAACATAAAGAGAGACTCTTAAAGGCAGTGAAGCTCAAAGCAAAGCTAACATTCAGATTCAGAGGTAAACACTGTAGGCTTTTTTCTGACTTCTTTGCAGAAATAATGTTAGTAAGAAAGCAGTGGGGTGGCACATTCAAGGAGAGAAACTTCCAACCAAGAATTACATATCCTGAAAAATTGTCTCTCAAATCTGACAGTGAAATTAAGACATTTTCTGATAAACAGAAGCTCAGAGACTTTGTAAAAAACAAACCAAAACTACAAGAAATACTGAAAAGCTTTCTTCACTTAGAAAGAACAAAAACATTAAGTGTATACTTAAACAGGCAACACAGGACACAGCATCCAGAATCCTACTCACTTAGGGAAGTCAATAAGCTCAATCAAAACTACATTATTAAAAGAAGGGAACCAGTCATCATAATACAAAAACTGTGACATCACCACACTAAAAAGAGGAATGTATTATAGTAGGTATAACCCTTTCAGATGGAGAGGAAAGTAAAAAGATAGGCAAAAGTTACAATTGGGTTTAAACTTAGATGAGCACACAACTGCAAGGTAGAAAGAACTCAAACCAAAGAATTAACTCTACAGTTTGAACAAGTACAAAGAGCACAACACAGGAACCCTTCAGACACCAGAAGTAAACAGATAATAAAGATTAGAACAGAACTTCATTAGAAAATAGAAGAACAATTGAAAAAATTGAAATTTATGGAATTAAATGAGAATGAAAACACATTCTACAGCAAAAGTAGTGCTCAGAGGTCAAGTTATCTCTATAAATATCTCAGAGTTGTTCATCTTTGATTTATAAGTAAGTCAGTAGGGTTCCTTTAAACCAACAAAGAGATCATCAAAGAAGAATCCACCAAATCAATACTATTTAATAGCATCCCCCTCCCCCTCAAAAAACACCTAGGAATAAATCTAAGTAGAGAAACAAGAGACCTATACAGAGAGAACTACAAGACCTTACTGCAAGTAACCAAAATAGATTTACATAAATGGAGAAACCTACCTTGCTCATGTACAGAAAAACTTAACATTGTGAAATGTCTCTTTTACCCAAAGCAATCTACATACACAATGCAATCCCAAAACAAATTCCAGTGACATTTTTCAATGACATGAAGAAACAAATCACCAACTTTGTTTGGAAGGGGAAGAAGTCTGAGACAAGCAAAGCATACTGAAGAACAAAAACACACTAGAAAGTCTGTCACTACCCAACTTTAGAAACTACTACACTGACACAGTAGTCAAAACTGTCTGGTGCTGGTACAAAAAGAGACAGGCAGACCAATGGAACAGAGTTGAGACCTCAGCGATGCTACCATCCTCCTACGAACAGTTGATATTCAACAAACTCACTAAGATTGTAGACTGGAGTAAAAACAGTCTCTTTAACAAACGATGTTGGCAAAATTGGATATTTATCTGCAAAAAAATGAAATAAGACCTATATCTCACACCTTACACAAAAACTAACTCAAAATGGATCAAAGACCCAAATATCACAACTAAAATGATAAAGATCACACAAGAAAAAATGGGGTCAATAATGAAAGTTCTAATACACAGCTTAGACAGACTTTGAAATCTGATAAAGCATGATCAACAGAAGAGAAAATAAACGAGAATTACCAAGAATCAAATACTTTTTCTCATCCAAAGACTTTATCAAAAGATTTAAAAGACCACCTACTGGGACAAAATATTTGGCAACTACATGTTGGACTGACATTTAATCTCTATAATCTACAAGGTACTGCAAATGTCAACAACAAAAAGTTGAAGAACCCAATTAAGCAATGGGAAAAAGAGATGGGAAGACACTTCACCAACAGGGACATCTAGGCAGCCAAAAGACACTCGATGAAATGCTCGTGATCATTAGCTAACAGAGAAATTCACATCAAACCTACAATGAGATGCCATCTCAGTCCGACAAGGTTGACTATAATCCAAAAAAAACACAAACAAATGCTACAGAGGCTATGGAGAGATTACAACTGTCCTATCTGCAGGTGGGATTGCCAAATGGTACACCTCTTCGTAAAGCAATCTGGCACTTCCTTAAAAAGCTGAACATAGGTATACCATTTGATCCAGTAATCCCACTGCTTGGAATTTATCCTATAGAACCAAAGGCTGTCACATAAACAGATACATGCACTCAAATGTTTATTGCAGCACAGTCCACAATAGCAAAGAGATGGAATCAACCTAGATGCCCATCAACAGATGAATGGATAAACAAACTATGGTACACATACTCAATGGAACACTATGCAATGATAAAAAAATAATAATAATAATGATTTTAGGAAACATCTCCTAACCTGGTTTCAATTGGAAGACATTATGCTGAGTGAAATCAGTCAGTGGTAAAATGACAAATATTGTATGAGACTCCTGCTATAAGGACTTAAAAATAGACTTACTTACAGAAGAAAAGATTCTTTGATAGCTCCAAGGGTGGTGAAGGGGGTGAGTGCTGATCGTAGATTAGATAGTTGATAGAAGTTTGGTTGGCTGAAAGCAGTGACAGCACACAGTAGAAAGCAGGTCAACTTAACTGGACTTCACCAAAAACTGAAAACTCTTCTAATCTCAACCCAATATTGCAAGGATAGAGTATCAGGGGTGGGGTCTGAGGACCATGTTCTAGAGGGACATAGAGGTCAGTTGGCATTATTAGCTTATCGCTAAGAGCATCTTCTGTACCTCATATTGGTGAGTGGTGTCTGAGATCTTAAAAGCTAGCAAGCTGCCACCTGAGATACAACAAGTGATCCAAACTCATTCGGAACAGATGATCACTGAGAACACTAAAGACACAAGGTAAAATGAGCCCAGGTGACAGAAGGACACATGTAAATGAGAAACTGTATCAACTTGTGACCAGAAGAACTAGATGGTGCCCTGCCACCACCAAAGATAGCCGTGATGTGGCACACAATGTTGAGTCCCTGTGGCAACACGAGAAAAAGAGGGGTGCAAAAGACCACAACTGATAGTCCAACAGCCCAGGTGATCCCTTGAAAGCATGGCCCTTAGACCTGCTTCTGTCTCTGTCTAAAAAACACCACGAAGGTCAACTCTTTGGACAAAAATGGACTAGATTTGGGGACACAATGTGACCATATGGTGTGTGTACTTTATGGTTCTGTGTATTTATAGGAGGCTGTTCTATTGGTCTCTTTCTAAATGAGAGGGAAGAGTGGGGAGGAGGGCAGCGAGGAGGGGGCAAGAGTTTGTTAAGAGGCAAGAACAAGTATAAAATGAAAAGGAGTGTGCTGTCATGGGGCAAGGAGAGCAGAAGAGTTATAGATAGGTGAGTATGCAAAATTCATTTGGATTGTATGCTTTCACCTAATCACAATAAAAACAACATATATTGCACTCAGTCTTTTCTTTCCTTCTAGATAGCCTGCAATGGTAAAAGCCCATGTTGACAAAAGAACCCCTACTCCCCTGTGTCCCTGAATGACTGTATCAGAGCCCACTCTCTACCTTTAAGAATTAAATTTCTGTCTTCTTTGAACCAATGATTTTGGGGTATTTCTTTTCTTTTAAAAAAATAACTGTTTAGTCTTTAACTAATACAAATACAATCTCTATCACTGGAACAATTTCAGAAGAATAGTCGAGAGAAACAAGAATACAGTATGCAGCGGATATCTGTTGATTTTGCCCCATTCTTATCTATATGCATTCTAGTAAAGATCAATCAACTCTAAAGAATAATATCTCCGATGTTTATATGAGTGAGTTGAGGCTGATTCCAATGTTGACCATCTATCCTCCATCCAGGTGTGTGACACTGGCATGATCAACTGATATCCTTCTGTCTGCGATGACTGGAGCAAGGAAGGACGTTTTGTCTGAAAGGCCCAGTGAAAGACCTATATAGAACTTATGCTTGATTTACCTGGAAAAAACTGAGGATTGATCAGCAGGCATGATGCAAGCCAGGAGAGGTTGGTTGCTATCTAAATTGGCTGCCGTAACAAAATAGCACAAATTGAGAGGTCTATAAGAACAGAGATGAACTGTTTTATGGTTCTGCAGGCTAGAAGTCCAAATTAGAGCATCATCCATGTAGACTGCTCTGAAGGCTCTGTGAAAGGAGATGTATTATTCTTTTCTCCAAACTTTTGGTGGTTTCTGACCATACTACCAGCTGGCTCATACATGCATCTTCATATGATACCTTCCTCCTGCCTGTGTTTCCTTGCCTTTTCTCTTTTGTAAGACATCACTCATAAAGGATAAGGACTTTGGTGGTCAAGGTTGTGTCAACATGGCAACTTCAAGTTTGGCTGCTATATCAAGTGACAGGGCAGGGCCTGTGGTGGCTTCCCTCCCCTCAGCTCTCCTCTCCGCCTTCCACCGCCTACTTCCTGTCTGCTTACGTAACCAGCAGCTCCTGTTCTCTTTTGTGTCTGGTTCTTGGACCTGAAAGAGCAGCTGTTGGATTCACCAACCCTGACAGCTGGAGCTTGAGAGTCTTGTTCTCTGACCTGCCGATCCTGGGTTCGCCAGCCTCTGTAGCTCCCTGAGCCAGCAGAGACCTCTCAGTCTCCCTGACAGCTTGGGATCTGCCAACCTACACAGTCTGTCATCTAGAATTCTGGTTTCTAACCTGCTGGCTTTGGGGTCACCAGCTCCCATGGCCACATGAAGCTTGTCGCAAGACATGTGATGTTCAGCTTCTACGATTGTGTGATCTGCTTCCTTTAGCTTGGCTTGGCTTGGCTTCCTTGTACTTTGTATATAAATCTTTCCTTGTACATACACCAGTTACTGGTTTTGTTTCCCTAGAAAATCCAGCCTAAGACAGGGACTCTCTCTACTTGTGTATGACTTCATGTTAACATAATTGATAACAACTCAAAGACACTATTTTCAAATAAGGACACATTTGTAGGAAATTTCTCAAGACAAGGTATTTCATAAAAGAAACTGTGCTGGTTAAAAAAATTAATAAAATCATCCTTTCATGGATTAACCCAACTGAGTGTTAACGACTCTCCGAAGCTCTGTGTCCAGAGGATTTTGACACTACATCTGAACTCAACTCAGCAGGAAATGGTCAACATGATCAATCACTGATGTCTGCGGTTAACATTGAAGTTTATATATATAAAGGGTCTTCCAATCCAGATGTCCTATTTTTGATCCCTCACAGCAGCCATATTTGTGAAGCTATAGTGGCTATATTTATCACATTTTTTTAATTAGTCTTGACAAACAACTATGAAAAGTTACACAATTCCATAACAGAAATTATTAAAGTTTGTTATCAGAATGGGTGTCTGTTCATCAAACATCCTGTGTGTTACGTGAAATTTATGATGCTCAAAATCATTCCACCAAAGAACAATTCCATGTTTAAACAAAAAATTTGAGACAACCAGGCCTGTTGCCAATCAGACAATGCCTGTGCATCAGTGAACCGTATGTTCTAATAACACTGCCATTGTTCATCAGAGTACACATGAGAATAGATCCCAATCAATTTCTCGTGGAGCACAAGAACCAGACCTTTCATGGACCACAATTTTGGTGGATTTTGCATCTGGACTTAAAGTTTTATGTTTCCAAAAATGGTTTAACTCAGAACTGAAGTCCAACAACCATAGATTGCACTATACGTTTGCAGACTGGGCACTGGAGCCATTAGAAGTTGACCATGCTTTTGGCCAAGAAAATGTCTTCAGCAACAAGGCCCCATTTGTGAATGAATGGTTTAAATAACAAACAAAACTATCACAACAGAGTGATAAGAATCCAATGGAAATTCATGAACATTCACTTCATCCCCCGAAAGTGACTGCTGTGGATTTTGGTCTGGTGGAATCACTGACCCTTATTTTTCCCAAGATAAACGAGGAGAGGTTGTGATTTTCAATGGTGAAAGCTATTGGGCTATGATAACTGATTATTTTTGGTCCCATTTGGAAGGTGCCACAGCAGCCATTTACCTGAAGCTCTTTCCCACATATAATGCCAACAAATGTACTTCAAAATAAGAAAAGGATTAAAACTGTTATCATTTATACAACTTGTTTTTTTCAAGTTCAGAGATAGGACATACTTATTGGAAGACCTTAGATATATCTGCATACATGTGTGTGTATAAATGTATGTATGTATGTAAAAGAAAACACCTCTATGCTAAGTATTTTGCCATTCTTGTTTTAAGGAATTCTGGATTTAAGATACAACATAAGTCTAAATATGCAGAGGGACTCTTCCCCTGCTTGTGACATAATTGTACATCCTTTCAGATGTATTTTTAGCAGGGTTGAAAAGATCCGTGGACCAATAAGCCCTCTTCATGCAGTGGTTACAGACCATCATTTATGCTTTCAGTTGCCTTATACCCTGCAAAAACAAACTAATTAGTAGACACACATTTAAATCACAAATTGTTAGTATATAATATACTAGGCTAACAAACTATAACTCAGTTCTTTACCTGCATTACATTGGGTTTATTTTCTTTCAGGGGTTAAATGAGACTTGTCAGTTTATTTTTTCATGTTGTTTTTCAGAACACAGTAAACAGAGAAACCAATAGGGCATTCAAAACTGCAAGCTACACTACAATAAACCCACAGCAAGCATTCTGCATATCCTCCTGACAAGAAAGATTTGCCTTATCTTACAGACATTTATTCCTCTATGTTCTGCCAAAGTCTTTGTGTTTCTAACTCAGATAACTTTTTAGCAGCTCATACTAAAACAATTAAGGGCACATAACCAGGCATAAGTTTCATGTAACTCTTGTGTTGGCCAAGTATAGACTTTCCCCTCAACAGTCAGCATTTATTCTTTTCCTTATATGGCTTTGTTCATCCATACTAATACAAATGTGAAAAACATTTGCAAACATTTCTGTCTTGCATATAGACCTTGTCTTTAAAGTTCGCTGAAATTAAGCAGATTTTAGTGTCTTAAATATCACTAAAGGAAGAAATGTAATGATGAAAATCTCTAATATTTATGACTCTCTAAAGTGCCCTGGTACAGTATCCAAAGAAGAAATAAAGAAATTCACAAACACAAATAATATATTCTACATGTACAATAGTGCAAAACACAAATCAAATTAAATAATTTGATGATATCATTTTACCAATAAAAATACAGGAAAGCCAAAATGTAATTGTATAACCTAGTTTGGGGAGGATGTTATCTTAGATGCTGTTAATGGATGCAACAATTTTAGGAAAACAATTATGTTATATATTATATTAACATTAAATTAAAAATAGCAATTGTTCCTAAGAAGTTTAAAGATGTCCACTGGATTTAGGTCTTGCCCTTCTAAAAAGACTCTATATAAAACTTGAATAACCAGAAATGGAGAAAATTCTATTCACATAGATATTTAGTGATAAAAGTAATTAGAAATGTATATGAAAATAAGCATTAGATTGAACCATACGAAATTGACACTACCTGGCCATTTTTGATCTGCAAAATTGGCAATTTCATGTTGATTAACCTATTCAATTATTTGGTACTACTATAATGTTATTAGTTGTGAATGAAATACCCAATAAAAACATGTTATCCAAGTTTTGTAATATAAGAAATATTTTCAATACAAAGTTATGGGCTTCTGGTAATGGTTCCTTTAGAGACAAAAGCTAAGAACTGTACTGTGTCTATATAAAAAACACATGACTGGTGTCTGGGGTCCTAAAAGCCAGCGTGTAGCCACCTGAAAAGCAATTGGTCCCAACCCACCTGGACCAAAGGAAAATGATGAACACCAAAGACACAAGGAAAATATTAGTCCAGGAGACAGAAAGGGCCACACAGACTCCATCAGCCTGAGACAAGAACTAAATAGTACCAGGCTACTACGAATCAATGCCGTCACAGCAACACAACAGAGGTGTGGAGAAAAGAGGAGTACAGAAATCAAATTCACTCAAAAAGACCAGACTTCATGGTCTGACTGAGACTTGAAGGATCCCAGCAGACTTGGTCCTCAGACTGTTAGGCCAGAACTGAAAACCATTTCCATTCCCGAAGCCAACTCTTCAGACAAAGATTACATTGAACTACAAAGATTACATTGAACTACAAGACATCAAATAATACTCACGAAGAGCGTGTTTCTTAGCTCAAGTAGCTACACAATACTAAATGGACAGCTCCTGTCAGAGGTGAGATGAGAAGGCAGACAATGACGGTAGCTGGTTGAATGGACATGGGAAATTCAGAATGGAAAGGAAGAACGTGTTAATCACATTATAAGGAGAGCAATAGCAACTAGGGTGACATGACAATGTGTGTGATTGTTGTATGAGAAACTAACTTGAACTGTATACTTTCAGTTAAAACAAAGCAAAAGAAAACAAATTTCTGAAAGCACTGGGAAACGCAGAAAAGCAGACAGATACTGGAAAGAGTCAAGGCCTGGGAGAAAGGAGGAGCAGTAGGTTAAGTCGTTTATTTACAGCTTTTAGCCAGTGTTTCCATAGTAGGAGAATAAAAGAGTGAATGAAAATGTTTGTTTTATAGACTTGAAACATAAGACGATGAAGTAAAGTCATCCAAACCAAAACCAAAACCAAATGCAGTGCCGCTGAGTCAATTCAGCCTCATGGTGACCCAATAGGACAGAGGAGAACTGCACCACTGAGTTTCCGAGGAAGGCCGGGCAACAACCAGAGAAACTAGAAAACAAGAGGGGCTATCTACTCAAGGATAGAGCTGCAGAAAGAGATACCAAACTTTTGTCTGTAAATATTGTCTGTTCTCTGGCTAGCCTCTGAAATATACATTAGTAGGGTGACACAGAAAGCCCTGGTGGCGTAGTGGGTAAGTGTTATGTCTGCCAATCAAAAGGTTGGCCAGGCACTCCTTGGAAACTCTATGGAGCAGTTCTACTCTGTCCTATAGGGCACTATCTGTTGGAACTGACTTGATGGCTGTGGGTCTGGTTTTTTCAATTGATTCCTTGTATGGTACAAGTGGTTAATGTATCTGGGTTGCTAATGGAAAAAATAGACGTTTGAGTCAATACGAAGGCACCTCAGAAAAAGTACCTGAAAAATCAGCTATTGAAAATTCTAAGCAACACACTTCTTCTCTGACATACATGGGGCCACAGTCAGTCAGAGTCAATTCAACATCCATTTTTTTTGAGGACCCACCAAAAAAAAAAAAAAAAAAACCCAGTGCCATCAGTTAATTCTGACTCACAGCAACCCTATGACAGCCTCCTCATAACGCTACGAAGTCTAATAGAACTGAACTGACATTTTAAATGCCATACACTCTAAAGGAGAATATTTGTAGTTTGAGTTCGGTTAATTTTACTACCTTAAGAACAAAATAAATTAATAAAATTTGAAAAATATGAAAAAATCTGGAATCTCTAGAATGCCCGGAAAACAATCCAAAATGACTCAAAATACAGAACAACAAAAAAGGACAGCGCACTCTAGTTTCAAAGGGAAGACAAAGATCTACTCCAAGATAATCCCCCAAACCAAAACCAAACCTACTGCTGTCGAGTCAACTTCAACACACAGTGACCCTATAGACAGAGTAGATTGCCCTGTAGAATTTCCAGAGTGTACCTGGCAGATTTCAATGGCTGACCTTTCCATTAGCAGCCATAGCACTTAATTACTATATCACCAGGGTTTTCAGGATGACCCAGACATTGGAATTAAGCAGACACATCAAAGAATTTAAAGCAGCAATTATAATTATGCCATTATAATAAAATAAATAAAAGAAGATAGTTTCAGATGAGTATGAAATTAGGAAACCTAAACAGGAAAGGGGAATCTCTCAAGAAGAACTATACGGTAATTCTAGGATTGGTAAGTCCAATACTTGAAATAAAAATTTTCAATTGGCTTAGCAGCAGATTGGAGATAACAGGGAACAAAGTAAAGTTGAAGACAGATCAATAGAAATGATCCAATCTGAAACAGTGAAAAGATTATTGGGAGGTGAGGAGGAATAGAGTCTCAAAATACTTAACATTTATGTAATAGGTTTCCAAAAAAATGAAAGAGAGTAAGAACAGGATGTGGCATTTTATTTGAAGAAATGCTGCCCACAAGTTAACCAAATTTGGTGAAAGTCAGTTATTTATAGATTCAAGAATCCCAGAAAACTTTCAATAGGAGAAATCCAGATAAAATTATACATAGGTGGACAGCACTAAAACTGCTAAAAAACAAAGGTAAATAGACCACATTAGACGTATTGTGAGGTGGGAGAAATATTACAGACAGGTGACTATCAAGTTCAGTGTGTTCAAGTGAAAACAAAAATAAAAACAAAAACAAAACCTAAAACAGCAGTCAAACGGAATTCTTTATCTAGTGAAAATATTGTACAAGTATGAGGTAACATGCAGATATTTTTAGGTGAAAGAAAATCGAGAAAGTTGTCTCCATCAAAACTGCACACAAAATACATTAGAAAGTTCTTCAGGCTGAAGAAAAATAATGATAGGAAAGAGAAAGTCAGACTTTCAGGAAAAGAAGTGTATTAGAAATGGTAAGTATGTGGAGAAATCTAAAGGCCTATTTTTCTTAACAATTTAGTTAAAGTATATGTGACAGTTTAAACCAAAAAGATTGGCCCTTAGGTAGTAAAACTTGAGGCAGTTTCTCCCTCTCAATAGAAAATGCACATTACCACTTGTACATAAAAAACATAGATTTATATATGAAGAAAGGTTTCAATAGTCCATACTTAGTGAATAAAAACATAACCTCATTCACAATGCTAATTTCATCGAGTGTTTTATGATTAGCACAGCCAATGAAGCCTTCAGAGATTTTGCAGAAAGATCAGCTCAATTACATAAAAATGAGCATCCTCTTCTCAGATCTAAATTTTGCATCATTATCTCTCTAGAAAGAGATCATTAAATTATGACTCAGTCACAGGGCTTCTCTCTGATTAGAATGCAAAACACTTAATCATTTGCATTTGAAAGCAAAGTTGGAAAAAAATACAGCTTGTCCATTTAAAAATAAAATAACTTAAAACTTATCTAAATTTGAAAGCATTTCTAGAACTACAAATTATGTCTTTGCCCAAATTAATGTGCTTTTTTCTTACTATTGTGCCAAAGAAAACTTTTTCAGGTAGAAATGGCTGGGACTAATTAACTGATAAATATCTTACACATAAGGTAATTAATTATTATGCAACAAACATGATTTATTTGCTTTAAATAATGAAAGATAATATTTTGAGTTGGCTCATTTTTATTCTCAAAATTAGATTACATTAGGTTGTTCTGAAAATTAGCTGTTAATTATTAGAAGAACAGATTCAGTTACTGCAAACCCAAGAAAAGTTTGCTTTGATGGTGTTTCATAAAATAACATATCATATCTGTCCTTTGATACAGTTTGTTGGATTTCATGGGCAGAGGTTAAGGCAATAGTTTTAAGTTTTCATAATGATCTAATTACAAGTTAATTTTAAAAGTATAATGCATAGTGCTTTCTCTGTGAGTTTTCAGAGTTTTGATATATGTCAAAAGTCCAGTGAAAAGAGGACCAGAGAAAATAAATAGGAGTAAGTTAGTTTTATATGTACTCCCTTTTTCTTGATCAAATAAGTATGCAGGTGGCACTGTTTTTTAACACACATAAAAAGCATCACAATTCTACTAATGTAAGTACAGAAACCACAATTTTTCATGACCACTATTCACAAAATGCAGACTCAGTTTTTCTAATACAGTATTGTGTGTGTCTTCCTTGGGTCTTTAATTCACACATTCCCTCCAACAGTGTAATACAGTGAAAATGTACAATGCTTCACAAAGATATGTGATGAACCACAATAACAAATTTTTGAGAAATGTAAAATGTGATTGAATAATTTTCAATCAATTTTGATATTAAGCTCATGCATTTACGAGGAAGTAAGTTGCTAAGCCTTACAGACTAATTCTTGCCCGAATGGTTTAGAATATCAAATTCTGGTGCCAGATTTTGAAGGCGATAGTGGGCAATTAGCTTCTCTAAAAGTTAGTGAATAAAGCATGGCATATGTTCCACACTTGACGAATTACACACATCCATTATAAGATCTAGAAAAGAAAGGCATTCCCATGCCAACCTTCAGACCCTCAACAAGAATTTATTCAAGCTATAACTCTACCCCAATGACAGGGCAAACCAACACAAAATGGGGACTTAAGCAAAGGAATTGTTTATAGAAGCGTCAGAGGAGGTCTTCCATGAAATGCTGTAGAAACCCAACTCTTTTGTTCTGTGTTACACGTAACTGTAATGAACCCCTGTCCTTTAAGTTATAGAGTTTTCTCACTATCATGTGATCTAAAATATAAAATGAAACAGACCATTGTTAGAATTATCTCGAAGTAGGGAAATAAAATATGCTCTCTGAGTGGTGACTGTGGTCTTGCAGTTTTATTTGGCAGATGAATTAGCTTCCTTGGGAATCAGTAGTTAAATGAAATTCCGATCTCAGATAGCATCACCAGTCTTGTACTTCCTACCGTCACTAGGTGTGACCTCTTATATTTGTTGAAGATGGATGACTTCGTTTTAGCTCTTGCTTGCCAAGAGTT
This sequence comes from Heterohyrax brucei, assembly GCA_028571685.1. Classification (NCBI taxonomy): domain Eukaryota; kingdom Metazoa; phylum Chordata; class Mammalia; order Hyracoidea; family Procaviidae; genus Heterohyrax; species Heterohyrax brucei. The sequence goes on from CM053158.1 coordinate 46,720,865, forward strand.
TGAATTTCAATAAAAAGATAGAGAACGTATTGTTAAACGGGGCAATTGTGCTCCACGTTAAAGTCAAAAAATTCATAGCGAAGTAAATCTAAGTCTAACTATGAGCAAACACTGCCTTGCTAAACAGATTAATGGTTACGGTAAGAGAGAAAAATAAAAGAACAGAAACAATACAAAAAGCATCATGCGTACTGAAACCTGCTACTTTTATATCCTTCATGAAATCAATGACTCTATCAATATGATGTGGCATTCTGGAGTTAAACTGATAAAATTACAGAAAGAAGTTCTATAAGAGTTTAAACCAGGAGAAGACCAAGGAATACCAGAAGCCACTGTGACCAGAAGTCATAGCTAGAAGAAACAAGAAGTGAATTTTCCCCTAAGGACTTGAGAAGGAATGTAGCCCTGCTGAGATCTTGATTTCTGGCCAGTGATAAACCGCTGTCGTGCTGTCAATTCTGACTCACAGTGACCCGACATGACAGAAGAGAACTGCTCCAGAGAGTTTCCAGGGAGCACCTGGTAGATTCAAACTGCCAACCTTTTGGTTAGCAGTCATAGCCCAATGGTACTGATCTCACTGGCCTCCAGAATCGTGAAAGAATGAATTTCTGTTGTATCAACAACAACAACAGGGGTTTAAATCAGGATAGGAAAATATACACATACACAATTGATACCCAGACATGTTTTGTTAGTACCACACTTTAGAAGACATTTTTGGCATTGCAAGTAAAGAATCAGGTGAAACTTTACTAATGATACCACTGTTCATATGAATTATCTTAGTAAAAAGGAATAACTTGTAATGCAACCTGAATTAGCATGCAAAGTTAAAAAAAAAAATAGCATGCATGTGGTAAACATGCTGCCTTTCCTTGAACCAGGATAATTCATTTTCCAAATACTCAGAATAAATAGAACTGTAGTATGCTTTAAGATCTCCTCTGTGATTAAAGTAATAAGGATGACAATGGCAGGGGCCATTGTGAACATCCTAAGGAAGTATTCTTTCTTTCTGCATCTACAGTTGGAGTGACTTCCTGCCTTCTTAACAGCGTCATCTTTACCGAGAGGTGTCCCGTGGAGATTTTCAGTTTGGGCTATAATAGAGATAGCTTTCATCTGAAATCTAGCTCTGATATAGTAATGCTTAGAGGATACTCAGGAAGTGAATAGAAAAGGTATGTCCTGCTATTGATTGGGAAGCACAGGCAGCCTCCTCCATGAGGTTGCCAGGCCAACAGACGCACTCCAGACAATGTTGTTTACCGTATTGCAGGTACATAAAATGCATACAGCTGGGGCCAGGTAAAATCCACTCCCTGAGCCTGATTTGACTTCCTTTTCCACAATAGCACAGTTGCAGACCAGACTGTTTCTTCCAAAAGAGCCATCTTATTAAGCCCTCTAATGAACATGGTCATGACAGAGTAGCTGGACAAGTTATGAACAGAGTTTGTTTCCTAAGAGGTTAAACCTTTTTAAATAGCTCCTTGATTTCTTACAGGACCATTAGATTGAAACAACAAAACAAAGTAGAATCCAGTAAGATGTTTCCATTTAAATAAAATAACTTATGCTTACCATAGAGAAAACATGAGTGATGCTTACAAAATAAGCAGAATTCTGTAAAATAATCAAGCTCTTAATCACCATGAAGACTGTATCTTAGAATCAGTTCAGTTTGTATTTTAATTTACTTGTATAGCAATGGAGACGGCTTGGTTGATTTCCGAAGGCTTTTTTCTTATAACAAAGCTTTGCATAGCAAGCCAAAAAGCAAAGCCATTGCTGTGGAGTGAATTCTGACTCCTAGCGACCCCATAGGTCAGAGCAGAACAGCCCCACAGAGTTTCCAGGGAGCATCCAGCAGATTTGAACTGCCAGCCTTTGTTTAGCAGATGTTACACTTAACCACTACGCCACCAGGGTTTACTTGAACTGTAAACTCACCTCTGTGTAATACTACAACGCATAACCTTGCGATAAAGTGACAAAATGAATGTATCTTCATAAAGTGTCATAATCCAAAAATTTCTTAGTTTGTGAACAAGTTATATTTTAATAAATGATCAAGTATCTGCTAAACACCTGTTTTAAGAACCCAGGAATAAGACAAAGTTCACTTCTATTCCACTTATAACATTGCAATACATAAATATTAGCAATAACAAAGTATTGGAATTAGCCTTAATGATAGAGATAAGTCTAGGCATGTACGAAGGAATAAGGACTGTTGTAGGAGTCTGGCTTGTTTTAAAACATAGATTCCATTGTATCACTTCTCTACTCAAAAATCTAAACTGTCTTCACATTGTAAACATTAAAAACAAAACTTAGTTCAGAACATCACTCAATTACAGAAAACCTGTATTTGAAAGTGGGTGTTCTAAAGATTGGCTGTTAAAAAGGGTCACTTCATCCCAGCTTCCCAGAGGCACTGTAACTCTGCATGACTCAAATTATCTCTTAATCATGTATAGCTTTGTTATAGCAATGTTTCTTTTACTATTATTAATAACAACAATGAAAATAATAATGGCTGATGTTTACTGAGGGTTTATTACACATTTGGCACAGTGCTACAGTTTAGGTATGTGCTACCACCTAATTCTCATTCACCGAAAGCCTATAAAATTTCACTATTATCTTCACTTCACACGTGAGAAAATGAGTCACCAAGAGGCTAAGTAAACTATCTAAAGTGTCAGTAAGTGACCTGTCCAAGATTTTAACACAAGATAGTTTGATTCTATAGCATGTGCACTTGATTGACGTCTAATGTCTACCAAGATAATATTCTCTTACAAAAAGCCAGGAGTGTTCAGGTGCTTCATGTATATCTCAAAGTGAAAATCACAGACTTCACCCAAAGTAGCCAAGCCAAGTGCTGTCGAGTAGGAGTAAGACATTAATAATTATGGATGAATGGGTCGGCAAAGGACAGATGGAAAGATACTGAGGGCAAAAATTAATTCAAGTTTGAGACCTGAGATTGTTCTAAAGGAGATGGAGAAAGGAGACCATCTCGAGGAAAGAAAGACAGGATTTGAAAGCAAATGAGCATGATAACACAGTCCCAAACATCGCCTTGCCTCTCCCACGTGTCTTGCTATTGTTCCTTGATGAGTTCCTTCAGGACCATTTTTGCACACATCTTTCTCATGCCAAGATTTCCAGTTAAGATTGTCCTGTTCTGTGTCTACAATGACTCGTGACGGGAAGAACCGGATAGTGTCCAGCCACCACAAGTGATAACCGTGACGGAGCTCACAAAGTTGAGTCTCACTGGCAACACAAGAATAAATAAGGGTGCACCCTGAGATATCCACTAAAAGACCGCAACTGATGGTCCAGGGGCTTCAGAGATCCCCCAGGAGCACAGCCTCTGGCCCTGACGCTGCTCCTGCCCATAAATCATAATGACGGTCCACTCTTTGGACAGGAATGGATTGGACTTAGAGACACAGAGTGACCACATCTTGGGTGCACTTTATGGTTCTATGCATCTATAGGATATCATCCTGCTGAACTCTTACTGGAGGAAGAGGAGTGGGCGGACAGGAGGGGAAAGGAGACTGTTGGGATATGTATGGAGCAGAGAGGAAAAGTGTGCTGTCACTGGGCAGGGAGAGAGGTGGAAATTGCAATAGGTGGGCATGCAAATTTATATGGGAATGTACATTTTCATTCAATCATAATTTTAAAAGAAAAAAAAGATTTTCCTGTTTCTCTATAGATGTCTATTTGGCCGGCTATGCTTCTCACAGTAGGCCAACAACTTTGATGCACAATTTCACAAATTTTTGCAATGTTTGTGTCAGTTCTGCTCATAATAGGTTGCCCTAATCTCTCTTCATCAGTGACACTTTCTCTCCCCTCAGAAAAATGTTTAATCTGTTTGTACCCTGCCATTTTCTTCATGGCATTATCCCCATAAGCTTGGACTAACATGTCTCTGACTTCACCTCTACTCAGGCCAAGTTTAACAAAAAATTTAATGTTTGTTTGTTGCTCTAATTCAAGGCCCAGCATTCTTGCAATGCCACACAAAAACATGCAACAACAATAATAAGAACCACTCAGTAAGACACTGCTGCACATCAACACAAACACAGCTGTGAGACACTGATATACCAAGGTTATGAACTCTTACCAAGTTGTTTGTACAGTGCTGCTAACATATGTACACAATGCCAGGTTTGTGAACTTAATTGTCGACTTTGTAACCACTGTACCACTAGGATTTCCTTCCTTGTATAGGCAGATGTGAGAGTATGGTAGAAGAGACAATAACATCCTGAGAAGGCACTGATAGAGAAGACAGATCAGTATAGAAAGACAGAACGGAAACAATAGCTCATAAGGGTAAGTAAAGATCCTTCAAAATTTAAGAAGCAGAGAAACCAACAGGTTATTGTTACAAGTGAGCAAAACACAATTTTTGAGAAAAATTAGCTATAACAACTTCTAGTTATGTTCCACAACTTTTAGACACAAAACTTTATTTCTACTTGTGTAAACAAAGTCTACTAAATAGACTTGATTCCAAGGTCAATTTTCACACACAAAACTTTTGTTCTTATTTCTCTGCTAAAGAAACTAATGTACTTTGAGTAGGTAGACTAGGGCAGAGCAAGCTACACTTTGATGTAGAGGGTGGTGAGAGACGAAGAAAAAGCTTTTAAGAAGATATCACTTGAATTCCAGAAGGCCTGGGTGCCGGGCTTCTGAGCCTGTGAATGAGTGATTGTAAACAGCCCCAAATGGCTGGGATGCATGACATCAGATCCTTGAAAATGATGGGTCTGGCCTACGTGGTTTCTTCCTTGAGAGGTGAATTCACCTGACGAAGTAGTCTTTGCTATACTGTTTAGATAAGAAGGCACCAGTTTGCTTTGTGAGGAACTTCCCAGAACCTATTCAAATCAATGCCTGCTTTCCACTTGATGCCCTAATTAAGGTTGGGGTGCCAGATACCAGCTGCCCCCCCCCCACCAGAAATCCTGAGATAAGCTCAGTTTCTAAGGAAAAGTTAAAAGTCCAGATGTCTCTCTCTGGCACCAGCCCAGGATGCTCCCCCCCCCCATAGGAGAGAGTAGTTTCTTCCCACGTAATTTAATGCTAACTGCTTATCTACTGCCTCTTTAAGTATACTAGGTCAACAGGAATACAATATGAAAATCTGTATACTTGTAACTGCCAGTTAAGAGAATACATGGAAATTCCTTTATTTGTTTTCTTGGAAAAACTTATAAATAGGTATGTCTGAAAATGGAACAGTGTGCACAGCTATTTTTCGGACTTGAGTCCATCCTTCACACTGCTAGCTAATAAACAGCCTCTTCATCTACAAACTAAGTGGTGTTCGAGGTGCTTTCTGCTCTGTGGGCCGAACTTATTGATTTCCTGCTATGGTGGCAGTCAGCTAGGCTCACTGTCTATGACCAGTTAGCTCAGAACACATGACTGAAATTCGTGCAAAATGAAAACTTGGTTAATTGTGATGTGTCAGCCAAATCTGGTTCAGTATATGTTTTTGTAAATAAAGTTTTATTTGAACATAGCCACACTCATTTGTTTGTGTTTTGTCTGTGTCTGCTTCTGTGCTACAATGGCAAATTTGAGTAGTTTTACATGCAAAGTCTAAAATATGTCCAAACTTTCTGGTCTTTTAAAATCAAAGTTTACTAAACCCTATCTTAGAATTTTAGGTTTGCTAGCAAAATGTTTATGTTGTTTAAAAGGAATCCCCATACCCAGTACCCAAGATGGACTTCTGAAATACCTTGATAGAAACACAGGTACCCTGGTGGAATAATGGAATCCCTGGTGACACAGTAGTTAAGGACTACGGCTGCTACCAGAAGGCTGGAAGTTTCAATCTGCCAGGCACTCCTTAGAAACTCTGTGGGGGTAGGTCCACTCTGTCCTAAAGAGTCACTATGAGTCAGAATCGACTCAGTGTCTCTGGGTTTTTATGTGGAGTCATGGTAAAGAGCTATGCCTGCTAACCAAAAGTTTAGCAATTTGAATCTGCCAGACATTCTTTGGAAACTGCATGAGTCAGTTCTACTTTGCTGTACAGGGTCACTATGAGTTGGAATTGACTCAACAGTGACTTTTTTTTGATAGAAATAAACTTCACATCAAACTAGTTGCTCCTTTTCCTCTTCCATTATGCAAATAAGTTCATACTCTGTAAGTTTGAAAGCCCTGTAGGAGATACAAGTATACAAGTATTAGTCAACATCCACTTGTTTTGGGGCACACAACTAAAAAGTCTCAGGAACACACAGCTGAACTCTGGAGATTGTAAATACACACTGTATCACCATTGTGTATTTGTACAGAATCTTTCCTGTCTGTGAACATCTAACTTGTGAACATCTGTGAATGCAATCAAAGTGATGTCACCAAGCAAAAGCACATCAACTCTTTAAGCTGCCAATACATGGCTCGTGACGCAAGGTCAGCTTAGTGACTGCCATTGTGTCAGTATACAATTTATTTTAAAATGATGATAAAGCCATGTTTTATACACCTTTGTAATATACATGTCTATTAACATGTGTGTGTCTGTGGGCATTATACAAAATGCAGGCACAAATCAAATAGAAAAAAAGTGATGATGACATCTATCTTAGCCAAGCATAGAAAAGACAGGAAGATTTACCCAGAACTGAAGTTTGTACTATACTTCTACTCTTGATCACACCTCCCCTCTTACCAAAGGTATCAGATTTATAGTTTTCAAAATACATTCTGCATCTTTTCTTCTTACAGAGAACACACTTTAAAGGAAGTAGTTACAAGAATTGAATAGATAAATTACCTACCCATGTCTGCATGATAAAAAGTGCATATGCATAAATATACACAGATGTACATATAGATGTATATGTATTAACATATAAAACAACAAATTAGAGACTGCTAAGTAAACTAAATATTTAGAACATCAACTTACATTTATTTATTTACTTAGAACTGTGGTGTTGGCAAAGAATATTAAATACATCATGGGTTGCCAAGAGAACAAACAAATCTGTCTTGGAAGAAATACAACCAGAATGCTTCTTAGAAGCAAGGATGGTGAGATTACACCTCATATACTTTGGCTGTATTGTTAGGAGAGGACATCATGCTTGGTAAAGTAAAGGGACAGCACAAAAGAGAAAGACACAGTGGCTGCAACAACGGGCTCAAGCCTAACAAGTGTTGTGAGGATGATACAGTGTTTTGTTCTGTGGTGCACAGGGTCACTGTGAGTCACAACTGACCTCAAATGTACCTAACAATAACATCATTAAAAACTATGACCATTCATTCTAATGCCATGACTTTAAACCATATGTACTTTAAGTGAAATGAATAACTGAGACAATCATCCAAGTAATAAAGAACCAATCAACTGTAGCACAAAATATTCAAGCTATTTTTCTTTGCTTGTATAGAAATAGCATTATTTCTACATATGAGTATTAAATTGCAACCATTAATCAGTAGTATATTTTTAGGGGACATTACACATGAAGAAGTGCCTTTTGACATAAGGGTTTGCTTGGCTGAAAGATGAATTTTATGACCAATACATTAAAAAAATTCAAAATGGTTGTCCAAATTGATTAATCAATTAAGCTGATATAACAGAACTAATTCTGCATACACACAGTTTGAATCTCACTTTTTCTTTGATGTCCCTTCCAAGTAAGCAAGAGCTGAAGACTCAATTTATAAACATTCTTTTCCCCAAGTATATTGTGGATAGTCTATAGAAGAAAAATTATTGTCTGGGACCAAGGAGATAATACTTATGTTTCCAGTGAACTGCCTCAGTTTGACACAAATGCATTCAGGCAAAGATGTATGTTGATTGTTATAATAAGTTCTTTGAAATGAAGAAATGCTTAGTACACGTTTGAGAAGCATGTTAGTGGAAGGCAAATGAGACCTCAATTTAGCTTGAACTGGGGTGAAATGGATAAAGAGTGATTATGGCTGTTTGTTTTGATGAAGTTAGTAGGTTGGCTCATGACCTCTTGAGACAAATAAGATGGATTGTTCTAATGGATTTTTCTTAATCTAATGTAGAAATGACATTGAATGATGGTACTTAATTAGCATCCTGTTCCTCACCTGCATTTGGTGTGACGCTCCCACATTTGTTGCCATAATCTGAGACATGCAAAACTATGCCAGAAAAGTCATGCTCCTTACTTCTGTTTGCAATGTGGAAACGAGAATGACAAGTTTAAACTGGTTCTGCCCAAAGGAAGAAAGAGATGTTGCCTCTAATTTTCAACATGTAACCCAAACTTGTACAACAAGGTCATAGACTGCTGAACCACAGACATAATACAATAATACCACCAGTTACTTTGTACATTTTTATATTTACTCTTGAATCTATTTCTCCTCAGATACACAAAATTTAAAAAAAAAAAAAAAAAAGAAAGAAAAGATTTCATGTAACTGTGCAATTCCACTCCTAGGTATATACCGAAAGGAATTGGAAACAAGTCCTCAAACTGATACAAGAACACTAAAGAACACTAATGTTTGCTACAGCACTATTCACAATATTCAAAAAGTAGAGACCACCCAAATGCCCGCTGACAGATGAATAAAGAAAATGTGATATAAATATACAATTATTATTCAGTCATGAAGAGAAAGGAAGTTCTGATGCATAATGCCCACTGATGAACCTTGAAAACATTGTAAGTTGGTCACACATAGTAGAACAAATACCGTATGGTCACACTTATATGAAATATCTAGAATAGGCAAATGCATAGAGACAAAAGATTATTTGCAGTTACCAGGAACAAGACGGTGAGGGGTAAAGGACTTAACGCTTAACGGGTGTTGAGTCTATGTTTGACGTGATGATCTTTTGGAGATACGTAATGCTAGTGGTTGCTCAACACTGTGAACACAATTAATAACACTGAATTGTACACGAGTTAAAATGTCAAACTCTGACGTATGTATGTGTGTGTATATACATATTCACCACAATAAAATTAAAAAAAAATAATAAACAACAGAAAAACAGAGCAGAAAAACCATGGTAGTGGATGCTGATCGTTTTCAAAGGCTTTCAGGAGAACTATATGGTAGGAGTCTACGCATATTAGTTTCTGCTGTGTTTAATGATGCAGGGAAAGGTGCCAGATTTATTTTCTCCTTATTGCTTAGTGATACAGTCCATTGTTCAACATTTCACTCTGTGAAACAAGAAGTGTACAAAGAATATAAAATCCGGAAGCCCTTACTTAATCAACCCAGTGTCTGATTCTTACCTTTGGCTAATATAATAAATACCTTACCCTGAAGCATTCATTTAACTTTCAGTTGGAATTGACTCAATGGCACTGGGTTTGATTTTAATATTTTTCTTTAGGGGATCTACTAAAGACCTCTGAAAGGCATAGACTTGTAGTGGCACTTGGAGGAGGGGGAGGAGGTGTTGCTGTTCTGATCCCTATTTTAAGATAATCCCATATCAGGAACTGAATTCAACATTCTGAATCTATTCCAGTTTCTTATCTGTAAAGCCACCTAGAGCTGGTAATTCAGAAAAGCTGGATAGATAAACGAAAAAACAGATTCTAATTTCCTTAAGATGAGCAGGCTTGTAAATCCCTGCTAGATCATGGAAATTAAGTATTTCCCCAAACCAACCTTTTCTTTTGCCCTAGGACAACCCGATCAAATTTCTTGGCTTCATTCTCTCTATTGGCCTAGCAGTAATATGAAACTGTAGAGCTCTGTCAGATCTAAAGCCAATTTCAAAGGAAAGCCAGTTCCTCAGGGGGAAGGCAGCCATGCGCAGGCAGGATTGTGCTAATGGCTAAATCCCAACTTCAAATGCCACCAACTGCCTTAGGAGAAAACGATACAGGAGGGCGAATAAGAGAGACAAGGGACCTGTAGAGAAGAGCAGAAAAGAGAAAGAAGGGCATAAATCGGAGACAGAAGGGTTATCAGAGGAAAAGCAGCTGCAGCAGGTGAAGGAAAGCCCCGATGATGTCTTAGGAAATGTACTAATGTGTGATCCACGGGGTGAATTTAGACTATTCCCAAATCATTTGAGAAATTCTTCATACTAATTTATATATGATTGAATTAATCCAAGGTTTTTATGACAAGTCCCAAACTATTTAGATGCAAGCCTCTGCTTGTGTGTGTGTGTGTGTTTGTGTGTTATGTATCTACAAAAATAAATAAAATATGAATCACCAGGGGAAACTAGTTACTTCTTTATTTAAGTCATGATTTGTCAATTTGTAATACTGACATTTAAATCCCTTGTAATTTTGGAGAGAAATTTACTAAGTGATGCTTGCTGAGAAGCACTGACTTATTATGGATTATGCCACAGTATTATATAGAGAGATGTTTGGGGAAGAAATTTTTGTCATTATGCAAATATGTATATTGACTATAATAAAACTATTAAGAAAAATAAGAAGTAATAGAAATATTACTTTGCTCTAGTGGAATTACCTTTGAATTAAGGATTCTTAATCTCTGGTAGGGAAACCTTGGTGGCCTAGTGATTATGTGCTATGTCTGCTAACCAAAAGACTGGCAGTGCTGCTTGGAAACTCTACGGGGCAGTTCTACTCTGGCTTATAGGGTCACTATGAGTTGCAACCAAACTGCAGTGAGTTCTTTTTTTAGGATTTAATCTTTGGTGGTGGAGTGGTTAACAGCTTGGTTGTTAACTAAAATGTTGTCAGTTTGAATCCACCAGCTGCTCCTTGGAAACCCTATGGGGCAGTTCTATCCTGACCTATAAGGTCATGGTAAGCTGGAATTGACTTGTGGGCAAGTATTTTTTTGTTTTTAGGTGTGTGCATGCTAATGGAAACTATGTGTGTTGTTAATATAGAAATTGCTTAACAGCGAATCATTCTTTTCTTTTCATCTCTAATGGAAATTCACTATAAATTCAAATTAGGATACAGTAAAATTCTTGTAAATATTAAAAACATTGTTCACTTCAGAATTTTCTCAACAGTCCTTGCTTTAGCTTAACTCACTCCAGAATTCTCAAGTAACCAAAGAAAAACAAAGGTTTACTTTCAGTTGCCTAATGATCCAAGTATTCAGTATGAAGAAAACACTCAATGAAAATGTGTCCAAAGAATACTTACTTCCTCAGGCTTAAAACAGTGATATAAAGGGTTGCAAGTCGTTGTCTTTTTACTCTCATTTATTTTTCTTAAGAAGTTTCTATATTTTTTGTTTTCACAGAGTGAATATATCAAATATCAAGTCATTATGATTGAATTAACTGTGGCTCCTTTGCTGGTCATTCTGGATCTTCTAATTAGGTGGAACAACAGTAATGATTCCAAATTATCTTCTGTCTCAGCATCATTCCATTCTCAATTCATTATGGCTATGCAGACAGAATCTATTATTTAATTGAATAATTTATCAGGATAATTTAGGCAATAGAAATCCTGCTCTTAAAAGAAAGTGAAGTGAGTGTGTGTTTGGGGGTAAGTGCATTCACTGATGTGTATATGCACATGAGAGAGAAAGAGAGATCCAGTCTTGAATAACAAGCTTGCCTTTTGAATTAATCAAATTAGCTTCCGGTAATGCTCGTTTGAAATATTAGTCTATATCCTCTTGATTTCAGAAGACCCAAACTAAAAAACCCTCAATCACTAGTATAACTAGTTTATTAAGAAAGGAAATGTTCGGACTCATGTATTTGCAAATTCCCATAATGTATTGTAGCTTTCAGGCATGGTTGGATCCACAACCACAAGTATCACCCTTTGGCCAGTATGTCTCCCTTCATCCCCATTTTTCTTTTCTTTCTCTTTTTTCAACTCATCCTCAGTCCTCATCTTCATATCTTCCCCATTTGGCGGGCAACAAGCTTTTGTAGCTGCTGCAGACTTATACCCTCCTATCTTAACATCTCTAGAAGAAAGACGGTAACAACAGTAATAGCAACATAATAAAAGCCGATATTCAGCTTTATTTAATGAGATTTTACTTTATACCAGTTAATTTCTAAGTCTATCAATACTCATTGAATAATCAAAACAACTTTAATCAACTATGTATATAATTATTGTATTTTACAGAGGAGAGAAGAAAAATAATCTGTTATTTTGTCAAGTCTATTATAAAATTCAAGAAATCGTTGACAGATCTGGTTTGACTCAAATGCTTATTGCTGAAATAAGCTAGACCTAGGGAAAATTTTATGTAACAGTTGGTCCAGCCTGGTCCCATTCCACCCCTACAGTCAAGAGAAATGAGGGATGGTACTCAAAATCAGAAGCAGGGAATGTGTGCTAAAAATACCAGTCCATTCCAGGTTAACATCTGAATTAAGTCATGGTTCACATCTAAATTTCACTGACTAAACTGGAATCCAATAAATAATCACTGCAACTTAAATAGTGCAAGAAAAGGGTAAAAAGTTTAGCAATGTAACACATAAACAAGTACACAGAGAGATACACAAGTATGCTGAGAGTAATAACAATGATAATTCAGAAGTGCAAGAAAATTGATGGAAACAAGGGGAAAATAAGTTTAACAAGGCAAAAATTAGATGCAATAGGAGAAATAATGATTATAGCAGCTGTCTTTTATTGACAGCCACTGGGTGGTGGTAATCTTTAAAGCACACAGCTGCTAAATGAAAGATTGGAACCTTCAATCCACCAAGAGGCACCTCAGAAGAAAAGCATGGTGATCAGCTTCTGAAAAATCAGTCATTGCTAACCCTGTGCAGCCCAGTTCTACTCTGACATGCAAGGGGTCTCCATGAGTAGGAATCAACACTACAGCAACTGGTATATCTTTTATTGTGAAACTATTATGTGCAAAAAGATAGGTGATCACCAGGCCCTTCTTCTGAGGTGCCTCTGGGTGGCCTTGACCATCCAACCTTGTGGTTAACAATTGAGCTCATTAGACACTGACATCACCCAAAGGACAGCGCTGTATAATTGTAAACATGTTGTAAATCCTGCCTCTGTGAGGTTAATAAGAGATGTTGGATGCAGATTGTGTTGGTGAGGCAGGACTCAGTCTATAAAATTGTATCACGCCTTGAGACAATCTCTTGGGATGTAAAGGAAAGGGAAATCCACTGCCAAGGAGTCAATTCTGAATCATAGTGACCCTTTAGGACAAAGTAGAACTGCCCCATAGAGTTTCCAAGGAGCACCTTGTGGATTTGAACTGCTGATCTTTTGATTATAGTCAACTTAGCACTTAAGCACTGTATCACCAGCGTTTCCAAGGGAAGGAGAAGCAAGTTGAGACTGGGGGACCTCATACCACCAGGAAAGAAGCAGTGCTGGGAGCAGAGCACATCCTTTGGACGTGCGGTACCTGTGCTTCAGAAACTCTCCTTCTAGGGAAAGATCAACAGAACCTCCCAGTCCAGGGGACGATGGATGACAAAGACCTTTCTCCAGAGCCTTCTGCTGGAGCTGATGCCCTGAATTTGGATTGTAGCCTACTGGATTGTGACAGAATAAATTTCTCTTTGTTAAGGCCATCCATTTGTGGTACTTGTATTATAGCAGTACCAAGTACGTAAAACAATTGGCAGTTTGAATCCGCTGCCTGTTCTTTGGTGACATTATGGGACTGTTCTATTTTGTCCTATAAAGTCATTAGAGGGTTCCTATGTTCAGAATCCACAGCAACAGGATTTGGTTTTATAGGCTTGCAGAACTGACTCGAAAGCATTGAGTTGTGTTTTTGGCTTATTATGTGCAAAACATGGTTAACCAGTGTGGTTTTAGTACTTAAGATTTCTCCCACTTTCTTAAAGGAAAAACTGAGGTTAACAGAAAGGAAACAATTTACCCAAGGTGATGTTAGCTATAAAATCACCAACCTGAGATTCAGTGTGGATCATCAAAATTCACAGCAGTTCCTTTTGATTGTTCTATTTTCTGAGAAAAATAGGATTCCAATAGGATTTATTTAATTCAAAAAGTACACCCTGAGCAGTGAGACTATTTATATATTCTACATCTTCTAGTTAAATAATTCTTTAACATTGTTTCAGAAATTTGCAATTTGTAATGCCAATTTACAATTTATAATTTCACTTCCAGAAAATGTAGACACATTTTATATAACCATAAAGCAAAGAAATTTCTTTAATATTTTACTTCAAATCCAAAATGTAAGTCTAGAAGAACAGTGTTGGTTATAAATCAAATTAATGATCACATTAATAAAACCCAGGTGCTATTGCTGCAGTCCAGTGTAAAATATAACCCCAGAAAGTGCTATCATATATCAAAATAAAAACACATTTTGCTAAGTAGGTAGGAATGATATGTTAGGTCTTATTTCACATCTGCTGCTTAAAGACCAAAAGATCTACTTTCAGATTGTGATATGCCTCCTCTAACATCAGATTAAAATGTTAAGAACCACCCTCAGAATTTTCAAAGCAAAACACAGTTTATCATCTCAGTATACATTTGGTATTCATGCCTTCGCAAGATTAGATCTGGGAACAACTCAAGGTCATTCACTTGGCACGTTTGTAAAGATAGAACCACATTAACGAATGTCAAAAATCTAGTTCTAATTTAAAAACTACCTGGCTGTGTTAATATAGCACCCAGATTATAACATCATAACATTATTGCACCCACTTTATAACATTCCATAATTATTTAAACTTAAAAAATTGTCCCTTTATAACTGGATTTCAGATGGAATGAAATTGTCCCTGTTTTCTGCTCAGGAAGAAAGCAATAATTATCTTAAAATTATTAAAATTCTAAAGATCATCTTTAATTTGGCTGTAAGAGGTCCGACAATTAAGTCTGCCAACTTAATTGTCCTAAGTGCCACATCACTCATTGCGGAATATCACTATGGTCACCTTCTAAGCACTCCCCTTGGGAAGTGATGCACCTCCTCCAGTGCCTAGTCTACCCATGAAAGCAATTTTGAAACTCTTTCTGGAATGGCCGTTGCGCACAGAGGAATGGTGACAAGTTTGAAAACTGAATTGCATAATCATCTGTGAGGGAGTACTTAGCCAGTAAACAAGTAACTGTATTGGAACACCCTCCCTATTCACCTGATCTGGCCCCCAATGATGTTTTTCTTTAAAAAAAAAAAAAATTATTTTTATTTAACATGACTGAGTGAAAATGTACATTTTCGTATAAATTTACATGCCCACCTACATGCAGCTTCCACTGCTCTCCCTGTCCGGTGACAGCACACTATTCTCTGCACCATACATGTCTCATCCTCCCAACAGCCTCCTTTCCCCTCCTCTCCACCCACTCTCCTTCCTCCAGCCAGAGGTCAACAGGATGATATCCTATAGATGTATAGAACCATAAAGTGCAACCAATATATGGTCACTCTGCATTGCCAAGTCCAGTCCATTCCTGTCCAAAGAGTGGACCTTTGTTATAATTTATGGGAAAGGGCAGCATCAGGGCCAGGGGCCATGCTCTCAGAGGAACCCCAAAACCGCTGGACCATCAATTGAGGTCTTTTAGTGGAGATCTCATGATGTACCCCTTTTTATTCTTGTGTTGCCAGTGAGACTCCTCTCTGTGAGCTCCATCGTGGCTATCACTGGTGGTGGCCGGGCACCATCCGGTTCTTCCAGTCCCAAGTCGATGAAGGCACCCACTCTTGTGGGTCTCTCTGTCTTCTCGGTTGTCTTTACTGCACGTCATTTTGGTCCTCGGTGAGCAGCCATTCCTGCTGAGTGGGACCATTCGCTGTGTCCTCGGATGGCAGCTTGGCAGCTTTTAAGACGCCAGACGCCACTCACCAATGTGGGGTGCAGAGAGCTCTCTTAGCAAAACGCTAGTTGTGCCAGTTGGCCTCGATTTTGATTAAGAGCATGGTCCCCTGCCCCCCGCCCCAGCTATTCTATCCTTGCAATATTGGGTTAAGATGGAAGGAGTACTCAAGTTATGCTGAAGTCCACTTAATGTTGCTCTCGTTTCTAATGTGTGCTATCACCGCTTTCTCCCAACCAGATTTCTAGCAACTATCTAAACAAAGCCCTCCCCCCTTTCCCCTCCCTTCCTCGCAGCTGTCAAAGAGTCTTTTCTTCTATACACAAGTCTGTTTTTGAGATCTTATCGTAGACGTGTTTGATTCTTAAGAGTTCCCATTTATCTATTTTCTCTTCTGTTGACTGTGGTTTCTTTGACAGATTTTGGAGTCTGTCCTCACTATGTATTAAAACTTCCATTGTTGTTCCTACCTTTTCTTGGATGAGCTTTATTGGTTTAGGTTTGATATTTAGGTCTTTTATCCAGTTGGAGTTGGTTTTTGTATAAGGTGTAAGATATGGATCTTGATTCAGTTTATTGCAGATGGATAATCAATTTTGCCAGCACCATTTGTTGAAGATATGATGTTTTTCTTTACCTGAAGATAAAAGAAATCTTGAAAGGAAGACATTTTGATGACACTGAGGACATCAAGGGTAATATGACAACAATTCTGATGGCCATTCCAGAAAAAGAGCATATTGGGTAGACCAACCCAAATGCTTCTTTTGTATCTGTATCCAAAATCGTGACATCTTGCTTAAATGAGCAAACCACAACACAATCATAAAGACTCTCAGAAAAATTTATGTGTTGCAAGTCTCAGAAGGATTGGCTTACAATTACCTGTTGAAGACTCTGCCTCTGTACAGATGAGACAACCAATCTGATGGCTGATATTTTACTTCATACCCTTTTGCCTTGAGCATTCCATTTCACTGTCACCTCAGATTTACAAAGATGAAATGTGTAACAATAACAGAAAGGTCTGGAAAAGTTTCGCACCAATTCATTAAGAAATCAATTTGCAAACCCAAAGAGGATATCAAGATATTTGTAACAGTCAACTCTGATTTGTCAAGTACAAATCAAGCTAAGTAAATCCAATTTCTCTTTTGTATCAGAACTGACCCTACAAGTAGGGGAAATTCAGATATAAAAATTGCCTTGATTTCTGTGTTCTTTCTGAACCTAAAAACACATGAAGATTTTATTGATAAAATGTTGAAAGAGATTGTTGATGGGATAAGACTTCATTCAGCTAAGAATCATTTTTGATGTAGACACACACACATAAATGTATGGATAGTTCAGGCAAAAGAATGTCCACTATTTATAGGAAGTGAAGACAGACACACAATCTTAAAAACTTAACTATCTGTAAGCCCTGGTAGCATAGTGGTTAAGAGCTATGGCTACTGACCAAAAGGCTGGCAGTTTGAATCCAGAAGCCACTCTTTAGAAACTCTATGGGGCAGTTTTACTTGTCGTAGGGTTGCTAGGAGTCAGAACCAACTGAGTGTCCATGGAGTTTGTTTTTTGGTACATAACCTTCAGAGTCCAAGCGGCACAGTGCTTAAGAGCTATGAGACCTATGAGCACTAAGAGAACAACATCGGCTGTTCCAATCTTCCAGCTGCTCCTTGGAAATCACGTGGAGTAGTTCTACTCTGCCCTATAGGGTCAGCAGGATGCTATCCTACAGATGCACAGAACCACAAAGTGCACCCAAGATACGGTCACTCTGCGTCACCAAGTCCAATCCTTTCCTGTCAGAAGAGTGGATCTCCATTATGATTTATGAGCAGGGCCATCATCATCAGGGACAGAGGAACCCCAAAGCCCCTAGACCATCAGTTGTGGTCTTTAGTGGAGATCTCAGGGTGCACCCCTTGTTATTCCTGTGTTGCCAGTGAGACTCTACTTTGTGAGCTCCATCATGGCTATCACTGGCGGTGGCCAGGCACCATCTAGTTCTTCTGGTCACGAGTCAATGTAGACACCCACTCATGTGGGTCTCTCTGTCCTCTGGGTTCTCTTTCCCCCATGTCATTTTGATCCTCTGTGATCATCCGTTCCTGCTGCGCTGGGATCATTTGCTGTACCCTTAGATGGTAGCTTGGCAGCTTTTAAGACCCCAGACGCCCTCACCAATGTGGGATGCAGAGAGCCCTCTTAGCAAAATGCTAGCTGTGCCAATTGGCTTCAATTTCCCTTGAGAGCATGGTCCACGGCCTCCCAGCTCAGCTCCTCTGTCCTTGCAATATTGGGTGACGATGGAAGGAGTACTCAAGTTACATTGAAGTCCACTTAATGTTGTTCTTTCTACCATGCGCTGTCACTGATCTCACCCAACCAAATTTCTATCAACTATCTAATCTAAACCCTCCCTGCCTCGCCCTCCCTCCTCCCCTCCCTTGCAGCCATCAAAGAGTCTTTTCTTCTATGCGTAAGTCTGTTTTTGAGTTCTTATCGTAGGGGTCTTGTACAATATTTGTCCTTTTGTCACTGACTACTTTCACTCAACATAATGTCCTCCAGTTGAAACCAGGTTATGAGATGTTTCCTGAAATCATTGTTGTTCTTTATCGTTGCATAGTGTTCCATTAAGTATATATACCATAGTTTACCTATTCATTCCTTGAATACTCTGGGGGTCAGTTCTACCCTGGCCCCTAGGGTCTCCATGAGTCAGATCCCGACTCAATGGCACTTGGCTTGGCTCCTCTGTTGTTGGGCATCTGAGTTGATTCCATCTTTTCACTGTTGTGGACTGTCCTGTGATAAACATTAGTGTGCATGTACCAGTTGGTGTGATCAGGGTTTCTTTTCTAATTATCTGTTCAGAAAACTCAGCTACTCAGAGCTGAGGGTTGTGTTGGTGAAGAGTGGCAACAGGGATAGTGTCAGTCAATGACATTGTGTAGTTGAAGAGAAACTAAGGACTTTAGATCTTTTAATGTTGGATGTGGGGACCATGAAGGATTTGAACAACAGCAGAAATGGCATGGCCCTAAAATTTAGATCTTCTCAAAAGTAGGAAGGGTTAGAAGAAAAAGAAAACCTGGGAAATGAGTGAGAAAGGTATTCAATGATCTAAGTGTGATTGTGAAATGGTGGTGGGACGGGGATGGCTGACACAATATATAGGAAAACACTTCACAGACAGAATAGGGAGAACCTGCTCTTCCTGGTTCCAGCCCAGCCAATTTGAACTCAAGATGATCCCACATGTGTCAGAGCAGAACTGTGCTTCACGGGCTTTTCAATGGCTGATTTTTCGTAAGTAGATGACAGGGCAATCCACAATAGATTCCAAGGCACCTCTTCGTGGACTCAAACCTTCAACCTTTCAGTTACCAACAGAACTCATTAACTGTTTTCACTATCTAGGGAGTTTGGGGGTCTTTTTCTCCTATGTAATAAGAATTCAAACTTAAACAATGGGGAAAAGTAAATGCTTTTGTCAGCACTGAAATCTGTGATTGTATAATACAAATGAATTGGAAGAATGATCAGTGTGAAAGGGACTGGAGTGAGGTCAAGAAAATGTTGTTGCTGTTAAATGTCATTGAGTCAGTTCAAACTCACAGCAAGCCCGTGCACAACAGAATGAAACACTGCCTAGTCCAACACCATGCCCACAATTGCTTTTATGCTTAAGTTCATCATTGCAGTCACTGTGTCAATCCAACTTGTTAAGGATCTTCCTCATTTTTGTTGACCTTTGACTCTACCAAGCATGATGCTCTTTTACAGGGATTGATCTCTCCTAGAAACACGTCCAAAGTATGTAAGAGGCAGTTCCTCCATCTTGGCTTCCAAGGAGCACTCTGGCTGTACTTCTTCCAGAACAGATCTGTTGGTTCTTTTGGCAGCCACGGTGCATTCAGTATTCTCTAACACCATAATTCAAAGGCATCAGTTCTTCTTCTGTTTTCCTTATTCATTGTTCAACTTCCACCTACATATGATGGGACTGAAAACACCATGGCTTAGTTCAGGCATGCTAGTCTTCAGGGTGACATCGTCACTTTTCAACACTTTAAAGAGGTCCTTTGCAACAGATTTTCCCAATGCAACACCTTTTTTTATTTGACTGCTGCTTCCATGTTCATTGACTTTGGAACCAAGTAAAATGAAATCCTTGACAGCCTCAGTCCTTTCTCCACTTACCATGATGTGGCCTACATGGTCCAGGTGTGGGGATTTTTGTTTTCTTGACGTTGAAGCGCAATCTGTACTGAAGGCTGTGATCTTTGATCTTCGTCAGTCAGTTTTTCAAATTCTCTTCACTTCCAGCAAGCAGCGTTACATTACCTGCATAACGCAGGTTGTTAACGAGTCTTCCTCCAATCCTGATGTCTTATTCCTCTTCATAAAGTCCAGCTTCTTGGATCATTTGCTTTGCATACAGTTGTGAAAGGACACAACTCTGACACACACCATTCCCTACTTGAAACCAGGAAGTGTCCCCTTATTCTGTTTGGATAACTGTCTCTTGATCTATGCACAGATTTCTTATGAGCACAATTAGGTGTTCTGAAATTCCCACTCTTGTCAATGCTATACATAATTTGTTATGATCCACACAGTCAAATGCCTTTGCATAATCAATTTAAGAAGGTGTATTTGTTGGAGTATCAATGAATGTAGTGAATGCAATAGAATATGTGGAACTTGGAATGAACCTGGAACTGTGCTAATTATTTTATATTTATTATCTTATTTAATTCTCTCAATGTATGTGTGAAATATAGGGAAGATTTTAGGGAAAAAAAGGGAAACAAACATTTGTCATGGGAGATAGCAAAGTCTCCTCTTGGGAAATACTGGATCAACTGACATAGTATATATAAATCTTAAGGTTTTCTGGAAAGTGGAAATCTCCACTGAATATGACCCAAGTGGCCTGGGGTTCAGTTTTTTATGAACCCCATGATAACACTGTTTTCCCTGATTCCCAGTGGCCCATAAGAAAAGGAAGGGCAGACACATCTCCTCAGCCTGTAGCTACTGCAGAACAGGGAATCTCCTTTTTTCTCTGCTTGCCGGTGTCAGCCCGCTCAATTCCTGTAGCTGCCCCTTTACTACACCATTTTCACATCAAATCCATTCTTTGGGACCTCTTTTGACCAAGAGTAAAGCAGAGAACAATTCTTTAGGTGACGTTAACACTTGAGTTTAGATTAATGGTGCCAGATCTGATTTATACTGTCTTTCCCCAGCCATCAGATGGAGCGTTCTCCGCGCCCTTTCACGCGACTGCACATTAAGTGGCATGCTTTAGAGGTTTCCTGCCACAGCTCCCGGCTCGCTTTCCTAATCAGTATTCGGCAGTTTCTTTTCTTTCACCAGATGCATACTATTTTATTTTTTCTTTGTTCTTATATTTATTGTTCTAGAGTTTAGCGGCTTAAACTGCTTTTGCTGCTTATTAGCATGGTGTCAATAAAAGTATACATTTACATTGCTTGATGACAAATACACACCAGCCTGTTTATAAGAAAATTAAGAGATAGAATTTATGAGGAATTCCTTAAAATAAGACATCATTCTTGAGTTTGGTAATTAAATACTGACAGAATGTTAAGAATTACTAGGTTTCTGGTGGAATTTTTTTATTTGTGGTTTTATTTACTCTTTTAGATAATATATGTAATCTCATCATGGGTAAAATCATGTTAATCAAAATAAGTACACTGACATTCATTTGTTTTTGGAAGTAAAAGGAACAGAGTATTCTTGGTTTATTAAATTATTACAAGACTATTTTTCTTGAAGCTCTGAGACAGAATTTTTTAAAAGGCAACCAGTTTAAAAAATGTCATTGAAGCAAACTTGGATATAAATTATTTTCTGCTTTTCTGAGGTTAAAATGAAAATAAAAATTTGAGAACAAGATAGGACAGTGAAATACAATAATAATCTTTTTGCTCTGAGTTGATAGACTTTGCTGGAGAGAAAACACAGGCAAGTGAAAGCATTAGATCCCAGACTTCAATACAAGGGAAAGACATGATTAAAATCCATTTGTTTCCTTCAGCAGTGGCCAATGTGGGTTCTCTGGTTGAATTCTGGCTCTAATTGCCATTGCTTCATCTATGCCTATTTTTCCCCAGACAGTACAGAATGCCTTCTTTGTTGCCTGGCTTTATAGCAGCTCATTTGCAACAGTCAACTCTTGGAATTGCTTTTTATTCATGCCTCCAAGAATACAGATAGCACTGAATGGTGAGAAGTAGCCAGATAGGTAAAGCTTAAAATCGAAACCAATCAGATTATGCATATATTAATTCATACATTCATCCATCCATCATATATATGCCAGACACTGTGCTACTTGCTGGGAATAAATGGTGAAGAAAACCAGACATGGTCCCTATATGCAAGGAGCTTATAGTCTAGTGCCTGTAGGGAGAAAAGAGGAGATATTAATCAAATAATTGCAGGAAAGCCTGAAAAACTGCAGTTGTGGTATGTGCAATGAGGCAGAGGTGTAGAAGCTACCGGACGTACCAGAGTCAAGAATCTTAGAAAAAGAGTCCCAGGGAAACAACAGTTGAGGTACTGAGCTAAGGTTAAAAGGATAAGAAGAGGTGAAGAAGTGAGACAAGAGAAAGGAGTGCTGACTCGTTCCCTGTTAATGCCTTCTTTCCATGCACTTTCTCCCATTTATAACGGAATGTCTAACTTGTGTCTATTCTGCCATTGTACCTTTAGAAGCAGATAGCTTACCTTCTAGGTTTCACAGATGTAGAGGAGTTTCGTTTTTTGTACTTGGAACTTGTTTAAGGCTTCTATCATATGGGATGGACATGATTTTGCTATGATGGGATGGATGAGTTACATGTTTCAATGATGTGATTTTTGGGGTGCCAGAGCGTGGGATGTCATGGATTGAGTTGTGTCCCCCCGTGTCCCCTAAAAAAATATGTGTAGCCGTGTGGCTGGGCCATGATTCCCAGTATCTTGTGATTGTCCTCCATTTTGTGGTTTTTCTATGCTGTATGTTAAAGGATTAGGGTGGGATTGTAAATCCCTTCATAGGATCACCTCCCTGCTCTACTGTAAAGGGAGTTTCCCTGGAGTATTGCTTGCCCCACCCCTAATCCTGTCATCCTATGAGAGATAAAAGGACAGAGAAGCAGGCAGAGAATTGGGAACCTCAAACCATCAAGAAAGCTGCACCAGGAGAAAAGCATGTCCTTCAGCCCTGAGGACAAAGACTGATGCAATACTGGACTTACCTCCAGAGCTGCCAAGGAGGAAAGCCTTCCCCTGGAGCGGACATCCTGAATTTGGACTCATAGCCTACCGGACTGTATAACGATAAACCTTGCTTTTTTAAAGCCATCCCCACTGTGGTATTTCTGTTAGAGCAGCCCTAGCTACCTAAAACAGTACATAACAGTCCACCACCAGAATTTGGCAAATCCACAGCATGAGGGGAGCTTGGTGCATGTTACGCTGTTTGTTGTCCTGGAGTGGGCTCAGAGTCATGGCAACCTGATGTATAATAGATTGAGATGTTCTACCCTAGCCCCAGGGTCACCATGAGTCGGATCCAACTTGATGGCACTTGGCTGGCTTCGGCTTGTTGGCAAGTTCAAGTCCATTATTGTGGCTAGTTGTGTCTCTCCATCTCTTTGAGCATTTCATTTGCCTTCTCTGGTCCTCTACTTGACCAAGCATGATGTCCTTTTCTAGTAACTGATGCCATGTCCACAGCAATTGAGTCAAGGTCTTGCTACTCTTATCTTCTAAGGAATATTCTCTTTGAGATTCTTCTAAGACTGATCAGTTTACTCTTCAAGCAGCAGTCCCCAGTGTGTTCAGTATTTGCTGTCAATACCACAGTTTGAACACATCCCCACTCCGTTCCTCATCCTACCCCCACTGTCTTCCTTCTTCATTATCCAACTTACTCCGTATGTAAAGTGAGTGGAAAGATCATGACTTGGGTCAAGTACATTTTAGTCATCAAAGTGACATCTTTGTTCTTTGAAATCTTCAAGAGGTCTTTTGCAGCAGATTTATCCAACGCAATAAAGTCCTCTGATGTCTTGACTGCTGAGTGTTCAGCTAAGTTGACTTCACAGGACCAAACCGCCAGCTTTACTGGAGCAATGCTTGTTAGTATTGGGGATCACAGTGAGCACCCCAACGAAGGAGGGTCCTGTAGGTCGTGATTCAGAATTTTGTTTTATCCCATATGAAATGGGAAGCTATTAAACTGTTTGAAACAAGGAGAGGTATAATCAGAGTTGCACTGTGAAATCAGTCACCCTAGCTCCATTCAGTGTGGAGAATAGATTATAGGAGAAAATCAGAAAAATCCCCAGTGCTCTTCATGGTCTGTGATGCAAATAACAAATGATCATGCAATTTCCTTATCATGTGACTGCTGGCTATACTGAAAACAGAAGGACCACAAAAAAGTAACATTTGAACTGAGCTCATTGCTTAGGTTGTGGTCCTATTTCTCTGCAAGGAAGGAAAGTGGATGGAAGTTTTTGTTGTAATAATGTATCATTTCAGTAACCTAATGAGGTTGGAAAAATGAGCCCAGGTAGTGTAGTGAGTTAAGTGCTCAGATGCTAACCAAAAGAGGCAGTTTGAATCTGCCAGCTGCTCTATGGGGCAAAGCTGTGACAGTCTGCTTCTGCAAAGATTTACAGCCTTGGAAACCCTATGGGCAGCTGTCCTCTGTCCTATAGTGTTGCTACGAGTTGGAATTGACTCCACAGCAATGGGATGATGAGTTGAAAATCAAGTTCTCTCTAAGTCTGTTTACTTTACAACTCTCACCTTGGTCTAAGCCGCCATCCTGTCTCTTTGCATTCCCTCAGTGGCTGTCTAAGTGGTCATCCAGCCCACATTCAGTCTAACACGAGTAGAGCTGCAAGAACAATTCCTTTAAAATGTCAGATCCTGCCAGTCTTCAGTTCCTCCAATGACTTCCAAGAGGCACCTGGTGGACTCGAACTGCTGACTTTTGGTTAGCAGGCATAGCAAGCACTTAACCACTATGCCACCAGGGTTGTCACCAAATGGCTTGCAACATCTCCCCTGTCCTACTATTATATTTCCAGTCTCATGCCTTCCATGTATCACCTCATTCTCTTCTCTCCAAACCAACCCAGTCGCTTCAGTGTTTTCTGCTTCTTTACAGAAGCAGACGGTCAGTTTCCTCCCATAGAGCAGCTGGTAGATTCAATCTGCCAACTTTTTGGTTGGCATCTGAGCACTTAATCACTGCACTACCTGGGCTCTTTTTTCCAACCTCATTAGGTTTCTGAAATGACATAGTATTACAACGAAAACTTCCATCCACTTTCCTGGTAGAGAAATAGGGCCACAATCCGAGCAATGAGCTCAGTCCAAATGTTTTCTGAATAATGCCTCTAAATTTGGATTTGCTTCATCTGCTTGGAACAATCTTTCAGTGCTTTTCTTTAATGCTCCCCACTCAAGTGTCTAGAAGAGTGCTTCATGCATCATGACCTTCAACAGATTTTTATTAGACAAATGAATCTTGGGCCACTACAGAATGCTCCTTTTTGAGGGTTTCAATCAATGAATTTCTCCTTCCAATATTTTGTTGCTAAGTCAAAGTTTATTTATTCTCTAATTACACGGTGTCCATTCCATAGCCACTATATTGCTTTGTTAGATCCATGGATTTATTCAAGATTCATTAACGCAGCAAACATTTATAGGTTTCAACTATGTCATAGAAACCCTGGAGGCACAGTAATTAAGAACTACCAGCAATATGAAACTACCAGGCTCTACTTGGAAACCCTACGGGGTAGTTCTGTATTACAGAGTTCCTAGGAGTCAGAATTGGCTCCATGGAAATGGGTTTGGTTGTTTTTGGAACTATGTGACAGACTCCATGTTTCATGCTAAGAGTGCAGACTCTGTCCTCTAATACCCCAGGCCATATGAGGACTCATATATAAATTATGAGCACAAAACAGTATACAAAGTGTTAGCCTGTAGCTTCTCTTTACTCCTTCTAGACAACAATGAAGGAAGCGATTAATCAGTCTGGAAATTTAGGAAAGACTCTTATTTTGATCTAGGTTTGTAAGTTGGCAATCAGAAGCAGGCTCCAGATTGCAAGTGTGTTTAGTGTACCAGGTAGAATATTACCTGCCTCCAACAAAATAATTCAGTGAGTAAATACATACCTACATGCACCATGATTTTAAAAAGGAATACTTTGCATTAAAGTCTGAATTTTTAATTTTTCTTGAAAATAAAATTAAAATTAAATAGAGGCTATGACAGTTCTCTTGCCGTATCCTGGCTGGCAGAAATCAACCTGGACTGACTACTGTGTCTCCATCAGAACAAGAGGACAAAGGAAGGACCAGTGAAGGAGCACATATCATGAAGAATGGGATGAAGTATGTCTCTTGTTAGAAGCGCTACTTCAACCACCAGCCCACGGTGCCGTTTCTATCACTTTTGTGGTTCCTGTAGGCATTACAGATGGTGTGATATGATGTAGAACTTGAAAGACGAACCAAGAAGGACATTGCAGACAGAGAGGAAGTGGGATGGGCAGGAACAGAACATGTGTACAGAAAACAGAAGTTGCTGGAGAGAATTGAGATAAAGAAATGGTGGGAGCAGGTCTTCAGAGGAAGTTTGTGGCCAGCTGAGGAAAACCCTTTTAAAGTATGCTAAGATGTTGGTATTATCATTTCAAGAAAAATTGATGCAAATATATTTTCAAAGTATAGAATAAATTCAGTATTATACCTGTTAGGACCATGAATTAAAAAGGAATAAGTAAGACTGACAATGTAGATTGGAAGGCTTTTCTGTAGGTTTAGCTAGATAACTTGATTACAACTCCTTCAGCTGTTTGAAAGGTGTTTGTTACTTCCCAGTTTGTAAGTGTGTTGTGATAAGCTTGAAGCTATGGAAAATACAATTTGCAGGCAAGTTTTTAAATAAAACTTTTTACACCAGTGTTAATTCATTCTTGATTTACAAACTGAAAATATAGTAAAGATTAAAGTACAAAGAAATATATGTGCTATGTGCATATGTTATTCATAAACTACCCAAAAGGGATTTCAGCCTCTGGGTCCCTTGTTTTCCCCCTACTGAGTTTAAAGGTAAACACTCACCATCCATCCTCACTTCCAGTTGGAGAACCCTAGTGACCCATTATCCCCCACTGGTCTGTCGGTTTGTCATACTGTAGGGGCTTGCACGTTGCTGTGATGCTGGAAGCTATGCCACTGGTATTTAGATACCAGCAGGGTGACCCATGGTGGACGGGTTTCAGCTGAGCTCCCAGACTAAGACAGACTAGGCATAAGGACCCAGCAGTATACTTCTGAGAAGAATTAGCCAGTGAAATCCTTATGAATGGCAGCAGAACACCATCAGATACAGATACAGCCAGAAAAAGAGCCCCTCACGTTGGAAGATACTCAGAAGATGACCGGGGAAGAGGTGCCTCCTCAAAGTAGAGTCGACCTTAATGGTACGGATGGACAACAGGCTTTCAGATCTTCATTGGCTGATTGAGCATGATTCAAAATGAGAATAAACAGTTGCAAACATCCATTAATGATCAGAACATGGAATGCATGAAGTATGAATCTACGAAAATTGGAAACTGTCCAAAATGAAATGGAACACGTAAACATTGATATCCTAGGCATTACTGAGCTGAAAAGGACTGGTATTGGCCATTTTGAATCAGACAATCATATGGTTTACCATGACACGAACGAAAATTTGAGGAAGGATGGTATTGTGTTCATGGTAAAAAAGAACATTAAAGATCCGCCCTAAGGGACAATGCTGTCAGTGACAAGATGGTATCTGCTATGAATTGTGTCCCCTAAAAACTATGAGTAGTAATTTGACTGGGCCAGGAATCCCTGTATTCTGTGACTGCCTTCCATTTTGTGATTTTCTGATGCTGTAAATCCTAACCTTTGCCTATGGCTAATAGATAGGATGATTATGTTAAAAGAGGAGTTGTGTGGGACTTCCACAATCTTGCTAAAGGAGTTTCCCTGGAGTGTGGCTTGCACCACCCTTTCTCCTTTCATCCTACAGGAGATAAAAAGAGAGAGAAACAAGTAGTGAACTGGGAGCCTCACACCATCAAGAAAGCAGCACCAGGAGAAGAACGTGTCCTTCAGACCTGAGGTTTCTACACCAAGATGGTTCCTAAACAAAGACTGATATAACACAAGGACTTTCCTCCAGAGCCAACGGGGGAGAAAGCTTTCCCCTGGAGTTGACAACTTGAGTTTGGACTTGTAGCCTACCAGACTGGGTAGGAATAAAATTTCATTTGTTAAAACTATCCAGTCTGTGATGTTGCTGTTAAAGCAGCACTAGATGACTAAAGCAATATCCATACACCTACAAGGAACGTCAATTGATACAACTATTGTTCAAATTTATGCACTAACTGCTAAGGCCAAAGAAAAGAAATTGAAGACTTTTACCAGCTTCTGTATTCTGAAATTGATTGAATATGCAATCAGGTTGCATTAATAGTTACTAGTGATTGGAATGCAAAAGTTGGAAACAAAGAAGAAGGATCAATAGTTGTTAACTATAACCTTGGTGATAGAAGTGATGCCAGAGATTGCAGGATAGAACTCTGTAAGACCAACAACTTCTTCATGGCAAATACTTTTTTTCACCAACACAAAAGTTGACTGTACACATGGACCTCACCAGACAGAATGCACAGGAATCAAATTGACTACCTCTGTGGCAAAAGATGATGGAAAAACTCCACATCAGCAATCAGAACCAGACCAGGTGCTGACTGCAGCAGACACCATCAATCACTCATGTGCAAGTTCAAACTGAAATGGAAGAAAATTAGAACAAGTCCATTAGGGCCAAAGTATGACCCCTGAGTTTAGAGACCATCTCAAAATCAGACTTGATGTGTTGAACACTAATGATCCAAGACCAGAAGAATTGTGGAATGATATCAAAGACATCATCCATGAAGAGCACAAGAGGTCATTAAAAAGACAGGAAAGAAAGAAAAGACCAAGCTGGATTTCAGAAGAGACTGAAACTTGCTCTTGAACATCAAGCAGCTAAAAGAAAATCAAGGAATGACAAAGTAAAAGATCTGAACAGAAAATTTCAAAGGCAGCTTAAGAAGACAAAGTCAAGTATTATTATGACATGTGTAAAGAGCTGGAAACAGAAAACCAAGAGTGAAGAACACATTCCCCATGTCTCAAGCCGAGGGAAATGAAGAAAAAAATTCAAGCCTCAAGTTGTGATAGTGAAGCATTCTACAGGAAAAATACTGAACCACTCAGTGCGCATAAAAAGAAGATGGAAGAAATATACAGAATATAGAGTCATTATACCTCAAAGAACTGGTCAGTGTTCAGCCATTTGAAGAGAGGGCATGTGATCAAGAACTGATGATAATGAAGGAAGAAGTCAAAGCTGCATTGAAGCCATTGGCTAAAAACAAGGATCCAGGAATTGATGGGATATCTATTGAGGTATTTCAAGAAACTGATGCCACACTGAAAGTGTTCACTCAACTATGCTAAGAAATTCATAAGACAGCTACCTGGCCAAGTGACTGGAAGAGATCCATATTTATGCCCATTCCAAAGAAAGGTGATCCAAATGAATGCAGACATTACCAAACAAGGTCATTAATATAATACGCAAGTAAAATTTGTGCAAGATCCTCAAAAGCAAGTGTAACAGTATATTGACAAGGAATTGCCAGAAATTCAAGCTAGACTCCATAGAGAACATGAAAGCAGGGATATCATTGCTGATGTCAGCTGGATCTTGGCTGAAAGCACAGAATTTAAACAAAAATAATTTATTGTACTCTTAAAGAATCTATACATGGTTGTATCCTTTTGCCGTACCTTTTCAATCTGTAGGCTGAGCAAATAATCCAAGAAATTGGACTATTTGAAGAAGAAGAAAGCATCAGGATTAGACGAAGACTTATTAACAACCTGTGTTATGCAGATGACACTATCTTACTTGTTGGAAATGAAGAGGATTTGAAAAACTTACTGATGGAGATAAAAGATCTCAGTCTTCAGTATGGATTACACCTCAACTTCAAGAAAACAAAAATCCTCACAACTGGACCAGGAAGCAACGTGTCAAATGGAGAAAGGAATGAAGCTGTCAAGGTTTCGTTTTACTTGTTTCTACAATCAATGCCCGTGGAAACAGCAGTCAAGAAATCAAAAGACCCATTCCATTGGGAAAAACTGCTGCAAAGGATCTCTTTAAAGTATTGAAAAGTAGAGATGTCACCTTGAAAACTAAGATGCCCTGCCCCAAGCCATGGTATTTTCAGTCACACCCTATGCATACAAAAGCTGGACAATGGATAGGGAAGACAGAAGAAGAATTGGCGCCTTTGAATTGTGATGTTGGAGACAAATGTTGAATGTACCATGAACTGCCAAAAGAACAAACAGATCTGCTCTGGAAGAGGTACAACAAGAGTGCTGCTTTGAAGCAAAGATGGCAAGACCTTGTCTTACATACTTTGGACATGTTGTCAGGAGGAATCAATCCCTAGAGAAAGACACCACTCTTGGTAGAGTAGAGGGTCAGCAAGAGAGAAGAAGACCCTCAATGAGATGGATTGACATAGTGGCTGCAACGATGGGCTTAAGCATAAAAATAATTATCGACATGGTGCAGAACCATGCAATATTTTGTTCTGTTGTTCACAGGGTAGCTATGAGTCAGAACCAACCTGATGGCAGTTGGCAACAACAAAAATGACACGGTGACCTATTATGCCCCATGTTATAATAGCAGGAAGTCTTTCAGCAGGAGTTATGGGAAAATAGTTACTCTCATACAAAAAAAAAAAAAAAAGTTGCAGCAGCAAGTCTAGCATCGGCTTTTTCCCCTTCTTTCTCACAAATTCTGGACGACCAGATTTTAGCTCTTGTCTTTGCAGTCCTGAAAAGTCTTCACTTACAGGGCACCTCTGGGAGTTGCTATCTGAGAAAAATAAGTATCTATTTAGGCCAGTGATTCTCAATCCCAGCTCTGGTAGGCTGACTCTAAGATGCCTCTCTCTGGTAGTGAATTTTGTATGTCAGCTTAATGAGGCTATGGTGCCCTGGTGTATGGTCAAACACAAGTGTAGACGTTTTTTGTGAAGGTATTTTGTATAGATGATTAACATTTATAGTCCACTGACTTTAAATGAAAGAGACTGCGCTCAATAACATGGGTGGAACTCATCCAATCAATTGAAGAGCTTAAGAGCAAAAACTGAGGTTTCTGAAAGATGGAATTCTTCCTGAAGACCATAACGTAGAAAATCATGCCTGAGTTTCAAGCCTGCTGGTCTGGCCTATGTATTTCAGACTCCCTAGCCCCCACAATCACACGAGGCAACTCCTTCAAATAAATCTCTCTCTATATTATTTTTGACCTCTAGAGTTGCTATGAGTCAGACCTGACTCGATAGCACTAGGGTTAGGATATATTATTTTGTCAGTTGGTTCTGCTTCTCTGGAGAAACTTGGCTGTTAAATCCTCATTGATCCCCACTTCCTGGTATTCAAATCCTTATGTAATCCTCTTCCCTTGAGGGTACATTCAACCTAGTGGTTGCTTCTAATGAATAGAATATTCAAAAGTGGTGAGATGTCACTTCCAAGATTAGGTCACAAGTAGCAACGGCTTCCTGGGTGCCCTTTGTTGCTCTGGTACGTGCCTACTCTGAGGGAAGCCACCTGCTTTGATGTGAGCTGATCTATGGAGAAGTCACACAGCAGAACTTGGTGTATTGGGTCAACAGCCCTGATGGACTGAGGCTACCCAACAATGACACGAGTGAGCTGGGATGTCCACCCTCCTTTAAGAGGCCCTTGAGGTGACTGACTAGCCCTGGTTGCCACCATGATTTCAACCTCTGAGAAAGCCTAAGCTAGAGGCACCCAGCTAGATTCCTGACTTGCAGATAGTATTTATTAAGTCACTAGGTTTTGGAGTGATTCGTTATGCAGCAGTTAAAAAACCAAACCAAACAGTTGCTGTCAAGTTTGTTCTGACTCATGGCAGAAACTGTGTGTGTCTGTATAGAACTGGGCATGCTCCAAAGGGATTTCAATAGCTGACTCTGCAGAAGCAAGAATGCCAACTCTTCCTTTTGAGGCACCTTTGGGTGAATCTGAACCACCAACCTTTCAGTTAGCAGTTGAGACATTAAATGTTTACACCACCCAGGAGCCCTGTTTTACCGCAACAGATTAGTACTCCTTTGAAAAATAAATAAATAAAACTACCATCAAGTTGATTCTGACTCATAGTGATGCTCTAGGACAGAATAGAACTTCCCTATTGAGTTTCCAAGGAGCACCTGGTAGATTTGAACTGCCAACCTTTTGGTGAGCAGCTGCACTCAACCACTGCACCACCAGAGTTTCCAGTGAGCTCTTTGGATGACATTAAAATGCTAAAAGAAGTTTTGTAGAACTACCTATGCCTGGGCCCTTACAGAAACCAGTTTCATAAAAACTGAGGGCTGGAGCCAAGATTCAGTAATTTTATAACCCTTTCTGGGCAATTCTTTTTTCTTTTAATTTTTATTTTTTTGTAATCAATAATGTATATATAACATAAAATATCCCATTTTAACCATTTTTAAATATGAGAACAGCCAATTAAGTTCTTGAATTCATCCTAAAAAAACTGCTACAAGTCACCTTAGAAGTATTCTCTCTTAGGAAGCTGTGCACTGATGCCAGAGCCTAGGCCACCCTTCAAAGCATCTTTGGAACTCTTTTTCTGGAATAACCATCAGAGCTGTCATTGTATTACCCTTGATGTCCTGAATATCATTAAAATGTCTTCTATTCAATATTTCTTTTATCTTCAGGTAAAGAAAAAAAGATCACTGGGGGCCAGAGCAGGTGAGTAGGGAGGGTGTTCCAATACAGTTATTTGTTTACTGGCTAAAAACTCCCTCGCAGACAACTATACAATTAAGTTCATAAACTTGTCACTGTGCCACTGTGCACAATGGCCATTCCAGAGGGAGTTCCAAAATTGATTTGAAGGGTGGGCTAGGCACTGGTGTTGGTGCATAGCTTCCCAAGGGGAGTACTTGGAAGGTGACTGTAGTGGTATTCAGCACTTAGAGCAATTAAGTCTGTGGACTTGTCAGTTTGGTGGCATTGATTACATTCACAATACTGTGCAACCATCGTCTCATCCGTTTCAAAACTTTTTAGCAGTCCAAAAAGAAATTCTGTACACATTAAATGACTTGTATTTTCCCCTTCCCTGAGTCCGTGTCTCTGCATAATTCTCAAGTCAGCAAATATTTAGGACAGTGATTTCTAAGCTATTTGTGGTTGGTTTTTCTGCTTATTCCTGCAGTTTAACATACTCCTAACCATTACGTTTCTAACGGAAACCCTGGTGGTATAGTGGTTAAGTGCTATGTTTGCTAACCAAAAGGTTAGCAGTTCGAATCTGCCGGGTGCTCCTTGGAAATTATGGAGCATTTCTATTCTGTCCTTTAGGGTCACCATCAGTTGAAATTGACTTGATGGCTACAGGATTTTTGGTTTGTTTGTTTGTTTATGATTTCTAACAATTATATCACTAAATTATTTTGTTACCTACCATTTCTTAATTTAGTTCCAGTTCTGTTTTCACTTGTGGTAAATTGTAACTTATCCAGAAGAATACTGCATACACTTACTTTCCTCAGTTGTTGCATTATCACACTGTAAGCAAGAATTTTGGTTTCTTCACTCTTTTGAAACAAAGACCCAACAATCTACTTCTGCTTGAGCCATTTGTAAACTCTGAAGAGCACCGTTCTACTCTGGCACACACGGGCTCACCTTGAGCAGCAGTTGACTCCGCTACAATCAGTATGGTATAATATTTTTTAATTTTAATTTGTTAGTATGGTAGAGGGGAGAAAAACTTGTTATCTTCTCATAGTAGCCTATTTGTCTATGTTCTTTACCTCTGAAGTTCCGAATAAGGATGGCAAGAAAGCCCACGTTCTAGGATTATATAAAGTACTACATAAAGACACGTAAAACCATGTGCTCATTTCCTTCCATTTTGGGAAAGCGATCACAGAAACTACAATTCAATAATGAGTTTCACTTCTGTGCTCATATGAAGCCTTCTTACTCGGTGGTGGTGTAGTAGTTAGGTGCTATGGCTGCCAACCAAAAGTCAGCAGTTCGAATCTACCAGGTGCTCCTTGGAAACTGCTTGGGCTGAATCTACTCTGTCCTATAGGTTCACAATTTGATAGTATCACCTCAGTGGCACTCAGTGGTTTGGTTTTCAGTTACTCAGTTTTTTTTAACTTACTAATTTTTTGAAGGGTTCAGGCTAGGTTTGCGTTCTTCCTGCCCCTTCATTTTTTATTTTAAATGATTTCATGCACCTAATATAAAATTTATTGAAAGTACTTGGCATCCAAGAAGAACTACTTCTGAATTCTTATTTATTAACTACTTCATATTGGGTGAGTTCTACTTGTATGAAGCTCAATTTCTTCATTTGTTTATAGGATAATAATATGTACAAAACTTTTTTTGAGATTTATATATAAAAAAAGCAAATGCATCCTGGGCACTCAATTACTACATAAACCCAGAAATCCAGTGATATCAAGTCAAAGCCAACTCATAGTGATCCTATAGAACAGAGCAGAACTGCTTCCATAGGGTTCTCAAGGAGCACCTAGTGGATTTGAACTGCTGACTTTTCTGGTTAGCAGCCATAGCACTTAACCACTATGCCACCAGAGTTTCTCAGTTACTACTTAGTAAATGGTAATTTCTACTGTTGTTATTGTGGATCTTTATATTTTTAATAAACAAAATAAAGGTTGCATAAAGTATAATAACATGATTATATCACTAAGGATATTAACAGAAATCTTGTTATTTCTGATTTTCTGGAAAGCTCTTTAAGTGAAGAGTATAAAGCATTTTAAAAATCATGTCCTTGTAGAAATTATTACTCTTGTAAAAATTTTCTGGTTAAATTCAGGGCATAAACCTCAAAGAATTTCAGGGGTGACACACAACAAAAATATATGTTTCAGATAACAATCCATGGATATCTTTAAAAGTGTAAAAGAACTTAGTAAGAATTAGCAGGCACTGTAGATTTTTAAGTGAGGCATGGGACTAGCCTAATGAATCCCGTGAACATATTTTATTGAGATTTATGTTCATCCACGTTCAATTCCGTAGAAGCAATACTTCCACAGTGAAGAGTACGAGATGTGTAACTGAGATTACAGTTTAATGGCTAGAACCACTGGAGCTGTTTTTAGGTAGCATTCTCTAAACTCTCTGCAAGAGTTCCCTGAATTCAATTCATATTTCATTATAAAACCAACCACAATCTGAGCTGTCTTAAATAATGAATCTAGAGATAAAGGTTATGAGCATTAAGTAGTAATAAAAACCAAAAGAAAAAAAAATAATTGGGAGAATTCTGAAAATACTAAAAGTCACAACTGGCCCACAGGGTTTCCAGCAGCAGCACCTGGTGGATTCTGCCTTGTGATTGGCAGTCACAGCACTTAGCCCCGGCACGAGCAGGGCTCAAGGTATGCTTTAGATACTGGGAAATACAACAGAACTGAGAAAGGTCCTCACCCCCAAGGAGAGGACACGGAAACAGAAAATCTTGGTTTTGCATGGAGTTTCGACTCTACCTAGACAAAACTGGAAGTGATTATAAACGTGTTCAGTGTACTCACAGCAAAGTATAGGGTATTTATTTTAGGAGTATATGCTCTAAAACAGCAGTTCTACTCTGTCCTATAGGGTCACTGTGAGTGAGAATTAACTCAGTGGTAATTTTGTTTTTCTTGGTTTTACAATAATAAGATAAATCCCATGGATCACAATAGAACCCCTGGTGGTGTAGCGGTTAAGTGCTATGTCCACTAACCAAAAGATCAGCTGTTCAAATCCACCAGGTGCTCCTTGGAGACTCTATGGGGCAGTTCTACTCTGTCTATAGGGTCTCTATGAGTTGGAATCAACTCAATGGCTGTTTTTTTTAATAATTTTTATTATTTATTAATTACAGTAAATGAATAAAATTTCTCACATCTATCAATTATCTCATCTATGATAAACCCTCACCCACTCAGCACAGTTATTTTCTTCTGTAGATAACTCTATTTTTAAGTCGTCATAACAGGGGTCTCATACAATATTTGTCCTTTTGATACTGATATCCCTCAGCACATCTTCCAACTGAAACCATGTTATGAGATGTTTTCTAAAATCTACATTGCTTTTTATCATACACTGCGTATATGTACCATAGTTTGTTTATCTATGCATCGGTTAAGGGGCATCTGTGTGGATTCCATCTTTTAGCTGTTGGGGACTGTGCTGGTTTTTTTTTTAATGGATCACAGTGGTTTGATTTGTAATCAGTGATGGGGATGACACAGGACCAGGCAGCATCTTGTTTGGGTGTGCACGGGTAGTCTAGGAGTAGGGAGAGAGGGGGTGGGGAAACTTGACGGCATCTAATTATAGCAACAACAGTAATCAAGGCTGGATGTTTAGCAAATGCTTTCTGGAGAATGTGACTTGTAAATTCAGATCACCCAATTGCAGTGTGATTCAAATGGACATGTGAAAGTCACACTTGGGGACTGTTACCAGGAAGAACCAGTCCTTGGAGCAGGACACCATGCTTGATAGAGTAGAGGGTCAGTGAGAAAGAGGAAGGCCCTCACCAAGCGAGACTCACACAGTAGCTGCATCGATGGGCTCGTGCGTAAAAAGTCAACAGCAACGTTTTGTTGTTGTTATATCAGTCAGTTTTTTTGTGTTGTTAGGTGCCATTGAGCTGATGCTGACTTGACTCATAGTGACCGTGTGTAAGACAGAAGGTAAATACTGCCTGGTCCTTGGGCCATCCTAACTATCGTCACTACGTGTTGGCTCCTTGTGGCAGCCACTGTGACGTTACTATCATTACCTTCAATGCTGTGATCATCCCTGCATCATAGTGTTTGCTCCACTAGACACAGAAGGCGTCTGCTTCACTCACCATGTAGACACGGTGTCTCACAGAGTGAAAGTTTAAAAAATACCTATGAAATGAATGTATCTTAGTAGAGAGAAAAATATTTATTTAAAATTCACATTAATTCTGGTAGGCTATTTATAATAGATGACAAACGTAAGTACTCAAAACCTAAATTATGAATTTCCAAAAAAGAAGTGTATACTTTAAAAAACACAGTGTTTTCTGGAAAAAATAAACACGTAAGGTTTTAAAAGATGGTTATTTGACATGGTGCAGTAATAATTTCACTTGCCTTACATTTTCTGCAGGGAGTTCTAGGTCACATAAATTATTAAGCACTAGTAATTGCTAATTACTAAGCAAAAGGTTGATAGTCCAAATCCACCTAGAGTTGCTGCAGAAGAAAGTCCTGGCAATCTCCTTTCTAAAGGTCACAGCCACTGAAAACCCCAGAATGCAGTTCCACTGTGACCCCTGTGGGTCGTCATGGGTCATCATGAGTTGCAGCTAACAGCATCTGGTTTGATTTGGTATTTCCTGTTGGGTGTTTGCTGCTAGCACTTCTCTTACTTTTTCTCAGTTTCCTCATCTGTAAAATGGGTTTCATAATGGCAACAATGTTATTTAATATGATGGAGAAAATATCTCCATCATTATAAGTAAGTGTTATACATATGGAGAAAAATATTTCATCCACTGTGATTAGGGAATTTTTCTAAGAACATTTTGTGTGCTACAGCTCACGTTCATGGGCAAACTGTGTATGGCTGAGACTTCAACAGGTAGTGTCAAGTTCATTTTTTGCCACTGGTAGTCTGCCCTGGGGGTAAATGGCCTGCTGTTTGAATGTTTATTATGACCTATAGCCATCTCTGAAGCATGGCTTTTTTAACAGAATTTTTTTAAAAAAGAAAACAAACAAACAAGCTCAACTTTGCTGACCAGGCAAGACTGCCAACTTGGAAGCAAACCATCTGCGTTTGCAGTCAGTTGGCTTTATGATACATTTTACATTCTTGCTAATCTCGTTTTTTTCCCCCTCTCTAGAGAGATAAGCTCTTCAAACCAGATTCTATTGTTTCTCTGACAAATGTATTCTGACATCTGAAGCAGCTGGCAGGAGATTTTCAGGGTTTCATTTCTCATTTTACCAGAAGAGCTTGACGTTCTTTTTTCTTTTCTATTTGCATTCACACTTACACACAGCACATGCATTTATGTGCCCACAAATGTGCTCACACACCTTTGCGTGTATTAGGTGAGGAGCCGTCTGGGCACGGAGGTTCCAGGCATGCCGGAAGGGCCCTGTCTCCTTGATGTCATCACCCTGAACACCTTTCTACTCCTGAGGTTGCCTGTGTAAGAAACCAAATTTTAAAGTAAATAAAAAAAATTTCCAGCTCAGTTACCCATCATGATCTGTGCTAGGTCTTCGATAAGATCACTCAGAGTGAGGCAGGCTCAGAAGGAGAAATCTGTAGGCATCAGTGTCTGAGGGTTCCAGCAGGAAAGAGAACCCGACCAGATGTTTTAAAGGAAGTGACTACCTATCAATAACTGATTCCAACTCATAGTGACCCCAAAGGACAGAGTAGGAGTGTCCCATAAGAGTTCCAAAGAGCAGCTGGTATATTTGAACTGCTAGTCTTTTGGTTACTGGCTGTTTTAGTAATCCGTTGTTGTGAGGTGCTGTCCAGATGGTTCCAACTCGTAGCGACCTTAGACACAACAGAACAAAACACTGTCTGGTCCTGTGCCATGCCCACAATCGTTTTTATGCTTAAGACCATTGTTGTAACCACTGTGTCAATCCATCTCCTTGAGGGTTTTCCTCTTTTTCACTGGCTCTCTACCAAGCATGATGTCCTTCTCCAAGGATCACTCCTTCCTGACAACGTGTCCAAAGTATGTAAGAGGCAGTTTCCCCATCTTTGCTTCCAGAGAGCACTTGGGTTGTACTTCCTCCAGAACAGGTCTGTTTGTTCTTCTAGCAGCCATGGTACATTGAATATTCTTCTCCAACACCATGATTCAAAGGCATCAATTCTTATTCTGCCTTCCCTATTCATTGTCCAGCTTTCATACGCATATGATGTGATTGAAAATACCATGATTTGAGTCAGGTCTATCTCAGTCCTCAAAGTGACATCTTTGCTTTTTATCATTGTAAAGAGATCTTTTACAGCAGATTTGCCCAGTGCAATTTACTGTTTGATTTCTTGACTGCTGTTTCCATGGGTGTTGATAGTAGAATCAAGTAAAATGAAATCCTTGACAACCTCAGCCTTTTCTCTATTTATGACAGTGTTGCTTACTGGCCCCGTGGTGAGGATTTAGATGTCAGAAGAGACTCTGAAACCTGCTACTGAAGATTAAGTAGCTAAAGCAAAAGGAAGGAATGACAAAGTAAAAGATCTGAGCAGAAGACCTTGAAGACAGGCTCAAGGTAACAAAATATCCCAGCAAAAAGCTGGGAATAGAAAACCAAAAGAGAAAAATACACCGTGCATTTCTCAAACTGAAAGAACTGAAGAAAAACTTCAAATTTTGAGTTGATATAGTGAAGAATTCTACAGAGCAAATATTAAATGACTTAGGAAGCATCAAAAGAGGATGGAGGAAATATACAGAGTCACTGTACCAGAAAGAACCGGTCAGTGTCCAGCCATTTCAGGTGGTAGCATATGATCCAGAACTGATGGTACTGAAGAAAATCCAAACTGCATTGAAGGTGTTGTTGGAAATCAAGGCTCCAGGAAATGATGAAACATCAATTGAGGTGTTTCTACAAATGGGTGCAGCACTGGAAGTGCTCACTCATGTCTGCAGGAAGTCTGGAAGACAGCCACCTGGCCAACCAATCCGAAGAGATACATATTTATGCATATTTGCAAGAAAAGTGATCCAACCAAATACAGAAAGTGTCCAAAATACCACTAATACCCTAGTAATCTAGTGCTGCCACAATAGACATACCACAAGTGGATAGCTTTTAACAAAGAGAAATTTATTCCCTCACAGCCTAGCTGGCTACGAGTCCAACCTCAAGATGCTGATTCCGGGGCAAAGCTCTTTCTGCTTCTGTGGGTTTTGGAGGAATATCTTTGTCATCAGTCTTCCTTCAGTCTGGGAGCATCTCAGCACAGGAACCTCAGGTCCAAAGGATGTGCTCTGCTCCTGACACTGCTTTCTTGGTGGTATGAGGTCCCCATGTCTCTGTTTGATTCTTTCTTCTATATCTCAAAAGAGACTGGCTTAAGACACTAGCCAATCTTGTAGACCTCCTCAGTACAGCTGCTGATGATCCATCTTGTTAAATCATATTGACAGAATTTATGACATAAGAAAATTCTATCAAATGATAAGGTGGCAGACAATCGTACTTTACTGGGAATCAGGGGGACATAAGACAAACCAAAATGGGAGCTGAGTTCTTAACAACAGTACCATCAGGGCTTCAACCCATGTGCAGACAGGGTTAAAAGAAACACTGTAAATATTGAGGCTCTGAACCTAGAAGCAACAGGAAGCCATTACTATTCTTTAGGTTGAGGCTGGAAAAGGGAGAAACAATATTTGTAGAGACCAGAGTAAACTAAAAGTTTTGAGCAATGGTTGCTTGACAAGAACTTTACTTTATGGAGGCATGCAGCTTCTGTCACAAAACACAAACCAGAGCAAGAAGAAAGCATCAAAAGAGGTAAAGCTACGATCCTCCAAACCCTACAGCAATGTGTTTCAAACCTGAGCATGTATCAGAATTGCTAGGTGCCCCAGCCCGCGGGGCAAATCAGCTGGGGTGACCGGGGAGGAACCTGTGAAAAGATAATGAGACAAGGACACGAAGAAATGGAGGCAAGACAAAGTTCTGATCAAGCCTCAAAGGTTTTATTTTTAGCAGCAGATATATATATATATACACAGCAGGAAGGGGAAGGATTAGGAATCGGGTGATATCTGGTGTAAGGCACTTGGCGTTTTATGATTTGTTAGGCAGTATGCCTGAACAGTGACGCTGGACAGTGATGTGTGGGTGGTTTTCACGTGTGCGCGTTTTCAAGGACTTTCCAAACTTCCTGTTTTTCGGGGCCTGAAGTTTTTCAAGGCCCCCGACAGCTAGGTCCTATCTCTAGAACCTCTGATTTATGAATTCTGAGGTGGAGTCAAGAATTTGTATTTTTAACACAGAAGTTTTCAGATGATGATGATGTGACTGGTCTAGGGACCCTACTCTGAGAACCACTGTCTACAGGCAGCCATCCACAAAACTAGCTTAGCTAATACATTAGGTAAGAGATCTCCTTCCCCTGGTGCAGAGCAGAGAAAGAGAAAGTCTGGGCCAGGAATAGCTATGAAAAATAACCAACACAGAGGTAGATCATCTCTCTCTCTCAGAGGTCCAAGGAAGAAACATAGAGACATACACAATCTGTAGTTCTCCAGTGGTGCTTGACCTCTAGTGACAGAAAGTAGGAAGAATTTCCAAACAACTGTGGGAGCTTGGTTCTTTGACTAAACTTGGGGAGCAAAGCAAAATTCCAGTTCTAGGGCTGAGAACAGAGGTAAAGATCAGGAGAACCAAGAATAAGACAACCTCAATACAGAGTTTCAAGTGGTGGGAAAGGAGAAAGGCATTGGGCAGTGAGCTTCCAGAAACAAGGCAGAACGTTATAGTAGGGATATTATCAAGGATCCCACAATGCTCAGTTTTGAGTTACTGACAGAGAACTTCTTGTACCATGGTTTAAATTATTGCTATTCAAAATGTCAACAGAGGACAGGCAGCACCTGGGAACTTGTGACAATTACAAACTCTTGGGCTTCACGTTAGAGGTACTGAATCGATACTCTGCCTGTGGTGTAGGAACACATTTTAACAAGGTTTCTAGGTGATTCTAATGCACACTATAGTTTGTAAAACATTAGTTAAAATCACTGATCCTTATCTTGGTTGCTTATTGGAGTCATCTAGAATGTTTAAATGATAATCACTGCCTATATCTTACCATCAGAGATTCTGATTCAACTGGAATGAGCAGTATAGCAGATATTTTTCAACGAACGCTGGAATAATCTCCCATTCCCCTATGCAGAGCCCTTTGCCACTCCACCCATCAAGGGGTTAAGTTTATTTTTCCATACCATGGCCTTCCAGAAGAACAAACAAGTATATCTTAGAAGAGTACAGTCAGAAAACTCCTTGGAAGAGAGGATGGAGAGAGTTAGTGTCATGTATTTTGAATACATTACCAGCAGGAACCAGGCCCTGGAGAGGACATCATGCTTGGTAAGGTAGAGGGTCAGTGAAAAAGAGGAAGACTGTTGAGCTGTATCAACAGAGTGGCTGCAACAATGGGCTTAAACATGCCAACAATTATGAGGATACCTCAGGACTGGACAGTGTTTCTTTCTATTGTACCATGAGTCAGAGTTGACTCAACAGCACCTAACAACAAGAATCTGGGCTTCCCAAGTGACTTGTTTTGGTCAGTGAGTCATTAGAAAACATGATGGAATCAGAGGCTTGAAAAGTACCTACACACTGAGGCTTGCTCTTTGGGACGGCTTTGGAATCCTGAGACTGATTGTGTTGCAAACAAAAACCCAAATTAGGCTATTGGACAGGCTGCAT
The DNA here is from genome assembly GCA_028571685.1 of Heterohyrax brucei. Taxonomy (NCBI): domain Eukaryota; kingdom Metazoa; phylum Chordata; class Mammalia; order Hyracoidea; family Procaviidae; genus Heterohyrax; species Heterohyrax brucei. The sequence goes on from CM053158.1 coordinate 46,763,408, forward strand.
GGAAGAGTAATAAAGTGTACTAGACTAGCTGTCTTCCAGCCAACAGGCATATGAGGTCCCATTAAGTATTTCAGTCAAGTAACTGACTACATGAGAGACGAGCAGAAGAACCAACTGGCTGAACTTAGCCCAAACTGCTGACAAAATTGTTGTTTTAAGACACTAAGAGATGGTTTGTTATGTAGCAATAAAAACTGATATAAAATGTGATCTGAGCATCTGGATTTTTCAGAACTATCCAGGCTGTTTTCATGCACAGCTACTTTATACCACCTTTTTTATGCTACATTTTGGAATTAGCTTTTAATAATAATTATGGCTGGGCCCCCATGGTCAAAGATTCTAATATAATTGACAAGGTATTTGTCCTGTTCATTGAAATGTTTTAAAATTTCCCAAGTGGTTTTAATATGCAGCAAACTTCAAGACTCACAGCTCTTAAAGAATCGATAAGAGATGTCTGTTGGAGTCCACACTTTCAGGGGACATCCAGAATAATTCATACACCGAAGCTTTCTTTTCTTTGTCTCTTAAGAAAATGCTCTGCATACCACCTGGGTGAATGGTGTCTTGGGTCTTAAAAGCTAGCAAGCTGCCATCTAAGCAACATCAACTGGTTCCAAACCACCTGGACCAGAAGTAAAGAGTGGACATCAAGGACAGGAAGAAAATGTGAGTCCACCAGAGGAAGGGACCATATGAGCCAGTGTCTGCTTCCGCATAGGACCAGAAGAACTAGGTGGTGCCTGGCCACCACCAATAACTGCTCAGATGTGGTACATGGTATGGACCCCCAGACATAGCAGGAGAAAGATTGAGGGCACAGCTAGAACTCTATGAAAAGACTACACCTGATGGTCCACCAGACTGGAGGGCCCCCTGGGAGCATGGCCCTGGGACCCCTTGACTTCAAATCACATCCAGCACTAGGACCAGCTCTGCTGACAAAGACTGAACTGGACTATATGAAACACGGAGTGTGGCTGGTGACTAACAAACCTTTGTATTTAAATACATACCCTGGGCTATTCTAGAGGCTCAGTGCTGCCCCTGAGATGATAGGGTGAGGGGGTGGGGTTCAGGTCTTGGTCAAAGGGTCACAAGAAGTTCTGGATGAGGGGTGAAGTGTGCTGTCATGGCTGCGGAGTAGTGGGGGGAAGGAATGGGAGAGCAGTTAGAATAGCCATGAGAGTTCCAGGCGTTATATGGAAAATTGATATGGATTATTAAATTGTTCTCAAATCACAATACAACTTATATATATTTGTTTTTTTCAAAAAAGAAATGTCTGTTGGCAGGGGAATGTACAATCATTTGAACAACTAGCTAGCTGGACAGTCATCATGGGGACAAAGGGAAATGAAGAGAGAGGAAAAGCTCTCGTGGGCCACAGTTAGCCTTACACACTCCTACAGTCTTTTTAAACAAATGTGTACAGATCCTGATCCTATAGGAGGAGTAGTGCTTTAGACAAGCATGCTTGAATTTGCTAAATATGGAACTTGAAAGAGTGTGAATTTTCTGTACCTGTGGTTGTGACGGAAATTTGACACTCTTTACTGCCTATGCTCTCAGTTTTAAATGGCTACCAAATTTTAAAAAACTTAAGCTTTATTTGCATACTTAAACTGAGAAGTTCACATAAAAAATCAGGACATTCAGCTCTTCTTGAAAAATCTCAGAGTCATAGCAACACTGACCCCTTTTCGAAAAGAAATGAATGAAGTAAAGCAATGGAGTAAGAACCTGCTTCTAGACAGAACTTGGGTCTTCATTTCAAGCGAGTCCCACAGGGCAGCTTTGTTGTTGAAGGTTACATGTGACGTCTCAGAGGGCAGCTGGTGATTTGAATCCCTTGATCATTCTTTCCTTGATTTTCCATTAGATTACATTTTGCTGTTTAATTACGTTTCTTTAAAATGTTTTTGTCTGTTGGTTTACACGAGCAAATCTTTTGTCTCCAAACTAGATTGTCAACTCCTTGAAACCAGAAGTAATGTAAAAACGTATTTGATATCTCTGAAAGAAACCAGAAGAATCAGACAGAAGAATGCTTAATAAATATTCATGGAGAGACTTCTTGGAAGACTTGAAAGAGAGTGGTCATTCACAACCTGAGCCAATTAGACACCATCTTGATCACTTCTCGAAATTAAATGCATAGTTCTGGAGCTTCGTAAAATTACCATTTTACAGCAGACTGAATTTGGGAAATAAAAGTCATTTTTAAGGGAGAAAAAAATGATTGACACTAGTACTATTTTAGGATTGTCAGCATTGTATATTCTGTTGTTAGGTGCCATCAAATCAGTTCTGACTCGTAAAGAGTATGTGCAATCTGAACGAAATACTGCCTAGTTCTGTGCCATTCTCCCAGTCATTGTTACCTGTTACAAGTCTTCTGTTTTCACTGAACCTCTGCTTTACCAAGTGTCTTAGTCATCTAGTGCTGCTGTAACCAAAATATCGCAAGGGGATGGCTTTAACAAAGAAAAGTTTATTCTCTCACAGTTCAGTAGGCTCGAAGTCAGAATCAAGGGTGTCGGTGCCAGGGCAAGGTTTTATCTGTTGGCTCTGGAGGAACATCCGTATCTTCAGTCTTCCCTCCATCCAGGAGCTTCTCAATGCAGGGACCCCAAGTCCACAGGACATGCTCTGCTCCTGGTGCTGCTTTCTTGGTAATATGAGCTCCCCAACACCCCAAGACCTTGATCTTCCCCAGTAAGTGTCTCAGATCTTTATTTCCAGCAAGTAAGGTGGTATCGTCTGCGGAATGCAGGTTGTTAATGAGTCGTCCTCCAACCCTGATGCCTCGTTCTTTTTCATATAATCCGGCTTCTCGGATTATTTGTTTGGATAGAGATTAAAAAGGTATGGTGAAAGGATACAACACTGATTCACACCTTTTCTGAATTAAAACCGTGCAGTGTCTCCTTGTTCTGCTTGCATGACTGCCTCTTGATCCATATACAGACTCCTTAAGAGCACAATTAAATGTTCTGAAATTCCTATACTCCACAAGCGCAGCCTTTGTTATGGATTGCACCTCAACATCAGGAAAACAAAAATCCTCACAACTAGACCAGTAAGCAACAGCTTCATAAATGGAGAAAAAACTGAGGTTGTCAAGGATTTCATTTTACTTGGGTCCACAATCAACACCCATGGAAGCAGCAGTCAACAAATCATAAGACTCATTACAGTCAGGAAATCTGCTGCAAAAGACCTCTTTAAAGTGCTGAAAATTAAAGACATCACCTTGAAGACTAAAATGTGCCTGACCCAAGCCATGGTATTTTCAATTACATTGTATGCATGTGAAAGCTGGACCAAGGGCAAAGAAGACAGTGGAAGAATCAATGCCTTTGAGTTGTGGCTTTGGAAAAGAGTGTTGAACCGCCTAAAGAACAAATAGACCTGTTCTGGAAGAAGTACAATCAGAGTGCTCCTTGGAGGCAAAGATGGCAAGATTTCAGCTTACATACCTTTGACATATTATGAAGGATCAGTCCCTGATCCTTCATGCTTGGTAGAATGGAGGGTCAGTGAAAAAGAGGAAGACCTTTATCAAGATAGACTGACACAGTGGCCACAACAATGGGCTTAAGCATAAAAACGATTGTGGACATGGCACAAGACCAGGCAGTGTTTTGTTCTGTTGTTTATAGGGTCACTATGAGTCAGAACTGACTCAACGGCACCTAACAACAACAACCCCTCAAGTCTCTCTGTTCACTTCTTTCTTTTATATTTCAAAAGAGATTGTCTTAGGACCCTACCTAATCTTAGAAATCTCATAATATAAATGCCACTAATCCACCTCATTACATTATAGTGATAGGATTTACAACAGGGAAACTGGGTCAGATTACAAAATGGTTGACAATCGTATACCACTGGGAATCACGACCTAGCCAAAGTTGACAGATATTTTATGAGGGACAAAATTCAACCCATGACGCCAAGTATGATATCCTTCTCCAGTGACTGAGCCTTCTTAATAACATGGCCAAATATGTGAGATAAAATCTTGCCATCCTTTGTGTCTAAGAAGCACTCTGGCAATACTTTTTCAAGACAGACGTGTCCATTTTCTGGAATTGCAAAGAACATTTGATATTCTTCACCAGCATCCCAATTCAAGACTATCAGTTCTTTATCAGTTTTCCTTATTCACTGTCCAGTTTCCCCATGCATTGAAGTGACTGCAAATACCAGTTTGGGTGAGGTGCACTGTTTAGTCATCTGGTGCTGCTCCAACAGAAACACCACAGTGGGTGGCTCTACAAAGAAAAGTTTATTCTTACACAGTCCAGTAGTCTACAAGTCAAAATGCAGAGTGTCTTTTCCCTCTTTGTTGGCTCTGGAGGGAGGTCGCTGTGTTGCAACGTTTCTTTGGTCTGAGAGCATCTTGGCACAGGAACCTCAGGTCTGAAGGACACGCTCTGCTCTCGGGCCTGCATTGTTGGTGGTACAAGGTCCCCACCTCTCCGCTTGTTTCTTTTTCCTTTTACCTCTCACAGGATAAAAAGTGATGCAAGCCACACTCCAGGGAAAGTCACTTTACACTGGAGCAGGGCGTTGACCTTAGGTAGGATGTTACAAAAAAGCAAAAGCCCAAGTGTTACAGTCCCACCTTAATCCTCTTTATCATAAACCAGTCTATTAACCACAAGCAGAGATTAGGATTTGTAGCATAGGAAAGCCATACAATACCGGGAATCATGGCCCAGCCAAACTGCTCCACACATTTTGGGGGGGGACACAATTCAATCTATGACCTACACCTTAGTGTTCAAAGTGACACCTTTGCTTTTCAACACTTTAATGAAGTGTTTTGCAGCAGATTTGTTCAATGCAGTATACTGTATACATAGTATGTTAAATTTTGATGAGGTATACCCAGACACTAATTAATCTGCTTCTGTATTCTTTATCACTGTTTTCAAATTATATGTCTTATTACACAGTTTCCCTGCACTTCAGGTTGGGCAAAAAGAAAACCACGTTAGATAGTAGATTGGTTTGTTGAAAGCGCATCTCTGCAAATTTTAAATAATCAATGATACTGCTAATGTACAGATATGATAAATTGTTTCGCTACAGAGTAATATAAACCTTAACTAGTATGATGAATTCTTCTACCTTACCAGGAAAACCGAAATCATGCAAACTGTTTAAATATACGCTACCTGGTAAATGAAGGCTATTTATGTAAATATCTTGCCTGCAACACAGTGTGAATTTCATGTTCCAGTGAAAGCGCCTTTTTAAGAAAGAAGGCTGAAAGAAAGACCCTTTGAAGAAGGAAAAAGATACATGAAAGTTTTTTATATAAACAGTATATTTGGTGGAAAATATCTCTGGAGCAATTATTCCAAAAAAAAAAACGAAAATCATCATCCCCCAATTTATAATTATCAACTTAAGTATAATTGCTTTTCAAAATTCCTTCTGAATGCTAATTTTCAAAGCTGATTACGACGAAAGTTCTTTTACAACTGAAATCCCTGGGGTTTAAAATTCATTAACACAGAGAGCACTTGTTTTCTATCATTTCTTCATATAATTGATATTAAATTTGGCAGGAAAATATCAGATGAGGAAGTCACTATGTTTGCTTTCCTGTACAAGACGTAGGAGAGTAATTTCCGGAATCTCATCATCACGTGACCAACAGCACCAGCAAATTCACTAACTAGAGGGAGACATTTTTTCCTTGTCATTGTGTAGCTACCATCTCATATTCTTGGGAGTACCTCATTTTATAGAGTGGAATTAGTTTTTGCTGTTATCTTTCTCCATCTCCTCCCCTTTATTTAGTTGTCTTTTGTTACTATTCTACCTCTTTGAAATATGTGCTTGCTTTATTTATTTTTATTAATTTTTCATGCTGTCTGTGTTTGCCCTTAAGGTTATAAATGCTTCTCTTACTGCCCCCGTGGCTTCATTCTGTGAAATTTATGCAGTGCTTTTCAAGTTTACATTTTTAAATAATTTGCAAGTTTATTCACAGATATTTTTAATATCCTCTTTTCAAGACTTACGTGGAAGTACGTGTTTGTTGTAATCTTTTCAGGCATGCTGTTTGGCTTTTCTTTAGTTCTTAAATGTCTACCACTATTATCCTTGGTGCAGTTACTTAATCTACATAATTTTGTTCTTAAAGACTCCACAAGATTTTAGATTTTGTCCTTCTGTTCATTTCTCACTGCTTCTGTGACAAATTATTACAAATTTGGTGGCTTAACAGAGCAGAAGCTTATTCTTTTACAGTTCTTTTGGCTGGAAGTGCAAAATCAAGGTATCTGCTGAGTTGGTTCCTTCTGGATGCTCTAAGGGAGAATCTGTTCCATGAATCTGTCCAAGATGTTGGTGGCTTCCAGCAATCCTTGATGTTTCTTGGCTTATAGACACAAGGTTCCATTCTCTGCCTCTATCTTCATACGGAATTCTCCTCTGTTTCTGTCTTGTTCTCTTCTGCCTGTCATTTTTAAGGATGCTTGTTGCTGGATTTAGGAACCACTCTAAATCCAGGATGATCTCATCCTGATATCCTAAACTTAATTGGATCTGCAAAGACCCTTTCCCCAAATAAGCTCATGTTCACAGATTCTGAGTGTTAGGATATGGTCATATTCTTTTGGAGGGCACAATTCAAGCCAGTGCAGACCTTATACCAGACCATTTTTGTTAATGTTCTATGTGTCTGTGTGTGTATATGTTGAATGTGTGATACTTACTCTTTGGGAAGATTAAAAAATTCTAGATATTATTTTCTAATCATATGAAGTTTATTAATCATATTCACTTCCCTTGCTCATTCATACTATCAACTTGATGTGTCCATTCTGAAAGGGAAATAATCTTCATTGTGATTTTGGTAAGTTCTTTCATTTCTATTACCTTTACAGACAGCTCTCCAATTGTATTATTTGATTAAACTATGACATTGTAAATGAATATTTTAAAAAATGAAAACTGTCAAACCCTGAGATAAGAAAAAATAAAGGTTAAAAAGAATCTAAAAATCATACTATCTGTGCAGCTGAATAAATGGTTGAAGAACTGGGACTTTTTAGTCTATGGTTAATAAGAGCTGGTGAGGGGACGGGAGTGAAGGATGAAATAAACCATTCAAATCTAAATATGTTGTCAAATCATTGTCCCATCTGAGGCTGTGACTGTGCGTGTCACACTGTTTTTGTTAGGTGCTCTGGAGATGGTTTGGACTCATAGCAATCCTATGCATAACAGAAGGAAACACTGCCTGGTCCTATATCGTGTTTACAGTCCTTGCTATGTTTGAGCTCACTGTTGCAGCAACTGTGCCAATCCACCTTGTTGAGAATCTTCCACTTCTTCTCTGGCTCTCTATTTTACCAAGCATGATGTCCTTTTCCAGGGACAGGTCTTTGCTGATAACATGTCCAAAGTGCATGAGACAAAGTGTTGCCATCCTCACTTCTAAGGAATATTCTGACTATATTTCTTACAAGGCAGATTTCTTCATTCTTCTTTCTAGCCTATATTCCTGGACAAAGTTCTACATCAAATTCAGGATTAAATCATACATTCCTGAAATAAATTCTGGTCAGGAGGCATTAGTCTTTTATTATATTGTAGGATTTATTTACTAAAATTTTTTCATAATGTTTGCTTCTGTATGCATAAGGGATATATTGCTCAGTAGTATTCCTTTCTGATAGAGCCTTTGCTTTGTGTTGGTATCAGGGAAATGCTGGCCTTATACAACGAGTTCTAATTTATTGCAACCCTGTAAGATGTCAAAAACACACAAGACAAAATCTCACCATCCTTGGTTCTAAGGAGCTTTCTGGCTGTACTTCCACCCAGACAGGTTTGTTTGACCCTTTGGCAGTCTGATATTGTTCTCCAACACCACAATTCAAATGAGTGCATTTTTCTTTGGTCTTCCTTATTATATTTTTCCAGCTTTTGCACGCATATGAGGTGACTGAAAATATCACATCTTGAGCTAGGTGCGCTGAAGACCTTGACAACTTCAATATTTTGTCTGTTTATCACAATGTTACTTACTAGTTCACATAGAATCTTTTAAAAGAACATCAGATACCTATTTATTTTTTAAACAAATGAAATATGCAGTTGTGCGGCAAAGTGAAAAAAGGCAGTCATCTGTGGCTTCAGATGCAGTCACCCTGTATATTGACCGGATGATCTCAGTTGAGTCACTTGTTTCCTGAGAGCCTCAGCTTCTTAAACAGGAGACAATAAAGTTATTTGTAAAGTTGTTATGAGGATCATGATAAATGAAGAAGATCCATAATCAAACAGCAGTCAAGAAAACAACTGATCTTGGCATTCAGAAATCTGCTAAAAAAAAAAAAAGGTCTCTTGAAAGTGTGAAAAAACAAAGATGTCACCTTGAAGATTAAGGTGGGTCTAACCCAGTCCATGGTGTTTTCGATTGTCTGCTTAGGCTAATGCTGGACAATGGACAAGGAAGACTGAAGAACTGATGCCTTTGGATGATGGTCTTAGTGAGCAATATTGAATATACCATAGACTGCCAAAAGCAGGAATGAATCTGTCTTGAATTATAGGCAGAATGCTTCTTAGTAGCAAAGACTGTGTCACATACCTTGACCACATTATCAGGGGGGATTAGACCCTGGAGAAAGACATCATATTTGGTAACGTTGAAGGTCATAGAAAAAGAGGAACGCCCTCAACAAGATGAGCTGACACAGTGGCTGCAACAACAGACTCAAGCATAATAATTGTGCGGATGGCACAGTGTCGTATAAGTCAGAACAAATTCAATGGCACCTAATAGCAACAACAACCATCAGGATTAACGAGATCAGTTGCATTAAATATCTAGCGATGTGCCAGTTTCTAGTACACAGTGGATGTTCAGTCAAGGGCAGAGCTATTGTGGTAGTGCTGTTGACACTAATATAATTTTATTATTTTTCATAAACTATTTTGAAGATGATTAGCATTCAAGCCAGAGAGGGCAGTGTATTATTTATTAGTTATCTATTGCTTTATAACAATATTACCCAATACCAGTTGCTGTTACTACTTCTCATCAAGAAGCCCCCTGCTCATGGTGGCGTCATGCACAAAATGAATGAAATGCTTCCTAGTCCTGTCTGTGCTGTCCCATTGCTATGGATTGAACTGGAGCCCTTCCAAAAGGGTGTGTCAAATTAGCTAGGCCACAATTCCTGGTACTGCATGGTTGCCCTCCAGTTTATGATCTGATTTTGTTATCCTATGTGTTGTAACTGCTAACCTCTTGACGTTAATGAGACAGGATTTCCAGCAGTTATGCTAATGATGCAGGATACAACCTATAGGACTACAACTTCTTTTGAGATAGAGAAGAGAGAATGAAATAGAGAAAAGAAGGATCTCATATCACCAAGAAAGCAGAGTTGAGAACGGAGTGTGTCCTTTAGACTCAGAATCCCTGCACTGGGAAGCTCCTAGAACCAGGGGAAGTTTGATGATAGGACCTTCTCCAGGAACCAACAAAAAGAAATTGCCTTCCCGTGGCACACTGAATTTGGACTTCCAGTCTCCCAGAATGCAATGATTTGTTAAAGCCATCTACTAGTATTTCTGTTTTAGCAGCACTGGATAACTGAGATGTCCGTAATCAATGTGGATCCATAGGATTTGTACTCGTTTATTTTGGATAGTAGACTCCCAGGCCTGTCTTCACATCTGTCTTAGTCTGGAAGTTCCACAGAAACCTGTTCAGCATCATAACAACACACAAGTCTCCCCTGACAGTTGGGTGGTGGCTATGCACGAGGTTCCTTGGCTGGGAATCAAACCTAGGTCTGCAGTGTGGACCGTGAGAATCCTACCACTTAACTATCACTGTGCACTCACCACAAATTTGGAGGCTATAGTGTTTGTGCATCAGGAATCCAAACAATCCTAAACTGGCTGGATTTTCTGCTTCAGGTGTCTCAATAGGCTGCAACATAGGCATTTGCCAAGACTTATCTCTAGGTTTAATAGTGAAGTATCTATTTCCACAGTCATGTGTTTGTTGACAGAATTTTATTCTTTGAAGTCAGATGGAGGACATAATCATAGAAGTGACATCTCATCACTTTTGCTGGATCCTTTTGGTTCAAATCACAAGTCCTACCCACAGTCAGAGAGAAGGTTACAGAGGATGGAGAACTCCAGAGACAGCAATCGTGGAGAAAAATTTACAAATATCTTCACCATAGGCAGAAACTAGAGGGATAAGTGTCTGACTTCAATAAAAAAAAATACCTTTAATAGAATCAAAAATACTTAAAGAAAGAATAGGCTACACAATGAGGAAGTGCTCACATTGGCTAGATGGTATATCAAAGATTTTAGAGATTAAAATGTGATATTGAGTGGACTTATGGCCCAACTCATTTCCAAGTTGTCTTACCAAAGTTACATGATTTCCTTTGACTACATCTGAGAGTGTTTCAATAGGATTGTTCTTCAATCTTTTCCTAGTTATTAGCTTAAAAGAAACTGATGCGCTGTAAAGGTATGTGCTTTCGATAAAATAAAGACTAGTTGGCCCAATATTTACTCTCTATTATCCAAAAACATTGGCTTGGCTTATCCAAAAACATTTGTGAAATTTAAGCATATTTGTAAAATTTAATTGTTTTTACCATTAGATGAGAAATCATTATACAGACTACCTCCTGCCACCACCACCACTGGTTGGTGTAGAATCAATTCTAACTAATGGCAATCCCACGTATGCCATAGGAGAACTGTGCTCTGTAGGATTTTCGATGCCTGATTTTCTTAGAAGTAGATCACCAGGACTTTCTTCCAAGGCACCTCTGGGTAGACTTGAACCTCCAACCTTTTGGTTAGCAGCCAACTGTGTTAATTCTTTGCACCACTCACCTAGTAAAAATGCAGTACTAATGTAATTCACAGAAGCAGATTATTCTTTTGACAGAGGAGGTCTAAATGGGCTCCTAAATAATAAATTAATAATTGCCGTTGCTTGTTACTTGTTCAGAAAATAGCTTTGGAATTCATCAAATATTTGTTGAAGGCATAACACATTTTGCTAGAAGTTAAAAAAGGGCTTGGAGCAAGACTGAGACATTCTAACTCCTTTTCTAGTAATACTCACTGCCCCTGAGTGGATTCTGACTCATAGTGACCCTATAGGACAGAATTGAACTGCCCCATAGAGTTTCTGAGGAGCACCTGGTGGATCTGAACTGCTGGCCTGTTGGTTAGCAGCTGTAGCACTTAATCACTAAGCCATATAGGATTGCTATGAGTCAGAATCGACTCAGCAGCACCGGGTTTTATTTTGTCCTTTTTTAATAATGAATTCTGTGTGACTTTGGACAAGCTACGTTAGCACTCTCAGTTTCAGCATCTATAAAAGTAGACATACTCATACTACAATTCAAAGGGAGTTATTTTTAGGATAAGTAAATCAATTCTTGTCAAGATTTTACCACAGTACATGTCGTGTCCTCCGTGCTTAATGAGCGTTAGCTTATTTTTAAATGCTGGTATGTAAATAGCCACCATGAATTAAGTCTTCATCCTTTTATTATATCACTGATTTGGTAATTTATAAGGCAGCAGAGAACCATCCGGTTTGCTTTTGTTGCATCTTGACTGCAGTGCTTTTGTTATTCCTAATGAGACTCCTGGATGGGATTAAAATGAAGGCAGACAGGTGGTTTCTCACATTTTAACAATAGCAGGGTAATGAAGCCTTTGTTTTCCAATTTAATTAATAAATTGTCCCCCTTTTGATCCAAAAGCAGTAATAGCTTTTGGTAAATAATCAGCTTGCAAATGTTGGTCAAACATTTCACACTACATTCATTGCTGTCGTTTGGATTTCAGATGTGCTCCTTTCACAAACTCTTGCCCTGGTCCTCCTCTCGCCCCGACAGGAGCCTTATGCACCAAATCAGCTCAGAAAGAACAGGAGGATTTGGAAGAACTGATTTGAATATATTAGAAGACATCTCACAAAAGTGCTAGTTTAGATCCTTGCACACACTGAAGCAATGCTCGTAAATTGCCCTGACTAAGAAGGCTGTTTCCTAGCTTTTTCTACTTTCTTTGTACGAGGAAATTTATAGATAAAAAATTTTACATTGACGGTGGGAGCTTTGGAATTAACTCATAAATTGGAATGGCGTAGCTTGCCAGAACGCCTTCACTGTCTTCAGTTTCCTAGACAGCCAGAGGCCTTTTTCTTTAATGTATCTATAGTCATACCACTTGCTGTGACCACCAGGCCACCAGTGACCTTGGACCTCACAACTCTGTTCAGAATGAAGCATATGTTAATAATCCCATGGCGTAGTAGCTAAATGCTACATCTGCTAAACCAAAGGTCAGCAGTTCAAATCCACCAGGTCCTCCTTGGAAATTCTATGGGGCAGTTCTAATCTGCCCTATAGGGTCATTATGAGTCGGAATCGATACGACGGCATCTTTTTAGTTTTAAAGAAATATTATTGTGTTCTAATCTCTACCTTGCTGTTGTTTTTATTTCAAGATAGGGACAATATTTTGAATATATTTATACAACTGTAAAGTCATAATTTAAGGAAAATAGAGAACAAGACAGCAAGAATTGTTACACAGCTCAAAGGATGTAATCAGTCATTGTGCCGCATGTGTGGAAACTATTGTATTGTTATGTGATTTTTGCTGTGTACATGTCAACTATAGTTGAGAAAAGAAGATACAGACAAGCTTCTATAAAGTAAAAAGGGAAGCAGTCAGATTGAACTAACCCATGATTAGGCAACAGAGATCTCTGTCAAGGCTGACAGTTTTCAATTTACTGTGTCCCTACCTTTCTTCTCTTCTTCAAAGTACCTGCTAACTTAAATGCCCATTAAATCTGTGCCACTATTTATTGTGTAAAGCGAGCACCTGTGTCTCAGCTACTAGACCAAGGCAGCCAGCTGATTTCACATACCACTGAACAGCAAATAGATGACCTCAGTGTCTCAAGCTATAAATTTGACATGCAGGCATATAACATTTGAAGATACAGTGTGCTTGTCTAGTTAGAAGGAATAAGACAGAGAGAAAAAAATTAGTAAGGATAATAAGATTTGTATTTTATTTTTTCAAAATGTCCCAACTTTAACACAGAGACATGGCGTAGCATAAAATCATTCTGGAGGCTGACTGTTGGATTTTGTACCATAGAGGACCTTGGGTATGATATTTGATGTCTTTGTTACATGGTTGCCTCACTTGTAAAATGGGAATAATAGTGGGTTCTACGTAATAGGATTGTTCTAGTACATAAATGAATTAATACATATAAAATGCTTGGCATGGTGTCTGGCCCATCAAAAAACAGAAGAAAGTAGCAGCAGAAATAGGAGTTGTCACAGATTGAATTGTGTCCCCCAAAGTATCTGTCACCTTGGCCAGGCCATGTATGGCACGAACACCTCTGTAATCCAAATGCCCATTTTGTAATCTGAGCTGATTTTTCCACGTGTTGTACATTCTACCTTTATGATGCTAATGAGGCCAGATTAGAGCAAATTATGATAGAGAGGCAGGTCTCAGTCTGCAAGATTAGGCTGTGTCTTAAATCAATCTCCTAGACGAGGAAAGGACTGATATCAAGGATCTTCCCCCAGAACTAAAGACAGAGAAAGCCTTTACTTGGAACTGACACCCTGAGTTCAAACTTCTTGCTTTCTAGACAGTGAGAGAATAACTTTCTCCTTGTTCCAGCCATCCAGCTGTGTTTTTTCTGTTATAGCAGCATCAGATAATCAAGACAGAAGTCTGTGTTTATTTCCTATTGAAGACGGTGACAGCAATAGGAAATTGTACTTTGTATATGATCCCACTTGATGGCACTTGGCCATATAGATATATATTTCTTCATGAGTGATGCAAATAGTTAGGTTCTCAGTGGCTAATGGAAAGGCTGGTTGTTTTCATTCACCCAGAAGCACCTTGGAAGAAACATCTGGTGATCAACTACTGAAAAATCAGCCACTGAAAACACCTTTAATCCAGTTCTATTCTGACACAACACAGGAGATCACCATGAGTAGATGCACATGTATACACACAAGTATACATATGTATACACACAGGTATATATGTTTCTTTAAACCTCAAATCTCTCCTTTCTTCATTTCACTATTAAAGTAAAAATAGAATTAAGAGTGTTGACACAACAATGCAAACAAAATCGGTGTTATGGAACATTTTATATACATACTATGTAAAGCGGCACATAAAGCGGAACTAGTTTGCTTTGTGAACTTTCACCCAATACACATTAATGCTTTTGTTTTTTAAGTTAAAAAAAATTACTGCCTTACAGACCATAAGGCACAGCCCTGCTGTGTCCTATAGGGTTGCTATGAGATGGTGTTGACACAATGGCTGCAACGACAAGATCGCTTCTAAATCTAAGGATTCTGTGCTCAGAGAGAGTTTTAGTTGGTGGTCTCTCCTACTCCAAGACTGATTTATCATAGCAGCACCAAGGTTTTTCTAAGGAAAGAGGAATTTTTAGAGGTTAAAAAAAGTCAACTTTTACATGATTTGGAATTCTCATGGTCAAAAGTAGCAATTATCAGATTAGATATCCGACACAACATCCAGGTATTTCCTTAGAGAAATCCTAGAATTTAATCAGAGCTGATACCAAGAAACCCCATGTCCCCTTAGCAATGTCCCAAGTTTATTTCTGTGAGAGGCAGTGGAATGTAGAAATAGCACAGCTTTGGAAGCCACAAAGACTTAGTTCAACTAAACCCCTTATTGTACCTTGAGAAAGTATGTTAGCTTTTCTTAAGCAACAATGTAATATAAAAACTTAACTTCAAAACCAAACCTGACTCCCTAGACCATAGCCCTGATACATCCTTTTAGCCTGAAACTGAAGCCACTCCTGGAAGTTACTTTTCAGTCATGTGATAGATTGGCCTATTAAGAAAAACAAAACAAAAAAACACAGCAGTAACACATGCAAGGAATATATTTCTTTAAACAACTAACAACAGAAAAGCAAAAGGTCAACATTTTTGCAAAAGCAAAGGTGAGAAGGTAAGGAGTTGCAAAGAAACGAGATATATAGAAATGGGGTAAGAGTAGAAACGGCGACAGGGCTGACACATTGTGGGGATTGTAACAAATGTCACAAAACAGTCTGTATATGAATTGTTGAATGAGAATCTAATCTCCTGTGTAAACCTTCACTTCACACACAATACCCCCAAAATTAAATTTTGGTCTCTGCCAACGGCAAATATTTCATTGACATTTCGTTTGTTCTTTGTCCTATTGTCCTTTCTAGAGACAGACATACGCTTTGGCCCATCCACTGGGAGAAACATTTATTTCAAAGATGTGAGAACTTTCGCTTCAGCTGTTACAGCGGCCAGGCAGATACTTTCGGGCAGAATTTGTAAGCTCTTTGCATGTGGTCGTTTTTGACCAGTGCCACGTTTACCACCCATGAACACAACACATCTAAGAGGCTGATACAATTAGCCCTTTCAGCAGCAATTCTGAAAGGCATGCATTCTAAACAAATTCACCTGTATTTTCTCATCAGTACTGCTCTTGTTGTAATGGCCATTCTGAACATTAAAATGTCATTTCATTTGATTTACCTTTTCTTAAAAAATGCTTTAAAGAAGTATGTGTTAAAAGACACTGCAATACATTAGATAGAAAACTATTATTATTTACTGTCTCATAAAGATTTGGGTACACTGATTAATGAAGACCAGTACTACTGTTTGAGTTTAGGTGTTTCTATTTTACAGATGGAAATGCTGGTAGTGTAGTAGTTAAATGGGACATCTGCTAACCAAAAGGTCAGCAGTTCAAACCCATCAGGTCCTCCTTGGAAACTCTATGGGGCAGTTCTACTCCATCCTATAGGGTCACTATGAGTTGGCATGACTCCACTGCAGGGGGTTGGTTTTCTTTTATTTTTATTGTTGCAGATAGCAGCCCTAGCAGCACAGTGATTAACTACTTGACTGCTAACTGAAAGGTTGGTTGTTCAACCTCAGCAGCTGCTCTATGGGAGAAAAGATGTTGCAGTTTGCATCTCTGAAGATTTACAGCCTTGGAAACCCTTGGGGCAGTTTTACTATGTTTCATAGGGCTGTTATGAGTCAGAATGAACTTGATAACAAAGGGTTTGGTTTGGGGGTTGGTTAGATAATGTTCATGGAGTTTCCACTTCGGACAGATTGTGTTCAAATGCTTTTCATGTATTTCCTGGTAACAAGCCTGTATTATACTCTTGGTTTTACAGGTGAAGAAACTGAGACACTTAGGAGTGAGTAACTGTCAACAACTCACTTATTGCAGTAGGTAGCCAAGAACTAGCCCCACCTTGTTCCAGAATCCTCTACCCCCTTTTAAAAATATTAACAGTTTTCTACCACTAAAAATATTTTCTGGCATTGTTCTTACACCTTTTATTTGTCTTTATTTGTCCTCATTTGTGAATAAGGAAACCGAGGCACAGAAAAGTGAGATAATGTGCTCAAGGTAACCTACTAGTGAAAATAAGGAGCCAGAATTCGATTCCAGGCAGTCTGGCTTCTCTGTGTCAGCTCTGCATGCAATTGTATGTTCTTTTGAATATGAACACCATTAAGCTACACTAAGCTTTAAAAACTATAAAAACATATTCTCTACTTGAACTGGCTTTCATCGCTAGTAGAAGAATCGAATCTACTAGGAAGACTTTTGAGAACAATATGGATTCAACTTTACTAAAATCACTTGTCATCCATGTCACTCTGTACCCAGCTTGAGATGCCCAACATTAGTATCCATTCTTTCATCTGAGCCAGCGTCACCTTGCACTCAACCCTATCAACAGAAGAGCATCCACTTATATATTGGCATCCACTAAAGCATCATCAGGGAATACCTGATTGTAACTTTAAAAAAAGAGGATCCCAAGAAAAGAGTCATAGTAGTGGTGAATTTCAACAAGAGATTGGTAGAAAAGACAAGAATGATTGGCAATAAAGCTCAATTCCTCCTAAGGTCCTAAAAGAGTTCTGAAATGGGAGGAGAGGTAGTTAGCTAGACAACCCATGAGAAACATGACTGTGGCTGCACCAGCAGCGAGTGATCATAATTAAAGTCCACCAAGTGCAAGAACTCCCTAATCTAATCATTCCCCATCCACCTCTGCAGATTAGCAAAGCCTTTATTATATTACAAACCACTTAAATACATTCCATGTCCTGTGTACCAACACCATCAACAATACAAATATTAAATGAAGTCTGTAGTGGGGTTACATGATTGTACACAAGTTTAGAAGATTTGAGAGAAATGAAAAGTGGTTGAGAATAAATACTAGTTTTGGTAAATGCTATTTAATCACTTCACTAATGACCTACTAATCTATGAAGGGACATGATACTGTGGCTCATGAACCAAAAGGCAGCCCAGAATAGCTGTGAGGAGGGCAGCAGAGGGCCAGAAGTGATCTGAAGGCTCTCAGTGGCTGAAACAATTGTTTTTCCAGACATGCATTGTAAAGAAAGAAAATATTGCCAATATTTCATTTCATGAACATATTTTCAATGGACTTTACTTAAGTCAGTATTTCATTTTGTTTATAAAAGAGCAGAGATGTATTACATGCTATGTTTAAATTGCAATGGAAACATTACTGTGATAAGAAGGTCTAGGGCTGGGAGCTTTTGTTTTCTGATTACATGCTTAGAAAGAATCTCCAAATCCAATAAAGTGACATCATGAATCAAGAACTTATCCTCATGAAAAATAGTTATAGTGGTCAAAAAGAAACTTCTTTCTAATATAGTATGGAGTTAGCATCGAGTGCATTAGATCTAATTTCATTCTTAAAAAAAAACTTGACTCTGTAGGAAAATTAAACAGAAGATGGCACCTTTCCACATACCTATTTGTAACTTCCTCTTTGTTCAGCCTGGAGGTTCCTGAAAGGGAGGAAAAAAAAAAAAAAACTAGGTAAATGTAAAGAAATGAGATAAAGTCATATATTTTTTATACCTGCTAAAAGAAATGAGATACAGTCATAGATCTTCTATACCTGCTAAATTTAGACAGTGATTAAATACTGAAATAGTCACTTCACTGGAAATACACACACAAAAAATCTAAGGCTCATTTCATAAAGAAAGTGCTTTAATGCCAAAGTTTTAATAAATATAGTGTCATAATGTAATTTGATAAATGACCCATTTTGTAACACTATGGTTTTGTTTGCTGTGACAAGATGCTTTATAATGTACTAGTACTCATTAAAAATAAATCAGATTGCTGTAAACTATGGCAGTATCTGTTTGCTCTTAATCATTACTACTTTCTAAAATATATGATTACCAACCAAATGTTACATAAAAGACTTGTTTTGTCCTAGTATTTGTGAGATAGATTGACTTTGATAGATTGACTTGTCTCTAAATAATAGCTGAAACCAAACCCCAAATCAAACCCAGTGCCATCAAGTTGATTCCAACTCATCGTGATCTCATAAGGCAAAGTACAACTGCTTCACAGAGTTTCCAAGGAGTGCCTGGCAGATCTGAACTGCCGACCCTTTGGTCACCAGAAGTGGCACTTAACCACTATACCAGCCTCACCCAAATGCCTTTCAGTATGTTGCCATGGTGTAATATTAAAATGCACCTTGATATCTGCCATCAAAATGACTTCTTGATGCTGAGCTGGCAACATAAAAGTAATTGTAGTAAGTTTAAGACTTACGAATATTGTAAGTTCATTAAAAAAAAAAGCCACAAATTTGATTTTTTCAGGAACATTTGGGAATATCCAAGGTTTTAGAAGTTTTGTATATGACAAGTTTCCCGTATGAATATATTATGGCATTGTGTTTTATACTGTCTGTGTACGAGGACTGCCAATTAAGTTTCAAACTCATCCTAGAAAAAGTGCTACATGCCTCATTGCTGACTATCACTACGGTCACCTTCGAAGTACTCCCCTTGGGAAGCTATGCACCGAAGCCAGTGCCTAGTCTACCTTCAAAGCAATTTTGGAACTCTTTCTGGAATGGCCATCAAAGCTATTGTCATATTACCCTTGTTGTCCTGAATGTCATCAAAGTGTCTCCTTTCCGTATTTCCTTTATCTTTGGGTAAAGAAAAAAGTCACTGGGATCCAGATCAGGTGAGTAGGGAGTGTGTTCCAATATAGCTCTTTGTATATTGGCTAAAAACCTATGTCACAGACAATACAATTAAGTTTGGGAACTTGCCACCTTGCCACTGTGCACAATGGCCATTCCAAAATGAGTGAGTTCCAAAATTGATTTGAAGGGTGGACTAGGCACTGGTGTCAGTGCACAGCTTCCCAAGAGGAGTACTTCAAAGCTGAGTATAGTGATACTCAGCAATGAGATACGTAGCACTTACAGCAACTAGGTTCACGGAACTAATTATCAAACCTTCATTTAACAACGTGAATGAATTGGAAGTTCAGAAGATATCTTAGTTTGTCTCTTGCAGTTTTCCCTCTTCATCCTTTTTTTCCTCCCCTCATCCCATTCCTTCTTTTGCAGAACAATTCAATCTTACAGATGTCAGGTAGAGTAGAAAAAAGTAGGCACCTGTTCTCAAAATGGGAGGAGCCACTGTGGTCCAGAGGAGGGTGTGAAAGTTGAATAGGATGAAGAAAACTCCATGGCGTGTGTTAGAGCCTTCCTAGGGTAAGGAGGGCATCAGTGCGGCAGGATGGCCTGGTGTGACTATTAGGCCTAATTGGAATGAGGAGAGTGTTCACACAGAGGGAGACCAGGGATGAGTGTCTCAGCCCAAGTGAAGTGAGAAGGACATTTGTTTGGGGACAGGGTGGTGGCAGAGATAGTACACTAGTAAGATACAGGGGGATTGATTAAGTAAGTAAATGAATTTAAAATAAGGGGAACCACTGTAACGGAAAGGAGATACAAGTATGGAAAAGGAGAAAACTGGATTGAAGCATTGGTGTGAACTCATAGTTTTGAACTTAAATGCAAAAGATACAATTATCAACACAAATATCACTGTACTTTATGCAAGCATGCAGATCTTGTCTAGCTCTATTCATTGGAGGGCCTACAAACAGTGGCCCATCAATAAGCAATGAAGACACTTAACACACAGATCTTGGCTTCTGCATATCAGTCTAAGCTCATCAGAGAAATGGCTACTCAAGGAAGCACTCAAATAATTGTGGAAACATGTCGAAAAGGTAGGGATGCTAACAAGGAGCTCCTATTGGCCAAATCTGAATTAATATAGCATCTACAGAAATAAACACAGCAACAGGTTTTGTAAGCCAGGGATAAAATGAGAAACTGGGAGTTCATATAGATATAAATACATGAATTAATTATAAGAAGTCATTTTATAATTCTAGGTACCTCCCAAAGAGATGATTATTAGCTACAAAGGAAAAAAGTAAAGATATAGTAAGGAAACCTGGCAGACATCATTGTAATTAGATGATCGAAATCAGCAAGTTGAATAGAACCAAAGGAAATCACATGCCAACAAGGATACAATGCAAAGAATACAGCATCTTTTTAGTACTATTCCCCCCAAAGATGCATCACCTACATTCAAGGATGAGCAACGATCACCCAAATTCAAATTGATACAGCCCATAAAACAAATGACCTGTGATCTTCTAAAGTGTCAGGGTAATGAATTCAGTGAAGACAGAGAAGTTTCTCTGTCTCCAAGACAATTAAATAGACATCACAACTAAATGTCACCTGTGAATTTTGAACTGGGTTCCTCAGCTATAAAGGACATTATAGGGACCATTAGCGAAACTTGAATAGGATCTAAGGATAAAGTGGCATTAATGTATTGATGCTAACATTTTGATTATGTGGGAGAAAGTCTTTGTTTACAGGATACTGTGTGGTGATGTGCGCCAGGGCAGTGATGTACTCTCAAATGGTTCAGAAAACCAGTATTCTGTAGCTGCACTCACGATCCTTCTCTAAATTTCTGATTGACTCAAATTAAAAAAATACAATCCTTTGTATCAAAGCATCCCTTGATGCAATTTGCTATTCTCCCAATTTAAAGATAGTTGTAATAATTCTGATTGCTTTTACATTTTACTGGATGTCATAGATTGTTACTCAAGAATTACTGTAACATTTTCTTTTTTTTTTCTAGCTTGATTTATACCTTACTGTGATGTACTTCTGCATCATATCTAAGGATGGTAAGGAAAATCAATCTTTTAACAAAATGAGACACAAGCCCTGAAACAGTGTGTACAATTCTCATTGATTTCAAATATGTTTAATTTCATTTTATAGTAAAATCAGATACATTTAAAACTCTGGTTATGTATTCTCCAGAAGTTCAGTGAATCCCTGACGTGATTAGCCACCAAGAAATTTTAATCAGTTCGATGAAACCTGCCTTTTAAAGGCAGCTGGGAATCTGGAGATTCCAAGAAAATGATGTTTTCTTGGGTTTTTTTTTTTTAGGGTTAAAAAAAAAAAGAACTAAAATGCTTTGTCTGACAGGAGCAGAAAAGGGACTCTCTGCCAGGGAGGCACGATTTGTATGCAACCCTTATCCTCCAGTTATCTTGGCCTTAATATGCATGAGGGACTCTGGATTACACAGCAACAAGGGTGTGCACGTTCCTATAAAGCCAACAATATGGAATATCAACATTATATTTTATATAACGTGGGCTAAAACAGTCAGCCTGCACCATAAATCTGTGTTGAAAAGACACAAACTTATCACTTTACCATTCGTCAGTGTGAATTCCCCTTTCATCGCTGAGCTCTGACTGAGGCTGGAAGCCAAGTTCTCTTCTAACTCTGTACATGCAAAGATTTCATTTCAGACACCTTGGGCTGTAGCGGCATGTAAATTGTCGGGAAAAAATATTGCTAGCCTGAAGCTATCAATGGAGCCAGTTGTACAGCCAAATGTGCAGATTTGGCAAACCAGCTGTTTTCTCTGCTCAAGGAATTATCACAGTGTACTCCTGCTAAGCAAATCAAAGAACACTACACTGGTGTCTCTTATGTTCCAATAAAACCTGAGGCTTTAGTGGTAATTTAAACAGAGGCTACTCAGTATCTTATCTCTTCTTTTGACAATTACTTCTTTTCTTGTTTTGCATGTAAAAACTCCAAATTGAAAAGACCAACACAGAGTTATCTCACATTCAGTGTTTTTAACATAAAAATGGAAGGAAAGATAAAGATTAAGGTCAAGAGAAGAACGAGCAGATTACCGGAAAAGAACATCCTTTGTTTCTAGAATAGTAGATGCATGAATGCTGCAACTTCTACCTGTTCCATTCACTGGTGTATCATTACCACATGGAAAAGCACCCAGCAGATTGCTGAACAAGCAAGTACCAGTTTCCACAGTAGGTAGCATAGGTGGCACAAGCAGTTAAGCAGCTGGCTGCTGACCAAAAGGCTATATGTTTAAACCACTGGGAGGGGCCTCAGAAGAAACACCTGGTGATGTGCTTCAGAGAGGTTTTTAAAAATCAAGTTGCCATCAAGTAATTTCCAACTCATGTTGTCCTCGTGTACGCAGAATAGACTGTATTTCATAGCATTTTCAAAGCTGTGACCACTCAAAAGCAGATCACTAGGACTTTGTTCCAAGATGTTTTTGAATGTTAAAACTACCAACTACCAACCATAAGGTTTGCGGTCTAGCACTGGACTGTTTACACTGCCCAGGGACTCCTGAGAGGTCACAGCTATTGAGTAAGAATCAATGTTAACAGCAACTGGTTTGATTTTTTTTGCTTTCATTTCTAGGACAAAAAGAAGTGAATGTCAAGGTCCCAGTGTGGGTGTAGATCATTAATCTTAACTTTGGAGAAGGCTAGTACTGAGAGGAAACTTCACAAGATGAAAAAAAAAAGGAAGCTTCCTTTTATTACTGTTTTCTCTAAGAACATGGCTTTCCAGGCAAGTCCCCCAGTTACACCAGGAGACAGTTCAGAAAAAGAAGCATTGATTCATTTAATAATATGTATGATGTGTCTACTATATGTGAAACCCTTGTTCTGAAGATGTCAACGTGACTGAACAACGGCCTCAGGAAGGTCTGTGACGGTGACTGAAAGACATTCTGCAGCACAGTGTGATAAACACTATGACACACACATACAAAGAAGAAAAACACAAAGGTGTGGCTCCCCACCCAGGTTGTACTAGCATCATTCATGGGGTTGTTGTTGCTGTTGTTCGGTGATATAAAGTTTGTGACTCCCTGTGCAACAGAATGAAACCCTGCCTGATCTTGTAGCATCCTCACAATAGTTGTTATGCTTGAGCCTGTTGCTGCAGTCACTGTGTCAACCCATCTTGTTGAAGGTCTTGCTCTTTTTCGCCGCTCTCTGCTCTACCAAATACGATGGCCCTCTCCAGGGACTGTTCCTCCTGATTACATGTCTAAAGAATATGAGACAAAGTCCTGTCATTATTATTTCTAAGAAGAATTCCAGTTGTACTTCTTCCAAGACAGATTCGTTCTTCTGCCAGTATATGATATATTCAGTTTTTCTTCACTAACACCACAGCTCAAAGGCATCAGTTCTCCTTCTGTTGTCCTTATTCATTATTCAGCTTTTGCATGCATACAAGGCCCCTGAAAACTGCATGGCTTGGGTGAGGCATGCTTTAGTCTTCAAGGTGGCATCTTTGCTTTCCCACACTTTAAAGAGGTCTTTTGCAGTAGATTTGCCCCACGCAATGCATTGTTGGGTTTCTTGATGGCTGCTTCCATTGATGTTGATTGTGGATCCAAATGCTTCATGTTCTCTTCACTTTCAGCAAGCAAGGTTGTGTCATTTGCACATCACAGGCTGTTAATGAATCTTCCTCCAAACTTGATGCTCTGTTCTTCTTCACATAGTCCAGGATCTTTGACTATTTGCTCAGCATAGACAAGGGATAAATTTGGTGAAAGGATACAACCCTGATGCACACCTTTCCTGGCTTTAAACCATGCAATATCGTCCTGTTCTATCTGAATGACTGCCTCTTGATCTCTGTGATGGTCCTCATGGGATATTTAAGTGTTCTATAATTTCCCTTCTTTGCAATGTTATCCATAACCTGTTATGTTCTACAAGGTTGAATGCCTCTGTATTGTCAGTAAAACACAGGTAAAATATCTGTCTAGTATTCTCTGCCTTCAGCCAAGATCCATCTGACATCAGCAGCGATGTCGCTTGTTTCATGTCCTCTTCTGAATCTGGATTGAATTTCTGGAAGTAGTGCTGCAGCTGCTTTTGAAAGATCTTCTACAAAATTTTACTTGTCAGTGATATCAATGATACTGTTCAGAAATAAGAGAGCTGAAATTTCAAAGCTCAGCTTGAGAGACAAAGTATTACAATAACATGGAGTTAGAAAAAAAGGAAGGACACACTCGACATTTCTCCAGTTGGAGGAACTGAGGGAAAAATCCAAGTCCTGAGTTGCAATACTGAAGGGTTTTGCAGGAAAAACACTAAATGACACAGGAGGGATCAAAAGAAGATGGAAGGAATATACAGTCTTTATACAAAAAGGAACTGGAATTTGTTGGAAATAAACATAAACAAAACGGGTCTCTAACAATGAGAAAGGGCAAGTGAGGCACAAAGACAGAAATTCTAAATAGCTGTGGTGCTCAAGCATATAAGCTCTCAGGACTGTTTTCCAAGTGGAGGGCTAGCTTCTGACTTTCTAGCAATCCTTTAGCAGAGCTTACTGACCTTGATTTCTAACTGTCTGAAATCTCACTGACGAGCATTTGTTTCTCTTAAGTAACTTTCCCACAAACTACTGCTTGTAATGTGCTGTGCTTACTGTTTTGCATTCAATCTTCTACTATGGATTTTTAAATATTATTTTATGGTGTCTGTCATGGATTGAATTGTGTCCCCTCCAAAATATGTGTAGTCATGTGGCTGGGCCATGATTCCCAGTGTCTTGTAACTGTCCTCCGTTTTGTGGTTTTCCTGTGCTGTATATTAGAGGATTAGGGTGGGGCTGTAAATCCCTTCATAGGATCATCTCTTTGCTGTACTGTAAAGGGAGTTTCACTGCAGTATGGTTTGTCCCACCCTTAATCCTTTCATCCTTCAAGAGATAAAAGGAAAGAGAAGCAGGCTGAGAATTGGGAGCGTCGTACCATCAAGAAAGCTGCACCGGGAGAAGAACACGTCCTTCAGACCTGAGGTTCCTGCGCCAAGATGCTCCCTGGACAAAGACTGATGCAATACCGAACTTCTTCCAGACCCTACAGGGGGGAAAGTCTTCCCCTGGAGTGGACACCCTAAGTATGGACTTGTAGCCTACCAGACTATGTAAGAATAAACATTCCTTTGTTAAAGCCATCCACTCTGTGGTATTTCTGTTAGAGCAGTCCTAGCTGGCTAAAACAGTGTGTTAGGTGAAAGTTTACCCAGAAAATTCAGTTCCCCTTTAAGAATTTTAATGTAAATTGTTCCACAGTATGGGTTACAATTTTTGCAATGTGTCAGTATTCTATTTTCATCCTGTCCTGTTTCCATTGATCTATTGTCCCTGTCCTCCATGCTTTCTCATCTTCACTTCTGGGTAAATGCTGATGGTTTGAACTCATGTAACTAATTGTTTAAGGTAGCACATTACTCATGGAGGATGTTATTTATTTTATAAGGCACTCTGTTTTGGCTGAGCAGTGACTTGCAGAAATAGCTTCAATTCTAAGTTCAAACTGTGTTTCAGGGTGACAGTCTCAGGGGTTCCTCTAAATCAGTCCAGCAGGTCTGGCCTTTTTCAGAAATTCGACTTTTGTTCTACATTTTTCTCCCATTCTACTCAGGACAAAAGGTTGGTAACAGCAGCCAGCCATTATCTAGTTCTTTGGATCTCAGGTAAGGAGAGACTGTGGTTCATATGGGCTATTAGTCCCAAGAACTCATTTCTTCTTTAAGCCTTTGTTTCCCTTCCTTCTCTTTTAATACACACAAGTGGAGACTAATAGATGCGTTTAGATGGCTGCTTACAAGCTTTTAGCACTCTAGATGTTACTCACAAACTAGGATGCGGAACACTATCTTTGTGAACTGTTATACCAACTGACAGTGATGTCCCTAGAGACTATGACCCCAACCCTTTTAACCCAGTAAAATAGTCTCAGGAGTTGTTTGGATATGACTAGGAAGCCTCGGTAACTGTGGCCCCCGATGTGGTTTGTTACACACGGGGATAGATACACAGCATACACAAATGTGTATGTATGTATGCCTACAGAGATACCTATACATACTGTGCCTTTATTCCTACATGCTTTCCTATACACATATATGCATCCGCATCTATCTAGGTCACTACAGCCGTATTTTTTAGTTATTTTTATTTATTGCTGCAAAACTGTAAATGTTGTAACATTTACTAAAATTGTCCCTTTTTAGCATGGACTTTTTAGTGTCTTTATTTTCTTTGGTCACCTGTACAGACTTCACTCATGTTTGGGATTGTCTCTTCCTCGGTCAGCAGTTTGAATCCACCAGGTGCACTGGGGAAACCTTCCAGGGCAGTTCTACTCTGTCCTATAGACTATAGAGTTGCTATGAGTTGGAATTCACTGGACAGAATGAAGTTTGGCTTTTGGTTTTTATTCCCAAAAGTAACACGTGTCTATGTCAGAGACAGTAATTCTTCCTTCCAACCCTGGTAAACATCAAAGAACATTACTTTCTCTGTGTGTTTCTGTTCTTGACTTTTTATAGTACAGTAGTGGGACCACACTATTTTTGTCTTTTGGTGACTGACTTATTTCAGCCAGCATAATGCTCTCCAGATGCATCCATGTAATGTTTCACATACTCTTCATTACCCTTTATAGTTGTGTAGTATTACTTTGTACATATATAACATAATTTATCTACTCTTCAGTTGATGAACTGTTTCATTTTTTTGGTATCATGAATAATGTTGCAATGAACATGAGTTTGTATGTGTCTACTTATGTGCATTTAATCTTTTAAAAGATGCTGCAAGTTGCACTTTTCTATTTCTAATACGCAGAAGAAGAAATTGGGGTTCAGAACACGTAGTATTTTACATCTAGTCTGAGTCAGGAATATCTTGTGTCCTCTTATCTTTCTTACTAACATAATGACCTTCTAGAAATAACGCAGCTTATTCGTGTTTTAAAACCAACCATTGTAACATATTTAGACTTTATCCAATCCGGGCAGTTGAGTTTCTGTGCCATTGCCCCAATGGGCAACTAGCACCATGTGATTTAAGACAGTGTTCTGTTTTAGCTGGCTTATTTCTGAGCTGCAGTTTGGTCTACTAAATCAGAGTTTCATGGAATAGAATTTGAGAAACCACATTTTTAACAAGATGACCAAATAATTCTAATGCAGGTGGTCCATGGACCACACATTGATCCATATTGATTTCATCATTTCAATATGACAATTGGAGTCACCCAGAATGTGAGACGGCACTGCTGTATTGTCTGGAATGTTCTGTGATAAAGAATCTGTAATCAAAGTTAGAAACTGAGCTTTGTAGGACTTTTAATTTATTATTTTAATATACATTTATGGAACACTAAATACATCCCAAGTGCTAGCAATAAGAACAAACTGCGAACTTTGAACAAATACCAACAAGGTGTCTGTTCACAGGGAGTAACGTTTTGTTTACAGAAACAGAAAACGAACACAATGAAGTAAGCGTCAAGAGGAGATAAGTTCAAAGAAGGAAGTAAAACTGGTTGACATGACAGTGGCAGCTTGGGAAGCTACATTTGATTGTCTAGTCACAGGAGGCTTCTCTGAAAAGGTGACCTTTAAGTTGAGATGGTTGAGATAAGAAAGAGCTAGCCAAGAAAAGTTCAGAAGGAAGAGAAGAGGGAGAGCTAGTTGGGGCCCCAGTGAGGAAGGAAACAGGCTTGAAATCTGCAGGGAAAGAGAGAGAAGATGATGTGTCAAGGGTGTCATCAGTGAAGGCAGCAAGGACACCAGAAAAATTAGAGGAAAAGGGGGAGAAAATTCATGCAGGATATTTCATTCTAAGCACAGTGGAGGCTACTGGAGGGTTTTAAGCTTTTGGCTTGCTATGTAGTCTCTTACCAGAACATGCATGAAAGGATGTATTGCACTAGATGTATTGCACACGAACCATTCATCAGTTGACAGAGGCTGTATGAGTTGATCTTCCTTCGTACCTTCCTTGTTGTTGTGTGGCATTAGTCAATTTCAGCTGTACCCTGTAAGACAGAGAAGAATGTCCCCGTAAGGTTTCCGGGCTATAATCTTTACTGGAGCTCATCAGCAGGTCTTTTCTGTCACAGAGCTGCTGGTGGATTTGAACCACTGTCCTGTCTGTTAGCAGCTGAGAGCCTCACCCTTGCAACCACAGGGTTCTTTGTATTTTCCTTATACTAATAGACTCTAGTATAACTAGAGTCTATCATTAATGATGCGAGGCTTTTATCTTCATGTATTGGTCCAAATTTTGTTCAAAACCAGCTATGTTCCCAATTCACTCCGCTCAGAAATTTAGGACTTTCAGGATTGTCTCTGCCATTCACGAGTGGATAGGTCTCAACTGTGGTGCCTGCTTGTGATGAAAGAGTTAACACAGCAGGTCTGGTTGCTTATTCCTTACAGGTCTCTACGGAAAACTGGAACTATGGTTGACCATTGGTCATCCAAGAGGAATGTCACTCTTGGAAGATTGTTTTATTTTAATTGTGACTGAGTAAAAGTATACAATCCAAATTAAATTTGCATGTCTGCCTATCTGCAGCTTCTTCTGCTCTCCTTGTCCAGTGACAGCACACTCTTCCTTTCCATTCTATACATGTCATATCCTTGTAACAATCTCCTGTTCCCTCCTCTCCACTCTCTCTTATCCCTTCTAGTAAGAGGCCAGTAGGACAGCATCCTGTAGATGCATAGTACCATAAAGTGGACACATCATATAGTCACTTTTTGTCCCTGAGTCCAATACAATTCCTGTCTGAAGAGTTGACTTCCGTAATGATTTATGATCAGGGGCAGCAGCAGGTCTAGGGGCCATGCTCCCAGGAGAACTCCAGGGCCTTCAGATCATCAACTGCAGTCTTTTAGTGGAGTTCTTGAGGTACACACCTCTTTTTCTGGTGTTGCCACTGGGACATGACATTGTGTGCCCCATCATCTGGTTCTTCTGGTTACATGTTGATACAATCACTTATATACCTGGTCTTGGAATGTTCTTTATGTTCGTGATTGATGACTTTGTTGTGTACACTTGGAGCACTGGACCATGCCACACACAGCTTGTTGAGAATGCACAAACCTATCAAGGTCAATAAAGCATACTTGGTTTCATTACTGAGAGCTTTAGTTGTCACGGCCAGTGGCATAGCAATATTGTGTGTGACCAGACACCATGAAAGCTACAGACTCTGGACTTTCCCACGCAGAGAAGTCTTACACATGTTGCTGTACTTTACTGCCAGAGAGAAAGCATGTCCTATGTGATTCTGGATGGAGAAGGGCTCAGGATCCTGTGCCTGACCTCTCTGGACTCTTCCTGATGCATACATTTTTTTTTCTGTTGCTTTTATTTATTCTTTGCTTTACTAGATCTCAGTTGTGAGTGTATTAGCCTTTGGATCTAACAAATCAATGAATTTGGGATGGAGCCGGACCCTTGAAACACTGACTAGCCTTTGTTTCAGCTGGTGGAAAAACTGCAAAGCTTTTCATTGTTGTTAATTGGACTTTTTTATTCTTTGGTAACTTCTCTCCCTTGATTTTAATCTTCCTGAAGATTTTCTAGTAAACCCACTTCTATCTAATCAATTCTGATTCATAACAAACCTAAAAGAGAGAGTAGAATGAAGCCACAGAGTTTCTAAGTAGCAGGTGGTGGATTCAAAGCACTGACCTTTTAGTTAGCAGCGGCCTCGGTTCTCTAGTGCTGCTATAGCAGAAATACAAGGGGATGGCTTCTACAGATGAAAGTTCATTTTCTCAGAGTCTAGTCAAGCAAGCAGTCCAAAATTAAGGTGACAGTTCCAGGGGAAGGCTTTCTTTCTCTGTCAGCTCTGGATGAAGGTCCTTGTCATCAAACTTTTCTTGGATTAGAAGATTCTCCACTCAGGAACCCCAGGTCCAAAGGGCAATCTCTGCTCCAGGCACTGCTTCTTTGATGGTATGAGGTTCCCATGTCTCTGCTTGCTTCTCTCTTTTATGCCTCAAAAGAGATTGGCTTAAGATACAATCTAATTTTGTAGGTTGAGTCCTATGCTATTAGCATAACTGCCACAATCTTGGTGGTATGAGCTTGCCTATTAACCCCATTTCATCAACATTTTAGGATTTACAACACAAAAGGAAATCATATCAGATGAAAGCATGGTAGACAATCACACACTACTAGGAATCATGGCATAGATACTTTTGGGGGTCATAATTTAATCCATGACAAAAGTTGAGCTCTTAACCACCATGCCATTAGGGCTGCAATTCACTGCTAGGGTCTATTTTTATGTATAGATACTCCAAAAACACGCAACATGCATGTATGGATTTATATTTATTTTATATATAAATTTACATTTGTATATACAGATACGAGGACTGCCAATTAAGTTTGCAAATTCATCCTAGAAAAAGTGCTATGTACCTTATCACTGAATATCACTACAGTCACCTTCCAAGTAGTCCCTCTGGGAAGCTATGCACCAATGCCAGAGCCAAAGCAATTTTGGAACTCTTTATTCTGGAATGGCCATCAGAGCTATTGTCATATTATCCTTGATTCCTGAATGTCATCCAAATGTCTTCCTTTAAATATTTCCTTATCTTAGGGTAAAGAAAGAAAGTCGCTGGGGGCCAGATCAGGTGAGTAGGGAGAGTGTTGCAATACAGTTATTTGTTCACTGGCTAAAAACACCCCCACAGACAACTATCAATTATGTTTGTGGACTTGCCACTATGCCATCACGTGCAATGACTATTCCAGAGAGAGTTCTAAAATTGCTTTGCAGGGTGGACTAGGCGCTAGTGTATGTACATGGCTTCCCAAGGGCAGTACTTCGAAGGTGACCATAGTGATATTCAGCAATGAGGTACGTAGCACTTAAAACAATTAAGTTCATGGACTTAATTGTCAGACCTCGTATTAAGACTTGAAGGCCTGACAATACGAATAACACATACTATTTTAAGATAATGCCCAATATTTCATATAGCTTTTTTTTTTTTTAAGCTCTCAAGGTCCTTTGAGAACAATATGTAATGAGGCCCTCATTGCCTCTGTCCATGGTAGAGATTACACTTACCTTCACTTCTCATTTCAGTTTGATTTCTAAGTCATTGTTGAGTTGATTTCAACTCATAGCAATCCTATAGGACAGAGTAAAACTGCCTCATGGAGATTCTAAGGATTGTCTAGTGGATTTGAACTGCCAGACTTTGGTTAGCTGCTGAGAGCTCTTAACTACCATGTGTCCTGACACCAGAGTTTCCAGATATATATATATATATATACACACACATACATACATACATATAAGCTAGGAAAGCAGTAAGTATTCAGCGCTGAATTCATGTTGGCTTCCTTTGTGATCAAATCTTTTCATAGTGCAGTGTATCTCTTGCTAGCAGAGGTTCTGAGAGGGTAAATCTTCTGAGGATGAAGAACTCCTGTCTTGATTCTTGTTCTGAAAATACAATCACCCCATTTGAGAACCTGGATTAAACCAGAGGAGTTGCTTTAGCTATCAATGCATACCATAAATGGTCTTGTCTGCATTCTCATTTCTGTTCTCACTCTAATTCTCATAGCCCTACATTCCAAGGAAAAACAAATGCTTTTCTAGTATTGGGATCAGGGATTGTCTTAGTCACCTGGTACTGCTCCAACATCATAGTCTGGTGGGCTGAGTCCTATTTCAAGGAGAGCATCTCAGCACAGGAACCTCATGTTCAAAGGACGTGCCAGCTCTTGGTCACTCTGCTCTCTTGGTGGTATGAGGTTCCCAACTTCCTCCGCTTATTTCTCTCCCTTGTATCCCACAAGCCTGTAGCTTGAGTCCTGCCTCACAAAAACAGTCATAGGCCACTCTTTGTCATCAGTACCACAGAGGCAGGACTCACAGCACATGAGAGGAATGTCACCATATTGGGACTCCTAGTCAAGTCAAATCAACACATTCATTTTTGGGGGGACACAGTTCAATCCATGACAGGGATAGATAAAACTATTAGTGCTTCCACAAACATCAAAGAACAGTTGTTAGAAACATGGATTTTTGACAGTAGGAAAGTATTTAAGACTAGCCAAGCCAGAGACTAACACGTGTGAATAAGAAAGGGGTAGAAAATCATGACCAATAGCCAGGGAAGAACTCAAGCCATTATTTGGATTAGGTTCTCTTTGTACCTGAAGACAACTATTTTATGAGCAAAAATTGGTTTCTTTAGAGTTCTCCTTGCCCTAAATTCCTTCCACCTTTGGTGCTTCTACTCATTTGCATGATTGGCTTAGAGAGTAATTTATCATCCCTTTTTTACACATCTGATTGTCTAAAGGTCACCTGGCAAGTCAAGGATGACACTGCGCATATTGTCTTGGGTAGCATCTAATAATTGCACCTCCTCCCCAATGCTTTGGGTGTCTGGCACATTTGTAATTGACAGAAGGATAACAATGCAATCTGGCTGGTTTCCAAGGCCACCCTCAGAAGGGAATTGGATAGTGTGGGGTGGCTGAACTGCTCGTCTCCATCCCTCAGCCCCAGGAACACTGGCTAAAAGAGCAGGAGGGGAATAAAAATTACAGAATAAATATATACTTTGATTAGGTCATATTTTGTTTCTCTAGCTGAAAAAAGAAAGTGAAAGAATACGTTTAATCAAATATGAAGTAGGAGAAGCAAGCTGAGAATAGAAACAGAAATTTGAACATAGCTTAGATGCTCTCCAGCTGTCTTTAGAAATACCCGACCTATTTCTGTCTATGACACCCTATGCTTTTATAAGCTCTTTTGTGCACAGAGAATGACAGGATTGAACTCTCTTTACAGATGAAAGCTATGAAAGGGGGGCGTGTGCTGGCTTCTGAGTGGTGGTTAACGAGGCTGATCCAGTTAAAAGTGCCTGTTTCTGAAATGATGTAGGGATTCCAATGTGGAGAGAACTATACCAATCACATCTATGATTAGAGTGCCTTAAAAACAAAACTGAAAAAGCATTATTTGATCTTTATTCTTTAAAATGTGGTTAAATTTTTTTAAAAAACACATAATTTCTTCAGCAGCAGGTGTCAGCCAAGTAATTAATCAGACACAGGAGAGATCAAGATCACCTTCACACATCTGTTAACAATGTTACAGTGACTTATTAAAACTATGTAAAGTTTTAATAGCAAGGATTATTGTTGTTATTTCATATCAACCAAAGGTGTTATGATGATAATAAAGGATTATTTATTTTGCTTCTGATACAGTTTGAACAGTTGATTAAATGGCATAGCCCATAAAAATTAGATTTTTTTGTGTTTTTTGAAAATCTGAACAGAAGATAATCACACAGTTTGGTTAATGATAATATTTCAAAATTTCAGTACTAATAATATGTTATAGTCATATGG
Organism: Heterohyrax brucei; assembly: GCA_028571685.1. Taxonomy (NCBI): domain Eukaryota; kingdom Metazoa; phylum Chordata; class Mammalia; order Hyracoidea; family Procaviidae; genus Heterohyrax; species Heterohyrax brucei. Next base: position 46,797,072 of record CM053158.1, read on the forward strand.
CCTCTAATGTAATGAATAGCTTTTATATTTTAAAGGATACAGTAAAAGGTAGATGTGGTATGTGGCAAGAATCACCTCAGTGCTCTACCCCTCCTGGTCTACATGCGTATTACTATGTGACTTTGCAGTGACTTTGACTTGGGTCATGTGATTTACTTTGACCAATGGTATGAGGTCAGAGGAAATACGTGACTTACCTATTCCTAGACCTCAAGAGGCCTTGAATGCTTCTGCTTCTTCTTTTGCTTTTGTACTTCAGCTACCATTCCCAGGGTAGCCCGTTAGCTCCCAGGTGGATGGGAGACATGTGGAAGCTCTCCCACTGAGCTTTCCCAGCCAAGCTAAGACTGAGCAGAGTCCTCAGCTGACCTAAAGTTGCTTTATCTAGAACAATAAATATTTGTTCTTTTAAGTCCCTGAGTTTGGAATTGGTTTACTGTGTAGCTAATTGACTCAGTTACTGGATAAGCCTGCAGGGTTGACCTGATCATGGCTTACTAGAGACAACACAGTGATATTGAATGGTTAAATGGCTTGTTCAAGATGACGCAGCAAATGGGGATTACAATGGGACCTGACAGTGCTGACTTTTTCTTGAACTCTGTGGTTGTGAAACGCACTGATCATTAAAGAAACCCCCAGTTGTTGAGTTACAGAAAACAGCTTACTGCTAATAACCTTTCATACACAACTTACAAAAAGTTCACAGAAATCCCTTTGTGACAAAACCAGACACAGACCCTCCAAGTTTCCATTCTTTGCCTTGTAACTGAGTAGACGAACTGCCTGTCCCCACAAGTCAATCAGGAAATTATTTGATTGTTATCCTAAACTCTCTCCTTTTCCCAAGTCCTTGAACTTTGGTCCTTTCTCAGCCTGAGCCAACAGCCAACCCCTTCCAGGTCCTTTCTGGAGAATAGGCTGGCCTCAACATAAAACATTTCCTAATTTCCTATTAGATAACATCACCATCTCATCCACTTCCCCACACGTGGTTCTTTCTAGCCTCGTTTGCTTTCTTATCTATAAAAGAAAAACACTTTGGGGCTAACTCTTGCTGGTCTTATTGTGAGATCATTCTCCCTATCAAAATAGACCTCCATGCCTCCTTCACCCTAAATTGTAATAGCCCCTTTCCCCCATTGCAACAGACCTTCTTTCCAAATGAAAGTCTTTCCCCACCCAAGTCAAATTTCTGGATTCCAAATGCCCAAGTTCTTTTACTCTGAAAAGCCTCTCTAGAAATGTAGTATAATACTTTTCAAAGTGCATTAATCCTCAGAACGGAAATCTATTATTGTGTTCCAATCTATTCTGCTGCCTCAGCACAGTTTCTCATGGGTTAAAGTTACGTGATCAGAGTGCAGGAAGCGAAGTCCTACCTTCTTTCTGCAGGTTTAGTACTCTGTTCTCCATGAGTACGTATTTGTCTTGCTTGGTGTCTAATACCCGAGGATTGATTGGATGCCTTAATTTTGAAAACGTTTGTCATAGAAAGGTGGAGAAGGGTTTAAACATTACTTTGCTTTTACCAAATTCAGCCTTTCATTGAACTAAGAAAGAAAGATCAAGAGCTATTAAGCTTGAATGGATGAAGACAGCTCTGCCTCTCATTAGTATATATTCCTATTCATTGCCTGGGGCCTGGAAAGTTCCACACAGCTGGAAATACATTAGTTATTTCCCTCATAGGAAAATCCTTAAGGACCTATCTCAATGCCACATATATAGAATTTATAAGTGACACCAAAATATGAAGTTGAGGCAAGCTGAGGCAACTTAAATTCATACATTGAAGAAAGAATTTCTACAATAGAATACTGGAAAACCAGCAGAATTCACTTCTACTTGGGTATCATTTATGTTTGGGTAAGTCATTGCTTTATTTTAATTGCATTTTTTGCTTTTCTAGGGGCATCTGCAAAGTCAGATTCTGTTTCTCATTTTCTGCTGAGGTCTTTAGAGACACATCTAGAGGCTGAAACCAATAAATTTGGCATGTTGTAACATATTTTGCAGATTCAGCTAACCAAGCAGGCCCCAGTAGAAGGCTTTGAATAATTGGATTTCCAAAGTGGTTTGAGCACTGACAAGTAATCCTCGTGCACATAAATTTGACAATAACAACCTCATTGAGTTCACGTTTTAATGACCATCTATGTGCTGATGTCTCTTGATTTTTTTAATTCCAGCAGAGTCCTCATTCCTGGGTCTCAGATACCAGGCTCAACAGTTTTTTTGGCTATCTTCATTTGATGATCCCAAGGCACCTCAAAGTTGACATAGCAAATCTGAATATATCACTGTTCCCCAGCTGCCTTTCCTTCCTGGATTCCCTGTCTCGGTTAATGAACTCTTCATCTACCCAGTCACCTAATCTATCATTTCCCAAGTGTCATCCTTGACTCACCCTGTTTCTGCTGTCATCAGTCTCCATGAACACCGAGCCTGTCAATTTAACCTCAAGAATATTTCTGAAATGTGTCTCCTCATTTACAATTTTTGGCTTATCAATATCTCTTAAGTGAAGTATTGCGCCTCCAGTTTTATACCCCTGAACTATCTTTAACACAAAACTGACCAAGTCACTGCCACATTGAATTGTTTCCTACTTACTAAAGTTCAAACTCTTTAGAATGCCCTCACGGGACCCCGAGTCCTTTAGAGGGGGTCCTTGTCTCCCTCACAAGGCTTACCTACACAGAGAGGACCTGGAGGCAGATTGCCTGGCTTTGCTACTCTGCAGCTGTGCAAATTTGAGCAAATTTCTCAACTTTCTGCTTCTCAGTTTTCTCTTCCATTAAATGGTACTATAATCATGCTTAGTTCAAAAACATGTTATAAACATTAAGTGACTTAATATAGAACTTAGAACAGTATTTGATACAGTTAACATTCTATAAATGTTTCTCACAACTAAACTTTCTGCTTTAGACAATGTGGTCTATCTCGTTTCCTGGATGTACTGTGTTGCTTCTTCCCATCATGCCTTTCTTTAAGCTGTTTCCTTGTTTGTATAAAAAATGCTTCTTTGCCTGGATATCTCCAAGTCATCCTTTAGTTGGTTGCTGGATTGACAAAATCATTTATTCTTACCTTCATTCATTCATTGAACTCTAATTTACTGAGCAGTGAGTGATGCTGTGCTACGCAAAAGGCAGACAAAGGTGACCAAAACCAACATAGTACTCTGGTTTCAGGGAGCTTGTAGTCTTACGGGAGGACAAGGGTGCGGGAGATGGACAAACTCAGAAGCACAGCCACTGGACTAGAACAATCGTGCTGTTGTGAAGAAAAGGCTAGAGCAATAGAGAACCATGTGACAGGGCCACTAACTGGGCCCAGAGAAGATATTTCAGGTATGCCTTTCTCCAGCAAATTGTTTCTGATATGATTAGGTTTTCTTCCCTTGCTACTCCCAGGGTACTTCCAGTTAGCTAGCCTCTTCCAGAAACTACACCTTAAGTTATTGCGAATAACTGCTTCCTTTTCTGTTTTTCCTTTTAGGTTGTAAATGACTTGAGGGCAGGTAATGCATCTTTCAGCTCTACATCTTAGGGGGTGGGTACATTTGCTCACACATAGTAGGTGTGCAAAAAATAACTGTTGAAACACACCGATGTTCTCAGGTATCATTCAAAGTGGCATGGTTATTGGCCCAATGTTTGTTTTTTCTGAAGCTTAGTTACACAGCCAAGCCAAGTTGTTAAAATGAATGTCTTAGAAAATGTATCGTATGCCCAACTTGGGCATTAATAAGTGAAATGACTGTGGGCAAGTAATTTCTTCCTATTAAGATTAAGCCTCAGTCTTCCCAAAATCAGGATCTTCAAGAGAATGACTCAAGTTCCTTTTACCTCTCTCTGATTCTATCCTCTAGCCACATTCTTGGCTTCCTGTGAAAATCACTCTTGATTTTCACCTACCTCTGCTGTCTTCTCCTGTCCGTCTCCTTTGTTTCTTTGTAGCCTCCCCACTCTTGGCAACGGAGAGAGTCCCAGGGTTAATTTCTAACCCTCTTATGCTTTTCTAAATACAATTTATTCTCTAAGACTGGGTGAGCAAAGTGAGTTTACAGACCAAATCCACCTTCCCTTTTTCCTGCCTGTTTCTGCAAATAAAGTTTTAGTGGAAAACAAAAAAAAACACTAAACCAAACCTGTTGCCACTGAGTCACTTCTAATTCATAGCAATCCTATAGGACAGAGTAGGAATGCTTCATAGGTTTTCTAAGGAGCAGCTGGTAGATTCAAAGTGCTGACCATTTGATTAGCAGCTGTGGTTCCAATCACTGTACCACTACGTTTTCTCTGTTGAAACACAGCCAGCTATGCGAAGGGGCAGCCCTCTGTTTATGAGTTACCTATGACCGCTTTTCTCTGCAGTGGTAAAGCTGAGGACAGACAGACCAAGACTTACGACAAGGTTCCTTTCTGATGACTCTGATATAAGTTTCTTCTGACCTAAGATGAATACCTCTTATTTGTCTTTGGGGTTTGGAAACATTACATATAAATATACAGATGTATTTTAATACATATGTACATATATACCATAAAAAATACACATGTGCATAAACAATGGATGACATTAGCATTTTGTCCTTTGTGGTAATAACTCCACTTGTGGAAGGTTGTGGATCATATGGATTATTCCTGCAAATGAGGATGGAGTTTCTAATTAGAAAATTAGTGACTGTTGTCTGTATGGTCCACCTCTGGGCTATGACATTGTATTATTATGGTTAGTATATACTGCTAATAAGATGTACATAAATAGATGATCTTAAGTGTAGTTCAACATAACTTGAAGATGGAGACAACTGTAGTCATAGTAGATCTTAAAATATTTATTGTCTGATCCTTTAAAGAATAAGTTTTCCTAGACAATGCCAGCCAAGTGCCATCGACGACAAGAATTATTTTAAAAGAAGGAAAGACAACATACATACACATACACAGAGGAAGTCAGCATAACAGGACCAAACCAAAGCTAAGGAGTTTCCTGAATGCAACCAAACTCTCTGGGGTATAAAATAGCAGGGACAAGGGTCTAGCAACCATGGTTTCAGGGGACATCCAGGTCTACTGGTGTAGAAAAGTTTATTAAGAAAATCTTCTATGAGACGTGTATGGAGTAGAGAGGAATAGTGTGCATACTGTTGTAGGACTTTAAATTCCACCTATAATCTAATGGCGAAGCATTGGTGGTTCGGTGTGGAACTTTTACCTTCCATGCAGCCAACCTGGTTTGATGCCAGGTCAATGCATCTCATGCAGTCACCTTCTAGCTGTCAGGGTAGGCTTGTGTTTCTTTCTTTCTTTTTTTTTTTTTTTAATTAAATAAAAAATGAAAGTGTACATACTCTGTACTTACAATACTGGGTTAAGATAGGAGAAGTACACAAGTTGTGTCCAAGTCCCATTAATATTGATCTTCTTACTGATGTGTATTGTCACCAATTTCACCCAACCAAATTTCTAACAACTATCCAGTCTAAACCCTCGCCCCTCGCCCTCCCACCCTCCCCGCCCTTGTAGCTGTCAAAGAGTCTTTTCTGTTATGTATGACTATGCTTTTCAGTTTTTATCATAGGGGTCTCATACAATATTTGTCCTTCTGTCGCTGACTGGATTCACTCAACATAATGTCCTCCAGGTGAGACCAAATTGAGAGATGTTTCATCGTTGTTCTTTATCAATGTATAATACTCCATTGAGTACATATACCAAAGTTCACTCATCCATTCTTCTGTTGTTGGGCATCTGGGTTGATTCCAACTGTTTGCTACCATGGACTGTGCTTCAGTGAACATTCATGTGCATGTATCAGTTGGTGTGAATGGCTTTGATTCTGTAGGATATATTCCGAGCAGAGGAATTACTGGGTCAAATGGTATATCTATATCCATTATTTTAAGGTAATGCCAAATTGCTTTCCAAAGAGGTTGCACCATTCTCAATCCCACCAACAGTGTAGGAGAGTTCCAATCTCTTCACAGACTAAGAAGAATGATATGATGATCTCCTTCTGAAAGTCAATCAGTGAAAACCCTATGGATCAAAAGAGTCCAATCTGCAACAGATCATAGAGATGATGCAGAACCAAGCATCCTTTCATTCTGTTTTACATGGAGGCCTATTCAACAGCAGCTATCAACAACAACATATTCTAATAATTCACAAATCTGTATCACTAGCCTCAAATTCTCTCCTAAGCTCTACGTTCACATATTCAATTGTGTATTTCACACCATCACTTGATACTTAATAGGTATCACAGAATAGTGTAGCAGTTATGATACTTCCGGAGTCAGGTGGCAGGCTGTGAATCCCAGCTTTGTCAGTTACTGACTGTGTGGCTGTGGTACATTATTAACATCTTTGTGCCTCATACTCCTCATTTGCACAGTGGGGGGTGATAGGAACAATCACAGGGTTGTCATGAGGATTACATTTGTCACTATATGGAGAGCACTTAGAACTGTGCCTGGTGGCTCAGGCTCAAATCATAGTACTTATCAATGACCTTCTCCCTCCTTGGCACTCCACATACAGTTTATTATCAAATTCTTTCAGTTCTGGCTTAAAATATGTAATCCTCAGCTACCTTTCTACATCAGGCTATTACAATTTCTCATTTAAATATCTAATTCTTCTAATAGCTATTTTTATTTTACATTATTTTTTGTAACCACTCAGTTTTCTACCTAGAAGCCAGAGTAAGCTTTTTAAAATATAATTACATAGCATCATTCCCTGCTATGGATTGAATTGTGCCCACTACCATGTACAACATAGTACTAACTCTTGTTGTCACAAATACAATCCCATTTCAAAATACAGATTTTATTTTATTATGTTGATGAGGTCATACTAGAACAAGGTGGATCCTAAACTTCCAAGTGATGTCTTATAAGAAGAATAGAATAGACACACACACACACACACACACAGGGCAAAGACAGATGCCATATGAAGACCTGTCTGTAAGCTAAGGAATGTCAAGATTGCTGTCAGACACCAGAAATTAGAAGAGAGTCTCACAGAGTGCACAGAGCTGAGATCTTGATTTGGACATTTAGCATCTAAAACAAGAAGAAAATAAATTTCTGTTCTTTGAAGTTGGTTACTTGTGGTATCATTTTTGTTGTTGTTGCTCCAGCAGCGCTAGGTAAACAGAACACTTCCCCGAACAAGTTCATTACTATCTTTCATACATCCAGAATACAACCTAAACTCTTTACCATTGACCTATAAAATTGTTCCTGTCTGACTTCAGACTTCTTTCATGAGCTTCTCTCTTAACACTTTCATCCAGTCATCGTTTTGTACTCATTCTGGTCTTCTTGGCCCTCCTCAAACGTAAAAAGCTTAACCCCTGCCTCGAAGTCTCTGTACTTGTATTCTCTGTATCTGGAACACTTCCCCTCTAGATCTGCACGTACTTAATTCCTTTGTTTAACTGAGCATCCACTTGAATGCTATATCCTTCCAGTGTCTTTCCTGATAGCTTCATTTAAAATGAATCCTTTACTCCTCTGTATTCCCATGCTTCTTTTTCTCCATCTTTGTAGCAATTATCACTGCTTAACATTATATTGTATATTAATTGGAATTTTTGTTTCATTGTGTAAGCTCAAAGAGGAAGGTGATGCTTCTTGGTCACTATCTGACCAAGGTAGTGACCACATTCCTGGTGGCTAGATGAAAACATGTCTCTTTGTAGGCAGTCAGTAAACATGTGTTAACTGAATGACACCTGCTTGCAAATTTTGGAAGGTTCATTACTGCCCAAAGGGTAAAGCCACTGAATGGTCACAGGCTGTGCCTCCAGTCTCATTAACTGGCACTGTCAGATTCATTTCATTTTGGCTTCTTCCTGTCATTGTTTCAGCCACTGGATTCCTTACCATGACTTCTTAAACCCTAAGTCATTATATCTCTTCAAGTCTGCTTATGATATTTTTCACATAGACAGTTTCTAAAAAGACTCTTCATCCATTCAACTCCTTGCAAACTCCTACTCAGTTTATTGATGACTTATTTAACCATAATCTCCTCTTTTAAAATTTTGCTCAGTTTCTTCTATTTCATGCTTCCTGGTCAAGTAGAAAATTTGTGCATCTAAATACCCACTCTGCCAACTTCCCTTGAAGTGAAATGTCTTTATATAAAACAGTTCTGGCCAATGAGATCTATACCAGCTTAAGTTTTTCCTGAAAGCTAAGTATGACACTAGGGCTCAAAAGCAGGAAGTTAACTTGGAAGGTCATCCCAGCTATCAAAAGTGAAAAACTTAGGAGAATAAAACCTAGAAGTACAGAAAATCTCTATAATGGTGAATTTTCAACTTAGTTATCATTGTTGAAAACTGAGGCAAGTTTACACAGGGTTTGTCTGAGAAGCTGTATAAAAAATGCTTGAAAGTTACCAGCCCAAAGAATGAAAAGGAGAGAATTGATCCACAAGCTTTTGTTCCCCATAAGTCAAGAAGTGCCCTGATTGGTTGCTTGTTTCCTCACAGTTTCAGTTTGTACGTGAGTGGGTGGCAGCTTCCCAAACATTTCCTATGCCCTGGGTTGGTGGTGCCTGGGGCAGAAAATCTTGGATGCACAGTGTGGCTGCAAGATGGTGCTGTTAGGTTACATCTTCATGAAACTATTTACTACTGTATTTTCAGGAGTAAAATGTGGACTAAGAAGATAATAGGCAGTAAACGATGTTCTAATTCAAAATCCAAGCAAGAGTCTTCTAGAAAGTTCTGAGAAAATGCTTGTTAATTTAATAAAGGAAAGAGATGCAGCTGGTTTTATTCCTTATTGTCTTCTTCCTGCATTAAGAGTAGCTGTGCAAAGTCAGGGCTACCTTTGGATTCAGAGGAGATGGGCCTGAGGGAAGAGCTGAAATGATGGAGACACCCATGAACCAATCCTTAGTAACTATATATGGAATACATGTTGCATAAGAAAAACTCCTATTTGACTAGGCCAGTGTAGTTGGATTTTTGTCTCATTTGCAGTTAAATGGATTTCTGATTCTTCCCTCCACTCTGCTCATATAACAAGTTTTTCTGCAGTGTCACGTTAGCTATAAACTCCGGTTGCGTGGTAGTTTAGTGTTACATCTGCTAACCAGAAGATAGGCAGTTCGAATCCACCAGACGCTCCTTGGAAACTCTATAGAGTAGTTTGACTCTGTCCTACAGGGTCACTATGAGTTGAAATCAACTCACTGGAAGTGGGTTTGATTTGTGGTTGACATCTCAGCTATATTGCACTATATAATAATTCTTTATTTACGTATCATTATCTTCAAACTTACACACATATAGAAAAAAAATTGTTCATCTTTATATCTCCATCACACATGTACCTTGCATACAGTAGAGAAAATAAAAATGGGCACAGATGTAGAAATGACTGAAAGTGTTTTCTTCCCTAGTGAATACTTACATTTGAGCAGGGAAAGCTTATCGAAAACAAGAATCCTACGTGATATTATATCAGCATTTCATAGTGTTCAACACAGTGACACTACAGAAATGTAGTAAACATTTCAGTATTAGAGAGATGTGGAAGATTGGTGAGAACAAAAAGGATTATGCCATAAATAGTAACTATCCCTCGTCTCTGTGGAAAAAACAAAAAAAAAATTGGGCAAATTCAGCACTTGTGTTGTGTACATCTTTTAAAATCTTCACCTGTATGTGAGTTTCAAAGCAACATGCTGCAGCAAGAAAGCCTTAAAAATGATGCAACATGATCAAAAGGACACAAAGTCCCTTTTCTCCAGAAGATGATTTCAGATCCCTACAGCTATAATCAGTGATGGACTTACCCTAGATGTTTTCTTGTTTTGTTTCCTTCAACTGCTTGCACTATATTTAGCTGAAATTAAGACTAGAAAATGACAATACGAACATCTTCGTTTTGGTGGGTCAAGAATTCTCTGAAAAATATCTTGCACTTCAAAATGGGAACCCACAGTGTAGAAAGCTCTTGCTTGCCTTAGCAAAGCCAATGTTTTGACAGGCCTCTAATCCATCTTCATCTCAGCCCACCATTTCTGAAATATGTGGGGAATCAAACTAAAAATAAAACTCCTCAGGGCCCAGATCAGAACCTGAGAAGATATACTCGGTGATTCTGCCGTAGAAAACCCGACACAGGCTTGCCTGTGTGCCTGTGAAAAATCGTTGCAAGGATTTGACCACAGTGACATTTACCTCTGGAAACAAAGCCCAAACTCACAGGTTTGATGTTAACAACGACAGTTATTTTTTGAGTTCACAGATACTACATTTTATTATGAAAAAAAGTAGCTAATGCAATTGTGAAGAGTTAAGAATTTAATATCCCTATGACCTTGCATCTCAAAGGTGGTCACACTTAATGTGCTAGCATGTTTCCTTATAGAATATACATATATAGTATAAACTCTGCATATACAATATAAACATTTTTATGCAATTTCACATGCTAGCTAGATAGGGTCATATTACATTTACTGTTTAAACATAATCACTCATTTTAAATATTTTCTGTTACATTTTGTTAATATTTCAATTTCTATATAAGAATTTGTTGTGTTGATTCATCATTATAATATCTCCCTCCTTTCCTTGAAAACACCCATGCTACTTATTATGTATCATATTGATTTTTCTGTTTGATATGTAGGTTGCTTCAATTCTATGCTAAATGGGTGTAGTGGATATCATTTCTTCTTTATGGCAATGTCATTCCCATGATTATGGACAGATATCAGTTATAGTCCTGGAGACAGTGATTTTGGCTTCACAAATATTTCATTCCCTGGAAACAGTGTTTAATGCAATCAAAATCGCTTTGGCATTGCTGAATTGTGATACTATGATCCAGAAGCTCTCTTCCAAAATCTCTTGGAAGAAATCTACTGGTAGTTGGAGAGAATAAGAATGAACCACCAACAGAGACCACTGATAAATTATTGAGGAGAAAAAGTATGCTAAAATTCTGGATCAAGAGGTGTCTAAAGTTGTAACTACTCCTGGAATTCTCATTTCCAGTTTAAACTAGTTTGGGCATAAAAAAGCAAAAGGAAAGAACAGGCTTGGCATTCTGAAGGTGAAAGAACTAAAGGAAAATTCTAAGCCCCAAGTGTCAGTACTTAAGGACTCTACAGGGAATATATTAAATGACACAGGAAGCTTCACAAGAAGATGGAAGGAGTAAACAGTCACTATACCAAAAAGAACTTGATGACATTCAACAATTTTGGAAGATATTATATTATATGATCAAGAACCAATGGCTTTAAAGGAAGAAGTCAAGGCATTGGTGAAAAACAAAGCTCTAAGAATTAACCGAATACCATTTGAGATGTTCCAACGAACAGATGCAGCTCACTTATCTATTTCCATACATGTAGAAGAGAGCTACCTGGTCAACCAACTGGAAGAGATCCAAATTTATGCCTCTTCCCAAGAAAAGTGATCCAACCAAATGCAGAAATTATGGAACAATATCATTAATATCACAGGCAAGTAAAATTTTGCTATAGATCATTCAAAAGCAGCTGTAGCAGTACATCCACAGAGAACTGTCAGAAATTCAAGTCATATTTAGAAGAGGACATGGAACCAGGGATATCATTGCTGATGTCAGATGGATATTGGTTGAAAGTAGAAAATACCAGAAAGATTTCTATCTGTGTTTCATTGACTATTCAAAGGTATTTGACTATGTGGGTCATTACAAATTATGAATGACATTATGAAAAATTAAAATTCCAGAAACCTTAATTGTGCTCAAGAGGAAATTTTTCATATATTAAGAGGCAGTTGTTCAACTAGAACAAGGAAATACTACATGGTTTAAAGCCAAGAAAGGAATGTGAAAGGGTTATGTCCTTTCACCACACCTATTCTATCCGTGTGCTGAGCAAATAATCTGAAAAACTGACCTACATAAAGAAGAGGACCTCAGGATGAAGGAAGACTCATTAACAACTTGTATCATGCAGATGACACAACTCTGTTTCCTGTAAACGAAGATGACTTGAAGCACTTAGCAAAGAAGATTAGAGACCACAGCCTTCAACATGCATTACACCTCAATATAAAGGGAAAAAAAGCAACATCACAATCAATGGAGAAAATGTTGATGTTGTCAATGAACTAATTTTACCTGGATCTGCAATCAACACCCATGGAAACAGCAGTCAGGAAGTAAAAGACACACTATATTGTGAAAACTTGCTGCAAAGGACCACTTTAAAGTGTTGCAAAGCAAAGATGTTACCCTAAAGACTAATGTGCACCTGATCTAAGCCATGGTGTTTTCAATCACCTCACATGCATGTGAAAGTTGGATGACAAATAAGAAAGACTGGAGAAAAGCACGCGCCTTTAAATTGTGATGTTGGTGAAGAATACTGAATAGTAACTGTTCATAAGAGGATGATGGTATCTCTGGGGTCTCCTGTCTATCCCATTGGTCTATATGTCTCTTTCTGTATCAGTACCAGGGTGTTTCTACTACTATGGCAGTGTAATAGTTTCTGAGGTTGGGTAGTGTGAGGCCTCCGGTTGTGTTCCTCTTCTTCAGTAGTGCTTTATTAAGTCAGGGTTTCTTTCCTTCCCAAACAAAGTTGGTGATGTTTCTCCCTCTCAAAAAAAAAAAGACACTGGAATTTGTATTGGGATTGCACTGTGTAAGTAGATCACTTTAAGTAAAATAGACAACTTCACAATGTTAAGTCTTCCTATCCATGAGCAGGGTAGGTTTCTCCAATTTTGTAAATGTTTTCTGGTTTCTTGCAGTAAGGCCTCATAGTACCCTCTGTATAGGTCTCTTATTTCTCTAGTTCGATTTATTCCTAAATATTTTATTTTCTCAGAGGCTATAACAAATGGCATTAATTTGGTGATTTCTTCTTTGATGAACTCTTTGTCAATATAAAGGAATACTGCTGATTTACTTATGTTTATCTTGTATCCCAACACTTTGTTAAACTCCCCTATTAGTTTCAATAGTTTACTATGGTTTCCTTTGGATTCTTTGTATATACAATCATATCATCTGCAGATAAAGAGAGTTTTATTTCTTCATTGCCAATACAGACTCTCTTTACTTCTTTGTCTAGTCTAATTGCCCTGGCTACAACATTTAGCACTATGGTGAATAGAAGTGGTGAGAATGGGAATCCTTGTCTAGTTCCCATTGTCAGAAGGAATTCTTTCCATCTTTCACCATTCAGGACGATGAAGACAGTTGGTTTTGCATAGATGCTATTGATTGCACTGAGGAATTTCCCCTCTATTCCTACTTTTCTGAGAGTTTTAGCATGAATGGGTGTTGGACTTTATCAAATGCCTTTTCTGCATCAATTGAAAAAAATCAGGTGATTCTTCTTTTGTGTTATTTATGTGGTTGATTACATTAATTGTTTTTCTGATGTTGAACCTACCTTGCATCCCTGGAATGAAACTAACTTGATCATGATGAATTATTTTTTTTGATATGCTGTTGGATTCTATTGGCTAGAATTTTGTTGAAGATTCTTGCATCCAGGTTCATGAGTGATATTGGTCTGAAATTTTCTTTTTTCTTTTTTCTTTTTTTTGTGAGATCTTCCCTAGCTTTGGTGTCAAGGTTATGCTGTGTTCATAGAATGAGTTTGGTAGTATTCTATCCCTTTCTATGGTGTGTAATGGCCTCAACATATCGGAGCTAACGCTTCTCTGAAAGTCTTGTAAAATTCTCTGGTGAAGCCATCTGGGCCAGGACTTTTTTTGTTGGTAGGTTTTTGATGACTTTTTGAATTTCTTCCTCTGTGATAGATTTATTAATTTGATCCACTTCTCCTTTTGATAATCTTGGAGGATGATATGAATTTAGAACTTTTTCTATTTCCTTTAGGTTTTCAAATCTGTTAGAGTACAGCCTTTCATAGTGTTCTGTTATGACATTTTTTATTTCAGCTGGATCTGTTGTAACATCTCCCATTTCATTTCTTAATTGGGTTATTTTTATCTTCTGCTGTTTTTCTTTTGTAAGTTTAGCCAATGGTTTATCAATCTTGTTGATCTTTTCAAAGAACCAACTTTTGGTTTTGTTGATTTTTTTTTTATTGTTTTTCTATTCTCTAATTCATTTAGTTCTGCTCTAATCTTTATAATCTGTTTTCTTCTGGTGCCTGAGGGGTTCCTCTGTTGCTCTCTTTTTATTTGTTCAAGCTGTAAGGTTATGTCTTTAATGTGGGCCCTTCTTTCCGGATGTGCAATTATAGAGATAAATTGAAATCTGAGCACTGCTTTTGTTGTATCCCATAGATTCTGGTAGGATGTGTTTTCATTCTCAGTTGATTCCATAAATTTATCTATTCTGTCCTTGATTTCTTCTATAACCCAAGGCCTTTTGAGCAAACTGTTGTTCAGTTTCCACAAGTTTGAATTTGTACCTATGATTTTTCTGCTATTGATTTCAACTTTCATGGCACTAAGTTCTGAGAAAATACTTTACAGTAAATCAGTGGTTTGGATTTTATAGAGAATTGCATTATGAACTAACACACAGTCTACTCTGGAAAATGTTCTATGCACATTGGAGAAAAAGGTGTACTTATCTGTTGATGGGTGAAAAGATCTGTATATGTTGATAAGGTCAAGTTAGTTGATTGTTGCAATAAGACCTTCTGTATCTTTACTGATTTTTTTCCTGGATGATCTATCTGTAACTGAAAGGGGAGTGTTGAAGTTACCAGCTATTACTGTGGAATGATCTAGCTAATTTATCAGGGTTTTCAGTGTTTGTTCAATGTATTTAGATGCTCTGGTATTCAGTGCATAAACATTTAATATTGTTACATCTTCCTTGAGTATGAACATTTCAGCAGTAAATAGTGACAATACTTGTCCGTGATAGTGGATTTTACAATAAAATGTATTTTATCTGGGGTTAGTATTACCACACCTGCTCTTCTTTGTATGTTGCTTGGTATATATTATTCCATCCTTGAATTTTCAGTTCATTCATATCTTTGAGTTTAAGTTGTGTTTCTTTTAAGCAACATGTAGACAGGTCACATCTTTTGATCCAGGATGTCACTTGCTGTCTCTTTACTGGAATGTTCAGTCCATTTATGTTCAATGTAATTATTGATAAGTATGTGCTTGGTGCCATCATCTTGATGTAATTATGTTTATGTTGATGTTTTCTATATTGCTCCTAATATTCTGTTCTGGGTCATTCATCTTTATGGATTGACTTTTCAGAGCCAGTTTTGTATTTGTTGAGACTCCTGTATTGCATTTCTTGTTTTGATATTTACATTTTTAATTTGCTTTACAGCTATACCTATTGTCCCCCTTAACATACTAAGATTAAATCAGATTTCAACTACTGTATAACTCTTTAACTTCCTCTCCATCTGAAACAACTATAACTACCACAGTATATCTCTCTTTTTAATGTGATGACATCACTATTTTCATGATATGAATACTGATTCCCTTATTTTAAAATTGTGGCTTTGATTAAGTTTTGTGACTTCCCTAACTGAGTAGAATTCTGGATGCTGTGTCCTGCATTGTCATCTTAAATATACACTTAATGGTCTTGTTTTTCTAAGGAAAAAGCCTCTTTCACTATTTCATGTAGTTTTGGCTAACTTTTTGCAAAGTCTCTAAGCTTCTCTTTATCTGCAAATGTCTTAATTTCACCATCATATTTGATAGACAATTTTGCAGGATGTATAATTCTTGGCTGGAAAATTTTCTCTTTCAGGGTTTAAATGTGCCATCTCACTGTTTTCTAGCCAACATCATTTCTGCAGAGAAGTCAGATGAAAGCCTACAGGGTTTCCCTTGGAGTGTTAGCTTTGCTTTGAGCCTTGCTGTCTTCAAAAGCATCTGTTTACATTGCATTTTATTAAGCTTGATTATAATATGTCTTGGTGTCTTTATTTTGGGGTCTAGCTTTTATGGTGTTTGAGAAACATCTTGGATACCTATGTTCTCTTTGCTTATAACCTCAGGAAAGTTTTCTGTCAGCATCTCTACAGCAATACTGTCTATATTGTCATCTATCCCTGCTTGCTCGGGAACTCCAATTAAATGTAAATTATTCCTCATCATGGAGTCCCACATGTTTCTTAATGCTTCTTCATTTTTCTTATTTATTTTCTCTGATTTCTCCACATAAATGCTTGTGTCAGATGCTCTATCCTTAAGGTCACTGAGTCAAACTTCTATCTGTTCAGTCCTACTCTTTTGGCTTTAGAGTGAATTATCTAATTCTGTAATTTTGTTATTGATCCGATGCATTTCAGATTGTTGATGTTCCACCAGTTTGAATTGCTTACTTCATTTTTTGTTTTGTTCTGCTGCATTTTGTTTAATCTCTAGGAGGGTTCAATATATACTTCTTTTGTACTCAGCCTCTGAAAGATTTAGAAAGGTGTTTTCATTTGGGAAATTTTTGAAGCTTTATTTTGAGAATTTTCTGGAGCATTTGAAGGCTGTTTCTTTAAATGATTGTTTATGGCCTGCTGCTTGTGTATCATCTAGACACTGTTTGATTTCTCTGGTATTACTTCAACAGTAGCTAAAGCATAGATCTAAGAGAATTGTTGGACACCAGTTGTCTCTATATGCTCTAGTGATTTGCCCCAGGTGGATTTTCTGGGGTGGCAGTCTACGCTTACTGGTAGCAAAGATGCCGCCCTACTTATGGAGAAACTGGAGACTATCAGCCAGCCCTACAGTGTGAGTCACAGAAGGGTGGGAGGAAAAGCTGCTGGGCCTCTCAACAGTCAGCTCTCCAGACAAATACATAGGCCTCTCAACCTTAAAAGTAAACTTCACTTCTATGTGGAGAACTGTCCAGGTACTGAACTAGGAGCTGTTCAATGTGATGGCCCAAACCAGGCCATTAGGAGCAGCAGACTCTGCCTTCCAGCTGTTAATGAAAGTATGCTGCTGGCTGTTCACAGAAGCTGCAGTTCTCTACTATGGTGAAACAGCAGAAGCTGAGGTCAGATGGCCACTGGCTCATTTTTCAGAGGGGAAGATTAGTCCGACTCTGGTGGCTACTCAAATATGCCAGATCCTAAGGCTTCCAAAATGTTCAGTGCTCCATGCAAATATCATTCCAAGTCTTAGTTCTCAGAGGGAAATGAGGAAAGGTGTGTCTAGTCTGCCATTTTTGATGGGCTAGATATTTGACAAAGGGCCTAGGATTGTAAACTGGGGTAAAAACAACTTCTTTAGCAAATGGTACTCGTAAAATTGGATACCTCTCTGCAAAAAACTGAAACAAGACCCCTACCTCACACTTTACACAAAAACTAATTTTAAATGGGTTAAAGACCTAAATATCAAACCTAAATAATAAAAATCATGTAAGCAAAAATAGGATAAATGATGGATGTTCTCATACAGTTTAGATAGACTTCAAAATCTGACCAACAAAGTACAGTTAATAGAAGAGAAAATAGATGAATGGGAACTACTAAGAATCAAACAATTTTACTCATCCAAAGACTTTATCAAAAGAGTTAAAAGGCCATCTACAGATTGGGAAAAATACTTGGCAACTACATGTATGACTGTCATCTGATCTGCATAATCTACAAGGTTCTGCAAAATATCAACAAGAGAAAGGTAAATAAACCAATGAAGAGATGGGCAAAGGAGATGGGCAGACATTTCACTAGAGAGAATATCCAGGCAGCCAAAAGATACATGAGAACAAGCTTGTGATCATTAGCTATCAGAGAAATCCAAATCAAAACTAAAATGAGATAGCATTTCACCCCAACAAGGTTGGCCATGGTCCAAATGCTGGAGAGGCTGTGGAGTTGGAACTCTCCTACATTGCTGGTGGGATTGCAAGTTGGTACATCATCTTTGGAAAGCAATCTGGTGCTTCTTTAAAAAGCTAGAAACAGATACACCATTTGATCTTATAATTCCACTACTTGGAATTTATTCTTCAGAAACAAAGGCTGTCACACAAACAGACACATGTACATGAATGTTTGTTGCAGCACTGTCCACTATAGCTAAAAAGTGGAATCAACCCAGATGCCCATCAACAGATGAATAGATAAACAAATTATGGTACGTATTCTCAATGGAACACTATGCTATTATAAAAAATAATGATGATTTTAGAAAACATCTCATAACATGGTTTCATTTGGAAGAGATCATGCTGAGTGAAATCAGTCAGTGTCAAAAAGACAAATTTTATGAGAACCCTGTTATAAGGACTTAAAAATAGAATTATCGACAGAAGAAAATAACTGTGTTGGCTACAACAGTGGGTTGGAGGTGAGGCTTTATCATTGATGAGATAATTGATAGACGTTAGAAATTTTATTTTTACTGTAATAACAAAATTCATTAAAAAAATAAAAAAGAAACTCACTTAAAATGTAAAATTAGAGTCAAGTTGCAAGTAAAAGAATGAAAAATAAATTTGCGTTATGAAAACATTAAAAAAAATTTACTATAGTGTTCCAACAAACTTTCCATGAACAGATGAAACGCTTTTTATTTCACTTTTATTGCTTTCTTTGTGATGCACAATTGAGCACGGTATCGTCTTAACATGATAATGGTGCTTTAGAAGAAATCTGGGTAATTCTTAGTTATGAGTTAAATTTTTTATATTTCTTTTTCAAAATGGAATAGGTTTTACTCCTACAGACCATTCTTTTAAGAGTCTGTTTAGCTGCTTCAGATGCTCTGGGCACACAGAGAGTGTATGATAGAAACGTGATGAGGAGATGAGCAGATGATTGAATTTGCTGCACCAGGAGCCCCAAGAGCTTCTTTTAAAAGGTGCATTGATTCTCTGAGGTTATGATCAAACACTGTATCAATCAGTTTGAAATCCAAAGTGTTTTCATTGGTCCTACAATTTTATGTGGTAGTAAAAAATTTCATTGTATTTGTTGCAATTTTTCAACATGAGATACAGGCTGAACTCTGAAAACATCAATTTTGCCCTCAGGGAAGGCAGTGTAACTTTGCACTGAGATTTAAGGACAGGTGATGGAAGTATTTGCTAGGCTTTTGGCTTTGAATTTCAGATACCCACAAATATTCTGACAGCATTATCTGAAGATTTAGAAAGTTTTCCAACTTTTTTTTTTTTCTTTGACCTGTAGAATGTTGTTTAAGGTCCTAAAGATAGTTTCTTAGGCCCAGGAAAAAGAGAATAAGGGGAAAGGTTTTTGCGTTCTATCTGTTCTTTCCACTATTGAGGTGGTTTTTGTTACACATTCTCCCCTTGTACCTCATCATAGGTATGCTCCAGCTTTCCTGAGAATTCACGGCTACTGTCTGGGAGTAATTAACTAAGAGACAAAGAAGGTTTAGGTTTAGGTTTAGGTTTATTATTATGAAGTTTAGATCCATTCTATACTAGAATTAACAGACACAACACCTAATTCATTAGACAGACATCAGCATCCCAAAGCTAAGCAAGTCAAAGCTAAACAAGGCAACTGGTAGTACCTAACAAACCACATACTGACAATCAGGTCTATCAGCTACAGAATGTTTTCTTCCCTGTAATGAGTTTATTTGGGTACATTTCTTTATAAAACTCTTCTTTTCCTGATATTCTCATACCAGTTTGTTATAACTGAGCCAAACTTGTACGCTATTTGTTTCAGTCAGCTAGTGCTACTCTAACAGAGATACCATGAGTGGAAGACTTTAAAAAGAGAAATGTTTATTCTTACAAGTCCAAACTCAGGCTGTCTAGTCCAGGGAAAGGCTTTTTCTCTTTGTCTACTGTAGAGGAAAGTTCTTATGTTGTATTGTATTAGTTTTTGGTAAGGGAGCATCTTGGCATAGAAATCTCTGGTCTAAAGGATGTGTTCTTCTCCCAGTGCTTATTTCTTGATAGTATGATGTTCCCAATTCTCTGCTTGCTTCTCTTTGCTTTTATCTCTTGTAGGATGAAAGGATACAAAGTGTTACAAGCCACACGCTAGGAAAACTCCTTAGCAAGTGTGTTGCAGTCCCACCTTAACCATCTTTTAACATAATCATCCGATCTATTAGACATAGGCAGAGATTAGCATGTATACTATAGGAAAATCACAAAACATTGGGAATGATGGCCAACGCATACGGCTATCCACATTTCTCGGGGGGGACACAGTTAAGTCTATGATACTCAGCCCTTTGGCCTTGCAAAAATCACATCTATGAAACATGCAGCACTCACATAACATCATAGCAGAAGTTTTAAAATAGTTCCAGGTTCAAAATACAAGAATTTCTCTATATGTGTGAAAACTAGAATACAAGTTATCTGCTCCTAAACACACAATGGCAGAGGAAGCACAAGTTAGACACTGAATTACAAATGGAGAAAGAAGGCAAAACAGGCAACAAACAAGTCAGCAAAACGTACTACATTAGCCCTCAAACTTTAGAATAATGTTCTGTTCTCTGAGACAATTTACATCCAGACTCTAGGTATTGGCCACACTTTATGGACTCTGAGTGGAGACCCCCAGCCCACTGTTACAACTCTGCTTTCTAGGCTCACTGGGACAGCAACACTGACCCCTTGGCTTTAGGTGCATCCTAAGTCAAACTGATTGGCAATTCCATCCTTACAAACACAGGAAGCCATGGCTCCACTCTTTCAAACCCCTGAAGTGATGGCCATACCTTTGAGACTGAGGGAGCTCAGCTTCTCATGCTCAGCTTCCGCTTCCTGTGGACTCGTGGCCCAGGCCTCAGACCCACATCTGCCCCATTAGGGCAAGAGTTCCAAAGCACTGTAGCTCCACCTATTCAACTACCCAGAGGCACCCCATTCTACCAGGTACCCTCCTGCACACAGGCACTCAGCTCTACTGTTTCATGGTTCGGCAAATCTAGCCCCACATGTTCAAACGCACAGAGGCACCCCATTCTGCCAGGAAGCCTCTGTACGCAGGCATTCAGCTCTCACTCTGTAGGTCATTTCCAGCACTCTCTGGTGCTGGTCTGGTTCTGCTGCTGCCTGTCCGTTGCTGCTGCCACTGGTCCGCTGCTACTTGTTGCTCACCAGCTGTACTTTTGTTGGTGTAAACAGTTCCACATTCCTTCTGGGTCTTCTAGCCATTCACAGTTTTAAAACTGTTTCTATATTTGAGATATTTGTTAGAGCAGCATCCTACTCTCTCAATACCAAATTCTGTTTTAGTTATCTGGTACTGCTGTAACAGAAATACCATGTGTGGATGGCTTTAAAAACAGAAATGTTTATTCTTACACAGTCCAGAAGGCTACAAGTCCAAATTCAGGATGTCTGCTGTAGGATGCTCTGCAGGAAAGTCATTGTGTCATATAAGTCTTTAATCAGGACGCATCTTGGTGCAGAAACCACAGGTCTGAAGGACATGCTCTTCTCTCAGCACTGCTTTCTTGATGGTATGAGGTTCCCAATTGCTTGCTTCCCTTTGCTTTTATCTCCTATAAGATGAAAGGGCAAAAGTTGGTGCAAACCACACTTCCGGGAAACTCCCTTAGCACGAGTGTTGCAGAGATTAGGACGGATAGTGTAGGAAAATCACAAAATTTTGGAAATGATGGCCCACCCAAACGGCTACACACAGTTTTGGGGAGTCACAGTTCATTTCATGACACTGTTGTTATACCATCTCCCTTACAGACAGCTGTTTGTAGAGATACACAGTGTCCAGCTTGCAGGAGGGGTCAAAAAGAGTCCAGAAACCTCAGAGAAAGATGACCTTTCAGCAGGTTGTCTTGTCTCCAATGACACATGACAAGTAAGAACCCAAGAATTCTTCTTTTTCCTGGACAAGACTCCTCTTATTCCTCCTTCACCTCAAGGCTACCACCTGCTCTACTCCATCTACCTAGGGACCACTGGAACTAAAATCATGTCTCTTGTCCTAGTTATGATGGCCTCCACAAAAATGTCCTAGGAATTCCAGCTCTCCAGACTCTGATTTCTGTTGCCTTTTCTCTTTCTCCTTAAAACTCTTTCATGGAGCCTCCTGGAAAATTCTAGGTTGATCACCAGCAAACTCCTATAGGCATCTTCATTAGAAATTTTTACTTCCTTTTGCTCAAACTGAGATCTGCTCCCCATTGATCTCACTACTGTCCATGCAACTCTCAAAAGGGGTGACTACTTTCTGGTTTTGAATTCTTGTTCCATAGCATCTGGAGGCAAAGTAGATGTTCTACTTATCTTCATCGATACTTCCAGAACATTTTCCCTTAAGAGGTCCAGCTTTGATCCTTATTTCATCAAACTGTTAGCAGACATTCCTTCTTATTGTTCACTGACTCCAGATCATTCTCTCTCGTTCTTTGAAGAATTCTTTCTTAGTATGGTTTTATTTTCTCCAATACTACCCATATTATAATTCTTGATAATTTTTGTAGCCATAAAAATTGATCTTTCCAATACCCTTCTCTCAATTTCATGAACATGTCTCCTCCAATGAGCTTGTTCTCTGCTCTGTTTCAGGCACTCTGCATCACTGTCATACGGCTGGCCACAATTATTTATTAACAATGGCACCATATTCCACTCATGAGTCACAAATTTCTGTTTGTTTTTTTTTTTCTTTACCTCCAGGTTTCCCTGTAATACCTAAATTCCAGTAACACTTCAACCCTTCCAGCATGCTTAATGCATCAATTCTAGTAATTTTTCACCCCTCCCCCAAGGCTTGTCTTCCGTCCACACTCAGCTTAAATTTTATGGTCTACTACTATTATCTTTGTGTTTATTATTGTATTGATTTCCTTGCAGCTACCTTATCTGTCTCTTTTTTCCCGGAGAAACCAATGAACCAGACACATTGCCGTAGATTCAATTCAGACTCATGATAATGCCTTGTATTGCAGACTAGAAGTGCTCCATAGGGTTTTGTTGGCAATGATCCTGATAGAAAGAAGCAGGTCACCAGGCCTTTGTTCTGTGGTGCTGTTGGGTGGGTTCAGATTGCCAACTTTTGCAGCAGTAGTTAAGCATAAATTTTGTACTACACAGGAACCTTGGTGAAATCACAAAATAAGTTAAATTCAACACTCTATGTATTCAATGCCTGTACCAACACTGTCAAAATTGGCTGGATTAAGGGACAACTTCATGATTCATGTTTTAGTCAGCTAGTGCTGCTCTAACAGAAATACCACAGAGTGGGTGGCCTTAACAAAGGAAAGTTTATTTTTACATAGTCCGGTAGGGTAGACGTCCAAATTCAGGATGTCTGCTCTAGCAGAAGGTATTTTCCCTTGTTGGCTCTGGAGGAAAGTCCGGTATTGCATCAGTCGTTGTCCAGGGAGCACCTTGGCACAGGAACCTCAGGTCTGAAGGTCGCGCTCTTCTCCCAGTGCTGCTTTCTCACTTGTGTGAGGTTCCCAATTGTCTGCCTACTTCCCTTTCCTTTTATCTCTTGCAGGAAGCAAGGATTAAGGGTGGGGCAAGCCACACTCCAGGGAAACTCCCTTTATAGTGGAGCAGGGAGGTAATGCTATGAAGGGATTTACAGTTCCACCGCACTCATTTAACATGTTAGGGTCCGCGATTTTCAAGATGCGACACTGTTACTTTAAAGGTTAAATTTTATTAAAAAATATGCCCAATAGGAAAAATACTGGTGCACCAGGGACGCACCCCAAGCTACACAGAGCAGGGGGCGACGGGAGTTTCCTCAGCGCCCAGTATTTAAGTCGTGAGATTGCAAAGTAGGGAAGGTGAACTGACCTTTACATTGATTGGTTAACTCCTATTAGTTGTAAAATGTGGTCAAGGTCTAGGGGTCACTTGCAGGCTGTCACTTGCAAGGTTGCCCCCAGGCTTGTCTTGTGACAGTGTTTTGTAAGATAAAGGTAAGATTATTCTATGGTATTTTCTGCTATTAAGTTGTTTCCTGGGGCTTTCTTCAATACCTCCAATTTTTACTGGGCCCTTCCTCATTTCAACAAACACACAGCATAGGAAAACCACAGAATGGAGGACAATCACAAAATATTGGGAATCATGGCCCAGTCACATAGCTACACATGTTTTTTGGGGGGGGGGGACACAATTCAGTCCATGACAATTCATGTAATTTTAAATTAATCTCCAATCTCAAATTGTCCCTTACTGTTGTCAGGACGATTGTATGTCCTTAGTCATTCCTTGCTCTTACTCTTCAGTCATTGCTTCTCAAGTTCTAACAGTGATATACACACACATACACACAAGGTCTGAAAATTAAGTCTGTGAACTTGATTGTTCTAAGTGCTACACACAGATCATTGCTGAATATCACTATGGTCACCTTCTAAGTAGTCCCCTTGGAAAACTATGCACCAATGCCAGTGCCTAGTTCATCCTTCAAAGACATTTTGGAACCTTTCCGGAATGGCCACTGTGCACGGTGGCAAGACAGCAAGTTCACACACTTAATTGTATAGTTGTGTGTGAGGGAGGTTTTAGCTGGTAAACAAAGAACTATGAAGGAACACCCTCTCTACTCACCTTATCTGGACCCTCAAAGGCTTTTTTCTTTACCTAAACAAAAAGGGAATATTGAAAGGAAGACATTCAGATGACATCAGGACATCAAGGGAAATATGACAACAGCTCTGATGGCCATTCCAGAAAAGCTCCAAAATTTCAAAATTGCTTTGAAGGTTATTATCCCCAAGGTGTGAGATATATATGTATGTATATGTGTACATGTATATATACACATATGTATGTACATATACACTTGATGGTGGTGGGTCATATATGTACATATACATACATACATATATATATATATAATATAGTATGGATTATTTTTAAAACCGATTCTGATTTAATGGGTGTGTAGTGGAACCTGGGATTTTGTATTTTCGTTAAGCTCTGAGATAACGCCAGTGGTGCTGGTACACTGAACAGCATGGTCCCAGGGATAATTACAGATCTTTTCTCCCTGTTTCAGACTGTCAGCACGTGTTTCCCCATCACCTCTCTCAAGTGTTTCCTTGCTTCCTACCTGTCCTAGTCATCTAGTGCTGCTTTAACAGAATTACCACAAGTGAATGGCCTTAGAAAAGAGTAATTTTATTTGTCACAGTCCAGTGTGCTAACAGTCCAAATTCAGGGTGTCTGCTCCAAGGTAAGGCTTTCTCTACTGCCTCTGGAGGAAGGCCCCTGTCCAATCTTGCCCTGGACTGGAAGCTTCTGAAGCACAGGGAGCCCAGGTCCTTTCCAAAGGAGGTGTTCAGCTCCTAGCACTCCTTTCTTGGTGGTATGAGGTCGCTAAATCTCTCTGCTAGCTGCTTTCCTTTATATCTCAGGAGACTGCCTCATGGCACGAAATAATCTTACACACTGCGTGCTGCCCCACTGACCCAACTGCCCCATATCCTCCCTCACTGACATCACAGAGGCAGGATTTACATTATGGAAAAACATCACACAGTACTGAGAAACATGGACTAGTCCAATTGCTGCACATAATTTTGGGGGACCCAATTCAATTCATGGCACTATCTTACCCAGAAAACATGAGCAATCACAGGAAAAATCCCATAAGCTGCATCCTTCATATCTGCTCACCTACCTGCACTTGGGCTCATTCACTTAACCTTACCTCCTAGCAGTAAGGAGGAGGGACGCTTCGTACCCCTTGCCAGCGTCTAGCCCCCTACTTACACACTAGACCCTTTTTCCTTCTCTGCTCCATCGCATTGCTTCAAAAACTTTCTGCCTTCAGTTTTAAAACAATTTTTAAATTTCTACAGGCTTATTCCCTCAAGCATACAAATATTCTGTTATTTATTCCATAGTAAAGAAAATCCTCTATCTTGATCCCACTTCCGTTTACACTATCACCTAATTTATCTTCTTCCTTTGAATGTACTTCTCCACATCTGCATTCTTTCCTTTTGATGTACTCCAGTCAGCTTTTTAGTACTGTCTCTCCACCATTCCTAGTCATATGCATGTAACCAATGACTTTCTGTTACTAAATCCAAGATCACTTTACAGGCTTCATGTTACTGAAATCTCAGAAACATTTGCCACAATTAGTCATTTGCTTCACCTTACAAGCTTTCTTTAGTTTGTTCCCAAGACACCTCAACTTTCTAATATTCCTCTTACCTTTCTAGTCACTTTTCTGGTCCTTTTGGCAGATTCCTCTTTATTATTCTCAAACTCTAGACATTGGATGAGACCAGCCCTCTGTCCAGCACCTCTTCTGTTTTCTCTCTATAGACCCTCCCTAGGTGATTTCACCTAGTATCAGAGACTTAAATACTTTTGTCTATGTTAATGTCTCCTATACTTCTGCACCATTACAACCTCCTCCTAGAAATCTGGTTTCTGTGTCTGACGACTGTCTTGTCACACCCATCTGATGCCTAAAGGTAACTCAAATTTGAAGACATCCTTATCAAACTTCCAGAAATCTGGCGGCATGGTGGTGAAGAGCTCATCTGCTAACCAAAAGGTCAGCAGTTCGAATCTCCTAGTCACTCCTTAGAAACTATATGAGGTAGTTCCACTCTGTCCCAGAGGGTAGCTCGGAGTCAGAACTGACTTGACAGCACACAGCTATCACAACACACCCAGCTTCTTCTCTTACAGGCTTTCCCTTCTCAGTTAATGTCTATTCTTCAAGTTCAGGTTTCCCCAAAGCTGATACCTTTCCTAACTCTTCTCTTTTCCCACACTCCATATTCCATCTGACAGCCAATTTTCTCAGTTCTAACTTTAAGACACAGTCAGAATTCATGCCATTCTCACAGTTTCTGGTTCAAGGTATCACGTGTAGATTATTGCAATAACTTGTTTCTACTTTTGCCAAATCTTTTTCAGCAGAGTAGCTAGGCCGATCCTGTTAAACATTAAGGATTTGCCATTTCCATGCATAAAACTTCCAGAATTCTCATTGCAATCAGACTAAAAGTTCTTACTTTGACCTTCAAGACACTACTTGTTCTGCCCCTGTTATTCCTCTCATATAATGTCCTGGTCCTTTGCTCCTACTGCATTCTGTTCCTCGATGCTAAGCCTAATTTAGGAACTCAACACTTGTTCTCTATGCTTGGCATGAGCTCCCACAACTATTGGCCTAGCTCCATCCTTCACTTCTTCACAACTGTCCATAAAACTTCCATTCCCAGTAGGTCATTTCCTGACTGCATTTTCTAAAATATCCTCTACTTCCCTCAGAAAATTTCCTGATTTTAGTTCCTCCAGCACATGCCATAGAAACACTGCTGACATAGTGGTTAAGTGCTATGTCTGCTAACCAAGAGGTCGGCAGTTCAAACCCATCGGGTGCTGCTTGGAAACTCTATGGACCTGTTCTATTTTGTGCTGTAATATGGTTACTACAAGTCAGAACAGACTTGACGGCAGTGGGTTTGGTTTGGGGTTAGCACATATCACAGTAGCCCTGGTGGCACGGTGGTTAAGCAACTAGCTTCTAACCCAAAGGTCAGCAGCTTGAATCCACCAGTCACTCTTTGGAAACCCTATGGGGCAGTTCTGTGTCATCTCGTCAGATCACTGTGAATCAGAAGCTACTTGGCAGCAGCAGATTTGGTTTGGTTTGGTACATACCACTATCAGACAATGCATCTTTCATTAGTTTATTATCTCTCCTAACCACTGAAATGTAAACTCTGTGAAGAGGGATTTTGTGTGTACGCATGTGTTTCTGTTCACTATTCTGTTCAGTAGTTATGATCAAAATTGATACAAAATAGGGGGTTGAAATCAATAAATTATCACAGAATTTTATGAGCTATACCTAAACATAAGTAATTTAAAGTTTTATTGAATGAGGAATGAATAACTGCCAGTAACTGGTAAGGACAAGAAACTAACGATAGTAATTTGGGTCTTGAGCTAGATCTATTTCATGGTTACTTCTATACTGTTCTCACTTCTTTTATTCTTCACTCTAGAAACAAAAGGGGCAGGTAGCTTTGCTGGTAGTAGGGTGAATTGAGTCCACATACCAATTTGCTATGCTCCCATTTCAACCTCAACCCAGTATGTTTTATAGGACCTTATTGACATTATAATAGCCAAGTCATTTAAATTTGAGGGCATCACTCACCTACTTATAGCTCTCAATCATGTATCAACCTTACCTCTACCAACCAAAGAGATCTGTGCTAAATTTTACCTACATACCAAGGATCCCCTGGATATGGGAAACATCTCATATCTAATAGTCAAAAGCATGATGTCTTATATTTGTATAAGACCTTCTGAAGTAAATAAGTTACCAAAGAATTTTATTTGTTCAGAGAATCGTCCATGTTTATAATCAAGTTCCTTATCAGTCTCATTCTTACAAATCTTTCCAAATAATAAACCTGATGGAATTTTGTCTAGTTGAAGTTGTTATTCATCTGTTTTTCTGGCTCTGTTTCTGCCATTTCCATTATGCCTTGTTAAGGAGTCCACTGGGCTCCCAAATTGCTGCTGAGAACATAGTGTTTGTATAATAAATATCATTCAAGTGCTTCAAGTGTGCACCGAATCATGGAGTCTCATATTGTAAGAAACAGTAAATCATCTAGGTCTAGTACTCACACACTGTTTGATTCTTTCTCTTCTGCTCTTTTGAACATTCCCTTAAAGTGTACACACACTGACTTGTGAAGAAATGCAGAAATCGAAGAGTTCGTCTCTACTGAGCCTTGATCTCTGCCTTGACCCTTCTTTTGTTGGATGGCAGTGTGGTGCAAAAGAAAGAGACTCAGGTTAAAAGAGGGAGAGAGAGAGATTACGATTGCCTGAGTTTGAGTTTGGTTGTATCACTTTATAATTTAACTGTTTTTGGACTCTGCACATATCTGTTCTTCATTAAAATTCTGAGTATGTTGAATGAATTAAGGTAGCCTAAGAGCTTTAACAAAGTCTCTGGGTGGTACAAACGATTAATGTGCTTAGCTACTCCCTAAAAGGTTTGATATTCAAGTCTACCCAGAGATACCTTAGAGGAAAGACCTGGTGATCTAACTCTAAATAATCACTCACCGAAAATTCCATGGAACACAATTTTACTTTGAAACATAAGGGTTTCCATGAATCTAAGGAAAAAAAAAATTTTTAAGGACTTGTAACAACAGACTTCAACATGTATAATGTTCAAATTCAACAGAAGTTGAGCTATAAAATAGCACAAAATGAGAGAAAAATGTTGAGGGGGGCTGTCCTCCTCCATGTAACTTCTGCCCAGGCTGATAGAGGTTTCATCCTCATTAGCACCGATTTCCGAGGTTGGCGTGGAGCCCTCCTTCGTTCCAGCTATTTGGAAGGGGAAAGCATATGAAACCACGTGCATAGGACGTGTGTGTGTGCACGAGGTTTTAAATATGCCTGGACAGAAAGTGGCTCCCAATTCTTTCACTCATATTCAAGTGACTAGAAAGCAGGCATATGGCCACATCTAACTGCACCCAGGGCTAGGAAATGCAGTTCCTGACCGGCAGTCAGTTCTCAGGGATAACAGGACGCAACCAGAAATCAAAACTTAAATTGGTCTCAGGCACAGTGACCAAATATGACAATGATCCTCACAGCAATAAGAGAAGTGCTTTGTAAAATATCAGTTATTAGTTTTCTCTGCTTGAAAACAAAATGAGCTCCCTCCTTCCTCTCCATCAAAAAATCAGACCCATTGTTGTGGAGTCTTCTGAAACACAGCAACCTTGTAGGACAGAGAAGTGCCCTGGGAGGTAGGGAAGGCTGTCATCTGTACAGAAGCAGACTGCCACATCTTTCTCCCACAAAGCACCTGATGGGTTCAAACTGCAAAACTTTCAGTCGAAGCCGAGCACTTTAATCACTGCACCACCAGGACTCCTTTTATTTGCAAGGCTGTCATAAAATGGTTAAAGTCGTCTATCATATGTCATTCGCACATCTTATTCTCTTGGCTAACTAACTCACAGTAGGATTCCTGCTCTCCATAGCCCATTGTTTCAAATCCATAATCCATTGTTTCAAACCCTATACCAGCTTTGCTTTCTTTGTGCACGTTTCAAATGCGGAGCACACATCAGCACACAGCACTACACGTACAGTATGATCAGCACAGAGAAGACAAGGAGTCTTTCTTACCTTGTTCAAGATTGTATGTCTTTTTAACACAGTTAATGACAGAGATAGCTTTGCTGGAAGCCTCATCATAGTGTTGATTTATATTGACCTAGCCATTGAATAAAACCTGTAAGTACTGCACAGCTATGTTGCTTTGCATTTCAAAGATGTTCTACTGTAGTCTATCTGGGGGGGAAAAAGTTGATTTTCACATCAATACAAAAGGCACAAAATGATCAGGAGAAATTTGGGAGCTTATCCAATGGACAAAGCTCTGATGAAAAGTCGCAAGCCATATAGCACAGTGAGTCCTTACCAACTATGGTTTTCATTTAACTAACTCCTTTTATATGTATCATTGCTTTGACATTTAGTTACTCAAATTGTGCACTAATATACATTTGCAGTATTGAAGTAATGCAGGTAAACTAAATGTCCTCCTTGATTCGCCAGCCTAATAGATCTCTGCTCCACTTGTTTGTCAGCTTGTTGTGCTGTGGGGGCTTGCACGTTGCTGTGATCCTGAATGTTATACTGTCAGTATTCAGATACCAACAGGGTCACACATGGTAGACAGGTTTCATCTGAGTTTCCAGACTAAGGCAGACCAGGAAGAAGGATCTTGCAGAGAACTTCGGAAACAAATCAGGCAGTGAAGACTTTATGAATAGCTGCAGAATACTGTTAGATTTAGTGCTGGAAAATGAGCCCCCAGGATGGAAGGCGCTCAAAAGGTGACTGGGGAAAAGCTGCCTCCTCCAAGAAGGGTCAACCTTAATGACAGCAATGGAGTAAAAGCTTTTGAGACCTTCAGTTGCTGATGTGGCACAACTCAAAATGAGAAGAAACAGTTGCAAACATCCATTAATAATAAGAACATGGAATATACAAAGTGTGAATCTAGGAAAATTAGAAATCCTCAAAAATGAAATAGAACCCATAAGCATCAATATCCTAGACAACAGTGAGCTCAAATGGACTGGCATTGGCCATTTTGAAGCAGATAATCATAGGATCTACCATGACAGCAATGAAAACTTGAAAAGGAGTGGTGTTGTATTCACTGTCAGAGAGAACATTTTAAGATCTGTTCTGAAGTACAATGTTGTCAGTAATAGGTTAATATCCATACGCCTACAAGGAAGGACAGTTAATATGACTAGTATTCAAATTTATGCACAAACCACGAAGGCCAAAGATGAAGAAATTGAAGATTTCTACCAGCTTCTGTGGTCCAAATTTAATCAAATGTGCAATCAGAATGCATTGATGATTAATGGTGATTGGACTGCAAAAGTTGGAACAAAGAAGAAGGACTGATAGTTTGAAAATACTGCCTTGGTGATAAAAAATTATGCCAGAGATCTCATGATAGGATTTTGGAAGACCAATGACTTCTTCACTGCAAATGCCTTTTTTTCACCAAAATAAACAGCAACTATACACATGGACCTTGCCAGATGGAATATGCAGGAATCAAACTGACAACCTCTGTGGAAAAAGACAGTGGGAAAGCTCCATAGCAGCATTCAGAACAAGACCAGGGGCTGACTGTGATACAGACCATCAACTGCTCATATGCAAATTCAAATTGAAAACAAAGAAAAAGAGACCAAGCCCAAGGGAGTCAAAGCACAACCTTGAAGATACCCCACCTGAGTTTAGAGACCATCTCAAAAACAGATTTGATGGACTGAAGACCAGATGAGGTGCGAAATTACATCAAAGACATCATCCATGAAGAAAGGAAGAGGTCATTATAAAGACAGGAAAGAAAGAAAAGACCAAACAGGACATCAGAAAAGACTCTGAAACTTGCTCCAAAACATTAAGTAGCAAAAACAAAAGGAAAAAATGCCAAAGTAAAAGCACTGAATAGAAGATTTCAAAGGAAATTTTCAGAAGACAAAACCTAGTGCTACTGAGTCAGTTCTGACTCATAGCAACCCTATAGGACACAGTAGAACTACTCCACAGAGTTTCAAAGGAGCGCCTGGTGGATTCAAACTGCTGGCCTTTTGGTTAGCAGTCATAACACTTAACCACTATGCCACCAGGGTTTCCAACAAGTATATTATAGTGACATGTGCAAAGCTGAAAATACAAAACCAAGAGGGAAGAACATGCTCTGTATTTCTCAAGCTGAAAGAACTGAAGAAAAAATTCAAACCTCAAGTTGTAATAGTGAAGGATTCTACAGAGAAAATACTAAATGACTCAGGAAGCATCAAAAGGAAGGAATACACCGAATCATTATACCAGAAAGAACTGGTCAATAGTCAACCACTCCAAGAGGTAGCATATGATCAGGAATCAATTGTACTGCAGAAGTCAAAGCTTTGTTGAAGGCACTGGCAAAAAACAAAGCTTCAGAAAGTGACGGAATATCAACTGAGATGTTTCAACAAACAGAAGCAGCACTGGAAGTGCTCATTCATCTACGCCAAGAAATTAGGAAGACAGCTATGTGACCAACTGATTAGAAAAGATCCATATGTATGCCTATTCTGAAGAAAAGTAATCCAACTGTATACAGAAATATCATTAATATCACATACAAGTAAAATTTTGCTCAAGAGCATTCAAAAGTGACTATAACAGTATATTGACATTGAACTGCCAGAACTTCAAGCTGGATTCAGAAGAGGATGTAGAACCAGGGGTATCATTGGACATGGAGCCAGGGATATCACTGAAGATGTCAAGTGGATCTTGGCTGAAAGCAGAGAATACCAGAAAGATGTTTACCTGTGTTTCATTAACTATACAAGGAATTTGAGAGTGTGGATCATAACAAATTTTGGCTAGAATTGAGAAGAATGAGAATTCCAGAACACTTAGTAGTGTTCATAAGGACTCTGTACATAAGGGGACACAGCATGGTTTAAAGTCAGGAAAGGTGTGTGTCAGGGTTGTATCCTTTCTCCATACCTTTTCAATCTGTATGCTGAGTAAATAATCTAAGAAACTGGACTATGTGAAGAAGAATGAGGCATCAGTATAAGATTTATTAAAAAATTGTATTATCTCAGTGACATGACCCTGTTTTCCAAAAGACAGACATTTAGTGATGAAGATCAAATCTGCGTGGATTACACCTCATCATCAAGGAAACAAAAGAGTCTCATACTAGACCAGTATGCAACATCATGATAAGTGGTAAAATGATTGATGTTGTCAAGCATTTCATTTGACTTGTTTCCACAAATCAACACCTATGGAAGCAGCAGTCAAAAAATCAAAAGCCACATTGCATTTGGAAAATCTGCTGCAAAGGACCTCTTTAAAGTGCTGAAAAGTAAAGATGCCACCTTGAAGACAAAGATGTGCCTGACCCAAGTCATGGTATTTTCAATCACATCACATGCATGTGAAAGCTTGACAATGAATAAGGAAGACAGAAGAATTGATGTCTTTGAATAGTAGTGTTGAAGAAAAATATTGGTTATAGTGAGCACGTAAAAAGATCAAACAGATCTGTTACAGAAGTACAACAGAGTGCTCCTTAGAGGTAAGGATAATGAGACTGTATCTTACGTACTTTGGACACATCAGGAGGGATCAGCCCCTGAAGAAAGACACGATGCTTGGTGAAGAAGAGGGCCAGTGAAAAAAGAGGAAAGCCCTCAATAATATGCATGTACACAGCGACTACAACTGGCTGAAGTATAACAGTGATCTGGAGCGTGGCACAGGACCAGGCAGATTTTCTGATTTGCATAGGGTCACTATGAGTCAGAACCAACTTGATGGCACCTAACAACAGGTTTGTGGTAATTTGTTACAGCAGCAGTAGAGATCCAATACAGACGTACATCCACTAATAAAGAGGTCAGCTCACAGTCCGCTGTGTAGGTAAGACAGCCTGAAGCTTTTATAAAATATCCAACCTATTTTTTAGTAGTCTGACTCGTCTCCAACTGATCCTCACCAGCCTTACGACACTGAGGAGAGAACTGTTGTATCAGTAGGGTCCGGTGTCTATGCCAGCTAGTAAAATTGTACTAGTATCGATGAAGACACAGCTTAAAGCTCTTAAGTAGAATTCATGCTATAAATAACTCATATTTCACTAACTTGCCCTCCTCCCGTCTCCTAAAGGCAAAGCCTAGTCACCTGTAAAGTCCTACTTCAACATGTATTAGTGAAGCTTTTCTTGATTGGAAACAACTGAAATTGATTCCTTCTAATGGTATATATGGAAAGAATTGTTATTGTTGTGTGCTGTCGAGTGGATTCCAACTCATGGAGACCTAACAGGACAAAGCAGAACTGTCTTACAGAGTTTTATAACCTATAGTCTTTAAGGGAGCAAACCCTGAGGACTTTGTTGCACAGACTGGCTGGTGGGCTCAAACTGCTATCCTTCAATAAGTGGCTGATTGCTTTAAGCACGGCACCATGAGGATTCCTTATTAAAAGACTACCACCAGTATATTGGGACTCAAAAGAATAACTGAGCAAACAAGCTTCATTAAGAACAAGAATTAGGGCACAGACAGAGAAATTCAGCAACAAGATTCTCTAAACTCCAGATAATTATGTGGGTAAGCTTTGGTGACTTTCCGTTTCTATCTCTTCATTACAATTTAAATTAGACCAAATTTAATGTAAAACAAATCGTATTTCCCATGTCTCCCGTGGTGGACGTCCTCAATTTGGACCTGTAGCCTGCTGGACTGTGGAAGAATAAGCTGTTCTTTGCTAAAGCCATCCACTTTGTGGTATTTCTGTTAGAGCAGCACTAGCTGATTAAAACACCTTGCTTGAATCAGGTGTCTACCCTAGGTAATAGACCACAGCAGGAAGGAACAGGTTCACACAGCAGAGACATCACCATAGTTAGCTCAAACTTGGGAGTTAGAGTACTCTGTGTAAGCGCAAGACATTGGACAGTGGGTAGCACCTCTAATTCAATTGCATCAGATAGCTTGGGTGGCTGCCAGGGTCTTACACAGACACTCACCAAGATTCTCAATGATCACCTTGAAATGTCCACACTCCCATGTACCCTCATGCCAGTGATGAACCAGAACCTCTGAACTGTCAAAGCAGAGTGATGTTCCCTTGTACGTGCTAGACGCATGGCTCTTTCCACTTTAGAATTTCACTCTGTGAAAATGATCCCCAAAGGCTGTTGCTTCTACCCTAGCATCTTATGGAAGCTCCTTGTTTACATATAGAGTTCCCACTCATCCATGGTACTCACACATGAGGTCAAAACGGCTGGACTAGAAGAGAAGTGTAACAGCAGCCGTCGCCACTGGTCTCAGTTATTGTTGATTTTCTCAAGTGATCAACTTTTTTTACTGGCTTGAGTATGGTGTCTGATCCCATCTTGTCCTACTGCACTTTTTTATCCCAGCAGGTGCCTGGTCCCTCAGCCACACAGCCCCCTGGGAGGTTGCCCCATTCACCAGCAGACATGCTCAGACATCGGAACCCTGATGACACAGTTCAGACGTCTTTGTCCTTCTAAATAATTATTTCAGCCTTGCATCTTGTTTCACATTTTACAGAGTAGACCACCTATGTCACCTCATCTGATCCTCACCATGATTCTCAGAAGGACAAGCAGGATAGATTATTTTCTCTTTATTTTATAGACTTAACAACTATGTCTTATCCAAGTTCACTTAGCCAGCAGGTGGATTATCTTAGGCTGTTTTAACTTCAAGCCCCCTACTCTTTCTATGTTCAGTTTCCTTCAATAAAGGAGCATGGACTAATTAATTAATTTTCACATAAGGGATTACTGGAATAATGAGGAGCAACCAGATGACAAAAACAAAGTGGATTCCCTATTTATTATGCAGAGAAGTAGGGCATTTTGCATAGTGAACAGTGGAATTCTGATTGTTGCTCATTCTGATACCATAAGGGGTAAGTTTTTTCTTTTAATTAAAGATAACATTAGATAATTCCTTGTTATATGTATTAGTGCAGTATGCTATTTTAGCATCTTACAGTAAAATATCAAGGAATCTTTGTAACATGCTAAGGAAGCAAACAGAGAACATAGTGTCTATTTTGTGAAACATCAGAAAGCCAAGAACTCCACTGCCAATGATAGGACAATATCCACATGTCTACAAGGAAGACCAGTTAATATGACTATCATTCAAATTTACACACTAATCACTAATGCCAAAGATGAATAAACTGAAGATTTTTACCAACTTCTGCAATCTGAACTTGATCAAACACGCAATCAAGCTGCATTGATAACTCCTGGTGACTGGACTGTCAAAGGAATGTTAGAAGAAAAATACAGCCTTGGTGACAGAAACTATGTCAGACATATTGTGAAAGAAATTAGCAAGACCAACAACTCATTAACTGCAAGTATCCTTTTCAATGATTTGAAGGAAACTCACAACAACAAAATTGTTCCTAGTTGCTGAAGGAATAATTTCCAGTGTACAAATGCAGATGTTCTTGTTGCAAGGCAATTAGGCTCTTCTCTGAGTCTCTGGGGAAGTTCACTCTTCCCTTACATACAAGGACCTAGGAATTGGGGAGGAAAAACTAGATCTCATCCTCCTTCACAGTCACCATAACCACCCTGAACTGAATGAATGGATGTGAAGTTGAGCACTTGGCCAAATCTCCAGGCTCTTCCCCAGAGTCTGAGTCTCTGAATAGAGTGAACAGTTAATATATCCAGCTACTAACTGAAAGAATGGCAGTTAGAATCCACCCAGAAGCGCCTTAGAAAAATGCCTGGCTGTATGCTTCTGAAAGTTCCCAGTCTTGAAAAGCCTGTGGAGCATAGTCTACTCTGCAACACTGGGGTCGCCTTGAGCTGGAATAGACTCCAAAGCAACTGGTTAGGTATTTTTTTTTTTTCCCCTCCGGCAGTAAGTAGACAGGACTGGGTTTTGGTGTATGCTGAGTGGTTACTCTGATGCTGGATCACTGGGGTTGTAGATGCTGAATTTCACAATTCAAAAATCAGATGGATACCCATAAAGTCCAAAAGCAAGGCAAATTACATGCCTAGATATTTGCATATGTTCACTACAAAGAGACTAAATGAAATTGACAGTACTGGTTTTATTATTATCAAAAATAGATCGGAGATAACAGTCAACTTCTGAAATGACTCCAAAGTCAAGTTGTAATTGTTCCTGTCTCTTGCTCTCTCTGCTTTTTTATTTCAAAGTGTTCACAAGTAAGATGTCGTATTTTTCTTCTCTCTTCCAAGACTAATGCGTACAACAGTCCTTTATTGTGTTTTATGACTATGAGAAAATGTGTTGAATTGGTCAGTCTCAGTATGAGGAAATGTGTTGAATTGGTGAGCACAAAGGTACCAGGCAATTAGCATTGTATTTGAGCCTTATTATCAGTGCAAGGTGGTGAAAACTGGAAGTCATGGACAGGGGCAGAGCTTATAAAAGCCCCTCAAGGAATGAAATAAAAAGAACAGACAACATCAGAGTATTTTACACACTTGTACATACAGACTAGTGTTAACTTGTCTTATTTTATCACCAAATTAACACTAAATATATTCCAAAGATTTCTTACATCTAGAAACACATTTTGTGGGGGGTGGGGTAGTTTCCTTGGGCATTTCCATTCTCAATCCTAGCCACAAGAGATGTCTTCTTATTGTCTCATACATCTTTACCATTTATTTAGTCTTTTGCTTTGTGTTTTATGAAGAATGAGTCCCAAATTTTTCCAAGAACATTTAGCTCATCTGGAAACTATTGAATTAATACTTGTGACACCAGTAATAGCACTTATTTTCAGACTTGATGCCAATGGGTTGGGTTGGGTTTTTGTTTTATATATTAGAGACTATATTCAACTATTAATACATGTCATCTCATTTCATCTGTGTGGAAGTTTTTTGAGTTTTTTTTTTTTTTTTTAAAAAACCCTACTGCTTTCAAGCCAGTTCTGATTCCTAGTGACCCCACAGAACAGAGTAGAACTGCCCCTTGGAGTTTCCAAGAAGCACCTGATAGATTCAAACTCCAGCTGTTTGGCTAGCAGCCGTAGCTCTTAACCACTACGCCACAAGGGTTTCTGTCTCATGAGTTACATATAATTATCTCCATTTTTCACCCCAAATGTGGAAACTCATATAAGATAAGCTACCTAATTTGTCCAACATTACACAGCCAGTAAGTGATTGAGCCAGGATTTAAACCCAGGCAATAAAACTGGATTCTACATATTCCTGTTGAATATCCCATGTCTGTCAAGTTGATTCTGACTCTCAATCACCCCACAGGATGGAGCAGAACTGCCCCACAGGGTTTCCAAGGCTGGAATCCTTTCAAAAGCTGACTGCCACATCTTTCTCCCTCAGAGTGCTTAGTGGGTTTGAACTAACGATCTTTCCATCAGCAGCCAAGAGCTTAACCACTGCATCACCAGAGTTCCCATATTGAACGTTCTATGCTTTAAACTTTCAGTCTTTAAACTTTCTGCAGAGTTATAGGAGTCATTTCACACAGGAAACACAGAGCCAGTATCTATACATCCCCACTAGACAACTACCTAAGGTGGGAGAAGGTGGCAGTGCCACTGCCATCCCCATGGACTAAGACAATGCCAACCCATCCTATTACTAGAAAATTAAGATTTACATCAAAGGCTTGCTGAAGTTATCTTTAGGTAGGAGGAAGACACAGCATAGAAGCAAGAAAAGATCAAATTTCCGGCCATGACACAAACCTGTGGTGTGGTTTCAGATAAATCAGCATGCCTCCTGAAGTCTCAGGGTCCATCTCACAGAACGAAGACGGCGGGCTGCACGTCCTTCAAAGCCCCTTCTGGCTGCGTCAGCCTGTGTTACTATTTGGGGCACTATTGTTGGTTTGACGGCTTGTGAAGCATCATTTTAAAAAGGACAGTGCTTGTTGTTACTTCTGTCAAGTTGACTCCAACTCATGGTGCCCTTATGTACAACACAGTAGAGTGCTTGCCGGGTCCCGTGCCGTTATCCCCAACATTGGTACATTTGGTCCACTGTTGCAGCTACTGCGCAGCACCCTCCAACCTAAAAGGCTTGTCTTCTAGCACTGCATCAAACAATATTCTGTTGTGGTTTGTAAGGCTTACACTGGCTACTTTTCTGAAATAAATTCTCTTCCTAGTCTGCCTTTGTCTGGAAGCTTCACTGAAACCTAGTTGCTATGGATGATCCCGCTGGTGTCTGAAATACTGGTGGCGTAGCTTCCAGCATCACAGAAATGTGCGAGCCACCAGAGTGTGACAAACTGGCAGACTGATGGTGGAGAGACAGTGTGCTTCTCTGAGTTTTGTGTTTTCCTTTATAGGGTAATCTAGAGCAGTGGCTGTCTATGGGAGCCAATTTACCCCCCCCCCCCCAGCAGACAGCTGGAAATGCCTACAGATATTCTTGATTAGAAGGTGTGATGGGCGTATAGTAGGTTGCAGTCAGGGAGGTCTACAATGCATAGGACTGGCCCTGTTCAAAAATCTATTGTTGTCAAGTGAATTTCAACTTACAGTGACCCTATATGACATAGAATAACTGCCCCATAGGGTTTCCAAGGCTGCAATCCTTACAGAGGCCAACTGTTAAATCTTTCTCTCATTGAATGGCTCGTGGGTTTGAACAGCTGACATTCTGGTTAGCAGCTGAGCGCTTAACCACTGTGCCACCAGGACTCCAGACAGTGCACAGGACAGGCACCCCAAATAATTATTCGGTCCAAAATGGGAAGAGTGCTACTGTTGAAAACCTTGAACTGAAATTTTGTTTTAATCACTGTGCATTGCAAAATGCTAATCTCATATTGCCACAACTCATCAATGACAAATAACCATTGTGTTCTTTTTTCCTATTCTGTTTCGCTCTTGGTAGGATGGCACCGATAATGCTATATAATTTGATATCCCAACTGTCATTGCTAATGTGTATATCTTGGTCACATAATTATCATTAAGAATAGATGTGTAGGAGATGAACAAGTTGATTGCTGTCAATTTTATCTCTCCTTGATGGCACTTGGCTTCTAATAGTAAAAAAGAGATAGTTACAACTTGCTTTGCACCTGCAGTTTTGCTAACCCTGAGTGTATTTTCTTTTCAAATGTCAATTTATGGTCAAAAACGACTGAGGCTTAAACATTCCTCACTCGGTCTTTAACACTGCAAGCTATCAAAATGGTACTGATCTTAATGATGTCCCATTTTATCTGCACAAAAATGAGAAGCATGAGTATAAAGTATCATTGAAATAAAGTAACTTACACTTTTCACAATATCTCCCCATTTTAAATTGGCAGATAAAGACCCAGGATGAAATAAATTCTTCCAACATGAAATAAATTTCAAACAAAGTTTGCTCTGCCTTTCTTTGTCTTTCATGGGACGTGTACCAAATAGAATGGAGGTTGTTCTTCATTACTCTTAATAAAAATGACCCGTTGGTAGAGACAGAAGCAAACATTTGAAACATTAACCAGAGTGTTCACAGAGGCAAAGCATATTGGAAAGAGACCATGTTCAAGTAGTCGGGCAACTGAAAAAACAAAACATGGCCCTCTGCTTTAAAATTCGAATCAGCAGCTATAATGAAAATATGCTTCAGAGATTTCTGTGAAACTGTAAGTTCTTCAAATAAAAGATTTCAAGCTTATTCAGCTCCAGAGAACTGTACATCAGTCAGGACACAATTAACTGCCCCTCCTTGTTTTTGTCATGAATGACAGCAGTCTGGCTGTTAACATCAATGGATTGGCTCAACTGTCAGTTACAAAGGTCTGGAAAGTCCCATAGATGAACCACAATATGGTGCAAATTCTTTCTTCTCTTAAAAATGGCAGGGTTAGAAATGATTCAAAAAGTACATCTGTTCCTGGGACAATGGCTGGAGAAACAATGAAAAGTAAGATGAGAAGCAAAACCACCTGCAAACAGAAGGTGAATGACTTCCTGTTCATTTACTCTGCCGGACAAAGGAACTAGGAAGTTAAATAGTAAAGCCACCTTAGCCTAAGTCAAGTATTTAAGTATGTGATACTGATTTCAGGATAGACATAGTACATAAAATAAGTTTTTTTAAAAAAAATTTTTTAAGTTAGTGTTATAGTCATCTGTCCACTGCCATCGACTTGATTCCAACTCAGAGACCCCATAGGACAGAGTAAAACTAACCCATAAAGTTTCTAAGGAGAGCCTGGTGGATTTGATCTGCTGACCTTTTGGTTAGCAGTCATAGCACTTAACCACTGTGCCATCTAGGATTCCTGTAACAGAAATGGATGGCTTTAACAAAGGGAAACTTATTCTTTCACATTCCAGGAAACTAGCGGTCCAAATTCAGGATGCCAGCTCAGAGAAAGGGTTTCTCTCTCTGTCAGTCCGAGGGGAAGGTCCTTGTCATCAATCTTCCCCCGGTCTAGGAGTTTCTCAGCACAGGAACCTTGGGCTCAAAGGAAATGTTCTGCTCCTGAAGTTGCTTTCTTAGTGGTACGAGGTCACACTGTCTCACGCATTTCGGACTGGGGGTAGGGGCGGGAATACAGTTCAGTTCATAACAATTGGCTACAAATTTTGTTTTGCTGTGAAGCTAGTTACTCTCAGTTGTACATACAGTCAAATGTGATAAAGGAGCTTCCTTTAGTCAACCTTCCAAGCATGAGTATATCTCACAAAATGCTAGTTGTCTGTTACGTGCAAGGCTTGTTTTAGGAACAGGATTTAGCAATTATTAGAACATGGTTTATCTCTCACTGCATAACAAATAGCTCCCCAGTGTAGTAGCTTAACACAAAATAAAAATGGATGAGCCTAGAAAACATTATGCTGAGTGAATTAAGTCAGTTCTGCTGAAATTTATCACGACTTACCTTGTCAGTATTTAAAATATTGATGACATAGCTTCCAGCAACACAGCAATACACAAGTCCCAATAATATCACAAATACAGTAGATGTATTTATTTTTTAATGGGTATGCATGTTTCAGTGTATGTATGAGTGTGTTGCTGCTGGAAGTGAGACTTGACAGCTTTCCCTTGGGTACATGGAAAGAGGCTCTTAGGTGACTCCCAAGCAATATTGACTACATGTCTCAAGGACAGTGTTCTAATTCCAGATACTGACTTACAGAGCCTTAGCGTCATTTAAAGGAAAACAGAGCCTAACAAAAACCATCTCTCGCCCTCTCTGACTCACCTTAACAGGTAGAGTTAAGATACGCTGCCAAATGACACATTTCTGTGATACCATTACATACTTCTATCCCACTGCACCTGATTATTCACTGGGTGTCTCTCTTCTCTCTGCCATCACCTCACAGTCCTTAAGATAAACATGAAAATGGAGACTCAAAAAGACACTTCTATACCAGTGTTCAGTGCAGCACTATTCACAATAGGTAAAAAGTGGAAACAACGTACATGCCCATCAACAGATGAATGGATAAACAAACATAGCACGTGCATACAACAGAATACACGCTAGCCAGAGGAGAAATGAAGCCTGGACACACACCACTGTATGGATGAAGCTCGAAGACACAATACTGTGCAAAATAAACCAATCACAAAAGAGAAATATGGTATGATCTCACTTATATTAAATACAAGAAAAGGTAAACTTACAAAGTTTAATACACATTACCAGAAATGGAAGAGAGAGCAGAAAGAAGGGCTAAAGGTAGTGGAAAAATCACACTGATTCAGGGTAAGGTTGCATTGCAGATTATTGTAATTGCTGTCAGTAAGCTGTACACCTGTAAAAAAGCTGAAATGGGGGGAAAAGATATGAATGAGAGGCAGGTCCTCTGTATATTTTGAGCAACAAATAACAGTTCTCTACACATAATTAGCATTCCCTGGATGGCAAAAATGGCCCGATACTGAAAGGTTAGTGGTTTGAACCTACCCATGAGTGTCTTGGAAAACAGCCCTGGTGACCTGCTTCTTCAAGGTACAGTCTTGAAAGCAAGAAGGAGCCGTTCTACTTTGCACACAGGAGCTGCTATGAGTTGGAACTGACTTAACAGCAAATAACCACAATGTGTAATATCTTGAGGAAATGTGACTGAGTGAATAAATGACTGACTAAGTGAATGCATATAAAGACAAAACAACTTCTCTAAAGAAGAATAGAGTGTCATCACCTGGAGCGGCAGACATGCAGATTACACTGATAGAAAGATGGTACCCATTAATTAAATTCTTGCTGCAGACATTGCATATGCAATCTCAACCAATTGTGGATATGAACCTAAGACTATTCCTAGACATTAGATGTGGATATAAAAACTGACTCCCAGGGTCCATCCTTAAGACATGTTCTGCCTGTGATGCTAGAGGCTCTCAAAATCTGAAGCTTTGGTAAGAGTAATTATTATACAAGGTACAATGTTTACATAGATTTTTTGTTTTTAGAAATCATTTTGGGGGCTCTCTTATAGTTTTTCATGGTTGGATGCTACATTTGTATTTTGCCAGTGGAGTTTATAATTACTGTGTCTCTCCTAGCC
Organism: Heterohyrax brucei; assembly: GCA_028571685.1. Taxonomy (NCBI): domain Eukaryota; kingdom Metazoa; phylum Chordata; class Mammalia; order Hyracoidea; family Procaviidae; genus Heterohyrax; species Heterohyrax brucei. Next base: position 46,840,639 of record CM053158.1, read on the forward strand.
CTTCATTCCTTTTCAGTTTCTTTTCTTGCTATCATTTCACTTCCGTTTCCAAATGATAATATATTTTTTTAACTAACAATTGCTTTCCTTGACTTTAAAATTTAAATTAAAAAAAAAAAAACACATATAATACAAGTTCTTTACAAAGCATGCTCACATCTTCAAAATCATGGAAATACAAGCGCATAAAATAAATAAATGTGATGCGTTGCATGTCCGATATATTAGTATCATTTATTTTAGATTTTAACCACCTAAATGATAAAGGCCATTGAAGGGTAGATGTGAAGACAATTAAGGTCATCGGGATTTGCTAGGGATTATTAGTTTTTCTTAAAATGGCACCAGACCTAATATTGAGATGAGACTGCAGAGTGGTAGAAACTGTTTTTAATTATTAAAAGTAATTTCACATATGGTTTAACAGTCATAATTGGAATTTTGAGTTATGCTTTCCTTGGTAATAACCCATTTCCTTTGTTTGGATAAACCGCAGGCATGGAAAGATGAAATATGAAGCCCGTTAGTATGTGGTGCTTCAAGAAATTACATTTCACTGGCAGGCATTTGGCATTTCAGTGGATGAAATGGAATTTCAGCAAAATGCAATAGAGATTTGCTCCCATCATTAATACATCTCACTCTAGTTTCTAGGGCTCAGTAAACAAAAGCTGTGGGATAAAGAGAGCCTGTGAAGGACTCACAAAGACCTTGTGATGTATTTGCAATGTGTGTGGTCATCACCGAGAGGCTATGAGGTCACAGGAAAGCTGGTACTCCCTGAGGGATAGCAGGTGCAGGTGTAAGACAGCTCACATTTGGTTCTGGGCAAAGGGACTCCTCTTTTTGCAAATTAGTCCAAAGTACAATATCCCCTCTGAAAGAACCACAGAAAGCACAAAACAAAATATACACGCACACACAGAAACTAGAGAGAGATGATGTCCCTGGTTAGTTGTCAAGGATTTCATTTTACTTTGATCAACAATCAACATTCACTGAAGCAGCAACCAACATACTGCAAATCTGTCGCAAAAGATCTCTTAAAAATTTTCAAAAGCAAAAACACCACTTTGATGATTCATATGCACCGGACTCAAGATATGGCCTTTTCAATCACCTCCATACGCGTGTGAGAGCAGGACATATGAAGAGGAATAGAGAAGAACTGAGTCACCTCAGCTGTGAGGTTGGCAAAGAATAATGAATACACTAGGAACTGCTAGGAGGGTGAACAAACCTATGTTAGAGCACATACAACTACAAAGTTCCTTAGAAGCAAGGATAAATGACACTTTGTCTTTCCTCCTTTTGACATGTCCTCAGGCAAGACCAGTCACTAGAAAAGGATATCACCTTTGGTAAAGTAGGAAACCCAAACCAAATCCACTGCCACCGACATGATTCTGACTCACAGCAATAGGGCAGAGTGGAACCACCCTGGAGAGTCTCCAAGGTGTGCCTGGTGGATTTGAACTGCTGACCTTTCAGTTAGCAGCCACAGCACTTTACCACTGCACCGCCAAGGTTTCCTTGGTAAAGTAGAGGGTCAAGAAAATGAAGAAAATCCTCAATGAGATGGACTGAGAGGCACAAGGATCAGAACGGTGGACTCAAACCTCCCAGTGATCACGAAGATGGCTCAGAACTAAGAAACAGTGTGATCTGTCATACATTAAACTGCCATGAGTCACAGCCTCCTGGCCCACGGCTAAGAATGATGGCAATAGTTCCAACCATTTCATCTATTTGCATTGTGTGACTTTCTTTAGGTACCTGGCAAGATCCTACTCAGCCTTCAAGTCCCATTTCAGATGGGTTTTCTTCTTATGAAGTCTCTGCTGAGTTGCAATGGCAGACTTCATTTCCCACCTTCTAGATCCTTATGGCCATTATTTCATATTTCAGTGATGTTGCCAACCATCATTCATTCACTTTAAATACTTGCTAGCCCCAAATCAAAACCAAATCCATGGCCTTCAAGTCCATTTGGTTTCACAGCAACCCTACAGGACTGAGTAGAATTGCTTCACTGCATTTCAAAGGCAAGATGGTGGATTTGAACTGACAGCTTTTGTTTAGCAGCCAGATGCTTAATCACTGTGCCAAGAGGGTCCAAATACTTCCTGAAAAAAGAAACAAACCCAACTCATTGCCATCAAGTCAATGCTGACTCATAGTGACACTGTAGAACAGAGCAGAACTGTTTCACAGAGTTCCCAAGGAGAGCCTGGTGGATCTGAACTGCTGACTTTTTGGTTAGGAGATGTAGCATTTAACTAGTAAACCACCAGGTACTTCCTAAGCACCTAAAATACATAGATCAGGTGTTGAATTCAGCATTTCAATACTTACCCTCACAACAAACTGAGGAGGTAGGGACTAGCATTTTTCCCATTAAATAGATAGTAAACTGAAGCTTACAGGAGTAAAGTAACTCACTAAAATCATGAAGTTAATAAGTAATGAAGTTGAAATGTAAGGTCACATTGGTCTGATTCCAGACCTAAACTCTTCATAAGCTACATATGTTAACATAGCATTATAATTTATGATTTTATGGTATATAACATATACACACCACATGTTTGCACGCATACAGATACTGAATAACACTGTGTAAGGTAACATGGCACAACATAATACAACATAAAGTGTGCTAGTGCCAACTAGTGCTGGTGCCATACTGCTTAACAGGAGCCAATTACGTGCATCTCTTTCAAACCGCGTGTTCAGTAGCAGCATGATGGTGACTGCGTATCAGCCATGATGGAATGTATTTACAACACGGTAATCAGCAAACGTCAAGGTCCTGGGTGGTAGAAACAGTTTCCACTTAGCTGATAACCAAAAGGTTGACAATTCCAACCCCTATACTGGCACAGTGAAAAAAAAGGTTTGGCAATCTGCTTCCTTGAAGATTATTGTTGTTGATGTGTTTTGCTGAATCAATTCTGATTACTGGTGGCCATTAAAAACACTTTGTCACTGAGTCGACCCTGACCCCCAGCAGCCCCATAAGATGGTGTAGAATTGCCCGCACAGGGTTTCCAAGGATGGCTGGTGGATTTGAAATGTCAACTTTTTGGTTATCAGATAAGCTTTTAACTGCTGTACCACCAAAGCTCTAGTGACTCTATGGGAACTCTAGAAGACAGACTACAACTGCCTCATAGGGATTCCTAGGCTGAAACCTCTACAGGAGCAAATCACCTGGGCTTTTCTCCAGTGGGTTTGAACCACTGACCTTTCTGTTGACAGTTGCGCCCTTAACCATTGCACCACCAGACTTTCATATAAAAATTACAGAGGAGAAAATCCTGTGGAGCTCAGAAACACCAGGAGTTGGAACTGACGAGATAGCCATGTATGTTTGTTTGTTTTATTCAGCAAATAATGCAAACTAGGCTTTGTTTTGTTTTGCTTTGTTTTTAATCTCTAAGAGCTGGTTTTTAAACATTGACCAACACTACTGATTATATTATACTATATTATCGCTACGGATATAAAGAGTCCAGGTCCAACACTTAATGGTGAAATCAAGTGAAGGAACAATATTTCAGCGATATTTGAAAACTATTTTATACAGCAATGTCTAGCACATAGTGGGTGCTTGGCAAATTATTCTTGTACCAATGAGTGAATATTTTACAGCATCTTTCACAGCTTTTACAATATTTACTTCCATTAGTCTAACAGTCTCAGTGTTTGCAATATCACTGCAATGGGTTGCCAAGAGATAAAATGTAGAAGCCTGAAGTGCAGTTCGGTGCTTCTCAGCTGAATTGCTTCACAGGGAAGAAGCACGCTGCATATCAAGTACCTAATACTCATTTCCACCTGAGAGGCCTGGGAGGCTGCCGGCTGCACAGGGGCCCAAACTGAAGTCTACAACAGTTCTAGCACGACTTATAAACACACAACGACTATGCAGATACTACAGGTATTTACACAGGTACATTTGGCTTTCATTTCTTCATCTCCATTTCCCTCTCTCCTAACCTGGCTTTGAAGCATTAAAATCCCAGGTAACCGTTACATAAGGGAATCCTTTGGAAGACTATTAAAAAAAAAACACAATCACTTCTCTCAAACAATAGTAATGGTGATGGTGACCATAATTTAGTCCAGAAAAATAAGGTCTGGTAGGAATGTTTTCCAGAAACCATTTTTACCCCAAATGTCACAGGCTTTGGAATCCGAAAGGTAGTTTATGAAAATCAGCTCTGCACGACCAAATACGGGATCTGGGCCTCAGTTTTCTTTCTGGGAAATGGATTTAATGTACCTAGGGTCGCCATGAGTCGGATCCAACTCGACGGCACTTGGTTTGGCTTGACATACCTAATTCAACTGACTAAGTCAGATAATGTTGGGAGGCCACTTTGCATGATGCCTGGCTCGTAGTAAGTGCTCAGTGGATGGTGAAAATCTCAGCATACAGCACACTGTCTTTAAATTGATGTTGGTAATGAACGTCTGGGGGCAGCGGTTGGGGAGGAACCAACCAACCAAATAAATAAATCTAAATTGCTCCCAAAGGTGTAAATATTCATTGATTTTCTTCCTGAGCTGTCCGATAGAACTTTCTGCCATGGGGGAATGTTCTGTGTCTGCACTGCCCAACATGAGGAATCTGCCTGACCGTGTGACTGTTGGGCACTGAAAATGTGGCTAGTGTCACTGAAAAACTGAAATTTTAATCTCATTTTAAAATTAACTCATTTAAGTTAAAATACCCTACGGGTTAGTGGCTAGCTATGAAAATGTAGTTAAATGATCACTCTAAGAAATGGACTTACAGACTCAGAAGGACTCTTTCAGAAAGCAAGACCTGTTTTTGAAGAACTAAATAAATGAATTTCTTCTGCAGAAAAAGCCAGCTTTTTTTGTTTCCTGCTTACCCGCCTCTCACCCACAAACCTGGAACTCTTTGTGGAATTTTATGATTTTGAGATATACTTTGTGTCTTGGAGCTACAGCCATGGTTTAAAGATAATTCCTGTCTGCCTGGATTTATTTAATCTCCAAGGATTTCTGACAGGCACTGGGGTCACTAATTAGAGCAGGATGGGACAGGAAAAGGAATAGAAGGTCATGGGTGGATGGTTCTGTAGTCCTCAAGTCTTTCTCACAGCTCAAAAATGGCTCCAGTTAAAGGTCACAACAATTATGCTACATTTGCTGCTGATAAAGTGACCCAACAGGCCCACCAGCTCCATTTGTTCTTAAGTATTCTGTTAGCAGAGAACACAGAAATTTATCTTACATAGTGGTCTGACTAATGGAGACAAAAGATGATGCTACATGCATTTTAAAAATGTTATGATTCAAAGAGACACTCTAACAGTTCATATCTGTAGACACTTAAAGCACTGAATCATGAAGCATAAGTATCCTTAGAAGCCATCTACCTCAACCTATTTATTTTACAGCTGAAAAAGCTGAAAAGTGACCACCCCATGGGCATAAAGACAGCAGCATAATTAAGACTAAATCCCAGGTTTGCTGCTGCTCAATGCTCTTTTTATTATAATCCACAGCCACTTGCAAGTCAGTGAAGAAAAAAAAAAATGGATCTCTCTTGAAAGACTGTCGGAATGTCAAAGCACTTGTAGGCTACACGGAGAATTATCTGTAAGTGTAGCGTGCCCTTTATGTATTTTCCCTAACTTTACCCCCCACCTTTTTCTCCCCATGCATGCACTGGTTCAGATTCTCTCAGAGGCCATAATGCCCCCTTTGGAGTAAATTAGGCATGTTTGAAAACCACATTAACTCTTCGCACTCTCTGGGGACAGCATTTGGTAAATCTCTGCTTCAGTGCACTAATTTTCTCCCTGGTGTGTGGCTTCTGCTCTGGGGGAGAGGGGTCTTATCTGGTATGCCAAGCAAGGTCACAAAGCACATTATTGTGACTTCATTGTCAATGAGCTGAGCAGAAGGTTCCTGTGAGTAAATCAAAGAGTTAACAATGGGACCTGGGCTAATGCTTTAGAGGTGTCATCTCAGAGTCCCAACTGGATGGGCTGCTGTCTGTCATCTTTCATCCGCCTGGATTTAGCAGCCACTATATTTCTCAAACCCTCAGTTGTTTTTTGGCAAAGACTGTGACACAGTGTTACACAGCCTGAAATCATCCAATCTTCAGGACCCATTGACTCCTGCCTTCTAATCTTCTATGGTATCGAGATGCTAAGGTAAGCTCAGGAATCTATGCAGTCATCAAGTTTTTCCAATTTCCTACCATGAGTCAGATATAATTGTGGACTGAACCTGCCAATGGTTTCCAGATTGGAAATTCAAACAGCTTCATTTTCCTTCTTACCAAAGAAGAATTGCTTCAAGATTGTAAGTGAATATAACTCTCTCCCCGACACCTTAAACTTCTACACAAAGCCACACTTGCCTTTCTCTTAAGACAAAAAGCACTTCATGATTCTACCAGCTTTTGAGACTAGGAAGCATACCCCTCAGTTCCCAGTACACTGCTTTTAGCGAATACAGATGAGGATTCACATTTCTGTGAGTGGAGTCATGTGCTTGGAGAGCTAAAGTACAAGAAAGTGACTCCATCAGAACTAACCTTCTGGAATCCTCTCTATCTTTTTTGTGGTGCAGGCTGACACCAAGAGATTCTGTGAGGCCCAGCCTTCTGAGAATTGGGTGCATTAGGCATGCATGCTATTTTGGCAGGAAGCCACCCACTTTAAGCAAAATCTAGTCACAGATAAATGGAGAGCGATCATCTGTCCACTAATAAATACAAGACTGCAGTGTCAAGAGCTGCCAGTCTTGTGGGGCGGGGAGTAAGGGGGCCAAGGGAGTGCCTGTGTTTAGCGCTATTAAGACCCCCCATCAGCTGGAGTCGCCATGAGTTGGATCCGACTTGACGGCACTTGGCGTGGCATCAGCTGGAGTGTACAGTGTACGGCGCAGCTGAAGCAGGAACAAGCCTGGCCAGCTCTCAGAGGCGAGATCAAAATGGCCAGTCCTAACAGTAACAATGCGATATGTTTGGCCCGAGCGACGGCTTTCTCCCAGGGAGCTTAGAAAACCTTACAGACTCGTTCTCTTAAATCACCACAGCATCCTTTGAAAAGAAGTGAGACCAGGAGAAAAGTGCAAACAGGACAGTGAGGCACATGGAGGGCGGGGTGCAGGTCCAGTAGCAGAGTGAAATAGAGACATGGGGACCACAGCCACAGGACTATCTACAAACCAAATGCTCACTGCGTCAGCTAACATAAAGGAATGAACGAGGGGGGTGTGGAATTACAGGAAACAATGCAGACTACTATGAAGAGCACCCCGAAAACCACCTAACTGCGTAAAACCTTCCAATTTCTATACACTGACAATTATGTCAGGAATTTTAAAATACACCGCAAACCAAATGAAACGTGTTTTGATCAGATCCAGTCAGCACGCCACCAGTTTGTGACCATGACCTAGGCAATTAAATACACCACTACTAGTTCAAATCTCTCCTTTAGCCTGCCTGACTAAACACAGCAAGACTGTTTCCTTAAGCCTGATGGCAGTGCCGGGTCAGTCTGAGCACAGTTTGTCAACTTGGTGTGAAGGTGTCGTGAGAGGGATGTGGTTCAGGCCCTAGGAACCAGTCTTAGAAACAGAGATCCCTTGGAGAGGATGCTCCTGAGAAGGTGGGGGACCACCTGCAGGTAAAAAAGTCCATCTCTATCCTCAGCCCGAAGCATACACTTCCTCCTGCCACAAAATCCCTACATCTCCGCCTGTTAACAGCTGTCTGAGCATTCCCATGTTTGCTTATATACTAGAGAGGCTGATCTTTGGGATTTTTACAACCCTTGGGGGTGAGAGAAGGGTAAGCCGGCTGATGAAATCCCTCTGCATTAATGGGTGATAAAGCAAAATCCAATCCCTAGGGGCCATAATAGGAAACCTTTTGCTCCCACTTTTATGTGGGTCATATATCTTAATAGGTTTTCAAGCAATTTAGAAGACAAGACAAAGCAGCTGGTAAAAGCCAATTTACAAGGTCTCAGTTCCTCAGCAGCACACGCCTTGGCTTGTGACAAAAGCCCAACTGGCCTACACAAGCCCTTTTCCAAATAAGTGAGGGCACACATGTGAGACAATCCACTGTCCGGGCAAATGCTTGCTTGCCTTATTTCACAGAAGCATCATTTTCTTATTTACTCTATGGACTGCTACATCTGCTTACTATTTCTTTTCCTCCTTAGCTACTTTTAAGTGGCCACTCTGAGTGATCTAAATGCTAGCTGCTTTCTCTGTGTCTGCTGTACAGCAGAGAGGGAAAACTCCATCTTCTGAATCAACCAGCCACCCTTGGACCTCTTTCTCTGTTTGGGAGCAACATTTCTCCCAATGCAGAGATAAGAAATGGACAAGGGACCCTACATGTGATAATAATTTTGCTCAGCAATTTCACATTATGCAAATCTCAGGCAAGCTGTGCTCTAAGTTGTGCCAGTGGCAGCACCGCTGCATGAATCGAGACAGGGTAATCCACAGGGGGACAAAATGAGTCTTGCCCTTCAAGGTGCCTTCTGCTCTGGAATACATTCAGGAAAATTAATCAGTCCCCAGCATCACCATGTTACTCTCTCTCATTACAAATCAGGGTAAACAATTACTGCATTAAACACTCTTGGAGAGGTTTTGAAAGGCCACTAGTGCTTACTGCTGATTTTCATAAATGATCTCCAAGGACCTCCCCTGGGGATGGGAGCTCAGGGGAGGTCTAAGCTAGGAATGCATCTCATTACCATAGTGATGAGATGCAACCTGCAGCTTCCATCAGGGGAGTGATTTGGAGCTGTGGTTTTCCCACTTTTCATAGAAAGCGTCAAATCTGCACTGACAGCAGGCTCCCTGGGCAGTCTGTGCCTCTCTTCTGAGCACTCATCTTAAGTGGGTGGGCCCCCGGAAACAAAAGCCTAGCTCCAACAATTAGAAGTTCTGTGGTCTTGGGCAAAGTTGGTTGAAGCAGAGTAGTAACTGTCTTATGAGTCACAGTGTTACTGTAATTTAAAGGTAGCCTGGTAGGTAGCTTGTAGCCTGGCTAAGAGCTTGGCTGCTAACCCAAAAGTCAGGTCAGTAGTAAGAATCCACCAGCCACTCTGTGGGAGAAAGATGTGACAGTCTGCTTCCTTAAAGATCTACAGCCTTGGAAACCCTGTGGGACAATTCTGTCTTGTCCCATAGGGACACTGTTAGAAATGACTCAAAAGGCTGTGGGTATGGTCTTGGTAACTTTGGTGCAAGATTAAAGCAGTCGATCTAGTGCTCAGCCTTAAGTTAACCCTCAATGAGCAGTTGCTACTTTAATAACTTATTTATCATTCTCCATATCTATCATTCTCCATAACTGGGCACATTCAGTGAAAACAGGAGCAGGAGTAACACATTGAAATACTTACAGGACTTTGCAGTGTGCCAGGTACATGGCTGTTGTTATTAGCTGCCATCAAGTTAGCCCCCGATTTATGGCAGCCCTGTGCCTACAAAACAAAGTGCTGCCCTGTCCCGTGCCATCCCCATGGCCTCTTGTGAACTGGGCCATTGTGAACTATAGGTTTTCAGGAGTAGATTGCCAGGCCTTCCTTCCTAGTCTGTCCTCATCCAGAAGCACGGCTGAAACCTGTTCATCATCCTAGCAACAGGCCAGTCTCTACTGACATGTGGTGGGTACACCTGAGATACACTGACCAGGAATCCAATCTGGGTTTTCCCCAACAGAAGGTGAGAATTCTTACACTGAACCACTACTGCCCCCACAAGCAAATGGCTTAAGAGTTCCATTAATATTTTGTCAGTGAATAAGCACATGAATAGAAGAGCTATTACCTTTGAAAAAGGGAACTCTTTTGTCTGCTTTAATTATAAAGACAAAAGCATAACAAAAACAAAAGCAGACCAAATGGCTCAACACTAGAAATTCCAATATTCTCCTGGACCCAACCTAGAGGAAGAATGAGAGACAAGAGACAAAATATGCAAATACCAAGGTGTTGGTGTTGGTCTGGAGAAAGCTAGTGCAATTAACGGATACGAAGAAATTCTTGAAGAAATCACAGCTTGGCCCCATGAATCCTTTCCTTTTCTTTGGGGCAAGATTGATAACACCTGTCCTCCTCTCGCCTAGGGCTTCAATACACAATGATGAGACAACCATAGGACTTGGAGCGTCTTGTAGAAAAAAGCTATAAAATTGACAATTTTGTTTATTACTGCTGTGGCTATTAGGGCACAGTTTGCACTTAGCGTGTCAACCAAGAGAAGTGAGAGCCTATAATGTTAACACACAGTGGACCCTGAAAACACACCCCTTGTCTTTGTCGGTGAGCTTTCTCCTCTCATGCACGCAGAAGTCTTGTTGACTTTTGGATTAGAGGTGAATTCACATTACTCTATGAATTAGAAGAAAGGCATCTGGTGAGACAACCCCAAGTTGGCATGTTAACATACCACCATGGATGCTGACATCCCAGACTGATTGTTGTGCCCTGTCCCTAATCCTATCCTTAAGCACCACAGTTTCCCCTGAGAGAACAAGAAGTTGCGTAAATCAAAGTGGTTTCCTAACTGACATTATTTAACTAAAGCCACCTAGGGCAACTCTTGGACAAATAAATGTTCTTTTACTTCTCATCGGAATAGAAGGGAGATTGATGAAGTGCTCTTGTCAGGCAGTGCTCTCAGAACAGAGAAGGAGTTGTCAATTCTTTGTTTTTTTCTTCCCTAACTGAATTTTGCAATAACCTCTATCTTTTTTCAGTGGTCTGGTTTGTCAGTCAATGGTGTTTACTTAATGTGTGCTATACTGGGCCTCCTAGGCAAAAGAAAACCCATACTCAGTGGACAAAATCCAAATTCCTTAGGTTGTTTTTCAGTGACAACAATTATCTGCCTCAGCTGACCTCTGTAGCTTCAGTGCCACACACTGCCACCCCTAGAACCTAATTCTTCAATCACATGGAGGTGCCCTGGCTGTGCCATGGGTATTTCAGGATTAAGTGTCTTAGAAATCCCATTTCTTCTTACTTTACTAATGAACAAGTATTCATAATTAAATATTATTCTAAAGGATTACTTCTTCAAAAAGTATTTCTGTATTGACTGAGGGGTGCCAAGTTTCTGTTAAGGATAATAAAAAAATTGGAAAAGGATAGTGGTGATGGCTACACAACATGGTGAAGGTATACTCATATTACAGATCGTACAGAGAAAAATGAATGAGGTGGCAAATGTCTTGTTATTTATATTTTTCTACAATAAAAAATAAAAAGCTTTTCTGACTTCTACTAAGCATCCTGCATCCAGTCTTTTGTAATGTTTGTATATTTGGTTATCTTCTATACAATACCTTGTGGTAGGCAGAATAATGGCTTTCCTAAAACGGCCATGTCCTAATTCCCAGAACCTGTGAATCTGTTACAATACATAGCAATAAGTATTCTCCTAGTCTCCATAAGGAATGTAATCATGTCAACACCTTGATTTTAGTGTGTTTCGGACTTCTGACCTCCAGAATCGTGATACAGCTGTATTGTTTTAAGTCATGAAGCATACGGTAATTTGTTACATCAGCAAAAGGAAACAAACACACACACAATTTAGATGACTTTATTACCATGTTTTTCTCCTTCTACATGACTATATATGTCCTGAAGTTGTTAAAACAATAGCTATTTTATATAAAAGTTTCCATGCCAAGCCCTGTGCTAAGTACATGCATTATTTTACCTGCATGATACAGTTTACAAAGCTGTAGGCATTGAAGTTCAGTGCCTGCTACTGGGCTCCAGACTGCCTGGATCTTAGCTCCATCAGTTACTAACCCTGTGACCTAGGGAAAGTTATTGATCTCTTCTCTACCTCACTTTCCTTATCTGCAAAATGAGGATAATATGACCTCATAGGACTGCAGTGTGATTTAGTTGATTAATTCATATAAAGAACTTAAAACTGATGTCTAGCACGTAATAAGCACTATGCAAGTGCTTCTTGACTGAAGTCACCAATTAATTCATAATCTGTACATAATTGGTGATACAGAACCTACAACAACATGGAAGAAACAATAAAGCATTGAAGGTCAGTTCTGAATGCTGCTGTCTTGCCATCCTATGCAACTGGATTCACAGCATTTGTGAGCGTCACAGAGTACAACTGCTGTATAGTGCTTCAATGGCTATAATCTTTACGGAGCCCTAATGACTTGGCCTTGGCAATGACACAGCGGTTAAGAGCTTGGCTGCTAATCAAAAGGTTGACAGTTTGAAGGCACTAGCTGCTCCTTGGAAACCCTATGGGGCAGTTGTACTCCATTCTCTTGGGTGGCTATGAGTCAGTATTGATGTGATGGCACCATGTTTTTTTTGGTAGTCGTTATAGGAGCAGATTGCCAGGCCTTTCGTTTTTTCTTTTTTTCTCTTTTTCTGCAGTACTGCTAAGTGAGTTTCAGAATTTCAACCTCTAAACTAGCAGCTGAGTGTCAACTGTTTTTACTACCCAAGTACCTACCTGAATGGTGTAGGGAGATTTGAAAAATGTTCCATTTTGATGGAAATGAGTGGATCAACTATTGGGATAACTTGGTAGGGAGGGAGTGGCCATGCTGCATCAGAGAAGGACACCCAGCAGTGGCCAGAGGGCATTGTGTTGGAAGAGTGCTTGTGTTGGAAGCCTCAGGACTAATTAGAATAACTGTTCAACCTGGAAACATGCTGAAGAGCGAAAGTGTTTTCTCTACAAAGGTTTTTCTATTGCCAAGAACCAAACCCACCACTGTTAAGTCAAGTTCAACTGACAGCGACCCTATAGGACAGGGTAGAACGGTCCAAAGAGCAGCTGGTGGATTTGAATTACCTTCTCGGTTAGCAGCCAGCACTAGCCACCAGAGTTTCTCTTGTTTGTAGCTCAGCTTCTCAAACTTGAATGCAGTAAGTTCCTGGACCCACCCCTACAGGTTTAGAATTTAGTGGGACTGGGTCCGGATGGAAAATCTGCATTTCTAACGAGTTCCCAGTGATACTTCTGCTGCTGGTCTAGAGAGGCACAGCTCTATACTAATTATCCCCTTGCTGCCTCAGTCCAAGATTCCTTCCAAACTACTCACAAAGGGAATTTAATTGTCTCAATCTAACTTTACAGGAAATTGAAAGGGAAGTGCTGTCTTGAGTATGTGTAACAGCAGGAAGCCCATTAAAAGGACAAGACTCTGAGAAAGCAAATCTGCTTTATTGAAGAAAGGTTTTAAAGGGTTTGCAACACCAAGGAAATGATTCTAAGGCAATAGCCTTGTCAGATATTCAGTCCTCAATTTAGAGGAACAGGCGAACATTTCATTCTTTGCGGAGACTGTCTCCTGACTTAATTGAATCTCTTATGCCCTACTCCCAACTTCCTTTCCCATCAAAATGCCCACAGGTGAGGACAACGGTTTAGGGCTAGAAGAGACAAATCACGAGCTGTTAGTTGCTTGTTTTCCTGTCTTAGGAGCTTAGCCAAGAAATATTTTTAAGTGGCGCAACATGTCAGCCTCGCCATAGGAGGCTAATTAATCAAAAACGACTCATTCCAAACAAAGATGTGCTTTTATACCCATTCAATATTTTGGGATCCATTCCTATAGGTATCCATATTTGATACAACAACAAATGAAGAGGCAGAAATCATAGAGAGATCTGGTCATTTCAGCAATTTTCGCTTTTTACATTTCTCATTTAGCTAAGAAATAACTTTCAGGTCATGTTTGGAAGGGTATAAATTAGGATGATGAAATATTTAAACACAGCTAGTTAAGGAGAGAAAGCAAGAATGCCACGCTGATTGAAACTGAGGGCATCCACAGAATGAGACCTGTGGAAAGGAACAAGTAGAACATTGTAAAAAAAAATAGCATCAATCATTTTTAAAATTCATCACTCATCTAAAGGCAAAAGAAATACAGTATTTGAAGACATGGGTCACGAAAAGATACAGGTACAGCCACAGGAACATAAATGACCTTTACAGCCTCTTAATCATGAATAGCTATACTTAGAAAGGGAAACCCTGGTGGCATAGTGATTGAGTTTGCTAACCAAAACGTAGGCAGTTCGAATCTATCAGGCACTCCTTGGAAACTATGGGGCAGTTCAGCTCTGACCTATGGGGTTGCTGTGAGTTGTCATGGATCAACGGCAGTAGGTACACTTAAAATAGCAGCAGTTGAATTGCTCAGGCGCTAACTGAAAGACTGGCAGTTCAAACTCACCATCTGCTCCACGGGACAAAAATGTGGCAGCCTGCTTCTGTGAGGATTACAGCCTTGGAAACCCTATGGGGCAGTTCTGCTCTGTCCAGAGGATCACTAAGAGTCACAATTGACTCAGCTGCCACAGCTGTGCTAGAAATGCTAAGTGTTCAGAGACACTATTATTATTTTAAAAGTTAGTAATAAAAATCTTACCCAGTCTTTTAATTAAAAAAAAAGTCTAAATACTTACCAGTGGAACAGTGAGTCCAGCCACCCAGCATATTTTCAAGAGAAGAGGTAAATGCTGTAATTCAATACAAATATTAAATCAACATGAGAAAAATCAACTCATGTATTCAGATTGTCAGCCTCAAAGATCAGGAATGAGTTGTTACCCACATGTAGAACAAATCAATGGTCCCTGAGACAATTTCTCTCTCACCTTGCATGGGTGGAGATTTATTTTCCACTGAATAAAATTAAAATTACAAACCTAAAATGAATAAACAGGCTGAGTGCCATTGAGATGCTCTTGTCAACTAGGATACCTGTGTGTATGTGTGGGTGTGTGTACAGTAAAACTTGCAAAAGCCAGAAGCAGTGTAAAGCAGAGACTGCTAGAGAAAGAAAACTCAAACAATATATTCCACTAACAGAAAGGTGTCGAAAATTGTTAAGACCACACTCTCTCAAAGACGGAAAACTTGTGAGAACTGGAAAAACAAGGCAGTCCTGTTGAGTTCTGTCATATACAGAGATATATGCAAATTATGTTGATTTACCTGTATTCCAACTTATAGCAATTCTATAGGACAGAGTAAACTGCCCCGTAGGATTTCTGAGAAGAAGCTGGTGAACTCAAGCCGACATTTTGTTTGAAGGCTTCACATTTTGCTGTGAGGGCTTCCTAGTCTCCAAACTCTGTTGTATATAAGGTCCCTGCCATTCACTATCAGAATCTCTGGTGGCATAGTGGGTTAAGTGCTATGTCTGCTAACCAAAAAGTCGGCAGTTCAAATCTTTCAGGCGTTCCTTGGAAGCTCTATGGGGCAGATGTTCCTTGACCTCTAGGGTCGCTATGAGTCAGATGATGGCAGCTGGTGGGCTATTTATTAGCTTTGTGACTTTGGACCACTTAGCTTTGTCTTATTATTTACCTATCCGTAGGGTTGCTATGAGTTAAAATCTAACTGACAGCAATGGATTTGGTTTTTAAGGTGTGTCAACCACCTTCTAAGCAAGTTAAAATATGAATTAATCTTCTTAACAACCCAATAAGATAGACGCTATTCTTGCCATTATCAAGTTACGGAAGAAAAAATTGAGGCACTATGAGATTTTTCATAAATATTTTATTGTGCTTTAAGGGAAAGCTGACAATCCAGGATAATTTGTCATATAAAACCCATATACACATTGCTATGCAACTCTGCTTCCCCCAACCTGTGACAGCAAATCTCTCCTTCCCACCCTACACTTCCTGTACCCATTCAACCAACTCCTATCCCTCTCTGCCATCTCATCTTGTGAAGTACAAAGACATTAACAAATTTCTCCAAGATTAAGAAGCTCGCAAGTGCAAAATCCCAAATTCTTTACTATGAAGTTATAGATACTACCCTGTCTCAGTAACTGGAGTGCCTATATTACGGAGTAGTGAAGATTCAATAAGTTAATTTTGTAAACCTTTTGGGCTACAATTTGACCTATAATAATTAGTGAAAATGTGTTAGCCAGTAGTAGTGGTATTAAATAACCACTCAATAAATGCATTTTTAATGTAATAACTTGATTTGGCAATGGTGAATGAAATAATTAAAACCATAACAAAAGAGTAATTAAATACCATTGAGCAGACCATCATGCTTAGCACGAGAAGGAAGCCCCATTTCTTGACAGTCATTTTAGTAATTACCTCTAATAAATTTCCTAGATGGATGTTGATGAGTAGTACATACATGTAAGGGCATTATCAACTGAAAATGTATTAACACATTCTCGCTACTCATTCTGGAGTCCAGGCTATTGAGAGCCAAGGTTGAAAACAATATCTGAGACTGTCAATTGGACCTTGGAACGAGCTCTGAGAGGGAATGCAGGTTGCAGGTTGAAGCAAAAGCAATTAGTTACCCATCATGTGGTTATTGATCTTCCTGTCCCTTTTGTTATCAGGACTTCAAAGGCGAGATAGAAGCTGCTACTTCAATACATCACAATTCAGAGTAAATATTAATAACCTTTGGACACAGAGGCTATATTTTTCTATGAGATATGCAGAGTAAAGGGCTCTGACCCATGCGATGGAGAAGTAATTGTCACATTCAGATGACACTTCTCAAGGATGGGTAATCTAAAAACCAAATTAGAAGAATGAAATGCCACTTCAAATAATTGAAGTGCATTAAAAATAACAATAAATATTCCACCTCTGCCACTCAATTTTAAAAGACCTTTTAACCCCTATTTTCTGTTGAGGGTTTGAAAGCAGAGAGATCTTTTAATCAGAGAGCTCATATTAGACTTCTAGATTCTGTACCTTGCACATTTTGAGATGAGTATTTGAACACAGACGGTTACTGGAATTCTTAATCAGGAAGACGAAACAGTTCTAAAGAAGATCATCTGGTTTTTGCATTCTCCTGTAAAGCCCCAAGCCCTAAGTTGAAATGGTTTTGAGAAGTTGTATGAGTTAGAAGCATTTATGAGCTTTACTCAGGAAAGCATTCTATGACCACATACATAGGGGTTGACTACCTATGGCTTATCTCTGTTTTTGTCAGTCAAGCCTCACTGGTACAGTATTTATTCATTTATATGCTGTGTATGGCTGCAGACAGTATGGCTTGCAAAGCCTAAAAATTTACTGTCTGGTCCTTTGCATAAAAACATTGCCAATCCCTAATATACACGGCACTTGGTTGGCTGGCTAATATATATTATTGAAACCCTGGTGCTGATGTGGTTAAGGGCTTCTCTGCTAAACCCAAAGGCTGACATTTCAAAACCACCAGCTGCTATGATGTGACAGCAATAAGTTTGGATTTTGGTTTTGAATATGTATTATAGTAAAACTAAAGAAAACAAAAACCTGTTGCCATGGCGTTGATTCAGACTCATAACGACCCTATAGTGAAACAGAACAGAACTGCCCCAAAGGGTTCCAAGAAATGGCTAGTGGACTCCAAACACCAACCTCTGGGTTAGCAATGGAGCTCTTAACCGCTGTGCCACCAGGGTTCACATACATTTTAGAATATAATGCATTTTATAGCAAATTTTAAAAAGGAAAGCATAATTTGTAAGTTGGAGAGATAGCTTTATAGTAGTAAGTATAATTGGTTAAAAAAATTATCTTTTAGAAAGAACTCTTAGTCCCTAGGTGGCATACAGGGTCAAGCTCTTCCTGATGAGCCAGAAGGTTGGTAGTCCAACCTCACCCAGGAGTGCCTCTGATGAAACGCTTCTGAAGGGGCACAGCCTTGAAAACCCTAAATGAGCCGTTTTCTGCACACACGGGGTCACCATTAGCAGAAATGACTTAATTGCAGCTAACAACATTGTTAGTGTTGGACTATGTAATTGGCCTAGCAAAGCTGATGTACAAAATTAACCAGCACACAAGGGTCTACCAGAGCTGACATGGACTGCGTCCTTTCTGTCTCGGCATCGCTGCCCTTCTGCTTACGGTGCTCCAGCTACGCCTTACTTCTTTCTGTTCCTCAAGCAGCTGACCCTGACCCTGACCCTGCCTCTCAACACCTGCACAGCTTCTCTGGGCTGAAAATTAACTGCTTCTCAATCACTGCATCTTCATCATTCCATTCTCATTTCAAACATCATCTGGTCAAAAAGGAGTTCCTGAATCCCTACCTAATGTGCTGTATCACTTCTAAGCATGTCATCCAATTTATTTCTTTGACAACTTATTCTCATCAGAAATCACCTGGTTTAGTTACATCTCGTTTCTTTTGTATTTCTTAATATATCTAAGCTCTGTGAGAACAAGAGGCATTGCTGTTTAGCTTACTGCTATATCCACACTGGAATCCATGAGTAATATAAGCAGTTGACTCACTTGGCTGCTAAACAAGTGATTCAAGTCCACTGACACTCATTGAAAACTCCATAGAGCACAGGTCTACTCTGCCACATGGGGTTGCCATAAATTGGAATCAATTTGGAGGCAAATGATTTATATCTACACTGCCCAGTGCAGTGTCTGGCTCATAGCAGGTGTTTGGTATAGGTGGTGTAGTGATAAGTGCTACAGCTGCTAACCAAAAGGTTGGCAGTTCAAATCCACCAGACGCTCCTTGGAAACTCTATGGGGGCAGTTCTGCTCTGACCCACAGTGTCACTGTGAGTCAGAATTCACTTGACAGCCCTGTTTTTTATTTTATTTTATTTTTTTATTTGAGGAAGAGGCCTATGGTTTAATGAAATAGAAAAATACATATTTACTCATCCAAGTCTTAGCATTACATATATAATGTGAAGGTCAAATGAAAGACAAAGTTAATTAGACTCACAGGAGATCAGAGAAGGAAAAAATATGTGAGTTAAGACAGGCAGGAAAGACCTGCTGGTGGAAGAATAAAAACTCAAGTCTGATTATTGAGTTGGGATGAAGGACAGGAATGGGCAAACATTCAGACGAGGACTGGTGCTGGCAAAAACAAGATGAAAAGGGAAGAACTCCCAGAGACTACTCAGATATGAAATTTGCAGAAATAACAGAAACTTTATTGGCCACAAAATAAAAATTAATGAGGTGGCTGAAAGCATATTGCAGTTTCAAATCAAATTACTTAAGTACTCCAAACTCTTTAGTGGAATCAAAAGAGGAGATGAGGACATTTTCTATCCCAACTATCATAATGTAGGCACTTACAGGTGATCACACTAACGCTCTTGCAAGCGGAAAGCTATGAGAGTCAGGTGTTTGCCTTGGCTGCCTTCTTCCACTCTCCCTTCTAATTTGCTTCTTTTCCACTCATCCCATTTGGTTGCATCTGCAGTTTTTAAAAGGCACCCACCTACATTTGCCAGGGATAGATTACTTGATGCTCTGGTCATTTTCCCTTTAAGTGGTTATCTTCTGAAATAGACCACTAAATAATCCATTCTAAGACCAATGTTTTGTTTTCAGAACTTCAAGAGAAATTCTAGTGCATTCCATATTATGTAACTGTGTAGTGCTTTATATGTGTTACTGCATTTGATCATTGTAACTACTCTTTTGAAGCAAACATTCTTATCCCCATGGTTAAGACAAGAAAATTGATCCTGAAGGAGGTTAAATAACTTGTTCAAGGTCAAACATTTCTAAGTGTCAGAGTACAGAGACTTTAATCCAGATCTGTTTGATTCCCAAGCCTGGGTTCGTAATAACTACATTCTAAGGCCAAACCAGCATTGACCTCTTTCTTCTTTAAGCTCAAGTCAGACTGGTTAGTCCCTGCACACTACCACTGTTGTGCCACTGTTGGTGCGCCACGATGGTGTCCCTTCTGATTGTCCAGTCTGCTGTTCTGGTTAATCTATGGCAATGCCATATTTATCCTTAAATTTTAAATACAGTCCTGCTTTTACTTCAATTACAGTGTATTTTATAGTCTTCTCAATTCCTGGAGTGGATGTCTACTATTTTTCTAATGAAAAATAGACAAAATGATTAAATAAGTAATATATATATTTATATATATAATATATATATGTAAGTTTCTAGAAATTTAGTATTTCACCTTTCAAAGTTGGCTGTTAAGTTCTTGAGAGCAGGGAAAAGATGTTCATTCATTCATTCATTTACCTGTCCTTCACAAATTAAACTTATCAGAAAGGAAGCTCTTAATATTTGCCAGGTACTGTGCAAGGCACTGGGCAATAGAGAAAGAAAGAGCTCTGGCGTGAGAAAACTTCATGGTCTTGGATCCCTTTGCTATATGATACTAGGCATCAACCAAGAGTGATTCATAGTAATGAAGTGGTAGTATCTTACTGCTTGGGCACAATACAAGGAAAGTGTAGCACAGGAACGTGGAATAATTGCAGGTACAAGAGAGTCATTATTTAGTGAAATTATCAGGCAGGTAATTGGAAAAGTTCGTAAGAGCAGGAAATCATAAATTGAATCATATACATCTTATGCATTCCACTTTTAGTCAGAAATATGTAGAAAATGCAATACCAATCTTCTGATGTGAAGCCAAGGCCTTTTCTTTATTTATGGGTCATCTGATCATAAACCATATCTACAATGAATTACACCTGCTCCTCACTTATTGACTAATTTGTTATCTGATATTTTTCATTTATAACGAAAATCTACTCTCTATTTGTGCATTAACCACATACCAAACCCAAAATCGAACCCACTGCCACAGAGCTGATTCCAACTCAGAGACTCTATAGGACAGAGTAGGACTGCCCCACAGAGTTTCCAAGGAGCTCTTGGCAGATCTGAATTGCCAATGTTTTGATTAACAGACATCGTACCTAGTCACTACATCACCAGAGTTTCCTAATGTCATACATCTGGCAGTAATCAACACCATGGTGCAAGGCGATAATGCTGCCAGCTGTGATGGTTATAGTTACGTGGCAGTTTGGCTGGGCCATGATCCTTGGTAGTTTGGCAGTTATTTAATGATGTCAGTTGGCAGTTATGTAATGATGCAATCATCTCCATTTTTGCATAATGCCAAGTTTTGCATAATAACCTAGCCTTTGGAATCCAACTGTGTTGACAGGTGAGGAATGAATATATTGTAATTTTTATTTCTAATTTTTATAATGAAGAATAAGAAATTAAAGGTATTTTATGTATGTAATATATATACATAATAAAAACCATTGCCATTGAGTCAATTCTGACTCATGGTGACCCTGTAAGACAGAGAACTGCCCCATAGAGTTTCCAAAGAGTACCTGGAGGATTTGAACTGCTGATAATTTGGTTAGCAGCCATAGCTTTTAACTACTATGTCACTAGGGTTTCCATATATATACATGTATGTATATATATATCTAGATCTAGATCTAGATATATGTAAAACAAAAACCAAATCCAGTGCCACTGAGTCATTTCCAACTTACGACAACCTTATGGGACAGACTAGTACTACCTCATAGAGTTTCCAAGGAGTAGCTGGTGGATTTGAACGGCTGACCTTCTGGTTAGCTGCAGTCCTCTTAACCACTATGCCACCAAGGCTTTATATGTATATAATGACAAGAAAATGACTTAAACTATTTTGGTAACAATGGTGTAACAACCTCTTGGTAAATTTCAATTCAGCTGATGAGAATAAAATATGCACATCATTTTAAGTTTCCCCGTGGTGTCTAAACTTGGAGTATTATGAGCAGGGTGATCAACTTTCTGAATTTTCTCAGAACTGACAGTGTCTTGGGATTCAGGACTGTCAGTGTTAATACCAAAACCTGTTGGGCAAACCAGGCTGGCTGCTTACCCTAGCTATGGGTATCAGTGAATCTGCTTTACAAGACAGATGTAGGACATTGGCAAATCTAGCAAATCTATTAGGCGGAGTATGGTTAAGGGAGTTTCTGTTGTACATAGACTCAAACAACCTGAGCGTCCCTTACCAAACCACATTCTTGTCTTATCCCAACCCAGCTCCACTTGGAAAGACATAGATACCTGTACCACTGGAATCAGTTCAGCTCTCCCAGTGCCTTGGAGGCTGGGCCAAACTAATTCCTAACCCCACAGAGTAAAGAAGGTTGTTACCCATTCACCTCTATAATTCAGTTTATTTCCTTCCCCATGAGCCATCTCTCTGCAGGATGATTATCACTGGGACCACCCATTTCTTCTTGAAGATTACTCACCTGTCCCTAAAGGGGTATCATCTGGTCTATGGCCCCAGTGAGATAAGCACATAATCTGATATCTATAATTTCTGAAATAGTTTTAGATACTATCGGGATAGTTTGCATCAGGTTATGCCACAGTAGGCACAATCTAGTTTCTGTGCAGTATTTCTTTATCAAATGATGCAACTGCCACGTGGCCGAGCTTTATCCATCCCCACCTTGTCCAGCATGGGTTTCTGCTTGTCTGAACATAAGATGCAGCTTATAGTGGCTCTACACATGGCACTTGTGTGCTTTTGCCTTTCACCAGCAAAGTTATGAATGGAAGATTTAGAAAAACAAGCATATTCTTAGTCAAAGAGAAACCAGCATGGTCTCCACTAACTTTGAAAAGTAAACTAAATATTCAAGGCTTACTGCCATGACTGTACATCCTCATGCATCTTCTGATGAATGCAGAGAAATACGCTCTTACAACTGAACACCAAGGAAAAGGTAACATGCTGAATTGCTAAAGACATGCTTCTTTGAGTTATTCAGAAGAGGTAAAGTTTCATTTATTATTTAGCTGATGAAAGCTGCAGATATGTATAAGACATTCCTACCAAGGGCTGTCTTGGGAGTTAGAGAAATCAGATAAAAGAAATCCTTGCCCAGGATTGGTACCGTTTTCATCATCAGGAGTCTACGAATCAAGCCTTGGTTTGATGTTGTTACAAAATGGCATATGTGAAAGAATCCAAATAAACAGATTTGTATCTCTCCCTCTATGTGGAGGTTTCCCATTTGTAAAGAATGACATCAGACCCTGCCCTCCTAAAGCCTCCTTTCCAGAAATTGTCTTATGCAATAGAGCCAAGCCAAGCAATAGAAGGGGATGCAACTTTTTAGGCATGCCTTGTCATACATGGGCGTTTTTAAACAGCTCTACACGTGGCAAGTTTGGTGGCATACAGTGTATTCTCACACCTGGTGTATTTGCTATTATGTTGCATGCTCATATTATCAATAAAAGCAGGTATATCTCTCAGGGAGAGACGACGATATGAATAACTCTGCCTTGTACCCGGAAGACTGAAAGGCTCTGTCACACAACCTGGTTGGTTGGTCATCTTTCCAGACATAAGCTGTGGGAAGAAAGCCGTGGGCAATGCAATTTTACAGGAAACATATGGGCAGGAATTTACAAGATCCTTGGGGATGGACTTCTGTTATCCAGATGGTTGCCAAGATTCCTGATCCCTGCACTCTGGAAATGATACTGGGAGAGTTAATCAGATTAGTATGAACGATGATGGGGGCAAGTTCAGTGCATGCCATGCGCATGGACCGCCTCCCTGGTTCACAGACCCCTAGTGAAGGCCTTTATTGTGGCCTCTCCCGTTTGGGAGTGTTTAAAGTCATGGAGATGTTGGCTTGGCCTTCTCCCCCGCCCCCACAGTCCACTCATTCATGGAAGACTGTGAACACGCTCAGAGCTTTTCTTAAAAAAATTAATTAATTAAAAGCATTATGGTGGTGAAATATATATAACAGCACATTTGCTAATTCAACTGTTTTTACATGTGTAATTCCGTGACATTATGTTTAGTATACTGTGCAATGATCATCACTGTTTCCATTTTTTTGATCACTCTTAATGGAAACTCCGTACCCTTTAAGTAATGTGTCCCATTTTCCCTTCTACTTATCTTGATAACCACTAATAAATTTGCTCTCTATTCATTTGCCTATTACAGATATTTCATATAGGAATATTCATGATATCAATAAGCAGTTGTCCAATGGAATAATACTTTAAACAACTTCTTTACATGCTGTGAATGATAATTTTTAAAAACTAATGGTCATACTTATTACACAATAGCTATGGATAAGCATCATTTGTAGCTATGAGTGAAAAGCCTACCAAATCAGAAACAATTTCACAACTTGGTATGAAATCATAAGAAGAAAAATCCAAGTAATTAAAACTCACAAAACGCCAGTAATCATCTGTCTGGCTTGTTTACCATCATGGATACAGCACAATACTTGCTATGTAACCAGTTGTCATGGAGTCAATTCCTACTCATGGTGACCCACATGAGCTCAGTAGGTTTTCAGTGGCTGAGTTTTCAGAAGTAGATTGCCAGGCTTTTCCTCCCAGGTGCCCCTGTGTGGACTTGGCCTTGCTAAATAAGGAAATTAATACTTTCTTTTGAAGAAAGAAAAATGAGATCTCCCTGTTTATTAATCACGTATTAACAAGGAATCACAAAATTAGTGTTCTTTACTAAAGTGTAGATAGTTTTTCCTTTGTGCTAATAGCATCAGAAATAGGCAATTATCATGTTTTCTGGTTAGAGTTCACATAAAGGATGAAAAGGTACAGTCACCTAAGAACCAAGAATTCTGGGTTATAATCCTTGTCTTTTTCCTGTTGCTTAGCTCTGTGATCTCAAGCAACAGCTACAGCAGGACACTCTTGGTTTGGCACTGTTGTTGTTAGCTGCCCTCAAACTCAACTCCAACTCATGAGTGGTAGGAGTGTCATTGCCAGTCATTAGACAGACTCAGTAAGCCACCTTAAGTCCTCCCTGCCATTTGCCATTCTGAACCTTTGTGCCTTCATCTATTAAACAGCAATATGTAATACCCATGTCAAAGGGTAATACCTATGTCAGAACTAAATAATATGTTTGGTGTGATTTTTCACCCTTTCCATTGACTCAGCACAAGTCTTGGCACCTGGCACAGAGCTGTATAATTTGCATAGACACTCGTATATGCTGGCACTGTTCTAGGCACATTATATGGCACTAACCGACTTATTCTTCAAAACAACCTTATAAGTTAGGTAATGCTATTATCTCCATTTTACAGATGGAGAAAATGAGGACCAGAAAAGTTAAGTAACCTTCCCAGGGTTACACAGCTAATAGGTGACAATGAGAGGACTTGAACCCAAGCATTCTGTCTTCATAGTCTGTGTGTACCTTCATTTTAAAAACTTGATTTCAGTAATAGGTACTCATTAAAAAGTTGGAGTTCTCCTCCTTAGATGGTATGATATTCTACTCTACACGCATTTAAAAAAATACTTGCGTTCTCTTGTACATCTGGAATATGGATGAAGGGGGTAGGGGCAGAGACAAGGGAAGGAGGTGCTATCGAATTAAGCTAAGTATGTAAAATTTCCTTTCAGACCTTGCAGCCTGGTAGCTTTTCTCTCTGAAGGAATCAGATAGAAAAGGTATGGACGACAGTTTGGACGCTTGCATGTCCAGAACTGATCCGGTCCCCTGGCAGATTTCATGCAAACTTACAGTGATTCTAGGTTCTGGCCTTACGCTCCCCTCTTGGGGTTCTCAGGGCCATATTGTGAGCTTAGTCCTTCCCCACAGCTAATCCAAGACCTTTCCCTGAGACAAAGGCCAGCCGCCAACAGAGTAGCCGCTTTAGCAATAGAGACACCTGTCTCCTAGCAAACTAAATGAGATCACTGGCTCATTTACATAAACCAGCAGATGGGAAAGAGTTGCTTTTACTATCAGTTTTGGCTGAATTTCAACCAATTACTTGGGTATAGAATGTTTGGCATTTCACTGCCAAATTTCTAAGCTATCCACTTCTCTAATGCAGTTTTTATAAACATGCTCTTAAAGATTCAAAATATTAATGGCATCTGCTTCATATTTTTTCTAAATAGCTAATACATAAAGTGACATAATACTTCTTTTTCCCATAAACCTTTCTGATAGTAGTTCCACCACTGATTGCTAACTGCTGATAATGTGATTTCTCCTGTGACTTTTGTTTTTAAAACCTGTAAACTCCAAATCCTTTACTGTCAAGGGATTCTTACTCACAGCAGCCCTATAGGGTTTCCAAAGAGTTGGCTGGTAGATTTTACTGCTGACCTTTTGGTTAGCAGCCAAGCTCCTAACCACCGTGCTACCAGGGCTCCATCGTATGCATAGAAATAAATATTAATATAGCTTGTATTAATATTATATTAATATATAGCACATAATACAGAAGCACATAATAAAGAAGTCCTGGTGGCACAGTGATTAAACACTCAGCTGCTAATCAAAAGGTGGGTGATTCAAACCCATTGGGAGAAAGATGTAGCAGTCTACTGCTGTGAAGATTTATAGCCCTGGAAACCTTAGGGAGCACTTCTCTGTCCTACAGGGTTTCTAGGAGCTAAATTGATTTGACAACCATGGGGTTTAACAGGTTGTATATTAATGTATATTAATATTAAATGTTCACTTTCAACTTAGCACCAAGCACAGTGCCTGGAACATCTAGGTATTCAATCAAGATTTGCCAAATGACAGTGACGGAAATCAAGAATAAACACTTGGACCACCCGCATTTGAACATCAGCTTTCACACTTTAATGGAAGGAAGTGAGAGTTTCAGACACTTCTGCAGGGTCTGTGTCAAGAATAGCCATTGGTCATCCACCTCAATCAATATTTACAAAATGCTCGCTAGTGTGAGCTCCTCCGGGGTGAGTAGGGCAAGTATTTTGTTTCTCTTCTTTCTAACATTGATTGTTAGGCAGGGCTACCCACATGGCAGAATCTCAATAAATGATTTTAAATGACCACAAAAAAAAGTGTCAGAGTTGAATCTTCCTCTCCAAGGAATCATCCATATTTTGGTGGCAGAACAGCTGTCTCCAACAAGCTATGGGCTGCTGCCTACAAGTCCTAAAGGTCAAAATGAATGTCAGTATACGATTACCTGAAGCTTTTTTTTTTAATAGTCCAAGACTATTGCTGGCTTGCATCCTTTTTAAATTGAAAAAATGCTTGCTAGGCAAGTCTCCATATGACTTTATTCCAAGACAGTGGCTTTGTTTGGACAGAAGTACCACTGCTTTCCATCATGAGTTATTGTGAAAGAGATTAAGCAATTCATCTTTTGTCATTAAATTGTGACATTTGCCTGCATGTGGCCTGAGTTCCAATGAGTTTGGCTTTGTCTAATTCCCTGGGTCATTAGCTACATAATCATAATTATTTTCAGCTGTGCAGATTGGTGTTATTTTTCTCATCCATTTTCCTCCTCCCCTTCATCACATTTCTGCATTGATGGAAACCATGAGCACACCATCTGGTACAACCTGTGCATGTGGTTCGTCCAATGAAAGGCAATCACTGAAGGATGCCTGGGTTTCATTAGATGCCTTCGTATGCTCCGTTCAGTCTCACACCGTTTCCTGTCCCTTCAGATTTCGCATTAGAAAGTTCAAGGGCTTCCCGAGGCTGACTAAATATAGACCTTTCAACCCATAATATCAGTGACATCTACAGGGCTGAACTCTATCAAGAGTGATACAGTTGACAATGCCAATTTATGAAAAACTGCCTTTGCAGAAAATTAGCATTTTTAATGTATCTACCAACCGACTCAGGCAATTATACAGAGAGGCCAAATGAACATTAACATAACTGGAAAAACTTCAGTGTGTGTGATGAGTCAGCCTACTCGGGCTGTCTGCCTCACCCTCACACACAGTCTGTAATTTCCAAGAACACTTCTTTCGTGTGCAGACAATGCCCCTTCTTGGAACAACTGCCTGGAATCCTTCTCAGTCGGAATTGCATTGCAGCTTGCGGGAAGCAGTGAACTGAAAAGATTCTGCTTCTACTTTTCTTTAAACCCAAGGATTATTTTCAGAAAAACTATTTGATTTTTGTGAATATTAGTGAAATTGATATACGAATTCCTTTTTGTATTTTTAGCAGCTTTATGTAGTATCACGATGACACGACATTGAAATAAAAGCCAGGAGATGTGGCTTCTAATTTAGACCTGTGTCCTGGAGTCCAAGTATTCGACATGTGCACCTTTAGTTGGTCTTCCTTGGCCTCAGTTTCATTATCTGTACAGTGTTCGTCAAACTATAGTCCATGATCACCTGCCTCAGAATCACCTGGGATGTTTATTTAAAAATGTGTATTCTTACATGACTTAAACTTGTAGAGATACGGAATGGATATATTTTTTTCTATTCTGCCACTTAGCACAACTAAAAACCCTGGGCATTATTACATAAAACAAGCAAAAGGAGACTCTGTAAGGTAGAAGGAGGAAGGCAGACCAGCTAGAGATCTAAGTGTTTTTGGAACAACATAATGGTGAGTTCCCTGGGTTTTCTTTCTGCCTCACACATCCCAGACTTCTAGCTGCAGAAGCCGGCAATGCCGAATTGCCAGTGAGTGCAGACAAAAATAACCCAAAAAAGTCAGCAAGCTCTAGCCAAAGGACTAAGAAAGGGGCAGCCTGTTAAGACAAAACTTTCAGACAAGTCATTCTACTCCAGTCAGATACCACAGAAAAAAAAAGGTTCACTTGTACAACCAAATGTGAAGAAGGGAACTTAGACCTTTTTCTTTACAAGACTGTAACGAAGCACCCAATATCTATGCTGATATGGTGTTAAAGAAGGCCAAATAAGGAGCTAAGAATCTCCTGCTCACAGATGATGAGGCGTCTCCCTCAACAGTGTCAGCGGAGGCCAGGGGGTAAGCTGAAAGTCCAGTACTTACCCAGAAGTAGTAGGAAGACATCCTTCCCCAAGAGTCAGTGGAGCTGCTTGGGAAGCCTGAATTTCTGCCTTCACTCAGCAGTAATGGGGCAGTGCCCCGTTTTCCTGCTAGAATAGTGTCAGAGAAAGAGAAGTAAAGCAGCAGTTGAATAAGTATCTCCTAATCTGAAAGTGCCCAGGTTTCAGCCAAAAATCACTCATCACACCAAGAACCAGGAAGATCTCAGACTGAACGAAAAAAAAAGAAAATCAGTGGATGCCAGTACTGAGATAACAGAGCTGCTAGAAACTTCAGACAAAAATTCTAAAGCATCCATGATAAAAATGCATCAGTGAGCAACCAAGAACACACATGAAATTAAAAGTAGAAAATCTCAGAAAAGAAATCAAGATATAAAGAAGAACTAAATGGAAACTTTAGGACAGAAAATAGCCAGCCAAGCCAAGTGCCGTCGAGTTGGAGCCGACTCATGGACAGAGAATACAATAGCCAAAATAGAAAGCTCAGCGGCTTGGCCCAAGAGAGGAATGGAAGAAACAGAAAAGAATCTGAACAACAGAAAATGGACCAAACAAAACCAACAGAGCCTCAGGGACCTGTTAGGCTACTTAAAAAAAAAAAAAAAAAATGTTATTCGAGTCCTGGAAAGAGATGGAAAAAGAGATCTGATTAGTTTTAAGGTAATTCAATGTCCTCATCAGTAAATGGCTCAGGAACGGGCACATCTCTCATCTCAGGACTTTTAGGCTTAGAGGGAATTCTGTACAAATCCAATGGTTCCTAAGGAAAATAATCTTTTTTTTTTCTTATATTACCGGTTTGAAATAGGATATTTTCAGCTGCTTCAGGCTTCTTGCTACCAGCTGGGGCATCTAACCAACACAGAGAGATGCTGTACTTAAAAGAATTTAATTTTATCTTTGCCCTTGATTCATGAGAGATAACTTCTAAAATCTTGTAATTTTCCCAGTGGGTGAGTGTTTATATTAGGCTGGGTTCTTTAGGGTAGCAAAATCAATGAGGTGCCTATAGATATACAGAGAAAGAGACAGACAGACAGACAGACAGAGACAGAGACAGATCAAAGAAATGGGTAATGTGGTTGTAGAAACTGGAAAGGCTCAAATCCATTCGTCATGCTGGAGACTTCTTCCAATTCACATAGCTGCATGGGCTGGAAAACCCAAGATCCAGATCATAGAAGCTGATGAATCCCAAGGCTGGAAGGTAAGCTGCTAGCTTATGTCCCAAGAATCTGGGAGCTAGCTATAAGATCCAGAACTAACAAAGGCCAGTGATGCTTTTCAGGAAGTCTACCTGTATTAGATGCAGGCCCCACCCCCAAGGAAACTCCCTTTCAACTGATTGGCTACTTACAGCAGATCCCATCATGAAGGTGATCACATTATATCAGATATTATACCACTGCCAGGCTATATTGTAACTGCCAAACCATTGAGAACCATGGTCATGCCAAGCTGACACACAACCTTGACAATCATAGTATTTGACGGGCCTCCAGTTCTTCTGGCTTCAAGGCTAATGAGATGCCCTTTGGCTGGGGGCTGGTCAGACCAGAAAGACCTATTAGTGATATCAGAAAACCTCATGGAAGATAGAATGATTCAGTTACTAAAACCTACATAATAAGGTGCCCAAAAGGCTCTGGACATGGAAATTGCATCAGCTTTTTCATTTGTGATAAATGTTCATGCAGCTGGGAGGGCAGCACATCTCTTTTTGGTACGTGGAAGTTCCACATTAAGAACGTTTCCAGACCAAGCCTTAAGCAACTCTTCATTTGTATCCTTTCTGCTGTAATACAACAGTAATCATATCAAAGACATGAGGAAAATATAAGCCCAAGAGACAGAAGGGCCACATAATCCACAGACTATATCAGTATGAGACCCAAAGAACTAGATGGTGCCTGGCCACCAATAATGACTACTCTGACAGGGAATACAACAAAGAGTCTCTGAAGAAGCAGAAGAAGAATGGGGTATGGAACTTGAACCCTATTAAGACCAGACTTGGTGGTCTGATGGACTGGTGGGTACCTAGAAGACATGGACCTAGGCCATCTGTTAGTCCAGAACTGAAACCCTTCTCAAAGCCTACTCTTCAGACAAAGATTGGGCGAGACTATAAGACATAAAGTGATACTAGTAAAGAGTATACATGTTGGCTTCAGCAGATACATGAGACTAACTGGGCAACTCCTGTCCAGTAGTGAGACAAGAAGTAGAGGGGGACAGGAAGTGGTTGAATGGACAAGAGAAAAACAGAGTAGAAAGGAGGAGAGCTCTGCCACAGCGTAAGAGAAGCAACTACAGCTACATAGCAATGTGTGTGCATGAGATTTTGTATAACTGGACTGGAAACTTCACTTGGATTGTAAACTTGTGCTTAAAGCATAATAAATACTAAAAATTAAAAAATAATTGTAGTCACTAAGTACAGGGTTTTCTTGAGGTCTATGATTCATTCGAACAAGCTATTAAATCCAAGGTGTAAATCAACATGTCAGAACTGACACATGCTTGGGGACCCTGAACTTAAATCTGGCATCCTGAAGGTGCAGTGGAAAAACCCCAAATTTGTAGTTAGTAGTTCAGAAGTAAGGGTATTGTGTGGACTTTCAAGCTTGTGGCTGGTGTCTGAGGTCAGGGGCACATTGGCCAGTGTGGTGGGCTGTATCCATTAACTTCTGATGTCTGACCTAGATCTGCATGCTTAGGATCAGAGGAAGAAGTGCTAAAATACTCAGAGATGTGTAATACATTGTATTGATTTGAAAAGTGATACTTAATTTTCACAAAGATAGAAAAACTCTGAGACTTTAACTGAGTCACTGGTTCCACCAACCAGGAAGCCTAACCTATCCCACAACTTTCAGCTATATGAAATGATACATTTTCTTATAGTTTATTCCCCTTTAAGGTACCACTGAAGTCAAAAGACTAACTGATAAAACTAGAAAATCAAAATGGTAGAAAATTAATATTTAGAAAAAATCATTTTTGTTGATTAAAAATGAATCAGAAAATCAAAACAACAACAACAGTAATCACAAAGTGTTTGAATTTCAACTCTAGGTTTTAAAAATATTTTGAAATTACATTAGCTTCCTTCTTATTTTGGAAGGCACAGCAAATATGGTTTGCTCTTTATTTTTCTAGGTTTTACAAGACCTTTGAGTATCTTTTATAAATGTAGATACATACACTCCAGGAAACCCTCCAGAAACCAGGTATGTAATGTAGCTCCACTTACACATGAGTGCACTTGGAAAGTTGTCTTTTCCTTTCAAGTTATCCCTGCATGTCCTTTGATTTTTACCATTGTACATTTTTTGTTCCTCAAAGCTATGAATTCAAGAATTCTGGCTGAATGCGTATTGTGTTAGTTGCATCCCAGTTAATGTGTGCTTTGATACATTTTCAGTGGCAGAGAAGCAAAGGAAACACTGAGGGCAAAAACACACACGTGTGTGTGTGTATCTATATATATGTATGGAAGCTACTGATTGAAGGTACACTTCCAACTGGCCACACACACACACACACACACAATGCAAAAGTGAAGTTATGTCAAATACATGGGCATCCAGTAAATTAAAGAGAAGAGTGAACTATTTAGCATGACTTAAGCTGAAACTAAGGTAAATTCTGACAAGCAATGAAGAAAATGTTTGCTGACAGTAAAAATAATTGGATTGTAAAGTCACATCTCAAGAGAAATAGAAGGTGATGGATTGTAGATCATATGATATTAGAGAGGTGCACATACACAGTGGAAATACTCTGGAAAGCTTCTCTTAGGGAAATAATTTATCTGATGGCAAACTGTTTGAATGCAGGGCTTAGAACTGGTTCTTCTCGGTACAGTCATGGCCAAGGACGTGAAACCAGAATAGACCTGAATTTTCAAAAATTCAGGTGAACTGGAACAATAAGCAGAACGCGAAAAATCACGAGTTGAAGCCCTGCAGCAAACTTCATCTCCCTCATAAAACACAAGAACCACGTACACACTGCATCGTCAGCAAATGTCTTACCCGTCCGATTTCAAGCAGCGTAGGAAATAGAGGTGCTCTGTTCAAAAATGGTGGCTGATGGCACTGCTTTGAATTGTGTGTCACTCTTCACAGTTGTGCCAGTAATCTAATCTCATGCCTCAGGCTCCTGAAAGGTCTTACTATGTCTCTCCGAGTCTCCCCTTCCAGGGTTTCAACCTGTAATTTTCCCACTGTAGCTATCATTCCAGATCACTCAAGTTTTAAAACTTCTTGTCTGTTTGGTTTCTCTTCCTTGGCCATGACTGAACCAGTTTGAAACTCTGCTTTAATGTGTGCCACTGATTCTCTTTTCTCTGCTTCTAAAATATACAGATAAAAACAAAAAGAAAAGCAGTTGTATTAAAGATAGAAAGAAATACGTATGTGCTGTACAATTGTAGGAAGCCTTGGTGGTGTAGTGGGTTAAGTGCTATGTCTGCTAACCAAAACGTCTGCAGTTCAAATCCACCAGGCTCTCCTTGGAAATTCTATGGGGCAGTTAGGACACAACTGCTATGGCAGTGAGGTTTGGGGGTACAATTGTACTGAATATGCACATATTCAGAAGTTTAAAATTATTAACCATGATTCATGGAATGAGAACATGGTAAGGACTCAGTGGAATCACAAAAATCATTCAGTTTCTCATTAGGCAGACAATAACCATCATTGACTTTGCACATACCTTGTTTTTATTTTTTTAATTCTTCCTCAATTTATCTTACACATTCTTGTAAAGCAGGTATTGTAATTTTATTCCTAAGAGAAGGTGACTGGATTCAGAGAGTTGAAATACACACCCAAGATCACACAGTTGGTGTCAAGGTGTTAATTCAGTTAGTTCCTCTAGCTTTAAGATCAAATGTTTTCTCTGTACTGCTACCATGTTTCTCAGGAGGCAAACAGCCTGAAGCCCAAAGGGGTTAAAACATCTCTGTCCAAGCCTTAAAGCTGGTTTATGACAAAGTAGACACTAGGTCTCACCCTCCTTTGTCCAATGGTCTTTATGTGTACCTTTCCTGGGGACTTCATCAAGTAACAGTCACATCCTGTTCAGGTTCGTGGTCAAACCAGAACTTGATTCTCAGGATGGCTGGGATTAAAAAAAAAAGGTGCCTCCCTGTGACTCACTACCTTCTCTACGCGTCTTATTGTTCTTTCTGCTGATAACCTTGTGATGGTTGAAACCTTAAAAATATAAAACAGAAAAATAGAAATAAAAATTGATGAAATGACCCTACTCCTCCTAGCTATACTTCTGGAGAAAGAACGTTACTCTTCCTGACAACAGTTTATCATTTTAGTCTATCCTTTGAGTTCCTTAATCTGGCTTCTTTCCCCCTCAATATTTAGAGTCAGAGAAGGAGCTACTGTTAAGTTGACTCCAACTCATCATGATCTTGAAACCAGTGGGGGGGGGGGGGGGGCTTCAGGCTCTGCTTTCAAAGGGGAAACTAAAGAAGGCAACCAAGACTAACTCTTCACCTGTTTTTCAGGATTAATTCTTTACCAGTTCTTCTAAAAATTATTGGCTTCCTAACATTGCCTGGCTCAGGCAGGAAATTGCACATAACTTGAAGGAGCCACTGAGATAAAATCTGCAACCTTTACAGCTTCTTTTTAGGAGCATCAAACAAGTGAATGTGCCAGTTTGAGGACCCTGCTCAGGGGACAACTAAGAGCCCTCGGACCCCAGTTCCTGACACATATCTACCTCTGAGAGCTGTACCCAGATGGATGTGCCCTTCCCCAGTTTCTCTCATTGTTTCTCCCTCTCTTAAAAGCCCTGGGCTTGCTTGACAGCTTCAGACAGACTTTGAGGATGAGAATATCTCATCTCTTTGCATACTGGTTTTCAAACAAATCTTTGATCTCTCACCTAAGCTCCTGTCTCACAGATTGGTTTTAGCGGCAGATGGTACAAACCCAGAACTTTGTCTAGTAACAAATTCTGGCAAGCCAGCCAGCCAGAAGAAAGCAGTGCCTGGGCTTAGGGACCCCACCACCCCAGGACCAAGAGCTCGCTGAACACCCCTCCTTGACTGGCTGCAAAACACCGGATCTCTGCTGACCTCCTCCTCCCGCCCGAGTGTTGCTATCCAGGGTGAGTGACCAAACATTTCAGGGAGAACAGGGGAGGTTTTTTTATTATTATTATTACTGGTTTGCAGGCCCCAGAAAAAATGGTGGGGGGACACATATGGCTTCTGGGTTCCACATGTTCTCCCCTCCCTGTGACATCAAGGGCTAGAACCTGGTTTTCCTCTATTAGAAGGTTCTGGAGAGCCAGTAGCTCCTGTGTGTTCCTGGTGGATGGCATTCCTGGGGGGTTCTCCTCACTGGAAGGTTCTGAGAGCTTGTGGATCCCATGTGTTCCTGGCAGATAGGTTTTTCGGTTACACCAGGGTTTTGTCTCTGTGAGTGGGACATATTCGTCACAGTAGTCCTTGCTGGAAGGTTCTGAGAGCCGGTGGCTCCTGTGTGCTCCTAGAGGGGATTTTGGGTATGTGAATGTAGAGACAGCTCAAAAAGTCTGTGATGGTGTGTGAATGGTTGGAGTTTTGTTTAAGTAAATGACTGAAAGGTAACAGCTTCAGGACAATAGGAGTATCCTCTGCCTTTAAGTTTGCTATGCCTCTCTTGAAGTTAGAGCCAGTTGATAAAACTTGA
This sequence comes from Heterohyrax brucei, assembly GCA_028571685.1. Taxonomy (NCBI): domain Eukaryota; kingdom Metazoa; phylum Chordata; class Mammalia; order Hyracoidea; family Procaviidae; genus Heterohyrax; species Heterohyrax brucei. The sequence continues at coordinate 46,876,010 of CM053158.1, forward strand.
GGAATTAGTTAGAAACCTGCAATGTTTAAGCAAGCTTTATTTCAGTTCCAGGCTTAGAATGATTTCCTGGACCTTCTGAATACTTACTAGTATTAAATTGAGTTAATAGATATCTGGTATAATGCAAATTTATATGTTGTTTGCTTTTCAAGCAACAATATATATACATAAACTATATATATTCTAAGTAGTAAGTTCATTTTTGCTGTTTAAGGAATGTACTATGAAAGTTTATTGAAAAAATATTTATTTGGTATGGACAAAGGTATAGTTTGTCTAACACTTTAATGGCTTGATTCACGTGATTTTTAAGAACATTAACGTTAGAAAAATCAGGTTTTTTCACTGTCAAGGAGCAAGATTTTCTGACTCCTGAGTAAATGGTTAATTTATTCCATGAAGGCAAAGATTTGGTCTCTCATTAGAATAAGATTCCTAAGTCGAAACTTAGCCACAAGACTTGGAAAAAGAGGAAAAGTCTAAAAGTTTGGGCACAGATTGGAATCAAAAAGTACCCAATTCTCACTGGGTTAAAATTTATATATATATTTTTTTGTTGTTTTCTTTTAATATTATCTAACAAATGCATAATACTAATTCATAATTCTGTTGTCATTTCTTAATTGCTAACTGGAGAAACCCTGGTTACACGAGAGCTAATGTGATGTGTTCTCTTAATTTGCTTGGTGTCTGTTAAATGCTTTCTTTTCAGGTGGTTTCTCCCATTTGTAGTGGAAATGCCTTTAACTTAGGCCTGCCATTATATCTTAGAAGCAGATAACTTGTGTCCTAAATTTCACAGCTGAAGAGAATTTCTAGATTTTAGAATTTAAGGTTTTTGCTATCATGAGGGGAATGTGTTTTACATATTACAAGGTTGTGATTTTTTAGAGAAAAAAGGGTAGGCTGTCATGGATATGTTATTTTATTTAATCTGACATCATCAAAGCCAATGCTTTGACTGGGACATTCAAATTACTTGCCAATAAATTTATTTTTTATACTACATAAGTATTTAGAAGTTTAATAATCTTGATATATCCTGACTACATGATATTATACCTCAAGATTATTATGTATGGTATCTGATATTCCTTAAAAATATGGGTAAGAACTGTATTTAAAAATATTACTGTCTAAGGGTTTTCCAGCAAATTGGATTTTTGGTCTTTATATCCTGTTTGTAGTTGACTTTTGTCACAACTAAGATCTCTTTTTATTGACCATGGTCACATTAAGTTTTTTGTCATCTACAGTTTTTGCTAATTTTCTGAAAACAATTAACCAGAATATCTCAACAGAGATTTTAGACTTGTGAAAAAGACATTTAGACTTGTGACTCAAGACATTCAAAACCCTTATACACAGTTGATAACTTTGCAGACTGCAGCTGATCCAGAATTAGGTGAAACAGAGAACAGCTACACAAGGCTGAGTAAATGAAAATATGCTATGGGTTTTATGTGGAAATACTGCTGGTGTTTTGACGTCTTGCTTTCTCGAAATAGGAAAGCGTTTTCCTTTCTCCTAAAATCATTTAACTAAAGGGTTTGAGTGTTTTAATGCTTCAGTTAGAGATTTCCTATGGGTAAATTTAACAAAGTTGTAACTATTATAACCAGAAAAGTGTCTGAAATTTTGGCTATGATTTTACAAATTAAAGTCACATTAGGTTTCCTATTCTATCAAGAAACAGTTTAAGTCTTGACAGATAAATATTGCTATCTGTATATAAATGTAAAACCTGAGGTTTTGCAAAAAACACTTGCTGCTGTGATTAGTTTCCTCTCTCAGAGACCTTAGAGTCATAATTTCATTGGCTATTTCAAATAATTGGCCTAATATTGTTAGTTTTTCTATCCTATTTCCTAGCTCACCATATGGTACCTGAGATCTTAAAAACCTGATGGTGTTCAAATACCACTTACGGAACATTTTGATCAAGAGTATTTTAGTGGGACATACAATTCTGCTAGGGTCTAAATTTCTGACTTTTGTGGAGATTGAGGCTACAAATAATGGTCCAAAAATCTAGTCTACTTTTTTATTCTAACCACTGTTAGAAAAGCCCTTATGGCCATACACTTTGTATCTTGGTTCACATCAGACATAAAAAAAGTTCCAAATACTGGAGTAAGAACCTCAGTCCACACTCCTACTTGGAAGAGGGGACCTTTAAGGGACCTTTTAATAACAGAGATTTTTGGCAGCAGAGAGAAAAAGATGAAAAGAAAGCCAGTTGTTATAGCTAGCCAAGGTCCACTTCGAGGAAACCCAGATGGCCCCCAGAGACCAGGACTGGATCACCTCACGGGCCAGTGAATATGGACCCAAATTAATACAGGTACTGTCAAAAAATGAGGCCACTGATGTCTGTAGTCTTAAAAGCTAAAAAGCTGCCATCTAACGTACACCAAATGGTCCTAACTCATCTGGAACAGATGATTACCAAAAAAAAAAAAAAAAAACAAAGACAAGAGGAAAAAGAGCCCAGAATACAGAAGGATCCATGTGAATGGGTGACTGTATCAACATGTGACCAGAAGAAACAGATGATGCCTGGCCATCAGCAAAGACAGCCATGATAAGGCATACAAATGTCAAGCCCCAGTGGCAACACGGAAAAAGAGGGGTGAACTTCAAGAACTACATTAAAAGATCACAGTTGATGGTCTGGCAGTCTGGGGGTTTGCCTGTGAGCATGGCCCCTAGACTTGCTGCTGCCACTGACCAGAAAATATTACTGAGGTCAACTCTTCAGACAGAAATGGACTCAGGGACACAATGTGACAATATGGTGTGTTGTATTTTATGGCTCTATACATCTATAGGATGCTGTCCTACTGGTCTCTTACTAGAAAGGAAAAGAGAGGGTGGAATGGAGGGGCCAGGACATTGTTAAGAGGTTCTGACATACATACAATAAAAAGGAGGAGGAAGCTATCATCAGGCAAGGAGAGCAGAAAGCTGCAGACAGGAGGGCATGCAAATTTAATTTGGACTGTATACTTTCACTGAATCACAATTAAAAAAAAGAATTCACCACAGGTTAAAAAAAAAAAAAAAAAAAAAAAAAAAGAGGCCACTGTAAGATGGAGCATCCTGAATGCCCTAAAACCAGAAGTCCACTAGACTTCCCACAAAAGCCCCAGATGGACAGGCCTTCGTGGACTCTCTCAAAAGAGGAGTCTAAGAAGCTGACCACTAATGGGGGACCTAAGGCCCGTCTGCCTCCTGGCCATATATTAACATTTCCAAAGGAGAGCTAAGGGTTACACTCCGACCTGGATTTGGAAAGTAGAAGAACTAGACTTGTCTTAGACAAGAAAGCCACCTTCTCTACCTTAGATTATCACCCCATGGGCCCCACTCTCTAAGTGGGATTGTGTGAAGTTTATATTTGCTCTTGTGTCTGGTAATGTCTAATAGGGCCATAGTTCAAATGACTCTCCTTTCCACATGCCTCTAAATGCGCTGTTGAGTTGCTGGGACAAAGATTACTAATTGGAACACAAGTAAGACTTAAAACTAGTTTTATTGTTGGTTTGGAAATATATGCCAAGGAAATAGTCTGGTTACACGAGGAGTTTGGGAATACTGCCATGCCAAATGCCTGAGTTGTGCTGATTGAACTGGGATATCCTTCATAGATGCACAACTTTGTTACTGAGTCAGGTTTTAAAATCCTGTAAATAGCTGATTCCACACCACTCTCTAAAGAAATGCCTGAGTTGATCCCCTTTATCACTGAGGTTGGTGGAGCCAGCTGTCTACATGGTTTGGGTCTGTAAATTCCTGAGGCTTTCCCATTTTGTTTGCTGTTTTAATTCTCCTCCTCATTTACATCTTTAGATCCTGTATCCTGAAAACAGTTGTCAAGAGAACAGTCCACACCCTAAAGGCTGGAGGAGTGTTTGTTCTTGGTACTCTTCCCCTGGAATATAGAATCCACATACTCCTGGGTCCAGTAGGATATGGTGGCCCACCTATGGCTCCTCCCCTGTACTGATAGCCTTCACCCGCTTCTGCACCCCTACTCAGCAGGAAATAGCCGTTTGGTCAGTGTCCCTTCTTCCCACGATTGTGAAGGTTAAAAACAGGGGACATAGAAGCTGGGTGTGTGTTGGGTGGGAAGACTTCAGTCCCTGTTTTCAAAGTAGGCAGTCAGGACTAACTCTTTACCCTTTTTTTCTTAAAATTCCTGGCTTCTAAACATTGCCTGGCCCAGGCAGGAAATCACACATTAACTTGAAGGAGCCACTGAGGTAAAATCTTTCCCAACTTTGAAGCTTCTCCTTAAGAGCATCAAACAAGTGGAGGTGCCGGTTTGAGGACCCCCTGCTCAGATGACAACCAAGAGCCTTCAGACCCCAGTTCCTGATACATATCTACTCCTGAGGCCTGCACACAGATAAACGTCCCTCCCCAATTTATCTCACTGTTTCTCCCTCCCTTAAAAGCCCTGGGCTTGCCTGACAACTTCAGACAGGCTTTGAGGACAAGGAAGCCATCTGTGCCGGCAGCACAGAAACAAAAACCTCTCATGACTTCACCTAAACTCCTGTCTCGGAGATTGGCTTTAGCAGCAGGTGGCCAGAACCTGGAGCTTTGTCTGGTAACAATCTTATATAGAACAGAAAGAACCATCCCCTGGCCCTGTGTCATTTTCCAAAGTGGTGTCATATTTGTCTCTTGTGGCTACTGTGCCAATCCACCTCACAGAAGGTCTCCCTCACCCTTGCTGATGTCTCCTTCACCGAACACAATGTCTTCCTCTAGCGAGTGGTCCCTTGGATGATGTGTCCACAGCAAGCGAACCGACAATATTTTGTTGTGATTCATAAATGTTCCATCGGCTACATTTTTGGAAATAGATTGCAGGCATTTCTTGTGATTTCATCTTCTCTGGATGCTCTGCTAAAACCTGTCTGCCATGAGTGACCCTGCTGGCACTTGAAATACTGGTGGCGTGGCTCCCTGCATCACAGCAACACACAGCTATCCATAGCAACACAAACTGACACACAAGTGTTAGCCCCAAATCTAACTATGTCATAATTGCCTTTCCCAGCTTCAAGTAACTTACATCTCCATCAGTCTTTCAGATTGTGCTTTTCTCTGTGTTGAGCATTCCTGCCTTCTTCCCAGGGCTTTGTTGGCAGATTCTGTTTTGTATGTCAAAACTAGTCTGATTTGTTATTTGAGAAGCCAGACTTCCTTCCTGTGATCAATTAAAGGTCACTATTTATGCTTACTTGGTGGGGAAGCTAGCAATATTCTCATTTACAAATGTGAAAGAGCCACTGGCTAAATTCTGAGTTTTAGTGACTTGGTTTATAACTGCAACTTCAAGCCATCCACAGCCATAAGCCAAGTGGTCCATGACAAGCATTAAGCGGAACATTTAAGAAACAATAAAAATTCAGGAATAAAGACACTCACAATATCTGCTCAAAGCTAAAGGGACTCTTCCTGAGTTTCTTCCTTTCCAACTTTTGCTCTTTCCCTTCTCTCTAAAGACCACATTCAATGATAGGGTAGTCTCTTTCAGTTGCAAATGAAGCACTGGCTTTCTTAACACAAGTTCACTCTTGGCAAGCCCTCCAAAAAGACATTTAAAAGCTGGATTCAAAGTAGCAGAGAGTTTTGAATTCTGGAGACATCACAAAATGATTCCTTATTGGTAGCAACTGGTAACAACCCATGTCCCAGAAAACTGAACCTGTCCCCTTTTGGGATGGCCCAGGGAAAATGCCTTAGAACTCTCTGGCTGAAAATGAAACTAACATGTGTTTACAAAGGTGGTAAAAATGCTCCACACTGTGAAGTCTGGAATGTCCTCTCCCTTTTAATTAGCACCCAACTTGTGTCTGTCTGCAAGATAAGGACAGTGTAGGGGAGCTGGAAGGCAACTTGGGCTGAAAAAGATAGGTTACTTGGAAACCACAACAGCCTTTTGACACATTGTCACCTTTGAGCAATAACACTACAGGGTACCTCTAGAACTACCTCCCAAAAGAGGATAAAGTAATGAGCACACAAATACAAACACACAGAGAGAGAGCAAAATTCAACCAAATAACTGCCCAGGCCTGTTTTAAAGAGGAATGTTCTTCTCTGTCCTAAGCTGGAATTCACTGCACAAGAACAAATGCTCTCTTCACAGAGTCTGGCATATAAACAGACAGCAGGAGTCATCCAAAAATCTCTGATAAACATACACAGGCTTTTGCACAATGGCTTGAAGCAAAGTGATTTGCTGCATGAATGAAATTTTTTGACCTCAGAACAAAACTACCGTCTTGACCTATGGTAAACTCCTGAAACTAGAGTCTAGGTGGCCTGATTTTAATGAGGTAGACAGCATATGGCAGTTCAAGGACAATGGCCAGTGTTCAATACTGAAGTGTTTTTTCCTTTTAAATTAATTATACAATGGACAACTTAAAACCAAGGCAACATTACTAACTGCAGTAAGTAACTGTAAATGACAAAATCAGACTTGTTATCAAGTTCATTCTGACTCATGGCAACCTCACGTGTCACAGAGTAGATCTGTACCACAGATCTACTGCAGAAACAGACTGTCTTCTGTAGTGCCATCAGGTAGGTTCAAGCTACTGCGTTTAGCGCAAACTGTTACAGACAAAATTCTGGTTTCATACCACCTGCCTTGAAGCCAATCTCTGAGACATGCAGTTGGATAAAGCAATCAAAGGCTTATTTCTGTGTGCCAGCAACATGTGAGACAGGGAGCATTCTTTTCCTCAGAGCCTGTCCTAATTTATAAGGCAAGGTCAGGGTTTTTAAGGGAAGAGGCTACATGCAGCTGTAGGGGCAGATGTCAGGGAGCAGTGTAGGCAATTTGAGGGTGGACATCCATCCAGGGTCAGCCCTCAGGGATCCAGGCAAAATATGCACCAGAAGTGGGGTCCAGAGGCTCTCCATTGTTACCTGAGCACGGGTCAGAGAACTGAAGCCTCCACTTGTTTGATGTTCCTAAGAAGAAGGCTGTAAAAGTTTTATCTCAGTAGCCCCTCTAAGTTAATGTGTGACTTCCTGCCTGATCCATGTAGTGTTAAGAAGCCAGGAATTTTCAGAAAAACAAGTAAAGAATTAGTTCTGAAAGACAGATAAAGGATTAGTCCTGACTGCCTACTTTGATACCTCCTGTTGGCTGGCTTGGCATTGTTTGAAAACAGGGCTTTACAAGTCTCTGGCTTCAAAACCATTTTTACCCACCAAGAACCTTTTGGAAATGACAAGCTAAACCTAAAATTTTTAGAAAAAACTCCACATGTGCTGTATACCAAAAAAAAAAAAAAAAAAAGGCCTCCAATACTGCCAGCTGCGTCATTTTGCATATTTCAGAGCCATTTCTGCATGGAATTCAATAGTATAAGTGCATCTGGAACTGTGGTGTTTTTCTCAGACAGAAATATTATAAGAGATCTAGTTGAAACTGGATGGCAGGTAATCTAGAAAAAAGTCTGTACCTATACATCACGCTAGTGCTCTGCAGATTGCCATGATCATCCTCACTTTATCTCTGCTGAAATTCTTTTTCTACAGTTCATCATCTATCAAGTTGAAGCCTGGTTCAGGAAATATACTGGACATTCAAAAGATGGTGAGCTTTACGCTTCATGTAGGAAGAAAGCTAAAGTTTCATGAACATTAAAACATTACTAATATTGCTGATTTTATTCTGGTTTGAACAAGACAGAGACAGAGGCTTCTGTTTGTTCCCTTGCATGCAGAATTTCTGTAGAAATCGACCAATGAATATGTCTTCATTTAATAAAAACAAAGTTATTGAGTACAAAACCATGTTCCACGTACAGAGGAGCCAGACAATGGTTACATAACAGGGAAGGAAACAGCTATGGGCCCTGCCTCGTAGAACTTGCATGCCACTGGGAGAGAGAAAAGAAAATAAATAAATAAATTTTACACATTTAAACTCTGAAAATTAGTGATTGTTAGGAAATGAGTGAGTCAGTACAGGGCTAAGATATGTACCGGAGAAGGAGATGGCTGTTTTATATGCTAAGGGCAGACAAAGGCACTGAGGCTGTTTTAACAGCTACCAAAGAAGGAATGAAGGCACATTGGTCGCTTAGTGGTTAAGAGCTACAGCTGGTATTTGGACTCCACCATTCACTCCTTGGAAATCCTGTGGGGAAATCCCATAGGATTTCTATGAGTTGGAACCCACTCCATGGCATGTAGCAAGCAAGCTAAAGGAAAGAATAAGGGGCTAGGTACACAGAAACCTGAGGAGAAGGGACGTGCCAGGAGGAAGAAAGAGACGTGAAAGGTCCCAGGGGGAGAAGTGGCTTTGCATGATAAAGGATCAAAGAAGGCCACTGTGCCCAGAGCATCCACGGGTGGTACAAATGACTTGTTCTTGATTTCTAACCTTAAGGTTGGTGGTTTCAATGCACTCAGCGGTGCCTCAGCGGTACCTCCGCGGTGTCCTACTGGTTTCTTTCTAGAGGAGAGAGGAGAGGGTGCAGAGGAGGGGACAGCTGTTCATTAAGAAGAAACTAGAAGAAAAAAGTGAAAAGGAGGAGTGGGCTACTACAGGGTGAGATGAGGAAAGCAGAGAGCTGTAGAGAGGCAGGCACGCAAAACTGAAGTTTATACTTCCACTTAATCATGATGAAAAAGGTTTTTTAAAATTAAAAAATGTGCAATGATGTGTAAACTTGCTCAGCAGTTACCTGATTCTGTAGATCAGTTCTTTAGATCAGTTCTACTCTGTAACACATGGAGGTGGCATGAGTTGGAATCAACTTGACATTAAGGAGTTTGGTTTCGGTTTGGTGGCTATAGCACGGTGGGCTGGGGGCGGGTGAGCAGAGATGAGGTGAGAGAGGGAAGTAGCACGGACAGGCCTGGTACTGTGGACTGGGCGACTGCCTCCGGGTCAGCCTGGGAGTTTCATAATGTCATCGCATCTGGGGTGTCTTAGGCTGGATTTTCTAGGGAAGCAAAACCAGTAACACGTGTAGGTACAAGGAAAGAATTATAATATAGATGGATAGATAGATAGATAGAGATATAGGAAAGAGCTCACACAATCACAGACGCTGAATGTCCCAAGTTCTGGCACAAGCCTCACGTGGCCATGGGAGCTAAGGAACCCAAAGTCAGAAGGTCAGAGACCAGAGTTCTAAGACACCGGTTGTGTAGGTCAGTGGATCCCAAGCTGGTGGCAAGACAGAGGGGCAGAGGCTGGTGCACTCAGGATGGGCAGGTCAGGGAGCAGGACTCTCAAGTGCTGACTATGAGGATTGATGAATCCAACAGCTGCTAGTTCAAGTCCAGGAACCAGATGCTGGAAGAAGAGAGCAGGAGCTCCTGGCCACATAGGCAGACCAGCAGTAGCAGTGGAAGGTCAAGAGATGAGAGCTGAGGGGCAGGAAGCCACCACAAAACCCGCTCTGCCACTTAATACAGCAGCCAAATACGGAGTAGCCAAGTTGACATAATCCTGACCACCACATGGGGCATACTGATGGGGGTCAGGAGATGATCAACACTCCGAAGTCTACCTATCCAGTCAAGTTACTGACATCTAGTCACCTAATTGTACTTCTTTGGTGACCTGAGTTTTGTTATTCCTTCCCTTTCAGGTTCTTGAACATATTTTCATACCTGGCTTTCTCATTTCTTTTGAGTTCAATAAGTGTTTATTAAGCACTCATTGCAAGTCCACCATTTGTCTGTTAATTGGTCATAGACTGATGGCTTGCACGTTGTTACAATGCTGAAAACTATGCCACTGGTGTTTCACCCACAGTGGACAGATTTCAGGGGAGCTTTGAGGCAAAGACACAGTAGGAAAAAAGGCCTGGTGACCTAATTCTGAAATTAGCCAATCAAAACTTCATAGACTAATTTCCGATATCAGTGGCTGAAACATAGGCCTTCAGCATGGTGGCTATCATGCGTGTGGCCTTGGTCCAGGTGACATTTGGCTTCTGTTACACATGGGTTACCATGAGTTGGAGGTGACTCTACTGCCATTAATACGAATATGTTGCTAGTACTATCAATTCTGTTTATGCTCAGAACCACCGGGACTGAGTCACTGAGAGCACCGGCTTCTTTTCAGTGCAATTATCCTTCTACTAAGGAAATGACTTCCTGTGTTTTTACTTGTTCTTGTTTGTTGAAGCTGAATGGCTAGAGGATTTGCACAACTAAAACTGGCTTTCTCCCTACTTGTTCCCAGAAAATTCATTACACTTGTGTTTAAAACCCTGATTTTGTAATTTCCATGCACTCTTGCCTGACAACACTTACATCTCTGCCAGGAAATGAGGAGAATCATTGCGAGACCAAAACTGAGACATAACTCACAGTGGCAACATTACCTGCCTCTGCTCTCTGCTCTTAGGAACCTTGAGCACTTCCCTAAACAGTCATTGGAAAGTCAATCATTTAACAAAGGATATAGTTTTGTCTTTTTTTTTCTTTCTGGTAGCTTTACCAATGTCTTTACAATGATTACTACAACTATTTTACTCCAACAAAAATGTTAAATCATGTTGTAACTATGTTTATTTTTCTGGATTTATAGTATAATTCTGTTGTTGTTTTTTCAGTATTCTAATCTACAAAGTACAAACTAAAAGTTGTTCTGGTTTTATTTACCCTTGAAATATCCTCAAACAGAAAATGTCTGTCTAGAACAGACACTTTCTCAGCTGGAAGTTTTTCAGAAAATTTTAAAAATATTTGTTGTGTACCTCAAAATCATGGAAAACCAAACCCAGTGCTGTTGAGTTGCAACCCTATAGGACAGAGTAGAGCTGCCCCATAGTTCCCAAGGAGCACCTGCAGGATTTGAACTGCCAACATTCTGGTTGGCAGATGTAGCACTTAACCACTATGCTACCAGGATTATGGAACACAGAATATAGAAATAACTTTAATGAAAGTAATGGTTCAGTGGAGCAATTCTCACCTTTCATGCAGGATACCCATGCTGGTTTCCCAGACTATGCACCCCAAGTTCATCTACCACCTGTTTGTCAGTGGAGGCTGGCACAGTGCTATGACTCTGAACAGGTTTCAGTGGAGCTTTCAGATGAAGACAGTCTAGGAAGAGAGGCCTGGTAATCTACCTCCAAACCATCAGCTGATGAAAATCCTGTAAATCACAATGGTCTGATCCCCTTGTGTGTGGGGTTGCCATGATTTGAGTACCAAACACACGCATGACAGCTAACAACAATGACAACTTAATGAAAGTAACAAGTAATATAACCAAAAAACCCAACTCACTGCCACTGAGTTGATTCCAACTCATAGTGACCTACCGGACAGAACAGAACTGCCCCATAGTTTCCAAGGAGTGCCTGGTAGATTTGAACTGCTGACCTTCTGGGTAGCAAATGTAGTACTTAACCACTGCACCACCAGGGTTTCCATAGCAAGTAACATAATTAATAGTCAATATAAAATTATACACATATAACAATGGTCATAATAAAAGTAACACTGAGGTCTTACCAGATACCATACAACATTTTTTCACTAAAAAATGATTTCATTTAAACCTCCAAAAAAAGCTATGAGGTGAGTAGTATTACTGACCATTCTGGTGAGCAAACTAATGCTGGGAGAGGCCAAGTAACTGATCTTACGATAGGCAACCAATAAATAGCAAAGCAGAGATCTAAAACCAGATCATTCCTACTCTAATGCATAGCTTCCAATAATCATAATATACTGCACGATTAGATTACATTTAGGAAGTGAGATGATATCTATGTCCATTCATTTTTAAATATGAAATAAAATCAGAGCTCTGGAAGCCAGGAAAGTTTTATGAACATCCATGCCACTCAGTTCAAGTTATGTTGAATGTATCATGTTAAAGGAAAGCTGCTTCCAAATTATTGATCAAAGCCCATAGAATTGCCAGTGAAACAGAAGAAACAGCAGATCTGACTTATCGACCAGACCTCCCTAAACACAAATTGATATAATCAAATCAATCTCCTAATTTTAATAAACCTTGTCTCCACTTACAGAATCAATAGCATGAATTTAAATGAGCCGCCTGGGGATCTTACAAGAATAATTTATGACATTTAACAGTCTCGCTGACTGACATTTTACACAAATAACACTCACCTTCTATGTCTGTTGGCCAATCACTGCCCCCAACCCCAAGGTATTTTTGTAAGCACATTATGCTAAATTTTTTACAGCAACATGTAAATAATAATTAGCATTGCAACACTTATGAAAATATGGTAAGAGGGAAAGGACAGCAAACAAATGTAGAAGGTTTGTATTTTTGAATAAAATGTGTTATTCAGGGTCATACAAGAAACACTCCTTTATCATAATGAACATCACACTTCACTATTTCAAATTAAATGTCACTGGAAATATAATTAAGCAAATATTCAGTTAATGATCTCCTGGAAGAACTTTTAGTATTCATCAAAATACTACTCTTAATTCAAAAGCCACTGTATGCCATGCAATACCAGACACTTCACATGCTTAGACAATTTAACTGTCACAACAACGGTATAAGATGGACAGTCTTCAATTTAAAGGCTAAGGAAACCGAGTCACACTTAATGAAAACCCCACAGTTTCTAAAGGGCCGAGTGGCAATTCAAAGTACAGTGTGGCAGTTGTTAGATGCTTATGCTCTTTCAAGTGAATAAGATTGCCTCCACAAGTACTTGGCCTCTTTTTCATACAGCTTGCAAATTTCATCATTCATGTGCTAAGATATCATGAGGCGAGTTTTACTCATTCAGAGAAAATGAAAACCACATTGGAAGGTTCTTCTTGTATTAAAATTGCCTTGGTATTCTTGCTGGTGTTATTACGTGCTCTTGATTTGGGATCCGACTAATAGCAGAGCAAAACGTTGCCTGGTTCTAGGACATCCTCACTATCATTGCTGTGTCTGAGCCTGCTGTAGCCAGTGCGTCACTCCATCTCAAGAGTGTCCCTCTTTCACTCATCTTCTACTTTACTAAGCACGATGTCATACTCTAGGGATTGATAACCCCGGATGGTACAACCAAAATAAGCGAAACAAAGGCTCATCATGTTTGCTTCTAAGGCATTCCTACTAAGGATTTTACTCTAGACTTAGTGTATTTGTTGTTTATGTAATTATTGTAAAATCATTATGGATGGTAGAACATGAAAAATCCAATTATAAATTTCCTTATAAGCATTTAGATAGTAATAACTTATGAGCCTTTAAAACATCCTCCATGGTTAATGAGTGCATGACATTTTCTTCGCTTTGAGAAATAGAAGAGTTCTTAGAAGATTTCTACAAATAGGTCACGGGAAGAATATGTCACTATTCCACCCATCTTTCTTCTGTTTTCTAGATACTATCCCCTTCTACATGAGTTTGATATTAGACCTTTTTTTATTTTGGCTACCATTAGCTACTAGTTATCTAATGAGAGACAAAGTGGCTAAAATTGCTGAATTCCAGCTTATTCATTAAAAAAGTCAAAAAGATTATGGTAATAAGATCAATACAATAATATCTCATTATAGATTCTATTAATGTCAAATGAGATTGTGTTTGTGAAAAGAGGTTGTAAAAACAAGCCTCTTTTCACAAACACAATCTCATTAATGCTTTTCAGGATAGTCATAAAATGTACCTTGTTCAATTCCTCAACTGCATAAACTTTGAAGCTCAGAGAATTAAATGAGTTATATAGGGAGACACAGGATATTTCCAAGTTCCAGAAGCCTGCTTTTTCTACTCTCATGCTGATGCTTCTGGGCCTCCCTCTTACAGTAACATAGTTAGAAAGCCCCACTGAACAGCTCTAGAGGGCACCATTCATATTGTGGTCTACGTGCATGACACGGCCTAAGACACAGCTTAAATGCTAAATGAACAGGGACCCTGGACTTGTGCTGCCAGGTGTCATTGTTTGAAAGTCTCAGTCTCAACTGTCTTTTCTTTTTATCCTTCAGATATTTATCAGCAAGTCTCATAGATTTATATTTTTAATTTTTATGTTAGTGGTTATCCTTATAACTTCCTTTTTTTTTGAGGCTCATTAAGGGGCCTGGGTGACATGCACTGTTCTCAAAACTTTGCAGAGCCTTGCTTTTTTTTTTTTGGAGGAGTCAGGCTTTACAACCCTATTAAAATTTACCTTTCTAGCAGCCTCATGGAGCTCCAGTGGCACAGTGGTTCAGCATTTGGCTGCTAACCAAAAGGCTAGCAGTTTGAATCTACTAACTGCTCCTTAGAAACCCTGCGAGGTGGTTCTATTCTGTTCTATAGGGTCAGCATGAGTTGGAATCAACTTGATGGCAATTGGGTCTTTGAACAATAGCATGGGGCCTCTGGATGGTGCAAACGGTTAATGCACTTGGCTGCTAACCAAAAGTTTGGAGGTTCAAGTTTATCCAGAGGTACTTTGGAAGAAATTCCTGGGTAATTATCTTTAAAAAAAATCAGCCATTGAAAACCCAGTGGAGCACAGTTCTACGCTGACATACATATGGGTTGCCATGAGTGACAGTCAATTCAGCAGCAACTGGTTTGGGTTTCATATTGGCATTGCCAAATTTAACAGACTCAAGGCCATATTGACCTTCACTTTCCCTATTATATGATATCATGAAGTTATATTCTTTGACTTTCAGAAGTATGGTACTATCTTTTTTTACTATCTTCTGCATCCCTTCGCATACTGAACACTTTAGTCCTGCTTCATCAGTTTTTCCTCTTTCCACCCATGACTTTGGAGTCTCTCAAGATTTAGTTCTAAGGCCTCGGTGTTTTCCATTTTGCAACCATCAAACATCCTCCACTTATCAAGGTGAAGGTTCTTAGAGTTTATGTTTTGAGTCCCAGCTCTGCTATTGATTATATGTTTTATTTGACCATAACCTAGCCTCTCTGATGTTAGTTATCAGGATTGGTAATACTAACCTTACAGGACTGATCTAAGGAATAAATGATACCATATATAAGACCACTTGTCCTTGCAAATTTTAGTACTTTTGTTGCGATAATTTCCATGTCATTGCCTTTTCATTAGACTCACTAATAATCTGCAATATGTAGATGACACAACCTTGCTTGCTGAAGGCAAAGAGGACTTCAAACACTTATCGATGAAGATCAAAGACTACAGCCTTCAGTATGGATTACATGTCAACATAAATAAAACCAAAATTCTCACAAATGGATCCTTACAACATCATGATAAATAAAGAAAAGACTGACATTATCAAAGATTTTATTTTACCTGAATCCATGCGCAATGCCCACAGAAGCAGCAGTCAGGAAATCAAATGATTAACTGCACTGGAGAGATCTGAGACAAAAGACCTCTGTAAGTGTTTAAAAGCAAAGATATTGTAACAGGCTACTTAACCTGGGCAAATCCTGCATCATTTCTCCTTGCTTAGCCTGTCTCTATATCCCTAAGTGTGCTTTTGCTGTTTGGGTAGTTTAGTTCCTCTAAAAGTTAAAAATTAACCAGTGTTTCTCTTTGCACCATGGAAAGAATTGATCTAAGTCTGTCAGACAGAACAATGTACCTATTTTGTGATCAGAAACCAGGATGGTGCCAATCACCTCCTGGGATAATGAGGTAATGACAGAATAATGTCAGCATGGCTGAGGCCCAACCGCCATGACAACACAAAACAAGAATGGATATTCCACAATTTCCTGAAACTTACATCACCTTCTCCCCTAAAATCTCCAGCTGGCCTCTAGTTCAGGGATGCAGGTCTAGAAGGAGATCACTTGCCTTGTCTCCTGTATATTGATATATAATGAAGCTCTTGCTTCTTACTTCATTCCTGTCTCAAGAACTGGTTATTGACAGAAGTTAGCTCTGACCTGCGAGATTGTAGTAAGAATGCCACTTTGAGGACTAAGGAGCTCTGAACCAGGTCATGATATTTTCAGTCCCCTCACATGGCTCACATGCGTGTGAAAACTAGATGAACAATAAGGAAGACTGAAGAATTAATGCCTTTGAATTACGGCATTTCTGAAGAATATTAAATGTACCATGAGCCATCAGAAGAATAAACAAGCCTCTCTTGGAAGAAATATAGCCAGAGTGTTCCTTGAACATGTAGATGATAAGACTTTATTTCATATACTTTGTACATGTTATTAGGAGTAACCAGTCCCTGCAGAAGAGCATCATGCTTGGTAAAGAAGAGGGTCAGTGAAAAGGAGGAAGAAACTCAATGAAATGATTGATACAGTGGCTGCAACAGTGGCCTCTAACACGACAATTGTGAGGATGGCACAAGACCAAGCAGTTTTTCATTCTGTTATACATGGGATTGCTATGAACTAGAGCTGACTTGGTGACAGCTGACAACAACAACAGTAAATCTCTGTCACTGGAATGTAAATGCTTTGGAAGCTGGAGACGATGTCAGTTATGCGCACTCTTGTATACTCACTGATTGGGAAACGGTAGAGCATATTATCGACTGAACGATGTTTCCTAAAAATATGTGTTATAAACCTAACTCCTATAACTATGGATGTGGTTCCACTTGAAAATAGTGTTATATTAATAAGAACATGTCAGTGCAAGTTTTGCTTTAAACCAATCTCTTTTGAAATATAACATGAGCAAATTAGGCACCAAGGCAAGGAAGCAGGAATGGGGAAAGATAGATGGCACAAGGAGAGGAGTATTCAAAGGTCAAGAACTGGATTCAATTCAGACAACAAAAGAAGGGGTGGGTGGAGAATGGCTGTATTAATGAATTTTACTTCTCTGTCACCTGTGTCCTGAATGAATGTAGCTGGCTTGGTCCCATCTCTCTAAAAACCTGTAGTGCTCTGTGTCTCTTATTCTTCTTCATTCCCTATGCCCAGCAAGTCTTATACTATATTCTGTTTGAAATGTATCCTTTAAACTTACCTTGACCATAATTAATTGACTCATGAGATTCTATCATATTGTAATGGGTTCCGGAAGTGTTATTCTGCCTAATTGAGACAGGGTACTACCGGAGCAGATACAGTGGAAGGAGCTAGAGGAAACCCAAGAGAACAGCTATTGGATGAGAAATAGTTCAAGTTCACTCTCCAATGGTGACAGTGAATATAGTCCAAAGCAATGGAAAGTAGAATCAGAATGAGGCAACTAGCTGCCCTCAAGTGATTTCTGTGGTTTTCTCTTTTACTATTTCATAAATCACTATTCATTTGCTCTTGATTACAAGTTCCTTGAAGGAAGGGATTGTATTCATTCATTCATTCTTTTGAAACCCTCAGCATCCCAGCAAAGAATTAAACATTTTTCAGATTTTCAACACACTGCCTTCGATTCATACTGTTGAGTTTTCTTCGATCTTTTCAGAATAGAACAAATAATCTTCCTTAAAAAAAAAAAATACTGAAGATGACTAGAGAAAATAAACAGTAAGTGAAGTGAAGTTCTCTTAAAATACTGGAAGACATTCAGCTTGACTTAATTGCTTTATTATTTTACCCCACCTACATCTGACAACAGTGCTGGTAATAAGTAGTGATAATCTCATTATTTTCCTACTTATGGTATTAAAGAGAAAGTAGTCATCTTTGTTGAAGAGTTGAGTTTAGGGAGCTTGACAAAATAGCAGACAATCTAATGGAAAGATAGTAGACCTGAGTTCATGTTTCAGCTCCAGCAGTTATGAGTTGTGTGATTTGAAGCAGGAAGCCATGGTGGAGTAGTGGTTAAGTACTACATTTCTAACCAACAGGTCAGCAGTTCAAATCCACCAGGAGCTCCTTGGAAACTCTAAGGAGCAGTTTTACTCTGCTGTGTAGGGTTCCTATGAGTCGGAATCAACGCAACAACAGTAGGTTTGCTTTCGGTTGGTTTCAAGTATGATTTTTAATCTTTCTCAGTTGTATTTTCTACATCTGACTTCATCTTGAATAGATGCTGTAGGTTTAGAAATGATAAGTATAAAATATTTCTATAAGACAGAAGAGATATTTCAAAATTTCATAGTATACCCTCCATAATCACACTTTACTTTCTGTATTTTCTAACCCAGAGCTAGTCAACCAAATTCACAAACCTAACAGACACTAATATTTTACCAAGAGTCAAGTTTTCTGTACATTGCCAGTAAACCACCTCTTTATCACATGTTCTTAATATGTTGACCATTCCAGTAGCATTGTTTATGTTGTACCAGGGTTACCACTGACAACATTCTAATTCATGCTAATGTTTTTTCAGGTCTTGGTTTAGTCATCATTTGGATGCAACATTTAGGTTTCTGAATTAGGCCTCATAAATTAACTCCACCTGTGTTTCAGTCATTTTCGCTACTTCATTGTGGGCTACCCATTAAGTCTTGTTCTGGGTATTGGCACAGGACTAGATGAAGACAACATGCCTTAGGTGGTGCTGTCCCCAGATATGGTGCTTCACGCGGTGTACAAAGACTAACTCCCCCGGTTAGCTTACAAAACTACTTTTGCTGCTGGCTGAGAGCAAACTGCTCTTGACCCTCCCTTTCACTTGAAAACTGTGAGAATAAAGAAGTATGCTCCTGTGAGAGATAAAGTATTCAGTAGTGTCTGAGATGATTAGAAACAAGAAAAAATTTCTTGTGAGTTTTGACAGGCCTTCTCCTCTCTTCTGGTTTGAGACAGTGTTTCAGTCAGCATCCTGCTTCTAGGCCATGGGGATGGGGTGATTGTGAGTCAAACCTCACCAAGCAAAACAAAGAGTTTGTTCAGGCCCCAATAACTTAAAGCATGTTCTGGAGGCTGACTGACCTCCTTCCCCTAAACGGAGGGTCTAAATGGCTTTTGATTTAGCAAATTCCTAAAAAGACCTCAGGGAAATCTTCTTTTTGTCTACTGACCATGTAAACATGCAGTTTTGAATGTCATTCTTTGCTGCTGATGAGTCATCCATCAGTTTGGATTTTAGAACTTGTTTATTTGGCATGAGTGTTTGGAAACAGAGGGGGGCAGAGAAGGGAAGAAGGTGGCCATTTAGAAATGTGACTATTCTTGAAGGGTACGTGACCCCTATTTGCACTTTTTTGGGACATTCAGTCAAGTCAACAAGTATTTACTGAGCACACATAATGTTCTCAAATAAATTGTGTTGTTGACAGGCTTTTTCTTTTCTTTCTTTTGGGACACAAGGTCATTCTAAATAAGAATCAGACTGTAGGGGGTTGCAAAGAGGTAAAACATTTGTACTTTTTCCTAGGTTGCTGTAACAAATTACCGCAAACTCTATGGATTAAAACAGTAGAAATATACTCACTCATCCTTCTAGAAGCTAGATGTTCACAGACAAGGCATTGGCAGGGCCATACTTTCCCCCAGAGACTCTAGGGAAGAATCAGTTCTATGTCTGTTTCCTAATTTCTGGTGGCTGCTGTCAATCTTTGTTGTTCCCTGGTTTGTAGCTGGTCTTTGCCTCTGTTTTCACATTGTCTTCTTAGTGTATGTTTTCTGCTCTGTGTGTCTGTCTCAAACTCCCTTTCCCTTCTGATAAGGATGTATTTGTTTGCATTTAGGACCCTCCAAGATAATCCAGCCTCCACTTGTCTGTCAGTTTTTCATCTTGTGAGAGCTTGCATGTTGCTCTGACATTGGAAGCTATGTCATCAGTATTCAGATACCGATAGGGTCACACATGGCAGACAGGTTTTGGCTGAGCTTCCAGAGTAACACGGACTAGGAAGAAGGACCTGGCAGTCTACTTCCGAAAAGAATTAGCCTGTGAAAACCTTATGAACAGATGTAGAACATTGTCAGATACAGTGCTGGAAAATGAGCCCCCTGGGTTGGAAGGTACTCAAAGGATGAATGGGGAAGAGCTGCCACCTCAAAGTGCAGTCAACCTTAACGATGTGGATGGAGTAAAGACTTCGGGACCTTCATTTGCTGATGTGGCACAACTGAAAATGAGAAGAAACAGCTCTAAACATCATTAACAATTGGAACATGGAATGTACAAAGTGTGAATCTAGGAAAACTGGAAATTGTCAAGAATGACATGGTTCACATACACATCAGTATCCTAGTAGTTGGTGAGCTAAAATGGACCAGTATTAACCATTTTGAATCAGACAATCATATGGTCTACTATGCTGGGAATGAAAACTTAAAAACGAATAGTGTTTTATTCATCAAAACGGACATTTCAAGATCTGTCCTGAAGTACAATGCTGTGACAGGATAATATCTATATGCCTACAAAGAAGGCCAGTTAATATGATTATTATTCAAATTTATGCACCAAATAGTAAGGCTAAACATGAAGAAACTGAAGATTTTTACCAACTTCTGAGTCTGAAATTGATTGAACCTGCTATCAGGATGCACTGAATAATTACTAGTGACTGGAATGCAAGAGTTGGAAATAAAGGAATGCTAACTAGAATATACAGCCTTGGTGATAGAAATGATGCTGGAGATCATATGATATGATTTTGCAAGACCAATAACTTCTCCATTGCAAATACCTTTTTTCACCAATGCAAACAGTAATTGTGTAGATGGACTGTGTTTGATTCCACTAGATGGAATATACAGGAATCAAATAGACCACATCCTAGAAAAACATGATAGAAAAGCTCCGTATCAGCAGAACAAGACGAGGTGCTGACCGCAGCACAGACCATCAACTGCTCACAGGCAAGTTTAAACTGAAACTGAGGAAGATTGGAACAAGTCCATGAGAGCCCAAGTATGACCTCAAGTACATCCCACCTGAGTTTAGAGACCATCTCAAGAACAGATCTGATGTGTTGAACACAATGACTAAAGACCAGAGAAATCATGGAACAACATCAAAGACATCATCCTTGAAGAAAGAAGTCTTTAAAAAGACAGAAAAGAAAGAAAAGACCAAATTGGATCTCAGGAGACTCTGAAACTTGCTCTCAAACACTGAGTAGCTAAAGCAAAAGGAAGGAAAGACAAAGTAAAGGAACAGAAGATTTCAAAGGGCAGCTCTAGACGACAAAAAGAACTGTTATAATGACATATGGAAAGAGCTGGAAATACAAAACCAGAAGGAAAGAACATGTTCTGCATTTCTCCAGCTGAGATAACTGAAGAAAACAATTCAAGCCCTGAGTTGAAATAGTGAAGCATTCTACACGGAAAATATTAAATGTCTCAGGGAGCACAAAAGAAGATGGAAAAAATACACAGAGTCATTATATCAAAAAGAACTGGTGGATGTTCAGCCATTTGAAAGGGTAGCATATGTTTATGAACCAATGTGAAGGAAGAAGTTGAAGCTGCACTGAATTCATTGGCAAAAAAAGCAAGGCTCCAGGAATTGATGGAATATCAGTTGAGCTATTTCAACAAATGGATGCAGTGCTGGAAGTGCTCACTCACCTATGCCAAGAAATTTGGCAATCTGGCCAGCTGACTGGAAGAGATCCATATTTATGCCTATTCCCAAGAAAGGGGATCCAACCAAATGTGGAAATTACTAAACAATATCATCGATATCACAAGCAAGTAAAATTTTCTAAAGATCATTCAAAAGTGACCGCAATAGTACATTAACAGCGAATTGCCAGAAATTCAAGCCAGAATCAGAAGAGGACGTGCAAGCAGGGATATCAGTGCTGATGTCAGATGGATCTTGGCTGAAGGCAGAGAATACCAGAATGATGTTTACCTATGTTTCACAGAGTATGCAAAGGCATTGGACGGTGTGGATCATAACAAATTATGGATAACCACACAGAGAATGGGAATTTCAGAACACTTAATTGTGCTCTTAAGGAATCTGTACACAGATCAACAGGCAGTTATGCGAACAGAACAAGGGGACAGACACTATATAGTTTAAAGTCAGGAAAGGTATGTATCAGGGTTATATCTTTTTAACATCTTTTAAATCTGTATGTTGAGCAAATAATCTGAGAAGCTGGCTTATATGAAGAAGAAACTCTGAGGCATCAGGATCGGAGGAAGATTCCTTAACAAACTGCATTACACAGATGACACTACCTAACTTGCTGAAAGTGAAGAAGATTTGAAACACTAACTGATGAAGATCAAGGACCACAGCCTTCAGGATGGATTGTACCTCAACATCAAGGCAACAGAAATCCTCATATCTGAATGAGTAAGCAAAATAATGATAAATGGAGAAAGGATTGCGGTTTTCAAGGTTTCATGTAATTTGATTCCATAATCAACGCCCATGAAAGCAGCATTCAAGAAACCAAAAGATGCATTGTAGTGGGAAAATCTGCGGCAAATGACCTCTTTCAAGTACTGAAAAATAAAGATGTCACCTTGAAGAGTAAGGTACACCTGACACAAGCCATGGTTTTTTCAATCATGTCATATGCATGCAAAAGCTGGACAATGAGCAAGGAAGACAGTAGAGTTGATGTCTTTGAATTGTGGTCTTGGAGGAGAATACTGAATATACCATGGACTCCCAAAAGAACCAGTAGATCTGTTCTGGAAGAAGTACAGCCAGAGTGCTCCTTGGAAGTGAAGGTGGCGAGACATCTTACATACTTTGGACATGTTGTCAGGAGGGGTCAGTCCCTGGAGAAGGACATCATGCTTAGTAGAGAAGAGTGGAAGGTCAGGGAAAAAGAGGAAGGCCCCCAATGAGGTGGACTGACACGGTGGCTGCAATGATGAATTTAAGCATAAAAATGATTGTGGACATGGCACAAGACTGGTCACTGTTTTGTTCTGTTGTACATAGGGTCACTAAGAGTCTAAACCAACTTAATGGCATCTAACAACAATAACAAGGTACTCCCAGATAAACTCCACCTATCCAGATGATTAACTCATCTCTTCACCCGATCAGATAATATTCACTTTCTTTGCTATATAAAATTAGAGCTGACAAGTAGATTCTGACTCATAGCGACCCTACAGGTCAGAGTAGATCTGCCCATAGAGTTTACAAGGAGTGTCTGGCAGATCTGCACTGCCGACCTCTTGGTTAGCCACCTGCACCACTTAACTACTATGCCACCAGAGTTTCCTTGCCATATAAGGCAATATAAATAAAGTCAACGGGTTAGAACATGGGCATATCTTTTTGATGGATCATTCTGTGTCCTACCAGAGTCTGCCTAGCTCTTAAAACTTCATGTTAATTCCAGATGCAAAATATAGTTATCCCATGACATTACTTTTAACCCATTACAGAATCAGCTAAAGTCCATAAGATCACCTGAGGATCATCAGCTCAAAAAGCTCAAATCTCATTATCTAAATCAGGCAACAATGATAACTGGTTATGAGCCATCCAGGAATACATCATCTCTTCCACTATGAACTTGTGAAACTAGATACAATGGTGAAATAGGCAAATGATAACAGTTAACAGATATTCACATTCCAAAATGGAGAAAAGGCAAGGAATAAAGGGTTTCCAGAAAGGCTGAAACCTAGCAGGGCAGATTTTGCCAGATTTTAAGTTCTGAGAGTATCTGTGATTTGAGGCTGTGTCCTCTGGGCCAATGGCTCTACCCTCTGGTCTTATAGTTCTGGCCCCTGCACTTAAAGCTCTTCCCTCAAAGTCATTCCACCTTTTTCTTGAAAGTACCATACATTTGCAGTCATGTATCTCTATCAGCATGTTTCCTGCCTATAGAATTCTAGAAGTTTGACAGCCTTCCTTCCTTTGTTCTACCTCTGTTCCTTTTGTTCAAGGCTGGCAGTGTTTCTACTGACACATTCTTAAAACTTTGTTGGTCTCCTGTGTATGTCATAGGAATTCACAGAATTACACAAAGGATGGTTAAATGGATCCACGAGTCACAAATCTAATGTTTTCAGCAAGCAGATTTCTAGCCACATCTTTGGTCTTTCCTTAAGACCATGATTTTCCGAAGTGTATCTCCTAATCTTAGCATTTATTGCAACATGGATAAGCCTAGAATTTCCCAAATCATCAATTTCTGGTTCCTTTTAGATTAACACTTGAATTCTCAATGTTAACTCTTTACTCATGTATTTTTCTATAAGCTGCAATAAAACTCCAAGCCACACCTTCAACTTTCTCATGAAATTCTCTTCAGATAAATTTTCAAGTTAATTGCTTTTAAATTCTGCTTTCCACTAACTATAGAATGCCAACTTCTTTGCCATTATATAACAAGGATCACATTCCCTCAAGTTTCTAATGTGTTTCTAATTTTCATCTTCACCAGCAGCAACTTTAGTGTACATATTTCTATCCACATTCTGTTAATGATTTTTATACAGAGTAGGCACTTGGCTTTGGCTATATAGATATATATAATACACACGTATATATATTCTCTGAGGAACTGACTTGATGGCAATGGGTTTTGTTTTGTCTTCTGAGATAGAAGATTCTGCACTATGCTGCTCAATTCTTCCTATGTTCTCACTGACAGGAATTTTAACATATATATTTCTATCAATAGCCTCCTCAAGACAATACAAATTTTTACTGCCATCCTTCCCCACATTCTTGCAGTCTCTACCCATGACTCAATTCCAAAACCAAAACCATTTTTACAATCTCACATGTTTGTTGCAGCACCACTCCACTGCCTGGTACCAAAATATGTATTAGTTCCTTTGACTATCCTAATGAACCACCACAAACTCCTAAGGTCCCTATGAGTTGGAATCAACTTGATGGCAACAGGTCTGGTTTTTTGGATGGTTCTGGTATTTTTAAAAACAAATGTTTTAATTTTATCTCTATAACTGCACACATTAGGAAAGAAGAAAGGGCCCAAATTAAAGAAATTAACCTTGCAGCTTGAAGAAGTAGAAAAGAGAGCAACAGGAGAACCCCTCAGGCACCAGAACAAATCAGATTATAAGGATTATAGCAGAACTAAATGAATTAGAGAACAGAAAAACAGTTGAAAAAATTAACAAAACCAAAAGATCAACAAAATTTGTTGACAAGATCAACAAAATTGATAAACTATTGAATAAACTTACAAAAGAAAAACAGCAGGAGATACAAATAACTCGACTGAGAAATGAGATGGGAGTTGTTACAACAGACTCAGCTGAAATCAAAAATATCATAACAGAATACTGTGAAAGGTTGTACTCTAACATGTGAAAACCTAGAGGAAATGGACAAATTTCTAGATTCACATAAGTCACCAAGATTATCACAAGGAGAAGTAGATCAACTTAATAAATCTACTACAAAGGAAGAGATTGAAAAAAGTCATCAAAAATCTACCAACCAAAAAAAGTCCTTGGTCAGATGGCTTCACCAGAGAATTCTACCAAACTTTTAGAGAAGAGTTAACTCCAATACTATTGACGCTATTTCACACCATAGAAAGGGATAGAATACTCCCAAATTCATTCTATGAAGCCTGCATAACCCTGATACCAAAGTCAGGGAAAGATCCCACAAAAAAGAAAATTTCAGACCAGTATCATTCATGAACCTAGACGCAAAAATCTTCAACAAAATTCTAGCCAATAGAATTCAACAGTATATTAAAAAAATAATAATACATCATGATCAATTTGGTTTCATTCTAGGGATGCAAGGCTTGTTCAACATCAGAAAAACAATTAATGTGATTAACCACACTAATAATACAAAAGATAAGAATCACCTGATTTGTCAATTGATACAGAAAATGCATTTGACAAAGTTTGACACACATTCATGCTTAAAACTCTCAGAAAAATAGGAATAGAGGGGAAATTCCTCAATGCAAATAGTAGCATCTACACAAAGCCAACTGCCTCCATTGTTCTGAGTGGTGAAAAACTGAAAGAATTCCCTTTGAGAACAGAAACTAGACAAGGATGCCCACTCTCACCACTTCTATTCAACACTGTGCTAAAAGTTCTAGCCAGAGCAATTAGACAAGACAAAGAAATAAAGAGCATCCGCTTTGGTAATGAAGAAGTAAAAATCTCCCTATTTGCAGATGATATGATTGTTTATACAGAGAATTCAAAGGAATCCATAAATAAACTATTGGAACTAATAGAGGAGTTTAGAAAAGTAAAGGGATACAAGAGAAACATAAGTAAATCAGCAGGATTCCTTTATACCAACAACAAGATTATTAAAGAAGAAATCATCATCAAATCAATTCCGTTTACTATAGCCCCTAAGAAGATAAAATACCTAGGAATAAATTTAACTAGAGAAATCAGAGATATTTACAAAGAGAACTACAAGACCCTACTACAAGAAACTAAGAGAGACTTACAAAAATGGAGTAATCTACCCCGCTTATGGATAGGAAGACTCAACATCATGAAAATGTCTATTTTACCCCAAACAATATACTTATACAATGCAATCCCAATACAAACTCCAGTGACATTTTTTAATGAGATGGAGAAACAAATCATCAACTTTGTCTGGAAAGGAAAGAAACCTTGCATAAGTAAGGCACTACTGAAGAAGAACACCACACTGGGAGGCCTCTCACTACCTCATTTTAGAACCTATTACACTGCCACAGTAGTCAAAACAGCTTGGCACTGGTACAAAAAGAGACATACAGACCAATGGAGCAGAATTGAAACCCCAGAGATGACACCATCCTCCTGTGTACAGTTGATATTTGACAAAGGCCCCAAGATCTTAAACTGAGGTAAGAATGGTCTCTTTAACAAATGGTGCTGGCAAAATTGGATATCCACCTGCAATAAAATGAAACAAGACCCATATTTCATACCTTATACAAAAAAACAACTCAAATTGAATAAAAGATCTAAATATCAAATCTAAAATGATAAAGCTCACCCAAGATAAAATAGGATCAACAATGGAAGTTTCAATACACAATGTAGATGGACTTCAAAATCTGACAAACAAAGCATGATCAACAGAAGAGTACATAGACAAATGGGTACTACTATACTTTTGTTCATCCAAAGACTTCATCAAAAGAATTAAAAGACCACCTACAGAATGGGAAAAAATATTTGGCAACTCTATCTCAGACTGACATCTGATCTCCATAATCTATAAGATACTACAAAACATCAACAAGAAAAGCATAAATAATCCAGTTAAGTGATGGGCGAGGGAGATAGACATTTCTCTAAAGAGGCTATCCAGGCAGCTGAAAGACACATGCAGAATTGCTCATCATTAGCTATTAAAGAAATTCTAATCAAAACTACAATGAGATACCATCCTCACCCCAACAAGTTTGGCCATGATCCAAAACACACAGAACAACAAATGCTGGTGAGGCTGTGGAGAAATTGGAACTCTGCTACACTGCTGGTGGGATTGCAAAATGGTACAAGCTCTTTGGAAAAGAATCTGGCACTTCCTTAAAAAGCTGGAAATAGACAGACCATTTGATCCTGTAATTCCACTGCTTGGAATCTGTCCTTCAGAAACAAAAGTTGTCACATGAACAGACACATGTACACAAATGTTTGTTGCAGCACAGTCCACAAGAGCAAAAAGTCGGATCCCGATGCCCATCAACAAGTGAATGGATAAGCAAACTATGGTATATATACTCAATGGAACACTATGCTATGATAAAAAGCAATGACAATTTTAGAAAACATCTCATAACATGGTCTCATTTGGAAGAGATCATGCTGAGTGAAATCAATCAGTGTCAAAAGGAAAAATTTTGTATGAGACCCGTGTTATAAAGACTTAACAAGAGAATTATCCGCAGAAGAAAATGCCTGTGTTGGCTACATGGGTGGGTGGGGGGCTGCGAGTTTATCATAGATGAGATAATTGCTAGATGTTAGAAATTTTATTCTTTTACTGTAATTAATAAAAAATAAAATAAATTATGAAAGAAGTATGAATGAAAGGAAAAAAAAAGAAAAAGAAATTTTTCTCTTCCCATTCTGGAGACCAGAAGTCTGAAATCAGTTTTACTCAGCTGACATCAAGATGTTCATAGGTCCGTGCTAAACCTTCCTTTTCTGCCTTCTTCTCTGTGTGTCTGTCCCTAAACTCTCTCTGTTTCTTTCTCACAAGCACACCTGTGATTTTGTTTAGGACCCAGTTGGTTAACTGAGGATAAACTTTTCCTCTCAAGTCTGTTAATTTAATCAAATTATTTCCTTTATAAGGTGATATCATGGGTTGAATTGCATCCCTCAAAAAATATGGCAGCAATTTGGCTGGGCCATGATTCCCACTATTTTGTCATTGGCTTCCATTCTGTGATTTTTCTATGTAGTAAATCCTAATTTCTACTCTTAGTTAATAGAGTGAGACTGGAGTGTGGCGTGTTTCATTTTTTATCCTTTTATCCTACAAGAGATAAAAGGAAAGAGAAGCAAGCAGAGTTGTAAGCCCCGTATCACCAATAAAGCAATGCCAGGACTAAAGAAAGTGTATCTTTTGGACTTAAGGTTCCTGTGCTGAGGTGCTTTCAGACCACAGGAAGACTAATGCATCACAAGGAACTTCCTCCAGAGCCAACAAACAGAGAAAGTCTTCCCTAGAGTTGATGTCCTGAATTTGGACTGGTAGCCTACAGGATTGTGAAGAAACAAATTTTTCTTTGTTGAAGCCACCCATTTGTGGTATTTCTGTTATAATAGCACTAGATGACCAAGACAGGTAATATTCACTTTTCTGACCTATAAGATAATTTGTAAGTTCCAGGAATTAGGACTTTTAGGGGGGCATTTCTTTTGGCCTTCCACCCAACGGTTGACAGTGATATCTTGCTATCTGCCAGCCATTATGGTAAACACTTTTAAATCTTATTTCATTTAGTCTCCAAAAGATATCTTCAAAATATATTATTGTCTTCATTTTACAGATGAAGACATTAAAAATTAGAAACAATACAACATGCTCAAAGACTCACACCTTGTAGACCTGACTCCATACACAAAGATCTTAGCCATGCTGCTATGCCACCACTACAGGGATCTTGTGCTTAGAGGTTTACATTTTCATTAAAAAAAGAAAACTAAGCATATACAGAAAACAGTTATAGATTTCATTATAATCTGTCCCTGCTCCCCTTAATGCTAAAAAAAAAAAAAAAAAAAAACCCATTGCAATAGAGTCCGTTCTAACTCAGAGCAGCTGTATAGGCCAAAGTAGAACTGCTCCACAGAGTTTCCAGGGAACAGCCAGTACATTCAAACTGCTGACCTTTTGGTTGGCAGCTGAGCTTTAACTGCTATGCTACCAGAGTTCCACTGTATGTCCAATAAACTTTTAAGCTAAACAGGAAAGAGAATGGCTTAATGACAAGTAGATATATTGTTGGAGTAGCATCGACTTTGGAATTACAAATGGCCATTAATTCTCCATCTCTGCCCTGAGTGATAGATTCATTGTTGCCTAATGGCAACATAAAATTCAAGCAATACAGAAGGGACAGTGAGACTCAAAACACCACTCTGCTTCATATTTCTAATCTGGTGAAAGATTTAGTGTGTGGAATCAGAGTGTGGAGTCTAGACAGGTGATAAGATGAAGGTGACCAGTCATCAACTGAACAATAACTTGGCCTCAAGCTCTTTTGCAGCACTGTTAAGAGAGACAATGGAAGCTTGAGTATACAGAAATGAATGTGACAGAAAAACTAAACACTAGTGTGGAAAAGGACAGCTTGGGAAATTGAAGGTCAAGTATCAGCAATGACGTGAGATGGAGAAAGCTACTCTGGAAAATTGGCATAGAGTCTTCAGCAGAAACATTTGGCTTTGGCAGATAGAAAAGAATCAGCAGATGGAGATGATGACAAAATCATACATGTTTGTGTGAGGCTTTGGCTGAAATAGAACTCAAGGTCTGAATTAGAGAGGAAGGTCATTAGGTTTGCCACAAAATGCTGAGTTATATTTTACTTTATAAACTAATATTTATTAGTTATTATTAGTAGTATTATTCAAACATCATATGTTCATGTAAAATATTATACAAAACTAAACACACAAGTAAATACATAGATTACCCATAATGGCACCTCAAAGAAGTACCTACTACCAGCACGTCACTGAGTTCTTCCTATTTGCATAAACTCATCCATCTCTATTTACATATTTTCCCCAAATTTGGGATTATGATACACAATCTACTCTGTTAATAGCTTTCTTCCCTTAAAAGCTTGTTATGAGTATTTTTTCAGTAATTAAATATTTCTCTAAGAAATGATTTTAATGGCTGCATCACATTCATATATATAGAGAGAGAGATAGCTAAGTGCCGCTGAGTTGGATATGTTTATATTTACTTAAACAATTCCCTGTTGTTGAGTATTTATGATGTTTCCTATTTTGCCCTTTTATAATTATTGCTCTGATCAACAAATTTGTATCTATCACTTTATGCAAATAAACTAGATACCCCAATTTCAAGGGCTGGTGAGGAAGTCACAGTAGATTTTTTGTTGGTTTGTTTTTTAATTGTGTTGTAAGTGAAAGCATACAGTTCAGGTCATTTTCTCATACAAGAACCTACACACACTTAGTTATGTGTTCCTACCTGCTCTCCTCACACTATAACCGCACACTCTTCCTCTCCTCCCTGAACACCTCATGTCCCTTCAACCAGCTCCTATTCCCCTCTGCCTTCTCATCTTGCCTGAAGACAGGAGCTGCCCAGTTAGTCTCCTGTGTCTACTTCCATGAAAAAGCCTACTCTTTACTAGCATTATATCTTATATACCAGTTCATTCTTTGTCTGAGGGGCTGGCTTCGGGAATGGTTTCAGCTGGGCTAACGGAGTCCAGTGGCCATGTCTTCTGGGGACCCTCCCATTTATTAGACCATCAGGTCTAGTATTTTTAAAAGTGTTCATGTTCCACACCCCATATTTCCTCTGCTCCATCAGGAACTCCTTATAGAGTTCCCTGTGAGGGCAGTCATTAGCATAGCTGGGTACCGTCTAGTTCTGGTCTCACGCTGATGTGGTATCTGGTATTTATGGCCCTTCCTGTCTCTTGGGCTCAAATTTTCCTTATATCTTTGAAGCTCATCATACTCCTTTGCTCCGTGTGGGTTGAGACCAATTGATATGTCATAGGTGGTCACTTGTTAGCTTTTAAGACTTCAGACATCACTCACTAAAGTGGGATGTAGAAAATTTTAATTAACTTTGTTATCTGAATTGACTTAGATGTCTCCTGAAACCATGGTCCCCAGACCCCTGTCCCTGCTACTCTGTCCCTTAAGGTGTTTGATTGTATTTAGCAAACTTCTTAGCTTTTGGGTTAGTTCAGTTGTGCTGACTTCTCTACTGTGTGTTGATTGTTCCTTCCTTCACCTAGAATATGTCTTGTCTACTATCTAATTAGTGAATACCTGACTCCCCACCCTCATAATCATCAAAGATAGTCTTCCTCTGTGTTTAAATCTTTTCTTGAGTCCTTATAATAATGACCTCATACAATATTTATCCTTTTGGATATAAGTTCACTCAACGTAATGCCTTCCAGATTCCTCCCTGTTATGTATTCAGCCTTCACAGTTGTTCTTCATTATTGCATAATATTCAATTGTGTAAATATACCATAGTTTGTTTATCTGTTTATCTACTGACAAGTACCTAGGTTGATTCCAAATTTTTGCTATTGTGAACAGTGCTGCAATGAATATTGGTGTGTGTATGTCTGTTGCTGTGACTGCTCTTATTTCTCTAGAATATGTTCCAAGGAGTGGGACTGCATGTATTTGAATTGCTAGCTTTTTAAGAAAGCACAAAATTGATTTCCAATGTGTTTGTACTATTTTACATTCTCATCAGCAGTGTGTATGAGTGTTCATTCCAGTTTCTCCATAGCCTCTACAACATTTGTTGTTTTGAATTTTTGGATTAATGACATTCTTGTTCGGGTGAGAAGGTATCTCACTGTAGTTTCAATTTCCACTCTCTAATGCCTAATGATTATAAGCATTTTTTCATGTACCTGTTAGCAGGCTGAATGTCTTCTTTGGTGAAGGACTTGTTTATATCCTTTGCCCATTACTTAGCTGAGTTATGAAAGAGCATTTAAAGCACATTGGCTGGCTTATTTTATTATCTTATTCCATCCTTGCAACTAACCTATTATTATCCTACTTTTAGAGATGAGGAAACTTAGATGCAGAGATGTTAAGGCACTTTCCCAAGGTGACTCAGCTCGTGTGTGCCAGATTTGAGACCTGAATTTAAGCAATCTGTTGCTCTCCTGTTAGCCAATACACTACACTGCCACTAATGAAGTACTGACAGTAGGATTATGATAGTAACCAAGAATTTGATTTCAAAAACATATAGTAGCTTCAAATAAAAAAAAAAATCCACTTTCAGTATCATATTTCCACACACTTTGGCACTTCTTGATAAATATAGCAGCTAGTTCTATCACTGTGCACAAGCTATTTTATTCTCTCTGCATCTGTTTCTTGTTTGGATATTAGCTAGTATTTGTTAAAGAATTAACAGTAATAATAAAAATGGTCAAATAAAAAATGACAGGTAACTGGAGACACTCGTCCATATATAAGAGACTTCTATTAGAAGATTCCAATTAGGGCTTCTTTTGTTAACATTCAGAATATGATGATAATTTTAAATAATTAAAAATAAACAAAACAACATACACAGGCCAAAACAATGCTGGTGATCAACAAAATTTTGACTTATTTATAATTCATAAAACAATTATCTGTTTAGTCTTCTCCTAGTCAAGTAAGCTGCCAGCTCTCTGCTGGGTGGCCTTCAAATAGAAAGTCAATGCACACAAAAGAACTGGGAACTCTTTTTCTAGCACTTAGAAAAACAAAATCAAAGGGATGCAACAAAGGCCGTAGGCATGACCAAAGAGTTTGAAATGTGATAGGCTCTGCACTGAGAGGAAAGCCTTGTTTCATTCTCCCAGATGAGAAGTCCCCAAGCCTGATAACTTTGCTCATCCTAAGCAAAACCTATGTGCCACACCTGGTACAACAAAAGCTGGGGGAAAGCAGAATGAATGAATTGAGAATTAAAGGAAACAGGGCAGTACAGGGCCTGAGAACAAGAGTGAGTGATGCACACAAAGGGGATAGAATCTAGTTCTCCAGACTCCCGGGTCAGTGCTCCTTCATTTGACCATCTTATCTCCCTGATGTATCTGTGTGTGCATACATAAATGTGTGTGTATTCACTGATATCTACAGATATGTGTGTGAATGTGTACATGTATATGTATAAATATTTGTGAATATGGATTTGTATTTCTATGTGTGTGAAATACACATATATGTGTAAAATATGTATATACATATTTCATTCTGTATGCACTCTCAAATACCTACTGCCAGCCTTGTTGCATAACATATACTATGAATAATTAATAATATCTATAGAGGAAGTTTAGGTTAATTTACATTCAGATGTTTCTTGAACATATTTGGCAGGTTTTTTTACAGCTACACATACAGCTTCAAGTTACAGAATTATTTTATTTTTATTTTTACCCACAGGCTTGGTTTTACTGATGTCATACTGAAATGCAGACACATTTTCAAAAAAGGCTATCTCAATAAGCAAAATCAAATGATACTGTAATTGAAGTCTGCATTTTTGGTAGGAGCTTTCCAATGCTTCTTTGTTATTCTGCCCAGGACAAGCTGCGCCGGTGCTGTTACAGACAAAGGAGCTGGCAAGAGAAAGGCTACAAGACTTTATTTTGCGTCTGTTTATTCAACTCTGCTCACAAATGGCTGCTTTCTCTTGTGATGGTACCCAAACCCACTGCTATAATCAAGTTGATCCAGACTCATTTTGTAATGACGGGCAATTGTAAATCATCTGCTTCATGGAAAATATGCAATGCTCCTTTCATGGAAGTTAAAGGCCATTTTTACTATCCAGCACAACCTTTTCCTTAGTCTAACTCACTTATTTCATCTAATATCAGGCTAGCACTCCCTTTTACCATAACTCTTCCTTTTCGCCAGAAGAATAAACCTAGCTCAGTGGTGACAAAGATTTCAAGAATATCCTGGTTCAGTGCCATAATCTTCTAAAGCTTCGCTCATGTGGAAGTCAGAGCTGCAGTTCGGGGGCACTGATTAGATCTGCTTTCTGTGTGTTGAAATATCTCTGCATTTCCCCATCCAACCAGGATGGAGAAAACTAAGAGCTAATTGACATGTTCTTTCATTTTGATCTTTATGAGAATGTGGTGTTGGGAATCTACCTATTGGCAATTTCAGCCTTGTTAGCAGGAAGTGTGCCGTTGTTGTAATAAAGAAAGCAGCTCAGCTTGAAGATTAAGGCAGTTACAGGCCATCATGTTAAATGCTGGCGTGTAGTTTTGGGTGCTGAATATGGCTGGTAGGCAGACACACTCTATTACCTGGCACTTGTATGGTGCCTGACAGATATCAGGTACTTAGAGGGATGGGTGAAGTAATAAATGAATTTTACCATTCCCCTGTGCAATCAATACCATTATTTCCTTAATAAAAGCCTTTTCCAAACTGCCTCACTTGTTTTAATTTAATAAATTTATTACAAAAATTTACACTAAAGAGATATTCTGCTAATTACTATTCATAGCATAAACAAAACACTATTAATCTTTAAATTCACTACTGCACTCTTTCTGTATACAAATGACATAACGTAAATTATATTGTAGGAAATAATTATATTGGGAAAACCTCAAATAACAATGATAACAAGTAATAATATAAAATATCTACTATTATATATACATGCTGACTGTATACAAAGTCAGGGATTCCTAATGGATGCAAGTGGTTAGTGCTTAACTACTAATTGAAAAATTGGCAGCTTGAAATCACCCACTGGCACCACAGAAGAAAGAACTGGCAACTTACTTCCATAAGACAACAGCTATTCAGAAGCCTATAGAGTGCATTTCTACTCACACGCAAGTGGGGTCACCATGAGTCAGAATTGACTAGACAGCAATGAGTTTGGTTTTGTTACACCCCAAATTTACTCATTTAATTTAATCCTCTTAATAATTATAGAAAAGGATTATTAGTCTCCCCACTTTATAGACAAGGAAACAGATAGTGTAGTTAAGAAATTAGCTACTTCCAATTCAAGATACAATAACACTTATGATAATAACAGTAATGATACATATTATTCTGTTTGGGCAGGTCTTTTGTGCTGAGAGTTATCAACAGTATCTTACTTGACTCTCCCAAGTACCCTGTGAGATGGAGAAAGCATTGCTTTCTTCATTAATATATGAGGACTGCTTTCTTCTTTAACATATGATGAAACTTAAATACCTTGATGAGTCATAATGCTGCTAAAAAAGTCAGGATTCAAGCCTTAGTTCACTTGCCCCTTAATTCTGAAACAGAGTCTATGGGTGATAAAAATGGCTAAGTGCTGGCAGTGCAAATCTACCCAGAGACACACTGCAGTAAGGCCTGGAAATCTGCATCCGAAGGATCACAGCCTTCAAAAGCCTGAGGAGTGCAGTTCTACTCTGTACATAGGGGATCACCAGGCGTCAGAACCTATGTGACAGACACCAATGCCAACAAGCCTGCAACAGAGTGTGGCTGGAGCTAATGGCTAGCATGCCTGGTTGTCAACAGAAACAGTAGAGTTCCTAGGCTACGCCGAGGTACCTCGGAAAAAAAGTCTGCCAATCCACTTCCCAAAAGTCAGCCACTGAAAACCATATGAAGCACAGTTCTACTCTGACACACATGGGGTCACCATAAATCAGAGTTGATTCTGAAGCCACTGGTTTCAATCCCGTGTTATAGATATCTTACCTAGAAGGATTTGCACAATCAACCCAGCTTCGCCCAGCACACACCTTAAGGAACAGAGGAATAGGAGGGATTCAGGGAAAATGCTGTCTCTTTTTACAAATGAGGAAACTGAGTTCCAGAAAGCAGAAGCTGCCTTAGGATTGGACTGCAATTTCAAGCCAGATAACAGGACTGAGTACTCGTTTCTGGAGTCTGTTTTTTGGGGAAAGTGGCTGAGAAATGAGTCAGGATTAGTGAAATAATCATGCATTTGGAACTGTGACCAGGTCTTCTACAGCTGTGTGTGTAGATAGCCTGAGATTGTTTGTACAATCTGAGGAAAAAATTACCCAACTCCAAGGGCAATGGAAGGTTACCAGTTGACCTTTTGCTTTCCTTCCTGCACTACAGAAGAGCAAGGAACAATGCAAGCTTGGGGAGAAGAGGGCCCACAAAGTACTGGAAGTGTTTTATTCCATTTGATTTCTATATCCACCTAAGCACTTCCTTGAACCTGATGCCCAGAGCTGTCATTCATCCACTGTGCCATTCTCACATCTGAATCTCAGGGGCCCACTTCAAATACACAGTGATATACCTGCAGGTTATAAATGGATTTATTCAACAATACAGCCCAATTGACTCACATTTAAAAACGCTTTCATCGACCCAGCTCTTTGTCACATGAAGCCAGAAGTGCCAGAAGAGGCTGCTGGAAAGAAAAGGCTTGTTCCATGGCCAACATGTTGACTCCACCAAAAAAGATTTGTCCTTACTTCTTTAAGAAAAGAATTACATGCAGTGTGAAGATGAATATACTCTCGTCAGAAAGTTACCTTGGAAAAAGTGCTCCTGACTAAATTGCATGAGCTACGCTCACCCTGTGGGTACATAACTAAAAGAAAACAACCCGAGTGAACTTCCTCATGCCAATCTAAGTTATCATA
The DNA here is from genome assembly GCA_028571685.1 of Heterohyrax brucei. Taxonomy (NCBI): domain Eukaryota; kingdom Metazoa; phylum Chordata; class Mammalia; order Hyracoidea; family Procaviidae; genus Heterohyrax; species Heterohyrax brucei. The sequence goes on from CM053158.1 coordinate 46,912,637, forward strand.
TTCTATATAACGAAATAAGATTTAGGAATATTCTATTAAAGAAAGGATTTCTCTTTATTCTGGGATATATTTTAATGAATAATCACTGGAAATGAACTCATAGCTAACCTGCAAAACAAAGAAATATATAGTTATTATGGAAATGATATAAAATAAACTTTTTCAATACCTAGAGATCTGCTATGGTTTATTTCGCTGTATAGGTATACCAGTTACTGTCAAATCAAGTCTGACTCGTGGGCACCACATGTGTCACACTGGGTCACCCCACAATTTTCAAGGCTGTGACCTTTTGGAAGTAGATCTTCATTCCTTTCTTCTGAGGTACCTCTAGGTGGGTTCAAACCACTGAGCTTTCAGATAGTAGTCAAGCACTTAACTGTTTGTACCACCTAAGGACTCCATCAATAAGACACAGCAGTAGTCAAACACTATATGAAGTTTTATGAATTGATAAGGAGCCCTGATGGCATAGTGGTTAAGAGCTTGAAAGCAGTTCGAATCCACTAGTAGCTCCCTTAAAATTCTAAGGGGCAGTTCTACTCTGTCCTGTAGGGTCACTGTGAGCCAGAATCAGCTGGACAACAATGGATTTTTCTGTTGTTTTTTAAGAATTGATCTAAGCATCATTCTTTACCCTAGTAGGTCTGGTTTGGTATCTCTTATTTTTGTTTGCTTTCTTGCTTTATAACTCAAAGAATTTTAATAATAGGGCAATTGATTTTTTTTGTGATTATTATGGAGGCTAAGTGCCCTTGGAAGGATTTCAAATATTCCAGCAGACTCAGTTCCTACCAGTTTTCTTTCCTGTTAGGAGGACTGGGGATACCATCCCCTTAGCAAAGATTTGACTGAGATATAAAAGAGACAATTATGTGGGCTATTACCAATTCTGATGGACCTTATGGTATTTAAATGAACAAAGGTCTCTTTGTCATTTCATTAACATGATTGCTTTTCAGAGAATGGACAGTTCTCATCTACTTCCTCAATTTTGGGAAAACAACCCAATTTTTCTCAGGCTTATTTAAAAGGGTAATGGTTGTTTTTCTCTCCATAATTGATTGAGGATGTGTATGGTCTCTGACCGTACCTGACTTCTTGGCTTACTGCCTTTTCTCAGGCTATGCTAGGGCAAGAAGTGTATGCTAATTTCCACAGCTAATGAGAAGTTTAAAGCTGAAGAGAATAAACAGACATTATTGATTTATAATTCTAGAGCATTTGCCAGTTTATTTCCTCATTCCTACTCTTGTTCATTCTTAGGAAAACAAAATATGAGACCTTTGTGAGCAGAGCACACTGTTCTAAAGGAGTTCACATTTCATGTGCTGGATTTCTTTATTTGAATTTTACCCTAGTAAAGGGATTTTAGCATCTGTGTATTATTTTCCTTTGTCCATTTAAAACTTAGTTTTATACATTAGTCTTATTCATTAAAATGAGTGCATTCAAATTGTCCATATTTAAAAAATCATGACAATGTCAGTAAAATAATGGATCCATATATACAAAAAATTTTCTAGTTCTTCACTCTTATGGCATATTTTAAGAATTCCTTAAGACTGACATATTGTTGAGCATACACTGTTTTATATCTATACCTATATGTATATCTTCATCTATATATAGTTAAATATACATTACTTATTTTGGCATTCAATATAACAAGCTCGGGGGATTTTATTTTGAATTAATCTCTAAAAACAGACTGCCTCATAGTCTCTTGAAGTCTGTGTGGTTTATATGAGGCAGATCTTCAACAAAACATTGAATGATATACTTTGAACCTCTTTTCTCAGTGTAATGTTTCTAAAAAGAAAAAAATTAAAAAGTCAAGGTAAGCTGATTAAACATTTAATTAAAACAAAGATGCAAATCTCTGTATGACTAACTTCTTAACCAGCAGAGCAGGGATGGAACCTAATTTGAATGCCCTATTGCAGACACATCTGTACAGTCCTTTGGAATTATCCAAGGTTCCCAGCTCTCCGACCTCTGACTTTTTGTCCAGGATGCTATCTCTGCCTGCAGTACCCCTTTAGATGAGGCCTGGTGGCAATGGTTGAGAGCTCAGCTATTAACCAAAATGTCAGCATTCAAATCCACAAGCTGCTCCTTAGAAACTCTATGGGGTGCTTCTACTCTATATTATAGTTATGATTGGTTGGTATCGACTCAACAGCAACAGGGTTGGTTTTGTTTCATTTAATGTCCCTTTGGTACCAAGGGAAAGTTTGCACTTGATGCTAACCTAAGGGTTGCCAGTTCGAATCCACCCAGTGGTACCTAGGAAGAAAGGCCTAGCTCTCTGCTGGCATAAAGATTCCAGAAAATCCACGGAGGAGATTTTACTCTGTCACATATGGTCTCCATGAGTTGAAATCTGCTGAGGGCAATGTTTTTTGTTTGTTTGTTTTATAAATTCCAAATTCCACTAACCCCTAGGATCTTTCTACCTTAGTTCAATCTGACTCATTTTAGAGGCAGAGATGACTCTAGATTTTGAGGAACTTGCTGTTTACAAAAGTTGGGGGGCTTATTTTTAGGAAAAGAAAGCAAAATTACTAATACAAAAGTTACATCGGAAAATGAATGTTGATTTAGAGTAAGAAAAGGAATTTTAACAGATTGGTATACATTTGAGATTGCTGTGAATGGCAATCAACTTTATGGTGCCAGGTTTGTTTTGTTTGTTTGTTTTTGAGACTCAGAATACTCTTTTCTATGCTCTCTTTAGACAATGTATTAGAAATGCCAAAAGGAGGTATTTGATTGCATAACAGATGTTTTCCCAGAGCTTCATCGCTCCCAGCACTCCTGGGTTGGAGAGGGGAGCTGCCTAAGGGAGGGGCCTGCCGAAGGCAGCAAAGGGGGTAACTGAAGCTCTCTTAGCTTCCTGGCAATCTGCCTCTCCCTTCAAGTCACATTTAGCCAGGCCCTTCTTGTAAAAACTGGCTGCTGCGAAGCAGATTCTGACTCACAGCAGCCCTATAGGACAGGGTAGAACTGCCCCACAGGGTTTCCGAGGCTGTAAGTCCTTAGAGAAGCTGACTGTGACATCTTTCTCCTTGGAAGCTGCTGGTGGATTCAAAACTCCCATCATTTCAACTAGGAGCCAAGTGTTTAACCACTGAACCACCAAGTCTCCTTTTCCTTAAGAAACCAAAAAACCTACACCTATTGCCATACAGTTGATTCTGACCCATAGTGACCTTAGAGGACCGAGTAGAACCGCTGCCTAGAATTAACAGCCATTAACTTCTAACCACTGTACCACCAGGTTCCCTTCCTGTAGGAAGTCTTCCCTAATGCCAGCTTTTCATGTTGCTCCCCTGACCCTCTCTCCTGTACTCACCTCTATTATAATTCACTACCTTGTGACTCAGTGGTAGAATTCTCCCCTTCCATGCAGGAGACCCAGACTCAATTCCCAGCCAGTGCACCTCAGGTACAGCCGGTACTCGTTGGAGTCACTGTGTGTTGTTGCTATGACACTGAACAGGTTTCAGTGGAACTCCCATCTGAAGGCCAATTAGGAAGAAAGGTCTAGAGATCTACTTCTGAAAATTGGTCAGCAAAAACCCAACATCACATAGCCCAGTCAATGCCTGGGAGCACGGGACCAGACAGCGTTTTCCATCGTGGAGGAGATTCCAGTAGGTCTGGGCCACCTCAAGGGCCGCTCACAACAACAATGCTGTCTGTGCCTGATTAAAACAAGATTCACTGGGGCAGGAAATCTGAATCCCTCTGCATTTTATTCCCAATATCTAGTGCAGTTCCTTTTATGTAGTACACAGGCAGTAAATGATTTCTGACAGTGACAAATAATTATCAAATGCTTCCTATGTGCCAGACTCTAAGGACTTCACATATATTCACTCATTTGACTTTTGGATTAACTGTATGAGGTAGCCACTATATTATCATTATTTTACAGATAAGGAAACTAACATGCTCCAACTTTAAATACCTTGCCCAAACTCAAACACCTAGTTCAAGCTGGAGCTGAGGTTCAAATCCAGATGCTATGCTTATGGCCTTAACTTTATGCAGTACTGCCTCTCAAGAGTATTTGCTCCCTACTACTTTAAGCGGCATTTAAACTCTGCCTCAAGGCATGGCTTTGTGTTTTACAACGACCAACTCTCAATTATTTAAGAATTGATAATCCAATTTGTGGGTTTTTGATAATTTGATGCCTCTTCAGCCCCCAACAGCCCTTGCCTGTGTGGAACATTTATCTGCTTGTTAGCACCTCCCCAGAGATGAGGTTAAGAGGCCATTATTGCCATTGTCCTCTGCACTGTCTAGTTATCCTTAATGCTAGTGGCGGCTGGGAAGTTAGCCTTGCAGTCCCTTGTCAGTTAAGCATGGATTCCAAATAGGTGGCAGTCATACTTTATTATCTAGCCTTACCCTCTTCACTGCTTGAGGGTTGATCATCCAAACCAATTGTCTCCTTTCACAACTGAAAGCTTAGCATATGCCACTTCGCAGAGTTGAAAGGTCTTCGGTAGGCAAGTGACATGATAAAAACTATTTTTAAAAAGGGTCTGGGAGATGGACTGAAAAGGAGAGAAAGATGGAGAATGAGACGAATGAGGAACAAGCTGGTATTCCACTAGGGCAGCTTTCAACGAGGGCAGGTGTGTTACTCGCACTTCCAACACAGTCATTTGCTAAAATGGATGTTGTTTTAATTTTCCAAGTCCAGAGATCTCAGAGTCATTTTTTCGGAGAACCTGTGAGAAAAATCTTTCTTCAGTTTGGTAGATAAAATATGCATAGGCAATTGAGTTCATCAAAATGATAATTTATACCTCTGATTCCTAGCCAGCAAGCAAATTTTACTAAAATTTCCCCATATGAAGTTTGGTTTTTATTATGGAGAATTTTCTTTTATGTAACAGCAAGAAAGATTAGGCCAGAGGGACATTTGTCTTGCAATTACAGACATCTAAGAGAGGGCTTCTCCAGCCAAGAGATAGCTTTTGTGATTTTGCAATCCAGACTGTATATGTTTTATGCAACATTAATCTGCCTCATTTTGCTCAAATGAGAGGTTTTATATATCATTCCTGGAAAAAATTGATGACCATTACTGCATAATGAAGCTGAGTTCCTAGTAGCTTATCAGGATTGTGGTCCTGAAATTTTTCATAGCATTCATGGGGCCTGGCAGAAATGAGCAGAATTATTTCACAGTAAAATTTCATTCATTTAGGAGGTACTCATTTGGAGTTTATGATTGTGTGGCAAGAGCTGGCGTGACCTTGGAAAGGGCACTACCTGTTCAACTGAGTTACTTGAAACCCTTCAGAGAAAGCAAACTCGTTAAAAGCGTCTGCTATCCATTTAACACCATTTTAAAAGCCAACAAACTAACTAAAATGATCATTGGCAAGTGTTCCAGAAATTTCTACTTCCCAGTGCTATTAGTTTAGTTTGAATTACTTTTTATCTTACAATAGTGTTTTATTTTAATTATTATGCTCTAAATGTCACCACTTCTGTTTCACACTGTTTATTTCTTATTGACTTCATAGCATAGATACCCCTCCCCACCCAAGGACAAAATAAAATGGTCTGTGACAAACACCTACTGATGTCATCAGAAATTATGTATGTTGAATAATTTCCTAATTTGTGATTCCTCGAGAACTTCTAGGAATGGGTTTGGTGAGTTTTCTAGCATGTGAATTAGGCAGTATTTTGGCAAGTGTTTTAGTCATCTGGTACTGCTCAAAGAGAAATGCCATGAATGGATGACTTTAACAAAGGGAAGTTTATTGTTACACAATCCAGTAGGTTACAAGTCCAAATTCAAGGTGTCTACTCCAGGGGAAGGGTTTCCCTCTGTCAGCTCTGAAGGAAGGTCCTTGTGTGGCATCAGTCTTTGGTCAGGGAGCATCCCGGAGCAGGATCCTCAGGTCTGAAGGACATGTTCTACTCCAGGTGCTGTTTGCTTGATGGTGCGAGGTTCCTAACTTTATGCTTGCTTCCCTTTCCTTTTACCTTTACTCCGGGAAACTCCCTTTACAATGAAGCCAGAAGGTGACCTTATAAAGCATTTTACAGTCCCACCCTAGTCCTCTTCAACAGACAGCATAGGAAAATAACAAAATGGGGACAATCATAAAAATGTTGGAACTGCGGTCCAGTCAAATGGCTACACACATTTTTGGAGGAACATAGTTCAATCCATGACAGTAAGTTTCCTTGTTTTTCCGTGAAGCAAGGCAACACCATACGTACAGAGTAGAACGGCTCTATGAAGTTTTTAAGGCTGTGATTGTGGAAGCAGATGGCCAGACTTCTCCCGCGAGGCATCACTAGGTGGGTTCAAATGTCAACTGTTTGTCTAGGAAGTGAGTGCTTAACTATTTGCATAACCCAGGGACTTATTTTCCAGATAGGAAATGCTTTTTGTTGAGCATGAGATCCCCACTGGATAGCCTAGCCTAGTGCTTGCTGGATGCTCATGAATTTTGTTGAAAATGAAGGAAAAAATGATTGCATAGATGAATGATTCAGGCACTTATTTGTTTTGCCTTAAATTAGAAGTCAACAGAATCAGTTGCCATGGGATTCCAGCAAAGGAGGAAGAAGGTAGCAAACGGCATGAGTCCAAGCAGGCAGGGAGACAGATGTTTGTGGGAGGATGGTAGGTAGACACCAGGATTCTAAGGGAGGGCCCTACGTCCAGCAAGAAAGGCGCCATCAATGAAAGGTGCGATCATGGATCCATTTATGTTAGTCATACTCATAAATTAGTTGAGGCAAACAGAGGAATATCCCTGTGTTTTGGAGAAGCTCTGTGGTTAAGTGCTATGGCCCATAACCAAAAGGTCAGCAGTTCAAACTTGCCAGGTACTCCTTGAAAACTGTATAGGTCACTTCCACTCTGTCTATAGCATTGCTATGAGTCAGAATTGACTCGATGGCAGTGGGTTTGGTTTTGGCTTACACTGGCATGCAATCAGCCAAGATTTCATTCAGCTAATAATCTCAAGTACTTATTGAGTATCTACTGTTCAACAGTTGGACAATATACTGGCTGCAGCCTGTAATTTAGTATTAAAAAAAATGTTGTCAAACTGATTTTGACTCAAAGTAATTGCATAAGACAGAGCAGAACTGCCCCACAGAGTTTCCAAGGAGCATCTGGTGGGTTCAAACTGCCGACCTTGTGGTTAGCAGCCCTACTACTGAACCGCTATGCCACCAATATTTCCAAACCTAATATAGTGTTTGTCAAATGAAGATTGTTCAGTGGATATTTATTAATTGAAATGGTTGAAAATAAATAGCACAAAATGAATGAAACTAAAGTAGTTCCCCCCAAATTCAGGAAAAACTCAGGCAAGTTTCCCAGGTTATGTATAAAGCGGTCCTGGGTCTCTACACACTTTTCTCTTCACCTTATAAAAACTAGTTGCCATTGAGTCCATTCCAACTCATGCCAATTCTATGCATATCAGAGTAGAACTGTGTTCCAGAGGGTTTTCAATAGCTGATCTTTTTGGAAGTGGCTCACTAAACTTTCTTCTTGAGGCAGCTCTGGGTGAACTCAGACTTCCAACTTTTCAGTTTGCAGCTGAGAACATTAACTTTTTCCATCAGCCAGGAACTCCCCAGACCTCCTAATGACACTGAAAGAATCCATCCTCACTCAGAATGCTCCTGCAATCAGGAATGCCATCCAGCTCTATTGCTATATTTTCTATTCCGTTTCTCATTGGTCTTTCCCCTCCACTTCTAAAGAATGCATTTGAGTTAGACAAGAAAGAGTGGCTCCTGAAGAACTGAAATCGGTGTGATACCAGGTCATGGCCCCATCTGGACTCTGTAACAGCTACCGTGGAGCTAGCTACAACTGGATGAGCACAAAAGTATACAGCAGTTACTGATTTACTATCACAACTGTTTTAATTAGCAAATCTGTGTAAACATGTTGATAAACAAAAGAGCACAAGAGCAGTGACATAAACGGAGCCTTTTCTCTTTCATTAAAAACATATTGTTTTCAGTTTTGCCAATTGAGTAGTATACTGAGAAATTGAGTCTTCCGGTAACAACTGACTAGAAACCTATGTATCTTTCTAGTTCTTCTATTATAGCTTGAATGGTTATTGTTTTAATCATCTAGTGCTGCTCTAACAGAAATACCACCAAGTGGATGGCCTTAGTACAAAAAAAGTTTATCCTTACATAGTCCACTAGGCAATGAGTCCAAATTCAGGATGTCCACTCCAGGAGAAGGCTTTCCTCCTTGTCTGCTCTAGAAGAAGTCCGAAGGACACACTCTAGTGTGAGGTTTCTGCACCAAGATGCTCCCTGACCAAAGGCTGGTGCAACTCAAGGACTTTCCTCCAGAGCCAACAAGGGGGAAAGCCTTCCTCTGGAGCAGACATCCTGAATATGGACTTGTAGCCTACTGGACAGTGTAAGAATAAACTTTCCTTTGTTAAAGACATCCACTTGGTGGTATTTCTGTTAGAGCAGCACTAGCTGACTAAAACAGTTATAAACACATTAAGGAAAATAAAAATTGCCATAGTGCGTTTTCAAAGACTACAGCCTTCAGTATGGATTATATCTCTATATAGGGAAAACAAAAATCCTGACAACATCATGATAAATGGGGAAAAGTGTGAAGTTGTCAAGGATTTCATTTTACTTGAATCTACAATCAATGTCCACAGAAGCAGCAGTCAAGAAATCCAGTGATATATTGTATTGGACAAATCTGCCATAAAAGATTTCTTTAAAGTTATAAAAAGCAAAGATGTCACTTTAAGGACCGAGATACACCTCACTCCAATCATGGTATTTTCAATAGCCTCATATGAGTGTGACAACGTATAAGGAAGACTGAAGAAGAATTGATGCATTTAAATTAAGAAACTAGAGAAGGAATAATGAACATACTATGGACTGCCAGAGGAATGAACAAATCTGTCTTGGAAGAAGCACTGCTAGGGTACTCTTTAAAGGCACAGGTAGTGACACTTTATCTGGTGTACTTTGGTTGTGTTACTAGGAGAGACCACTCCCTGGAGACAGGTCGGTAAAGCAGTGGTGGATTGTCACAGTGGGCAACAATGGGATTGAACACAGCAACATAGCAACAACTGGGAGGACGGCAGTTGGAACTGACCAGATGAAAACCAACAACAACATAATAACAACAACATCTTGAGAGTCTAGTTTTGCATTTTGCATACACGAAACTGATCAGACATGAGTATAGTTAAACTGGTTTGAATAACTCCGAAAAGTCTGGAAGGTCTCCCCTAAACCTGTTAGGAAGCCCAGATCATGCTGTCAGATTTGCTATAGGGCACAAGCTGGAGTGTCAAAGATGAACTGATCTCCAAGTGAAGGAAAGATGCTCTGATAAATCTGCAGCAGGCATCAGAAGAAACAGAGAAAGAGGCATGAATGAAAACAAATCAAGCTGATAATGTAGGTGGAAGGACAAACAAAACATTTTCTCCCCTGCTGCTGACAGATGAACCTGACTTTGTCCTTTATATTCTGGCTCTTGGTTCTGACATTGTCAACTAATAAACAGTTACATTTGCTTCAAACAGATAGTAATATTGGTTAAAAGTATGCCTGAATCTCTGTACCTTATTGCATAACGGTAACTGGAAAAGTTTATCATTTGTACAAGTTTCTGTTGGTTAAGCAATACCTCCTCCACTCAAATGTGTCTCTCATTATGCTCAATAGTAAGGAACATTATTTAGCAACATACCTGTTACTATAAATTTGTATGACGGTTATACTTTTAAATTCAGTAGATTTAGCTCTTTTTCTTTGAAGCATAAAGTTTACTGTTTTTGATAATGTGGAGTAGAAACTTTTGTGCTTTTTTCAGCATGTCAACTACATTAACATTATTTCAAACATAAATGTTTTAGTCACCTGCTCTGACAGAAAATACCATGAGTGGAAAGCTTTATGGAGAGAAATTTTATTGTCACAGTCTGATAAACTGTAAATCCATTCATAAGATACAAGTCCATTCAATATGACAAATCATCCCAGTCCAGTAGGCCAAGAATCCAGATTCAAGGAGCGCATCTAGGCACAGGAACCTCAGGTCCAAAGGACGTGCTCTGCTTTCGGTCATGCTTTCTCAGTGGTGTGAGTTTCCCAACTTCTTCTGCTCACTTCTCTCCCTTGTATCCCACAAGATTGTAGCTTGAGTCCTGCCTCACTAATACAACTGCAGCCCATTCTCCATCATCAATATCACAGACACAGGATTCACAATGCACAAGAGGAATGGCACCATGCTGGGACTCCCCGCCAAGTCAAATCAACACATAAATTTTTGAGCGGACACAATTCAATCCATAACAATAAATGTCCTGAAAACCACCAAATTTTGAAAATTGTTTTCATAAAATTTCAAAGACAATTAGCAAAAATTTATGGCAGATCTGCTGTATAACTTAGTGATATTAAAAAAGGAATCCAAAGCCATCCTGAGAAGAAAACAGTGGAGAAAAGTATAAAACAGGAGATAAGTTGCTGCTAAATTTAAAAACAAAGGGGAAGCACAAGTTCAATGGTAGAATTATAGCCTTCTATATGAGAGACCTAGGCTGGACCCCAGGCCTATGCACCTCATGTGCAGATACCAACCATCTGTCAGTGATGCTATGCACATTGTGCAATGGTTAGTGCTTAGGAGGCAAGTAGTTTGAACCTCTTAGCTATTTCATGGGAAAAAAATGTGGCAGTCTGCTTTTGTAATGACTGTAGCTTTGAAAACCCTCTGGGGGCTGTTCTACTCTGTTCTGTTGGGTTGCTATGAGTTGGAATTCACTGACAGCAGTGGGTCTGCTTTGGTTTTTATAATACTGAACATATTTCAGTGGAGCTTTCAAACTAAGACAATCTAGGAAGAAAGGCCTAGCAATCTGCTTGCATAAAATCAGCCAACGAAAACCTTATGTATCACAACAGGCTGATCCCCACGTGATCTGTTGTACATGGGCAGCCATGAGTAGGGAGCTGACTCCGTAGACCTAAAAACAGTGATAATTTTGTATTATAGGTTAAGATTTTATAGATGTTCAGAAGAGTAAATAGTTACAAAAGTCAAGAGACTGAAAATGCACTCAAGAGTTAGTATAATTTCAAACGGAGATGGGAACATATCCCAGAGAAATTATCGCATATTTACATATTTAAAAGAATTCTTTAGCACATGTAAACAGCAGATATTCCCATCAACACTCTTAATGGTCACAGTTCTGCATCAAGAACGCACTGGTGAAGAGGCAAAGTGACTTTTCCACGTTATTTCATGAGGAAGCAGTAGAAGTGGTCTCAAAAAACAATCACCATCACCATTTATGAAAATAGATATATGAAATCTATTTTTCATCAGTTTCTATATTAGGTGCATCCCATACGTTATTTAATCTAAAGTTCTCAATTATTCTATAGAATAAGCATTATCACTGCACCTTAGAGAAGAGACAACAGAGCTCAGAGATCTCAAGTGATTTGACTGTGGCTACTCTGTAGTTGGCACCAGGTTTGATATTGGGCCTGTCTATAAAGTCTCTCTTTTTTCTGCAACTCTCCAATATCAGCTTAATCTAGTTTAGAAAAGTAGCCAATGAAAATATTGAAAACTAGCCTAAACAGGAAAAAAAAGAAAAAAGCATGTACCAAACGCTAAGGAGACTGGTGAACACATTATAAGTATCTCTGTCAAAGATCATAAACCCAAGATACCAAATCTTTTGCTGTCAAGTGGATTGCAACTCATAGCAACTCCATAGGACAGAGTAGAACTGCCCCCTAGAGTTTCCAAGGAACAGATGATGGATTCAGACTGCTGACTTTTTGATTTAGCAGCCAAGCTGTTAACCACCATGCTACCAGACGCCTTCAAAAATCACATGACTTGCATTGTCTACTCTGGCATTTTTGCCAAAGAATAGTAGGTTTAAATTAGAGGCAGGCATAAAAGGAACTCTAGAAGGATTAGGTGAGAATATTTCCTTTAAAAAAATCTGTGGAGGGTCAGATTAGTAAAAAGCTCATTTCAGAAAATATTTCATATTGTTCTTTTACTATAAGAACTTCCAAGTTCCTTATATCATCCAGGAGCAGACCTGTGAAATACCTGAAAATGTAAGAACATGAAATGATAGAAATAAGTGTGTGAACCTTTGCTTGTGTGCCCTGATGAGTCATGTATGTTCATACTATGAAGGGCTCTTAATTACGACAGCAAAGCTTTTATGTGGGAGAGATAACAAGGGGAGGGCTGGTAGGGCTTCAAATGGCTTCACACACAATACAGTCAGAAATAAAATGTGTGTGTGTTGGAAGTGGGAGTTGTGAAGCAAAAGCATCAGTAGCAGCATAAGCCACTACATTTCAAAGTTTTCACCTGACTGAATGCAACAAAGAGTGCAAGCAACACACTGTCTTCTCTTGCTTCAGAGGCAGATGTCTGTGAACAGAGTTCTAAGGACAATTTGCTGGTCTCTTTATCATTATTTGCACAAACTGTATAGACACACACACATAAATATACAATTGGTGGGTATACACACACGTGCCCACGTATAAGACGGAGCCCTGTTGGCACAGTGGTTAAGCATTCAGTTGTTAACCCAAAAGTCAGTAGTTCAAGCCCACCAGCCCCCCTGCAAATCTTATGGCACAGTTCTACTTTGTCCTATAGGGTTGCTATGAGTTGGAATCAACCCCATGGCAATGGGTTATACAAGCAGTATCCACAATTTGAAATCTCCCTCCCTACCTATTACAAGCCTACCAATATGGGTGTGAGCACATACATAAAAATGTGTGCACAGATGCACATACCTGCTTAAGTGCACATGTGTGTTCATGCATGCGTGTGTACACACATCATGATGCACATCACATATTCACATATGTTTGTGTATACACTAGTAGACACTTTACACATGCATGTCCTATAGATGGGCATATGCATGCCCATTAATGTGTCACACATATGTGCACACACTGACACACTGCACTACAAGTAGGGATGCACATGTACACATGGGCACACAAATCACACACACACAACACTAAAAGGTGCACACACATGCACAGACATGTACCAGCACACACACACACTCATGTACACATGTGCAAAGACCCAAACGTGCACACAAATACAGTCACACATGCAGGAGCACTTACAGCAATTAAAAAAATCTAGAAAAATTATAAGTAGCTATAAAATCAATTTGAGAATTTTTGAGCTATAAAGAAGGAAAAGAAAGAAAGAAAAGAGAAAATCAGCATAAGAAAGACGGGATAAACCTGTGACCAAGCCTCCATGTCCTTCATTTTGCAGACTGATGATTTTTCTTTTAATTTAAAAGAAGCACAGTATTAGCGTCATAGCACGTTACAGTAGGTGTGTCTGAGTCCCAAACACCATGTGGCACTGCTTAATCCTCTAAATACACAATTCAGTTCCCAGCTGAGCTGAGCAATCCATTCAAGGTCACTGAGAACAGTAAACAGTAGGAGCCTGACTAACACTCGAGAATGAGCCATAGGACCACTCCCTGTTATATCTCACAGTCAAGAAGGGAAAATGTATTTAAAATTGAGATTTTTTTTTTTTCCATTTAGGATTCTATTAAATTCCTCAGCATAGATTAGAAGTTTGGCAGTGAAGGGAAGCTCATAATTTATGTATGAATCTGTTGCATTTTAAGCATGTTCTTGCGCACACAGAGACCCAAATTTATGCTTTACTTATAACTGGTGTTCTCTACAATCAGGATATCCAACTAGATGTAGACCGAGGATGCCAAACACTGATACTGTTAAATATGATTAACAACTGGAAATTAAAAAATTTTCATCATAAGGTACATTTTGATAATTATTTTTGTGTGTGGAGAGAACGGTAACCATTCTGTAGGTAAGTAGATTTTAGAGCATAATTCCTTACCACCCTCTTGTGGTGATGCTGAAGAATAACTTTCTGATTCCTGAATATACCTGCCCCTTGTGTAATGCTGAGCCTTTACCAATGTTTTAAACTACGAAACCGCTGATGGAGACCTAACAATAGGACAGCGCCATATGGTGGAACTGTGTACACCTCACTGACTTGCCACACGACATTCTGAACCAAAGAATAATTTATACACCATGTGCTTCCCTTTGATTTATTTTGGGGTTGTTAATTCCAGTTGAATTGACTCTGATGGTGGCCATATGTGTAACAGAACAAACGTGACTTCCTTTCTAGCTTTAAAGATGGACCGACATTGTATTTCACTTTTCTGATATAGACATTGTTTTCCCACTTTTTACCGATATGAGCTTCTGATCCACTAGAGGTGGTGCCATGCCTGTGCTGCATGGCCCTTTCTTGCCCTCTGTTAGTGTCCCTCTGTTCGTGGAACCATTTCTGCCTCATCCAGGACCTGTACGAGCTGTATTGCCCAAGTCAGTGTAACTTTCTCAGAGCGATCTGCCTCCTTCAGATCTGTGCCTCTCTCTATTCTTACGGAGAACACAACCTAGTAAATGAGTTGGTCTAGTGGTGCTATTTTCATCTCCCCACTTATGCATTAATTCTTCCAACTTCCCCCTAGCCATGTCCCCATGTACTAAGGGATGTCTACCTACCTGCCTACCTACCATCTATCTAATCTATGGTAGGCAGAATAATGACATTCCCAAAGGTATCTATCCACTTCCAAATTCCCAGAAACTCTGAATATGTTAGGTTTCGTGGCAATGGAGAGTTCAGGCTGCAAGCAGAATTCAGATTGCTGACCTCTGGTGCTACAGTAGTTAAGTGCTGTGTCTGCTAACCAAAACAACGGCAGTTCAAATCTGCCAGGTGCTCACTGGGAACTCTATGGGGCAGTTCTTCTCCGACATCTAGGGTTGCCATGAATCAGAACTGACTCAGCGGTAGTTGGCTAACCAGGTGACCTTAAAACAGGAGATTATCCTGGACTTTCCAAGTGGTCCTAATCTAATAATGAGGATCTTTAGAAGTAGAAGAGAGAGGCAGAAGAGGGAGAAGCTGAGAGATGGCTGACCGAGAAGGACTTGGCCCAATACTATCAGCTTTGAAGATGTAAGAGGAGGGAACAGGGAGCCTCCGAAAGCTTGAAAAGGCAACAAAACTGAAGGTCCCCTAGAGCTTATAGAAGGAATGCAACCCTGTAGACACCTTGGTTTAAGCCCAGTGAAACCTATTTTAGATTTTTAACCTCCAGAACTGTAAGAAAACACATTCACATTGTTTGAGCTACCAAGTTTGTTGGTAATTTATTATAGTAGTAATAAGAACACTTTTTCTTTATCTATCTATGGATCTATACTAGCTCTGGTGTTGGTAGTGTGGGAGGAAGGGTATAGGGAGACAGCAGAGAGAAGAGACAACAAAGGAAACACTAGAGCCAGCTTATCCCCAGGACTATTCACTTTTAAATTAGACTTACCTTTTTTGGATTCCTAAGAGCTATGGCTGCTAACCAAAAGGTCAGCAGTTCAAATCCATCAGGTGCTCTTTGCAAATTATATGGGGCAGTTCTACTCTGTCCTATAGGGTTGCTATAAGTTGGTATTGACTTGATGGCACTGAGCTTGGTTTTGGTTTTTTGTGGACTCCACTCCTCATTAAACCCTTGAATGTGTTGCTTAGCCTCTTTATGGCTCCTCTCCTTACCTCACAACAGAAAAGAGGATACAATGTCCCTATACTCATAGGCTTACTTAGATATTAAATATATAAAGTTTTAAATGCCAACTTTGATGTGAGATATTTAGTAAAGTCCTTCTCTTATGGGTTGAGTAGCACGTGAACTTTGTGCTTATAGTTCTATCATGGAGCAAGGGGCTGTCACGTTGTCAGAAAAGGAAGTAGTTCTACCAAGACTGTTGACTCAGCAAAGGGTGTCCTACATAATCATCCAAAAACTTATTGATGTAAACTGAGTGAACAGTAACAGAAGAAGCCTTGCAGCATACAGGTTCATATCTCACCTCTCCCCATTAGCCTCAATAATAATCTACTGAACAGAAGTTTTATGGAGATGATGTAGTCTTAGGGGCCTCAGAAAAATTGCAAGACTGGAGATTGGCTTCAGTCATTGCTGCCCTCCCATCCAGGGCACTCTTGAAATGTACACCATTAGTTATTTGTCACTGAGACATAAAAATATCTTGATTTTAAAAAAGCCTTGAACTTCTACTGCTAACTCTTAAAGAGCTTGGCGATCATCATGCCTGGCCTTCCAAGAAGAAAAAGCTGTACAAACTGAAAATCAGTGATATTTCTGTAACCCATCAAGTATATCCAGAGGTAAACAGCTGAGATCCGCTTACTTGGAACAGAAGTCACCAGAGTCAGACACTGTGAGGGAATCTTATATAGTGACTCTTTCAGCAGGGTTTTGGAGACTGAGTGTGAGCTGGTAGAAAGCAAGGAACTCCTGGGGAATAGAGTACCAGAGGACCTCCACACTCTAATGGGCTTTATCTCCAAGAGCCTCATCAGGTTCTCCTGGTGAAGATCTGGAGAGATCGTCTCATGGCTCCGGCAGTTGGAGGGAAAGAGTCATCACTGTGAAATAATGTAGAACTTGTTTTTCATAAGAAACACCAACTTTCTGGGGGGAAAAGATCTTGTCAGAGGCTTAAAAGGAAAGGCATTCTTCCCACTCCAGTCCCCTTTAGCCTTCTTGTCTTAGGTAAAGGGAAAAACAAAATTAACAGGGGTTGAGGCTTCAAGGAACTAGGTTGGGAACACTGCAGCAAGAAAAAGCAGTAGAGTGCAACTAGAAACAACACAACACCATAGGAGAAAACTTAGATGCAGCCACAGAAAGTAGAGAAACCAAAACACGTGGAATACAATTGGAAGACTGTAAAATGTTCCTTCTCCCCTAGACCTCAGCACTAAACTAATGAGGTTTCAGAAAAACAACAGTGAATTAAGCAGCAAGAGCTACACGCCGTGTACTCTCCCCGAGGTACTTACCCATTGCTATGGAGCTAATTCCAACTCAGAGGGACCCTAAAGGACAGAGAACAAACTGCCCCATAGGGTTTCCAAGGCTGTAAATCTTTAACAGAAGCAGACTGCCACATCTTTTTCACATGGAGTGGCTCGTGGGTTCTACTGACCTTTCAGTTTGCAGCCGAACTCTTGAAGCCCCAGAGTCAATAAAGGTGATGAAATCAAAGTCCTAGAAGAATTTTGTAGCCTCTGGCATCTTTGACAGCACTTGGCTGGCTGGCTGGCATCTACACTTCCAACAAACAGTAAAGACAGCTCAAGTCCTGGCAAGATTAAAACCTCAAACTAAAAACATTTTTGCCTCATTCTTATCACCCGATAACAAGGCATCCAGGCTTTAACAAAGTACGGAATTAAAGAAAGAAAATTCACTGCCATCAGTTGAGGCAATTTTGACTCACAGTAACCCTGTAGGTCAGAGTAGAGCTGACCCATAGAGTTTCCAAGGAGTGCCTGGCAGACGTGAACTGCTGACCTTTGGGTTAGCAGATGTCGCACATCACCAGAGTTTCCAGCAAAGTACAAGCATACCAAAAGTGCAAGATAAAACACAATCTGAAGAGACAAAGCAATCCTCAAAACAAAACTGAGCTGTGACTCAAATGTTGGAATTTTCAGACACGGAATTTAAAATACTTGTGATTAATGTATTAAGAACTCTACTGGAAACAACAGATGCATCAGTTTTCCTGGGTTGCTGTAACAAAGCAACACATACTGGGTGGATTAAAACAATGAACGTATGTTCTTTAATGGTTCTGGAAGCTGGAGGTTGAAAATCAAGGTGTTGGTAAGGCTGTGATCACTCTGAATGTTCCACAGTAGATTCTTCATGCTTCTCTCTTAGCTGATGAGGTTAGCAGCAATCCTTTGTGTTCCGTATCACTCCAACCTCTGCCTGTGTTGTCATCTGATGTTTTCCTTGTGTGTCTGTCTCTGTTCTTTTCAAAGGACACCAGTCATACTGTAGTGGGGTCTACCCTCGGTCAGCAGAAACTTTCCAAACTGAAAGTTAATTCAGCTTCACTGCACCTTAAAGATCTCATGTTTAAACAAGGTCACATTCATAGATACTGGAGGCTAGGGCTCTGACATATCTTTGGGGAGGGGGGACATAATACAACCTAAGACAGTAGAACTTACAGTAAGTTCTTATGTAAAGAACTTATGGGTAATGTACGTTGAGAGAAATAAGCAATATCACGATAAATGGAGAAAAGCTGAAGTTGTAAAGGATTTCATTTTACTTAGGTCCACAATCAGCACACGTGGAAGCATCAGTCAAGAAATCAAATGATGCACTGCATTCAGCAAGTGTGCTGAAAAGATCTTTTCAAAGTGTTTTAAAAAAAACAAGTAAGATGTCACTTTTAAGGATAAGACAAACCTGATGTAGGCCATGGTGATTTCAATTGCTTTATATACATGTGAAAGCTGGACAAGGAATAAGGAAGACCATGAAGAATTGTCACCTTTGATGTAAGAAAGAAACCTGGTGGTGCACTGGCTAAGTGCTATAGCTGCTAACCAAAGGGTTGGCAGTTCAAATGCACCAGGCACTACTTGGAAACTCTATGGGACAAGTCTACTCTGACCTATAGGGTTGCTGTCACTTGGACTGACTCAACAGCGGCGAGTTTGGTTTTTGGTCTTGGGGTACATGAAGAATATTGAATATACCATTGACTGCTTAAAGAACAAACTGGTTTGAAGGATGTACAGTAAGAATACTCCTTACCAGCAAGGATTGGAGACTATGTCTTACATACTTTGGACATGTTACCAGAAGGGATCAGTCACTGGAGAAGGACATCATGCTTGATAAAGTTGAGGGACCATGAAGAAGAGGAACACCCTCAATGAAATTGACTGACATGCTGGCTGCAACAATGGTCTCAAGCGTGACAATGACTACTAGGATGTCATAGGAGGGAGCAGTGTTTCATTCTGTTACATACAGGGGCTCTATGAATCAGAACAAACTTGATGAAACCTAGTAAAAGCAAAGCAGGGAGAGGTAGACTCTAAGACACAAAAACAAATGTTAGGAATGAAAAAAACACTGCAACAGAAATGAAGAGTGACTCTGTGGGCTTATTGTTAGACTTAGGGAGAGACTCTGTGATCCTGAAAATAGGTTAACAGCAATTTGCTAAACTGAAATGCAAATAAGAAGGAAAAAAAGAATACTGAACATATAAAAACTGTGGGGTCAATTTCAAAGATGTAACATATGTGCAATTAAAATAGTAAAGGAAAAGAGAGAACAGAGAGGAAACAGTTGAAATCAAAATTTTAAAAAGCCTTAAACAAAATTTGCAATTCTACATATATCACAACGCAAACCATCTGTCAAGATATTTCCCGAATTAACAGGTGACAATATGGGTGCATGTGTTGTTGTTAGCTGCCCTGGAATCAGTCCCCAACTCATGGTGACACCATGTACAACACAACTGAAATGTTGCCCAAATCTGTGTCATCCCCATGATTAGCTGTAGTCTGACTATTGTGATGCATAGCTTTTCATCGGTTGATTTTCAAAAGTCAACTGTCAGTCCTTTTTACCTCATCTGTCTTTGTCTATAAGCTTCCCTGAAACCTATTTAGCATCATAGCAACGTGCCAGCCTCCACTGACAGACAGTTGCAAATGAAATTCATTGGCCAGGAATGAAATTTAGATCTCCATGATGGAAAGCAAACTACCACTGTGCCCATGTGAGCAGCCATTTTCATGCAAAAACGCCTAGATTTCCAAGCCTGGTAAGCTCAGTTTAGCTGCAGCAGAAGGCAACAGAAGCAGAGACTACTGAGAGATAAGACTAGACTGGCAAATTGGGGTAAATGCATGAAGGATCATGAGTATCAGGCTACATCACTAGAGCTTCAGTCCAAAATCCATGATAAACACATGTTTTAGAAAGAAACAGTAATAATATCTTTCAGCATTAGATGAGCCTGAAATGCCACAGGAACCTTAGTATTTATTGAAAAAGCCATGAAGGGAATAATGAGAACAATATCTAATGCAGGAGGCAAAAATTTTATGATCAAGAGTGGACATGAAGAGTGACGGGATGTAGAAAAAGCAATAAAAATAACAGACTAATAAAACAATAAAATTCAAGTTGAGAAATCTGAATCTGACTGACTGGCAATGATATGAAACTGTTTTAAGCAAGACAGTTGGCATGTCAAATGCTGAGTTTTCAGAACTTCAAGAAGAAAAAGAGATATTATTTGGAACTTCTGCCAGGAACTCTCTACAATTTATAAACGCATAAGGAAAGACATTCTTAATTACTCATGTGGCCTTGAAATTCATGGACGGATGCTATACACTGGATGGTTCTAGATAATGCTGACATAGCTGTTTTTAAATCTTCTGAAGGCTGCCATTAAGCCCTTATATCCCACAACTGCAGGTGCTACAGGCATCTGATTTCCGCCTCACTGGTTTCAACATTCTAATTACCAGTTTTTTAACGGATGAATTAGTTGAGTAGCTGTGTGATTTATCCTAGTTGACTGCCATCATGGCACAATGTTTGCAGATGAAACAGTCAATGAAATGAATTTCCAGCAATAGCTGCCTAGTTTTCTTCAATACATATAATATCAAAGTCTGACAGTTTTATCTTGCATGTTTTAAGGCATCCGTTCTTTTGAGCCAAGTATCTATTTTTACTTAAAGTTTATTTGAGCAAATATACTTATACTTGCATCCCTTGGATGCTACTGTATATGAGTAAGACGATTATATGGTCAAATGGTCTTCCACTGCTTATAACATGCTAAATTGTTGACAGTCCTAACAATGAGGTTACAGACTGGTGGCCACATGGGACAGATCCGGTGCCCAGATGTGTTTTGCTTAGACTATGAAACATTTCATGGCTATTAAACAAAATACATTTTGAAAGAAACAAGAGAACTTACATAAGAGCCCACATTTTTCTTTAAAACTTAGACAGTTTGATGCTGATCTTGCAATTCTGAGGGCAGTTCCATTACATTTTCCTACTACTTCTCGAATGTACGCATTTATACTTAGTTCTTCCTGTATCTCTTCTTAAACTCCCTTCTTAACAGATGAGCATCTAGTTTGTGAATGTTCATTAAGGATTTTTATTTTTCACTCTAGAATGTAGATGCAAAAATCTTCAACAAAATCCTGGCCAATAGAATTCAACAAAATATTGAAAAAATAATTCATTATGACCAAGTTGGATTCATTCTGGGGATGCAGGGCTGGTTCAACTTCAGAAAGACAACTAATATGATCAAACATATAAATAACAGAAAGGATAAGAATCATCTAATTTTGTCAGTTGATGCATAAAAGGCATTTGACAAAGTTCAACACCCATTCGTGCTTAAAACTCTCAGCAGAATAGAAGGGAAGTTCCCCAATGCAATAAGGGAGCATCCATGCAATGCCAACCACCAACATCAGTTATCCTGAATGGAGAAAGACTGAAAGAATTTCCCCTGAGAATGGGAACTAGATAAGGATGCCCACTGTCACCACTTCTATTTAACATTGTGCTAGAGGTTCTGGCCAGAGCAGTCAGACAAGACTAAGAAATAAAGGGAATCTGCACTGATGAAGAAGTAAAAATATCTGTATTTGCAGATGATATAATCATATAGACAGAGAATCCTTAAGAATCTGTAAATAAACTACTGAACTAATAGAAAAGTTCAGTGAAGTATCAAAATATAAGATAAGCATAAATAAATCAGTAGAATTCCTTTACACCAACAAAGATATCACCAAAGATGAAGTCACCAAATCAATATCCCCCGCCCAAGGAGATAAAATACCTAGAAACAAATCTAACCAGAGAAGAGAACTATACAGAGAAAATTACAAGACCTTACTGCAAGAAACCAAAAGAGACTTACATAAGTGAAGAAAACTACCTTGCTCACGGATAGGAAGACTTAACATTGTAAAGATGTCTATTCTACCCAAAGCAATCTACATATACAGTGCAATCCTAAGACAAATTCCAGCATCATTTTTACTGAGGTGGGGAAACAAATCAACTTTGTTTTGAAAGGGAAGAAACTATAGATAAGTAAAGCACTATTCTAGAAAAGGAACACAGTGGGGCTCCTCACACTACCTGATTTTAGAACTTACTACACTTCCATGGTAGTCAAAACAGACTGGTACTGGTACAACAGACACACAGACTAATGTAACAGAATAAACACCCCAGAAACATCATCAGCCTCCTATGAACAGCTGATATTCGACAAAGCCCAAAAGACTGTAAACTTGGGTAAAAACAGTCTATTTAACAAACAGCATTGGAAAAATTGAAAATCTATCTGCAAAAAAAACTAAAACAAGATCCATATCTTACATCATACACAAAAACTAACTGAAAATGGATCAAAGACCTAAATATCAAACCTAAAACGATCAAGATCATGCAAGAAAAATTAGGGACAGCAATGGAAGTTCTAATATATCGCTTAGACAGACTACAAAATCTGACCAACAATGCATGTACAACAGAAGAGAAAGTAGATAAATCTGAAGTACTAAAACTCAAACACTTAAACACTCATCCAAAGACTTTATTAAGAGAGTTAAAAGATTACCTACAGAATGAAATGTTTGAAAACTATGTATTGCACTGATGTCTGATTTCCAAAATCTGCAGGTATGGCAAAATATCAACAAGAGAAAGGTAAACAACTCAATTAAATAACAGGCAAAGGACACGAACAGAGACTTCACCAAAGACATCCAAGCGGCCAAAAAATACATGAGGAAATGCTCATGATCCTTAGCTATCGGAGAAATCCAAATCAAAACTACAATGAGACAATATTTCACCCCAACAAAGTTAGCAATAATCCAGAAAACACAAAACAACAAATGCTGGAGAGACTGTTGAGACGCTGGAACTCTCCTACACTGCTAGTAGGAATGCAAAATGGTACAATTGCTTTTGAAAGCAATTTGGTGCTTTCTTAAAAAGCTAGAAATAGAAATACTATATGATCCCACAGTCTCATTGCTGAGAATATATCCTACAAAAGTAAAGGCTGTCACATGAACAGACACATGCACCTGAATGTTTATTGCACCACTGTCCACAATAGCAAAAAGATGGAATCAACCTACGTGCCCATCAACAGATGAATGGATAAACAAACTATGGTACGTATACACAATGGAACACTATGCAATGATAAAGAACAATGATGATTTTAGGAAGCATCTCATAACCTGGTTTCAACGAGAAGACATTTATGCTGGGTGAAATCAGTCAGCTGGAAAAGGACAAGTATTATATGAGATTTCTGCTTTAAGAATTTAAAAATGAACTTTTGTACAGAAAAAAAAGACTCTGATGGCTATGAGGATGGGGAGGGAGGGAGAAGGATGTTCACAGACTAGACAGTTGATAGGAATTTGGTTAAAGGGAGTGACAGCATGTGAGGGCAGATGAGCATAACTAGACTATACCACAAACTGAAAGGTTTTCTAAACTCATCCCAACATTTCAGAGAGTAGAACAGCAGGGACACGGCTCTGGGGACCATGTTTTCAGGGGACATCAAGGTCAATTGGCATAACTAGTCTTTTGCTAGGAGAATCTTCTGCACCTCATATTACTGAGTGGCACCTGGGGTCTTAAAAGCTAGCAAGCTGCCATCTGAGGAACACCAGATGGTTCCAACCCGCCTGGAACAGACAATGACTGAGAACATCAAGGACATGAGGGAAAATGTGCCCAGGAGACAGAAGGACTCATATGAATGAGAGACTGCATTAACATGAGACCAGAAGAAACAGACGGTGCCTGGCCACCACCAAAGGCAGTCGTGATGGGGACACAATGCAGAATCTTTTATGTAGCATGAGAAGAAGAGGTGTGCAGTTCAAGAACTCTACCAAAAGACCAGAACTGATGAACTGACAGCCTGGACAGCCCCCTAGGAAAAGGACCCCTAGACTTGCTGCTGGCCCAGATCTGAAACCAATACTAAGGTCAATTCTTTGGACAAGAATGGACTGGACTCGGGGACACAGTATGAGCATGTAATGTGTGTACTTTGTGGATTTACACATTTATAGGAGCCTGTCCTACTGGCTTCTTTCCAGATGAGAGAGGAGAAGGTGGAGAGGAGGGGACAGGTCTTCAGTAAGAGGATACTAGAAGAGTGAAAAGGAGGTGTATGCTATCATGGATTGAGGCGAGCAGACAGAGTTGCAGATAGGTGGGCATGCAAAATTGATTTGGACTGTACTTTCACTTAATCATAATGAAAAAAAATCTTTTTTAATGTTGTAAGGAACCCACTCATCACAACTTAAAATAATAGCAAAGACTCTGCTGATGACATCTAGTTTGGCTACCTACATGAGGTAGCTCCTAGGCCATTATCCCTGTCCAATAACTTTGCCTCACTCTTAATGTGATGCTAAACACCCTTTCTACTCACTCTCAGATTCTTTTGAATGAACATATATCATTTTGATCTATTCATTAGTATCTAACAAAGATAACCTTCAGTTATTATTTGTTATATGAAGTAAAGTCTTGCTTATGTGCATGTCTTTTTGATAATGATGATAAGTCGCCCTGCTGTCCTTAGTGCAGTTGCTCTGTGTTTACCTCTGCAACAATGTATTTGCATAAAACTTATTTCCTGTTTTATAAGTCAATGTAAAAATTGGATAGAAATGTGTAGCAAAGCTATGTCACTAAGAGATCAAGAAGTATCTGGAATAAGAAAGATGCAAGTTCATCTTCTTCTACCATCTGCCGGCTTTGTGACCTTGAGCCACTGACTGATACATTCTTATTACTCTTGCTTCCACCAGAACCATTTATGTGCTCAGCAGTCACTTGGGGCTTTGTGAAAATGCAGATTCTGATTCGGTTAACCTGAGTCTCGGCTCAGGAGTCTGCATTTCCTTCCAGCCCCCACGTGATGCTGCTGATGTTGGTCTGTGAACCACACTTTGAGTCACAAACTCTGAGAGGACTAAATGAGACAATAGGTGTAAAACATTTAAAATACTGCCTGCTGCATCACCAGACCCTTCTCTGTAACCAAAAAGCCCAAACTCACTACTGTTGAGTCGATTCTAACTCATTAATGACCCTACAGGACAGAGTAGAACCACCCCACAGAGTTTCCAAGGAACGCCTGGGGGATTTTGGACTGCTGGGCTTTTGGTTAGCAGATACAGCACTTAATCACTAAGCCAGCAGGGTTTCCTTTGCTGTAAAGTCTATTGTAATTCATAGAGACCTTACAGCAGAAATTCAAAAAATAACCTTGATTTCAACTTTCAACATTATTCAGATAGAAGTTATAGGTCAATATAATGTTTGTTTTTTACTTTGCCTCTCTCCCTGCACCCTAATATTGTACATATCTTTATAAACCACCACAAATACTTTCTGTGGAAAAAAAAAAAAGGACTATATGTAATTAAATACATTGATAGGCAAAAAGAGCATAAATGTTTTCATAAATTGAAAGTCATGTGACCAACAAAACTAAATCTGAAGGCCAGCTGTAATCACCTAATCAGTAAGGTGTGGCTAATAGACCGCGAATCCCCCCAAAAAACATTGCCATTGAGTAGATTTCAACTTATAGGAACCCTATAGGCAGAGTAAAACTGCTCCATAGAGTTTCCGAGGAGTGCCTGGTGGATTTGAACTGCCAACCTTTGTGTGAGCAGACACAGTACTTAGCCAGTACACCACCAGGGTTTCCAACACAACATAGGCCTTATCAACCTTTGTCTCTAGTGATTTCCTAGGTTGCCTATTACAGTCGAAGTTTTCCAGACTTCTTTTAAGCCGATAAAATACATTGTTTTTGCTCAAACCTTAGCCTCTGGGTTTGCTGTTTCCTCTCTTAAGCTTTCCCTTTTGTAGATATCACCTTTTCTGGGAGGCTGGCTGAGCCCTCTCATAAATCTGAGTTTAGTACCTCTCCAGAGGTTCTGGTCTATGTTCAGTCATTTCAGAAGGTAGCATGTGATCAAGAACTGATGGTACTGAAGGAAGAAGTCAAAGCTGCACTGAAAGCACTGGGAAAAACAAAGCTCCAGGAATTGATAGAATATCAACTGAAATGTTTCAGCAAACTGATGCAGCACTGGAAGTGCTCACTTGTATATTCCAAGAAATTTGGAAGACAGAGACCTGGTCAACCAGTTAGAAGAGATTCATACTTGTGCCCATTCTAAAGAAAGATAATCCAGCTAAATGCAAAAATTATCAAATAATGTAATTAATATCATACATAATCAAAGTCTTCCTGAAGACCATTCAAGAGCAGTTGCAGCAGTACATCAGTAGGCAACAGCCAGAAATTCAAGGCAGATTTGGAAGAGGACATGGAACAAAGGATATCATCATTGAAGTCAGATGGATTTTGGCTGAAAGTAGAGAATACCAAAAAGATGTCTATGTGTGTTTTACTGACTATGCAAAGACATTCAGCTTTGTGAATCATAACAAATTATGGATAACATTGTGGAAAATGGGAACAAGAACACTTAATTTTGGTCATGGACCAAGAGGTAGTCATTCCAATATAACACGGGGATATGCATTCGAGTTGTATCCTTTCACTGTACTTATTCAATCTGTATGCTGAGTAAATAATCTGAGAAGGTGGACCACATGAAGAAGAACCTGGCATCAGAACTACAGGAAAATTCATTAAAACTTGCAATATAAAGATGACACCCGGCTTGCTGAAAATGAAAAGGACTTGAAGCACTTACCGATGAAAGTCAAAGTCCACAGCTTTCAGTACACATCGCGTCTCAACATAAAGAAAACAAAAGTCCTCACAACGGGAACAATAAACACCACCACGGTAAAGAGAGAACTGCTTGAAGTTGTCAAGGACTTCATTTTACTTACATGCACAGTTGACACTCATGGAAACAGCAGTCAATAAATCAACAGACGCATTGCATTGGGCAAATTTACTGCAAAATATCTCTTTAACATCTTACAAAGCATGTTATCAGGAAAGGTCAGTCCCCGGAGAAGGACATCATGCTTGGTAAAGTAGAAGGTCAGCAAAAAAGAGAAAGGTCCTCAGTCAGATGTATTGACACCATGGCTACAACAAGATGCTTAAACAAAACAATGATTGTGAGGATGGTGCAGGACAAAACAATGTTTTGTTGTGTTTCATTGTGTCGAAATTCACTTGACAGCACCTAACAACAACAGTTATTACCAAATGGATGGATGGATGGAAATAAAGCAAATTTCACCCCGTTGTTTTAGGATTTTGCTACTGCAAAATGTTTTAGGATTTTGTTAGCAACTACTTGGTTATATTCATCCTGTAATCCTGAGACAGGGCAATCCTCTCAAAATCTATACATTCACTGATAGTGCAAATCAACACAGTCATCCTTCCTGGCTGAGGAGGAGGAATCCTAATTACTTTTTAGCATTTGACAAATCTCTGTCTCTAACATCTGCTATGAAGATGTTACATGAGGACTGACAAGTATGCAAACATATCCTAGAAAAAGTACTACACACCTCACTGTTGAGTACCACTACAGTCACCTTTGAAGTATTCCCTTGGGAAGATATGCACTGATGCCAGTGCCTCCTCCACCCTTCAAAGCCGTTTTGGAACTCTTTTTTTGGAATAGCCATCAGAGTTGTCATCATATTACCTTCGATGTCCTGAATGCCATCAAACGTCTCCCTTTCAGTATTTCTTTTATCTTCAGGTAAAGAAAAAAGTCATTGAGGACCAGACCAGGTGAGTAGGGAGGGTGTTCCAATACAGTTATTTGTTTACTGGCTAAAATCTCCCTCACAGACAACTATACAATTAAATTTGCGAACTTCTCACCTTGCCACCGTGTGCAATGGCCATTCCAGAAAGAGTTCCAAAATTGCTTTGAAAAGTAGCCCAGGTGCTGGCACTGGAGTGCTTTAAAGGTGGCCACAGCGATATTCAGCAGCGAAGTATGCAGCACTTAGAACGATTAAGTTTGCAGCCCTAATCATCAGACCATCTAAGTTAAACTTCATTTAGCTCTAGGATTCAGATCTATCCTTTCTTCAGGGCCAGAGAGAACCATGATGGTGTAGTGGTTAAGGGCTTCACCCGTTAATCAAAAAGTCAGCAGTACAAATCCAGCAAGCACCCCTTGGAAACTCTATGAGGCAGTTCTAGTCTGTCTTACAGGGTCACTATGAGGAAGAATCGACTTGATGGCAACTGGGGTTTGGGGTTCAGGGATAGAAATCCAGTATTCAGCTGCACACAGAAATGAATAGGTTCTGATGAGTGTATCTCCATGAACTTAGGAAGGAAGAACACGCCAAAGTTGTGCTCTGTAGTGATTCTACTGGAATCCATGGATGATGCAAATGCTTAACACCCTCTGCTGCTTACCAAAACACTGGTAGTCTAGGCCTGCCAGGGACACCTCAGGAGAAAAGCTAGTGATCTACTTCTGAAAACTCAGCCATTAAAAACCCTACTGAGCACAGCTCTACTCTGACACACAGGGCTTTGCCATGAGTTGGACTCACGAAAATGGCAAAGCAAGTTTACCGATCATAGCTCAGTCATATCACCTTCCTTCAAAGAAGAGACAGCTCAGGATCATTACCAAGATAAAAATAATGAATTTGTCTTCAGCCTGTAAAACATGATTGCATAATTTCCTGCTTGATTGAAAATGAAATAAATTCTTCCTTTTGGACTGGACAAATCGAGCACTTACCAGAAACAGTTACATTTTCAGAGAAGAGTGATAATATTGAGCTTAGTCAACTTCTGAAACTATACATGCATATAAAATATCTTACAAAATGTCTTGAAGGTTTTTTTTTTTTCAATTTTGGTTGAAAGTATAGCAGACTCGGTTATATTGGACAGAAACCATTTAGCATCTGTCTTGAGGGTTATTAAGTTACCTAGAGTTGGAGAGAATGAAGATAAACAGCTGAACTTTTGCCAGACTCAGGACCCTGATTCCTACAATGTCTCATTAAGAAGAAACACACCAAGAACAGCATGGATAAATGTATTTTAAGACACAGTGCCTCTTAATGAGGTTCTGAATTCTCTAGTTCTGCCCTATGGTTTTGTTTTCTCATCACATTATGTCTTTGTTCTGTAGCTAGAGAATAGTCCTTTAGTGAAGGGTCTCTGATCTCAAATTGTCACTTTAGGTTATAGCAGTTAAATTTACTTCCATATTGGCTGGATAACTTACAATGTATTTTACAAACTGGAATTCTTTAAGGACAAACTTTGTGACACTCTATGGCATTTAGAAAGGTTTCTAAAATTTGATTTACAGTTATTGAGGACTGTACTCAAGAAAGAAAGAGAGGAAAGGGAAAGAGAGGAGGAAGAAGAGGCAGATGTCAAACTGTTTAATACAGATTGAATTGTGTCTTCCCAAAATATGTGTGGTACATCTTAACTCCTATACTAATGGTTATGATCACATTGGAGAACAAGTTTTCATTTTATATTAGTGAGACAGTATCAGTGTAGAGTATGCCTTACACTGAACTCTTTTGAGCTACCAAAGAGCTTACACAAGCAAGTGAGCAAGGATTGAAGAGAGATGTCAAGCCACATGAAGACTGTCCAGAAATAACAGGCTCAGAGGAGACAAGGACCTTCCCCTAGAGATGACAGATAGAGCTTTCTTGTAGATCTGACACCCTGAATTCACACTTCTAACCTCTTAAACTGTGAGAAATAAATTTCTGTTTCTTAAAACCACCCAACGGTGGTATTTCTGTTACAACAGCATTAGATAATTAAGATGCTATTTATAATTAGGAAATGCCATAATATAAAGATAAGCAAAAGTAACAATCTTGTGCTGGACAATAGAACCTGAAGATAAAAAGTATCTTACTTTTCTGTGTTAATGAGATAAAACCGTTGAACTAATAATGTGTGTTTCCCTGCTTCCCTCCATTCTCAAGGCAACAAGCCAGTGGAGAATCTGGCTTCCGTTTCCCTACCTTGAGAGAGACAATTGTTCACTTAGGAGCAGATTCCTGAGGAACAAGTAGGATGGACATTATAAAACACAACTTTCGATGGAGAAAAACATCCTTGCCATTTGGAAGAACCACAGAGACTCCTGAACTGCACAGAAGAGCTTTGCTGGAGAGCAAAAAGTCAAGTCACAGCCAAAGATATTTCCAGATGGATCTAACCTTTCACTGTTCCAAGGAGAAAAAGTAAGCAATTTGAGCTGAAACTTAGCAGAGAAGGGCATTACTGTCTTCTCCTCATCTTCCCAGTGCATCTTCTAAATCAGGTTCTTTTCTTTTATAAACAGCCTAGGTTTGAAATTTTTATTTGATCAAGCCACTTGAGTGGGTGACTACATATGGAAACAAATGATTTTATCATGGTTCTAAATCCTCTGGTTTGCCATGGACAACCCATGCCACAAAAGCAAAGCTGTTGTCATCAACCAGATAGGACTGAACTCATAGCAACCCTATAAGACAGAGTAGAACTGTCCTATCAAGTTTCCAAGGAGCACCTGTTGGATTGAAACTGCCAGTCTTTTGGTTAGCAGCCACAGCTTTGAACCACTACACTTCCAGGGCTTCCACTTCGACTATGGGGTGATGGTAGGAAGATGGGTAGGTGGGTTGGCCAGGAGGGTGATATTTTTACAATATTATTTTGAAACATCCAAAACAGCTCAAGAAGCAGAGACAGGGAGGATCAGGCAATCATTAAAACAACATAATCTGGATATTTTAAAATTTGAGAATGGATAGTTACTAGGAAAGTTAGGGAAGTAAGGGATATCATCAAAGCAAAACTAAACCAAGTTAATTTCTGTATTAAATAAAACTTGCCTCTCCAATGGTACTTGGAACATAGAAGAAACTTCAAAAAAATTAACTATAAGAATGAACCATTTAATGAGGCTTTTTCACATTTAAAAGTATATTGATATATTTGAATTTACCACTAGTTTACGATTACCATTTTATTTATTTATGCATTCATATAATTTCAAAAATAAGAAAAATGCAAACTGAAATTTTTGCACTGACATATAATTTTGAGCATCTACATATATCAAGTACTGAGGAGAATATCAGAAAAAAATATTTCCATAATCTAGTCACAGGAGTATAAACCGATACATTCTATTTAAGGAAATATTTAGCAATAGCTTGTAATACTGGAAATATACAGTACTGTAACCCATGGAGGAACCCTTGTGTCATACTGGTTAAGAGCTACATCTATTAATCAAAACACTGGCAGTTCAAGTCTACTAGGTGCTCCTTGGAAACTCTATGTGTCACTTCTACCCTGTCCTATCGGGTCACAGAACTTACTTAATGGCAGTGGGTTCATTTTTCTTTTTTGTTTTTTTTCCTGACCCAGTAATCATATATATTTATATGAGGTTGAACAATTAAGTTCTTGAACTCATCCTAGAAAAAGTGTTACATACCTTACTGCTGAACATCACTATGGTCACCCTTGAAGTACCCACCTTGGGAAGCTATGTGCCGATGCCAGCACCTAGGCCACTCTTCAAAGCAATTTTGAAATTCTTTTTCTCGAATGGCCATCAGAACTGCCATTGTCAGACACAGTTGGACAATTAAGTTTGCGAACTCATCCTAGAAAACATGCTTTGAAGGGTGGACTAGGCACTGGTATCAAAGCATAGCTCCCCAAGGTGAGTACTTCCAAGGCACCCACAGTGATATTCAGCAATGAGGTATGTAGCACTTTTCATAGGATGAGTTTGCAGACTTAATTGTTTAATCATATATATATATACATATATATATATGCACACACAAGAGAAATTCATATGTTCACAAGGAAGTATGCTTAAGAGTGTTTACTATAACTTTCTGGATAGTGGTAAAACTCAGAAACAAAATGAGCATATGGCATTAGAGAAATGATTAACTAAATGATATAGCCACACGACAGGATTACCCACATAGAAGTTCACATTTTAAGCACATAGGTGTCAAAAACTTAGCCATGACTTAGAAAACAGTAAGTTTTAGAATGATAATTTCTCTATGAAACCATTTGTGGAAAGAGAAAACTCACAAACCATTACATTATTTATACATGTATACAAATATTTATACATGTTTGAAAACTATAGAAGTTGGAATGGAATAATATTTAGTGACCACTGGGTAGGAGTGTAAGTGAGGAAATTTACAGGAACAATCAAAAGAGACTTAACCTTTATTTAAGATGCCCTGGTAGGAACCTTGGTGATGTAGCAGTTAAAAGTCTGTCTGGTGGATCTGAATTGCTGATCTTTCGGTTAAGGTTTCTTTGAAAACTCTATGGGGCAGTTCTACTCTCTCTGATAGGGTTGTTATGACTTGGAATCAACTCAGTGGCAATGGATTTGGGTTTTTTTGTTTACTTTGGTGGTGCAGAGTTTGAGTGCTCAGCTGCTAACCAAAAGATCAGCAGTTCAAACCCATCAGTCACTAAGCAGGAGAAAGATGTGACTGCTTGCTTCCATAAAGATTTAGTTCCTTGGAAATCCTAGGGGGTTGTTCTACTGTCCTATATGATTCTACTCTGTCCTATGAGTTAAAAGTGACTAGACAGCAATAGGTGAGTTCTTTTTATTTAAAGAAATGAAATCAAAGTTAATGGTTGTTAGCAGGAACTTGGCCAATGATTGTCTAGACTGTATACTTACCTATGTCTTTTAATTCATTCTTGAAAAGATGTACAAAGGGTGGCCACCCCATACTACCCTGGCAGAGTGCTGGAGTCATAGCCTAGGAATAAAGGGACACATGCCACAAGGTGCTTCAGGGTTGGCCTCAATCTTACTTGTTTCTGGAAGGCCACTGAGTTAGACAAGTCTAGGTCTATGTCTAGGAGATATTTACATTACTTTTAATGGCTATCAAGACTCTCAAGATATTTAGAAAGGCTCATGTATTGCAAAATTACTGGCTTGGGAAAAGGAAAGGAAAGGGGTTGCTATTTAGAGACAGGAATAAAATCAGCAAAATGATGTTTGCTGTTGCTGAGGCCAGCAGAGTGAAGAGGCAGACAAGCTGCTTTCCAGTTCTGGTTATCACAGATAACATTTCTCTGAATATAACAGTCAGTGCATTGAATATTCAGGCAATCAATCAGCAGTCGTAAACCATAAAACCAAAAAGCTTCCATAAGCATATGGCCCACAGGACAGTTGTTGTGCTACTGTTATTGACAGGTTTCTTAAAGAGGTTCAAAATAAATTGTAGTCAATTTTCTCATAGAAAAATGAAAGTGACAAGGATGAGGAACATGCATTGTGTAGTTTAGATAAAGAAAAATGTTCTCCAGCAAATACATATTCTGCTAACAATGAGAAAAGGCAAACGAGAAAAGAAGTTAAACGGTGGGTTAATTAATGACATTAATTAAAATAGACTTTGAGAATTAGTGTTGTGCTTGTTTTAAAATAAATATGATTTTAAAGAGAAACAAAAATTATTGAGAGTATTGAGTGACCGACTGCTTTTAAACTGGCACCTTCTAAGTGAGTTCATTTATTTGCAGGTTATTATCAAATCCAGAAGAGTGTCTGTTGCTTTTACTCTTATTATACTGTTGTTTCCATACTGACAGTCAAATACTATGCTCCTACCCTTCAAGAACATTAAAAATGTGGAGAAGCACAGGCACACGCATTAAAGCAAGGGAGGTGGACTTGGTTCCAGCTCTGTCCCTTGCTACCTCTCTCAGTTTGAGTAAGCCACCCAAGTTACCTGGCTCTCAGGACCCTCAGACTGAAATAAGGAAAGCAAAGTAAGTGATCTGTTAAAACTTTCAGTCTTAATACTTTAGAATTTCATTAATCTATGTAATGTTGGTAGGTGCCAAAAAGTTGGCTCCAACTCACTGTGACCCTACACACAACAGAACGAAACACTGCTCAGTCTTGTGACACGCACACAACCATTTTTAAGCTTAAGCCCACTGTTGCGGCCACTGATTTAATCCATCTCACCGAGCGTCTTCCTATTTTTCACTGACCCTCCACTCTACCAAGCCTGATATCCTCCTGCAAGGACTGATCCTTCCTGACAACATGTCCAAAGTATGTGAGATGCAGTCTTACACTGGGTATCTTAGCTGGTAGGAGGAATAAAGATAGTGTGAATAGTCCCCACTTGTCTGTCTGTCGGTGGAGGCTTGCTTGTTGCTGTGATGCTGGAAGCTATGCCACTGGTATTAGGTACCAGCAGGGTCACCCATGGTAGAGAGCTTTCAGCTGAGCTTCCAGACTAAGACAGAATAGGAAGAAGGACCCGGCAGTCTACTTCTGAAAAGAAGTAGCCAGGGAAAAATTTATGAAGCTATGTAATATGCTGTGGAAATAAGGAAAAATGAAACAAGTCTCGAGGAATAAAGAGGATTCTTTCAGTAAATGTTAGAGGTGCATGTGATTGCATTTTATAAACTGCATGAATACCCCTAAAGTTATATATCCAAACGGACCCGTGGGTACTGCAAAATTACTGAGTAATAAAACTGAATACAGAACTTCAATGTTTGGCATTTTACTTTCTTGTATGTAGCTGAACAACAATCAATATTTCCACATAATTTCTGGAATGATTTTAAAATGAAGTTCTCTTATTCTCAATATACATAAACTAATTTTGGAGCTGCTAATGAATTTGGTTCTGAGTTTAAATCGACATCCAGGTTTATTTTGGAAGAATAATGGAGAAAAAGAATGTGTGAGAAAATGTCAGAATAGGGATGAATTTTCCAGTCGGGCAAGGCAAGTTTCCTTATTTTGTTGTTTGACCATCCTGTAGAGTATGTGTTTATCTCCATGATCAAACCTGTAAACATTTCAATTACGTTCCAAACTTAAAAAAAAGAAAAAAAGGATAAGAGAGAAAATTCTAGGCAAACAGCTCATCACTATTTAGAAGATGACTTTGAAGGAAGTTGTACACGCAATTTCCGTTATCATTCCATTGACTCAAATTGATCACATAACCACACTTCGTAGCCAAGAAGGCTAGGAAATGTGGTCTCCAGGTGAGCAGCCAAGTATCCAACTAGACCTAGGAACACTGTGTTATTATGATACAGATGGGGGAAATGGATAGTACCAGGAAAGGAAGTTGCTAAAGCAGGGAGTACATCTACTGTCTTAAGAAAGCTCTGTGGGGAATCTGGGAAGGTGTATTTGAAATAGATGTCATGAGTGCGCAGATGTCATGTGGAAGCTAAGTCACCACTGCAGAAATGTAGGCACTTGCTGAGCCAGCACTTCCTACTCCTTGTTTTGAGTGCATCTACCTATTTTATCCAAGGTGACTAGTGAAGACTTGACTTCCTCAAAACCCAGCATCTTATCCAGTGACTGGCAAGAGAGATGCCTGTCAGTGCCACAGGACGTTGCTTGGGTTCTGATCAGGTCTCGCCATGTCTAGAATACTAGAAAACGCAGGAAAACGGCAAGGGACTCTGAATAGTTAGGATATTGCTCTACTTGGGAATGGTATGATGAACTGAATAAGTTAAAGACCCTATTGTGAGTTAGAATTGAAATTAATAGCATCTTTTTCATAAGTATTTATACTGTTATTGTTAGGTGCTATTGAGTTGGTTCTGACTCATGGCAACCCTACTCACAACAGAACAGAATGAAACACTGCCCAGTCCTGTGCCATTCTCAAAGTCTTTGTTATGCTTGAGCTGCTTGTCGCAGCCACTCTGTCAGTTCATGTTAATGAGGGTCTTCCTCTGTTTCAGTGACTCTCTACCATGCATGATGTCCCCCTCCAGTGATTGATCCCTCCTGATAACATGTACAAAGTATGTGAGATACGGTCTTGCCATCCTTGCTTCTGAGGAACATTTTGACTGTACTTCTTCCAAGATGGATTTTTTTATTCATTAGACAGTGCATGGAACTTTCATATATTTATACAGCCATGTAAATACATCACATACAAGTGACATTTTGCTAAAGATCATTCAAAAGCAACTGCAGCAGTATACTGACAGGAAGTGCCAGAAGCTGAAGCCAGATTCAGAAGAGGATGTGGAACCACGAATATCACTGCTGATGTCAGATGGACCTTGGCTGAAAGCAGGCAATACCAAAAAAAAGTTTACCTGTGTTTCTCTGACTACGCAAAAGCACTAGACTGTGTGGCTCATAACACATAATGGACAGCACTGAGGAGAACGAGAACTTCAGAACACTTAATTGTGCTCACGAGTAATCCATACATGGGTCAAGAAGCAGTCACTGAAACAGAACAAGGGGACGTTGCATAATTTAAAGTCAGAAAAGGTATGTGTCAGTGTCGTGTCCTTTCACTATATCTTTTTAATCTGTATACTGAACAAATAATCTGAGAAGCTGAAATACACGAAGAAAAAATTCTGAGGCTTCAGGATTGGAGGAAGACATATTAACAAATTGTATTATGCAGATAACATATCCTTGCTTGTGGAAAGTGAAGAAGATTTGAAACATTTACTGATGAAAATCAAAGACCACAGCCTTCAGTACGGATTGTACCTCAACATCAAGAAAACAAAAAATCCTCACAACTGGACCAGTAAGCAACATTTTGATAAATACACAAAGGACTGAGGATGTCAAAGATGCTATTTCACTTGGTTCCACTATCAATGCCCACAGAAGAAATCAAAACATGTGCTGCACTGGGAAAACCTGCTGCAAAAGCCTTCTTTCCAGGGTTGAAAAGTACAGATGTCATCTTGAAGACTAAGGTATGCCTGACTCAGGCTATGATAGCTTCAATCGCACATATGCATGCGAAAACTGGACAATGAATAGGCAAGACAGATGACGACTTGATGCCTTTGAATTGTGGTGTTGGAAAAGAATATTGAACATACCACGGATTGCAGAAAGAACAAATAAATCTGTCTTGAAATAAGTAAAAACCAAGGTGCTCCTTAGAAGCAAGGATGGTAAGACTGTTTTACATACTTTGGATGCTGTCATGGATTGATTTGTGTCCCCCCAAAAATGCATGTAGCAGTTTGGCTGAGTCATGACTCACACTATCGTGTGAATGCCCTCCACTTTGTGATTTGCATATGCTGTAAATGCTAATCTCTGCCTGTGGTTAACAGACAGAATTATGTTAAAGAGGATTAGAGTGAGACTACAACACCTTTCCTAAAGTCCCCTCCTGCTCCAGTGTACAGTTAGTTTCCCTGTGGCTTGCACCAACTTTTATCCTACAAGAGATAAAAGGAAAGGGAGGCAAGCAGAGAGTTAGGAACCTCATAAAGTGAAGAAAGCAGAGATGGGACCAGAATGCATCCTTCAGACCAGAGGTTCATGCGCTAAGATGCTCTCAGATCAGAGAAAGTCTATTGCGATGCAAGGATCTTTCTCCTGAGCTGACAAGGAGGGAAAGCATTTCCCTGGGACAGACACCCTGAATTTGGATTTGCAGTCTACTGGGCTGTGTAAGAAATAAACTTTTCTTTGCTAAAGTCATCCACTTGTGGTATTTCAGTTAAAGGAGCACTAGCTGACTAAGACAGACCTGCTGTCAGGAGGGCTCAATTCCTAGTGAAGGCCATCATGCTTGCTAAGGTACAGGGTAAGGGAAAAAGAAGGATTTCTTTTTCTTCCAGAAGGATTGACACATTGGCTGCAACAGTGGGCTTAAACATAAAAATGATTGTGGGCCTGCTGCACGACTGGCACTGTTTCATTCTGTGCACAGGGTGGCTATGAGTGGGAACTGACTCAATGTAATCTAACAACAGCAATTCATATATTTACATAGCCATGACAATATGAAAAAAAGCAAATCACACATAATTTAAATATAATACCTGTAAAAAACCCAGTTTTTGTCAAGTCAGTTCTAACCCATGTATGTCAGAGGAAAATTCTATGCCCTATATGGTTTTTGGAAATCTTAGTCTGGTAGTGTTTAAGTGATATGGCTCCTAATCAAAAGGTCAGAAGTTCAAATCCACGAGGCGCTCCTTGGAAACTCTACAGGGCAGTTCTACTGTATGCTGTAGCGGGCACTATGAATCAATGGCCTCAATGACACTGGGTTTTATGTACAGGATTTTCAGGGGCTGATTTTTCAGAAGTAAATTGCTTGACCTTTCTTCTACAGTGCCTTAATCTGGGTGAACTCAAGCAGCCATCCTTTCAGTTAGCAGCTTTCAACTGTACCACTTGGGGACTCCACAGCTTACCTGCCAAATGAAACCCATTGCTGTGGCGTTGATTCTGACTCATAGTGACCCTAGAGGACAGAACAGCACTGCCCCACAGTGTTTCCAAGGAGTGTCTAGTGGATTCAAACAGCCAACCTTCTGGTTAGCAGCTGTAGCACTTAACCACTGCACCACCAGGATTTCCACAACCTACGTAGGGTAGGTCATTATGTTATCACAGATAGAACATATTCAGTACATGAAACTTTACCTTTAAAGGGCAAGTTTTGTTGGTAGATCCTACTGTGGCAGATATACATCGTAGTAAAGAAAATTAGTTTTCTGCTACGTGTTTAATAATCTCATAAAATCACACAGTCACAAATAAAAAGTTTTCTCCAGTAGGAAAATGTTACTGTGGAAGGTGTGTGTTGAGTCAGAAAAGTGTTTTTTGGTTGTTGGTGGTGGTCAAAATTTCAGTTCTACTATTGGGGGTGTGGTGGTCAGGATTATGTCAACTTGGCTACTCCATATTTGGCTGCTGTATTAAATGGCAGGCCGGGGTTTATGGTGGCTTCCTGCCCCTTGGCTCTCACCTCCTGACCTTCACTACGGCTGCTGGTCACTCACGTAGCCAGGAGCTCCCGCTCTCTTCTTCCAGCCTCTGGTTCTGGGACTTGAACTAGAAGCTGTTAGACTCATCAGTCCTTACAGTTGGCACTTGAGAGTCCTGCTCCCTGACCTGCCGATCGCCAGCCTCTGCCGCTCCTGCTCCCTGACCTGCCGATCCTGGGTTCCCCAGCCTCTGTCACTTCATCTCGCCACCAGCTTGGGATCCGCAGACCTACACAACTGGTGATCTAGAACTCTGGTCTCTGACCTGCTGACTTTGGGTTCCTCAGCTTCTGCGGCCAAGTGAGGCTTGTGCCAGAACTTGGGACATTCAGCTTCTGTGATTATGTGAGCTGTTTCTTATATCTGTATCGATCTATCTATATTATAAATCTTTCCTTGTACCTACAAGTGTTACTGATTTTGCTTCCCTAGATAATCCAGCCTAAGACAGAGGGTGAGAAAGAATTTCTTCTGACATGACAGAACTGGGATAAAATGGAATAGTAGTAAGAAAAACTTTGCAATACTGAAAATAGACTAAAAGTATATTTCTAAGTAAAAAGACTGTTTAAAGAAAAGCACATGTTCAACTTTAATTTTCATTAATTGTTTTAGTGCAGTAGTAACCGACCAAGAAGGATGTGATATGTGTTATTTCTCCCAAGATTGTTTTAATTTTAATGGAAGATTATCTACCATATGTTCTCATCTGTTTTATCCAGAGCAGAGGAAGAGATTTTTTCATGTCTGTTTTGACTTTCAGTAGAGAGTCAGTGAAAAAGAGGAAGGCCCTGGGTGAGATAAACTGCAGTGAGATGAACTGACACAACGGCTGCAATAATGTGCTTATGCATAACAATGATTGTGAGGATGGTAGAAGTCTGGGCAGTGTTCCATTGTAATATACATAGTGTCGCTATGAGTTACAACCAACTCAGTAGCGTCTAACAACAACACACTTTAATATCCTGTGGATGCTTGTTAACTACATAGTAGAATGTGGAAGTCAGAAACCTACATTCTTAACCTCCTTTGAAGAAGGACATAACCACCATATGCTCTAAAGCTCTACCGATTAGATATACACATGCCAGTCAATCTTCAAACATAAAGCTCCAAACTGAAAATTCAAGTATTGTGCCTAATCCGTTTCTGCCAGGGTAGTTGCAATCAAAGCTATTTCTGGAGCTCTCACTAGCAGAAGTTCTAGAATTATTATCTTACACCCAGCGCAGCACTACTCACCAATGCCTTAGTCATTTAGTGCTGCTATCACACAGATACCATGAGTAAATGGCTTTAAAAAGAGAAATTTCATTTTCTCACAGTCCAATGGGCTACAAGTACAAATTTGGGGCATCAGCTGCAGGGTAAGGCTTTCTCTGTTGGCTCTGGAGGAAGGTGCTTTTGAAGCACAGGAACCCTGGGCCCAAAAGATGTGCTCTGCACTTGGCACTGCTTCTTTCCTGATAGTAGTAGGTGGTCCTCAACTCTCTGTTTGCTTCCCTTTCCTTTATATCCCAAGAGATTGCCTCTAGGCATAATATGATCTCACACGTTGAGTTCTGATTTACCAACACAACGGTCACAAATCCTTCCTTATTAACATCATAGAGGGAGGATTTACAACATAGAGGAATATCACACAATATTAGAAATCATGGGCTAGTCAAATTGCTACATATTATTTTTTGGGGGAGACACAATTCAATACATCACAGTGAAAAAGAATGTCAGTAATCAGACACAATTTTTTAAAAAATATTGACTGCACATTTACATGTATTTGTTTCTACATCTACAACAGAATGGCACAATAGGGAGAGCCCTAAAATTCCTTGGAAAAGGAAAACCAACCTGACTCTTGTTTCCTACATTCACTGCAGAGTAAATCACTTCCCTTATCTGGGCTTCAATAAAAATATCTGTAAAATGGATCTGAAAAAAGCTTAGTTGCTTTCTCTGTTTTATTTGTTAATTCACTGCATTATTTGACAATTGGATCTCAGCTTCATACTTGACCTTTCATGTCTTCTTTCATCTGAAGAGGACATGTCTCAGACTTTCTTGACAGTTAGCTTTTGTTAAGTTATGCAAATGGAAGGAAGTAGTAGGAAGGTGAGAAAGTAGAAGGAGAAAATAGTGTCAATAGCAACAGCACAGGATTCTGGGTCCCTGGGTTCCTTTTCAGGCAGTGCAGTGTGTTTCTGATAACAGTAGCTGAGCAGACCCAGTAGCAATCTTGGCAACACAGCGTGTTGTGTATGGTAAAGACAGTTTCAGAGAAATTGGATCTCAACAGTTTCGAAACAACAGGAGAAAAGCAGTCTTCTGTCAGCAAAATAGATCAGCAATCATTCCAAGCAGTGGGTACAGCAGAGGGATATATCAGTCTCATTAACAGCAATCAAGGGCTCAGTATAGCATTATTATCCATTTCTAAAGGTAACAGCAGTTTCTAGCTGTTACTAACTTACAGTAACTTCCTCCATGTCTTTCTGTTCAAGCTCTTCTACCATTTTATATATGTTTTCCTATATTAAAACTCTTGTTCATAAAGCCAGAAGTTCTGTTTTCCTGACAGTACACTAAATTAAAATCAGAAAAAAGAAACATTTTATATTTTAGATTTTCTTTTAACTTACAAGATTTATAATTACAAAATGAGAGAGACCTGATGTGCACATAAAGTGTCCTACTGAATGCACTAGGATGCCTACTAACACCTTCTTTCTTTTTTTTACTGTGATGGAGTGAAAGTATACAATCCAAATCAATTCTGTGTGCTCACCTATCTGCAGGTTCATTTGCCATCCTCACCCAGTGACAGCATATTCCTTCTTTTCACTCTGTATTTCTAGTATCCTTCTTACGAGCACCTGTCCCCTCCTCTCCACCCTCTACTCTCCCATCTAGAAAGAAACCAGTAGGACAGCCTCTTACAACTGTATAGAATGATAAAGTACATAAACCATATGCTCACACTGTGTCTCCAAGTCCAGTACATTTTTGTCTCAAGAGTTGACCTCAGTACTAGTTTCCCATCAGGGCCAGCAGCAGATCTAGGGGCCATGTTCTCAGTGGACCCTTCAGGCTGTTGGATCATCAGTTCTTGTCTTTTAATAGAGTTCTTGAGCTGCACACCTCTTTTCTCATGTTGCCTCTGGGACTCTACACTGTGCCCCCATAACAGCTGTCTTTGGTTGTGGCTGGGTACCATCTGGTTCTACTGGTCTCAGGTTTGATACGGTCTCCCATTTACATGGATTCTTCTGTCTCCTGGGATCTTTTGTCCTCATTGTTGTTCTTGGTCATCATCTATTCCAGATGAGGTGGGACCATCTGGTGTACCTCAGATGGCAGCTTGCTAACTTTTAAGAACACAGACACCACTCACCAACACAGGGTGCAGAAGACTCTTAGCATGACTAGTTGTGTCAATTGGCCTTGATGTCCTCTGAAAACATAGTCCCCAAATCACCATCCCTGCTACTCCATCCTTTGAAATATTAGGTTGAGTTTAGAAAATCTTTCAGTTTATGGTGTAGTCCAGGTATGTTGACCTGCTCTCTACTGTGTACTGTCTCTGCTTTCACCTAACCAAATTCTTATCTACTATCTAATCTATGACCAACTGTCTACCTCCCTCTCCACCTTTGTAGTCATCAAAGAGTCTTTCATAAGTCTATTTTTCAGTCCTCACAGCAGAGGTCTCATACAATACTTACCCTTTTGCCACGGAATGATTTCACTCAGCATAATGTCTTCTTAGTGAAACCAGGTTATGAGATACTTCCTAAAATCATCATTGTTAGTTATTGCAGTGTTCCATTCAGTATATGTATCATAGTTTGTTTATCCATTCATCTGCTAATAGGCATTTATGTTGATTCCATCTTTTTGCTACTGTGGATAGTGCTGTAGTAAACATTCATGTGTGTGTATTTGTTTACGTGACCGCCTTTATTTCTGTAGGATATATTCTGAGCAGTGGGATAGCTGGATCATACATCATTTCCATTTCTAGCTGTTTAAGGAAGCACCTAATTGCTTTCCAAAGAGGTTGTACCATTTTGCATTCCCACCAACTGTCTAGGAGAGTTCTAATCTCTCCGTAGTCTCTGTAGCATTTGTTGTTTTGTGTTTTTTGGATTACTGCCTCCCTTGTTGGGGCAGAATAGTGTCTCATTGTAGTTTTGATTTGGATTTCTCTAATAGCTAGTGACTGTGAGCTTTCCTCACGTGTCTTTCGGCTGCCTGGAAGTCTTCTTTGGTGAAGCATCTGTCCATCTCCTTTGCCCATTGCTTAATTGGGTTGTTTATCTTTTTCTTGTTGATATTTTGCAGTACATTGTGGATTATGGAGATCAGACATTGGTCCAACATGTAGTTGCCACGTATGTTTTCCCTTTCTGCAGGGGGTCTTTTAACTCTGTTGTTTGGGTCAGCTAGGGCTGCTGTAACAGAAATACCACAGAGTGGATGGTTTTAAGAAAGGAAAGTTTATTCTTACACAGTCCAGTAGGCTACAAGTCCAAAGTCAGGATGTCCACTCCAGGGAAAGGCTTTCCCCCTTGTTGACTTTGGAGGAAAATCTGGTATTGTATCAGTCTTTGT
Source organism: Heterohyrax brucei (assembly GCA_028571685.1). NCBI lineage: Eukaryota > Metazoa > Chordata > Mammalia > Hyracoidea > Procaviidae > Heterohyrax > Heterohyrax brucei. The sequence continues at coordinate 46,956,179 of CM053158.1, forward strand.
CCAGGGAGTATCTTGGTGCAGGAACCTTAGGTCTGAAGGACACGCTCTTCTCCTGGTGCTACTTTCTTGGTGGTATGATGTTCCCTATTCTCTGCGTATATCTCTTTCCTTTCATCTCTTGCAGCATGAAAGGCTTAAGGGTGGGGCCAGCCATACTCCAGGGAAACTCCCTTTGCAGTGGAGCAGGAAGGTAATCCTGTGAAGGGATTTACAGTCCCACCCTAATCCTTTAACATACAGCACAGGAAAATCACAAAATGGAGGATAATCACAAAATATTGGGAACCATATCCCAGCCACATGGCTACACATATTTTTGGGGAGACACAATTCAATCCATGGTATCTCTTGATAAGTCTTTGGATGAGCAAAAGTATTTGATTCTTAGTAGTTCCCATGTATCTGTTTTCTCTTCTGTTGATTGCGCTTTGTTTTTCAGATTTTGAAGTCTGTCTAAGCTATGTATTAAAACTTCCCTTGTTGATCCTATTTCTTCTTGCATGATCTTTATCATTTTAGATTTGATATTTAGGTCTTTGATCTAATTTGAGTTAGTTTTTGTGTAAGTTGTGAATGGGTCTTGTTTCAATTTTTTGCAGATGGATATCTAGTTTTGTCAGCATCATTTGTTAAAGAGACTGTTTTAATCCCAGTTTACAATCTTAGGGCCTTTGTCAAATATCAACTGTTCATAAGATGATGCTGGCATCTCTGGGGTCTCAACTCTGTTCCATTAGTCTATATGTCTCTTTTTGTACCAGTAGCAGTCTGTTTTGGCCTCCATGGCAGTGCAGTAATAAATTGTAAGGTCAGATAGCGTGAGGCCTCTCATTGCGTTTCTCTTCTTCAGTAGTGCTTTATTTATCCAGGGTTTCTTCCTTTTTCAAACAAAGCTAGCAATTTGCTTATCCATTTCATTAAAAAATGATGCTAGAATTTTATTGAGATTTCATTGTATATCTAGATTGCTTCGGGTAAAAAAGACATTTTCACAATGTTAAGTCTTCCTGTCCATGAGCAAGGTAGATTTCTCCATTTATGTCTCTTTTTGTTTCTTGCAGTAAGGTTTTGTAATTGTCTCTGCATAGGTCTCTTATTTCTCTGGCTAGATTTATTCTTTTGTATTTTATCTTCTTGGGGATTAGAGTAAATGGGATTGATTCGGCGATTTCTTCTATGATGACCTCTTTGTTGGTGTAAAGGAATCCTACTTATTTACTTACGTTTGTCTTATATCCTAATACTTTGCTGAACTCTTCTATTAGTTTCAGTAGTTTTTTTTTTTTTTTTTTTTTTTTTCAGATTCTCTAGGGTTCTCTGTGTATATGATACTATCTGCAAATAAGGATATTTTTACTTCTCCTTTATTGATGCGGATGCCTTATATTTCTCTGTCTTGTCTAATTGCTCTGGCTAGAACCTCTAGCACAATGTTGAGTACAAGTGGTGACAGTGGGCATCCTTGTCTAGTTCCTGTTCTCAGAGAGAATTCTTTCAGTCTCTCTCCATCCAGGATGATATAGGTAGTTGGCTTTGTATAGATGTCCCTTATTGCATTGAGGAATTTCCATTTTATTTCTATTTTGCTGAGAATTTTTAACTCACTTATGTTCCAATTCACTAAATTGTCTTAGTTTGCTTTTATACCCTTCTATTGAAGCTTAGGAACCATGGTTAAGAGCTTGGCTGCAAACTAAAAGGTCAGCGGTTTGAATCTATCAGCTGCTTCTTGGAAATCCTAAAGCTTAACATGAACAGATAATTTTAACTATTTTTAGTTCTGTAGTTTTTATTTTATTCTTTTCACACATTCCAATTCTTTAATAAAAGTTTTTGTTTTGCCTTTTATATTTTGGAGCATAATAATCATGTGATTGTTATTATGTGCTGACAAGTTGGTTCTGTCTCCTAGCAACCTTGTTTTTCAGTAAATAAAATACTGCCCAGTCCTGAGTCACCCCTAAATTATAATTCCAATATCAGGATCAGGCCCTCTTTGGAAACTCTACAGGGCAGTCCTACTGTGACCTATAGAGTAGCTCTGAGTTGGAATTGACTTGATGGCAGTGGCTAGTGGCTTTCGAAATCAAATATGATTTTGTTGCTATTGTCTAATATTTTTCCCCCTCTTGGTCTGATTTCTTGTTATAGCCAATAACTTTATTTTGTGTCATAAACTATGAATGAAAAATTGTAGAAAATCCATCAGGCAGCCATAAAAAAGTAGATCATCTGAATCTAATCAGTGTCTCAGGTGACTGGATGCTGGATTGTTATCTTTGTTAACCTACAGGGCTTCCAAGTGAGAGCTGGGGATATTTACTTAATTGTTTCTGACCTTCAGTCTTATTTTAATCCCCACTGCACTGAGACTACATTTCAGAAAATTGCTACTCAGCATCTAACGTCTTGCCATGCTCATATTAGGAAATAGCTAATACCCCAAGTGAAACTGGCATTGCATGTTGGGTTCTCTGCTCTGCACCCTCCTTCTTTGGAGAATTTGGCCCCTACCCATTTTTCACCTCAGTATATAAGTTCTACCGGTGGACTCTCAGTGGGCACGGGCTGCCCGGTATAATCTCCCACGTCCTATCTGTTAAGAATTGGCAGATGCCCTGAATACTATGGAAAAAAATTCATTTGCCTTGATTAACTTCCTTCATACTTCTTTTTCAAGTGTTGTCTTTAAAAAAAGTGTCTCAGTGCCTTCAAACAGATTTTCATATTTTATATTTTATCCCCAGTATATTGATCTAGTAAGATGTATTCCATTGTAATCAGAAATGGATGTCAGTAGCAAAAATATAGAGACAGAAGTACAGAGGGGAAAGAAAATATAGGAAAGAAGGTAAAAAACACAGAAAAGACAACATAATTCCAGCTGAAAATATCCAGAAGAAAGGAAAAAGATAAAATGGAACAAAAGTAGTAATTGAATATATAATATGCAAATCTAACTAAAGATCTCAAGAATCTCTAGGAATCCCCAGGAGAATGACTAGCAAGGAAACTAGGCCTAGCCACATCCTGATAAGATGGATGAAAACACACAGAAAAGGGGAAAAACACCTTTTAAAATTTTTTTGAAAGTCCAAAGAATTAAAAAATAGATACAATATTTCCAGAGTGGCAACAGTAAGACTACTAATTTCTCAACCAAAAAAAAAAAAAAAAGAAACGGCGTTGGGAGAAACCTAGGAGATCAAAAGCTAATGGAATGAAATGTTATCATTTATGTGCAGAAAGTGTTCCTAGAATTCTGTATGTAGAAGAAATACTCTCCTGAAATAAGTTAAAAATAGATATTTTGCTACAAATTCTCAGATGAGTTGCAGTCATCACACTTCCATTGAAATAAATTAAAAAAAAAAATTCTTTAGGCAGAAAGAAAATAATCTCAGATAACAACAGAAATTCTGGAAACTGAAAAGCAAAAGACAGTGAAAATATGTGAGTAAATCCAAAATAGAAGTAACCTTGCAAAATAATCACAGTAACAATAAAAATAATACCTTGAGATCTTTAAAATACATGTGGGATTAAAATTAAGATTGGCAGACAAAAGGCAAGAGCCTATGTGTTGATACTGACTACAAAGTGGTAAAGGAACTAACATATATTACACTCTAATAAGTCAAAGATGAACATTCAATATCTAGGGCAAATTGCTGAAGGAACAGTAAATAAATGTAGATCAAGAGGCGGTTGTTCCAACAGAACAAGGATACAGTCAGTGGTTTTAAATCACGAAAGGTATGTAACAAGGTTGTATCTTTTCATCGTATGTATTCGAATCTCTCTACTGAGCAAACAATCTGAGAAACCAGACTATACAAAGAAGCCTGAGTATCAGGATTGGAGGAAGACTCATTAACAATTTGCCACATGTAGATGACACAACCTTGCTTGCTGAAAGGGAAAAGGTCCTGAAGAACTTAATGATGAAGATCAAAGGCTACAGTCCTCATATGGATTACAATTCAACATCAAGAAAATAAAAATTCTTTCAATGGACCAGTAAACAATATCATTCTAAACAGGGACAAGCTGGACATTGTCGAGAATTTCATTTTACTTGAATTTGCAATCAATACTCACAGAAGCAGGAGTCAAGAAATGAAAAGATTCATCACATTGGGCAAATCTACCATGAAAGGCCTCTTTAAAGTGTTCAAAAGCAAAGATGTCACCTTGAAGACTAAGGTGCCTGACCCAAGCCATGGTGTTTTTAATTGCCTTGTATGCCATGAAAGCTGGATGATGAATAATGGGGATTGAGGGAGAACTGACAGCTTTGAATTGCAATCTTGAAAATAAATATTTGAGTACACCACTGACTGCCAAAAGAACAAACAGATCCATCTCAGAAGAAGTTCAACCAGAATGCTCCTTAGAAGCAAGGATTGCGAGACTAGTTTCTTGAACTTTGGGCCTGCTGTCAGGAGGGAGCAGTCTATCTGGTGAAGCAGAGGGTCAGCATAAAAAGAGGGAAACACTCAACAAGGTGGACTGACACAGAGGTTACAACAATCAGCTTAAGCATAACAGTGATTGAGAGGATGGGGCAGGACGAGGCAGTGTTTTTTTCTATTGCACGTAGAGTCACTATAAGCTGTAACCCACTGGACGCCACCTAATAACAATAACAACATTTGCTTTGGAGGAGCCATGGTGGCGCCGTTGGCTTACAGTGCTAGTGCGACATCTGGCACCCACGAGGTCCAACAATTAAGTCCACGAACTCATCCTAGAAAAAGTGCTACACGCCTCAGTGCTAATGTCACTACATTCACCTCCAAAGTACTCCCCTTGGGAGCTCATGCACCGATGCCAGCACCTAGCCCATCCAAAGCAATTTTGGAATTCTTTTTCTGGAATGGTTACCACACCTATTGCTGCATTGCCCTTGATGTCCTGAATGTCATCAAAATGTGTTCCTTTCAACATTTCCTCTATCTTTGGGTAAAGAAAAAAGTCACTGGGGGCCAGATCAGGTGAGTAGGTAGGTTGTTTCATACAGTTATTTCTTTACTGGCTAAAAACTCCCTCATAGTATTGTGTGAGCTGGAGCACTGTTGTGATACAAGAGCCGTGAGTTGCTGTTTAGGTCATTTTCATCTAACTTTTTCATGCAGCCTTTTCAGCACTTCCAAATAGTAAAATTGGTTAACTGTCCAGCCGGTATAGATTTTTGCAATGTTTTCATCAGTTCTGCTTGTTACTGGCTGTCCTGACCTCTCCTCATCAGTTACACTTCCTCTCCCCTCAGCCAATGTTTAATCCATTTCTACACTGCCATTTTCTTCATGGCATTACCCCCACGAATTTGGACTAACATGTCCCTGATATGACTCTCACTCTTGCCAAATTTGCTTGTTCCTCTAGTTCAGGCTCCAACATTCTCATGATAACACCCCAAAACATGCAACAACAATAATGAATGCCACTCAGCAAGACACTGCCACACCTCAACAGGAACACAGCCATGAGACACTGATAGACCAAGGTTATGAAACTTTACCAAGTTGTTTGTACAGTGCTGTCAATATAAGTGCATGGTGGAGAGTCTACAAACTTAACTGGCAGACTTCATATGGATTCACTACTCTGTGGGAATTTTCTGTCCAAATGGTTGGGGATCACTGCTCGTAAGGAGTCCCATCCTAGTTCGTGGCTCCCTTGCTACTTTGTGGCTACTCAGATTCCAGGAGCTCTTGTGCCTTTCTGCAGTTTTCTGCCTTAGATTTGGTTTTTCTGCTTTCCTTGCTACACGGAGGGCTTGTCTGCACAATATCTGTCTCCTACGGAGAATTCTACGAAGCTGCCTTCCTGTGTTCTACACCTAGGAACACTGCTCACCTTGTCCCTAAACAGTGACACTGCACAGGGCTGGCTGGCAGGAGGCCTATGATCTGTAAATATCCTCTTTGGCTGTTTTCATTCTTTCCTTTCACTTAACATACGGTCTAATTCTTCCTCTATATACTTGATCTTCAAGGTTCCAAGGCTGTCACCTGTATCTGTTTCACTTGGTTTCTAGAATCATTAGTGTAGGAGGACACTATGGTATGTCAAGCTCAGCTGCTGTCTTTCCTGACCTACAGATCTTTGGCTCGCCAGCACCCACAATTATGTGAGCCAATCCCTTAAAACAAATCTTTCTCTGTTTCTCTTCATATATATCTTACTGATTCCATTTCTCTAAGAGAACCCTAAGACAAGGACCAATTACCACTTTCTGATCTATGGGCACATTTTTAACCCCAATATACCACAAATGGAAAACAAAAAATAGGGTTAAGTTTCTACCAATGATCTGCCAAAAATATTTTCCTTGGAAACACTAGTTCCACATCCTACACCAGACTAAGTCCAGTACAACTAGATGGTACCCAGCTACCACCACTGAGTGCCCTGACAAGGACCACAACAGAGAATCCTAGACAATGTAGGTGAAAATATAGAACAAAATACTAACTCACAAAAAAGTTCACATTTAGTGGTCTGATAGAAACTGGAGAAACAATGAAAATATAGCCTCAGAGACCCTTTTAACTGATGTCACTGCTGAGGTTCTCCTCTCAGCCAAAGACTACACAGTCCCAGAAAACAAAATGAGACTAAATGAGCACATCAGCTCAGGGACAGTGACAAGAAGCCAGAAGAGTGTTGGAAAACTGGTGATGAGAAAATCAAGGTTTAGAGGGGGAGGGTGCTGGCATGTCACACGGTTGGCAAGCAAGGTTACAGGATAATACGTGTATTGATAGTTCAATAAAAAACTAATTTGCTTTGTAAACCTTCACTTAAAGTACAATTAAAAGAAAAAAATATTTTCCTTGTATGTAGAAGGCTCATTATATTTATTTAAAAATAAATATGAGCCTTCCCTGTTTTCTAAACCCATGAAACCAGATTTTCTATTTTAAAGCACTTCAGAAGCATGTTAATCATTGGAGACTACACTTGCTTTCACGTATTGGCCCTTAACATGACTTTAGAAATGACCCCCAGTCTTGGATCACTTTTCTCTAACATAAACAACAAAAACTTAAGAAAGTGAAATAGAACAATACAACTCCACTCTACCCGCTACACCATCTTCCAAAGTGAGATGTTTGTTCCCTAGCTGCATAAATGTAAGTCATAAAAAACACTAAATGTTGACAGCTTTACTCCACCTGAAATTTACATTAGGTAGTCACTGGGCTATGGAAGGTACAATATCTATGAAAGAACTCATCAAAAATATAGATATAAAACATACACCTGCCTTTTGTCTCAGAAGGCTGCATGACTTTTATCTCTTCCCATAAATAACAGAGGCATCAGCACATTTATCTGCACACAATAACAAATCTCATCCCCCTGGTAATTGTAAAAACACTGAAGCCTGTTATTGACCTTGTGTAAAATATAGGTATGGGGACAAAAAGACAAAGAAACTTTTTTGTCTGTCTATTTTGACTTCTCAAGCCCCATTATACGCTTTGAAAAACATTAAACGAAAAGTCAGTGATGTGAACAGGAGGAGGAAAATGTATTATTGAATAAAGCAAAACAGACAAGTTAAATCAAAAAAGGCACCTATCCATATCATGTCATTCAATGTTTCTATTTTCTCTGCTTAAGTAGTTTTTGAGATATTTGCATTAAAGGAAGGATAAAAAGTTCAGATCTCAAAGCTATAACTCATAGTTACTGCTCATATGCTTTTACTTTGCTCATTTTGCAAATGATTAGCTGCTATGGATGTATTTTCAAAGTATAAAACTTTTCTTCTATTATTACACCATATAAATTATATTCTGATTGAATTACAGTGAAAACAATTAGCAAATACTTATTGATAATAATTTGCAACTATTTACTGTTTTCCCATCACAATCTCAGATCTCCTGGGCACGACTCAAGAGTGACACCACTACCCACTTCCCTGAGGTGAATGATATTACACATTATTTCCAGAAGACATGCTTTATGATAAACTGTTAAATATTACAATGAACAGCACACAAAAATAATAATAGTTTAGAGAACAGAAGGATAAATAGAAGCCACAAGCAATGACAAGTGACCCTTTCAGAGAGATAGGATTTGAGCTGGATCTTCAAGACGGAGTTGGAGGGATGGAGAAGATGGCCAAGAATATTCCACAATGAACAAGGGGAGGGTGTACAGTGTTAGTGGGAAGACACACATGAAGCTTAATATGTACTCAAAGAATAATGAGATGATCATTTATTTGGGAAAATCAAGGGATGTGAGTTTGAATAGGTAGCATAGTAACTGATTGTTAAACGACATCTCAGATTGGTTGTTGTCAAGTACTGGTGAGTTGATTCCAACTCATAACAACCTTCTGCGACAGAGTAGAAATGCCCCCAGAGAATTTCCTAGGCTGTCATCTTTACAGGAGAAGCTCACCAGGTATTTTCTCCTGCAGAGCTTCTTGGTGGTTTCTGATTGCAGAGTTTTGGATAGCAGCTAATCGCTTAACTATTGCACCACCAGGGTTCCTGTCAAAAACATAGGTGGTATAACTGGAACTTGGTAAGGAAGGTGAGGATCACCCAGTATTCAGAATGTGAACCCCAGCTTTCCCATCCACAGCAGACATCATAGTCTGATTATCGCCCTCAATCTCCCAGAATCCAGGCAGACCCTAAGACTCTTTCTGAATTCTCGGTACTAATAAAAATATCAGAACTGGCTCAAGAGTTAAACCACTTCTGCCATCCTGGCTACAAACAGCCATTTTGACCTATAGAGCAAGCAGACGAAATTAATCTTAAAGGATGGTCAAAGATGCAGAGATTAAAGTACTACAAATATTTTTAAATTAATCCAGATGATGGATTCTGATAATACTAAAATTCATAAGGTACGATTTAACAGAAGATATCTAAGGGATGAGACCTAACATCAGCAGAGACCTGAGAAAGAAAATTACCATATCAGCCTGGTTGGAAACAAAACAAAACAAAATCTTTCTTTAGTTAAAATAAATAATTTAGTTTCAATTTATTCTAATAAATATTTATTAAAAATCTAATACGTACCAGCACAAGGCTAAAACATTTATGTACTTTATCTGTATTAAGGTCTTGTGAAACCAGTATCAATTTTCTTCTTTTTATAAAAGATGAGGAATAGCTCAGAGAAATTAAGAAATATATTCAAGACCCCTTATTCTTCCAGGTCTACCATGCTGCTTCTTTCTGAGAGGAGATGAAATATAAGAGAGAAAAAATGAAAAAAAAAAATCCAGGCATGGTTGAATTTGCATTGGAAATATTGATAAAATGAATATATTGATTAGGAGTACAGACCAATTGGTAACTAAGTACTATAAAGAGTTTAGAATGAAAAATGTTTTTTCACTCTTTTTATTTTGAAAATTGTTTTATATTCACAGTGAAAAAAGTCTGCTAAAATTGATAAGAAAAAAACCTTTAACGTTTATTTTAAGGAGATATTAATATTGAAAAATATGCACTTCACCTATTGTATATCAGTGAGATTTAACTAAAAGGATGGGAATACACTACATGTAGAGTCCTCCTGGGTTTACTTACCAGTTGCTCTTGAACTGACACTCAGGGTGACTCCACATGTGTTCGAGTAGATTTCTGTACCACACGGCTTTCAATAAATGCTTTTCAGCACTAATCTTTAGGGCTTTCTTCCTAGGCATCCCTGGGTGTACTCAAACCACAAATCTTTCAGTTCTCAGCTGAGCATGTTAGCCTTTTGTACCACCCAGAGACTGCTGGGTCTATTTAGGAGTGTTTGTTAGTATAAATTAGAATAACTGAGGATTTTTCCTTGGGTGTTTGTTGGTGTTACTGTTTCAAATAACTAAGCCAATGGTGCCTATGTTATCAAACAGTTGTCACTTCTCCACCTCACAGAATCTGAAAATGTGCTGAACAAATGTTTGTTGCCTGAATAACTGACTGACTGGTAGGATGACGGGCCAGATATAATATTTATTGTTCTAGAAGAGATAATTACTTGAATCACTTTGAACAATTTCATTCTTTTCTAAGTCCTGAAGTGTCTCACAAATTTGCTTTCAGTAATTGCCCAAATATCAAACACAACTGAAAAGAATTTCAAGATGTGCCCCCCATCCCACCCCATCCTCACCTCATCTTTCCCTCTGACCTCATTACTACCTCCTTCCCCATCAATCTCTCTCATTCAACCACTAAGGCTTTCTTGTCATACTGAAGTACACAAACATGCTTGCTCTTCAGAGATTTTATACTACCTGTTCTCTCTGCCCATACTTAATTGTGTTCAAGAGGAACATGTACTTAGATCAAGGGACAGTCTTTCAAACAGAACAAGTGGATATAGTGTGGTTTAAAGTCAGGAAAAGTGTGCTTCAGGATTGGATCCTTCCACTATACTTCTTCAATTTGAATGCTGAGTAAATAATCTGAGAAACTGGACTATATGAAGAACGTGGCATCAGGATTAGAGGAAGACTCATTAACAACCTGCCATACGCAGATGACATAATCTTGCATGCTGAAAGTGGAGAGGCTTTGAAACACTTGCTGATGAAGGTCAGTGGCCACATCCTTCATTATGGATTACACCTCAACCTAAAGAAATCAAAAACCTTCACAACTGGACTATTAAGCAACTTCATGGTAAACAGAGAAAGCATTGAAGTTGTGACGAATTTCATTTTACTTGGATCCACAATCAACATCCATGGAAACAGCAGTTCTCAAATCAAACAATACACTGTCATTTGGCTAAACGTGCTGCAAAAGAAAACTTTGAAGTGTTGAAAATCAAAGATGTCACTCCCAGTACTAAAGTATGCTTGGCTCAAGCCATGGTACTTCCAGTCACCTTATATGAATAAAAGAGCTGCACAATAAATAAGAAATATTGAAGAAAAACTGATGCTTTTGAATTATGGCACTGGTGAAGGATATTGAATATACCATGAACTGCCAGAAGAAATAACAAATTTGTCTTGAAAGAAGTACAACCAGAATGTGCATTAGAAACAAGAATGGAGAGACTATTCTCACATGTTACAGGAGGAACCAGGCCCAGAAGGATGGCATGCGTGGTAGAGAGTCAGTAAAACAGAGGATGACCCTCAATATGATGGACTGACATAGTGGCTGCAATAATCAAGCATAATCATGATTATGAGATTCATAAAGGATCAGGCAATATTTTGTTCTGTTGTACACAGAATCACTATGAGTCAAACCAACTCAATGGCACCTAACAACAAGAAGAACAACAGCATTCCCTCTACCTGGAATATTCTTCCCATTTCCTTTCATTTTTTCAAGTCTATGCTCACATTTCATCTTCTCAAAGAGGCCTACAATGAGCACTCCATTTAATGCTGAAGCCACTGTCACCTCTACCCTTGGCTCTTCCATTTCTCTTCCCTTTTTTTCCTTTCTTCTTCTTTTTTCCTATGTTCACTTATCACCTTTTAACATAATACACAGCTTATTCAATTGGTAAATGCATTGCTCATTATTTCATTTCATAATTATCCGCTCAGTGAAAGCAGAAATAATTGTCTCATTCAGTAATGTATTTCAAGCATTCAGAATAAACCATGACATTCCATAAATATCCCCTTAGTGAATAACTTAGTGAATAAATAATAATAATGGTTAAAGCTTTCCAACCTCATTTACTTTCTAAGAGCATTATCTATTAAACTGTCTACTAAGCATAATCATTTTTTTCCATGTAAGCCTCATAACAAACATTTGAGGAAATTGACATTTAAGTTAAGTACCCTAGGTACAAGATTTCATAGTTACTAACTCATTGTCTAAGTCTCTAAATCCTCCCTCCAAATTCATGGGATATGTCAATAAGAATGCTAACTCTTTGCTTTTAGTTAAAGACATATAATTACCCAAATGTAAAGTTACAACACATGGAAGTTACTTGCTGCAAATGGAAAGTTCTCTTGGGAAAGATGTTGCAATTTAATCAAAATTCTAAATTTTGATTAGAAGTTTATATACTTCTGAGACAACAAATGATATTTTTCTTAAATTATGTGACTAGCTTTCTATCAGTTCTAGTTATGACTGGATTCATGCACTAAAAAACAAAAATTCAAAGCCACAGTTAAGCTATCAATTCCTTCACATGAAGATAGGATGCATATTTTATGTATATTTCTATTACACCAAAATAATCTTTTAATTTATTTTTTTAAATTATCATACATTTTGAAGCGGTATTTTAGAAGCATGTATTGCTTTTCTGTCATATTGCTAAGATGTTATAACCCTCCTACCAAATGACTCAAATAGGATGTCAGAGGTCACTTAAGAAGATTTAAACAGGCCAGCCACATCCATTAAGCTCCATTATGCTTTAAGGCCTCATCACCATTCAACCATCAGACACTAATAAAGGATTTCAAAATGAAATCTCATTTTCCTCAAGATCTTAAAATGAGATTATAGCAAATAAGAAAATCTGCAACTTAGAAATTTTCTCTGGAAAAGCCAATGAAACACAACTAGAGAAAAGTACATTTTAATTTGGTACAACTGCAGCATATGACAAAACAGAAAACACGTCTTCTGAGAAAGGCAATCTACATGTGTCAAAGCCCTGACAGGCCTAAGATAACTTACTTCTTAATCTTCCTTATTTTAAAATAAAAGAATCTTCTCAATGAAATAAGAAGAAGGTAAAGAGTTAGGCTTCATTACATAAACCTGGTGAAAATAATTTCTGAAAACAGTGTATGTTATGTGATACATATTGAAGAAGACATCTTAGGTTTCCCGTGTCGATAAGCCTAGAGTCTTACTATTTTATTTCGGGAGGTGCTTATTACCCCCATAAAAGACTGCATCACTGAAATATTTTCTGAGTACTGCTATCAAGGACTGTTATCTCCCTATCCTCTTCTTCTTCTTTTTTTCTTTAATTATAGTATAACTGAGACATTTTATTGTTCCTACCTGCTTTACTGTTCATTGGACGGAGTTCTACAGCCACACGATTTCAATTTCTCAAGAGAAGTACATGTATAAAAGTACAGATTGGCCTGGTAATTACGATACTCTTGCCAACCTTTCTACCACCTGTCTATCAGTTTGCCATGTTGCTATGGGGCTGGAACCAACAGCACTAGTATTTCAAGTGCCGTGAAAGATGTGTTTCAGTGGAACTTCCAGACTAAGACAAGCTAAGAAGAGAGTCTAAAAAAATAACAACACTGAAGAATGAGAAAGAAGAATTAAGAATCAACTCAGTGATTGGAAGGAAAAATGGAATGAACATAGCAAACAAAGGATGATATGGAATGGAGGGGTTCTGCCAGCCATCCCAGTTCAACATACCCATCATAAGACAAAGCCAGTATTCACCCTAGGTCAAGTACACAGGAAGGCAATTTCATAGTATTCCCATAAAAGATAGAGACATTGTATAGACACACCAGAGAGAATCAAGGTGAGTGGATCACAGTCTAACCTAGGGAAAGAAAACACAGAAAGGAGACCAACTATTACAAGGATTCTGCCATTCACAGAAGGAGGAGGGAACCAGAATCCAGAACCGGATATACTTATGAGCAAGGCTTCCTGATCTCTGGGGTGATTGACAGGCACAGGAAGATAGTTCCATAGAGTATCCACAGAAGGTCTCTCCCCTGCTTAGACACTGAGAATTGCCTCTAGTCAGGGACACTAGGTCAGAAGCAATTTTCAACTGCTGGCTGCAGTGAACAAGAAATGCCCTAGCACCCACGCAAGCTAATCAGGGAGGTGAACTTCACCTCCCCTTACTCTCCTGTTCAGAAGAGATGCAGGTTTCCCTGGTGGCACAGTGGTTAAGGGCTATACCTGCTAACCAAAAGGTCAGGAGTTCAGATCCATCAGGTGCTCTTTGGAAACTTCAGGGAGCAGTCCTACTCTGACCTATAGAGTCACTATCTATGAGTTAGAATTCACTCAATGGCAGTGGGATTATTATTATTGTTTTTTTGGTTCTTGTTACCTAAGTGAGCTCATCTGACCACAACCATGTCATAAACTTATCCCTTCTGCCCCAGCCCTGTCCATCACCCTTCTTGCCCACCCAACAAGAGGTAGTAGATGTGTCTGCTAGTATATCCTCAACCACCTTAATCCTCCTGGGCCCAGCAAGCAGCAGCAACTGTGGAGACACACACACACATCTGTGATCTGTCTGCAACCCATTTGGTCTGGTGAGAGGCAGTGGCAGTATGACTATTTAAATTCCCACCTACTTCTTATTCTCCGTCCTATCGCTATCAGAGGCGGCAGTGGTGAGACTGTCCACAAACTTGCCTGCTCTTCCTTCCTGTCTCCTCCTGCCAGGCAGGAGGCAGCAGCAGACCAACCCCACTTATGTCTGCCTGTCGCTCCCTTCCCCTTTCTGCCCTGACAAAGGGCAATGAAGGCACATGTGCGTGCGTGCCCACCCACTGCACACGCACTGCCCAGCCTGATGAGAGGTGGCAGCAAAGTAAACACACATACAATGCCCACCACTCTTCCCCTTCCTTCCTCCCCCAGGCCAGCAAGAGGTGGTCACAGTACAACTGTGTGCACACCCGCCTCCTGCTTACTCTTTTCCCACCGCATCTGATGAGGGTTGGTGAGTGCATGACTGTGCAGGCCAGCCTCACACACACACCCCACCCCGACTTGGCAAGAAACAGTGGCAGCACAATGGCGCATGCACTTGCCAACCACTCACCTTTCTCTATTGAGCAGGAGGCAGTGACCACTCCCCCACTAGCCAGCCACACCTGCCTCACCGCCCCTAGTGAGCACCACTGCCCACTCCTGCACCACCAGAGAAATAAAGCCCTCAACCTGCTCTCAAACACCCTGCAAGACTAGCTAAAACTAACAGCCGCCATACACTCAGCCACTATGCTACCCACCCAGAGAGAGGTGACAAGCTCCCAAGTGTGGCCAGACTAGCAACTATAGTAACATGCCCATCTGCCTGCCTGGATACATCAAAAGAAAACAAAAAAATTAGGATGTAGCAAACAAACATTACAAAAAAAAAAAAAAAGATACAATAATTGCTTAATGCCTTGGAGACAAAAGACAATATGAAATCACCTAAAGAAGTAGAACAACATGGTTCCAGCAAGCGGGACGAAAATAAAGAACTGGAAAACTTTCATGAAGGAGAAATGGTAATGAAACTACCTGGTGAGGAATTCAAAAGACTTGTATACAAGTTTCTCCACGAGATCAAGGCAAATACAGATAAAACAAAGGAAAACACAGATAATATGCCAAAGTAACTCAGGAAAAAAAATACAAGAACAACATGAAAAATAAAAAGACAATTAGAACCACACAAAAACAGCAACTAGAAATACGGAATACTGATAGCAAAATTTCAGAAACAAACAACAGAAAGACATTGGGGAAGAATTCAATCAATGGAAAACAGAACCAGCTAAATAGAGGACAACATCCTTAACACTAATTTGTTTGATAAACAACCAGAAAAAAAAAGAATGAAAAAAAAAAGAAGAAACCCTAAGAGTTATGTGAGACACTATCAAGATAAATTATTTATACATGATTTTAATTCTAGAACAGGAGGAGACAACAAAAAGCACAAAAATAACTTCCAAAGGTTTGCTGGCAGAAAATTTGCTTAATCTCAAGAAAGATGGGATGATATCCTTCCAAGATGCACAACAAATCCCATATAGGTTCGATCTCACACACACACACACACACACACACACACACACACACACACAAATCACCAAGACATATCATAATCAAACTTCCAAAAATTTAAGGAAAAGAAAGAATACTGAGAGCACTTCAGGACAAATGAAAGATCACCTTATAAATAAAAATCACCTTATAAATAAGCTTCAATTTCTTGGCTTACAGCAGTAATAGAAGACTTTAGCATACCACTTTTGATCAATTAGAAATAAACTCAACAAAAATACAGAAGACCTAAATATCTCAATTTACCAACTTGACCTTCCAGATAACATACAGAATATTTAACCCAACAGCAGTTAAAGATCACACTCTTTACTAGTACACATGTATCATTCCCTAGAATAAATCACATCCGAAGTCAGAAAACAAGACTCAATAAATTAAAAACATTGGAATAATACAAAGCATCTTTTGTGATCACAACACTATAAAATTAGAAATCAATAAAATGAAGAATAAGGGGGAAAAAATCAAACACATGGAAACTGAATGACACCTTGCTTGAAAACCACTGGGTGATACAACAACCAAAGATAAAATGAGAAAATTCCTAGAATCAAGCCAGGATGAAAACACAACATACCAGATGGCAGTTTGCCTCCTCCCAACCTGCTACTTACTTCTCCTTTCTGCTGTGCCTTAGGGACACAACAAAAGCAGCTTTTGGTGGCCAATTTAGAGCAATAAATGCACATATTATAGAAGAAGAAAGGGTCAGAATCAATACCTTAACTCTACAAATCGAACAAACACAAAAAGAGCCACACAAAAAGCCCAGAACCTCCAAAAGAAATGAAATAATAAAAATTAAAGCTGAAATAAGTGAAACAGAAAAGCAATCAGAAGACTCAACAGGACTAGAAGTCAGTTCTTTGGAAAACTGACAAATCACTGACCAAACTGACCAAAAAAAAAAAAAGATGCAAATAACACAAATAAAAAGTGAGATAGGTGACACTGTAACAGAACCAAGGTGAATAAAAAGGATTATAACAGAAGACTATTTCTATGAAAAACCATACTCCAGCAAATTTGGAAAACCTACAGCAAATGAATGAACTTCTAGAAACACGGTACCTGCATAAACTCACATCAATTGGAGTAGAAAATATGAACAGACCCATAACAAAAGAAACAATGGATGGGGTAATAAACAAATAAATAACAACAAGAAGCCCTAGCACAGATGCCTTCACTGGAGAATTCTACCAAACATTCATAGAAGAGCTAACAGTAATACTACTGCAAACATTCCATAACATAAAAGGGAAGAAATACTTTCAAATTAATTCTATGAAGCCAGCATATCCCTGTCAGGCACAGACATCAATAAAAGAGAATATTACAGAGCAATACTCTTATGAACACAGACATAAAAATTCAGCAACATATCCAAATACATATAATACATCATGACCAAGTTAGATTTATTCTAGGCACACAATGATAGTTCAACCTTAGAAGATCAGTGTAATCCAACATATAAATAAAAGAATCACATGACCATCTCATTTAAGGTAAAAGGAAAAAAAAAAAAGATAAAGTCCAACATCCATTCCTGAAAAAAAAAAAAACCAAAAAACTGTCACCAAAATAGAATTCCTCAACATAATTATAGGTATATCTATAAAACCAACAGCTAACATTGTTCTCAACTGAGAGAGACTAAAAACATTTTCCTTGAAAATAGGAACCAGAAGGATGCCCTAGAGCACCACTCTTAATCAATATTGTACTGGAAGTCCTAGCTAGAGAACAAGAATGGAAAATAAAGATCATCTAAATTGGTTACTAACATGTAAAATGATCCATATTCTAAGACAATGTGATCTCATACACAGAAAATCCCAAAGATTACACAAGAAAGCTACTGGAACTAACCGAAAGATTCAGCAAAGCAGCAAGGTACAAGCTGAATGTTAAAAAACAGTTGAATCCTTCTACACTAACAAAGAGAACTTTGACAAAGAAATTAAGAAAACAACAGTTTATAGTAGCCCCCCAAAAGGTAAAATACTTAGGACTAAGTCTAAGTAAGGATATAGAAGACTTATACCAAAAAAAGTACAAACACTACTGCAAGAAACCTGGAGATATTTATAAACTAAAAAAATATACCATGAACGTGGATAGAAGACTTAATAGTGTGAAAATGTCAATACTACCCGAAACTGTCTATAGATACAAAGAAATCCTGATCCAAATTTTAACAACATTGTTTAATGAGATAGAAAACCTAAACATCAACTTTATATGCAAAGAAAAGAACTAAGGGATGAGTAAAGCATTACCACAAAAGAATAAGAAAGTAAAGGACTCACACTTCTGTATCTCAGTACCTCAGCCTTGACAGTTAAAACAGACTGGTATTGGTACAACAACAGACATCTAGATCAGTGAAAAAGAACTGAGAACTCAGAAGTAAATCCAAACAGTAATGCAAGCTGATTTTCAGCAAGAGATCAAAATTCATTAAATGTGGAAACAAAAGTCTTTTTGATGAATAGGATGCCCATTTGCAGAAAAGTGGGCAGGATCCATATCTCACACCATACACAAAAATCGACTCAAAATGGGTCAAAGACCTAAACATACAACCTAAAATTGTAAAGATCATGAACGAAAACATAAGGACAATGCTAGCAGCCCTAATCAATGGAAAAATAAAATATCAAGCATAACTAAAAATATACAAACTCCAGAAGATAAACCAGATAACCAGGGCATCCTAAAAACTAAATACTTAAGCTTATCAAAAGGCTTTGCCAAGAAAGTACACAGACAGAAAAAAATCTTTGACCACAACATAACTGACAAAGGCTTAGTACTTAAGATACACAGAAAATTTCAACAACTCAACAAAGAAAAGGCTAGCAACCTAATCATAAAATGGGCAAAGATATGAACAGGCATTCCACTAGAGGCCAACAAATACATGAACAGTTGCCCAAGATAATTAGCCATTAGAGAGATGCAAATCAAAACTACGAGTAGATACCACTTCACACTTGCAAGAGTGGCATGCATCAAACAGACAAAGGACAACAAATGCTGGTGAAATCTGGGGGAAAGTGGAGCTCCCAAACACTACTGATGGGAATGTAAACTGGCACAACCACTATGGAAAAATGAAAATGTGCTTCCTTGAAAAGCTAGAAATAGAAACATTAAATGATCCCACTCCTAGGTATATGTACTAGAGAAATAAAAGCCATTATATGAGTAGACTATGCACACCTATGTTCATTGCAGCATTATTCACAATAGCAAAAAGATAAAAACAATCTGAGTCTCCATCAACAGGGAAAATGGGTAAATTATGACACATACACAAAAAGGAATATCATACAATGATAAAGAAAATTATGATTCTGAAAACATTTCACAACATGGCTAAATCTAAAGGAGATTGTGCTGAGTAAAATAAATCAATCACAAAATCATAAATATTGCATGAAACCACTATTACTAAAATTAAAGAAAAAGTTTACACACAAAAAGAAACAATCTTTGATGGTTATCAGAGCTGGGGAAGGCAGTTGGGGGAAATCACTAACTGGAGAGTAGACATACGTTAATATTAGGGAACGGAAAGACAATACTCAATATATGGGAAGTCAGCACAACTCGACCAGAGCAAAGGAAGACACTGAGAGGAACATTTAAAAAAAGAAAAGCAAACACAATAAATACTGTAACATATACAACCCCATGGTAACAGTAAAAACAAGCAATGATTTTATCAGGAGATACATATGGGGTTTGATGATCAAGTCTGCCAACTCAACCTATAAAGACCTCAATGCTGAATATCACTACAGTCACTTTTGAAGTACTTCCTGTGAGACTGTGCAGTGATTCCAGCACCTAGTCCACCCTTCAAAACAATTTTGGAACTCTTTTTATGGAATGACCATCAGAGTTGTTGTTGTATTACCCTTGATGGCCTGAATGTCATCAAAATGCCTTCTTTTCAGCATTTCCTTTATCTTTGGGTAAAGAGAAAAGTCACTGGGGACCAGATCAAGTGACTAGGAAGGGTGTTCCAACACTGGCTAAAACTCCCTCACAGACAACTATATAGTGAAGTTTGCGAACTTGCCACCTTGCCACCACACACATCGGCCATTCCAGAAAGAGTTCCAAAATTGCCTTGAAGGATAGGCTAAACTCTGGCATTAGCGCACAGCTTCCCGAGAGGAGTTCTTGGAAGGTGACCATAATGATACTCAGCCACGAGGCACGTAGCACTTAGAACAGTTAAGTTCTTGCACTTGTCAGACCTTGTACCTGGATATGTATGCCAAACAGCGGTAGGAGGGAGTGTGGGAATACGTTCACGTACATCAATAGATATATTTCCATACATATTTGTATATGAAGCATCTGTATTCATGTATATAACAGTGCACACAGGGGTACATTCATAAAAGCTTCTTAGACACAACCAAATATGTTGTTATGCTGAGTTTTGGGAGCTGAGACTAGGGGCCTTGGTCTTGGCCTTAGGTCAGTTGGCATAATGTAGTTCATAAAGAAAATGTTCTATATCCTACTTTGGTGAGTAGCATCTGGGATCTTAAAAGCTGGCAAGTGGCCATCTAAGATACGAGTAATGGCCCCATTCCACTCAGAGCAAAGGAGAATGGAGAGAAACAAGGACACAAGGAAGCAATTAAAAGGACTAAAGGACCACGTGATTCACAGCCTCATACCAGAAGAACTAGATGGTGCCTGGCTACCATTACCAACCACTCTGACAGGGATCACAACAGAGGTCACTGGCAGATTAGGAGAAAAATGGAGAACAAAATTCAAATATACAAAAGAGATTAGACTTGTTGGTTTGACAGATACTAAGGGAATGTTCAAAACTATGACACCTTTCTGAGTCAAACTGAAGCCACCTGTAAAGTTGACCCTCCAGTCAAATGTCGGAAAGGTCTACAAAACAAACAATACCCATGAAGAATATGATCCTTAGGACAGTCAAGTTTACAAGACCAAATAGACAGCACCTGCTCAAATACAAAGATGAGACGGCAGAAAGGGGCATGAAAATCGAAGGAATGAAAACAGGAAAATGGAGTTGGAAAAGAGGAGAATAGGATACTTTTCAGAGACTGCAATCAGTGTTACAAACAATTCATGTGTACATTCCTGAGTGGGAAACTGCTCTGTAAACTTTTATCTGTAGCACAATAAAGTGTTCTAAAAAATCCTATGGATCACAGAATGTTGTACGAGACTTTGACTTGCTTATTTGGGATATATCATCATAAAGAACCATCGGAGATGGGTATCACACTGGAGAAAGCAGAGGTGCAGCGTGGGCAAGGAAGACCTTCAATGAGATGGACTGACACAAGGACCACGACAATGTACACGAATACATCAATGATTGTGAAGGTGGTGCAGGACCAGACAATGCTTTGTTCTGTTACATGTGGGGTTGTCTTAAGACACAGACAAGTCATTGACAACCAGTGATAAATACTAGCATGACTTTAGCCTCTTAACTAATGTAATTTATTTGCTTTGGCCATGCTTCTGTACCCGATCACCATCGTGTAAAGTGTATTTGTTCTTTAGAGTATTAATTCTGAGGATGTTAATAAGCATGATTCCAATGAGAAGTAATGTAATCAGATAAATCTGGACCTACTACATTAAGCAGGTCTTCTTTTCACAATGTTTCTCAGAACTTTTCTTTGCCTGTTTGCATTGTGACTCTCCAAAGCAGAGACTTGGCCTGCAGCTTTTCCAAAGATATTTAACCTCTGAAATCTGTTACCCTTGAGGATATTTTAAAGAAGGTTTGCAGCAGCATAAATTTTAAAAACATGACAGTATCATTTTACAGATCCATCATTCTTATTATTACAGTATTTGTTAACACTAAGAACTTACAAAATTTTTTGGTTAGATGTTAAATCTATTTAGAACCTGTTACTGTTTTGGGCATCCACCTTGTTCTTCCTGAACTACTACCTGTTTATGGCACCTTCCTGTCATCTGTTTGCTCTGTCCAGTATCTTCACTCTCAAAATTGTACCTCATCTCAAAAATGAGGCTATGGCAAGAAATACTCAATATAAGTGAGAAGGAGAAAGGAAATTCATTACCTATTTGTTTAAATACAGAAAAGCCAAAGGCTACCAAGAAAAAGTTTTGCAAAAGAAGCAGTGGGGTGGTTGGTGTCACAGCTAGGTACTGAGGCAGTTCTAACGAGGTCATCTCAGTAGTCCTTCCACATCCTCTCCTCCCTGCTCAGTGCTGGACAAGACAATGCAGGACATTTCAAGAGATCTTTATTATGTGTTGGGCTGTATCAATTTGGTCCTTACAGTCTTCTGCCCAGCATTCACTATTAAATAGAACAGCCTGACCTCTCTAGACCCTAGGACGATATTACAGTGCTCAGGTTATCCTCCAGTAAAGTGAAAATGAGGCTGAGCTCAGACTGCAGCTAGCACCAGCTGATTATAATGTATCACATCGTCTACCACCCTTGGGCTTCCGAGTCACCAGCTGGCCGCTTAGATTTTGATCTTCTGCAGAGTCAGCACAAAGCTACAAATACTCCATCAGAATAATATGACTTTGTGCATTTTTAGCAATATAATTAGTCTTAGAAGACATATAACCATAGTGCTTCTCAGAAGCAAAGACGGTGACACTTTCTCTTTCTTACTGTGGACACACTGTCAGCGAAGACCAGTCACTAGAAAAGGACATCATGTTCAGTAAGTTAGAGGGTCAACAAAAAGGAAAAAATCTTTTATGAGATGGATTGACACAATAGCTTCAACACTGGGCTCAAATACATCAAAGTTCATGAAGACAGCACAGAGCTAGACAACATTCATTCTGTTATAGCTAAGGTTGCCACAAATTAAAGCCAACTAAAGGCAATTGATAGTAGTGGTAGACAACGAGCCAAGCCCACTGGCACTGAAAAGGCTTTTTACTTTTACAAGGAAAGAGTCAAAGACATTATGACATGGACACTGGGATCAGCAACCGGTTTAGCCAAGCTTTCCAAAGCAGAGAGCCTGCAAAGGCCAGTGTAGACTCATACCAGGTTTGGGAAAATGAGGAACTTTTCCTCTTTGGACTATCATGGTTGGCCAATATTGAAAATGTTCAAGACCATTCATTTTGTGAAAAGCAGGAGGCTGGTAAAGAGATCTTCGCCAACACTGGGAGATTCCTGGTTTAACACACAGCCATTTTCCTCAGGTCCTCCCATCTCCCATCCTTTTGATGGAAAAAAAGGGGGGGGCGGCATTAGCTTCTGCAGTGGTCTGAGATGTCTGCTCATTCCAGTCTTGGAATCTCAATCTCTGTCTCTGTCTCTTTCTTCTCATTTCAGTCCCTCTTATACACAACTAACCACCCTGCTACCATAGTTTAAATAAGAAGCACAGTCTCATCTGAAAACAAAAGCCAAGGAAGCAGAAAACAGAGCACTTAAGGACAACTTCTGATTTGAGTTACAGACTCATAGCCCTTGCTAAAGACAAGTGAAAACAAGGTTCTAGCTCTTTGTGCTGAACAGGGAGGACACATAATTTGGGAAGAACAAAGCCTATATTAACAGCCTTGTAAATCATCTGGCCGCATCATGAAGTTCAGACTGTAGTACAGCAGCATCTGATAAGCTATTAGTGACTGTGGTTCATTTCAATGTACAAACACATTAAAAAATACCTGTTCTGGACCTCTTGAAGGTAAATGAGATATGTTAGTTACCATAAAAGAGTAAAGTCCAATGGATATACAAAAAACACAGGACTGCATGCTTTCAGTAACTACGAGGACTTCCAATAAAGTTTATGAACTTATCCTAGAAAAAGTACTACATACCTCATTGCTGAACAGCACTATGGCTGCCTTTGAATTACTCCACTTAGAAGCTATGCACTGATGCCAGTGCCTAGTCCACCCTTCAGAGCAATTTTGGAACCGTTTTTCTGGAGTGACCATCAGAGCTGTTGTCATACTACCCTTGATGTCCTGAATGTCATCAAAATGCCTTCCTTTCAATATTTCTTTTGTCTTTAGATAAAGAAAAAAGTCACTGGGGATCAGATCAGGTGAGCAAGAAAAAGTGTTACAATACAGTCATTTGTTTACTGGCTAAAAACTCCCTCACAGACAACTATACAATTAAGTTTGCAAACTTGCTACCTTGCCACTGTACACACTGTCTATTCCAGAAAGAGTTCCAAAATTTCTTTGAAGGGTGGACTAGGCACTGGCATCAGTGCATAGTTTCCCAAGGGAAATATCTGGAAAGTGACCATAGTGATGTTAAGCAATGAGGTATGTAGCACTCAGAGCAATTAAATTTGTGGATTTAACTTTTGGCCTCATATATAGGGAAAGTATGGAAGACAGAAGAATTTAATACAAACTTGAGGGTTTGGAGAAGATATCCTTGAGAATATTAAGCCCATCTGAAGTTCTGAAAGTGATGACCAGGAAAGAATGATGTGAAAGGCATTTGAGGCAAGATATAGGATAAGCAACATCAAAGATGTATTACAGTGCATTGTTAGCAACTGCATATTCTGAAGGATAAACTGTCATGTGGAAGGCAAGCTTAGAGAGACAGACAGAGACCAGGATATGAAGGATCTCACGTATTATGCCAAGAAGCTAGATCTTACCTTTTAAACACAGGAAGTAATGATGGTCTTTAAGGTAAAATTTTCAGATTTTAATTTTAAACACACCACTTTAGTGTAAAAGATGAATTGGAAGAAACCAAGACTGCATGCCACCATTTGTCTGTAAGTTTGTCATACTGTAGTGTCTTGCATGATGCTGTGATACTGGAAGTTATGACACACATGTTTCAAATATCAGCAGGGTCACGCATGGCAGACAAGTTTCAGCTTAACTTTCAGCCTAAGAGAGATCAGCAAAACGGACCTGATGATCTAAACGAGTTGGCCAGTGAAAACCATATGATTAGCAATGAAACGCTGATACAGTTCTAGAAGATGATCTCCCCAGCTTGGAACATACTCAGAAGACAAGTGGGAACTAGCTGTTTCCTCAACATAGAGTTGATCTTGACAACACAGGTGGAGTAAGCCTTCAGAATCTTCTCATGAGGAATGACTCAAAATGAGAAGAAACAGCTATAAATGAACATTTATTGATAACTTGAACATAGAGTGTACAAAATATAAATCAAGAGAAACTGGAAGTTGTGAAAAATGAAATAAAATGCTTGAAGATTTATCTCCTGGGCACAAGTGAGCCGAAATAAACTGGCATTTGCCATTCTGAGTCAGACAGTAATACAGCCTACTACTTCAAAAATTGTTAGGAAGAACATTTCAAGATCTATCCTGAAGTACAGTACTGTCAGTGACAGAATAATATCCAGATGTCTACAAAGAAGATCTGTTAACATGACTATTATTCAAATTCATGCACAAATCACTAATGCTAAAAGTGAAGAAATGGATCTTTGCCAACTTCTGCAGTCTGAAATTGATCAAGAATACAATTAAGAAGCATTGGCAATTCCTCATAAGTGGAACGAGACAGTTGGAAACAAAAAGTATTGGCAGCTGGAAAATATGACCGTAGTGATAGAAAACAAACAACTACAAAAAAAAACAGACATTGCATGACAGGCTTTTACAAGACCAGTGACTTACTCATCAGAAATACCTTTTTTCCCCCCCAACAACATAAATGACTATACACACGGACTTCACCAGACAGAATACACAGGAATCAAATCAACTACATCCGTGGAAACAGACAATGGAAAAGCTCAAAATGATCGGTCAGAAAAAGGCCAAGGGCAGACTGTGAAACAGACCATCAGTTTTCATATACAAGTTCAAAGTAAACCCAAAGAAAATTAAAACAAGCCCATGTAAGCCAAAGCACAACCTTGAGTGTGTCCCACCTGAATTGAGAGACCATCTCAAGAACAGATTTGACACAGTGAACACTAACATCCAGATGAGCAGTGGAAAGACATCAAGGCTGTTATGCATAAACACAGCAAAAAAATCCACCAGACTCAGTGCTGTCGAGCTGATTCTGACTCATAGTGACCCTATAGGACAGAGCAGAACTGCTCCCTAGTTTCCAGGGAATGCCCAGTAGATTTGAACTGACAACTTTCCGTCTTGCCATGAGGGTTTCCAAACAAAGCAGAAAGTCATTAAAAGACAAGGGGGGGAAAGAAATAGACCTAAATGCATTTCAGAAGACACTCTAAAACTTACTCTTGATTGTAAAGTACCTAAAGCAAAAGGAAGAAATAACAAAGTAGAAGAGTTTAAAAGACATTTTCAAAGGGAAGTATTACAATAAAGTGTATAAAGACCAAGGGTTAGAAACTCAAAAACTTGGCTTTTTTCAACCTGAAAGAACTGAAGAAAAAAATTCAAGCCTGAAGTTGCTATATTGAGGGATTCCTTAGGCAAAATATCTAATGATACAGGAAGTATCCAAAGAAGATGAAATAATACATGGTTACTATTCAATCTTTTCAGAGTAAAGCATGTGATTGAAAACAAAAATACTAAAGGAAAAAGTCCAAGCTACACTGAAGGCACTAGCCAAACAAACAAAAACAACAACAACAAAAAAACCAAGTGTCCAGGAACTGACAGACTAACAATAGAGACAATTCAGCAAATGGATGCAATGCTGGAAGTTCTTACTCTCCTATGCCAAGAAATTGGGAAGACAACTCTCTGGCCAGTTGCCTGGAAGTGTCCATATACACACCCAATTCAAAGAAAGGTGATTCCAGGGAATGTGAGAATTATCAGTTGAAGCACTTACTAATGAAGATGGAACACAGCAGTATAGATCAAACGTCAACACAAAGAACACAAAAATCCTCACAAATGGATCAATAAGCAACATTATGATGAACAAACAATTGAAGTTGTCAAGGAGTTCATTCCACTTAGATCTGCAATCAGTGCCAATGGCAGCAGCAGTCAAGAAATCAAATCATGTATTGCATTAGGGAAATCTGCTGCAAAGATATCTTTAAAGTGTTGAGAAGCAAAAATGTCACTTTGGGGACTAAGGTGTCCCTGACCCTAGATACGGTATTTTCAACCACCTTATATGTATACAAAAACTGGACAATGAATAAGAAAGACGGAAGAAGAATTGATGTCTTTGAATTATGGTATTGGTGAAGAATACTGAAGAATATCACGGAATGTCAGAAAAGTGAACAAGTCTGTCTTGGAAGAAGTACAGCAAAGAATTACCCAGTCCTGCATCCTTTTCATGATCACCAGCATGTTTGATTCCATTGTTATGGCTCTTGTACCAATCTACCTTCAGCAACAGTCTCCCTGTCCTCCTTGGCCCTCTACTTCAGCAAACAGCATCTTGTTCTTCAGCAACTGATCCCTCCTGATGACATGTCCAAAGCAAGTGAGTCAGACAATATTCTGTTGTGATCCAGAACGTTTTCGTTGGTTAACATTTGGAAGTAGATTTCCAGAACTTTCTTCCTAGTTTTTCTTAGTCTAGAAGGTCTGCTGAAAGCTGTCTGGCATGGTTGGCCCTGCTGGTATTTGAAATACTGGTGGCATAGCTTCCAGCATCACAGTGACATGCAAGCTGCCACAGTACAATCAAGTGACAAATGAGTAGTAAATCAACTTTCTAGGATCAAGTAATATACATTCATGGCCTCAGCATTGATTATAATTCCTAAAGTCCCTGTTGGTCATCTCAGAACTGACTGGGAACCTTACAGTTTGTATCTCCCTCTCCATCCTTTTGTAATGGAGTGGGTTATAAGTTCTTGTATTCAGGCAGCAATCAATATTTCTAGAAAATGGAAAGATGTTTCATTATATTTTCCTCTGATGGATTCTTCCACATGAATTCTATCCATCATAATATTCTCCAAGAACACACTGAAAACTACAGGAGATGGGATGCTACCTATCTCAGTGCCAGTTATTGATTCTAGGCTATCCATCAACCCTCCTTGTGGCAAGAGAGCCTGGGTTCCTAGACTGTTCAGGTATCTTTGTGCATGAGGCCTGGTGTTCTGTCATTTAAGGCTTTCCCACAGCCCTGTTCCTTTTTAACTCTAAATGCTTACCTAGCTGAGTTGTATACTCATCTTTGTACTTAGTGATGAATGTCAAGTGTAGCATTCACTATTTATTTCTGGTTTCCAGCTAGCATCCATCTCTACTATTTCTTCTTCTTCTTCTTTTTACTTACAACCTCTTGAAAAGGCAAATAAATGTTTACCCTGGTGGTACAGCGGTTAAGCGCTATGTTTGTAAGCCAAAAGGTCAGCAGTTCGAATCCTCTAAACTCTACCGTGCAGTTCCACTCTGTCCTGTAGGATCACTATGAGTTGGAATTGATACAATCACAGTAGTTCCCCCCCCCCCTCTTTTGTGGGTAGATACAGAATGATGTTACTTTCACTAAATGAAATTTTTCTAGGGCTTATATTTTCATTAGATCCCAACATGCTTTCTTCTTACAAAGAAGGATTTGCCAGCAGGAGAAACTGTGTGTAGAGTTAAAGCATAAAGCTGTCATTACCTATGTGATTTTCACTATAATAAACCAAAAAAAGCTCAGATTTGAAAATAATGTTTTATCTCCTGTTGACATAATGCTTTGTTTTGTCCAGGCTAAAATATCTTACCTTACCTTTACCTGTATGGAGATACGATAAAAAACATGATAAAGACCCTTAAATAAGGGTCTTATATGGAAGGAAAAAGAACAACACAAAGAAAAGGATGAGCTGATTTGACTAATACTAATACAGAGAAATGTGTATTAATTAGAACTCTTGTTGTAAATTATAGAACTTCCACCCAAATTCTGTTTTGAATTCTAATTAATTACTGCCATTTTACATATTCTATTTGGAAAAATTTCAACAATATCTACTAAAAAGACAATAACAATGATAGTGTATTTTGTGAACCTATTCTGGATAGAGACCTATGCTATTTCTATATTTGTGCATGTCACTGGGTGTCACAAATGTTAAAACACTTGGCTGCTAAGTAAAGGTTTGGTGGTTTGTAACCACTCTGAGGTGCCTTGAAGGAAAGACCTGGTGATCTTGAAATATCACTCAGAGATTTTGAAATATCAGTCATTAAGAGCCTTATGAGCATGGCTCTGCTCTAATACACACAGGGCCAACATGAGTCAGAATGGATGACAGCTAGTCGTGCACACACGTGCGTATGTGCGTGCATACGCACATAAATATATTACTTGGCATAGATCTATGAGATAGCTTTGCCCAACTTTTAGATGAAAATATGGAGAATCACAAAGGTAGGTTAACTTGTTCAATATAAACAACACAGGGGCCAAGCCCAGATTTGAACGTCCCATGTGCCTTGCTCCAAATCTTATGGAACAGTTTAGAGTGGGCAAGTTTAGAGAAGGAGACTAGTTTGATGGTCCTGGCTATAACTCAGATGAAGGAGGAGAGTGACTTGGACTATGGTGATGACAATGAAAATGAAGGAAACAAGACAGACAAAAGAACACGGTAAATGGTATCAAAAGATCTGCTGTGGATATTAAGCTCGGATCCACCCACCATGTTCCAATCTTTGGGACACGCTTGGAAGACAGACTCGATAGAGAGGTGGAGTTGGGGAGGGTCATGCTGCAAGGTAGTTCTGTGTGTTTGTCCCTCATCTACCATGGACTTTATTCTGCATTAGATAAAATGGGATAAAAACCATGCAGTCAAAGTCTCCAGCAGCTGCAATCCTAAGAGCACAGGAGAAACATCAGAGAGGGAACTCTGACTACTTCATTCCTCTGGTGATCACACCGGGAGGCTGATTGTTGGAAAAGGGGTCACTGGGAAGGATTAAACAATTAATCACTTTGGAGTGAAGAACACTTAAGAGAGAATGCAGGAACAGTGGTGGTTCCGTGGTAGGATTCTTACTTCTCTGTAGGAGATTCAGGTTCTACTTTGGCCAATGCACTTCAAGACTAGTCTGCCAGTGGAAGCTCGTGTGTTACTGTGATGCTGAACAGGTTTTCAGTGAAGCTTCTAGACTCAGGTAGACTAGGAAGAAGGGCTTGTTGATCTTGATCTACTTCCAAAAAATATCAGTCCATGAAAGCCCCGTAGGTCACAGCCATCTGATCCATAACCAATTGTGGGATGTCACAGAACTGAACTGGACAGCAGTTTTGTTCCATTGTGGAAGGGCTTACCTTAATTCAGGGACTCACTTAATGGCACCCAACAACAAAGACAGAATATCAGTTTTCCCATCTCTACTGTGACCCTAAGAAGCCTTGTGAGTAAGGGGCGAGCCCTGCTATGGATTTAGTGCTCCCTCTGATATTCATCTGTTACTCTCATATCTATGTTGTCTATGAATATGCAGATACTCTCAGTAAACTTCTAACTCTTCAAATGATGAATGCAAATTTAAACACTGATTTTACTTATTGAAAGATTCATGACTTTAAGCTGTATTAATGAATAGCTAATTGAAGTTGGGGAAACCTCGTTAAATTTTCAAAACCAAATTTAACTTGTATAAGACAATGATGCTCAGCTACCCATTAAAGAAAGAGTAATTGTCTATTAATTAAGTAGCACTTCTGTACCACAAACAAGCCTGGAGTTAAATGGTTCCTATTTCTGGGAACATTTCCAGGTTAAAATTGAAAAGAAAAATGAATAAAATAAAAGAGTTTGAGTCATATACATTACAAACGGAATTCAAGGTTTCCGGAAGCGATATGACGTGGAATAGATATTCCCCTCTGTACATGTGTCCTTACCCCTGCCTAAGCCACTGTTCTTTGCTAACCATCTAACTTCCCTCCCTAGCGTTACTTCTCTGTCTCCTGTTCTTCAACCTCCTTTATTAAATTTTTGTTGTTGCTGTTGTTATTCCCAAAGTTATCCAGCAGAGGGTGCCTGCTCTTTGCTTAAATTTTATAAATCCTGCTTGGAAGTGCCTTCTCAGAGCCCTGCCTTCCTTTTTCCAGAGGTGACAGAAGACCTTCCCAACTCCCCTAAATGTTTTTCTTCTCTTGAAGTTTGTCCTTGTTAACAAGTCTGTGGTAAATACACCAAGAAATAACGATCTTCTTTTGTTCATTAACAATCGGTTTATTATTTCCAAATATGTTCTCTGCAAGATGTTTAAGATGAATTAAAAATGAAGTAACCTCTGTGTCTAATTTCATGTCTCCATAAAACTCTTCCCCCTAAATGTATAAATAAGCATCAAGTAGTAAAGTTGGAAAACAAGAGTTACGAAATAATGTTAAAGAGACAGAAAGCAATATTAAAAATCTATTTGAGTTAAAGCATACAGAAGTTATGGGTCAATTTTAATCAGTACAATGTGGTTTCTTTTTACTTATGTCTGTGAGCAGCAGCTTCACCCTATGCAGAGATCTAAGTGGGAAGTTGCCAGAAGCTATTGACTAACAAACTTCAATCTACAAAAAAAAGAAAAAGAAAAATTGTCATTGAGTTGATTCCTGCTTACAGCAATCCTGTAGGTGATCTTTAACTTAGAGAAAATGCAGCATACCTTTGTGTTTCTCAGGGAAAAACAAATGAATAAAATATAAATTTTAAATCACTTAGAATGAATGAAGTTGCTTTTCAGGTTCAGTATTTCATACACTTATCTCTTGAAAGTTTCCTTCAATTCCAACTGCTTGCTCTGAGAGTTTTCAGTAGCATTTTTTCCTTAGCTGTTTATTTGGTGGCTGGCTATCCAATTTAGTTTAATGTCATGACTAATACACAAGCAGAGTATCTTAAATTTTTGCTGAGGAAAAATATACAGTGGAAAGTGAAAGTAATGAATTTACTAATTCAACAGTAAGGGCTGCGCTCCTACCAGTCTACCAAGTACCGCGCCTGGTGATTGTTCTTGTATGGAAATAGAAACCTGATCTTTTTCCCAGTGAAGGTTTCAGTTTGGGTGTTCCTCTCCACTCCCCTCACCAGAGATATCCACTCATCAGTGTAGCATAAATTCTTTCATATCACTTGATGTATGTATATAGATGCCTCTAGAAGAGTCTAGAAACCCTGGTGGCATAGGAGTTAAATGCTGTGACTAGCAACCAAAAGGTTGGCAGCTCAAGTCTACCAGGTGCTCCTTGGAAAATCTGTGGAGCAGTTCTCCTCTGTCCTCTTCAGTCACTATGTATTCAAATAAACTCAACGGCAGCGGGCTAGGTAGAAGAGGCCTGGTGATGTAGCGGTTAAGTGCTCAGCTAACTGAGGGATCAGCAGCTCCAACCTACCAGTGACTCCAGGAGAGAAAGATGTGGCTGTCTGTTGCCACAAAAATTACAGTCTTAGAAGTGGGATAGGGCCATTCTGTCTGTCCCACAGGGCCACTATTTATCAGAATTGACTCAGTGGTAACACACGTGTGTATATGTTGTATATGTGCTGTTGTTGTTAGTGGCAATCAAGTCAGTTCCTACTCCAGGCAACCCCATGTGCACAGGTTAGAATTGCTTCATGTGATGCTCAAGGCTATAACTTTTCAGAAACAGATTTCCAAATCTGTCTGCTGTTGTGCCTTGAGCAGAATTAAACCATCAACCTTTGGGCTATTTGTCAAGAGCTTAACTATTTGTACCACCCAGGGACTTCTCTCTCTCTCTCTCTCTGTGCGTACGTGTATATGTATCTATGTGTGTGTGTGTGTAACCTACAAAACAAAACCCATTGCCATCAGGTCAATTCTGACCCTATAAGACAGAGTAGAAATGCTCCACAGGGTAGATTCAAACTACTCCATGAGCAACTGGTAGATTCCAACTGCTGACATTTGGGTTAGCCACCAAACACTTAACCACTTTGCCACCAAGTATTCATACACATATATGTATGTGTGTGTGTCTGTATATATACACACAGGCTCCTTGGAAGTTCTATGAGGCAGTTCTGCTCTGTCTTATAGGGTTGCTATAAGTAGGAATCAACTGGACAGCAATAGATTTGTTTGTTATCCATAGTTACACCCTTTGTAACTAAGCATGTATGTGTGCCTTCTTTTACTTAAATGAGAGTCATCCCTTTATGTTGTACTAAATCTACCAGCCATTCCCTGAAAACCCTATAGAGCAGTTCTACTCTGCACTATGGGGCTGCTATGAGTCAGAACCAGCAACCATTTCTCTTAGTTTTCTGTTTGTTTGTTTATTCTGTTTTGCTTTTTCCTCATTACCACTACATTAACTTTAGAATATATATGCAGTCTGATCATATGCTTTTTACCTACTTCCCAGTATTTCTTAGTGGCTGGGTAGTGCAAATGATTACTGTGTTCAGCTGCGAATCAAAAGTTGATGATCTGAGTCTTCTTTAGCAGTTCTTTCAGAGAATCAATCCAAAAAATCAAACCCACGGCTGTCAAGTCAATTCTGACTCATAGCAACCTTATAGACAGAGCAGAACTGCCCCACAGAGTTTCCAAGGAGCACCTGGCAGATTTGAACTGCTGACCTTTTGGTTAGCAGCCACAGCACTTAACCACTACACCACCAGAGAAGACCTGGCAATCTACTTCCCCCAAATCAGTCATTGAAACTCTATAGAGCACAGTTCTGCTCTGACACACATGGATTTGCCATGAATCAGAATGTATTCGACAGCAGCAGGTATATTATTACATCATATGGATGTGCCATAACTTATTTCACTATCCCCCTATAAGTAGCATGCGGGTATTACCAGGTTTTTAACACTGAGAATAATGTATAGAATACTCTAAATCCTAGTAGTCCTCTGCCTTCTAGGTGATTCCTTCTACCATTTCAGAGTCAATATTTTCTTAGACCCTATGGGGCTCTCCAATCCTTCTCTTCTGCCACCTGATATCAACCTTTTTTCCCTTTGATCAGTTAGCGTTTCATAGCCACTCGTTAATTCTTCTGTTTATAATCTTATCTTCAACCCCCTTGCACTTTGTCAGTTGACTTTACTCACTTGTTAAAGACCAGCCCTGCATAACTCCAAGTTTTAGTTCATTCTGTGCCAGCATCTGAGCAGGTAAACATGTTTGGAGAAAACACAGCTAACAACACCAGCCAGTCTTATTTGAAATCTGAGGTCAAAATTTAGACAAGGCTTTAAGTCTGTCTAAATATCCTACTTGCTTCCGAGTCAACTAACTCCCAAGTCACCTAGATGACCATTTCACACCTTCTCCCAATCTTCTCAATCCTTCACCATCCTTTCCCTGATTCTCATTTTAGCTATAAGCCTTACTTCCCATCACCAGTGAGATATTAAAGCTATCACAAAAAAACTAGGAAACCTGCCCCCACTTCCATGACTGCATCTATCCACTCAGTGTATCTACAGCCAGGTGTTCTATCACCTCCCTGACTGACTCTTCTCCCTGCTCAAACTCAAGGCCAGCTCCTCCTTTTGGACTCCAGAACCCAGCATGTTTCTCAAATGCTTCAACTTTGCGCCTGTCTTGTAGCCTTTGTGTTAGATGTTATCTCTGCCAAGAGATCTCTTTCTTTTCCCTCAGATTACCACGCTGTTCTCCCCGTCACCATTTTCACAGGCCTACCTTGGCTAGCCCTCTTAGCATTTTATTCCCCTAACACAAGCCTGCTAGATGTTCAGTAGCTTGTAGTACATTTTTCCACGACACTTGTCATCCTGTTAACAGGTATATTACTCACTTATTTATTGTTTTTATCTCAACCCTAGAAAGTTACTTTAAGGAAGACAAAAAAAAAACAGCTGATTTCAAGTAAATTTCAACTTATTATGGTCCCAAGTGTGGCAGGATAGAACCACACTCGTAGGGTTTTAAGGTTGGGACTTCTGGAAACAGATCACCATGTCTTTCTTTTCAAAAGCCTCTGGGTGGATTTGAACAGCCAACTTTTTGGTTAGTAATAAGGTGCTTAATAGGACTTGTTCTTTGCCTATCTGTGAGTAATTTCATGGTACTTCTAGTCCCTTTTAGAAAATACAGACAGTATAGACCTGGAAATCAATATCCATGTTCTCATTTGATAATTACAGCTCCAAAGTTGGCTTAATACCCAGGCCTATGTGGTGTCAATGTATACATGGAGGGGAGCCTCTGGGGAAGCCTTTTTTCGGTTTGATTAGTTTTCTTTCTTCTCCTAGCTCAGCTTCACTCACTGCCTTCGTTTCCTAATACTAGCCTTACATAAATAAACAAGCAGGTGGCTCTGAGGACAGAAATATTTTCTCACAGTGCAGAAGGCTGGAAGTCTAAATTCAGGGTATCAGCTATAAGGAAAGGCTCTGTCTCCACTGGCTGCAGGGGATGATCCCTGTCATCCAGCTCCTGTAGCCCTAATTTTCTTCACTTCCTTGCAGTCCCCAGTTGTCTTGTAGGTAGATGATCCTCAAAAATCTTGTCTCTCTTTTCGTGTGCAGATCTGTGTCTGATCTGCTCTTTTCATAACTCAGAAGTGATTAGATTTAGGACACACCCTACACAGATACCATCTTATTAACATAACAAAGAAAAATCTATTCCCAAATGAGATTGCATCCACCTCCACATGTCCATGGGTTAGGATTCCAACACATAATTGGGGGGACCTAACTCCCTCTCTAACATTTACTTTAGTTTCTGGTCCCTTCAGGCTTGATTTAATGGGAAAAGAAAGAAGAGAAGGGGGTAAAGGCAGAACGTTCTTAACTGATGGATACTACAATAAAATGGGATCAAGCTTTCTCTGCTTGGTGGGTTTTTAACACAGACCCTCTCACTTGGGGCTTGCATGGGCTCTATTGGGATTTCTCATCTTCCGACCTAGGTAAAAAGTCTGGGACTCTTGCAGTTCAGCTCCACTTTCTCTCTGCTAATGTCTGTTCAGTCTTCTTGGACTGGCCCTGAAACCACATCATTCAGCCTGTTTCCAGAGTATGACCCCGATTCTGATCACTCATGTATCCTGACACACTGCCCCAACACATTCTGTGAGACCAAACTAATCCTAACGCAACAGTAATGTCTACGGCTGATGGAGGCAGCAGCTCACCAGCCAGTCTCTCAACCTTGATGTTCCTTGGGTAGGAAAGAGACACAGATCTACTGTTGTCTATGAATGTGACCAACATGGAGCAGGCTCTGCTCTCGGTCCAGTTCAAGTCCTTTTCACTGTCTGGAGACGAGGGACAGCTGATGTGCATTTTCTCACTAAGGATAGCAGGGTGAGATGTGGCAGCACCCTAATAGTCCACTCCTGCTATTCTCTTTATAAATACTCCTTTAGTCTTTCCCATCACCATCCCCCCCAAGACACATTTATGACGTGGGTTAGAAGACTAAGCGTTATGTGACTATCTTTCAGACGTCTCCAATGGAAGTTTGTGTATTGACCTGACATCTCACTTTGGAATATCTGTTGTGAAAATCCAACTTAACTATGTATTATACAGATATTGTCTCCATAGGCTGTGCTGTATCATTTTGGGAAAACCTGGTGGTATAGTAGTTAAATGCCATAGCTGCTAACTAAAAGGAATTCAGATCCACCAGATGCTTCTTGGAAACACTTTGGGGCAATTCTGTTCATTCTTCAGGGTTCTTATGAATCAGAATCACCTCGATAGCAGTAGGGTATTTTCTAGGCTTGTCACACGAGATTTTAAAATTTTCACACAAACTTTGCAATCTTTTCTTTGAGAAACTTATCTTGGTAAGGGGACTGTTTTCATCCATGACACTACTTCTTGTAAATTGTCATTTTACATATAAACCATTTACTGATTAGTTTATTTATATTTAAATATTGACTGCACCTAGAATTTATCTTGATGGATTTTGCTATAGTTGATGGCTTTTTTTTTCTCAAATAGAAAGCCAGTTGTTGTTGAATCAGCCATGTTTTCCTCTGCTGATATAAAATGACATTTTTGTCAGATATCTAATTCCTCAATAGGATTTATACCTGATGCAGCAGATATTTCTCTTTCTAGTAAATGGGAAGCATTCTCTATTAAAAAAAGGCCAGATAATTTACTTGCTGATCTGAATAATATTTCTATGTTATGTATTTCCAAATATTCTACATGATAGGCAGTAATCAATACTGTAACTTTCCTACCCACTTTCCATGATTGTTTTAAGCTGTAAAATAAAATTAGGTAACATAAGCAAAGGACTTTGGTAAACAATAAAGCCATTTCCCAATGCTAAATACTATTTATTTAACCTCACACACAAAATATCCTGAGTGAACTATCACTTTAAAAACATAGTCCTAATTAAGTAAGAATTGTGCACTCAATGGCACCTTACTACAACAATTAAGTAAGCATTACTTCTATTTCCAAACATTAGTTCAGTAATAAAAAATATATATATAAATCCATTGAAAATTACCCACAAAAAATCAGCTTTATGTGACAATATTATACCCGACATATAATTTAATTCCAAAATATATAGCTCAGGATGTATCCATTCTGTACTTCTTTGCCATTGTATCTCCATTGGTTTGAAACTGCAAAAGAAGAAAAGCAAAGCAGATCCCAGAAAATCTGTATCAAATTCAGCTGAGTCTGCTGAGTTATGATAATAAAATGACATGATGAAATGACACACATATTGTTATAGATACAGTAAATAGGATCAGGTTTTCCCCAAGAAGGAACAAACAAGACCCCTGCAATGTCAGAAACTTTTATTTTGTAACTTTCATTCTGCAGGTAGCTTTTATAAGTTATTACATTTTAAAATACAGTGCATGGCGAATGTACTGAGTATTTTTTATCAAGTCCAATAGTTACAAAGCAAAATTGCACTAATTTCCTTTTGGTAAACCACTTTAAAAGAAAACTGTGCTTAAATTAAAAACATAATGAGAATCTGCCACAGGATACCATCATCCACATATTGATCTAATAATAAGTCCTTGTAAGGAAGAAGAGTTAATTAAAGATTACATAACAATCTATTACCTAGAAGTTTGAGGTCAGCGTTGGCAGATGAAAACTCAAGAGTTCCTTTACTATATGTGTGAATTACTGTGTGGTTTCCAGAGGATTTTATTTGGCCATTGATTGCATATATTTCAAAGAAAGACAAAGAATTTTAGGAAAGTCACCCTGGTGGCCTTGTGGTTAAGAACCACAGCTGCTAACCAAAAGGCTGTCAGTTTGAATCTACCAGGAGCTCTTTGGAAACCCTATGGGGCAGTTCTACTCTGTCCTATAGGGTCACTATGCATCAAATACACTCAACCACAATGAGGTTTGGATTTTGATTACAATAAGAAATGGAAGAAAGAAGGACAGAAATGAAAACAGTGGGCAGCCAAATATATTCTAAAAGCCTGTGCACATTTAAATATGACATGTTTTAACAGGGAAATAAAAATTCTGTTTCTGTTTTTCTTCTTTCTTGAGGAAATAAATAGCTTATCAAATCATATTATTTTGTCTTCTTGAACGGGGATATAGTAAATCTCATCCCTTGAGAAACTTTTGACCTCACTTTTTTATTTTAATTGTTGCAAAAGTATATCTGATGCAACACCTGCCAATTCAGCATTTTTCATGTCAAGAATTGTGGGCACAGCTCAGGACAGGGTAGTAGTCCATTTTGTTGTACACAGGGTTGCTATGAGTTGGAACCACCTGGACAGCCCCTAACAACAATATAGTGATACTAATTTCCTTAATCATGTTGTGCAACCTTCACCCTTAATCACTGCCAAATTCCCCATTGCCATAAAGGAGACATCTTTGCTTCCCAAACAATGACTCCACTTCTCCTGCTCCCTAATGTCCCTAAAACCTAACTAAACCTGTTGCTATGCAGTCAGTTCTGACTCACAGGGTAGAACTGCCCCACAGTGTTTCCAAGGAATGGCTAGTCGATTTGAACTACCAAGTGCACCACCAAGACTCTGCCCTACCACTCCTGGTGACCACTAACATATATTGGTCTGTATATATTTTTGAAGGTGTCCTGTGGGCTATTATCAGGGCTCTATACACAAGTTTAACAGAGAGAGAGAGAGAGAGAGAGAGGGAACAGCTGTTTGGTCTTTCTGTCCTGCTATCCAGTTTTCTTCCAGACAACCTAACAGCTGCCCTGGGTTTGAGTCAGTTGTCTTACATCCATAGTCTATCAGTAACTTACAGGAGGCATGTAGGCCAGAGGCTGGTACAAATCAATAATCATAAGAATACCACTGATAATATCTACCATCATGGTTTATTTTATGTGTCAATTTTACTCGGCTATGGTGCCCAGTTTTTTGGTCAAACACTAGTCTAGATACTGCTACACAGCAGTCACCCTGCCAAAGAAACAAGCAAACAAATCAATTGCTTCCCAGTCAACTTCAACTTATGGTGATTCTATGTATGTCAGAACAGTGTTCCACAGAGTGTTCAGGATCAGATTATTCAAAAGTACATCACCAGGTCTTTGTTCCCAGGAGCCTTGGAATGTACTTAAACCTCCAAGTTTTTGATTATCAGCCAAGTATACCAACTGTATGTATCACCCACTGATGCTATGAAGCAGTTACATATAATTAAATTGGTTGACTTTAAGTAAAAGCAGGCAGGTCTCATCCAAACAGTTGAGAGTCTTAAGACCAAAAAAGGAGTTTCCAGAGGGAGCATTCTGCATCTGGCCTATAAATCTGGGGCTTGACATAATTCCTATTGCTCGCCCAACTGCCTAAGCCACTGATTTCGGCATGAAAGACTATCAGAATACCAGTTTGTTGTCTGACCTACAGATTTTGTACTTGCCAGCCCCCATATTTGTGTGATCCTAATTTGAACTGTGATGTTGGAGAATA
The DNA here is from genome assembly GCA_028571685.1 of Heterohyrax brucei. Taxonomy (NCBI): domain Eukaryota; kingdom Metazoa; phylum Chordata; class Mammalia; order Hyracoidea; family Procaviidae; genus Heterohyrax; species Heterohyrax brucei. Next base: position 46,995,790 of record CM053158.1, read on the forward strand.
ATGTTGAATGTACCATGGACTGCCAAAAGAACAAATATACTTGTTCTGAAAGAAATACAACCAGAGTGCTCCTTGGACACAAAGAGCACGAGATTGCATCATACATACTTTGGACACATTATCAGGAAAAATCAGTCCTTGGAGAAAGGCATCACACTTGGTAGAGTTGAGGCACAGTGAAGAGGAGGTAGACCTTCAACAAGATGGACTGACACAAAGGCTGCAGTGATGATGCTGTGGATTAAATTGTGTTCCCCAAAAAAGCTGTGTAGCAATTTAGCTAGGCCATGATTTCTGGTATCCTGTTCTGTTCTTCCATTTTGGAAATCCTGCCTCTGTGCTGTTAATGAGGGAGGATGTTGGGCAGTTGAGTTGATGAGGCAGGATTCAATGTGTACAACTGTTTTATGCCTTGAGGCAGTCGTTTGAAATACAAAGAAAAGACGCTAGCAGAGAGATCTGGGGACATCATACCACCAAGAAGCAGTTCCAGGAGCTGAGCACATCCTTTGGAAAAAACCAGGTTCCTGAGCCTAAGAAGCTTCTAGTCCAGGGGAGACTGAAGAGAAAGACCTTCCTCTAGAGTCAGCAGAGAAAGCCTTCCCCTAGAGCTGATGCCCTGAATTTGGACTTTTAGCCTACCTACCAGACTGTGACAAACTAAAATTTCTCTTTTTAAAGCCATTTACTTGTGTTGCTTTTGCGAAGGCAGCACTAGATGACTACGACAGATGAGTTTAAGCATAAAAATGATTGTGGGCATGGTGCAGGACGGGGCACTGTTTCATTATGTCATGCACAGATTCACTATAAATCAGAACTGATTTGACGGCACCAAAGAACAACAACAAAAAATATAAATCTATCTATAATCTGTTTTACAGATTCTGTTTTTCTGGGGAGCCCTAAGGCAGCACCTAATCTTTTATTTATTGTGCATTTAATTGTTGCCAATTATTATGATAAGTGCTATGTGTTAATTGCCTCAAGAATTCTTATCATCATTGTTTTGAAAGCAGAATATAAACTAAGGTGACACAACCACTAAATGATCCTTGCTACTACCACTTTTCCCAAGTTCTTGAGAGCTAGAATGAAAAAGAGATGCTACATTACATCTTTGTGTTGTTTGAGTCAAACAATAACAAGATTATCACATAACAAATTATGGATACCATTGCAAAGAATGAGACTTCTGTTCATTCTTGATTGTGCATACATGGAACCTGTACATAGACCAGGAAGCAGCTGTTTGAACAGAACAAGAGGATGCTGCACCCAGCCACTGCTGCTGACTGACAGATTAAGACACCCCATAGTTCAGAGTAGAACTGCCCCATAGGGTTTCCAAGGAGTGTCTGGTGAATTTGAACTGCTCACTTTTGGTTAGCAGATATGGCATTTAGCCACTAAACTACCAGGGTTTCCAAAAGGATACTCCCACTATTGAGTCAATACCAACTCACAGTGACCCTGTAAGACAGGGTAGAACTACCCCACAGAGTTCCAAGGAGTACCTGGCAGATATGAATGGCTGAGTTTTTGGTTAGCAGAAATAGCATTTAGCCACAACACCAAGGGAATACTAGCTACTATCTCTCTCTTTTCCTCCTCCTCCGTTGTTGTTGTTGAGAGAGAGATCTCTCTCTTTTCCTCCTCCTCCGTTGTTGTTGTTGAGAGAGACTGGATGAAGAAGAACACAGCATCAAGATTGGAGGAAGACTCATTAACAACCTATAATATGCAGATAACACAATGTTGCTTGCTGAAAGGGAAGAGGACTTGAGGCATTTACTAATGGAGACCAAGGACTACAGCCTCCAGTATGGATTGCACCTCAACATAAAGAAAACAAAAAATCCTTCAAAATGGACCAATAAGCAACTTCATGAAATTGGATAAAAGATTGTGGTTGCCAAGAATTTCATTTTAAGAAACCTACCCTGCTCATGGATAGGAAGACTTAACGTTGTGAAAATGTCTATTTTAGCCAAAGCAACCTACTTATACAATACAATCCTAATACAAATTCCAGGGACATCTTTTAATGAGATGGAAGAACAAATTACCAACTTTGTCTGGAAAGGGAAGAAGCTCTGGGTAAGTAAAGCATTACTAAAGAAGAAAAATACATTGGGTGGCCTCTCATTACTCAACCTTAGAATCTATTATACTGCCACAGCAGTCAAAACAGTCTGGTACTGGTTCAAAAACAGACAGATAGATCAATGAAACAGAATCGAGACCCCAGAGATAACATCATCTGCCTATGACCAGTTGATATTTGACAAAGGCCCTAACACATTAAACTGGGGTAAACACAATCTCTTCAACAAATGGTGCTGGCAAAATTGGATATCCATCTGCACTAAATTAAACCAAGACCCGTATCTTACACCTTATGCAAAAATCAACTCAAACTGGATAAAAGACCTAAATATCAAATCTAAAATGATAAAGCTCACCCAAGAAAAAGTAGAAACAATAATGGAAGGATTGACACACAATGTAGACAGACTTCAAAATCTGTCAAGCAAACCGCAATCATCAGAAGAGAAAATAGATAAATGGGAACTACTAAGAATCAATCACTTTTTCTCATCCAAAGACTTTATTAATAGAATTAAAAGGCCACCTACAGAATGGGAAAAAAACATTTGGCAACTCTATGTCAGACCAATACCTGATCTTCATAAACTATAAGGTACTACAAATGTCAATAAGAAAAACATAAATCATCCAATTAAGCGATGGGCAAAGGAGACGGACAGACACTTCTCTAAAGAGGAGATCCAGGTAGCCAAAATAACACATGTGGACATGATCACGATCATTAGCTATTAAAGAAATTCAAATCAAAACGACAGTTAGATACCATCTCACTCCAACAAGGTTGGCCATGATCCAAAAAATGCAAAACAACAAATGCTGGAGAGGCTGTGGGGAGATTGGAACTCTCCTACACTGTTGGTGGGATTGTAAAATGGTGCAACTTCTTTGGAAAGCAATCTGATGTTACCTTAAAACAATGGATATATATATACCATTTGACCCAGTAATTCCATTGCTTGGAATATATCCTACAGAATCAAGGCCATTCACACCAACTGATACATGCACACGAATGTTCATCACAGCACAGTCTACAATAGCAAAAACACAGAATCAACACAGATGCTCAACAACAGGAACAGATAGGTAAACTATGGTATATGTACTCAATGGAACACTATGCAATGATAAAGAACAATGATGATTGCAGGATACATCTCTTAACCTGGTTTCAACTGGAGGATATTATGCTGAGTGAAAGTAGTCAGCGACAAAAGGACAAATATTGTATGAGACCTCTACGATAAGGACTTAAAAACAGACACACGCATAGAAGAAAAGACTCTTTGATGGCTGCAAGGGTGGGACAGGAGGGAGGGAGGGTGAAAGGGGGTGGGTTTAAATAGTCAATAGAAATTTGGTTGGGTGAAATCAGTGACAGCACACATTAGAAAGAAGATCAATAATAACTGTACTTTAACACAATTTGAGTACTCCACCCATCCTAACCCAATATTGCAGGGACAGAGTAGCTGGGGTGGGGAGCCGGGGACCATGCTCTCAGGCAAAATTAAGGCCAGTTGACACAGCTAGCATTTTGCTAATGAGGACTCTCTGCACCCCACATCAGTGAGTGGCATCTGGGGTCTTAAAAGTTGTGAAGCTGCCATTTGAGGGTACAGCAATGGTCCCAACTCAGCAGGAACGGATGATCACCAATGACAAAAATGACATGGGGAAAAGAGAATGCAGAAGACACACAGATCCTCATGAGTGGGTCTCTACATCAACTCATGACCAGAAGAACCGGATGGTGCCTGGCCACCACCAGGGATGGCCATGATGGAGCTCACAAAGTTGAGTCTCACTGGCAACAAGAGAATAAATAGGGGTGCACCCTGAGATCTCCAATAAAAGACTGCAGTTGATGGCCTGTTATCAAGAAGGACCAGTCCAAGGAAAAGGAAATCATGCTTGGTCAAGTAGGGGGTCAACAAAAAGAGGAAGACCTTCAACAAGATGGCTGCAACGATGGACTCAATCATAGCAATGATTTTGAGGATGGTGTAGGATCAGGCAGAATTTCCCTCCGTTCTACATATGGTTGCTATGAGTTGGAAATGACTCGATGGCACCTAATAACAACATGTTGACTATATACCTTTACGTTCAAGACAAAAATAATGTAGTCAAAATATTGAGCTCAAAATTCATTCAAGTTTGCCCTCTCCTCCCCTCTCCATCCCATTCAGTGTTGTTATGTTACTCATTTGAAGTAAGGCAGATGGTTTAAATCTAGCCAAGTGTAAATAGTTCATATTTGTGCAAACCTCAGGAAATTTGAGCATCATAATAATGACAGCAACAGATTACAGAATAAAATAATTATTCATGTGTCCACAGTGATATATGTGAATGAATGAATGGAATAGAGGGCAAGCTCCTCTTTGTAGCAGAACTGCTGGGTGCCGTTAAGGCAACTCACAAATACAAAAGGAACAATAGAATTAGAAAATAAATATTTAGCAACCACTAAAGTAAAGAAACAAAAAAGGGAAAACAGAGCCTTGGTGATGCAGTGGCCATGAGCTTAGCTGTGAACCCCAAAGCTAGCAATTTGAGTCCACCAGGTGCTCTTCGGAAATCCTGTGGGGCAGTTCTACTCCATACTCTAGCGTCACTTTGAGATGGAGTTGACTAGATGGCAGTGGGTTTGCTTTGGTGGGTTAGGGTACAATAAGGCAAGAACCATTATTTTTTTCTAAAACGACTGAGTAAAATTCTACAATAAATGGAACATTTCCCATCAAAATAGACATTAAACTCAAGGGTGGAAATAGTAACTTTAGAGTGAGAAACCTGCCAGACAATGTCTTTACCAAGTGATCAAAGTTAAAATGATCATTAATGACAACGTACCTTCTGATATAATGCACTGAGAAGTGCACAGCATCCCTCTGAGTTATTCTTGCCAATAAAAAGCATAAGCACTTTATGGTTCTATGCATCTATAGAATATCATCCTGCTGATCTCTGGCTGGAGGAAGGAGAGTGGGTAGAGAGGAGAGCAAAGGAGACTGTTGGGAGGATGAGACATATATGGAGCAGAGAGGAATAGTGTGCTGTCACCAGACAGGGAGAGCAGTGGAAGCTGCATATAGGTGGGCATGTAAATTTATACGGGAATGTACATTTTCACTGTCATATTAAATTAAAAAAAAAGCATAACCTGAATTTAATCATAAGGAAATACTTAAAACAAAACAAAACATTGTTTTTATTTTCAACTCATAGTGACCCTATAGTATGTGGGTAAAAATTATTGTGTGATTCCCTATCCTATATCATAATTTTCTTTTAGTTGCTTCGAAATGAAAAAGTTGAAAAACATACTGAACCAAAGAGTATTCTACTATATTCTCATTCCACATAGCATTACATTTTCCTATCTGTTAAGAAAAATCTCATGAAAACATGCTGCATAGAATGTATTTTGTTACTTTTTGAAAATGTATTATTTATTTTTTAGCAACAGTTTGATAAGTATGTGTTTAATGGATGAATAAATGGAAAATCCAAAGTAAAGAAAGGAAGGGAGAAAGGAGGAGGGAGAAAAAGAGGAAGAGATAGAGAAACAAAAGAATGGAAAAGAAAGCTATGGTCTGAGTACTTCACCATCTCTAGTAGGTGGAGAGATGCATGCCTGCCTATCATTTAGTTTTACGTATTTTTGTTATCAGTAAGAAGTCTTTTCATCATGAAAACATTGTACATGTTTGAATATGGTTACAGTATTAAAAATAGTGGATCAGCAAAAAAGAGAAAGACCCTCAGTGAAAGGGACTGAAATTGTGGCTCAAACATAGTGATGACTGTGATATTGTTGCTGGACCAGGCAACATTTTGTCATATTAGACGTAAGGTCACTGTGAGCTGGAGTCAACTCCTAGCAATAGCAATGACAGTTAAATGTAGGCATTCTTATGATGACCCTTCCCTTTAAAATAATTTCCCATCGACAGCACTTGGCTTGGCTATTTATGTAAAAAATTACTGTAAATACCAATATGAAATTTACTTTGAACTCCTGAAAGACTTCAACTTTTTTTTACTACATTTGGGCAAAATATTTTAATAATGCTTAATTTGCCTATACTTTTCAAGTGCAATGGCCCACCCAGCAATAATCATACAATGACAAGCATTATTTTAATGTCTTTTTTACCTTTAATTTTCTTGTCTTTTTGATAACAATGATGTTCAGTCCTTAAATACTAGATGAAGATCCTTAATAATTAAAAGCTCATTTCATTATTATCTGAGTCCTTATTCTCCAGTAATCACAATCCTTTTCCTTTAATTTTATTCCAATCCTTGCACTTCCTCCCCCTTCTTCAACTGAAAAATCAAGATATACTTTTTCTTCAGACTAATATTCTTTGTTAGGGTGGCTCTTGGAGTTGGTAACACTAAAATCTTCATGACTTGAAGAGGAAAAATTGACCCAATTTCTTCTGAACTGAAAGCTTCTTCCTTTTAGATACCACTTTTGCTTCTGAAAACTGCTATTAATGTTTCCACAGGCTTTTGTGAAAATCGAAACTGAAATGCATAGCTGATTGCTGAAGGAACTACAAGATGTTGATCATAGCTCAGTGTTTGTTTTTGTTTTCAGTCTAGTATCTTTTTTTTGGCAGAAGTTTTATTTTCTTGAAATTTAGTGCAATAGCAAAACTTTTTTATATCTGGTACATAATGTATGATTGCTTATAAATCTTGACTTTTATGGTGCTGGACATGTACCAGCACTACTGTATAATAAATTTATTATAATGACTGACTTTAATAGCACCTCACGGTCCCAGTTCAAAGCAGCAGAGCTTTTATAGTGTTCCATACTTTCCACATTCCATCTTCTTTACCTGTTTAAATGGAGGTAAACTAACTGAAAATTCAGTTAATTCATAAATGTTTGGTCTATCCAATTCTACAGAGAATACTGGCACTCAAAAGCCGGCTGACACTATAAACCTGAAAACTAGCCGATTGTGACGGAGTGAGTTCTGATTCCTGAAGACTCATGTGTTACAGGGCTCCACTGGATATACTTGGCTGTAATATTTAGCCACTGACAGATCTTGCTTACACAGTGCTCTTGAGTGGGTTCCAACAACTTTTCTTTTAGTTGGTAGCCAAGTACACACCATTTGTGCTACCCAGAAAAATTGTCCACTGACACTGCCAAATCACAAAACTCCTAAATTCTTCTCATAATAATAAAACAAACAAAGATCATTTCAGTCCCAGGAAATACAGTTAGAAAAAATTAAGTTAAATTCTCTTTGTAGTTCTTAGAATAGTGAACACTAGCTGAATTTTTCTTCCCAGTATCAACCCTCACTTTCTCATACTACATGGGGGTTGGACAGACCTTCCAGTTGATAGACAATCACATTTAAAGAGGCCCTAGCTAGCAGAATACTGAAATTTTCTCCCCAGGGTAACCAGAGCACAGTCAATCAAAAGTAAATTCAGAACTTTTGTTGGAGCATTACAAAGAGAGAAGCTGTCTCCTCTTTTTTGGAGATCTGAAGATAAAGATCAGAGCTCTTGGAGATCCAGGGAAAAGATGATTGGGCTCCATCAATGAAAAGAATTGAATCAAGTTTGGAAACGGCCTTAGTCCTGAATGCCATCATTTGATATCCTGAATCCAGCTATTCCTGGAGGTTTTCTATACTTAAGTGTTTTCATTAATGTGAGACAATAGATTCCTTTCCTCCTTTCTGTTTAAGCCAGTTTGAGGTGTCTTTAAGTCTCTTTGACCAGAAATTTCATACATACTATATTTTATAATTATCAAAAAACATCAGTAAACTCAGAGCTCTAGCAAGTCCGTTTATGAACATACAAGAAACATCTAGGAAGCAAGGGGAATACACCAATTTGGAACATCAGGGAAGAGCACAATCATTTGGTCACATACGTTTTGAACAAGGTTTCTCCCTCCAGTATTCTGGCATCCCACTCTTAGAGTCAAAAGATCTGAGTTCAAGCTCCTGTTTAAGCATTTACTGTTATATGATCTCAAGTGAGTATTTTCTCAGGAAATTGGCTATAAAATGGAAATAATAATTATCTCTCTTACCTACTGTGGAAGGCTGATGCAAGGAAAACATAGGCAATGGACATAAAAGGGCTTTTAAAAGTAGAGGAACTAAAAACAGAATGAATTATCACTAATACTTAAGTATAATTTTCCATTTAAATCAAGTTATTTATTACCAACTTTGGTGCTATCTTTTTCATTTATATAAAGGTTTACTGAATTTTCAGAATTATTTTACTTATAAAAGGAAAAATCTGATGCAACGCATAAAGCCAACAATAAGTACCAGCTTATCATGGAATTCTAAAAAAATTTCATTTGAATATTTCATTTGAGAAGATGTGAGCATCTTTTTCATGCACATTTGGTGAAAATATACCTAAAGTTCTGTAGGAACAGAGTTTCTTTTCTTGAGAACATGATAAACTTTCCAGAAAACCAAATAAAATTTGATATTTTTTTCAATTTTTGGAAATGTAATATTGAGGCCAGCTGTTTGCTCTCATTAGTTTCTGCCTTTCACCATAAAAAGAGAACAGACAGATGGAGCTGCAATGCAATGTAAATGAAATACCGTACATGAACGTGTCCAAATAATAGCACTTAAAAGTGAAGTGATTGGAAGCCTTCTTGTGGTGAGAAACTCAGTGTGGGAGTGTACTGACTCACTTAAGTAATCAAAGTTATCAAAGTACTTAAAGTGCTTGTTAGAAAATAGAAGTTCCACGAATAGCCTCTGAATCAGAAACTATCAATGGAATCCATATTTTTATCAAGTTGCTAAGGTATTCTATTCACCAACTTTGAGACCCACAGTATGATATTACATTAAACTAACACACAAAAAAAACAGATGGATAAAATTTCAGGGGCTTAAAATTGTTAGCAGACCCTTAAAATGAAAAGTAGTCAGGCTGAGTTTGCAATAATGGACTAATCTGTTCTGTCTCTGAGGCAGTGATGGAGGGAATCAGAGCTGTGGGTGTTCTCAGAAAGGATACCTCTTGTGGAAACTGCCCCCGCCCTTGAAAGACAAGCAGTAGTAATGCTTGTGCAGATTGACTCCAGGGTGTCTGCAGATTAACTGTTACGGGACCTGTAGTTACTCTAAATTTTCAGTTTTCCTCAACTCCTGTACTTCAAAACACTTAACATTTTGCTTTATGTTTGGAGACTGTAGTTGCTCTATTCCTCTATAAAACTCCTTTTTCCCCCTACTCCTAACCAAGTAAGAATTTTCTGTGTCAGAAATGGCATTTGGAAGTTGCATTTTCTTGCGCTACACTTGGCGCACTGAGGATGAGGTTTTAGTAGGAGTGGAGAAATTCATGCTTTCCACATACACAGAGCTCTTGGGAACTGCCTAAGACAAATAACTTGTTGAACTGAGCTTTGCTTTCTTGCACTGAAGCTTTCAGTATCTTACGGTATGAGTTTTCCCCATTGTTCCTAGTATTTCTTTGTACTTGCACTGTTTGTTTCACTATCTGTTAGCAATACTGTCACTTCAAAGGGCACAACTTTGGAGCCAATGGGGGGACTCCTCCTGACTACATGAATAAGCACTTTGGCACTGTTTCTCTGACAGTACCTCACCAATGGTAATTTGGAAAATCAACAGCCTCTTTGGGTTCTTTTGGTCTTCCTAAATTGTTTTTCTGTGTAAAGTAAATTGGAAAATCAAGGCTCCCATATTAGTCATGAGAGTGGGATGCCTATTTTAATTGGTATTGAGAGGCTTCCAAAAGATACCAGGTTATCAAAATTCTCTGCAAGACACAGTTGCCAAATTAGCTAAACAAAATAAGAAGTTGCAGTGCCCAAACGCCACCTCTTTTCCTTCTGCTTTAGTATTGGCTCCTACTTCTTCATATCCTTCTCTACCTTCCTGTTCTCCTTATAACACTGTCAGTATTCCTCTTTCTGAAAAGCCCTGTTGAGAAATCTTTGCCTGAAATGTCTTTTAAAATCTGCCCTGTGGATGCCAAGGAATTTCATTGCATTGTCTTTGTCCCACTAACTAGAACAGAACTTAATGTCGTAATTAGCAACTTTTCAAAGTTGCAATAAAAACCAAGGAAACAAAACCTATTGCTTTCAAGACTATTCCCACTTATATATGACAGAGTGGAACTGCTCCATGGGGTTTCCAAGGAATGGGTGTAGATTTAAACTGCCGATCTTTTGGTTAGCAGCTGTGTTCTTAACCACTACATCACTAGGGCTCTAAGTTACACCAAGACCTTATGAATTTTCTGAGGAACTTAAAATTTTAATTGAAGCTTTCCAACTAAGACACCTCAATTTTTATCAGCTAGTGAGTATGTATTATAGAGTGATCTAGGGACATCAGACTGTGGCTAAAAGAAACTGAATGCAAAAATCCTAAAGAAAGTTTAGCTTTAGACGTGGGGGAAATAGCCACTGAATTATTTGAGTGTCTTGTTAGAAGATTTTCCAAGAGTCTTTGCCTTCATATTAATTGGATGGACAAAAATTTACTCCTGCAAACAATTTAAAGATGAAAGTGTATATGATTACCAGACTGAACTGCTTTCAAGGTTTTCTGAACACTATGCATTTTCTGAATATCTCAGGTGCTTCTGGTGCCTTTAATGCTGTTTTTATACCTGGCTTTAAGTCTGAAATTTTAACCTTGGAAAGAAGACACAGCAAAGTGTAAAATGGCTCCTACTGTTGAACTAATTTGGCTTACAAACTTTCCCAGACTCTTGAGGATGGAAGGCCTCCAGCACAAGTAAACTAATTTTCCTTTAATTGAAACAACTGCATTTTTCCTATTAAAAAAAAGAATACTAGACTTTCCAGTGGCACCAACGCTATTCTGTCACTACTGTGAAAAATCTGGTTGTCATGATTAAGGTTGTGTGTCAACTTGGCTGGGCCATGATTCTCAGTGACTTGGTATTTACGATGTAGTTTAGCAGCGATGTAATGATGTAATTTCCTCCATAATTTGATTTGCTATAATGTAGTCATCTCTATGATGAGATCTACTATGAGTACTCAATCAGCTGGAAGGGAGTTTACTTGAGCTTGTGGCCTGCATCCAATAAATGTGGACCTTCTGGGAAAGTTCATGGCATTTGCTTCCTCTGGATCCTGCTTCTGGCTTCTGTTCATCTAACCTCCAGTTCTTAGGACTTGAGCTAGTAGCTTATCTGCTTATTTTAGGATTCATTAGTCTCAGTAGCCTGTGAGCCATCAGCCTACCAGCTTACTTGCCAATCTTGAGTCCACTGGCCCCTGAAGCTATATGAGTCAATAGAAGCCTTTAGCCCAACCTGTAAATATGGAAGTTTACAGCCTCTGCAACCATGTGAGACATTTCTTTGATATCTCTCTCTCTCTCTGTGTATACAAATGTTACCCACCCCCCCCCCACACTTTATTAGCTTTACCAGCCTAAGACACTGGCCATTGGAAGAATGAATGTAAAAACCAAAAAATAAATGGAAGGTTCTCCTGCAAGATGCCCTTCCACCTCCTGATTTAGAATGAAGTGGATTTGGTGATAGATAATTCAGGGACTCTCCTGTGGTGCCTGTGATGCAATAGATCACTTTTGTGTAGCCTTTCTTGCCATGGTCATGTAGCTACCATGCAAATCATTAAGTGGGACTATACAAATTAGGTAACTATGGTCCCCCAAAAATGTTAGTCAGTTTTCCCATCCTGCTAGGCTTAAAATGAGACACTCTGGAGATGGGAGGAAAGCATCTCACCATTACCAAGAAAGAAGAGCCAGGAGTGGGGTACACTGTTTAGACCTAAGATCACTTAGCTGAGAAGCCCCAGGAACCAACAGAATGAAAGACAGCTATAACACCAGAGATGGTGACAGGCAGCAGAAGAGAAACGGTGGTAATAGAACCAGGAGACTGGCAAGAGATGGTGTAATGAGCTTCCCAGTCTATGGGTAGAGAAAGCTGAGTGCCTTTGTGCTGAGGTCTGTCACCCACATAAGCCCCTGTGAACAAAGTCACAAGCTTATGTGATGACAGACAGAGGCATTTCACCTGTGACATATTTCTGGCCATGTTCTCCTTGATAATATTTTGCAACCTAATCAAATCTTCCTCAAAAAATACCCCGTCCTCTCCCGGCACGAGGATCAAGGAAGATGTCTTCTAAGAGGGGCTTTAATGACCCCCTTGGCTTGTGAAATAATATTGGGAAAACCTGACTGGGAACTCCTAGAGAAAATTGCTCCGAGGAATGAATTCCAATACAGCACACCCCACCTGAGAGCACCAAGGCTGGCCCAACCCTGCTGGCTTCTCCCAACTGCACATCCCCCTTCACAGGTGATAAGAAGATTGCAGGAAGGCCCTTGGAGGCTCCCTAAGGATGCCCCGCCCTCAGCTCTTAGAGATGAACATTCCACTCCTCGCATCAGGAAGACAGATAGGCTCCCAAGTTTATTATATTTGGTATTGGCAAATAGACAAATACTAAAGAAATACCCTTCTTAGGACAGCTTGAGAGAAGCTTAGAGTGAGGGACAGTGGACACTTATTGTCCCCACAGGAAGAGATAAGAAAGAGCAAAGAAGGAACAAATAGAGACTGTCAGAGTATAACTTTTTAAGATGAGTTTATTCTCTCTTCCTGCACCTTTGACCTCAAGGCATAGGTAGAGTTAATAGAGTTCCAGGATTAGCCTTGTTCTGACTGTTGATTATAATCACAATATACTGGTCTCAAATCATTATTTAGAGGACCCTAATGATTAACATTAAAAAGGTCTACAAGGTATCGGTTCTTTACTAGCCAACAGAGAGGACCCTAATAATTAACATGAAAAGAGACCACTGTCTTGGGCCATTATTTAGAAGACCCTAATGATTAACATGAAGAGAGACCACAAGGTACCCACTTCTTGCTAGCCAATCACTTATGTGGTCAAAGTACAGCTACCTCATTGACTATAAAAAATAAAGGAAGACAGACCTTAATGGGCTGCCATTCTCCAAAACTCTTTCCTGTCTCAGTCTCAATTCTTTCTCCGCCGACGCCATTTCCCTCCCTTCGTGGGGCCCCGAAAAAGTTGTTGGGGCTGGCTCCCAGTGCCTTTGGGTTGAGGCTTACTGGCAGAGTGGGGTACCTCTGGACACTTATCATCAAAGCTAAAAGAGCTTTGTAACACCCAAACAGGGAAGAGGCTGACAGGCCAGAGAGAAGTGTCCCTGTGGGCACAGCTCAGAAGAGTCTGTCCTGATGGAAGAACTTCATTCTGAGCATTCTTGAACCTGAATTATAGCCTGCTAATTCCCTAAGTGCCATAATTGTGAGTATTGTCTGTAAGTTCTATGCAGACACTGCAATGAATTTTCAAATTCAGCAGAGAAGCCGAGAGTGCCATAGGGTGAATGGTTGGTGTCAGAATTAGTAAAGACAGAGGAGAAAGGAGGCATGTCTGGACTCTGCCTCAGAGAAAGCATTCTGGGACTGGTGATCTTGATTATCCTTCTCTCTCACGAAGTTGTAGGAGGCCAGACACCTCTGGCACACAGTTTTTACAGTGGAACTCTATTTACAGGGAGAAACTATTGTACGCATTAATGGAGAACCCTGTAAATTTCTAAGTGACACTGGAATAACCCTGTCTGCCATAAACTCCACTCACAAAAATCCTTGCCCTATAAATTTCAAAAAGAAGTGGCAGTCACCAACAAACAGCAAACATTAATTCACTCTCAACCTATCTCACTATCTCTTGGCCCTACTGAGATGTATATCCTTTTTTGCTCAATACTGATACTCCAGTTAATGTATCAGGGAGAGATCTTTTGTCTAAATAGAATCATCATTAACAATTGAGTGAGAAAGAGAAAATAATATTGAACCTGCCTAACACTCCAAAATTAGTAGATGCAAGTTTTAAATTGGATTATATCCATGCAAGTACTTGTTGGCATTTTAAAGTTCTACTAATCCTAACCCTTGTAAGAATTTTTTTCTTAATTCTGGAAATCTTATAAGCTACCACATCTACGGATGTTGACCAAGTTTTGTCAGCTGAATTAATAGAAATTCAAGTAGATGTATCTAGACTTTTGCTGGACATACCCCAATATCCACTTAAATGAGAGGCAAAGGAAGGACTTCCTCCTATCATTCAAGATTTCATTTCTAAAGGGTTGATTATTCTTTGTAATAGCTCTTATAATACTACCATTATTCCTGCAAAAATAAATGAAACAAGTAATAGGGACTGGAGATTTGTTAAAGATTTATGTGCCATAAACCACATTGTGATACCTAGATTTCCAATAGTTTCTAATCCTCATTTATTACTTTACAATGCCCCTTCAGATGCAACACATTTTATAGTTGTAAATCTTTACAGTGTACTTTTTAGTATTACTGTGGACTTGGGAAAATCCACAATTTACCTGGACTGCATATGTTTCTCAAATTTTGCATGCTGACCTGAAGCCTTTACGATTTTCAAACAAATCTACTTTGCAACAATACATTGATTATTATTAATCTGCTCAGCCTCACAGACAGCCAGTCTTGAATATCATACAGCTCTGTTAAAACATCTTGCTGGTGCAGGATATCAAGTTTTAAAGAAAAATTGCAACTAGCTCATTCTTCTGTTAAATACTTGGGCCATCTAATTTTTAACAGAAGGTATTTTTTTTTTAATTGATCCTAAATAAAAAGAAGCTATTTTTTCTTTCTCTATACCTGAAATCAAGAAATAGTTGCAAGGGTTTCTGGAACTCTTCATTTATTGTGAAGACTGGATTTCTAATTGTTCTTTGTTGGTTCAACCCTAATAATAAGTATTTGAAAACTTCTCAGCCAGATTCATTCCAGCTTACTCTAGAAGATCAAGAGGTCACAGTTAAACTGAAGGAAGTTTTGATGAATATATCTGTGTGGTTCTTTCCTAATTATAATTAGACTTTATTTGTCCATGAAGTATCTGGAAACATTTGTTTGTCCTCATACAAAACCACAGAGGATGGTACATCTATGGGTTACTAAAGTATGCAACTTGACCCTGTAGCCAGAGGATATCTTTCTTGCCTTAGGGCTGTGGTAGCCACTTATATATCATGGACTGTCAGAAAAATTATCAAATTTGTCTTGGAATAAGCTTAGTCAGAATGTGCCTTAGAAGCAAGCATGTGAGTCTTAGTCTAATGTACTCTGGGCATATTATCAGGAGTGACCAGTCCTTGGAGAAAACATCATGCTTGGTAAAATAAAAGTTCAGCAAAAAAAGAGGAAGAACTCAAGGAGATGGACTGACAAAGTGGCTACAACAATGAGCTCAATCATAATAATTGTGAGGATACGTAGGACAGAGCAGTGTTTCACAGTTCTTGTTGTGCATAGGTTCTCTATGCACTTAAACCAACTTGACAGCACTTAACAACAGTGTACCAACAATAACATCACGTCTTCATCCAAATGCATACCTGTTTAATAAAATAAACTTCTAGTGCTACCACTCTAGTCAAAGCTACTACTTTTTTATTCTTAGTTGCCATGGAATGTATGACAACTCATGGTGACCCTATGTGTGCAGAGTATAACAGTTTCATAGGGTAGTTTTTTCCAACATGCCCCTGACTGGGTTCAAATTGCCAACATTTTGGCTAGTAGTCAGAAACTGTTTGTGTCACTCAGACTTTCAATTTCCAGGCTAAAGAAAATGCCTGTTTATAATAATCCCTGCTTCCCCTCTTATTCCCTTAAAATTCAATGACCCTTCAAAAAATCAGAGTACTCAATTAAAAATTATAAACAAATTATAACTCACTTGTTGAAATCTAAACTAAAATACACCAAACCAGTTGACCTCCAGTCCAACTTATGGTGACCTAATGTTTGCAAAAGAAGGGCTGTGCTCATTAGGGTTTTTAAGGCTGGCTTTTTAGAAGTTCTGATTCACTAGGACCTTCTTAGAAGGCACTTCTCTGTGGACTCAAAACTCTAGCCTTTTGGTTAGCAGCTGAATGTATCAACTGTTTTTATCTCCTTTCAAATTAGGGTGACCATATGTCTCACTTGCCTCTTGTCCTAATATATTAACTAAGAGCAATACTTTTCTTTTCTAAAAATATTCTTGTTTACACAATAAATTATATGATCAGTATATTTGAGGGGGGTTCACGTTTTACTTAAAATGCCAGCACAGGCCTTCACTGAGCTTAGGCATAATCTTACTCAGACTACTCCTCAACTTCATCTCCTGCATCCCTCTCTCAGTAAACCTATAGGCACACTCATTGTTTCTTCACCTCGGAGCTTTTGCACAACAGCTTCTCTTATTTACGAATGCTCATCACTCGGAGCTCCCATGACTAATTCCATCTTGCTATTCAAGTGTCAACTTTAACATTACCTCCTCAAGTAGTCTTGTGTCTATTTATTCATTTAAAATGAATATCCCAGTCATAATCTGTCACACTCCTGTATTTATTGCTTTTCATCATATAATAGGAGTCTTTGAATACCGTAAAGGGTAAATGTGCTTAGCTGGTAACTGAAAGGTTGGAGGTTCTAGTCCACCTAAAGGCACCTAGGCAGAAAGGCCTGGTGATCTATTTCCCAAATAAATCAGTCTCTGAAATCCCTGTAGAGCATACAGTTTAAGTCCGACACACATGTGGCCACCGTAAGCCAAAACTGCCTGTGTTACCACATAAAATCAGGTAATATGTCACAATATGAAATTTTGTCTGATGTTTACTATTTGATTCTTCTGCTATAAGAAAATCTCATGAAAGTGGAGTATTTATCACTTTTGTTCACAATTTTACTCCCAACACCTAGAAAATGGAATGGTGCTAAGAGGGTACTCAAAAAATGATTGTTGAGTAAATCAAAGAAGAATTATTAAATCCCAATAACTAAATCCTCTTTCATCCAAATAGAATTTATAAGGGAGGCAAATCTTATCTTTTACGTTGAATCAATAAGGAAATTTTGAACTATGGTTTTTTAAAAGGATTAAATAATATTTTCATATCTTTTCATTTTGACATTCTTTTTTGGAAAATGCTTCAAAAATATTTCCCCAAATATTTATTTTAAGTGGATACTGAAAAGTTACAAAATCCATCTTAAATTTGGCGGTAATTCCTATCATTTTTCAGCTTGGATCCTGAAGACTCCTTATTTGGAACCCGAAGAGATAATGTATATTATGTGACATTCATAAAGTATAATTAAAGCTATAATATGGTTGTCATCGTGACAGAGCATAAAACCAGAGGCTGTTTTGTCAGTTCACTGGGTGTTTTAAAAAGTTTACCTGGCACTCCCATCTCAGGGTCTCTTCACTTAACAAGCTGAGTACAATGATTACTCTTATCTTCAACTCATCCCTCAGTAAGCAGCAGTTACTCAAATTTTTTCTGTCCTGGGACTCTTCATCCTTTGACACAATGATACAGATGCCTAGTGTTGTTAGGTGCCATTGAATAAGTTCTAACTCATAGTGACTTATGAATAGTGGGAAAAATAATGCCTGGTCCTGCTCCATGTTTGCAGTTGTTGATATGTTTGAGCACACTTGCATACATTTCATTGTAGTCACCACGTCAGTCCATTTCCTTGAGGGTCTTCCTCTTTTTCAATGACCCGCTAATTTACCAAGAAAGATATCCTTCTCTAAGAATTTGTTCCTCCTGATAACATGTCCAAAACATATGAGATAAAATCTCATCATCTTTGTTTCTAAGGACCATTTTGACTGTATTTCTTTCAAGACAGATTTGTTCTTTCTTATGGCAGTCAATGGTATATTCAATATTCCCATCAACATCACAATTCAGAGGCATCAGTCTCTTGTTAGCCTTCCTTACTCACTGTCCAGCATTTGCATGCATATACAGCAGTTGAAAATATCACGGTTTGGGTCAGGCACACCTTATTCTTTAAAGTGATCTTCTTGCTTTTTAACAGTTTTAAGAAGTCCTTTACAGCAAATTTGCTCAATTCAAATTGTCATTTGACTTCTTAATTGCTTCTTCCATGTGAGTGATGACTGTAGACCCAAGTAAAATGAAATCCTCAACAACTTCAATCTTTCATTTATCATGATGCTGCTTTTCAGTGGAGTTGTGAGGATTTTTGTTTTCTTTACATTGAGGTATATAATTCATACTGAAGGCTGTGGACTTTGATTTTCATCAGTAAGGACTTGAAATCCTCTTCCCTTTCAACAAGCAAGGTTGTGGTATCTGCATATTACACGTTGTTCATGAATCTTCCTCCAATCCTAAAGCCACATGCTTCTTCATACAATCCAACTTGTCAGATTATTTGCTCAGCATACAGACTGAATAAGCATAGTGAAAGATATAACCCTGATGCACACCTCTCCTGACTTTAATTCACAAATATCCCCTTTTTATGTTTGAACAACTGCCTCTTGGCATGTGCATGGGTTCCTCATGAGCTTAAGTGTTCTGGAATTCTCATTCATCATGACATTATCCATAATTTGTTATGATCCACACAGTCAAATGCCTTTGCATACTCAATAAAACACAGGTAAACGTTTTATTGTATTTTCTGATTTCAGCCAAGATCTATCTGACATCAGTAATGATATCTCTCATTCCATGTCTTTTCTGAATCAGGCTTGCATTTCTGGCAGCAACCTACATGTTGCTAGAACCATTTTTGAATGATCTTTAACAAAATTTTACCAGCGTGTGATACTAGTGAGATTGTTTGACAATTCCTGCATTCCTTCAGATCACTTTTCTTTGGAATGGGCACAAATGTAGCTCTCTTCCAGTAAGTTAACCAGGTAGCTGTTTTCAATTTCTTGGCATAGACAGGTGGGCACCCCTAGCATTACAGGTGTTTGTTAAAACATCTCACCTTGCATTCTGCCGATGCCTGGAAACTTGTTTTTTGTCAATATCTTCAATGCAGCTTAGATTTTTTCCTTTCAGTGCCATTGGTTCTTCATCATATGCTACATAATAATATGGTTAAATATCAACCAATGCCTTTTTGTACAGTGACTGTGCATTTCTTCCATCTTCTTTTCATGCTTTCTGCATCATTCACTATTTTCCCTGTGGAATCCTTCAATATTGCAACTCAAAGTTTGAATTTTTTCTTCAGTTCTTTCAGCGTAAGAAATGTCAAGTGTGTTCTTTTTGTTTGGTCTTCTAACTCCAGGTCTTTGGCCATTTAATGTTTTACTTTGTCTTCTGGAGCTGTCCTTTGAAATTTTCTGTTCAGCTTTTTTACTTCATCATTTCTCCCATTCACTTTAGCTACTCTATGTTCAAGGGCAAGTTTTAGTCTCTTCTGATACTCATTTTGGTCTTTTCTGTCTTTTTAGGGGCCTTTTGGTTTCTTTGTGTCCAATGTTCTTGATGTCATTGAACAACTAACCCGGTTTTTCATCATCAGTATTCAAGATGTCAAGTCTGTTCTTGAGATGGGCTCTAAATTCAGAGGGGACATTTTCAAGGTCACAATTTGGCTCTCATAGATTTATTTTAGATTTCTGTAGTTTCAACATGAATTTTCCTACTAGCCTTTGATAGTCTGTTCTGCATTCAGCCTTTGCCCTCATTCTCACTGATTACACTGAGCTTTCTCCATTGTCTCTTTACACAAATGTAGTCAGTTTGATTCCTGTATATTCCTTCTGCTGAGATTTGCATGTGTAGCTCTATTCATGGTGTTAAAAAGGTATTTCTAATGAATTTTGGTCTTTCAGAATTCTATCATTCTATCTCCAGAACTGTTTCTATCACTAAGGCCATATTTGACAATTACTGGACATCCCTCTTTGTTTCGACTTCTGCACTGCGGTCACCAGCAATTATCAATGAATCTTGATTACATACTTGATTAATTTCAGACAGCAGAGGTTGGCAAATATCTGTAATTTCTTTGGTTTGTGCATTAGTGGCTCATAAATTTAAATAACAGACATATTAAGTGTTCTACCTTGTAGGCATATGAATATCATCCTATCACTGTCAGTCTGCACTTCAGTAGGTCATAATGTGTTGTTCTTTCTGACAATCAGTGCACCACCATTCCTTTTCAATTTATCATTCAAGCATAGTAGATCATTTGATTCAAAATGGTCAACACCAGCACACTTCAGTTCACTACTGATTTTCAAGCTTTCCATTTCATTTTTGAAAAATTCCAATTTCCCTAAATTTATACTCAGTACATTCCATGTCTGATTATTAATAGATATTTATAGCTATTTCTTCTCACTTTGAGTCATGGCACATCAACAAATGTAGGTCCCAAACCTTTACTTTATAAACATTATTAAGATCAACCTACTTTGAGGATGCAGTTCTTTGCCAGTCATACTTCAAGTGCCTTTCAATCTGAGGGGCTTATCTTCTGGTGCAGTGTCAGACAATGTTCTGCTGCTATTCTTAGGGTTTCACTGACCAATTTTTTTTTGAAGCAGATTGACATTTCCTTTGTCCCAGTCTGTCATAGCCTGAAAACTCCCCTAAAACTTGTCACAATGGGTGATCCTGCTGCTACTTGAATTACTAGTGGCATAGCTTGCAGCATTACGGCACGTGCAAGATCCCACAGTACAACAAACTGATAGATGAGTGGTGGATTATAACCTGATAGAATCTATTGCTGTTGTTAGGTGCCACTGAGTTGCTTCCAACTCATAGTGGCCATGTGCACAACAGAACAAAACACTGCTTGGTTTTGCATCATGTCCACCATCATTTCTATTAAGGCCACTGTTGCAGCCAGTGTGTCAATCTGTCTCCTTGAGGGTTTTGCTCTTTTCACCTGACATTCCACTCTACCAAGCATGCTGTCCTTCTCCGGGTACTGATCCCTCCTGACAACATGTCCAAAGTATGTAAGACACAGCCTTGCCATCTTTGGTTCCAAAGAGCACTCTGGTGTTACTTCTTCCAGAACAGGTCTGTTTGTTCTTTTGGCAGTCCACAGTACATTCAATATTCTTCTCCAACACCACAATTCAAAGGCATCAATTCTCTTTCTGTCTTCCTTATTCATTATCCAGCTTTCACATGCAATGGAATATATTCACATATCTAAAAAAAGAATATTTTAAGAGAAGGTAGACTTTGCAGACACGCAGTCTGAAGCAATTATAAAACCAAAGCTTGGCTGTTCCAATCCTTAAGCACTGTTTAGGGGCAAAAACTCCAGTAAGCATTTGGAGCTTAACAATGTCCATCTCAGTAGGTGGTGTGTCATTAAAGTTTAGAGATGACTATGTTACAAACTTAAATAAAATGAAGTCTTACAACTCATATTGCTCAATTTCATGTCCACCAAGTGACTTTTAGAACCCAATTTGGCACAGGAAATGTAGCATGAGAGTCAGCTGAGGAGACTTGAGACATCAGTAAGTAATTTCAACAGTAGCAGCTCATATCATAGACTACATTTTCAGTCACATTCTGCGTATCAGTCTCATGTGTTTGGCTACAGTGAATATGCCCCTGAGAAACTGTAGTGGCATTTTCTGTTAATAAACCAGGTTTCCAGCTTGCCAAACCGTGAAGCTTTGTGAAGTAAGCAAACCCATGTGGATTACAAAAAAGGCAAAAACAAAAACAAACCTCTCCTATAGAGTTTCCAAGGAGTATTTGGTAGATTTGAAGTATCGACCTTTTGGTTTGCAGCCATAACACTTAAATACCATGCCACCAGAGTTTTTAAGTATAAGCTTAATATTGTCTTCAAATTTCTAGAGCCATGAATAAATTATCTCAGTAACTTCAATTTTTTGATTACCTACTTTTAAGCAGGTACTATCCTCAGGGCTTTAACAGTGGGACTGAATTCATTCATCTTATACATCAAAATATAGGCCACCCAAGTTCACACACTTTCCTGCACTGCTACCTATAAGCAAAATGCAGTTTATTTCTTAAGCTAACAAATGACCGTATTTTACAACAGAGAATAAATAAAATGTGATTAATGAATTTGATAATTATAATTCACTGACATCCCCAGTAGCTTATAATTTATCTAAGAAGTCAGTTTGATAATGATTTTAAAGCCAGGCACTCTGCAATCCTGGGTTATTTTTGAAGAATTTAAACTTTGATATGTATTTGATTAAATTCTCACTTATTTTTTTAAATTTTTATGTGAACATCTTAAATGATTTCTCATCAGTTAAAAGGTTTTTTTATATACTAAATTATATTAAGAAGTATTAAATTAAAATCAATTTAACACATCAGTCTTATTGCCAGGGGTTTACTTCAACAAATAAGTATGATTAAATACTTATG
This sequence comes from Heterohyrax brucei, assembly GCA_028571685.1. Classification (NCBI taxonomy): domain Eukaryota; kingdom Metazoa; phylum Chordata; class Mammalia; order Hyracoidea; family Procaviidae; genus Heterohyrax; species Heterohyrax brucei. Next base: position 47,018,244 of record CM053158.1, read on the forward strand.
ATTGTACATTTACTATAAGATCTGGGATGTTAGTTGCAACAATATTTCTAACTGCAAAAAAAAAAAAATCATGAAAAAAAGCCTGAATGTCTACCAAGAGCAGATTGGTTAAATAAAATATGTACAGCCACAGAATAGACAAGATAGCTGTTAAAAAGAATTAAGTAGCTCTGTTACAGCATCATGAGGCACACTCTAAAACAGCATTCCGTGAAAAGCCAAGGAAAAACAAGTGTATGTACTAATATCACTATGTAAGGAAAATCTATACAATAAATATGAAGATATACAACATGAACATATATCTACCTCCTCAAACCCACTGCTGTAGTCATGCCCAACTCAGAGACATATACATATGTATATTTATATGTACCCACAAACAGAATCTAGTATGTATGCGCATGTGTGTTTTTTGCAGAGATACACTAAAATTTGTTAGCATTTATTGTCTTCTTTAGAGAAGAGAATTGGGTGTGGAAGTCTGTTTTTCTTTTTTAAGTTCTACAACGGATGCTAAGTCTTTTTCCTTGCTGTCTCCAGCACCCAAAATACCAGAAATAGGGCCTCACCCATTAAAAGCATTTAGTAACTCTGTTAAGTGAAAGAAGGTAGGAGAAGTAAACTTTATTCTTTTAAGTATCACTTTGGAAAAACCTGGTTGCATAGTGGTTAAGAGCTACAACTGCTAACCAAAAGGTCGGCAGTTTGAATCTACCAGATGTTCCTTGGAAACTCTATGGGGCAGTCCTAATCTGTCCTATGGGCTCACTATGAGTCAGAATTGACTTGACAGCTACAAGGTTGGTCTGGTTTTGATTTTAGTTTTCTAATCACGTGCATGTGTTTTATTTAATTACCAAAAAAACAGTAGACATTACCTTCAATGTAAGATAATGGGGTATTTTAGCTATATCCTTTATAGTGGACTGCAATGAAACTTTTCTTTGTGATATTTACATTACTGTTGTGAGTGTCCCACTTGTTCAGCCCGTGCTTTGACTTGCTTCTCCATTTCCTACTCTGGAAGGCATGAGAGTCTCATTGCTCCTGACTCAGACCAAGATTCTTCTAGTCTAGTAGTCAGCTGCCTGCCATCTACTCTACTCTAGATAGAATCTCTGTAGATGGCCCAGCCTTTCTGTCTTTTGTTTCCTCCACTCCCTTGGGCATTGTTGACTACAGCCAACTTCAACGAAGTTCTCTGGAATAGCTCATCCAAAGTGACCTCATCCTCATTCCCTGTTATCCTTTCTTCTGTTTCTTCTGTTTTTCAGTTCACTGGAGAAATTATACTGGCATACATGTTTATTTTAACTCTTGTCTAGCTCTGTCTTCTTTTCAAGGCCCACAAAAATGTAAGAACCCATGGTGCAGTCCTCAGCCATTATAATCTTCTCTGTTTCTGCTTTCCCTGAGTGATGTGACACCAGTCCATGGCTTTACTCGACGGCATTTGGCTTTTGGCAATAGAAAATAGTTCAAAATTTTACATCTCCACCTTTAACTTTAACCTAGAACCCGTTACAAAAAAAAAATAAAGAAAACACTGCTGTTGAGTCGATTCCAACTGACAGTGATCCTGTATGACAGAGTTCAACTATTCTGCAGAGTTTCCAAGGAGCACTTGGCAGATTTGAACTGCTGACCATTTGGTTAGTGCATGTAGCATTTACCCAACTATAGTCAGGTATATTTTAATGCCCTTTTCTAACATTCTACTTAGATGCCCAGTGAACATCTCCAATTAATTTCCTAAGTGAACACACAAGACACCCTTCAGTTTGTTTTCCACTGCAGATCAGGTCCACACTAGTCACTTAATCACCCAAACCCAAAACTTGGTGTTATTTTAGAGCCTTCTAATTCCCTTGCATTGCACCTACAATTTATTAGCATGTTACGGCAGCGTTACTGCCATATCTGGTGAGAATTCTCTCACTTCTCACACCATCTCAGCAGCTACCACTCCACTCTAGGCAATAATCACCTTTATCTTACACCACATCTCCAACCTCCCACTTGTTTCCACCCCAGCTCTCTTCTACAATATTCACAGAAAACCAAACAACAACAAAAAAAAAACCTCACTGCTGTCAAGTCAATTCTGACTCACAGCAACCCTACAGAACAGCAAGAATATTATTTTTTAAAATACATATCCATGGATCATGTCAGTTTTCTCTTAAGACTCTCTAAGGGTTTCCAATTACAGTTAGAATAAACTAAAATTACTCTCAATGATCCTTCATTATCATTTTCTACTAAACAACACAAAATCCACACCTAACTTCCTTATCCCCACCAGACAACCGATCTTCTTGCTATTCTTAAATTTACCAAAGTCATTCCACTCTCAAACCTTTATATTTTCTGTTCCCTTTGCCTGAAATACTCTTCCTTTAGCTCTCAACATGGCTGGCTCCTTCCTGACCTTTAGGTCTCTGTTAAAATCTTTTCCCATGAGATCTTGCCAACAAATCTATCTCAAACATCATCCCTTATAGTCATTTATTGTTTTTTTATTGTATGTTTTACTGTACTTCTCACTACATAGAATTACATTATTTACCGGTCACTTTGTTTACTGTGTTTTTCTCCCACTAGAATGTAGTTTCCCTGAGGGCAGTCATAAGGAAAATATGTCATAAATATTTTTTGATTGCTGATTCTGTTGCTCTCCTCTGATCCTTTTTATATGTTCTTTGACTATAAATCTGAGAAATACTACCTAAAAGCTTGAATAATTAAAGTATATAGTCCATGAAATATTACAGGATTATACTTGCATTTTCATCAGGGATTTTACCCTGGAGATTCATGCTCATCTGTGGTCATCTACAACCTCTCCATTCTTTCATGTTTCTCTTTATACTCTCTTTTTGATGATGTATTTCCCCCCAAAAATGGAGTCAGAAAGCACTGTGACTGCCACAAACAGAAGTCCATTACCTTTTAGATTAAATTTCTAACCAATGTTAAATTTTTGTTTTATATTATTTTCTTTATTTGCTTTTAGCTTGCAAAGAAAAGAAAAGAAAAACCTTTTGTCACTGTCAATTCCAATTCACATCGACCCCACATGTCGCAGAGTAAAGAGGATTTTCCTGGCCATCATCTTTACAGAAGCAGATCTCAAAGTCCACCTTCTGTGGCACCACTAGATGGTGTGAACTACCTACCTTCCAGTTAGTCATCAAGCACAAACCATTTGCACCACTCAGGGGACCTTTTAGCTTGTCTCATACCTATAATCTTGACCTTGACAGGATATTTGTCTCAACTGATGTTAATTCTCAACCCATAAAACAAGATCATGTATCCAGAGAGACCCACAAGAGTGGGTGCCTACAGTGACTTGGGACCAGAAGAACCGGATGGTGTCTGGCCACCACCAGTGATAACCACGATGGAGCTCACAGAGAGGAGTCTCACTGGCAACACAAGAATAAAAAGGGGTGCATTATGAGATCTCCACTAAAAGACCTCAATTGATGGTCCAGCGGTTTTGGGGTTCCTCTGAGAGCATGGCCCCCGGCCCTGATGCTGCCCTTTCCCATAAATTATAACAAAGGTCCACTCTTTGGACAGGACTGGATTAGACTTGGCAATGCAGAGTGACCATATATTGGAAGCACTTTATGGTTCTATACATCTATAGGATATCATCCTGCTGACCTCTGGCTGGAGGAAGCAGAGTGGGTGGAGAGGAGGGGAAAGGAGACTGTTGGGAGGAAGAGACATGTATGGAACAGAGAGGAATAGTGTGCTGTCACCGGACAGGGAGAGCAGTGGAAGCTGCATATAGGTGGGCATGTAAATTTATACGTGAATGTATATTTTCACTCAGTCATTTTAAATAAAAATTAAAAAAAAAAACAAGATCATGTATCAACAATCCCTGATTTATATATTGCCAAAAATTCTTGCTTCCAAGTTCAAGAAGCTAGAATTTTTTTTCAAATTTCAACTTAAAGGAAGTCTCTTTAACACCATATGTCAATACAACAATTAAGGAATTTCAACTATATTATTTAACATGTTCAGAAACACTCTGAGAGTAGAAGGACTGAATGCAGCATCTCAGCACATATTTCATATTTTAGGAAAATATGAATAATTTTTCCTCCTAGCAAATGAAATTTCCACTTTCAGGTAAACATATAAAGAAAAAATATATACTACAAATCCTTGAAATACAATTAAGGAAAGATAAGAAGGCATGAACTTACTTTTTCTGCTTCTTTCCATATGTAACTGTGTTTCCTGGAAATAATCCAACCAAATATGACAGAAAGACTCTGAGGGCTGGGAAGTAGAAAGCAGATTGGACAAGGCCCTCAACATTTGAAGAAAGAAAACACATCAAATTTTCTGTTTTTTTTTTTTTTTTTTTTTTTTTAATTAAATCTCCCTTATATCCCACAGTGGGAACCAGAAAGGCTTGTATCGTAGAACCATCCCTAGGCATAGAGAAAAAGTCTAAGAGCAATCTGCTTTCTTGGTCATAGACTGGGCAAGGGAATGTCCAGCAGAGACATAGTGGAAAGTCCTTATGTGTACCCCACAGCCTAGCCAGCAGCAGGCTAGCTGATTCACCTGCCAGAGCAGCTTCAAGACCCTGATGTGCCGAGTTAACTGCTGTTGCAGTCTGGGCACCAGTGGCTCTTCTGATGTGCTCTCAGCCTCAGCAGCAAAGCTGTAGGGGAACAACCCACACACGGGGGCAACAAGAGCCAAGTCCAGAGCCTTCCTGCCCTCAACTCAGTGGCATGAAGAAACACAGGTACAGCTTCTGTCCACATGCCCTCACTGTACAAGGTGGCCCAAAGACACCACGGGGATCAGAACCAACTTCCACTCCTCAGGCAGCACCAGCAGTGACTTTGTGAGAGATCTAACAGTGACACAAGAATAAAGCCAACCCGACTTGCATTTGTAAGAAATCTGAAAACCAAAACATCATTGGAATTACAGTCTATGAAAGCAGGAGAGAACCTCCATACTAAACATGAACCGAGTGGCCATCTGCTAAACAGGAGATTTAAATAAGATTGAGAGTCTCCTAATACAATAACCAAATGCCTAGGATACAATTTATAATCACTTGTCATACCATGACCTAGGAAAACCATAATAAGAACGAAAAAGAAATCAGCTCACCCCAATACCAAGAGGAGTCAGATGTTGGAATTATTTGGCATTTATTTTATAACAGACATCAAATTGCTTCAACAAGAGACACTGTGATGTTTGAAACAAAAAAAAGGAGGGAGAGGGGAAGGAGTGAAAGAGGGAGGGAGGGAGAGAGGGAGGGAGGAGAGAGGGAGGGAGGGAGGGAGGGAGGGATGGGAGAGGGAGGGAGGGAGGGAGGAAGTCCAGCTTTTTCCTCTCAAAAGAAAAAGTTATGAAAAATAACCAAGTAGGAGTAGGGAGTTGGTTTTAAATTGGTAGAGATGGTGGAGGAGAAGGGTGGTAAGAAGGCTGCTGCTGCAGCGGGGGTGGTGACAGTGGCAGTGAACTGGTGACCAAGGACTGGGGTCAACAATGCCTCATCTATGACCTCCCTGTGATTCCCAAAATTAGAGTGGTAAAATCAATGAACAAGTGACTGACTTTATGTGGCGAGCTGGCTGTTCAAAAGAAATGACTGGCATACAAGTGTGAAATGAAGTACTTGTAATCAGCAGACCTAATGGAATAAAAGCGGCCGCGCTGATCACGGAGACCCGCAATGCCTTCGATGGTCATCAGCTATCAGAGACCGTGCAAGGGCGTTCCCTCCGAGCACTGTGACCAGCTCTACCTGTGTGTGTAATTTGTCTCAGAATACTCAAGATGACCCTCAACACTTGCAGTTACTTACAGTGTATGGCAAGCGTGGCACGGCAGAAACCTACCAGAAGCCACTTCAGACATTCATGTTTCTGACTGGAGATGGGAGTTACCCTGACAAGTATTCATGTGACTGGGAAGGCGGAAAAGCATTTCATTATGATGATAGTCTGAAACTGGTAACTACCCAGTGTCCTTCAACACATGAATGGCTAAAGAAACCAGCATATACATGGAATACTACTCAACAATAAAATGAGTGACTTATTAATAAAGTTATGTTGTGTAGAAAACACCAGTCTAAAAACAAATCTATTTACTGCATGATTGAATTTACATAAAATTCATGAAATACTGTAATTATACAGATGAAGAACAGATTACTATTTTCAGGTGGTACAGATGGGAATGAAGAGGGAATGAGTGTGACTGCAAAGCGGTAGCAGAGAAGAGACTTTTGGTAATGGTACAGGTTAGTATCCTGCTTGTCACAGTGGTTACAGGAAAGTACACGATAGAACTGTACAGAGATAAACACACACATAAACACATAGACACAACATAAGTATATGCATAACTGATAAAACCTGATCATCTATGTGGTTTATTCCAACGTGGGTTTCCTGGTTATGATATTAAGTTATAGCTACACACGATGGTAACATTGGAGGAGGCTGGGTGAAAGGCACGCAGACCTCTCTATATTTCTTTTAAGAGTTATGCATCATATGGCGACACTTTCTCAGAGGAAGCTCTCATCACATAGGAAACTAGATGACTGGGAAGGACGTCACACTTACAAATTCTCACTAGGCCATTGTCCTTCATCTATGGCATAAAATCTTGCCAAACTCCACAGAGATATGCATGACACTTAATCACTGCAGGGGAATGGGTCCCACCCTTATTCATATAATCCTGGTGGTGCAGCCCTTAAGTGCTCAGCTCCTAAGCAAAAGTGGGCAGTCCAAATCTACCAGATACTCCCTGGAAACTCACATGGGCTAGTTCTACTCTATCCTATAGGATCCTTATGAATCAGAATATACTTGATAACACTGATTCTTTGATTTTGTTTTTGTTTTTCCACATTCTCAATTCCTTTACTAAAATGCTATTCACATGCTGTATTCAAACCTAACTTTGAAAGAATGTGGGTGCCAGAGAAGAGAAATAAAGTGAATACCAATATAAAATTTGCTCTGATTTGTCAATATGCATGCATATTCTGACCAGAGAAGTATAAATGAGAATTAAAGTCTCAAACTGTGGACATATTAGAATATAGTGCTCATTCGTTGAAAGAAAAATTAAAATCTGTGTAGGCTAGGTACTAGAGAAAGGAGTTTATTTTTTTAAATATTATGTAAAACCTTTCTGATATATGCCAGTCATTCTTGGAATAATTGAATCTAGAAGATGCACGATTGCCTGTTCTGTAGAGTGTTTTTCCTTATTCGCATCTCCACTGCAATCTGTGGTGAGGCACACAGGCTCTCATCCATGTGTCCTGTGGTTAATGTGCCTCATCTTAGCAGATGCTTTGCCAATCGTAAATTAAAGGGAGACTTTATTGCCTCTCATTTCTCTGACATTAGGCTTGTCACAGCACTGGATGCAGCATTTTATGAGACCTACTAAATCCCTCTTGAGATTTTGTTACATGCAACTGTTCCTTTGCCTTCAATAATGTCTTAAAACACAGAAATACACAACTTTGTGGTTAGAAGGAAATTTCCAGGACCTATCTGTAAAGATTGGAAAAGCTGGTGGCATAGTGGATAAGAGCTATGGCTGCTACCAAAAGGTCAGCAGTTCAAATCTGCCAGGTACTCCCTGAAAACTCTATGAGACAGTTCTACTCTGTCTACAGGGTTGCTATGAGTCAGAATCAACTCAGTGGCAGTGGGTTTGGTTTTGGTTTATGTGGTGCTAAGCAGCACCCAGTGGCCAGGAGCTGTCCTAGTACCTCTGCCTCCACCCTTCTGTGGCTTTATATTAGAGAGCCTCTAGAGGCCATCCAGAGGCACCTTGGAAGAAAACCTGGCAATCCATTTGCAAATACTCAGCCACTGGAAACCCTATGGAGCTAGTTTATAGGACTACTCTGACGACTGCTGAAAAATATCTTAGTATCTTTGCTCATGAAGATATTGTTTGTTGAATTTCAATTGGTTCCATAAAAACACAAATAATTCTGAGATAATTCAGTCATATACATCATCCCCTTCCCCTTAAAGTTCACCAATACATCATCCTCTTCCCCTTAAAGTTCACCAAACAGCAACATTTAAAATTCTTAGAGAATGTCACTTCCATTTTTGGATATATTAAAGTCTTAAAAACAGACATATTTCCCCTTGAAAAGATTAGAATTCAGAAAAGTGGCAGAAAATATTCTTCCAATATTTTTTCCAAACCAAACAGAACAAGATTTGTGTCAGTCTCTAGTTTGCTATATGCCTGTTTTCATTCAAGGATCAGGGCGATTTTAAAAGACTTGGGATATTAATTATTAAATGGACCCAAGAGGGTCCAAGTATTCTAAATTCAGTCAATTCACCATTATTCACTGCGAACTATCCAATCTCATTGCCTTCTCTATTCTTTATCTCACCTTCTTCAACTCTTTGTTCTCTTCAAAAGTATTAGGATCATAAAATAAAGTTCTAGAACATAAAACTAAGTCCAAAAATTTTCTTTTTAAATATAACAATTAGTAAAATTTATTATTATGCATTTAACATCAGAAAACAGAACTAAACAGTCTTTGTGCTCAGTACACTATACAGTACATTTGTAACATGAAAGAGTAGTTTTAGAGACTGCTGAAGGTGATGCTGTCAATTATTCAGCTTTCCTTCATCTACATATGACGTCCTGGTGGTACAGTTGTTAATTGTAATACAGTGGATTAAGATCAAGACTCTTCTCCTTTATTTTTGCATTTGAAGGTTGTTCCGTAGCAAAACGGAAATCCCATTGCAGCTATCCCACAAACTGGAAATTCTTGTGCTGCTTGAAGAAAATGCTTTCAATATATTTTCCAAAACTGATGCCAGGCTATTTTCTGCACTTATTTTTTTTTTTTTTAACTTCTACTATTCCTTCAATTACTTAGCTGCTTCTCACAATCCCTTGAGAATTTTTTTTCTTACACCTTTAATGTAGAAATTTGGCAAAGTAGCAAAGTAGCAGATATTTTAGAAAACAAGGTCATTTCTAAATTTCCACGTTGCTTACATACCAATATCAATATCTTTGCAGAAATACAATGTTATGAGGCTCTTTAAAGCAAACAGCACATGAAAGTATGAGTCACAGTATTTCTGTCATTTTCAGCAAGGATCAGAAGATTGTTGCAAATGCCCAAGTTCAATGATAACAGAACTAATGTTAAAGTAGGCAGTGATGCTTCTCAAAAACTGACAGGCTGCTATTGAGATCAAGACAAATTTTGGTGCAGCCTTAAATGCATAGAAAAACTGAGACTAGCATGTCTCAAGATTTCTGGAAAATAGCCAAGTTCTGTGATCATTAAATCTTCCATATTAATGTATTATACTATATACCTGCTCTTGAACTAGTCTTGGAAGAGACAATATTCAGAATTCACATATTCATAGTTTGTTCACAGTCTCTAGGGAGATGATCCGGGAACAGAGACCTTAATTTCATGTCCTTAGAGTTGGGACTCTTTTATTCCTGCAGTCAAACTGACACCAAACCCAAACCCACTACCTGCAAGTTGATTCACAGTGATTCTATAGGACAACCAATCTATTCCCCTTAGCTTTAACTTTCAGTAACATCTGGAATCTCTCAGTCCTTTTACGTTTTCACTGCCAAGGCACACAGTTTCCCACAATCCCAATAAAACTTTTCCATTTATCTGAGACTCTCCTCATCTTCTTTACTATGCTTTCTCTTTCCATTTCCCCTTCCACATCTCAAATAGGTTGTTTATATGAGGTTTGACAATTCAGTCTGTGAACCCAACTGTTCTAAGTGCTACATACCTCATTGCTAACATCACTATGGTCACCTTTGAAGTACTTCCCTTGGGAAGCTATGCACTGACGCCAGGGCCTAGTCCACCCTTCACAGCAATTCTGGTGGCATGGTGGCAAGTTTGCAAACTTGATTGTCTAGTTGTCTGTCAGAGAGCTTTTAGCTAGTAAACAACTGTATTGGAACACCTTTCCTATTCACCTGATGTGGTCCTCAATGATCTTTTTCTTTACCAGAGGATAAAGAAAATACTGAAAGGAAGCTATTTTGATGACATTTAAGACATCAAGGGTAATACCACGATAGCTCCTGAAAGTGAGGCCTTAGCCAGCCCAACTCAGTCTTACTACAAACAGTAGCACAGTAGTTAAGACAATAGTAGTTAAGACAGAGACAACCATGTTATAAACACTGAGTCCTGAGAGCTTGATTTCCCCCATCCATTAGAATTTATCTTGTACTGGTCGTAAGTCACAGGGCTATTCTTTCATCTTAGAAACATTGATTAATTGTTCTGTTTATCCCCTTTCAGTTATTCTCTAAGACTACTGAACCGAGTCACCAGGTAGTTGGATGATTATCAAGCCCAAACTTGTTGGAGCCATGGAGACTCCCACAAAAAATATTGTTAAAACATTGAAAGAATTACTTGCTGGACTGGGAAAAATATTAACCAGCGGCCCCCAACCCCCCCTTAATTAACCTATATAACCTCCAGGCTTAGCCTATACAGGTAGGCAAGCTTTGGAGGAGCTGATTCCCCCTTGCCTCCTGTCTGTCGACACTCAATAAAGGTCCTCATTCAATCACCCCACCTCCTGTCTCAGTATTGGCTTTGCAGACAGGAGGCATGGATCCGCGATTGTCGTTACACTCTGATGGTCATTCCAGAAAAAGAGTTCCAAAAGTGCTTCCAAGAGTGGACCAGGCACTGGTGTCAGTGCATAGCTTCCCAAGGGGAGTGCTACAAAGGTGATCGTAGTGACATTTAGTAACGAGGTATGTAGCACTTTTTCTAGGATGAGTCTGCAAACTTAGTTTTCAGACCTTGTATTTCTCTCTATGCAATACTTTCGTTCCTCTCTCATTTATTTTCCACCCCAGCCACTCTGCTGAAAGAACCACCTCAACACTTTTTCAGTCCCTTTTAGTCACTTATCTTCAATGCCAGTCTCTGAGGACAGGCAACTAGTTATTTTCCCATTACATTATTTTTGCCTAATTGAATATTTTATGCCAGTTCTATGCATAGCAGCACCATGAGAAAATTCCTTTTCTCCATTTTTCTTAAATAGGGTTGATCCCCTTTAATTAATAGCCTGCCCTCAATCAGCACATAATACGTATATTCATGAAAATTACAAAAGCTGAAAGAGAAAACATGATCTAAACTGCAAATTTATCCCCTTTGCTTTTTTTTTTTTTTGACAATCCCTGCTAAAAATATCATATTTAAATTAGGAAAAATCAGTTACCATAAAATGCTACCAGGGATTAAATTTTAATGGAACTGAGAACTACATTCTGTACATAATGGAGGTATAAAATATTAATTTAAGGGTCAATTTTGACTCCCCTCACTCTCGTAACATCCTGACAGGGGACTGTCTCCTACACATGAAGGCTTTGTCTGGTGCAAATTCACACTCTCTGAAAGCTGTTACAGGATCATTATTGATCTCTGGTGGACTCTATACAGAACTTAGCACAGCACCTGTTTCAAGCCTCTTTGATCCTTCTTAGAATACAATGTAGGTAAATTATAATGTTATGAGACTACATTAACACAAGGAGCTGGGTGCAATAACATTTTGCAGGGGAATGTTCCTGCTGGACTTGTGCAGAAAAAAAAATAGAGAAAAGTGACAGGTTTCTGGTTGCTTGAAAGTGTCAACTTGCTCACCTCTGGGCAACTGGTACAGCTTCCTTGAGGCTCAAAGAAAGGGGCACGCCTACTGGTTACCAGTGTGGCCCAGGGACACTCAACATCCTTGAGGGAAGCGAAGAAAAGATATTTCAGGGGTAAGTACAACAGCAACTTTAGACAAGGGAGAATTTCGAGGGGCAAAATATCCCAGGTAGAAAGACAGATGGGGACTTGACAGAGACATAGAACCAGAAGTTTAAGGGAACAAGAGGAACAAGGTACAGCATGTGACGTATGGCAAAATGGGTCACATAAAAATGGGGAAGGAAGTGCATGGCCTGTTTTGTTAGCGGCCCTAGCGTTTGTTCCTAGACTCAGGCAACCCCTGAACTGTGGAACAAATGCTACTGGGTCCTTCCCCACTGCAGTGCATGGCTGGGGTCCTGACACTTGTGATTCACGGGCTCTCATCAGCTGGTTTTTGGAAGTAGATCACCAGGCCTTTCTAATCAACACACAAGCCTCCACTACAGGCAGTGGCTGTGCCTGAAGACATAGGAACAGGCTACCCTACATCCCAAACCCGAAATCAAACCTCCTGCTGTGGAGACAATTCTGACTCCTAACGACCCTATAGGACAACGGAGAACTGCCTCACAGGGTTTCTCGGACTGCAAATCTTCAGGAAAGCAAGCCGCTATGTCTTCCTCCACTGAAATTGCTAGTGGGTTCATACTGCTGACCTTTATGGTCAGCTGCAGAGCCTTTAATCACTGCCCTAAAGGCAGAGAGAAGTCTACCAGGCAACTGCCAGCAACCTCATTAACAGAGTGATCTAACTTTCTAAAAGTGGATCTGAAGAAAACTTCTAACTTGCAGCTTGTCCAGCTTGACAGGAGGATATAAGTTGATTACAAGACTGATGTTAAAGTTGATGGCTTGGATTCTGTTGCCTACATGCTGTTGTTCTCATGCTGGTGGGGCCATGGTTAAGAGCTCAGGCTGAAAACCAACAGTCAGCAGTCTGAATTCACCAGCTGCACCTCAGAGAGCCTATGGCACAATTCTGCTCTGTCCTAGAGAGTTTCTGGGAGTGGGAATTGGCCAGATGGCACCAGGTTTGTTGGTTTTCATTGTTTGATTATATGCTGCTAGGTGTGAACTACATTTTCACTTTTCTTGTAGCATTTTTATGTCTCATAACCAGATGTAAGAAGCTTCTACCATGTACTTCATTCTGGTAAGGAAGAAACGGTTTACCGGGTGGGAAAAAAAGGATAGAATCTTGGGAGAACACTGGCCAAGTGGCCACGTGTTTGTAATAGCATAACTGAATAGATATTGAATACCTATTATACAACAGGCGCTGCATCTCTCGGGCACTGACTTCAGAATTGCTATTTCACAGGATACATGAATGCTCAAATTAAAAACAATGATACTGTGTTTCCTGAACTGGCTAAATTTTCACTGTCTAACAGCAAACCTAAGAAACCCTGATGGCAAAGTGGTTATGTGCTTGGTTGCTAATTGGCCCCAGGCTGCTAGAGGTTACATGGGAGAAGATGCGTCAGTTTGTTTCCGTAAAGATAACAGCCTTGGAAACCCTATGGGGAGGTACTACTCCGGCATGTGGCATTCCGTGAGTTAACATAAACTCTACAACAGATTTCCTTTGGACTCTGGGCTTGGGAATCACTGTGCCGAGAAGCTACTAGACCAGGAGAGATTGATGACATGGATATTTTCAAAGTGCCAGCAGAGAGACAAAGCTTTCCCCTGGAGTCAGTGTCCTGAATTTGGACTTCTAGCCTCCTAAACTGTAAGAGAATGAAGTTCTGTTTGTTAAAGCATTCCACTTGTGGTATTTCTTTTATAGCAGCACTAAATAACTAAGACATGTATTAACACACATAGCAGTACTCAACCAACCAAAAACCAAATCCACTGCCATCCAGTTGATTCCAACTCATAGTAACCCGATAGGTCAGAGTAGAGCTGCTCGACAGAATTTCCAGGGAGTGCCTCGTGGATTTGAACTGCCAACTTTTTGGTTTGCAGATGTAGCACTAAACCACTACACCACCAGGGTACCAGTAGAAAAAAAATTCTAAGCAAAAAAAAAACAGGTTCCGTTGATAAGGAGTATAAATTCAAACAGCAATTTGAAAAGGAGTTTGACATGATCTTTTAAGTTGAACTTTAATAGATCTTATCACTCAGCAATCCTACCCTGAAATTTATACTCTAGAGAAGTTATTACATTTATCAAGATACACTTAAGAATACTGATAGTACCTTTGATCTTACTTCAAAAAGTTGGATGAATATCAAATAACAGGAAAATGGACAAATAAATATATCTACATAATAGGATATTATACAACAATGACAATAAATTAGTCTTAGAGAATGTACAAAAATTAAGAGTTGTAAGCTGCCACTTGCCATTACAATAAATTATCTTATAGCTGACTAGAAAAGTCAGTTAAAATAAAATTTTAAGAAACCTGTCTGAAGCATTGGTGACTATTGGTGAGGCTGCTATGATTTGAGTGGCCATGATTCTGTCGAGAACAGAAGTAAGCTTACTGAGGTCCACACAGCATTCTCCATGCTGTTTCTCCTCTTGGAGTATTTGCTGATTCTTGGAGGGGGGCAAGAGGCTGAGAAGCTGTGTAAATTAAAACTGTGATGAGATTACAAAAGAAAAAAAATTCAGTAGGATTTTTCAGTAATTTTAATATTCTAGGGAAGCAAAACTGGAGTTCTGGCAGTCTGGAACTGAAGGGCTAAGATTCTGATGATAAAGAAAGCACATATAAATGAATCTGACATCACAATGGTTCTCACTTGTGGCATTTCCTGATCTGTAAGCTACACACTGTGAGAGAATAAGAAGCTGAGTCTAAAACAGCTGAAAAACAGTGTCCAAAAGTTCCACCTAGGCAAGGAGACCAAAACTGTGGCTCAGGATATATTGAGGTAGAGGAGTCCTAGTAAACACACAGGTTCTTGTTTGGAGTCCTGAAGAGCATCTGAAACAAGATGGAACGTGCACATTCCTGTTCCCTCATGAAACACCACAGAAGAAACAAGGAGAATCTGGAAGAACCAAATTAAAATTCTGGAAATCAAAGAAAGGTTCATAATAATGAAGCCAATGCTGCATCAAAAAAGACCTTGTCTATACAGTCGGGGAGCTTTGGTTTTCTATGTGCCATGACTCATCCTGCATTCATGGATTGGAAGATTTGATAATGTTAAGATGTCAATACTGTTCCAAGCTATCTACAGATTCAATACATTCTGTATCGAAAATCCGAACAGTACTTTTTAATAGGAATGATTAAAAATAATTCTCAAATTCATGTAGAACTCAAAGGTCCTCAAGTAGCCAAAGAATGCTGACCGAACAGAAAGATTAGTCCAAAGGAGTAAAAGACCACAACTATCACGCCTCCACCAGACTGAGTTGAACACAACTAGATGGCAACTGGCTACCACTACTGACAGCTCTGACAGGGATCACAGCAGATGGTCCTGGGCAGAGCCAGAAAATAAAACGTAAAACAAAATTCTAACTCCCACCAAAATACCAGACTTACTGGCCTGAAAGACACCAGAGAAACCCTGAGAGTATGTCCCCTGAAACCCTTTTAGCTCAGTAATGATGTCACTCCTAAGGTTGAGCCTTTAGCCAGAGATTAGACAGGTCTACAAAACAAAATGAGACTAACAGAGACTAACAGAGCACACAGACAAGGACAGGAAGGCAGGAGGGGATCGGAAAGCTGCTAATACGGAGCTCATGGTCGAGAAGGGAAAGTGTTGATGTGTCATGAGGTTGGTAACTAATATCACAAAACAATACATGTATTAATCACTTAAAGAGAAGTTAGTTTGTTCTGTAAACTTTCATCTAACAGACAGTTGAAATAAAATCTTGAAACAGAACAAAGTACAACTCACACTTCCTGAACTCAAAACGTGCTATAAAACTACAGTTGTAAAAACAGTGTTAGGTTGGTACAAGGATAGATATGTAATGGAATAAATTAAAGTGTCCAGAAACAAATCCATACATCTCTGATTAACTGGTTTTTAACAATGCAAAACCCATCAAGTGAAGAAACAATAGTCTCTTCAGCATGGTTCTCAAGAGGTTGATCTTCAAATGCAAAAGAATGACACTGGATTCATACCCAAACCCACATGCAAAAATTAACTCAAAATGAATCAGTGACATAAGAATGAAAACCATAAAACTCTTAGTAGATAACATAGGGGTCAGGCTTGAAGACCTTGCTTTTTAAAAAAAACTGTTCATCATGATTAACATACACATTCCAAGGCAATTTTGCATACCTGCCTTTCTACAACTGTATCTGTTCTTCCTACCCTGTGACAGCACACTCCTCCTTTTCACTCTTCTAGTTGCTTTCAACAATAAATTCTTAGATATGACACACAAAAAAGGGAGAAAATAAACAGATAAATTAGACTTCATAAAAACTTAAAATTTTGTGCTTCACAGGATTTTATGAAGAAAATGAGGTGACAAACTACAGAGTACAATCCTGAAGAGTTTGACTACGGGCAAATCAGTGGTAGAAAGAACTTTGAAAAGACTGTATTTTACTCTGAATTCGGCTCAGATTTACCTTGATTACCTTCAGGGGGTCTGTCTCCACTCTACCTTTATGTTGGAACATAGCGTAAACCCTTTACAGAGGAAAAGAGTATCACAAGAAGAGTATCTACAGTATTCTCTATTCAATGTATGGCATCAGCAAAACATCATTCATATCAAATGTATCAGTCAGCTGTACTCACAATAATATTGCATGACAAACACCACAACACTGTTGTAATGTAAAACAATGAGTGTTTATTTCTTGCTTACACATTTACAAACTAGCTAATATAGATGGCCCGAAGCCTGTGGGTCTCCATGTCAGCTGGGGAAATTCCGCTTTAGAATGAATGTCTGTATATGAACAAGGGTCTCTCTGGTCTATTTCATTTTGGGGTTTGGCCTGAATGGGTAACAGTTACCTGGGCCATATTCTTCCTTGATGATAGCAGAAGCATAAGTGAGCGAAATCAACCACAGAAGTCAATTTCAAGCATGTTTTCATATCACACCCACTAAAAATACACTCAACAAAGCCAGTCAACAAACTTCAAGCCAAGGGGTGCATAAGTACTCTCTATCATTAGTAAGTCCATTAAAACAATGTGGAAAATTAATACTAGTACTTGGTAAGTGGTAGGAGGGGAAAAATGGAACTAAGATTCAAACTACTGTAGTTTACTCTGTAGGCCACAATTATATGAGTCACTTCTGCATGCAAAATACCCTTACACTTGAGACAAAGCAGAAAAACCTCATCCAATTACGTCACCAGGTTCATCCAGATTTGTTCATTCCAAGAATACAAGATTTTATATCATTTAAAAAATAATATTCTCATTTATCATATTAGCAGAAGATAGGAGAAAAACTCAATCTTCTCGGTGTTAGATAAGCAAAATCAATAGATAAGATTCAATTTAAATTCCTGGTAAACACTGTTAGTAAAGGAGGAATATAGGATAACTAATGGAGTCCTGGTGGTTTGGTGGTTAAGAGTTCAGCTGCTAACCAAAAGCAGTTCAAATCCACTAGGTGCTCGTTGGAAGCCCTATAGAGCAGCTCTACTCTGTCCTATAGGGTTGCTAGGAGCCAGTATGGACTGGCTGGCAACAGGTTTGTTTGGTTGCTTGCTTTCTAAACTGAAAGCGGGCAGCTACAAAATCCCTAGAGAAAACATTATATTGAATGGCAAAATGTTTAACCTTTCCCTTGAGCTCATGACTAAGACAAAGATGCTCATTCTTACTGCATTTATTTACCATTGTCCTAGTGATCCTAGTCAGTGCAATAAATCAAGGAAGAAAAATGTATTGGGGAAGAAAGATAAAACTGGAATTATTCACAGACCACATAACATGCATATAAAGAAAACAAAAATAATCTGCAATTCGACTATTAGATTTGATAAGTGAATTCGCCAAGTTTATTGGCTGTGTGGCCAATACAAAAATAATTTGGCACATATCTATAAAACAGGTACGTAGAAATAATCAAATGAAAAGATGTTTCAATAATAATATAAACCATGTCAAATATACACAAACAAGTAAGTAAAAGATATACACACTCTCTACAAAGAAATTGTCAAGAGAAAGCAAAGACCTAAGTAAATGAAGAAACATGGCACTTATAGTTTGGGCAATTCAGTATTAAGATATCAGTTCTCCCAAGTTGTTCTGTAGCTTCATAGAATTCTATTTAAATTACAGCAGGTTTTGTGTGTGCGTGTGCCCGTGTGTGCATGTGTAGAGAAAGACAGACAGATATAAAACTCTGGTGGTTTAGCAGTTAAATGCTATCTGCTAACCAAAAGGTCAGCAGTTCAAGTCCACCAGGTGCTCCTTGGAAACCCTATGGAGTAGTTCTACTCTGTCCTACAGGGTTGCTGGGAGTCAGAATCAACTTGACAGCAAAAGGTTTGGAGACAAACACACACACACACACACACACACACACACACTCCTATTGCCATCCAGTCAATTGTGACTTGACTGCAACAGGTTCTAGTATACATACACATACATACATAAAACCTACGGCCATCCAGTCAATTCTGACTCCTAGCAACTCATAGCAACCCTGCTCCATAGAGTTTCCAAGGTATGGCTGGTGGATTGGAACTGCTGACCTTTCAGTTAGTAACCAAACACTTAACCACTGAACCACTAAAATTGCCTGTATATATCTATTTACATATATAAAAATCTATATGTGTATACACTGATCCCCAAATTACATGAAAATACAGTCAGTAATAGTGAACGCAATCATAAGAACAAAGTGACACTGCTTGAGACTAAAGTGACTCACTTTACAGAAAAATGGGTGTGGCAGTGTGTCCCTGACTATCATGCCCCTGTTTCTAACACACATGTACACTCAGAAGTCCACTGACTGATTAGTGATGGGACACACTCCCAGGTGCAGGTAAGGTAACATCTAGGAGAGAATTGCTATGAAGACAGGGATCTATCCTCCAGGAGGAACAAAACAGTATGTTTCTGTGTCACCAACAGGTATAATACCTGGGTTCAAGTTCCAGGGGTAACAGCATCGGTGACACATATACCATCATTCTCAGTGATCCACAGGGCATCTGTGCTTCTTGTTTCAGTAACTCTATACTCTGAAGCTCAAAAGGACACAATAAAAGTTATAGCTGCTATCAATTATGTTGTGTTCCTTGTGCTAGGAAACCTGTAAACAAGAAAGGAGTTGATATATTGGGAGGGGCAACTGACTCTGGTCACAAGGAGTAGGTAGGGCTACTGCTACATAAAAGGGAAAGTTAAGAGTATGCTCGGGCCTTGGTGACTCACTGGTAGGACTTTGGGTGCTCCATTGCTGAACGTGATGGTAATACACCTGCTATGACCTGAGAAGGGCAAGGTCACATAACTCAGATGAAGTTCAAGACCAAGTTATGGTGGAAGCTCAACTTCATCCTAGTAGCCTGCCTCCTGTCTGTTTTACCAGAAAAGGAGACCAACCAGAATCTGGAAGCAGCTGTTCACAGAGAAGATGAACTTACTATAGGAAGCAAGTGGATTTCAGCAATAAGGGATGACCTGTCCTGGATGCACCACCCAGAGCAGACCTTGAGAATCAGCAACTCACCCCACCCGGCTGCTAGGAATGGATGCTGCTGCTGAGTTGTCTTGGACTTTGCCCTCCATGAAAGGTACTGTCTCATCCATGGTCCAGATCCCTCTCTAGAATATGCCCCCTGGACTCAATCTGGGAAAACTCAGAAGGGGCACTGCAGTTCTAGCCTGTGAGACAACTAAGGCCTTGGATTCGTCTTTATTATATGTCATCTACGGTCAAGCCTGCTTTCTTCATTTTCTCTGCCAAGCTTTCCCCATTTAACACTGCCCAATAAAACTTCTTCAGGCAAATTTCCATCTCAGGGTCTCTTTCTAGGAAATCTGTCCTGAGATAGCTCTGAAATGGAGTTTAAAATACACACCTATGGCGAGGCTGTCGGCACCGTGAGGACAAGCACAGCCTCCTGCCCTATTGCATCTCTAGCATTTAACATCGAGCTTTGCACTTTGCTGGTGTTCAGTACAGAAAAAACAAAACAAAGCAGATAGTAGCTGATGGAGTCAAACTGCCGACCACTGGGTTTGTGCCCAAGCTCTTAACCAGAGCACTACCAGGGCTCAGTGTACAAGACTCATTATCCCATGAGACAGTCAACTTCTTGAAATTAAGACTGTATCTAAATTTTATTTTAAATCTCAGCACGGTCTCCAGCAATCATTCAGAAGCTTTAAGGAAATTTACTTTGGTCTTTTAAAAGGGAAGATCAACTTCTAGAGTACTGTTGTTAGGTGCCCTCAGGTTGATTTTGGACTCCTAGTAACCTCCTGTGCAGAGCAGAACTGCTCCTATAGGGTTTGCTAGTCTTAATGAGGAAGCAGCTCACCCAGTCTTTCTCCCTTGGAGCAGCTGGGAAAGTTTGAATCTCCATCCTTTTGTTTAGCAGCCAGGCTCTTATCCATTTCGGCACCAGGACTCCTTCTTAAGAGTATCACCACATAACAGAAGTTAGATTAATCTAGTATGTATATTGGAAAGAGCTTGCTTTGTTTGCTGATAGCACCTGCTTCTCCTTCTACCCTCAGAATCTTCTGACCAGAACCTCTGATCTACTAACTGCGCAAATGGGTGCCTGGTAACCTCCTGTGGCTTGTCACACTCTTATTTTAAATTATGTTGACATAGATACAAATAAATTGCCAGAGCTCTGCCAAGAGATACCAAACATTAAACCGGTAAATTCCACAAAGAGATACTGATAGATAATGACGGAAATTAAGTCTTAACCAGAGTGATCCCAGGAACTGAGCTCTCTGGTGTCATAAGTTCTAAATTGGTTGAGTGCTTCTGTTGAGAGGTGAACAAGGACAGTTTGAGGGAAACATCGGGGAGCCCTAATTCTATTAGCTGTAATCACTGTGCTGTTTCTACTTGCCAGTACAACACATTTTCCATGTAGCAATAAACGCTGGAGCACATTTCATTAATTCGTGATTTCCCCTAAACAGCCATGTGCTTAGCTTCAGATCAGTGTGTGACTTTACCAAAGAAATGGCAGCAAGGGACGTGCAATGAAACAAGCCACTACATCATCTAACTGGGAGGCAAGGGGTCTACTGTAATGATCCCAGTCAAAGGTCTGTTTTGAGGATTCTGAATTCACAGGGGAAACTCCCCCAGGGAACCGAGGTTAAAGCAGACAACGCTGCATTCTGCTGAGCTTACCAGCTGGCTGCAGTTCTCTCTGGAGGCACTGTGCAGTCAATTCGTCCAAGCTTAAATCAGAAACTTAATATTCTAATCCCTGCCCTGGTAGCAGTTTGCAGTATGTCTTTGTGCAGGCCACTTACTGCTTCTACTGCCCCAGCAGTTTCTCAACTGCAGCTTAGGAGAAGGGACAGGATCGCCTAGCTATGACCCTTCAGAGAATTAATAGCAGCAGAACACTTGTACATCTGCTGATGACCAGGCTGGTAGCCTTGCAGAAACTCAACCTAGTAGAGCATCATTTTAAAGTCTGCCATCAACACAGTTCATCCATGGTTATTACATTAGGGGACTTCATTTAAGACCAAGAGAGGGGATAGAAATTACTTGACATGGAATTGTGATTTTATTGTTATTGGCTGACACGGACTGTGTCTTCATATTCGCATATTATGCACTCATTCAGAAGTCAGACGTACATATTGAGACATCTCTGTTCAATGCCAGCGTCACCCATAAGGACGGTAAGGGTAGTCTGCAGCTCTCAAAAGATTCATCATTTTGTGAAAATAGAATGTCCCTTTGCTAGATATGTTCCATTTGCTTTTGGGGACTTACTGTCTACCTGTCCAAACCAATATAGTTTAGTGGCAATTGTGAGTTCTAGATCTGATAAAGCCTCAAACTGTGAAATACTTATATTCTGGCTTTAATTTACTGTAAGATTGCTGTATGTTAGAATCAACTCAATGGCAGTGGGCTTATTTTTTGGTTTATTTAAGCTTTCAGGCCAAATATTAAACTCGTAAAAGCATGGAATTAGAAACCTCAAGATCATCATTTTATTCCTAGCTATAGCTGTACAATTTCCTTAGTCAACTCATCTACGTTTTTTTCTACTTTTATCTCTAAATTGAAGAAGTTGCTATAGAATTCATTCTTCTTCTTTTCTTTTTTAGCTGTCATTTGGGAGTTTAGCAAGCTGCTTGGGGGCTGGGGCACAGGTGACAAAGGCATTCCTTCCAGTGCTAAGAACTTCACTGACATTCATACAATACTTGATGAATTAGAAAGATCTTCAGGTTTTTATTTAGTCCTCACCACTATCTTATTAAGTAGGTATTTCTATTATCTTTGTTTTACAGTTGAAAACAGTGAGGTTCAGAAAGACTGAGAGGTTAAGAGTGACTATCTCCTTGGACCTCCACCCAGGAAATCGTGGCCCTGAGTCCTGACTTAAAAGCTTGAGAGATCCACTAAATTTGCATTCATATTTTTATTTTTTCCATCTCCACTCCTCCCCTCATGACAACCATCAAAGACTGTTTCTCTCTACATGTAACTCTTTTCATGAGTTTTTATAGTAGTGGTCTCACCTAACACCTGACCCTCTGTGATTGACTTATTTCACTCAGCATGATGCCCTCCAGTTTGCTCTGCTGCAGTATCATCTGCTGAAAAGACTTTCCTTTTCCCATTTAATGGACTTTGGGCTGTTGTCAAAGACCAGCTGACTGTATGTAAACCCACAGATTTACATATGGGTTCTGAATTCTGTTCCCTTGGTCAGTGTATCAGTCATTGTACTACAACCAGTTGGTTTTGTAGTCTTTGTTTCTAAGGTGTGTCTCTTGTAAACAGCATATTGATGAATCTTGTTTTATTTTTTAATCCATTCTGTCATTCTCTCTCTTTATCGGTGCTTTTAGGTCATTTACATTCAATGTAATTGCTGACAGGTATGAGCTTACAGTGTCAATTTATAGGGCTTTTTTTGGTGCTGATGTTTTCTTTATTCCTCTTCTCTTTGTGCTGGATTCCTTTGGTTTGTAGATTTTTTTTTTTTTTTTTTGAGACTTAATGTCTTTATTTTGATGAGCAGGTTTGTTAACTTTCTTTGTTCTTTTCCTTGAAATTTACCCATGTCTCTAGATTTGAACCATTCAAGTATCTGACTTGACAGCACTTGGCTTGGCTTGGCATTATTATTTGGTAGTGTCTTACCTTCCATTTCATTAGAAAGTACTCTGTATATACTATTTATTCCCTTATATTGTTCCAATGTTATTGTTTACAGATTAACCTCTCTGGTTCTCTGTTCTAAGTTTCTTGATTATTGTTGGTCCTTGAAAGCTCATTTCCTACATTGGGATCTGGCTGGTACAATCTTGCATCCTAGATTCAGGATGTGGTCTTATATTTTTTGCTCTCAGACCAAAGGATTTTCTTTAATAATGCTTGTAAGTTGGCTTTGGTTTTCCATATTCTTTTAATTCTAATTATTTGGAAATGTCTTACTTCTACCATCACATTTGAACAAGAGTTTTGCAGGATGTAATATTCTTGGTTGCCTTTTTTTTCTCTCAAGATTTTATATATAACATCTGTTGCCTTCTTATCTGCATAGTTTCTACCAATCAAGGTATAGTCTTATTGTTTCTCTTCTGTATGTGACTCTTTCTTTTTCCTCTATATGTGGCTATTCTTCTTGGGATGCTCTCAGAATTTTTTCTCTGTCTTTGGTTTCAGTGAATGTAATTATTATATGCCCTGGTGATTTTCTTCCAGGGGGTTCAATGAGCTTCTCAGATGATCACCTTTGCATCTTTCATGATATTAGGGAAGCTGTCAGCAATTCTTCAATGATCCTCTCTGTGTTTTCCATTTTCTCCCCTTGTTCTGGAACTCCAATCACTTGCAAGCTTCATTTTTGATGGTATCCCATACAATTCTCAGTGTTTCTTCATTTTTCTTTACTATTTCCTGATTTGTCTCAAACAAGGACATACTGAAGTATTTGTCTTTAATTTTATTGATCTTGTGTTCCATCATTTCAAACCTGCTCTTCAGCCCTTTTATGACACTTTTCATTTCTGAAATCTGGTTGTTTATCTTTTGGAATTCCTTTTCTCTTTCTTTTTTTTTTTTTTTTGTTTGTTTTGTATGATTTCTAGTCATGAATTTTGGCATTTTGTCTTATTTCCCTGAATTATTCCATGAATTTGTCTGCCATCCCCTTGAATTTGTCTATTTTTTTTTTCCTCATTTTCATCTGCTTTTTGCATCAATCTCTTAGACAGCTCTCAATGCTAGAGATCTGAATTTCCTAACAGGTAATTTGGAAAACCTGGTACTGTAGTGGTTAAGTACCACATCTCCTAACCAAAAGGTCGGCAGTTTGAATCCACCATGGGTCCCTGCAAACTCTATGGAGCAGTTCTACTCTGTCCTGTAGGGTCACTATGTGTCAGAATCAACTTGAAAGTAGTGGGTTTGGTTTGGTTTATCAGGTAATTCTAGGGCCTTCTTTATTTTTTGCTATCATGTAAGTGACAAACCAGTTACTGTACACATCTGACACTGTTCACTTTAAAGATACTCCAGTTACTCCTTAGTGTAAACATATAATCTTTCTAAACAAATTCTGACATGGCTATTAACTGCAACAATGGTTTCAAAAAGCCCCTGAGTATAATATCAAATATTTTATAGGTGTTATTATGGAGCTGTTTATTAAGTGAAGAGAAATAAAAAGATGTTTTAAGTGATAAGCACCCTGTGACTGTAAAAATACATTAATCTGCAATTAGCATTTAAACAATTATGAGCCAGCCAAATGCCGCTGAGTTGGATCCGACTCATGGCGACCCTAGGGGCCAGGGTAGAACTGACCCCCAGAGTATTCAAGGACAATTATGCACAGGCTTTTAAAAATATATAGCCATGTCAGCAATGGGGCTTTGTCATCCATAGCTCAAGTTATTTTTCTCTTAATTCTGTAGGGTTGTACATTAGAATAGGAATTTATCTTTCAAAAAACTCTGCAAATTGCTTTAAAATATCAACTTATATCAGATTTCTCACACTAGATAGCCATTTTAACTGGCTGACAACTGAACTAGTCTCAAATCCTAAAAGCCTATTAATACTTGGCAGCAAGCAATGGAAGTGTCTGGGGTTTGTGAAAGAGCAAAGGAACACTTTCCAATTTTAATGAATGGGTAGTCTGTTATCTGTCATGGATATGACAGTAATAGCCTGGAATATGGGAAAGTGGGTACTCAGAGCACAGTGAGGAAAAGCAAAAATAATTCAGGGTAATGACATAGTATAGAAGATCATTTTAGGAGAGAATCCATATCATAAAAACCCAAACAAAGAAATTATTTCACACAGGTCTTTTTAGTTTTTAAAGAACTCCTTCTCCCCAGCCACAGTAGAGTTATAACTGCAGAATAATTTCTAATTTTTCACAATTGCGGTGATGACATCCCGCAAAGAGACTACATGTGGACCAAGAGTAAACTGAAATGGACGATGACAGAAATTTCAAGGATACATCACTGAACAAACATAAATGTTGCCAGTCATAATAATTTATATTTTGGCAAATACCAACTGCTTCAAAACACTGAATTCAATTGTTTAATCATGTATTACACATTTCATTTGTTAATACATTGAAAACATTAATATTCACAAGAACAGCCACTGAAAACTAAAGTGAGATACTACTATACTTCTGATAGAATAGACAAAAATAAAAGAGCTGACAAACTGAGTGTTCAGAAGAGCAGAGCAACTAGAACTGTTGCATACAGCTGGTGAGGGAATAAAGAGGTACAAGAACTTCAGAAAATTGTTTAACTAAAGTTAAAACACATGTACAACATTTGACCTACATAACGTGTACATATATCCATCAAGAAGCCTGTACAAAAATCATCACATCACTTTGATGTATAAGTCCTCAATGGGAAAAAAAAGACAAATGCACATCAGCAGTTGTGTCCTCATGGTTCCAGTTCACAGTGATCTTCCAAACAACAGAAGGAAATATTACCTGGTCCTAAATGATCTTACTGCTCCCAACAAGGTCAGCTGTTCAAATCTACCAGGCGATCCTTGTATACTCTGGGGGCCAGTTCTACCCTGGCCCCTAGGGTCACCATGAGTTGGATCCAACTCGACAGCACTTGGCTGGCTGGCTCCCAACCTAGGGGGCTCCTCTTCCAGCACCACATTGGGGAATATTCTATCTCAACAGAATGAATAAATATTCATATGACAGACTACATGGTAATGTAATAGAGAAAAACACTTCTACACACATTTGTTTAGATGACTCTCATTAATAGATTAGTAAGTGTGAACGAAGCCAGGTATAAAAGATCCATCTAGTATGATTTCATTTACTTGAAGCACAGCTACAGGCAAAAGCAATCTACGATGACAGAGAACTACTTTTTGCTGTTGTTAGGTTCTATTGAGTCAGTTCCAACCCATCGGAACACCATGTACAAAACTATGATGCACTGCCAGATTCTGCCTTTTCTTCACAATCACTGCTGTGTTTGAGCCCACTGCTTACAGCCACTCAGTCAGTTCATCTCTTCTAGGGTCTTCCTCTTTTTCACTGAGCAAACATGATGACCTTGTTCAGAGACTTGTCCTTCCTGATACCATGTCCAAAGCAGATGAGATGAAGTCTTGCCATCCTCATTTCCAAGGAACACTTTGGATGTACTTTCTTCCAAGATAGGTTTGTTCATTCTTCTGGCAGTCAGTCTACGGTATGTTCAATATTCCTCACCAACACTATAATTCAAAAGCGTCAACTCTTCTTCCATCTCCTTTATTCATTGCCTACATGATATGACTGGAAGTACTATGTCAGGTACACCTTAGTCCTCAAAGTGACATCTTTACTTTTCAACACTTTAAAGAGCTCGTTTGCAGTAGATGTGCTAAATGTAATACACCTATTGATTTTTTGACCGTAGCTTTCATGAACATTGATTGTGGATTGAAATAAAATGAAATTTTTGACAATTTCAATGTTGTCTCTCTTTATCATAAATACCAGTCCAGCTGTGAGAATTTGGGGATTATAAACTGGGGAGGAGCACATGAGTCTTTTGAGGTGCTAGAGTTTTCTATATCTTGGATGTGGGTTGTGGTTACACAGTGTAACACATACATAAAAATCCATCACTGTGCAATTAATATTTGAACACTTTGCTAGATGTAAGCTATGACAAGGAACCAAAAAAAAAAAAAAGTTGAAAAAGTAGCTAACAATCCTTCAACAAAAAACAAAAGGTAATTTGACTTTCATTGATTTGGAACAACACAGGTTTTCCTGTGTTGGTAAATCATCCTCTGCAGTGGCTTACAGCTTCAAAGAGGTCATAGAACACATCACAGAGCAGAAAGGAAACTCTAAAACTTGTCTCCTGTATTTCACAGACAGGCAATCAGAAGTTGAGAACTGAAGCTCTTGTGTAAAGCCATCCAGCTCGACAGTAGCTGAGTTAGGACTCAAATCTGAGATTGTTTTTGTTATTATGTCTTCCACCACTAGCTACTTCTCTTTCAGTTTCTCCTCTCACTTTCCTTTGAAGTGGCTGCAACAAGTTCTGTGACCACTGAAGATTCATCAACGAAGGCAGCCTAGGAACTCAGTCCACTGGGCTGGTATCTTCACCCTTTCTAGCTGCCTGCAGGGAAGTACTTTTCCTTCCCTTCCATCCAACAGCCACCAACCGCTTCATCTCTCCCAAGTACTTCTTATCTGAAACTGCCTCCAGAAGAACAGTCTGCTCTTGGCCCTTTAATGCATGAACAGGTCCTTTGTATAGCAATAGTTTTATCACTTACAAAAGGGAGAGGATAGAAATCAAAAGGCAGAAAATATGAGGAAGTCAATCAGGGTCTTCAGTCTCATTTATTTTCTGATGAGCCTCAGTAGTCCTTTTCAGAGCATTTGACAGTCCATAAAACAAAATCCACAGCAGTAAAAAGTAACCCAACCATACTGAAATAATTATCACAAGTTAATATGAATACAAATATGTGAGATAAAATAGGAATTTCTTTCTTAATGCCAAGTTCAGTGGCAGGTCTAACAACTAATATAATTACACTGTGCCTAAATAGTACTAGAGACACCGGCCACAGTTTTAATGAGATATGGAAACATCTAAGATTTGTGGTGAAGAAATATGACAGACAGTGCTAATAGTACTATGGGTTTTTCTTTGGTCAACATTCTTAATAGAAGGAAATGCTAACTTTTCATGGAATCTTTAATTTTTTTTTAAAAAAAGTTTATTGAGCCAAGACTAGTTTAACCATCAGTCCTGAAAGATAGTTTCTACTTATACACAAAACTGCCTGAAACATGAACATTTAAAAGACAGAGGAGAAAGAGAGAGAAAGAACATTATCAATATCAGCTATGATTACAGAAGCCCAAGGGTCTGAAGCAGGGTTAGATGATTTTTCCAGACCTTTAGCCATGCACTTGGGAATCATTTTCACATCTCCTTTTCCAAAGCTCAGAGTCCCTAAATTGCAAAAGATTTAATATACTAGGCTGCTGACCAACTGCTTGGGGGTTTGAGTCCACCCACAGCTACTTTCAAAGCAAGGACCGGCAATCTACTTTGCAATGAGCCTCTGAAAATCCTATGGAGCACAGTCCTACTCTGAGAAATAGGAGGCTGCTGCTATTGGAACTGACTCCATGGTGACTGTATTTTTGTCCCCTTCCAAGAGATCATGGTGGGTGAGTGGCACACGGGAAACTTACAGAAATTGGGAGGTATACACAGATGTGGGGAAGCAATGATTAATGAGGACAAGAAGATGTATCTTATTTTGTAATAGGATAAGAAGACATCATTTCTATTTTTCAAAGAACTTGGCAATTGGCAAACAGTTGAACTATTGAGAACTAGTTGCTAATCAACTGAGTACTACATTGCATAGATTGTATTATAAAATAATTCATAATGTAAGTTTTAATACCTCATTAAAAATATAAGTATATTAGGTTTTGTAGTATTCCTACAGATTTTTTTTAAAAAAACGACACTTTTTTCTGTTCCACTAGAAGTTTCAGACATGGCTTGTGATGCTCCAATCTCTGTGAGAAGGTCTTTGCTGTGGGCACACCCAAGCTCAAGTGATTTGTTGTAATTTCTTGTGGCTCACTTTCCAAAGGCAGCACAAGAATCTGTTTACCTGACCTGACTTTTCATAATTACTCAAGCTTCTGATTTTATTATTCCAAAGAGTGTCTCAGGAAACACGGGAAGGACTTGATGGGAGGAAGCTTTGATTGATTGGTTGTTGCCTATTTTGCAATGTTTTCCATGATGCAACTGGATTAAAATTTGATTGATGCTAATTATAGACAAATGTCTTAATGCATTATCTTTAAATTAATTTTTAAATAGACTCTCAGAAGCAAAAAATAAACTGGCTAAAAATACCTGCCTGTCAATTTTTAGTGACTTACGTCTTGATTCGCTGGCACTTTAAAAGGGTAAAGTGCAGCTGGCTTTTAAATATATGCATTGAGATTTGGCCACCACTCACCTGGCAGTTTGTCTTACTTGGTGGCTTGTATGTTGCTGTGATGTTCGAAGCTATGCCTCTGGTATTTCAAACACCAGCAAGGTCACCCATGGTGGACAGGTTTCAGCCAAGCTTCCAGACTAAGATGGACAGGGAAGAAGAACCTAGCAGTCTTCTGGAAAAGATTGGCCTGTGACAACCTCATGAACAGCGACAAAATATGGTCCCATAGGTTGGAACTAACTCCGTGATACCTAACGACATTCAGATTTAAAACGTTGCTATTTTTTCCCCTGAAAACAATTTGGCTCTATTTTATATCTTATCTTGGCACAGTGTGCTTTATTTGGAAAAGAATGTATCATTGCAGGAATGTAGAATGCGATTTTTCAGTAACTCTCTTCTTGATCTGTTATTAGATACAAATGGAAATGCCCACTAGAGGTCTCTCCAACCTGAGTTATTTCTGATTCCCAAATGAGATTCTATTTATTACAATTTCAATTCCTTGCCTGTCCAAGGTAACTGGTGAAACTTTCCTGCATTTGACAAGATAGCTAGCCATGACCTTAACAGAGGAGAGGGACAAGCACATTCAAAGTACTCTGCTTTGAATTATTTTATTTACATGCAAGAATGTGAGTTTTACTCCCTGTTCTACAGACTTCAATTGACAAGTTTCTCCACTTCTGAGTGAGGATGGAAAACATGAAAGCCCTTTAAAGATTGTAACCACATGCTGGTATGTTCTTTGCAGTTTGAAAAAAAAACTCCGGTCGCCTATCAACTGGAAATAATTACTATGATAGGCAATTTTCAGCCCTACTCTTATCAAATTACAGAAAATATATACAGATTTTAATTAAAAGAAATAACTTTCATATGCAGACTCAAGCGATGACTTCTTGATCTTCTGATACATTTACTTTATTCATTATGTCAGATAAATTTCAGGAAGCTTGTCTAATGTGCAGTGTGCATATAGGAACTTGTTACAGTGTGTAATTTTAATATAATGAGTTGTGCACATCTGTGTGTGTATGCGCCATGCGCGCACGTATGTGTGCATGCATGCACTCATGCGCATGTGTGGATAAAGTTGTTCTGAGACTGTTTTCAGCAAACACAAATTGGCCATTTCTATACAAGTTTTATGAGCCCTGGTGGCTCAGTGGTTAAGAGCTTGTTTGTTAATCAAAAGGTCAGCAGTTCATATACAGCAGCCACTGCCTGGAAACCCTAGGGGACAGTTCTACTCTGTCCTCTAGGGTTGTGATGAGTTGGACTTAATTTGCTGTCAACAGGTTTAGTTTCTTTGTTTGATATGAGTCTTAAAAGATCCTTGGGCAGCAAAAGCAATTTGTAATCAGCTATGAACCTAAAGGTCGATGGTTCAAACCCACCTGGTGACTCCATGGTAGAAAGCCCTGATAATCTGTTCTCCTAAAGATTATAACCAAGAAAACTCTATGCATCAATTCTACTCTGTAACATAGGAGGTTGCCATGAGTCAGAACTGACTTGTGGGCAATGGGTTCATCTTTTTGGTTTTAAAACATGAGATTAAGATGCCAATACGGTTTAGTAATCTTTTGTACAACCTTCTCCACAGCTTTTAATCCCACATATTGCTTCAAGGCAAGATAGGGTCAGTGATCAATAACCAAGGGGTTCTATTGTGATGTCTGTGTTTAAGATCAGCTGTGGCCACTGCCCCTCACAATGGATGGTGATCACATGATGTGTGAAATAATCCTTGGAAGTTAGATGAATTCTTCTGTGTGGCTCAAAGAAACGTGCAAGCCAAATAAGGGAAAAAAAAGAAGGTATCATTAACAAAGTTCAGTGACCTATAAGGATGAACTGAAAAGTAGCTGAAGGGAGAGATAACACAAAGTAAGACCAAAGCCTTTGAACTTGGCATTATTTTTCTTTTCAAAATCAAATTCTACAGAACCCAGAAACATAAGCAGAACTGCATGTAAGAAGTCACTAAAACAGCCATCTTACAACTCCTAACTAAATACAATAATAAGCAATATAGCAGGGCTTGCTTTATTCCAGAATCAGCTTGCACTGATGATCAAGACATGAGTACAAAAAAAAATCTCAAGCTATCAGCTGTTTGAGATGTAAGAATGCTAAGTTCCTTGTGTTTTGACTTAGAGGAGAGTCCAACTTAAATCTCAAATCATTGTAGGCAGAACTGGCTTAGATAATGTTTCCTCTCTATAAAGATCAAAGTCAATGGAAGATGCCTTCTTCAAGACAACAAAAAACCCACTGCCATAAAATCAATTGCTATTCATGGCAACCCTACAGGCTGGAGTAGAACTACTCCACAGGTCTTCCAAGGAGATCCTGGTGGATTCAAACTACCACATCTTTTGGTTCTCAGCCTTAGCTCTTAACCACTGCCCTGCCATTGAAACGGTGAAGACTGCTTCCTGGCAAATGATCCCATATTCTCATAAAATGAAGAGTGACTGTACAAGAAGGTACACTGCAAATAACCAACAAGTAAATACGCACAGGTTTTGGAAATCACATATGCTCCATTACTCAAATAAATGGAAGGGATATGTTAGATATGTACAGAAAGATGTTCCTGACAGTACTGTACACAATAATGAAAAGTGACAACCAATCTACAGCTCAACAATAGAGGATCAGGTAGTGCAACACCTATGTGGTATTCAAGATGATTATGTCAATATCTGTTTCAAAGGTAAAGCTTCTAGAATACAGCAGTAAGTGAAAAAGCAGCTACAGCAATACTTTCCAAGTATTTTCACTGATAATAAATTGATTTTACGTGACCATCTTGGTCATTTTTTGATACATGTAAGTGAAACAATATTCATCTTTGCTCTGCATTATTTGTTGCTACTTTATCTTCTGTTTAAATTAATTATTTTAAATTAGTGGTTGATAATTACCCTCTAAGTTGATTTTCTAACACATCATTAAGTCATAACTCACATTTTAGAAAACCACTGAATTAGAGAATAAGATCTAGCATGAATTAATTCTTGTAAATACATAAATTCTAGTGGGAAAAGTAAGAAATATCATGCATTGAAATATAAACAGTAGTTGTCTCTGGGTGACACAGCTTCTCATTTTTTTCCCCTTTCTTTCTTCCCTTTATTAGCTTATTTTCCTTCTGGGAAATTATATTTGTTGGGGAACTGAAAAAAATAAACTGTATCCTGTCCAAAAAATGTTTTAGACTCAAATTATCTTGATGTCCTCGCTCCCTATGTCCAATTGCACTTCTTTCTGGGTCTGTCTTTGTCATTAGATTTAGACAGTGTACTTTCAGTCCACAGTCATGTCATTCCTACTGTCTTACCTCCTAACTCAGGGTACTGTAAAATGGACCAGAAAAACGAAAATAGGAAGAAAGGAAGGAAGGTAGGAAAGGAAGGGGGAAGAAGAGTCTCATACAGCCACTTGAAGATTATTATATTTACCCACTGAGTGTGTGAATGAGTGTGTGCGTGTCTACGTATGTATGCATTTAGGCTCAGAGCATGTTTTTACGTTTGTCTAGAGACTGGGATAAGAAAAATTCTGATTGAGTCATTCATTTCATTAGCCCTATTAATTTGAGAAATTCCTCTTTTCTAAGTCTCAGTTTCTCTATTTGTTAAAAAAAAAAAAAAAAAGGCTTTGGAAATACTTACACTTCTACGTCCAAGTGAGATACTGGTTCATGAAGAATCACTTAGATAACTTCCTCACTTGCCAGAGGATATATATTTTTGGATAATTGATAGCTCCAAAAATCCATATTCCTTTCCCAAAGCTGATTCTCACTCAAGGAAAATACTATCTTAGTAGCTCAGTGATTCAAAAGACCTAATGCCTCCTTTTTATAACAAATATTTGTATCATTTCTTTCACTACCTTGATTTATTTCAATATTTGAATTCATAACTCTACAAAATCAAAGGAAAACATACTCATCTGTGAATGGCAAAGTCACATTGCTGTCAGGGGTGCATATTTATTTAAATAGCTTAGGTATCCTACAGATATTTGTTTAACTATTAGAGTGTAGTTCTTGAGTGTTACAAATGGCCAAGTACTCACCTGCTAGCCAACAGCTGGAAGGTCAAGTCCTCCCAGAAGTACCTTAAAAGAAAAACCTCATGATCTACTTCCAAAAAATCAGCCACTGAAAACTCCAGGGAACACAGTTCTATTCTGATTCATATAAGGTGCTAAAGACACATTCAAGGATCTCCCAACTGTAATCAAGGAAGTAACTACTGTGATAATATATCAGTCAGATAAAGAAACAGAACCAGAAGTATATCTCTCTCTAGATACATAGATCTAGGGGTGTGTGTGTGTGTGTGTGTGTGTGTGTGTGTGTGTGTGTGTGTGTGTGTGTGTGTGTGTGTGTGTGTGTGTGTGTGTGTGTGTGTAGATCTCTATATATTTAATATATACGTGTATGTATGAGTATATATATACACAGAGAAAGAAAGAGACTCAATTATTTTAAGCAACTGTCCACATGATGACAGTCTGGCTACTCTGAAATTTGTAATGCAGATCTGCAAGCTACAAGTGCTAAGGCAGGGATCAGTGCTGCAGCTTTGAGAAAGAATTTCTCCTCCAGGAAACTTCAGTTTTTACTCTTACCACCTCTGAACTAATTGAATGAGGCTCACCCACATTATAGAGGGTACTCTCTCTTACATTAAATCAAATCACTGTAAATGTTAACCACAGCTGCAACAACACCTAGGTTAGTGTTTGGTTACATAAATGAGTATTACAGCTTGCATGGAAACTCTGGAAGCATAGTGGTTAAGTGTTACACCTGTTAACCAGGAAGTTAGCAGTCTGAATCCTCCAGGCACTCTTTGGAAGCTCTATGGAGCAGTTCTACTCTGTTTTATAGGGTTGCTATGAGTTGGAATTGACTCAGGCAGTGGGTTTTACAGCTTGCATTCATCATCAAAAAGAACATTTCAAGATTTATCCTGAAGTATAATACTGTCAGTGATAGAATAATATCGATACACCTACATAGGAAGAACCTCCCCCTCCGCCACGTGCCTGTCTGTTTGTCATACTTGCGGGGCTTGCATGCCGAACTGAAGTTGGAAGCTATGCCTCTGGTATTCAGATACCAGCAGGGTCACCATGGCAGACAGGTTTCAGCTGAGCCTCCAAAATAAGACACACTTGGAAAAAGGACCTGGAAGAAGGAACCAGCAGTCTACTTCTGAACAGAATTAGCCAGTCAAATCCTTATGAAAAGCAGCAGAACACTGTCTGACAGGGCTGGAAAATGAGATCCCCAGGTTCGAAGTCACTCAAAAGATGACTTGGGAGGCGCTGACTCCTCAAAGTAAAGTCAACCTTAATGGTACAGATGGAGCCAAGCTTTTAGGGCCTTCATTTGCGAATGTAGCACAACTCACAGTGAAAAGAAATAGCTACAAACATCCATTAATAATCATAACATGGAATGTATGAAGTATGAATATAGTAAAATTGGAAATCATCAAAAATGATGTGGGACACATAAATATCCATATCGTAGTCATTAATGAGCTCAAATGGACTGGTATTGGAGATTTTAAATTGTACAATAAAGACACAGTCTAAGGCACTGGGAAAGACAACTTGAAAAGGAATGGAGTTGCATTCATCATCAAAAAGAACATTTCAGGATCTGTCTTGAGGTACAGTGCTGTCAGTGATAGGATAATATCCATAAGCCCATAAGGAAGACCAGTTAACATGACTATTATTCAAATATACACACCAACCACTATGGCCAAAGATGAAGAAACCAGCTTTTGCAGTCTGAAATTGATGGAACACGCCATCATGATACACTGATAGCTACTGGTGATTGGAATGCAAAAGCTAGAAACAAAGACGAAGGATCTTTAGCTGGAAAATATGACCACGGGAATAGAAACAATGCCAGAGATCACGTAACAGAATTTTGCAAGACCAATGACTTCTTCACTACAATACCTTTTTTCATCAACATAAATGGCATCTACACACATGGACCTCACCAGAAAGTGACACTGTAGACACTGACTACACTGCTGGAGAGAGATGGTGAAAAAGGTCAATATCATCAGACCATGGCCAGGGTCTGACTACGGAGCAAATCATCAATGCTCCACGCAAGTTCAAGTTGAATTGAAGAAAATTAAAACAAGTCCACAAGACCTAAAGTCTGACTGTGAACATATCCCACCTGAATTTAGAGATCATCTCAAGAACAGATTTGATGCACTGAACACTAATGACTAGATGAGTCATGAGATTGCATCGAATACGAAGAGAGCACAAGGTAATTAAAAACACAGGAAAGATATAAAAGGCCAAAATAGATGTCAGAAGACACTCTGAAACTTGCTCTTGAATGCAGAATAATTACAGTGGATGGAAGAAATGATGAGCTAAAGAGCGCGTGTAAGAGTATGATAATGACATGTGCAAAGACTTGGAGTTAGAAAACAAAAAAGGGGTAAAACATGCTCCGCACTTCTCAAGCTGAAAGAAGTAAAGAAACATTTCAAGCCTCTAGCTGCAATACTGAAAGGCTACTGGCAAAATATTGAACAGTGCAGGAAGCACCAAAGGAAGATGGAAGGATACAGAGTCAGTGTATTCAAAAGAGTTCATTGTCATTCAGACATTTAGGAGGTAGCGTATAATCAAGAACTAGGTGATACTGAAGGGAGAAGTCCAAGTGCACTGAAGGTATTGATGAGAAACAAAGCTCCAGGAACTGATGAAATACCAACTGAGATATCTCCATAAATGGATACAAAGCTGGCAGCACTTCTTGTCTGTGCCAAGAAATTTGAAAGACAGCTACATGGCCCACCAGCTAGAAGAGATTATATGTGTTCCCACTCCAAAGAAAGGCGATCCAACAGAATGCACACATAACTGAACATTATCACTAATATTACACGCAAGTAAAATTTTGCTGAAGAGCTTTCCAAGGTGGTTGGAGCAGGGCATCAGTGGGGAACTGCCAGGAATTCAAGTCAAATTCAAAAGAGGATGTAAATGTCAAATAGCATTCATGACATCAAACAGATTTTGGCTGAAAGTAGAAAATACGAAAAAGATGCTTACCTGTGCTTCATTGGTTTTGCATGTTATTCTAGTGCGTGGACCAAAACAAATTATGGATAACATTTTTGGAAGAGTCAGAATTCCAGAACACTTAATTGACTAATGAGGAACCTGCATACAGACAAAGAAGCAGTTGTTCTGACAAAACAAGGGGATACTGCATAATTTATAGTCAGAGAATGTGTTGAGGTTGTAGCCTTTCACCACTCTTGTTCGGCCTATATGCTGAGCAAATAACCCGAGACGCTGGACTATATGAAGATGAACAAAGCATAAGGTTTGGAGGAAGACTCATAAACAACCTGTGACATGTAGATGTCACAACTCTGTTTGCTGAAATAAAAAAGGACTTGAAGCACTTACTGATTGCAATCAAAGACTAGTGTCTTCAGTAGACACTGCCCTTCAATATAAAGAAAATAAAAACCCTCACCACTAGACCAATAAATAATATCATGATGAAAGGAGAAAAGACTGAAGTTGTCAAGGATTTCATTTCACTTGGATACTCAATCAAGAAACCGAATGTGTAGTACATTGGCAAAAGCTGCTGACAAAGACCTCTTTCAAGTGCTAAGGAGCAAACATGTGCCTGACCCAAGGTGTGCCTGACCCAAGCCATGGTAATTTCCATTGCTTCATGAATGCACAAAAGCTGGACAACAAATAAAGAAGACTGAAGAGGAACTTATGTTTTTGAATTACGGAGCTGAAGAAGAATATTGATTATACCATGGAATGCCAGAAGAAGAAAGAAATCTGTGTTTGAAGAAGTATAGCTAAGATGTTCCTTAGAAACAAGAATCGCGAGACTTCATAGCATGTATTTTGGACCTGTTCTCAGGAAGGACCATTTCCTGGAGAAGAACATTGTGCGTGGCAAAGTAGAAGATCAGCGAAAAAGAGGAAAAACCTTACCGAGATGGACTGACAAAGCGGCTACAACCATGGGCTCAAACACAGTCATGACTGCGGGTCAGTGCAGGAATAGACTGCATTTCATTCTGTTTTACACAGTGTGGCTGTGAGCAGGCTCTGTCTTGTTGGCACCTAGTAACAACAAAAACATAGCTTAACCAAGCTGACACATATAATTAACCATCATAAATGGTAAGGCTTTTACAGCAAAGATTCTCTTTAAGAACAGATTGCAAGATAGTCTATACATGGAGAATTGATAGCCATTTCTGAGTTAATGCACTGATAGGTGAAATAGCATACCATGTGGGCAAAATCCACCATCAAGGATGTTTCCTTTTGCCCTTGGATATTAAAAACGATTAATTAACTACCATTATTAAAAACAAAGATATCACATAATAAGCCTGGTGTATTCTTCAGCTCTCCTTGAAAACTCACAACAGCTGCCTAGCCAGGGCCTTTCTATCTGTCGTGTCACAGTGGCCTGATGCTATGCTGCTGGAAGCTATGTGGCTGATATTTCAAAGAGCAGCAGGGTCACCTACGGTAAACAGGCTTCAGCAGAGCTTCCTGAATCAGGAAGACCAGGCAGAAAAGATCCGGTGATCTACTTCTGAAAATTAGTCAGTAAAAACTCTCTGGATCACAACAGAAGATTTATTTTCCAATATAGTGCTGGAAGAGCTCCCTGCATTGGAAGGCACTCAAAATAAAGGTGACCACACAGAGCTGAGCATACCGATGACAGTGAGGCTGGTGCAGGACAGGGCAACTTCCCATTCTGTTACACATGCGGTCACCAAGACTTGGAGGCCAACTGGCAGCCACTGACAACAACCACAACACCCGCGGCCCACATTTCTGCAAAGTACCATTACTGAACAGACTAGTGACTGTCAGTATTAGGCGAAGCACTAGCTTGCCAGTTCAGCATATTCTCACCCTGCACCCTTCACTGATTCAGCTTCTCCACCTAGCCTGCCTAGGCATTTGAGCTTGAGACCCCTGTGGTCAGCAAAGACATTCATTATAATATCATCTTGAGTTTTTCTTTTAAACATACATTTATGTGACGTAATTAATTTTAAAATAGAGAGCACAAGTAGCAGGAATTAACTAAAACCAAACTCTAGATATTTCACATAACTTCTCCCTCTGAATGCATTCTTTTTCTATCTTCTTTTCAAGCCTCATAGGTTTCATCTTGGCATATTTACATGCACTCACCCCTCCCCCTGCGCTCAGTGCTTCTGGGAGCTATTTTTGTAAACTGCAAATAATAACGACTGCTCAGCCCACCTTCCTGGGTTATTGCGAAGATCCACGTGCACAAGTGCTATCTAAATGCAAAGTATCATGATATCTGTTATTATTCATGCTCGGGCACTGGTAGTTCCTTCTAGGCCCTGCTGCTCTTGCTGGCTTGAAGTTGGATGTCTCAGCAGCGACTGATAAAGCTGGTTAGGCGCCTTTCAGCTCATTTACTGCTGCATTTGGCTCTTCTGTGCTGGTATTCAGGCAGCAGGGTCTTTTTCTCTGTCAGCTAACCACTCAATACAACTGAAAACATAAAAGTAAAAATGCCCCCATAGTCTCAGCCGCAAAGGGCTATAGCGACTAACCAAAAGAGCGGCTGTACGAATCCGCCGAGTGCTCCTTGGAAACTCTGCGGAGCTGCTGTACTCTGTTCTGAAAGGTGGCTGTGAGTAGGCATTGACATGCTGGTAGTGACTTTGGTTTGGTTTCAGTCCCAGCGGCCGGAGGTGAGGGTGCAGACTTACCCGACTTTTTCCTGCCCACTTCCGGGTCTGCGCAAGTTCCGCGCCGCTTTGCTCCCAGCAT
Source organism: Heterohyrax brucei (assembly GCA_028571685.1). Classification (NCBI taxonomy): domain Eukaryota; kingdom Metazoa; phylum Chordata; class Mammalia; order Hyracoidea; family Procaviidae; genus Heterohyrax; species Heterohyrax brucei. The sequence goes on from CM053158.1 coordinate 47,057,609, forward strand.
GCACAGCGGGAGCAGCAAACCTCAGGTGCCTTAGTTGCAAGACAGTCCGCCGTCCAGAAAATAGTCCCGAGTTGTCTTTGGGTTGAAGGGCATACAGCATTTTGTAAAACATTGCAACAGTTGGATGTTAAAAGAAAATCAAAGGAATGCAACGCAACCTGCCAAAAAGAGGACTTGAATCTCTATAAACCTTAGTACGGATGGCCTCACCCATTGAGCTGCATTTCGCATTCTCTCCACCCATTTCTGACCATACAAGACAGAGTAGAACCGCCTCATGCAGTTTCCAAGGTGCACCTAATGTACAGTAGGTACTCAATAACTTGTTGTTGAATGAAGGTAATAATAAGTATCTCGAGCTTTACTTATCCAGAGTAAAACTTCTGAGCCATCCCACCTCCTACCTCCAAACCTACATGTGTCCTTTATTTTTCCCTCTTCGTAAATGGCACTCCCATCCTAGTTACTTTGATTCCTCTCCTTCCCCTACTCCCTGCTTCTAATCCATTGGCAAGCCTTTTTGATTCATCATCTGTGACACCGGCCAAGTGACACTGCCCAAGTCTGACCACTTCTCACCACCTTTGCTGCTATCCTAATCCAAGTTCCTCTCATTTCTTGACTGAACTATTCCAGCAGCATCCACTTCTAGTTTCTGGCCTCCACTCTTGCCCTTGTTTTTATCATAGAAGCCAGAGTCCTCTTTAAAATATTAATCTGGTTATACTACTCCACTATTAAGAATTCTCCAGTGAATTCTTTTTATAGATTAAGTCGAGTCTCCCCCAAATGTGTACAAGCTTGGCAAGGCCATGACTCCCAGTATTGTGTGTCCTTGTACTGAGAAGCTGCCACTCCAGAAGAAGGCTGATGACAAGAACTTTCTCATAGAACCAACAGAGAGAAAAACGCTTTGCCTGGAGCCGGCACCCTGAATTTGGACTTCTAGCCTCCAAAACTGTGAGAAAATAAATTTCTGTTTGCCGAAATCATCCACTTGTGGTATTTCTGTTACATCCGCTCCAGATAACTAAGACACTTTTCAAGATACTTTGACTAAGACTCCAATTCCTTATCATGTTTGCCATCAAGTTATTCCGACTTAGGGCAAGCCCATGTGAATCAGAGTAGAGCTGTTTCATGGGTTTTTAAGTGGCTGGTTGTACAGAAGTACATCACCAAGGCTTTCTTCTGAGACATCTCTCGGTGGACTTGAACTGAAAACCTTCTGGTTAGCAGTGAGCATGTTAACCATTTGCACCTCAGGGACTCCTATCAAGGTCTATAGGATCAAACATTTGTGCATCCCAAAACCTGCTGCACAGTAGAACCACTTGGAGAACTGAAAAAATATGCAGAACCTGGGACTTCACGTTAGCCTGACTGCATCCACGTCTCCAGGATTAAGAGGTTCTTCAGATTCCAGATTGAGAATTCTTCTGTGTTTCATCTACTGTATCTCATGTTACTCTCCTTACAATCCATAATACTTCAGCCAGAATGAGTTTCTTTTCTGTCTCTACCTGCCCACTGCCATCAAGTCAGGTCCAACTCATAGCAACCCTAGAGGTCAGAGTAGAACGTCCCAGTGGAGTTTCCAAAGAGCACCTGGCAGATTTGAACTGCTGACCTTTTGGTTTGCACACCTAGCACTTAACCCAATACACCAACCAGGGTTTCCTTTCTGTCTCTAGAAATCAAGTCTTTCCAGTCTCAGGACTTTTACTTTTGTTGTACTTTCTATCTGGAATTCTCTTCCTTTTTGCCACGGTTACTGCTTCTCTTTCATCAGAATGCTCTTAAGCAGCCCTTCCTCAGAGCAACCCACTCAACTTCCCTAGATAATGTAGCCTCCACCTCTGCCCAAGCTGTGTTCTATGAAATAACTCTGTTAGATTTTCCTTCTAGCACTTACCACTATCTGAAGAAAGCTTATCTTTCCACAAGTTTATTGTATCTCTCTTCCAATACCAAGTAAAATACACAAGGGCAAGAACACTGCCTGTAGAGAATACTGCTAAGTTTTCTGATAAACTTCACAATCACATACTGAATGACAATAATAAACACTTTTGTTATTGTAAGCCATATGGTTTCAACTACTACTCTTCACCTCTTTTGTTGTAGTGCAAAATCAGCCAGAGAGAATACACGATGAATGAGGCTGGCTATGTTCTAACAAACCTCTCTTTATAGACACTGGAATTTTAATTTCACTTAATTGTCACTCATCACAAAATATTATTCTTTTCTAGATTTTGATTTCACCATATAAACTTATAAAAACCATTCTGACTTAATGAACCCATAACAGAACAGGTAGCAGACTAGAGTTGGCCAGCAGCCTGTAGGCTGTTGCTAGCTGCTCTCAAACCAGCCCCCAACTCATGGCAATCCCAAGCACAATGGAACAAAACATCGTCCAATCCTACACCGTCTCCACAGTTGTTTGAAGATAAGACTGTTGTGATCCACAGGCTTTTACTGGCTGATCTTTGGAACTAGATCATCAGCCCTTTCTTCCTCATTTATATGAGTCTAGATGCTTTGCTGAAATCTGTTCAGGATCACAGCAGTATGCATGCCTCCAATGACATAAGCAGGATGAAATTAACTGGAAAACACGGTATGCGCTGGTTTAAAGGAAGACACATGTACAAGGACTTTATCGTGCTTATTTACTAATCTGCAGTTTACCACGTCACCTGGTTTCACCACATGTTTGGTGAAACTCAGAGGAAACTGCCCACTACAGATTAGTAGGTAAACTGCACAGTGAAGCTTATGCTACCTTGCTTACTGAGTAATTCCTCCCTGGACACATGAGTTGTGGCTGTGTGTGAAGTGCGTGACTCTTGCATCTCCCACACAGCACGTGAGAATTCTACCACTGCACCACCATTACCCACTGCGATTCCCTCACAGAGTTCTCCCCACGGCGTTTCCCCCACTGTGCTCGCCTCACCCTGTTTCCCCCACTGCGCTTCCCCTACCCCTAACAAAAGTATTTACATTTGTCTTTGAGTTTATAAAATAAGAAGTTCTTTGAAAAAGCTTCCTAAAATACGGGTAAGTAGTGTTGTCATACTATTTCCACCTAGGAATGTCTGTAGGTCTCAAATCAATTCAGAAAGCACTTGCCAGGATGCATAATAGGTTAAACAAAACTGGATATGTGTCAGGCCAGGCGGCAGCTACCCAAGGAACCAATGTACAACTCAAGCTGAAATATCACCATAATAAATCTGAAACATCACACCTGTGAAGACAGTGTTCCACATGAATGATTTTACATAAATGGTAAAACACCAAGTCCCGAAAATGAAAACCATAGCATTGAAGTGGTGTCATGGATTGAATTGTGTTCCGCCCCCCCCCCCCCAAAATGTATGTGTTGATTTGACTCGGCTATGCGTCCTGGTATGGTGCCATTCGCCCCGTGTGTTGTGAATCCTGTCTCTGTGATGTTGATGATGGAAAATGGGCTGCAGCTGTGTGGGCGAGGCAGCAGTCAAGTGACCAGCTTGTGGGATATAAGGTAGAGAAGTGAGCAGAATAAGATGGGAAGCTCACACCACCAAGGAAGAAGCAGCGGGAGCAGAGCATGTCCTTTGGACCTGAGGTTCCTGTGCTGAGATACTGTTTCTGAATTTGGACTTAGCCTACCAGACCTTGATAACTTCTCTTACTGAGTGGACTTGTAACTTGTAAATGGATTTGTGGCTCACTGGACTGTGACAATAAAAGTTTCTCTTCCTGAAGCCTTCCACTCGTGGTATTTTCTGTTGGAGCAATACCACATGACTAAGACAAGTGGTACTAAATAACATCTATACTGACACTAATTGCATCCTTATTAAATATATATTGAGAATATATATAGAGAATTATTAAGTATAAAGATTTAAAGGGCTTGTAAATTATTTTCCAGCTAAACGTAAGAATGTCTTAGTCATTTAGTATTGCTGTAACAGAATTATTACAAGTGGATGGCTTTAAAAGGATGAATTTTACTTTGTCATAGTCTAGAAGGCTACAAGTCCAAATTTAGGGTGTCAGCTCCAGGGAAGGCTTTCTCTGTTGGCTCTGGAAGAAGGCCCGTGTCATCAATCTTCCCCTGAGCTGGAAGCTCCTGGTGCTTAGGGAACATGGTCCTTTCCCAGTGACATGCTCAGCTCCCAGCATTGCTTCTCGGTGGTACGAAGTCCACAACTCTGCTTGCTTCCCTTTCCTGTCTATCTCAAGAGCCTGCTTCAACACACAATACAGTCTTACGCACTGAGTCCAGTCATACCAACACAAGGGCTGCCCATCCTCCCTTACTAACATCATGCAGGTGGGGTTTACAGCACAACACCAGGAAACAAGGTCTAGCCAAGCTGCTGCACACTTTGGAGGGACACAATTCAATCCATGACAAAGACATTTTAAAAATACTCCAACAACAAAACAACAAAGCCAAAGAAAACAGAAGAATGAAATACAGTTCCTCCTTATACTCAAGGCACTTGTTAATATCGACTTTTATCTCATATCAAATATAACCGACTAGGTGAATTAAAACAACAGAAATGTATTTTCTCACAGTTCTGAAAACTAGAAATCCAAAGTCAAGGTGTCAGCAGGACCATGCCCTCTCTGAAGCCTTTAAGGAAAGATGCTTCTTTGTCTCTTCCTGCTCCTAGTCATCACAAGATTTCCTTGGCTTGTGACAGAATAACTTCAGTCTGTGCTTCCATGATCACATGGCTATCTTTCATCTGTGTCTCTTCTCCTTACACAAATACAGCAGTCATATTGAATTAGGGTCATTGTACTCTCATATGATCTCACAGAAACATCTTTCGGCAGTTCAAACCTGCCAAGCACTCATGGGAGACTCTGTGGAGCAGTTCTACTCTGTCCTGTAGGGTCACTGTGAGCTGGAATCAACTTGATGGCAGTGGGTATTATTTTTATGTATTAATAACATCTTTGAAGATCCTATATCCCTTGAACGTTAACCAAAGCGTTGGTGGTTTGAGTACACCTAGAAATGCCACAGAAGAAAGGCCTGGTGATCTATTTTCTAAAAAGTCATGATTGAAACCTTCTGGAGCAGTTCTACCCTGACACAGATGAGGTTGCTAGAAGCTGGAATCAATTACAAGGCAACTGCCTGTATCTAAACAAGGTCACATTCACAGGTACTGGTAGAAAGTACTTACATGTGTGTGTGTATATATATATATATATATATATATATACACACACACACATGCATACATACATGTATACATATAAAATAGTACAATTCTACCCATAGTACTAAACTAAATATTAAGCATACATTTTACTTCAGCCCAAAGCCCACTATTTATGGAGAGCTTTCTTGAACCCTCAGACATAAATCAGGGATCTTGTTGTAGCTTATTGGTGGTTCCTCATGTTTCCCCTCCTCTGCATGTATTTATACATTTATTTCAAAATAAATATATTTTATATGTTTAAATATTTATTTATATGTTTTATTATTTGACAGTTGTCTCTTTCCTTCATGAGACTCACAAGCACTTGGAACGTGTTTCATGTACCAGGACTTCTGGCATGCCTGGCATGCAGTAGGCATTTACTCAGTAAATGAAGAATTGACTGAATAAATGAATACGGGACACCTTAAAGGAAGTCAAAGTTACTGCCTTAACAACTGTAGTTTCTTCCCCATTCTCTGTAGCTTTTTATAGTCCATTGTGCAAGCATTTATTATGAATATGATCATCATATTTCTAAGACCCAGACAGTGTACTTTGGGTGAATGGAGAATAAGATGGGAAGGAGATAAAAATTCCCCTGGAGTGAAAATTCATTAGACACAGAGGGTAGGCTTTCCAACCACAGTATGCACTTTAAAGCCCACGTGCTGGTTACTAGAGAAAAAAACAAGTAAAAGCAACGACATATATTTGAAAGTAGGAGAAACACAAAGCAAAACTTCTTTGAAGCCACAGGAAGCTTGTTTTCAATTCTGATTCCAAAAGATGAACAGCCAACTCTCTCCTTCATTGTAATCTTCATTGCCACCCTTACAATTAGGTCCTAGGATGCATGCTGGTGTTCTTTTACAGAATCAAAAGATTACAGCATGATGCGTCTTCCAGAATCTTTCCCATGAGTTCTGTTTCTCTGGCATAAGATAGATTCTAGTGAGATCTCTCATTTGTTAACCATTCCTCACAAAGATAGCCCTCTTTTCACATAACTCATATTAAAGTAGGGGAAAAAAAGATAAACTTGGGTACCAATAAGAATATTGAGCATGGGATATTTGTGAATCAGATAGTAAGACATTTTCTACCAAAATGGCTTGTAGCCCCAGAATAGGTTGTGTGACATGCAACAAGAAGAATCAGACAACAAATTCTACATTTTCTTAAACTGTAAAGTTGTGATGGTGTTGGTGAATAGTACAAGTATAACGTACTTGTAAGAAGAAATATATGTTTTAGAGAAACTGCTAAAATAGAGTGAGTTCAGACCATAACAAGTGAATAATTTTCTCCGCAAAAGTATAATATAAAGTCAAAAGTTGGTGTCCTTTCAGCAATCTCTAAACTCACAGTTCTCTGAAATAAATTAGAGAGGAAAAAAATCAAATGATTATACTGAAATTCAATGAAAATTCCCACAGGTATGAGGTTGCTGAATGAACAGTGCTGTAAGATTGTTTACTATTTAATTAATCTCCACTCAAATGTTCCTCCCACTTTATACCAGTTTCCCCCTTGCTGCAATTCTGTCTAGAACAAATAAAGTGTAAAGCAACTGCAAAGTGAAATTTCAGATCCTGCAACCAATACAGAATTTCGTGAAGTCAATGAAAATGGTACGGACAATGCCTTTAAATGTCATCATTTACAAACCAGACTTTAACAGAGGCACAATAGTCAATGATTAAGTATGCAACTTTTTTTAAGGATTTCAATACAGAATGACTTAAATTTTAAAAGATTCAGAATTGCTTGGGAGAGCTGAGAAAGTCCTTAAATAGTTTCAGTATGATGCTGTCTATTATTTATGGTGAAAATTAAAAGTAAAGAATGACCTTCACACCATGAGAAATTTTTCTCAGAAAAAATATTCTAGGGAAAAATAAAAGATTGGCTAATTAAGTCTGTGAACATAATTATTCTAAGTGCTCCATACTTCAGTGCTGAATATTGCTATGGCCACCTTCCAAGTACTCCCCTTGGGAAGCTATGCACTGACACCAGCACCTAGTCCACCCTTCAAAGCAATTTTGGAACTCTTTCTGGAACGGTCATTGGCCACAGTGGCGCAATGGCAAGTTCGCAAACTTAGCTATATAGTTGTTGTCTGTGAGGTAGTTTTTAGCCAGTAAACAAGTAACTGTATTGGAACACCAACCCTGCTCGTTTGATCTTGCCCGCAATGACTTTCCTCTTTACCCAAAGATAAAGGAAATATTGAAAGGAAGACATTTTGATGACATTCAGGATATCAAGGTCATATGATGACAGCTGTGAAGAGCATTCCAAAAAAGAGCTCCAAAATTGCTTTGAAGGGTGGACTAGGTGCTGGCATTGGTGCATAGCTTCCCAGGGGGAATACTTCGAAGGTGACCATGGTGATATTCAGCAGCAAGGTATGTAGCATTTTTTTTTTAGAACGGGTTCACAAACTTAATTGTTAGTCCTCGTGTAACTCAGATCTTACAGCAGTTATCAGATATAAGTCACCATTTCAGTCAATATGTTATTAGATATAATATAAACATTTTCATAGTACGAGGTTTAGTTTTAAAGATAACATTCCAAAAGCACACATATTCACCCCCATTTCAAGTAGAAATTTTTACTGGGATCAGGGAACAGTTTACTGGGATCCATTTTTCACAGATGTGAAGGATCAGTTGTGCTAAATTTCACCTTTTCTGTGAGCATTTTTTCTCCAACTCCTTCAGAGTCTTCTCTATCTATAGCTACCATTTAAAAGCTTCTCTAGGTTTCATTGACTGGTAGGGAGGTTATGCAGAGGACTGCCATTAAGTTTGCGAACTCATCCTAGAACAATCGCTACGTACCTCACTGCTGAGTACCATTACTCCGCTGGGGAAGTCAGGTACGGATGCCAGCACTAGTCCACCTTTCAAAACAACTGTGGAACTCTTTTTCTGGAATGGCCATCAGAGCTGTCATTGTATTACTCTTGATGTTCTGAATGTCATCAAAATGTTTTCCTTTCAATATTTCCTTTATCCTTGGTAGAGAAAAAAGTTCCTGGGGGTCGGATCAGGTGAGCGAGGATGATGCTCCAATATAGTCACTTGTTTATTGGCTAAAAAGTCCCCCACGGGCAACTACAAAGTTTGAAAACTTGCCACCGTGGCATCGTGCACAATGGCCATTACAGAAAGAGATCCCAAATTGCTTTGAAGTGTGGACTAGCTGCTAGCATCAGTGCACAGCTTCCAAAGGGAGTACTTGAAGGTGATTATAGTGATGGATATTCAGCAATGAGGTATGTAGGGCTTAGAACAATTCAGTTAGTGGACTTGATACAGGTAGTCCCTGACTTATCACATGTTTGGGTTACCAAGAACAGCACTTACAACAGTCTGCTTTTTTTGCTACACTTTATCACTGGCAAAATATATTACAATGAGCCTTAGGGGCACAATGGCTAAGTGCCCCTGTTAACCAAAAGGTCAGCAGTTCAAATCCATTAGTCACTCTGCAGGATAAAGAATGTGGAAGTTTGCTTATACAAGGATTTACAGCTTTAGAAACCCTATAGAGCAGTTCTACTCTGTCCTATAAGGTCATGTCTTGTATCATGTCCTATGACTCATAATTAAACTCAATGCTAATGCTCTTTTGGGGGGAGTGGTGGTTAATATGAACTACATGCAATGTCATAGAACATAATTTGCTATTACCATTCTTATATGCTCGTGCTCATATGATCAAAGATTGGATTTATAAAGATATTGATAATGAAAGGCAATAATGAAAATTTTAAAAAAGAAAAGAGGGGTTAAAAGAAGGTATTCAGCTTCCTTTAGTGCTGACTTACAACAAAGTGGAACAAAAATGACCCTGGAGACAGGATAGAATGGTGAAAAGACTATACATTTTCAACGACAGCCCTTCACTTGGGAGAGTCTCTGCCCATCACTAGCACTGTGACTTCAGGCCAGTTAGTTAACTTTCTAATTACATTTTCTCATATCTGAAATAGGAATAATAATATTTACCTTATGTGTTTTTTTAAGATGATTAAATGAGAGCTTTGGTAAAGTGCAGATCTAGTCTACTAGGAAATAGTCGGTCAGCGATGATGGTAATGATGACGGTAAAGATGACAGTGACAATATACCAAGCAGCTGCTCACCAACTGTACTTGAGGGAGCCCTGGTGGCGCAATGGTTAAGTGCTCATTGGCTAAGCGGGAGATCAACAGTTTGAAAATACCCAGTAGCTCTGCAAGGGAGAACACCTGGTGATCTTCTTCCTCAAAGATTTCAGTCTGGGAAACTGGAAAGAGCAGTTGTACTCTGTCCTATGAGATCACTATGTGTGTAGGAATAAATTCAATGGCAAGAAATAACAACAACATGTTTTTAAGTTTTCAGACTTAAAAAAGTCTTTCAGCTATTCTTGTTTTCTAAAAATTTCTTTACCTGGTAAAAACTTCACTATTCTTCAAAGCACAGTTCAAACTTCATCTGCTCCATGAGTTTGCCTTGTACTATCACAGGCCGAGCTAAGCACTCCAACTTTTTATAGTCTTATGTGTCTCTGTGTAAAAGAAAGTACCACATTTCCTTGAAATCGCTCGTAAATCTGTTCGTCCTGCTCCAAGCTCCCCAAGGTGAAGGACGTCACCTCATTACTTTTTTATCCCTTGTGCCTATCACAGTCCTTGGCACAAAGCAGACTCTCAGTAATTGTTGAACTTCTATGAAGTTATTAACCACACTATTGCTGTATACTCAGAAGTGATGCATGCAAGAGAACATCACAGTTTAATTGAGGTCAAATGCAGAGTCCAGAGGGAAAGAACTTGGCTCATTTGTCTTCTGAAATACGTCCATCAATCCATGCAACTTGGGAATTCAGGACATTTAAAAGATTTCTCTGGAGGATGGAGTTACCATGGCTCTTTTTTTTAAGTCTCTATAGCAAGTATAATACATTGTGTATAGGGCAGATTCAGTAAATATTAATTTGGGGAATGAATGAATAATGTTTTCAAATCTACTAGACAATAAATTCTTCAGATGAGGTCTTTGTGCTGAGAACATTTCTTTAGACTCCCTAGAAAACATATATGCCTATTTTTTTCTACTAGAAGACAGAAAAAAATACATTTTAAAGTATAATTAAATGCATTTGTAAAAAGTCAAAAATGTATATGTTTCCACTTGAAAAATATTAAACTAAAGGCTTAGTTTAAGGATGACACACAATGCAGGCAAACTGAGGTAATGTGAAAAACGCAATGCCTGCAGAGTCATCTTGTTCCTGGAAATGCCTATTCTACATTCTCTAGTCCATAAACAAAGAGGTCATAGATGATAACAACTATATGTAGAAAGTACTTACTGCACATTTACTATGTGATAAGTCTGGTGCTTGGCATTTCACAAATATTATCTTGTTTAATTCAGCTGCCTTCTAAAGACTAGGCCATTTTTAGTAATGGGAACCAAAGACATGAGGTTATATGGCCTGATACAAGATGACAAGTTAAAATAAAACAAACAACAACAAAAAAAACCAAAACACTACTGTTGAGTCAATTCTGACCCATAGCAACCCTGTAGAACAGAACACAACTGCCCCTTAAGGTTTCTAAAGAGTGTCTGAACTTGCACTGCTTACTCTTGAGGTTAGCTGCTGTGGGTCTTAACCTCTATACCACTAGGGTTTCCATGAGAAGGTTAGTAACTGATATTTGAATGTGATTCTCTGAATCCAGAGACTTGTGCTAAACACTAAATGAGTTTTTCCGTATGTAAAAAAAAATGGAGGAAAGAGAAAAATTCAACTAGTACCAGATTCTGTGACCCAAAACAGGACTGCGAAGTTTTTCCGTTGTTAGACTTTCAGCTTGCCCACAAAGAATACTCCTTCATTTTTAAGAGTGATTTCCAATGCACTGAAAAAACGTAGTCAATGTAGAATTATAATTATGTCCCAGATCAACATATTCTAGAGGAAAGCAGATGAAAGCCACTGGAAATCTCTTCTGAGCTTATGCACTAAATGAATTATAAAGCATCCCCTCACTGTTCAATTAGTGTAATTATGGTCAACCTCAGGCTCCATTGTTACAATAACAGAAGAATATAATTCTTCCTTTTTTGTTTTTTGGAACTAAAGCTGTTAGACAAAAATAAATAGGTCTTTGTGGGTGCTGTGGGCAGTTGCCATCCGTGCTGCAGTACTACACAATTCAAATAATTCAAAAGATAGTAATTTCTGCATAAATATCTTTTGAACCTTTGTTTTCTGTAGCCACTTTTATCTGTGCCTTCATTATTAGTTGAATGTTGTGTGGTTCTATGATACCTTTATATCTTCATTATACAAAACTAAAATCATCCTTACAATGTTCTGCAATGAACTGAACAATGAAATATTGAAACATACATTAATTAAAGCAATAGGGAGGATTAATTTGACAACAAAAAGAATCTTGAAAATTATTTGAGCAGCTCATTAAACAAAACATCTACTTTAATCTCCATAAGAAGTAAAATCTAAACTACTCTGTACATATTTGTGTTTATTTCAAGTACAGTCTGAAAACTTACACTTGAAAATTGTAAAATGCAGGAACTTAATTATTAGATAACAAGAAATTGACTTCAAACAGTTCAAATATTCCCATCAAAGCAAACAGTCTGAACCTTCTGCAAGTCATGCAAACATTTGTTGTGCACATATTTGGACAGGCTAGACTCTTAAATTAAACTAGAGCCTGAAACAACAATTTGTAACAAAACCCCTGGAAGTTTTGCGAAGAACCAAGAATATAGGCTATATTCAGGAAGAGCCATTCTGATTGTTTTGTTCCACTTCAGAGGGGAATCCTCCAAATTAATTAGACAGTGGAGAAAATGCCACTGACTACTGTCCAACAGAGAGTCTACAAGAGACAACAGAAATTGGGGATTCCTAGCCACCGTTAGCCTCAGAAATAATTTCCTTCATCTGTAGTTCAAAGAACCTGAATTCAAACATCATTTACTAACCTTGTTGTGGAAACCCTGGTTGCATAGCTACTAAGAACTACAGCTGCTAACCAAGAGTCAGCAGTGTGAATCCACCAAGTACTCCTTAGAAGCTTTACAGGGTAGTTGTACTCTGTTCCATAGGGTTGCTGTGAGTCAGAATTGGCTCAACAGCAGGGTTTTTTTCCTTTTTTTTTTAAACTGGTCATCTTCTGTTAGGCAACATAACCTCTCTTTGGTTTTCACGGATAAAAATGGCCCCTTCTTTGAGAGGCTGCTGTTAGTATTAAATGAAATAATATTTGTGAAGTGCTAAGCATAATACTTAATACATGGTAAATGTGCAGTAAGTATTTTCTATCTGTATATAAATGATTATAGAGTCCTATGAGTCAGAATCGACTCAACAACAGTGGGTTTGGCTTTTGGTTTGGGTACAATATTTTGGTAATTTTTAAATTATCTACTAACATTTAAAAGCCAAGATATTTCACATAAATTTTGATGATTTTAATTTGTCTTAAAAAGATTTAATGTATCAGCACAGGGTTCGTAGTCCTTCAAGGTAATGATGCCCCAGATTTGAGTGGCTGCTGCTCCCTTAGATGAACCATATGCTCTTCTGTGTCCAGAGTCCCCACCAATCTCTATGAAGACCTGCAAAGTGCGCTTCAGTCACTGAGCTTATTACATGACACTGACAGAAAGAGAATTTGGAAATACTTAAACTACTAGATGGAAAGAGTAAGAAAAAATTGACCACTCCACCCAAACTTGAACTTAAATTGAATTAACAGAGATAGAAAACTTGGCTGTTATTTTTTGTTTCCCTGGAGCCCAACATAGCATCTTGATACTTCAGCTGAAGTTTGTTGAATAAACAGTGATTTGTCAAAAGGTCATCCGTAAGTAGTGGGTTGAACTGAGAATAAAATCTAGTGGGATTCAAACATAGCAATTTAACTTTGAAGTGTTTGTAGTTTCAAATAATGGTACAATTAACATCTTACCAAAGTAGCTGGTTGTGTAACTAAATCAATCAAAGCAACTCTGTTGATTGGTGTATCAAAGATATAGACCTAATGTTTTCTTTCCCTGGGACATTTCCTATAATCCAGATAAATGATTTTAATAAACATGTTTGTTGAACTAAGAGAATATTTTCCAAGCTTCTCTAAAAATTAAACAATAATATGAAGAAAACAAAAAAATTTCCCCAAACATGACAGATGACTGGAAAATAAAGAATGTAAGAAGAAGGCATATTTCACTTATAAATTCTATTATTTATAGTGTGTGCAACTCAACATATATTTTTGCAGTGTGTGAAAGGAGAGTCTTTTCTTTTATAAACATCATAATTGCCCCTTACATTTTCTTAGTAAAAGGTAAAACTCTCAAAATTCCTAGAAAATTATCTGCCTCAATCATTTAACTTGAGAGTTATTAACAAAGAACCAAATTAACTTTGCACTGTCAAAAAGCAAACAGAAAAAAGTGAGATACATAATGCCTTTCTCTTTTTTTTCCTTTGTTTTTTCGAGGAATATAATGTCTGTGCCAAAAATATTAGTCACAATTACTGGAAAAAATTTATCAAAATACATGTATAATGATGACAACTACTTTACCCTTCCCACCAGTGAGTAAGACCTTAATTCACTACTATTCTTATTTTGAAAACTGTAATTCTAAGAAACATGTATTTCAGTGTAAATTGACATACTCTATTCTCAATCCATATTGTTTTATTTTTTGATTCTGTTTACCTAAGTGTCAAAGTAAAGAAGGCAATATTAAGCTTCTTTCTGACTGATGCTACTGAGAAAAATGGAACTGCTTTACTGATTATTTTTGTGCATAATTTTTCTGTTATTTAGTATCCTATAAAAGTAATCTAAGGGGCCTGGTGTACAATTATTAAGTGTTTGGTTGCTAGCCAAAAGTTGTCACTTCAAACCCACATAGGCACTCTGCAGAATAAAGACCTGGTGTTCTGCATCCCTGTTGGTAACAGTCAAGAACATCCTACAGGGCAGTTCTACTCTGTCACTCTGTCACGTGGGGTTAGCATGAATCAGTAACAACTCACCGGAAACCAACAACAACAAAAAGTAGTCCCGAGTCCCTGGTTGGTAAAGAAGGGTTAATACACAGCTGTTAACCAGGTGATTTCAGGCTTAGTCTACCCAGAGGTACTTCAGAGGAAAGACATGATGATTTACTTCCAAGAAAGTCAGCTATTGAAAACTTTCTATAACATCACTGTGAGTTGGCATTGACTCCAGGGCAACAGGCAATAGGCAAATGAAGCACAGTTCTACTCTGACACACTTTTGACACCATGTATTGGAATCAACTCAATAATAACAGTTTAAAAGTAGTCTTAATGAAACAAAGGAACTGATGAATGCATAATCTGGAAACAATGTCTGTTTGCAATACAATAGGGCTCCTTTGGAGGAAATGAGTTGTTCATCATCAGAGAAGCTGAAGTGCTCTGAATGATCACTGCCTTCATTCACTCATTCATTCAGCAAATGTATATGGAGGCAGTTCTATTGTGTCCTACAGGGCTGCTATGAGTCAGAATTGACTGAATGGTAATAGGTTTTTCCATATTGTATCTAGGAAGCCCTGGTGGTACAGTGGTTAAAGCACTCAACTGGGAACCAAAAGGTCAGTGAGTCAAATCTACTAGTCACTCCATGGGAGAAAGATGTGACAGTCTGCTTCCATGAAGAGTTACAGCCTTGGAAACTCCATGGGCTGTTCTACTCTATCATATAGGGTTGCTATGAGTTGGAATCCACTCCAAGGCAGGGATATGAATGCAAACAACAAGTTATAAAATAAGATGTTCTAGAATTAATTATGGAGTCAAGTTCCATGTACGTTAAGCGCTTTCTGAACCCTCAGGTGAAAATACCAAGTGTTTTGCGTATACATTAAAGAAAAGAATCTTGTCATTAAAGTCCTTTTCAATATGATATATTCCATGAAGGAATGGTAGTCACTACTGAAAATTTTAACTGTAAAATTTCTTAAGAATATGCTAAATCAAGAAAGAAAATTTTGGCAATAAGAAAACTTCATCATACTGATTATAATCCACTTACTTGAGTATTGTAAGATGGCCTTAGAGATAACAGTACCTGAGCCTTTTAGGGCCTTAATACTAAATGATGTTAGAAGCATCAAGGAAGAGTTGGTTTCATCTTTATGTTAACAACCTTCATGATCTCAGTGAAGAAATTTCATTTGAACATGAACATCAATTAGCTGTGAAGCTCTTGGAGCAGGCCTTGACATGTAGTAAGTGTCATTTGATTGTTTTTGCTATTGTTTTTGTTACTATTTTTTGTGATAGGATGTTTACGTAAACTCAGAGGCCAAATGAACAAGGTGTATGTGAAATATCAGTTGTGAACAAAGAAAGATGTAAAATAAAATTTGTCCCATTTATGAAATTATATTCTGCAATATTTAAATACCTTTTTTTAAAATAAAGTGGCCATTGTTTACAACAAAGTTATAAGTTAATATCTTTAAGGCTGACTCTACTACATACACAAATAAAAAGAGAATATAAAAGAAATGGAAATAAATACATCTATTTCCTCATAGTCATTTTGGCTAAGGCAATTTTGTTGAAGAACATTCCACTGTCTCAGGCTTCTTATCTCAAACCATATAAATTTTCAAAATTACTAAAATAGGGCTGATTCATAAAACAAACACTAAGCCTCATTTATCATTTTAAAGATATTCTCACACGCCTTTTTTGATTAATATTTTTATTAGAGGCATTCAATATAGATAATGCAAAATTAAATGGATTTTGCCAGAATACATTATAGCCATTAAAATAAATCAGACTATTAAATGGAGGGAAAAAGTAAAATCCGAAAAAGAAATATAATTCCATATAACTTATGACAGAGTCAATTACTCACCTAACTACAAAGTGAGAACTTTCTTGAAGAAAGCAAGCAGTGAAGGTCCATTTAATATGTCATCATTATTGTGACATTTGCTGAAGAAAAGTCATGAGGCAAGGACTGGTCTGTGACGGACATGAAGACAGAATTTTCCTTACTGCTTCAACTCCTTTGACTCAACTTCCCTCTAAAGTACTTGTAAAACAAGATATAGGGCAAGAGAAAAGAACCACGCTGAATTTCAATGCTTTCAAAAACAATTTGAAATAAGCCACTTGGAAAGATCTCTTGCCTTTTGTCATGCTGTCTTCAATTTTGTGTTCTGTCCCTAAAAACTTTTCTTCAGAACTCCATTTCACGAAATTGTCCTCGATTTCCAATTAATAAGATGAACATTTACTTGACTTTAATTATTGAACTTCACAAGTTTTTGCCCTTTAAGATTTCCCCTTAAGTAATAAAAAAGATGATAGAATGAAGACTTTTCCACAAGTACAATAGTACATCCAATATAAATTCACAAAACTGTGATTAAGTTCATTTTTACCAAATACCAAATGTCTCTTCTGAAGCCTTTTTAATATTGTCTGTGTTTTATGCCATTTCTGGAATTTATTATTTATTGATTTAACAGATTTTTAGGTGTTAGTTGTAGTTTAGTGTATTTAAGGAATAACTGAAAAGCTCTTTTACTCTGATATTGCTTGATGACAGTCTTAATCTATCAAAAAGTTTTCCTTCTGACTATGATTAGAAACCAGTAGGCTTTAAGTAAGATACAGGAAATAAAAAACATGTTCCTGCTACCACAGAATTTACAGGATAGTTGGGAAGACACAAGTAATTTATAAGACATTTTGGGAAAGTGGTGAAATATTCTTAGTGTTTTGACAAGGTGAGAGTTAAGCAAGGGGACAAAGAAGAGGAAAAAAAGAGAGACTTTGATAAGGAAAGAGGAAAAGATACTTTTAGAGCAGTTTTGGGACTTCAAGAAGAATACAAAACTTGACTCCCTGGACAAATTTAGAAGGTAGGAGAATGACTCTTTTGAGTAAGGGAAACAATACATGCATGCAATAAAGGCATGCAGATGAAATGCTTACCAGATGTCAGTTATTAAAGACTATAACTTATAAGACGTGTTAAATTGGGCAAGTAACAACGTTTTTCAGACTCAGTACCCAACGTGGCTCCGTGAAGAATTGCTCTCTCCGCCTATCTCTCACCTTCAACTTCCAATCATGTCTCTTGGTTATGTCACCATTTTCATAGATAAAATCCCCCATGCATGAGTCTCTCTGAAGTCTTTTACTTCTTTGACCTTGTCATCTTCAATAAGCCTGTCCTCAACACTGCAGACACTTACTCCATTGATATTATCACTAATAAAATGCATGTCTCTGCAATTTGTATTCCATTGTACTCTCTAAAATCTACCTCTGTCTTTTCTTTTAGGTCCCTGAGTGGCAAAAATTGTTTAGGCCCCACTATTAACCTAAAGATTGGAGATCTGAACCCACCCAGAGGCCCCAAGAAAGAAAGTCTTGATGATCTCCCATCAAGATTACAGTCACAGAAGTCCTATTGTGCAGTTATACTCCATAACACATAGGGTCACGTGAGTTGGCATCAACTTCAGAGCACAGGTTTGGTATCAGTTTATGCCATCTTAGGACCTCTAGTATTATGGAAATCTTAGTAGAGTAGCAGTTAGGTGCTACGGCTGCTAACCAAAAAGTCAGCAGTTCAAATCCACCAAGTACTTTTTGGAAATTATGGAGCAGTTCTACTTTATGCTATAGTCTCACTGTGAGTTGGGATCTTTGAGAGCCTTAGTGGCACAGTCACTAAAGTGCTCATCTGCTAACTGAGAGGTTGATGATTCAAATCCACTGGTAATGCCACAGGAGAAAGAGGTAGCAGTCTGTTTGCATAAAGTGACAGATTTTTTTAGTACTATGTCAAGAAGCTCTGGTGGCACAGTAGTTAAGCACTCAGCTGCTAACTAAAAGGTTAGTGGTTCAAACTCACCAGTACATTCAGAGGAGAAAGATTTGTCAATCTACTTTCATAAAGATTCCCAGAAAACCCATTGCCAATGACTCAATTCCAACTCATAGCAACCCTATAGGACAGAGTAGAACTGCTGCATATGGCTTCTAGGGCTATAAATCTTTATGCAAGCAGACTGCAACCTCTTTCTCCTGTAGCATTACCAGTAGATTTGAAGCATCAACCTCTCAGTTAGCAGGACAAGGCTTTAGTGACTGTGCCACTAAGGCTCTCAAAGATTACAGCCGTGGAAATCCTATGGGACAGTTCTACTCTGTCCTTTAGGGGTGCTAAGAGTCAGACTTGACTCTAGGGCTTTTTAGCATCATGTCTTCAAAAACTCTTTTTCCCATGGTGACTTCCAATTTATTGACCTTTTCACTTTCCATCAGTCTTGACATATTCTCACTTCTCTGCTTCTCCAACTCAGATTACCTGGTCAATTCTGATAACCATTCCCTTAAAAACACTCTCAACTCCCCTGGCCTCTCCCCTTCCATCAACTTCCCTGGCAAAATATCAAATTTGGATAAATCCAAGCCTTTGCCTACTCAGGACTTAGCCACCAGGAGCTGAACACTCCTGAAGAAAAATACGCAGAGAATGCTGACAAGTCTGACTTTAAATTCATGACAGGACTCTCAAGTGGGTTCTTAGTGCTTGCCTGGCAATCTTAGTACATTTCCCTAGTCAATTCATTTTCTCATTCTACATGACTCCTATTACAATCCTTTTATTCTCTCTTAAGCTTCCAATATCTCCTCTCTATTTGTCTGTCTCATATGAAGGCACTGCTTAAAATTTTCCTTATGGAAATAAGAGGTCAGAAGAACACTTCCATGTACTTCCACCACCTAATCATTTCCATGTGCATCCTGTACTCAGCCTTCTCCTTCCCCTCATTATAACTGAAGAGTCTATCTGAAGCCAACACCTCACTCGTTTTCTGGGTGCCCTGACCTCATTCTATGCACTGCTGTTGAGTCAGTTCTGACTCATAGTGGCCCTATAAGACATAGGAGAACTGCCCCCATAGGGTTTCCAAGGAGAACCTGGTGGGTTTGAACTGCTGACCTTTCGGGTACAGATGTAGCACTTACCCACTACACCAACAGGGTTTCTATGAGTCAGAATCTACTTGACAGTATTGGGCTTTTGGGGATTTGACCTCATCCCACGAAAGCATTTGGCTCTTGAAATTTTCCTCCATCTCTCCTGCAGCAGGCATCAGCAGCCCATAGCCTGTGGGCCAAATGTGGCCAGAGCCTGGATTAAGAATGATGTTCACCTTTGTAAATGGTTGAAAATATCAAAAGGTGACTATTATTTCATAACACATAAAATTATATAAATTCAAATATTACGTGTCCATAAATAAAGTTGTATTTGAACATAACCATGCTCACTTGTTTATGTATCACCTGTGGTTGCTTTTGTATTACAATGGCAGTGATGAGCAGTTGCCACAGAAAGTGTGTGGCCCCCAAACCAAAAGTACTTACTAAGGGGTCTGTTACAGCAAAGTTTTCTGACCTTTGTTCTATCATCCACAATAATATTTATACATGCTTGCCTGCTAACAACACTGTCCCTTCATTCTATGTCTCCCTCCAGATGCAGCACCATATCAACACATCCTTTTGCAGCAAAAATCATCAAAATCATTGCCAATACTTAGAGCTTTCAATTCCACTCATCCTGTCTACCCTATGCTCACTCCAGTAGATTTCTGTCCTTATCAGCTCTTTCAAAGTTTCCTAGACTTGCAAGTTGGTCACAATAATGGCTGCTTAGTCCTACTCTAATTTCTTAGCACCATTTGACAGTTATCATTGTTCTTCACTTGTATTTGATGCCTTACTCTTTCTTTTCAGGATGTGTCAATCATTACTGGTGACAGGAATGCAAAAGTTGGAAAGAAGGATCAGTAGTTGGAAATATAGCCTTGGTGACAGAATTAATGTCAGAGGTGACATGATAGACTTTTGCAAGATGAACAACTACTTCATTGCAAATACCTTTTTGAACCAACACAAATGGCAACTATTACACATGAGCCTCATCAGATAAAATACAGAGGAACAAAATCTACTACATCGGTGACAAAAGATGATAGAAAAGCTCCGTATCCGCAGTCACAACAAGACTAGGTGCTGACTGTGGCACAGATCATCGATTGTTCATATGCAAATTCAAACTGAAACTAAAGAAAATTAGAACAAGTCCACAAGGGCCAAAGTATGACCTTGAGTACATCCCTCCTGAATTTAAAGACCAGCTCAAGAACGGATTTGATGTGTTTACCACTAATGACTGAACATCAGATGAATTGTTGAATGACATCAAAGACATCATCCATGAAGAGAGCAAGAGGTCATTAAAAAGCCAGGAAAGAAAGAGAAGACCAAAGTGAATGTCAGAAGAGACTCTGAAACTTTCTCTTGAATGTTGAGCAGCTAAAGCAAAAGGAAGAAATGGTAAAATAAAAGATCTGAACAGAAGATTTCAAAAGGCAGCTCAAGAAGACAAAATACAGTATTACAATGACATGTGCAAAGAGCTGGAAATGGAAAACCAGAAGGGAAGAACGTGCTCTGCATTTCTCAAGCTGAAAGAACTGAAGAAAGAATCAAGCCTTGAGTTGCAATAGTGAAGGATTCTACAGGAAAATAATAAAAAACTCAGGGAGCTTCTAAAGAAGATAGAAGGAATACACAGAGTCATTATGCCAGGTAGAATTGGTCAGTGTTCAGCCATTTGAGGGGGCAGCATTTGATTAGGAATTGATGGTATTGAAGGAAGAAGTCAAAGCTACATTGAAGGCGCTGGCAAAAAACAAGTCTCCAGGAATTGATGAGAATGTCAGTCGAGATATTTCAACAAGTAGGTGCAGCGCTGGAAGTGTTCACTTGTCTATGCCAAAAAATTTGGAGGATAGTTACCTGGCCACTGACTGGAAGAGATACATGTTTATGTCCATTCCAAACAAACATGATCCATTCGAATGCAGAAATTACTGGATATCATTAATATCAACACAAGTAAAATTTTGTTCAAGATCATTCAAAAGTGACTGCAACAGTACATTGGCAAGGGACTGCCAGAAATTGAAACTGGATTCAGCAGACATGGAACCAGCGATATCATTGCTTATGACAGATGGTTCTTGGCGGAAAGCAGAGAATACCAGAAAGATGTTCACCTGTGTGTCATTGACTATGCAAAGGCATTCGACTGTGTGGATGATAAGAAATTATGGACAACATTGGGTAAAACGGGAATTCCAGAACACTTAACTGTGCTCTTAAGGAATTTGTATATGGATCAAGACCCAGTCATGCAAACAGAACAAGGAGAAACTGCATGGTTTAAATTCAGGAAAGGTGTACGTCGGGAGTGCATCATTTCACCATACCTTTTCAATCTGTATGCCGAGCAAATAATTAGAAAAGCTGGATTATACAAAGAAGAACAGAGCATCAGGATTGGAGGACAGCTTATTAACAACCTGCATTACGCAGACAACACCACTTTACTTGCTGGAATCGAAGAAGGCTTGAAACACTTACTGATGAAGACCAAGGACCACTGCCTTCAGTATGGACTGCAGCTCAACAACAAGAAAATAAAAATCCTCACAACTGGACCAGTAACAACATCGGCACAATTGGAGAAAGGACTCAGGTTGTGAAGAATTTCATTTTACTGGTGTTCACAATCAAGACCCATAGAAGCAGCAGTCAAGAAATCAAAAGACACATTGTATTGGGAAAGTACTGCAAAGGACCTCTTTAAAGTATTCAAAAGCAAAGATGTCACCTTGACGACTAAAGTGTGCCTGACCCCAGCCATGGTATTTTCAGCCACATCACACACATAAGAAAGCTGGACGATAAATAAAGAAGACAGAAGAAGAATTGATGCCTTTGAATTGTGGTGTTGGAAAAGAAATTTGAATGTGCCATGGACTGCCAAAAGAAAGAAGAGATCTGTTCTGGAAGAAGTACAACCAGAGTGCTTCTTGGAAGCAAAGATGGCAAGATTGTGTCTTACATACTTTGGTCATTTGTCAGGAAAGATCAGTCCCTGGAGTAGGACTTATGCTTGGTAGAGCTGAGGGTCAGCAAAAAAGAGGAAGACTCTCGATTAGATGGATTGACACAGTGGCCTAAGCATAAAAACGATTGTGGATGTGGTGCCGGTAGTGTTCACTGTTCAGTTGATAATGTCTCATGGCAACTCTACATGTTACAGAGTACAATAGCTCCACAAGGTTTCCTTGGCTGTGATCTTAACGTAAGCAGATCACCAGAACTTTGCTTCTGCAGTACCACTTGGTGATTTCCAGCTGCCAACATTCAGATTAGCAGTTGAGTGCAAGCGATTTGTGCCACCTAGGAACATACTTAAAAACATCCTCTTGACTGTGCCCCTAAACTTGCCTTTCTTGCTGTCTTTCTATCTCAGTGAAAAGCAGTCTCCATCCCTCCAAATGCTTAAATGGAGAACACTGTTGTCACCTGTGGTTTTACCCTGCTTTTCACATCCACATACTATTGATTTTTTCATTTCTCTTTACATCTAACACACTCAAGTGCTACTGACTTTACCTTTAAGATATACCAAAAATTCACCCCACTTCCACAGTGACCACTTCCATGCCTCTTGTCCAGACCATCATCTTAGGCCTAGACCACAGAAACAGCCTCCCAACTGATCTCTCTACTTCTGCACCTGTTCCCTCAACTAATCCTTTTAAAATTAAATTCAGATCATGTACTTCCCCATCAGTGGCTTCCCACCACACAAGGGTTAAAACTGAAACATTTAACCATGATCTGTGTGACTTCAGATTATTTGGCTATTTTTTTTTTACTTTTCCAACTTCATCTCATTCCCAATTACATGTTTTTTTCTCCTATGCTTTACATATTAGTTTGCTTTTTGCTTCTCACCATCTCTAAACTTGGTTCCTGTTGCTGTTCACTCTGTTCAAATGTTTTCCTTCCATCCAGCTCATTACGTGCCATCTATCTTTGAGACTACAAACCAAATATGTACTTTCCAGAGAGGCTAGTCCTGGCTACTCCAGCCATCCTACTTCCTGTCTCATCTACCAGCCCTTTAACTATCCAATTTATTTTCTTCAGACCCCTCATCTGTATCAGATATTGACTTGCAAAGTATTTTTGTTTCTCTACTAGAATATAAACTCCATGAAGGCAGGTCACATACCCAGTCTTAATCTCTTGCACCACAAGAGTCTGGAAAAGGTGGTGCTTATTAAATATCTGTTGATTCAGTACACGAATTAATGAAAAAAATCTATAAACAGTGTTCAGTACATTGCTACAAAGAATGTACTAAATGAAGACAGTTGAAAAAATAAAATCCATAGATAAAATGAAAAATAATAAGCAATGACAATGAAAAGATAGAATAATACTATTTTAAAGAAAAGCAGAAGACTGGAGTGAAAAATATAAGCAGCAGTGTTAGAGAATAAACATGTTAAAGGACAAATTTCAGATAGATATTTAAAGAAAGGACTGGTTTATTTCTTCTGTGGTGTAAGTGATATTTTACTTTTTAAAGGAGTATTATAACTATGCAAAATATTCAAGAAAAGAATAGATGGGTTATTCATAGATGTGAGCACTGGCAGCCAAGAGGAAAGAGAATTGAACTTTCTTTTTCTTGAAGAAAAGAAATACAGTTCCTGCTTCTCTATGCTTCTTTAAGCTTAAGTTTCAATTTGTGTTAAGTCTAGTCTCTTTCCAGTTTTGAAGAGAACATCAAATTAAGTACTGCACAAGCAGTGTGACTAATATTCTTTCCTTTTCTTTTAGATCTTTGACTCTGCATTGGCTAATACTGTGTACAAAGCTAACTTTGATCTTTTTCCTTTGGGTCAGGTAGTAAATGGAATATTTGCAACTAAATGTAAATGTGCCATTGCAAACAATAAAATTATATTCAGTTTTCATAAGCTTATCATTATTAGATTGGGAAAAATGTATGCAAACACTGACCATCTACTTTCCTTTAAAAACACTTTTTTTTATAAATCTATTGCAGTTTTCATTTATTTCTCCTCATTGTGAAATTCATTAAACAAGGGCTGAGTGTCCACAATGTTCAAAGCAAAGTGTTGGCCACTTAGAAGATATCAAAAGAGCCAGGTGTGGAAAATAGGCTCTATGTCCTGGGCATATCTATTTGAATGATTATTGTTGCCTGAAGGGCTGTCTTAGGAAAGATTATGAGGCTCTGATTAGAATTATGGGAAAAGTGATATGAGCCATGAATGATATTTGACAAAGGGGACAAAATGAGAATCACTGCACAAATATTGTTTTTGCCATATTAGAATAGTCATTGCCCTTGGATAGTTATAGTACACTATCGGATCCGACTCAACGGCACTTGGCTTCGCAGACAAGATAATTAACATGGGTATACCACAAGGAATCATGTTAATCATTTAATGCAGAAATAGCTCTGTAGTTTGTTTCCTTGTTGGAACAGACTTAACAGCAGACAAATAAAAGATGCTTTTTCCTCTTCCCTGCTCCTAGGAAAGGCACCAAGTCTCCACTGCCTTTGTGAGTTTGGGACTCCCTTGTCCTTTGAGTGAAGATACCATTCTTTTGCTTGTTTTTGGTTTTTGGCTGGGTAGGGCTAGGCCAGGTACTTCTGTAGTGTAGTCATTAAGGGCTTGTCTGTCAACCAAAAGATCAGAGATTTCATCCCATCAAAGACTCCACAGAAGAAATATGTGACTTATAGAAAGATAACAGCTTCAGAAATCCCATAGGCCTGTTGTTCTCTGTCTTGCAGAGAAGCTATGAGTTGGAATTGATTTTACTGCAATGATCAATCTCCCTCTCCACCCCAGACCTCCAACTGTTCCATTCAAAAAGATGATCCAAGAGGAGAGTGGGAATGGAAATGGATAACTGAGAGGAAAATCGTTGACTAAACCACAGAGTGTAGGTTGAGATTTTTCTCATCCTGAGAACACAGAGTAAGGAAGAGTTTCTTAGAGGCCAGACCTTCAGTACGTAACTAAACACTGACCCAGTGCAGTTGTTGGAGAAACATAATTACACACAAAATCTCCTGCCAACCTAGATAATCTCTCCACACAAGTGGAAGAGAAAGACAACAGTTTTACTACTGAATAAGCATTGAATCAGAAATGTGCACATCATGGGCAATCCCTGAAGAGACTACAAAGAGAGAGAAGTCTGATACTTCATGTAGACAAACAGATGTACCCCGTTTCCTACATCTTCTCAAGATAAATAATTAGCCCTCGAGTAAGAGGATGTGAATGTACCATTTGTCACTCTTAGTGCATGCTGAAGTCACCTGATAATTGATGCAGCCACCTGTGTTTATTAATTGCCCGTGTTCAAAGGAAAAATAAGCTTCTCATATCTTACCACTAGAGGTAGTTTTGCAACTTGCAGCAAGGTGCTAGTTAAAATTAGGCTCTTTACCTTCCCACAAGAAACCCTGGTGGTACAGCCACCACAAGGGTAGCAGTTTGAGTCCACTAGGTGCTCCTTTGAAAGTCTATGGGGCAGTTTTACTTATGGTTATTGGGAAATCCTGGTGGTGTAGTGGTTAAGTGTTATATCTGCTAACCAAAAAGTTAGTGGTTCAAATGCACCAAGTGCTCCCCGGAAACTCTACAGGGCAGTTCTACTCTGACCTATAGGGTTGCTATGAGTCAAAATCAACTTGAAAGCAGTGGCTTTGGCTTTTTCTTCACAGGGTTGCTAAGAGGTGGAACTGAATCAAGAGTAATGGGTTTGGTTTTCATACCTTCCCACTAAGCAGCACTGGTGGCACAGTGGCTAAAGTGCTGAGCTTTAAGGTCAGCAGTCCAAACTCACCAGTGGCTTCTTGAGAAAAATAAAGCAGTGTTATTCCATAAAGGGTTACAGTCTTGGAAATCCTACAGGGCAGTTCCAGTCTGTCCTACAGGATCACATTGAGTTGGAATTGATGACAACATTGATCCAGGGTTCTGCTTTGTTGTTATCCTCCCACAAAAACTAGGTGCTATCTTCCCTGTTGATTACTTCAAAGAGGATGGTTCCCAGGTCCTTAAGGAAACATTCCTTAGCTTTTTAAAAGGATTTATATAGCTTTCAAAAGCAGCAGGGAAATAATTTGCAATTATAAACAATAATAACAACAACAAAAACAAGCTCACTGCCATCCAGTCAGTTCTGAGTCATAGCAACCCTGTAGGGCAGAGTAGACCTGTTCCATAGAGTTTCCAAGGAGTGCTTGTCGGATCTGAACTACCAACCTCTCAGTTAGCAGACATAGCACTTAACCGCTATGCCACCAGGGTTTCCTGAAGCAAATACTTTTAAAGCAAATACTCTAAAAACAGGAGAAAGACATTTCTTCCCTTTCTGTAAGAGGAAAAAAAAAAATTTTTATATATCTTTTGATTATTTGGTTGCAATAAGCCTCCATGTACCCAGAGAACCACTTAGGAAAATTCTATATTGACCCAGCACTTTGTTTGGGCATCAAAGTATCTCTTTAGTCTATATAGTTATGTATCAATTTACTAACCAAACCAAACCCGCCACCACCAAATCAATTTTGACACAGTGACCCTATAAAACAAAATAGAACTGCCCCAAAGAGCTTCCAAGGACTGCCTGGTGAATTCAAACTTCAGACCCTTTTGGTTAACAGCTGCAGCACTTAACCACTAGGCAACCAAGGTTTCCACATATTGATTTGGTTTTCACTAAAATGCAGGTTTCTGTATTAGATGCATTAACTGAGACATTTACCATGTGCAGAATCCCAAAGAAGAGTAATGCATGGAAAGGGTGTAGAAGTATGGAAAATAGCTGGTGTGGGGTTTTGTGTTTCACATTAATGAGGGTGGCCTGAGAGACAGAAACAATTCTATTTAGAATAATACAGATATGGGCTGTTTTGGGCCCCTGAAATAGTATTTTAATATGGTAGAATAAGATGTGTCAAAACAGAAGTACAAAATTAAGTGCTGTGGAGATTCAAGAAAAACAGTTACCTAAAGTCCAGTTTCATAAGGGAGACTGTGCTGAATAATAAAAGGGCAGGTTATTTTACAATGATTCATTTTACATAAAGCACATTTTCGGAGTCTTGTTTTAACAACATATTTAAGGAATCCTATCATTTTAAGAAAACCCTGGTGGTGTAGTGGTTAAGTGCTATAGATGCTAACAAAACAGTTGACAGTTCAAGTCCACCAGGCATTCGTTGGAAGCTCTATGGGGCAGTTGTACTGGGTCTTATAGGATCACTGTGAGTCAGCATCAACTCAGTGGCAATGGGTTTGGTTTTTTGGGTTTTATCCTTTTAAGGGAAACCCTGGTGGTATAGTGGTTAAATGTTACAGCTGCTAACAAAAAATTGACAGTTCAAATCCACCAGGTGCTCCTTGGAATCTCTATGGGGAAGTTCTACTCTGTCCTACAGGGTCGTTGTGAGTTGGAATCAGCTCAACAGCAACGGGTTTGGGTTTTTCTCTTTAAAAAAAAAATTCTTAAGGAGAATCCCTGGTGGTATAGTGGTTAGGTGCTACAGTTGCTAACTGAAGGTTTGTATCTGCCAGATAGTTCTACTTTGTCTTACAGGGTCGCTATACATTGGAATCAACTCAGTAGCAGTGGGTTTGGTTTTCAACTTGGCACCTTCTTAAGGACTTGATCAAGGGCTTGGGAAAATCAGATTTCACATAGGTCTGGAAGCCTAGTATCTCCCCATGTAGAATTTCTTGGTCCAGTATGAGCCTGAAACGAGATCGCATTCGACTCTTGATCATCTTCCCTGCACTGGAAAGCCTGCGTACCATTCAAGGCCCTCATTTTCCATGATGGTTGGCAAAACGTCATAGTCAGTTCAAATGTGAAAATGACTCAAGTTTTTTCCCGCTCTAACTAGAGTGCTACTTGTCTGCATTTAGTTTCCATGCTTGTCCAGACAACTTTTCCTACTTCTCGTATTCAAGTGCACGCCATGCTTTGCTCTCTATCTCTACTTCCCCTTGGAAGATATTATGCCTTGGTTTCCTTCCCTGGTCATTTTGTCTGACTCATCTGCCGACGGTTTTGTTAGCCTCTATGGCACTAACACTACACCACCAGGGTTTTCTTAAAAGGATGTTGAAAGCAAGACACTTTGATGACACTCAGGATATCAAGGGTAACATGACAGCAGCTCTGATGGCTGTTCTAGAAAATGAGCTCCAAAACTGCTCTGAAGGGTAGACTAGGCACTGGAGTCAGTGCATAGCTTCCCAGGGCGATTACTTCGAAGGTGATCACAGGGATATTCGGCAATGAGGTATGTGGCATTTTTTCTAGGATGAGTCCATGAATGTAACTGTCAGACCTCGTAATTCAAGCTCTGACAATCTCATGACAGCACACAAAAATAAGCAACAGCAATAATGAACACCACTCAGCAAGACACAGTCACACGCCAACATGAACACAGCTGCGAGACACTGATGTACCACAGTTATGAAATCCTACCAAGTTTTTTGTACAGTGCTGCCAGCATAAGCACACAGCAGCAAGTTGGCAGACTCCTTTGTCATACCTCATATTTATACACATACCTATATACACACATAGGGACTGCATTATGCATTTAAAATTGTTACTATGTGCACTTCAGTACGGCTGGCAAGAGCAGGTACACAAATGGGGGTAGGTACATAGATTACTGGCTGACTTATTAGACATTTCTCTATTTTTGATACATGTAAGCTTTTATTGCATTTGTGATTCCTAAAAGTTCAATGGTACAAAAAGAATGCGTGTAACTTTTAGAAGTTAACATGCTTATTGGCAAAGACATGAATGGTACATAATTATCATAAACCTTATGTAGACTTCACTTTTTTTTAAATTGTCCTTTTGATAAGGGTTTATGGAACAACCTAGATTCTCATTTAAAAGCTAGTACATATTGTTATGTGCTATTGGTACCAACACCACAATACGTCAGCACTCTCCCATCTCAACCTTGGGTTTCCCATTACTGCCTTTCTGGTTCCCTGTTGCCTTGTAAGCCTTTGCCACTGGGCTGACGGACCCCTTTAGTCTCAATTTTTTTTATGGGCCTGTCTAATCTTTGGCTGCTATTCGTAAGTTCTTCACTGGCTACTCCTTTTCAGAAACAGACTGCTGGGTCCTTCTTTCTGACAGCAGTCAAGAAATCAAAAGACACACTGCACTGGGAAAATCTGCTGCAAAAGGCCTCTTTAAACTGTTGAAGACTAAGGTGTGCCTGACTGAAGCCATGGTATTTTCAATCATATCATATGCATGTGAAAGCTGGACAATGAATAAAAGAAGAATTGACACCTTTGGGTTATGATATTGGAGAAGAATATTGAACATACCACGGGCTGCCAAAAGAACAAAAATATCTGTTCTAGAAGAAGTACAACCAGTGTCCTCCTTGGTAGCAAGGATGGCGAGACTGCTTCTTACATACTTTGGACATGTTGTTAGCAGGGATCAGTCCCTGAAGAAGGACATCGTGTTTGGTAAAATGCAGGGTCAGTGAAAAAGAGAAAGACCTTGACAAGATGGATTGACACAATGGCTGCAGCAACAGGCTGAAGTATCAAAACGATTGTGGGCGCGGTACAGGACGGGGCAGTGGTCCGTTCTGTTATTCACAGGGTCTCTGTGAGCCGGAATTGACTCAACAGCACCGAAAACAACAATCTTTGGTTAAAGGGTGAAACTCAGGAGTGACTTCATTACTGAGGTAAAAGGGTTTTAAGGTCACAATCTTGGGGCTTCTCAAGTTTCTGACAGGCCAGTAAGTATAGTCTTTTTCTGTGAGTCACAATTTGGTTCTACACTTTTTTTCCCCACTGTGTCTGGGACCCTCTTTTGTGATTCGTGTCCAAGCAATCTGTGGTGGTAGCCAGGCACCATCTAGCTGTGGGAGGCTCAGTCTGGTGGAGACTGTGGTAGCTTGGTTCGTTATTTCCTTGGGTAGACTTCTCTTTCTTTAGGGACCATCTAAAAGAATTGTGAATGGACAGGAGGAAAGAGAAGACATGTTAGAAAATAGAGAAAATCCTAGGCTACAGAATACATGAATATTTTCAGTATACACTCTAGTTCTAAACATAAATATGATTGAACAGTGAAGGACTGGGTGAGTTAAGTTAAACAGCCCATAAAAAAAGAAAATAAAGATCTATTGCTGTCGAGTGGCTCCAAGTCATAGCAACCCCATGTACAACAGAGGAGAACACTGCCCAGCCCTGGACTGCCCTCACAGTCTTTCTTATGCTTCAACCCATGTCAATCATCTTACTGACAGTCTTCTTTTACTCTGACATTCTACTTTGTGAAGCCTGCTGTCCTTCTCTAGGGACTGATCCCTCCTTATAACATGTCCAAAGTTATGTGTGACATAGTCTTGCCATCCTTGCTTCTCAGGAGCATTCTGGTTACACTTTTTGCAAGACGGATTTGTTTGCTCTTTTGGCAGTCAGTGATGTATTCAATATTCTTCACCAACATGCAATTTGAGGTATCAGCTTTTCTTCAGTCTTCCTTCCTTACTGTCCAGCTTTCACATACTTACAATGTGACTGAGGGTACCATGGCTTTGTTAAAGAGCATCTTCTAAAGATGTCACTTCTGTAAAGTGACATCTTTGCTTTTTAACACTTTGCAGAGGTTTTTTTTTTTTTTTTTTTTTTTTATTGTGATTGAGTGAAAGTGTACAATCCAGTTTAAATTTGCATGCCCGCCTGTCTGCCTTTCCTTCTGCTCTCCTTGACTGGTGACAGCACACTCCTCCTTTCCATCTATACATGTCATATTCTCTTAACAATCCCCTGTCCCCTCCTCTCTACCCTTTCCATTCCCCTCTAGTAAGAGGCCAGTTGGATGACATCCTATCGATGCACAGAACCATAAAGTGCACACACAATATGGTCATTTCTACAGAGTTTTTTTAACAGATTTGCCCAGTACAATGTGTCATTTGATTTCATGACTGCTGTTTTCATGGGCAGTGATTGTGGACCCTAATAAAAATGAAATCTTTAAGAACTTGAATGTTTTCTCCATTTATCATGATGTTGCTCATTGGTGTAGTCCAGCTTCTCACATTATTTGCTCGGCGTACAGATTGAACATGTATGGTGAAAAGATACAACCTTGTCGCACACCTTTCCTGACTGTTAGCCACTCTATATCCCCTTGTTCTGTTTGAAAGACCACCTCTTGTTTCATGTACAGCTTCCTTATGAGCACAGTGAAATGCTCGGTGGGATGATTGTGAGGATGTGCAGGACAGGGCAATGTTTCACAGAAGTGTTACATCAGAACTGCTTGCTTTGCATTACAACTAGTAGCAGCAACGACAATGAAGCTTGATGGTTTCACTTAAATTCTTGAGTCAATAGGAATTGCTCATCCATTTTGTTTTATTCTTCCAGTTAAAGGCCAGAAGTGGAAGATGACTGTAATAATTATATCAGTCCAAACTAAATGGAGAGTCTTTGCATTAGCTACTTGATACTATTTGCACTGCTAGTTCAGGCTTTGCTTTGTTTAAGCTTCCAGTTGACAGCGTGTGATTTCTGGATAGGTTTCAGTACATTTAAGTTTCCAAATGATTACGCCCAAACAATGGAGATACAAAGTTCAACTTATATTAATAGCAACACATACACACTTTCTGTTTACTTTCTGATTACCTGTGTACTAGCAAATTTGATCCATGACTTTTTGACAATAGCTTACACTTTTATCAGAAATATAATCAAAAGTAATATTTAGGACTATTGAGTAAAGGGGAATGAGCTCTACATTCATGTTTGGAGATGTCATGAGATATATGCAGTACACGCACAGGTGTACTATGCCATAACTCTTTATATAATTTCTTCAGCTCCATGTGTTATGTGAGTGTACACTTCACTTACATCAGTTTATTATTTGTGAAAAATATGGCAGTGAAGAGGTACTAATACATCATTAATAACAAAAGTCCATAGTTTATGCTGAGCTTCATCTTTGCATTACAGTCCTACAGACATTCATAAATGCATGTTATCTGTCCGTCACTACTACACCATGCAGAATAGTTTCACTCTCCTAAAAATGTTTTGTTTCACCTTTCTGTTCCACTAACAATTCACTGTCTTAAATTTTTACAAGTCTATAAAGTCTCTCAAGTTTCAGAGCTCTGCATGATTTTGTCTGAGTATATCCAGCATTTATCTCAGTGACTAATATAAAACATGTGTTTAATAACTACTTTTTGAATGAGTAAGTGAAAAACAAATGTCATTCCCCAACTAAAATCCCTCAGGCACTCACTATCGTCTTCCCTATGGAGTCTAAACATTTCACTAGGACATCAAAGCCCTCGATGCCCCAGACTACATCTCTGTCTTTTCATCTACTGCTATCTTACTTTAAATCATCTTGGTTTTTACTGCCTGAATTTTGCAAGACGTATTTTTGATTGATTTGTCCTTTTACCTCCTTCTCTGCGCCTCTATCAGTCCCACTCTTCTTGATTCAGCTGAAATGACACCGCATCTAAGAAACCAGTTTTGACAACCCCCACTCCACGTATCTCTACTCTGCTGCTCTGTGACACACTTTACCTGATGACCTCAGAAATTTTATCACATTCATCTGTGGTCTTCTACTTATTTCCCATAAAATTTCCTATAAAATGAGGAACTCGAAAGTAAATATTCTGGCCTTTGAAGTTCTGGGCTCCAGTGTTTAATGTGGCAGCTAGAACAGAGTATATCTTAAATAAACTCATTCAGTGAATAAATGAGTGATAAACATAGAAATTTCCAGAAATTATTTTCAAACTTCAACAAACATTTTGAGTAAACAAAAATAACAGAGATAAATTTTGCTTAAGGTGTAATATAACACCCAGTGACCCCTTGAAAGACGTATCCACCCTGTGGCCCTTGGATATAACACTGCAGTTGATTTGATACCGCCTCTGTCAAATGTGTCAGAACAAAAATGTACCTCATAAGATTTTCAGCAGTTGATTCTTCAGATTCAGATAACCTAGGCTTTCTTCTGAGGTGTTTCTGGGTGGACATATATTTCAAAACTTTTTGGTTAGCCGCTGAGTTTGCTAACTATTTCCAACACTCAGGAATCCTTGCAATGCCTGGTCAATTTACGGCTCCTGCAAACAAGCTGTCATGGATTGAGTTGTGCTTCCCCCGAAAAAATGTGTGTAGCCATTTGGCTAGGCCACGACTCCTGGTATTACGTGATGTTTCTCCATGTTGTAAATCCTGCTTCCATGATGTTAATGAGGGATGATGAGTGGCAGTTGTATTGGTGGGGCATGAGTCAAGGTGTTAAATTGTATGTGCTTCAAGGAAATCTGCTCGAATTTAATGTGGTTTCTTCTGGTGTCTGAGGGGTTCCTCTGTTGTTCTCTCTCTATTTGTTCAAGCTGTAAGGTCAGTTCTTTGATTGGCTTTCTTTCTTCTTTCCAGATGTGTGTGTTTATGCAGATAAACTGACCTCTGAGCACTGCTTTGACTGTATCCCATAGCTTCTGGTAGAAAGTGTTTTCGTTCTTGTTGGAATCCGTAAATTTCTTTATTTCATCCTTGATTTGTTCTAAAACCCATGTCTTTTTGAGCAAGGTGCTGTTCAGTTCCCATGAGTTCCACTTTCTATCTATGTTTTTCTGCTATGGATTTTGACTTTTACAGCTTTATGATCTGAGAAGACGCTTTGCATTAATTCAACGGTGTGTATTTTGCTGAGAATTGCTTTATGCCCTAACACATGGCCAATTCTGGAGAACATTCCACGGGCACTGGAGAAGAAGGTGTAGTTGTCCACTGATGGATAAAAAGTTCTATATATGTTGATGGGGTCTAGTTGGTTAATAGTGGCAATAAAATCTTCTGTGTCTTTGTTCTAGATGATCTGTACAATACTGAGAGTGGAGTGTTGAAGTCTCCTACTATTATGAGTGATCTATCTCCTTTTTGAGTAGTCAGTGTTTCTTCAGTGTATTTAGGTGCTCTAATATTAGGTGCATAAATATTTAATATTGTTAAGTCCTGCTTGTGTACTGAACCTTTCAGCAATAAATAGCGACCATCCTTGTCCACGATGGTGGATTTTACATTAAAATTGATTTTGTCTGAGATTAGGATTGCCACCCCTGCTCTTCTTTGTTCATTGTTAGCTTAATATATATTCTTCCATCCTTTAACTTTCAGTTTGTTCATATCTTTAAGTCTAAGGTGAATTTCTTGTAGACAACATATGGATGGGTAAAGTCTTTCGATCCAAGATGTCACTCGATGTCTCTTTACTGGAGCATTCAGCCCATTCACATTCAATGTAATTATTGATAAGTATGTATTTAGTGCTGCCATTGTGATATGTTTATTTTTGTGTCGATGCTTTCTCTGTTGTTCTTATTAATCTGTTCTGGGTCACTCTTCTTTGTGAGCTGTTTTTTCATCTTTTTCAGGATTCGTTTTATGGTTGTTGAGATTCCTGTATTACATTTCTTGATATGGTATGTTGCATCCTTATTATGCTTTACAGCTGCCCCTATGATCCTGCTTAATAAACTATGTATAAACCCAATTTTGATTACTACCAGCCTTGTCAACTTCCTCTGCATCTGGAAGGACTATAATGACTGTAATACATCCCTCTTTTTAATATGATGACATCATAGTTTACATGATACGATCACTAGATTGTTTCTTTCACTATTACGGCTTTGATTGTGTTTGGAGCCTTCCCTAACTGAGCAGGATTCTGGATAAAGTGTCCTTCTAAAATATAAAGCTTGCAGGTTTGTTCTTACAAGCCAAGAGATTCTTTCAGTATTTCTTCTAGCATTGGTTTGGTTTTTACAAAGTCTCTGAGTTTCTGTTGATCTCTTCTGGGTAGGCACTGCCTCCCAGCTGAGGAATTAGGTCCAGCTGAGGCTTCCATGTGGATGACTCCACCTCCCAGCAAAACAATATGGCGTCCCACACAAGCAGCTGGCTGGGACCAGGCTCCCGGCAGAGAGAGAGGCCAAGAGTACTGAAATGCCCAGAGTCCACAGCTTCCACTGCTGGGCCCCAGCCCCAGGTGACACTATGTAAAACACTGCCTCCCGGCTGGAAAAGCACTCTCCCTCTGGCAGGTGCCACCTCCCAGCCTAGGAACCAAGTCCGACTAGGGTCTCTGCCTGGGCTTCTCCATTTCCCAGTGGATCTAGATGGTGTCCCACACAAGTGCATCTGTACAGCTACCACATGGCAGAAGCAGAAAGATAAGCCAGAAGAGCCAAGGTGTATAGAGTGCAAAGCTAGGGTCTCAGAACCTGGGAATTATGCTTGTGGGTTCCACCAGCAGTGCATCTGAAACCAGCAGCTAGTCAAGTCCCAGTTCTGCCCGCTGGCCAAGACAGAGCAAAAAAAATCGAAATGGTGAGTTACCTTTGGTCTGTGCAAGCCTGTGCTCATCGAGAGTGGAATCAGTGAAACAGAGGAAGTTCTGCGTTCAGTGGTATGAAGTCCAAATTAACAGCCCTATGCCTCATCCCAGGGCTCACTAGGTGTCCAGAAGCCTCCGTCTAATTATCATTTCAGGTCTTGGTTTCCAGAGGGGTTTATGAAGACGTGTGCTTAGTCTGCCTACTTGACTCCTCCCCCGTTGGAATTTAAAGGAAAGATAAGCAAGCAGACAGCTGCGGACCTCATAATACCAAGAAGCAGTGTCAGGAGCAAAACTCGTTCTTTGGAAAAGACTCAGGGTTCCTGTGCATTGGAAGCTCCCAATCCAGGGGAATACTGAGACAAGGACCCTCCTCCAGAGCCAACAGAGAAAGCTGTCCCCTGAAGCTAATGCTCCGAATTTGGACCTGTAGCCTACTGGACTGTGAGAGAATAAATTTCTCTTTGCTAAAGCCATTCACCTGTGGTATTTGTCTTAAAGTGACACTAGATGACTAAGATACAAGCCTGCTCTTGAGGTTTATGACCTTTTTATTTACCACGTTTAAAACTGTTTATCCATCCATCCATTCATTTATTTCATTTATATATTGAAACATATATATTGGTTGCATACTATCTGTCAGGCATTGTACAAGATGCCTGGAATGCAGCAGTGAATTAGACAAGGAAAGCCCCTGCTTTTAAGAAGCTTACATTCTAGTGTGGAGAAAATATTATAAGAAGCACACACATAAATGAAACAGGATACACTGAGATGTCATTGAGAGCTATTAAGAAAACAAGTCAGATAGAATGATGATAAATCTATAGTGTTCTAGTTATATATTAAGTGTAAAGAGAAATACCAAATTGATGTTTTACACATTACAAGAATGTTAACATTAAAGAAGACTTTTTTAAGACTATGAAATTTAAGACTATGGAATTTTTCTTTCTCAAATGCATTTTGTGATAGTTTTTATTATCTTTCAAAAACTAATAGTAACAACATTTTTGAGTTTGGAGTTTTGTTTGCTACTAAAACTGAACCTAAACATGGCTGATTTTAAAATAAGTTCCTAAGGTAGATGAACATATAAAAAACACAAGTTTCAGCCACTCCACAGCCATCACCCTTCATTTTGGCCTACTGTCCTGTGCTGCTTTCTAAGCACAGGCAGTTAGTGTCTTCCAAAAGCACAGGAATGATAAATGGGGTAGAAACTATTAAGGTCTTTGTAAAGTTTAATGAAAGATTTATCTCTGGAGGGTAATGTTCCCCTTTCTTTTACTGAAATGAGAGTTTGATAACCTCTCATTGTGTTTTTGATAAATTGTATCTCACTGACATAACTAAAACGACTGAGTGGAAAAATTTTTCTAAGTAGCCAAGCAAGGGCTAGTTATTGCTGAATACTTTAATAGTTAGCATCTGCAAAACTAAGTTTGGCATTTGAATTTTTTCTTTTTAATTACCAGGCCTAGAAAAACTGATTCAGTAATTTAGCAACAATTACCAGGGGATCCTTCAATGCTTCTCTAGGCCAATTATAGCCAGAGTAATAGGACTATAATTTACAGTCAAGTATGGCATCTTCATCTACAGTCACAGAGGATACTATTGCCAGAGTTTACCATTACTGTTGGATAAGCCATTGATATTTAATTTCAAATTATATAGGTTTGAATGGTTTTATATCCATATATACAGACCCACCCACCCACACAGGAAAACAGAAAAGACAATTATCCAGCTTGATAAAAATGAGAGCAAAACAAAACATCTCAGACATTTTCTGTAACTCAAAAGGAAATGAAATACTATTCTAATATTCTAAATATTCTAAACATTTTCCTCCATACACATTCGATGTTTAAAATTTATTTTTAGGACTCCAAATACTCAAGACTAGTTAAAATATATGGCTAGAAAAAGAGCTAATTCTCAAGATGTTTATAGAGGTTAACAAAATATGTAGTAATTATTTAACACATTTTTCGTATGGTTTTGAGATGAAGTTGTCTAGGCATAGAGACATTTTTTTCTGGGATTTTTGTGGCAAAAGCCTCTTCCCATTTTCTCCAGCTGATGCGGCAGCACTAGTTAGATCTATGTGGAACTTCCATTCCCCCAAGGAATCCCCTTAACAGCAGCACTTGAGAAACTGCTGTTGTTAATATTCTTTAACAGTTTAATTGATAGAACTTTGGTGGCGTAATAGTTAAGTGGCATGGCTGCTAACCAAAAGGTTCGCAGTTCAAATCCACCAGACACTCCTTGGAAATTCTATGGGACAGTTCTACTCTGTCCTATAAGGTCACTGTGAGTCAGAAGCAACTCAACAAGTACTGCAAAAATATATGAGGTTTTAAAAAGAATCAAATACATAAACAGGTAAAAATAAATGTCTCCATCCCTCCCAGCTACATCCCATCCTACCCTGATTTGCCAAAACCCAAACTCTTCACACTCACACAGACACACCTCCACTCCCATTCCTCACAAATGACCAACTGTTGCACATCTTTATCTATGTTATAAGCAACAGGTCAATTTACGGCATGCATATATGACATCAAAATATAAATAATTATATATTTAAACACACTTTAATGGCATGAATATTAATTATGTATTTATCTCAAGTGTAATTATACAGTTATATAACTGTTGTCAATGTTAGTTGCCATTAAGTCTATTATGACTCATGACAACCTCAAGTGCACACAGTAGGACACCTCCGGAGTGTTTTGAAGCTTATGACCTTCCGGAAGCAGACCATCAGCCTGTCTTTTGAGGCACCTGTAGGTGGGTTTGAACTGTCAACCTGTAGGCTAACAATGAATTCTTAACCTTTTGCACCACACAGAGACACAGTAGATAATTAAATATATATAAGTGCAAAAATTAATTTAAATGCATAAATATTAAATACATATGTAATGTCATATATACATAAATACATTTAAACATTTAGATAGAAATATGTGGTTGTTGAGGTTGGCTGAAACAGAGTCAGTCTTGACTCATGGCAACTCCAGGTACAACAGACCACAACGCTGCCTGGCACTACGCCATTCCCATGATCAGTACAGCTTTTAACTGCTGTGGCCGTAGAATTTTCGTTGGTTGGTTTTTTGGAAGATCACCAGGTCTTTTTTCCTAGTCTGTGTGTCTTAGTGTAGAAGCTCCACTGAAATCTACTCAGCAGCATAGCAGCATGTGAGCCTCCAGTGACAGACGATGAGTGCCTTCTCAGGACGTGCCTTGGATGGAAATAAAACTGGCCTCCCGTATGGAAAGCTGAGGATTTTACCACTGTTTTTAGTTTTATTCATTTATTAAAGAAGTACACCTACCAAAATGAGCTGAGGTCCTGGTGGTGTGTTGGTTCAATATTCCTTCGGCTGCTAACAGAGATGTTGGCAATTCAAATCCACCAGCCACTCCTTGGAAACTCCATGGGGCAGTTCTACTCTGTCCAAAGGGTCACTGTGAGCTGGAATTCACTTGACGGCAGCAGATTATTCTGAGGTTCATCTTTTTCTAAATTTATTTTAATCTTATTTTTTTTAAAAGTGCACCTGAGAAATTTCTCCATGCAGGTTCTCACTGCTCCACCTCATTGTGTTTCCTCATCTGGTTGCACCTCAGCTTATGTTCACCCTTGTGTTAATTGGTATTTATACCTAGTATTCGCTATTTTTCGTTACCGCTGTGTAAGCTATTATTCAGGTGTGTTCAGCTGTCTCAGAGCAGGCACTCTATATGCTTTAGCTACTGCATGATATTTCTGGTTACAATACTTATAAGCTTTTATTTGAAGTAAAAGTGATAGGAGCAGGTTGAGAGCAATCTTTCTCTTTTCTAGGTTTTTCCAATACATTGTTAGGATTGCTGCAGGAAAAAGCAACCAGATTAAACCAACCTGGACAAGCCTCATGCCTAGCAACAAAGATAAGTTTCTATGAAATGATCTAAAAATTCTCCCAAACTCTGCACTCTTTTCAAAATTGAATTTTACCTTCTATCACTCAAACTTGGACTTAATAGAAATGTGAGAAGCTTTGATAAAAACAAGCCACAGACATTTAATGCAACATTTCCATTTACTTTCTGACTCAGGAACGACCTGAAGCCAAAGACAGAATGCTACCTGTTTAAGAAGCTATCTGATTGTTCTTTTGAAACTATTTTAAGAAGAGAAATGTAATCATTTTGAAAGAACTGTTGATCCCTTTCATAGCCTGGCTAATCCAGACAATTCATTTTGTTGTTGTTCTGGAACTGTTGTTGTCCTCTGTTGTTAGTTGCCACTGAGTTGATTCCAACTCATGTTGACCCCACCAGGCTGTGACCTTTCAGAAGCACATTACTGGGCTTGTCTTTCAAGGTGACTCCAGATGGGTTCAAATAACCAATCTTTTGCTCAGTAGTTGAAGACTTAAGCCTTTGTGCCACCCTGCAACTTAATCCAGACAGTTTTGCAATTACCGAAGGCTCTTCTCTTTCTTAAGAACTCAGAGCTATTCTGTACTTAGAGAACGAAAACAGATTAAAAAATAAAAATGCTGTCATCAAGCTGATTCAGATTAACAGTGATCCTATAAACCCCCCCCCCAAAAAAACCACCTCACTGCCATCAAGTAAATTCTGCTCAAAACAACTGTATGGGCCAGAGTAGAACTACTCCATAGAGTTTCCAGGGAATGCCTGGTGGATTTGAACTGTCAACCTCACAGTTCATAGACATAGCACTTAACCACTACACCACCAGGGCTTCCAATAGAACAGAGGAAGACTGCCTTACAGGGTTTCCAAAGAGCAGCTGGTGGATTCTGACTGTCAGCCTTTCGGTCACCAGGCAAGCTTTTAATCACTGCTGAGAGAGAGGGATGGCTAGGACAAGCCCTACCCTCTGTAGCTGTTAAAATGACCTAACTGAGAGTACAACACTGAAGTATACTATTCATGTCTTCTGATTTGTCCACAGGCATTGAACAGGCCACCAGGTTTGACTGATGATAGAAGAATAAACTTCACAGGCGACTTCTTTTTTTTTGGCCCTGCGAAAACAGTGGCTACTGGGATTGGTCCAGGCATACTAAGGGACATAGTTGACCCATAATCTATTATCTTCTTCCTGCAACCATGTGAATGAAAAGTATGAGAAACAATTGTTCTCCTGGTTATAAGATGACTGCTGACAAGCTCTTTTTAAACGGTGAAATGCTGTACCCACAGTGAAGAATGCTGGTTTTTTGGAATGCTTTTCCTGACATCAAGTGTGATGGATGTCCAAGCAAGTAGCAGTGAAAGATGTAGGACTCTCTGAAGTTTTGTCACATGACAGGGCTGCTAAAGAGGAAGGACTTAATCCTTCACATGTAAATAACATACACTCACATGTGTTACAAATAGGCTGAAATAATAATGACAGTGAGTCCTTCCTCCAGGGAGCCCAAAATAGGCAATGTGCCTGGACTGGCTCTTCAGCAAAGCATTCAAATTCAAACATGGCCAACATTGCTAAGAAGGAATAAAAATAAACACTGGTGTTAAAAGAGCTCTTTCTTTCTTTGCTTTTGGGAAATGACCAACACGTTGGAATGATGCCAGAAAGGCAAAGGATGGAAGAAAGTGGAAAGTCAGACAACTTTGTAAGGTTCTGTAGTCCATGTTTTAGTCAGCTAGGGCTGCTCTAACAGAAATACCACAGAGTGGATGGCTTTAACAAAGGCAGGTTTATTCTTACACAGTCCGGTAGGTTGCAAGTCCATATTCAGGGTGTCCACTCCAGGGGAAGGCTTTCCCCTTGTCAGTTCTGGAGGAAGGTCCAGTATTGCATCAGTCTTTGTCCAGGGAGCATCTTGGCCCAGGAACCTTGGGTCTGAAGGATGCGCTCTTCTCCCGGTGCTGCTTGCTTGATGGTACGAGGCTCCCAATTCTCAGCCTGCTTCTCTCTCCTTTTATCTCTCATGGGATGAGAGGA
The DNA here is from genome assembly GCA_028571685.1 of Heterohyrax brucei. NCBI lineage: Eukaryota > Metazoa > Chordata > Mammalia > Hyracoidea > Procaviidae > Heterohyrax > Heterohyrax brucei. The sequence goes on from CM053158.1 coordinate 47,099,357, forward strand.
TTAAGGGTGGGGCAAGCCATACTCCAGGGAAACTCCCTTTTACAGCAGGGCAGGAAAGTAACCCTATGAAGGAATTTATAGCCCCACCCTAATCCTTTAACATACAGTTTAGGGAAACCACCAAATGGAGGACAGTCACAAGATACTGGGAATCATGTCCCAGCCGCATGGCTACACATATTTTTGGGGGGACACAATTCAACCCTTGACAGTCCATATTTACCTTTCAACCAATATTTAGCAACTCCATTGCTTGCCTACAAGGACTGCCAATTAAGTTTGCAAACTCATTGTAGAAAAAGTGCTGCATACCTCATTGCTGAATATGACTACAGTCACCTTTCTAGTACTCCCCTTGGGAAGCTATACACTGGTGCCAGCACCTAATCCCACCCTTCAAAGCGATTTTGGAACTCTTTTTCTAGAATGACCATCAGAGCTGTCATTGTATTACCCTTGATGTCCTGAATGTCATCAAAATGTCTTCCTTTCAATATTTCCTTTATCTTTCGGTAAAGGAATAAGTCATTGGGGGCCAGATCAGATGAGTAGGTAGAGCGTTCCAATACAGTTATTTGTTTACTGGCTAAAAACTCCCTCACAGACAACTATACAATTAAGTTTGCCAAGTTGCCACCGTGCCACCATGCACAATGGCCATTTCAGAAAGAGTTCCGAAGTTGCTTTGAAGTATGGACTAGGTGCTGGCTAATCAAATCAAACCTGATGCTGTTCAGTCCTCACAGTGACTTTATAGGATACAGTAGAATGCCCCACAGGGATTCAAAGAAGTAACTGGTGGATCGAGACTCCTGACCTTTCAGTTGGCAACTGAACTCTTAACCACTGTGTAGCAGGGCTCCAGCCTTCCTACAGCACAGGACAAAACTGTCCCATAGGGTTCCCAAGAAACAGCTGATGGATTCGAACTGCCAACCTTTTGGTTAGCAGCTGTAATTTTTGACCACTCTGCAACCAGGGCTCCATTGCTTGTGTAGTTTACTATTAAAAACATTCACTGTGTTCTGACTTTAACAGCAATAGTTCTGAGGAGGAAAAAAGAAGGCATACTCTCTCTCTATTTTCCCCTCTGTCTCTGAGCATCTTGACATCTCTGTGATCTGGTTCAACACTGAATTTATGGCATTAGATCAGCTCTGTCTTTCCACTGTAAAATGAAATAATAATTATTTCTTAGAATAAAGGTTAGGACACTAGCACATAGAACAGGAGCTACCAAATTACAGCTCAAGAGCCAAAGCCTAGCCTGCCACCTGTTTTGCATGGTTCCTGGGCTAAGAAGGATTTCTGTATTTTTAAATAGTATAAATCAAAGAAAGAGTAAGGTTTTATGAAGTGTGAAAATGTTATGAAATTCTGATTTTAGTGTCCATAGTAAAGTTTTATGGAACATAGCCATGCTTATTTACATTCTTAGCATCCATGACTGATTTTGCAGAGTTGAGTAGTCATGACAGGGACCATATGGCATACATAGCCTAAATGTTTACTATCTTTCCCTTTACAGGCGAAGTTTGCTAACCTCTGCTATAGATGTTGCTGAGGTGTCTCAGTGCTTAAGAACTTGGCTATTAATGAAAAAATTAGTAGTTTGAATCCACCAGCTACTTCTTGGAAACTGCATAGGGTAATTGTGCTCTGTCCCATAGAGAAGCTGTGAGTCAGAATGGACTCGACGGGAGTGGTTTGGGTTATATCTTTGGAGGAGTCCTTGGGTAGTGTAAATGGTTAACACTTGGCTGCTGACTTGAAGGTTTGCAGGTTCAAGTCTACTCCAAGGCAGCCTGGAAGAAAGGCCTGATGATCTACTGCCGTAAGATTACAGCCATTGCAAATCCCATGGAGCACAGTCCTACTCTGACACATATGGCATCATCATGAATCATAGTCAACTTGATGGCAATTTCTTCTCCATGTATATCTAATATGTATCTATATGCACGGGTGTGTGTGTGTGTGTGTGTGCTTGTCTCACTTCAGTTGGTTCTGACTCATAGTAACCCTATAGGGCAGGGAACTGCTCCACAGGGTTTCCAAGGAGTGGCTGCATAGGAACTGCTGGCCTTTTGGTTAGCAGTCTCAGCTCTTAACCTGCACCACCAGGAACCCTTCTTAAAGACAGTTGGTCGCTATTGTTAGAATATCAAAATACCTGAATATTGATTGAGACCTCATCCTTTTCCTAATCGTATGACTGAAAACAACAATGAAGGAATTGTACGTCTTGCCCTTCTTTTAATCACTCTGTATTTCCATATTCAACAATTCAGTTTTCTCAGGAGTTAGACCCTCCTCTCCTAATTCCCATGAATAGTTTCTGTCTTGGGTATCTGATTTTAACTATAAGAGTTGCTTCAATTCACGGGTGTTTTTTTTACCCACCTAAGAACCAAAGATTTTTCATTCTTTTGTTGGTCCCCTTTTTTCCAAAACTACATATTCTAGCAAGTCTGGGGCACTGCAGTGAATCCCACCATTCTGACACCAACTAAATGAGTAACTTCTTTGATAAGGATTAGCAAAAAGCTGGCTCCTGTGAGGCAGAGGTTAAGGATGTCCCAAAGGTCCAACTTCGCCCGACTGCTGTAGCATTCTGTCGTCTCTGACATCAACTGCTTTGCCTCCCTGTTGTAGCCTCTCTGCCACATTTGGGTTCAGTAATTTGATATAGCATCTCACAGAATTTATGAGTGGAACAGCACTAATAGTTAAGTGGTTATCAGAAAAACAACAGGGTACAACTTGGGATCAGGGTCATCTTAGAAATAACAGGAATAGCTAAGGATGCAGATCTTTGATCAGGACAGCTGTGTCTTGCCTAATGTCCTGGACCCTGGTTGGGGGTTGGGGGTTCTCCCGACCATGGACGCTGCTCAGACCTTGCTGCTAGCAGGCCCTGGCTGGAGTTTTTCTTGAGCAAGTGTTACACCTCTTAGCTCCGTGGGTTGGCAAGCCCCACTGCAGCAATCTGGGGTCACTCTCCTGGCTCCCGCCGTCTCATGATGCTGTTGCTTTTGCTACCACAGAGCCACTCGCTCTCATTGTGTTTCATGTGAAGCAGAGAGGATAGTTCAACCAGTTAGCAGTTTTCTATAAACCGAAAGTTCCAAACACGGGCATCTGGAAAACTCATGCAAAGCCTGTAAATGAGTGTAGTAAATAAGGCTGGGGAGATAATCCACTGGGAGTCCTGGGAACAGTGGGTACCACGTGCAGAAGCTGCTGCTCTACAGGAGTGAACTGCTGCCCTAGCAAATACAGGTGCTGAACTTCCTGAGAAGAGAAGCTGGAAGTTACATTTTTCACATGAAATTTGTCAGTAACCAATTTTCCAAAAATATGTAAAGCAAAACCGGTTTAGTGCAAAATGCAAGCCAACTGTAAAACAAATAAAACACAAGGCTTGATACAAAGAAGAAATACCACCAAATTTGACCTGCTTACGAATTTTCCTTTAAGTATCATCTCAGGCATAGCAGCTTTGGTCTTGTGATAAGGTGTGGATCATCTTCCTTTTGGTTTTTTTCTGGAGGGGTGTTTTTGCTTTAGAAGTCTGTAAGCACTTATGAGGCCACAGTGTTTTTGTCCTTTTCTGATATTTTTTCTCATGATATCTTTCACTCACTTTTCTCAATTAGTTTTCAAAATCTCAAGAAATAGTTGATAAACTGTCTTTCCTTCTATAAAATTGTAAACCCTTTGAACATAGTTACATAAAATTTGGTGAATCCGCTAGATAGTCTGATACATGAAACAATTATAAATGTCTGCTGAAGAAAAATGCAATGAATAATACTCACTAATGTTCCATTTCATTTATCAAACTCTCTCAATAAATTGATCAAAGGTCTCAAGGGCAATATATATAAATAATGATCATTATATTGAACAGTTTTAAGGTAACCGTGTGCTTTTTGGATTACTACAGCAAGACACAGTATTACTATGTCACTTCTCTTTATAAACAGAATAGAGAATATATGTGCAATACCTACTGGGTCTATTTTTCCCCAGTGTCTAGCCTTGTAGAACATCTGTGTACTGTAGATATATAAATGTCAAATACTCAGAAACAGCATGGTTCATGGAAGCATTAGTAAGAGATATGCTTTTGTACTTCAACCTTTTATTGTAATTCACTACACCACACTATACAACACAGCTCTTCAAATTGCCAGGGAAAAAGTTGTATTTTTCTCTGGAAATAGAGGTTGGAAATGATACATTCATAATCATCTGTGTATATAAACCTATTTATTCACCCTAGGCATAAAATATGTGTATACTCTTGCTTTTTAAGCTTTCAAAGCCTGCAGATATCATTATGAATGCTTTTAGCATACAGGGAAGCCATGTGGTCTATGACAGGGATAAGGAATTGTTGCCGTTCACCTATGCTTTCTTTTCTTTCACATGTCTTTGATCTTGGGTATGGTTTTTCTATCCCTGGTGAGCTATCTCTGAAATGCCTCAAGAAAGAAATATTTGCTAGATTATTCTAATGTTTTATTCAAATAGGCCATAGCCGTTTCTTTTAAACACGTAAAGTATTTTATGTTTTGTGGCTCAGTAACCCCTATGTACAAAAAAAAAAAAAACTTAATTACTGACATATTGAAATGAATTCAAATGTAGGAGATTTAGAAGTTTCAAATGTTCAAATTTTACAAAAACTATTACAGTGTGAATTATCATTAAACAAAAGGTGTATATGAAGCTATTACTAAATATATATATCTGCAAATTTTTAACTTTATCTGTTGTCTGATACAAATGTTGAATGACATACCATTAACGTTTTGACTTTATAACATAACTAGGTATCTTTAACATTTCCTTAATACATGTTGAAATGATCTATAAATACTAACATTTGCAAAGTATCTTTCTCTGGGTATTAGTAAAGGGTCTCTTTAGTGTAATTTTTCAGAGCTCAGCAAGAAGCTAAAATTGTATCTTCATAATGATATTCTTTATCTGCATGTGATCCTTTACTTAAGGATCTCAGAGAGCTTTACTTAATATTAAGTAATTAAATCATACAGTACCCTTGAGTGACAAGTTTAATTATACCCATTTTCAGAAAGTTGGTACATTAAAAAACTATTAATCTACAAACTCAAGGTTATCCAGAGAATCAAGAGGAGAAGGTCATTTTGCTAGAGAGATCCATACATCCCATAATGGCTAGCTTGTATACGGAAATGATTTCTTAATCTTGGAGATTTCCCAGCTTCTTCACGCATATACAAAGCTGAATGTCACCACTAGCAATCCAGTCATCACATCTTTAGAAGGCTGTTAACACCTCTTATCACGCACAATTCAACAACTGCAATCTCTTCTTAAATTGTACTTCTAGAGAAAAATAAGCAGCTATCAAGCTGATATTGTTGGTTTAGAGGGAAAAAAACACTAAATATTGTGAAAACCATATGGAAATTCAAGAAAGTCAATTTTCCACACATTCCTGTACAGAGTCAATTTTTAACAATATAAACACATACATACACACACACACACACACACACGTACATTCAAACTCTTAGCTATCTCTCATCCTTCAACTATTCCCCTCGGTTCTATCTCAATAGAAAGGCTCTTGTCTATAACTTTACCCCTGTCTTTTTCCTTCCTGCTGCAAATTCTGGCACTAGAATGTTGCATTTGTAGGTGTGGGGGCCACCTTATAGTCATAAGTAGCCAAATGTGAGAACCAATGGCCAACGCACAAACAAGTGGTGAAGCTAAAAGGTATCTTGAAGACATTATTAAGCAGCCAGACCATTCCTGAGAACAACTACTTGGACTTCTTGTAAAGTATAAATATCCGTATTAGTTACACTTTTTTTGTGACTTGCAGGTAAACAAACATACTGGTAACTGATAGACATTTTATCCTATTGCCTTTCTTCATTAACTTCGTAACACTTCTCCCTATAAGAGAGTATCTTGTTTCTAAACCTGCTTATTACTTGTATTCTGTTTCTGTCTGCACTGAGTCACAGAGAAGAAACCATTTCTGTCTATCAAGAGCCTTGTCCACACAGTGTATACATTTTGACACCTTAAAGATCACAGTAAAGAGTTCTGAATAAATATATACATGCATACAGGAATGAATACATCAAATACCTTCCGTATATGTCCAATCACTGAAATATCAACAACTTCCTTTAGTTTACATAACTGGTTGTTTTATTTCTCCAAATTTAAGTGACTTGCTTAATATACATAAAAAAATACATCATATAATTTCTTTATTAAGAGTTGGTGTGGAGTGTCTTTACCAGCTCAGTCTTTCTAACTTCTGTTTCGTCATGAGGAACATGGTTCAGAGTGTGACAGTAGAAATAAGGGACCCTAACCAACTCCCGCCAGGGAGAAGAGTCATTTCTGAGAAGACAACTCTAAAACCAATTCAGCAGGAAGCAGTAAATCCCTCTGACCTTCTCTTGCCATTCAGTGTCCCTTCCTCTACTGGAAAACCTAATGAGGATCTATTTGGTCAAGGAAAATTATCATTGGCAGCATCCGAGTCCCAGCACCACAAAGGAAAGCATTAGAAGTTGAGGTTTGGGGTTGAGAAAAAAATCGCTTGACACGTGATGCCAAGCCAAGTACCCTTGAGTCGGATCCAACTCATGGCTTGATACAAACCACCTTAAACCTCTGTCTGGAATCATGTTTTATACTTTTCTAATCCATTATAAAATGATTTTTTTTTCTAGAATGCAAATATGAGTCTTTCTCCTGCGTAATATCTTTCAGAAGCTTTCCTTTTCTGTCAGCACAGCTTTCAAGCTCTTTAGTATTATATACAGGATCCTTTACAACCTGGCTCTTGGCTTCCACTATACCCAGTTTCCTAGTTTTCCCGTGGTTCTAACCTTATGAAAAGCTTGCATTCAGTTCTTCTAAACACCAGGTTTTCTCTCCCCTTTGTGTCCCTGTGTATTGTGTTCCTAAATCTGATGTGGCATTTCTTTTGCTCCACTTGAATGATTTTTACTCGTATTTGGTCAAGTCTTCATACTTATATAAATCTTGATTTCTCCATTTACCAAGTGCAACAGAGTAGAACTGCTCCTTAGACCCTCCACGGAGCACCTGGGGGATCCAAACTGCTAGGCTTTCTGGTTAACAGACATAGCACTTAACCACTATACGACCAGGGTTTCCATAAAACTGTTAGTAAATTAATTAATTTAGGTAACCATTAGCACATGCCAGTGGCATAGCAGGTTAAGTGCTATCTCTGCTAACCAAAAGGTTAATGGTTCAAATCCGCCAGGCACTCCTTGGAAACTCTAGGGAGCAGTTCTATTCAGACCTCTGTGGTCACCAAGAGTTTGACCCAACTCAGTGGCAATGAGGAGTACACACTGCATCAGTCTTTCCTGTTACTCCTATCATTGCCTTTTAAGAGTCTACCAAAGTATCACTTTCTCTCACCAGTCCTCTCTACTACCCATGCAAAGCGTGTTTCCTCTGTGATCAATAGCACTGTGTGCCTGTCACACTGTATTAGAATTCCCAGCTTCTTTGTCTATGTTTGCCATTAAGCTATGACAATGAGGGGAATGTCTTTTATATCTTTAACTCCTGTGCTTAAGATCATGTCCAGAAGGGAGTTTTCCACAAAAATCAGGTGAATGAAAAACGACTTCATTGTATACAAATTCGATTTAGTCAGTTTCACAACGACAGTGTTAAAACATGCGAGTGTGCACCAACACACAAAACAGATTAATTTCTATTTTAGACACATACTGATTTCACCAGGAAGATTCAGGTCATCCCCTGTAGTTAGTAACTGTAAATCACTTATTAAACTTTTCAAAGTCTTCATATTTAATATATTTAGGATAATGAGGAAAATATTCATATGAGCTGTGTCTTAGCCAAAGTTCTACCACCTTCTTCCCCAAAAGCAAAACAAGTGACAAGGGTTTGTATAAAGATGGTTTATTCTGGGGAGTGACCGTAAATGGGGGAGATAAAACCAGGGAGAAATGAAAGCAAATAAAAGATGAAATAATTGAGCTGAAGGAGGGAACTGGGGCTTGCTTCCACTTGGGATACCTTGGCAGTTGTCATGCGTTCATCTCAGAATTGTCCACTCAAGAGACAGAAGAAGAGAGTATTTAGCCTCCATTCCACGTACTCATAGTTCAAAGGTTGTCCCAAGGGTCACAGCTACGCTGCACTGCCTGGTTTATGAATACTTCAGGATGCTTGAATGCTTTCCTACAGACATCCCAGTAACAGGTGACAGAAGACTCATAGAGCAGAAAGCAGAAGAAATACTAGGTGCAGCCAAGGAGGAGTGTTGTCAGGTTAAACCGTGCAGCTGGTTGCCACAGCAACAGCTAATGTAAAAGTATAGGCTGCGAGAATGTCACTTGTGTCTGAACGAAGCTGGAATATATGTCACTTTTGATTTCCTCTATTCCTATTGATATCATGAACTGCTTAAAATACACCATTTAAAGAGACTTATAAATAAGCTGCTTTTCTAGGAATACTTTGGAAACATTTGTAAATTATTTAAACTTTTAATTTCTAATTGGATGGAGTCTTAAAGTACAGGGAAGTATGAAAATAGTTTGAGTAATTTTGATTTATAGTATGCCTTTGTGTGGGTATTTGAAGCACTATCCTAACTGTTGTTTAGTTTTAACAGATAATTAAAACTTCTTAGATTTCTTTTATAAACAAGTGACTCCTAGTGTAAAAAGCTTTGTGAAGTATTCTGTATGTGCCATTGTTAAAGAAATAAAGGACTGAGGGGAGGCAAAAGAGTGTTGCTGGAATAGGGCATAAAAGTAGTTACAAATGTATGTGATAATAGTCTGGTTCTTGAGTTTTTTGACAGGCTTAGAGACAGTAAATTTTGTTTCAAAACATAATTCTGTTATAAAGTTTGTGTTTAAATCACAAATTCACAGTAAGGTTAAAAATAAAGAGCAAAAACAAACAACAACAAAGATTATCATCTTGGATTTGAAGGAAAATTCCAAGCATATGCTTTTAAAAGAGACACATCTTAAATATATGGACATAAAAAAATGTGTGAGCAAAAAGATGGAAATATACACCATGGAAACTCTAACCAGAAGAAAATAAAAGAGAGAAAGAAGAGAGCTGTTCAAAGCTAAGCTTTAATTTCAGCAGTCTCATCCTGCTGGGAAGACAGACACTGAACTTCAGAATCCATAACAGAGGAGGAGCCTCAGGCTGTCAAGAAGAATCTACAGCCTGAATCAGCTCAGATCTTGATTAGATCAAAATGATTTGCCTGAACTCTAAGGGTGATGAAAACAGAAACTAAATAGACCTTTACAAATGCCATAAGTATGCTTCCACAGCTAATGTGTATGTGTGACACTGGCATGTAAGATTAATTCTCGCTGAAGACAGGCTCACAAACAAAAATTATGAAGGGCCTGAAATCCATTTGCCTGGAAACTTCAGAGAGATAAAGGAAGAAATATAAGTTCTAAAGTGAGAGCATGATATTATGAAACAAAAAAGAACTCCAAACCAATTGCATTTGAGTTGATCCTGATTCATGATGACCTTGTAGGACAGTGTAGAACTGTCCCCCGTGGTTTCCAAGCAGCCACTGGTGGGCTGGAACTTTTGGATAACAGCTTGAGCTCTTTACCACTGCATCACCAGGACTCCATTATGTAAATGGGATAGGTCAATTTAAAAAAGAAACAATTATGAGAAATAAAAGGCATAGTTGTGGAAGTAAAAATCTCATTTTGTGGGATAAACAGCAGTCTAGTCAAGGTAAAGGAGTCCCTGAGAGGTGAAAAAGGGTTAAGTGCTGGGCTAATAACTGAAAGGCTGAAAGTTTAAACTTCCTGAGAGGTACCTTGGAAGAAAAGCATGGGGAGTGCTTCAGAAAGGTGTCAGTCCTGAAAATCCTATCAAGAGCAATTCTACTCTGTAACTCACAGAGTCTCCATGAGTCAACATCGACTCAGTGGCAACTGGTTTTGAGGGTTTTTGCTTGTTTGAACAAAGTTCCAGATACTGTGAAAAAGTTCCCCTGAGCATAGGACAGGTCATGACAGAGACAGTAGACAAGGCTCTGCCCTACAGTTTACACACCACCCAGTGTGTATGGGGAGGGGCACCACTTTTTTCACGGTGTTTGCCTGGGGTAGAATGGGTTTAGTCTAAAGGGATCTAACCTCCATGACTGCCCTTTTGAGTGTCTGTAGAGATGTTTTATTTACTTTGCCTAGGACTTTTTATTATTAACAGCAGCAAGACTAGAGTAGAAGCTATTTACTCCATCTCGTCTGGAACTTGAAGTGCCACGACCAGTGACTGAATCATCCGGTACTGCTCTAACAGAAAATGCAATGAGTGTATGGCTTTAACAAAGCCAGTTTATTCTTACACAGTTCAGCAGGCTACAAGTCCAAATTCAGGATGTCTGCTCCCAGGGAAAGGCTTTCCCTCTATGTCGGCTCTGGAGGAAGGTCCTTGTGTTGCACCAGTCTTTGGTCAGGGGGCGTCTCAGAGCAGAACCTCGGGTCTGGAGGATGTACTCTACTCCCGGAGTTGCTTTCTTGATGGTGTGAAGTTCCCAACTCTCTGCTTGCTTCTCTTTCCTTTTCTCTCTTATAAAAGGTAGGGCAACCCATCCAGGGAAACTCTATTTACACTGGAACAGGGAAGTGATTTTAAGAAGAGTTTTACAGTTCCGCCCTAACCGTCTTTAATATAAATCCAGTCTATTAACCACAGCCAGAGATTAGGATTTACAGCATTGGAAAAATCACAAAATGGAGGGCAATCACACAACACTGAGAATCACCAGTCCGGCCAAATCACTACATACAATTTTAGGGGGACACAACTCAATCCATGACAACTAGTTTTTAAAAGTTGATGTGATGAATCATAGAACATAAACCAAAAACCAAACCCACTTCCACCAAGTCCATTCTGACACTTTAGTGACCTAATAGGACAAAGTATAACTGTCCCATGAGTTTCCAAGGAGCAGCCGGTAGATTTGAACCGCCAACTTTCTGGTTAGCAGCCATAGCACTTAACCACTACACTACCAGGGTTTCCCATAGGACATAGGACAATTCAAATAGGAGAGTCTAAACCCACTGCCATCAAGCTGGGTCCAACTCACAGCTACCACATAGGTCAGAGGGCAACTGCTCCACAGAGTTACTAAGGAGTGCCTGGTGGTTTGAACTGCTGATCTTTTGGCTAGTAGATGTAGCACTTAACCCACTATACCACCAGGGTTCCCCAAATAAGAGAAGTGGTATCAAATAACCAGAGAGAGCTAACTGGTATTTTTTCACTTATTTAAATACCAATTATAAGGAGATTTTATATTAAATTATTTCATGTAAAGCAATTTGTATTTCCACGTTGAAGAAGTAATTAAGTAGAAGGTTGTTTCAGAAACTTTTCCAGGGTAACTTGTCGTACATAGTAATGTCAAAATAAGCCCAGGCTGTCTAACTTTGTCCAGTATTATTTCAACTACTGCAGCTGCTTGGAGAAAGAATGCAACAAATCTCTGGAAACATTGGCTACCTGTGGACCAGAGAAAGAAAGAGCACCAGTGTGGACCAAACGAGAAAAGAGCGAGAGTGCGAGTGAGTGACAGGAAGGGAGATACAGAAAGATAGGAAGCGACGAGAGAAAAGCTGTCATAAGAGGTATTTTTACTGTCCTCAGCTCTCTCCCAGGCCTTTGGGTCCTTGTGGTTTCCTATCTTGTCATAATCAATTTGCTTAAGCAAAGTCCAACTGGATTTCTATCACTTATAATCTGTATAAATCAAAACAGAAAACAAACCCACTGTGGAATGGCCATTCCAACTCATAGCCACTACACATGACAGGGTAGAATTATCTCCCACAGGGTTTCTAAGGCTATAAGTCTTCACAGAAACAGATTGCCACATCTTTCTCCCACTATGTGACTCTTAGGTTCCAACTGCCAACTTTTAAGCTAGGACTGAGCACTTCAACCACTTTCCCATCAGGGTTCCTTGTAACCAGCATACAGGGAAAAAAATGCTTTCCAATTGATTCCCCACAGTATAGCAGAATGAAGTGTTGCCTGGTCCTGTGCCATCTTAACTATGGTTTCTATACTTGAGGCCATTGTCATGGCTATCCTGTAGTGCCTACTAACTTAAAGGACTCACCTTCTAGCACTATAAGGTTTTGCTCTTTTCCGTAGAGTTTTCATTCACTGATTTTCAGAAGTAGATCTCCAGGCCTTTCTTCCTAGTCTGTTTTAGTCTAGAGAAAGCGATTTTGAGTACTACTTTGTATGAGAGAATATATGTATTTTGTAGTAATTTTCTACAGCCACCTTGCAAAACTAATGTACAGTGCATGTCATGGATTGAATTATGTTGCCCCCAAAATGTGCATACCAATTTGGCTGGGCCATGATTCCCAGTATCGTATAATTATTCATCATTTTTTTTTTCATTTTGGTGAGGTTTTCTAATGTGTTGTAAATCCTATCACTATGATTTAATAAGATGGATTGGCTACAGTTATAGTAATAAGATCTATAAGACTGGATTATGTCTTTATCCAATTTCTTTTGAGATATAAAAGAGAGGAGTGAGTAGAGAAATGAGAATCTCATACCACTAAGAAAGCAGTGCCAGGACCAAAGCATGTCTTTTGGACTTGAGGTTCCTTCTCTGAAATACTCACAGACCAAGGAAGGAATGATGCATCATGAGGACCTTCCTTCAAGCCAACAGAGAGAGAAAGCCTTCTCCAGATGCTGATGGCTTGAATTATGGCTTGAATTATGGACTTCCAGCCTACCAGACTCTCAGAGAAAAAAAACTTCTCTTTTGTTGAAGTCATCCACTTGTGGTATTTCTGCTATAGCAGTACTAGACAACCAAGAAAAATTGATGCCTTTGAATTGTGGTGCTGGAGAAGAATGTTGAACGTACCATGGACTGCCAAAAGAATAAATAGATCTGTTCTAGAAGAAGTACAATCAGAGTGCTCCTTGGAAGCAAAGATGACAAGACTGCATCTTATATACTTTGGACATGTTGTCAGGAAGGATCAGTCAGTGGAGGAGGACACTGTGTTTGGTAGAGTGGTGGGTCAGCCAAAAAACATGGAAACCCACGATGAGATGTTCTGACACAGTAGCTGCAATGACGGGCTTAAGCATAAAAAAGATTGTGGACATGGTGCAAGGCCAGGCAGTGTTTTGTTCTGTTGTGCACAGGATAGCTATGAGTTGGAATTGACTCAACAGCACCTAAAAACAACAGCAGACGATCAAGCCAGTACGTGAAATTAAAAAATGTCTCCAGAAGAGACATGTGAGAAGGCATCAGGAACATGTGGTCACTAAATGGTTTAAGTTAGAAAAGAAACTGTTACCTAACACCCTTTGTCTACCTTATATTTGCCTAAGAACTCAACTGCACTAACTCCAGCAGTCCTTCACTGATACAAGGAAAATTTGCAACTTGCTTGTAAACTCCTTGATACTTTAATCTTCACTTTCCAATTAGCCCTAAGCATCAGGTAAAATCTCTGCTCAGTGAAATCATGCTATTTTAAGACACAAGCAAAGAGATTTAAACAAAAAATAAATCTAGAGAAAAACATTAATAGCATAACTTGGAAATACTAAGAATTTCGAGTTTTGCTAACGCTAATTAAGAGCACTAATTTTGATACTTCCATTGCTGTAGGCCACTACCCTAGTTAAAACTAAGTTTTGATTGCCATTGCTAATTAAAAGGTTGGGAATTGGAGTCCACCAAAAGACACATTGGAAGATAGATTTAATGATCCATTTTGGAAAAAAAAAAATCAGCCAGTAAAAACTCTGCAGAGTGCAGCTCTACTCTGGCACACATGAGGTTGGAAAGGAGGTATCTTTAAGGTGCTTAAGGAAAGCAGAGATAAGAGATGAAATTTTTTAGTGTCAGGAAAGATTCACCTGAGGTTGATTAAGCTGTTTCTTTTTCACCGAATGTTTGCTATGTCAGTTGAAGACAGTATTCCATTCCTTAGTGACTAGCTCTGCTAGCTTGGGCATTTGGCCAATTTTTTCAGATAGAACAAACCTCTGTTGCTCAAATGTACGCTGAAATGGTGGCTGTATCTGTTTTTACATGAGTGAAAGATTAGTTCCACTTTATTTATGCTTTGCTGCAAGCTACCGTCTCAAAATGTGTTTGATTTAATATTTGATCTTTAGGACATGGCTGAAGTATAACACTTCTTTGCACTGCTGACCAGAGATAAGAATTTATTTAAGTACTCAAACATCCATGAAGTTTATTTTAAGAAGACCAATACACCCAGTTTACTGATGTACTTTGTGGAAATTTTGCATTCACTGGTTTTTTCCACATACCATAGACCACTATGGCCATTTTACACAATTGAATAAAAAATACATCTAGAAATTTCTTGCAGTTAGAAAAAAACTGCCCTTTCTAAGGGGTATCACGAATTGAATAATCAGAAGTTGAGTAATTAAATCAAGACCAATCCTTAGAATTTTCTTAGGGTTAATGTCTGAATTTGGAGAAAGGAAGTGATCTGAAGTATTATACTCTTAATTGTTTTAACTGAAAACCAGAATAAATAAGGTTGTTAACCTTGTGAGAGATGGTTAGCAAAAGAATACAGAAGAATCAATTAGTAATCAAATAATAGTTCAACGACAGAATCATAAATTTAAGTAACTTCCATGGAAGAAGCAATTATATGAGATCTCCACAAGGGTCATGGGATTGTTGGTAAAAGTAGTGAGTAGATAAACTGCAGTAGCCAAAAACCAATCACTGTAATTCAAGATTTCACTGATGAGAGGAAAGGTGATATTTTACATAATGATTGGTGTTCCAATTAAGAAAGTACTCTTTTGAAAGACACTGGTTCATAAAATTAAAGGACACTTTAAAAAGAGTCTTGAAAGTATTAAAAAATGCTTTGAGTTATGATTAAAAAAAAATTTTGAA
Source organism: Heterohyrax brucei (assembly GCA_028571685.1). NCBI lineage: Eukaryota > Metazoa > Chordata > Mammalia > Hyracoidea > Procaviidae > Heterohyrax > Heterohyrax brucei. Next base: position 47,114,403 of record CM053158.1, read on the forward strand.
AGATGCACTGAGAGCTTGAACATGGACGAAGAAGAAAAGTATTTATTATTCAAAGACATTTTGAGAAGTGTTTGAGCTGGATGCCTAAAATTAATGTGGTAATTAAGAAAAAAATGCCTTTTTTGTAAACAAAAGCTTAGTCTTGTTTTTGAGTAATTTGTTGAAAATATTTTACATGTATGGTAAAAAGAAAGAGAAAGCATTGCAAAAGATACATAAACATTTTAAAATATGAGTATAAATAATTTAAATGCATTTACTTAAAAATTTGAATGAAAACTTGAAAATAATTAGGGAAAATTTCAGCTCCACCTAAACACTGATACTAATAAAGCATTTTCATTGACATATAAATATGAAAGAAGTATTTGAATTACAACCAAACATCTTTCATCCAAGAACGTTGTCATTGGCCAAGTAAATAGTCATGAGCAATAATGGCTGTACAAAGAATGCCCTGTAATTCACAATGTAACAAAGTCCTTCAAATTTCAAATGATCGGTGATTCTGAAACTAACCCAAGAAGTGTTTTCACTAACCTAAATGATCTGCAGAAAAAATAGTTTTTAGCACTACCTGACATTAAAACCTATGATATCACCACAGTAGTCAAAATAGCAACTGTCAGCAACATAGTAAACAGCAGACACGTAGGTCAATGGAATAGAACTGAGAATCCAGAAGTAAAATCATCCGCTTATGAGCAGCTGATATTTGACAAATGACCAAAATCCATTAATTTGGGAAAAGACAGTCTCTTTAACAAATAGTATTGGCATAATTGGATATAAACAAAATAAGACCCATACCTCAAACTATGCACAAAAAAATAACACAAATGGATCAAAGACCTAAATTTGAAGTCTAAAATGATAAAGATTATGGAAGAAAAAATAGGGACAACATTAGGTGCCCAAGTAGGTGGCATAAACAGAGTACAAAACATTACTAACAATGCACAAATACCAGAAAAGAAAATAGATAACTATGCACTCCAAAAAAAAATCAAATATTTAAACACTGATCCAAAGACTTAACAAAGAGAGTGAAAACCAGCCTACAAACTGGGAAAAAAATATTTGGATAGAACAAATTTGATCAGATTTTAATCTCCAAAATCTGTAAGGTACAGCAAAACTGCATCATCAAAAGGACAAACAAAAAATAGGCAAAGGATATGAATAGGCACTTCTCCAGAGAAAATACTCAAAAGGCTAACAGGTACATGAGGAAACGTTCCTGACCATTAGTCATAAGAGAAATGCAAATCAAAACTGCAAAGAGATACACTTTCATCTCAACAAGGCTAGCATTAATCCCCAAAACATGAAATAATTAATGTTGGAGAGATTTGTGGAGAGACTGGAATGCTTACACACTGTTTGGTGGCAAAGGGAAATGGTACAACCATTTTGGAAATTGATTTGGCACTTCCTTAAAAGGACAGAAATACAAACACCATGCAGTCCAACAGTCCCACTCCTTGGAATATTGACTGGAGAAATAAAAGCTGTCATATAATAGATACGTGCACACTCATATTCACTGCAATACTGTCCACAACAGCAGAAAGATAAAAACAACATAGGTGCCCATCGACAGATGAATGGATAAACAAACTATGGTATATTCATGCAGTGTAACACTATGCAATGATAAAGGTCAATGAATCTGTGAAACGTATAACATGGAGGAATCTGGCAGGCATTATGCTTTGTGAAATTAGTCAGAAAAGGAGAACCATTGTGTAAGACCACTATTATAAGCCAAGTGCCGTCGAGTCAGATCCGAAAGGACTCAGGAAAAGGTTTAAATACAGAAAAAGACATTCATTGATGGTTACGAGGACAGAGTGAAGGAGAGAAGTATTCACTAAATAGAGAGTACACACAGATTATTTTACGTGAAGGAAAGGACAACATACACATATAGAAGTAATCACAACTGGACTAATTCAACAGCTAAGAAGTTTCATAAATACAACCAAACACGTGAAGGTACAGAGTAGCAGGGGCAGGCATCTGGGGACCATAGTTGTATGGGATATCTGTGTCTAATTGGCATGATAAAAGTTGTTAAGAACATGTTATGCATTCATTTTGGTGAGTGGCATCTGGGTTTTAAAGGCCAGCAAGTGGCCGTCTAAGATGCCTCAGTTGATCCCAACTCACCTGGAGCAAGGGAGAATGAAGACCATCAAAGATATAAGGAAAATATGACCCCAAGAGCTGCATAAACCCGACCATATCAGCAACAGACCAGAAGAACTACATGTTACCCGGCTAACACCAATGACTGCCTGATGGGGAACACAACAAAGAATTCCTGATAGAGCTGCAGAAAAATAGGGTGAAGAACTTGAACTCTACAAAAAAGACCAGACTTGATAGTCTGACAGACTAGAGGGTCCTGGGAAGACATGACCCCAGACTGTTAGTCTGGAACTGAAACCATTTCCAAAGTCAACTCTTCACACAAAGATTAAACTGGACTATAAGACTTAAGATGATGTTGGTGAAGACTATGCTTCTTGTATCCAGTAGATAGGAGTCTAAATGTGCAGCTCCTGTCTGGAGATGAGATAAGAAAGTGGAAGAGGACAGGAGCTGGTTTAATGGACATGGAAAATACAGCATGGAGAGGAGAACTGTGTTAATACATTATGGGAGAGCAACTAGGGTCACATAACAGCGTGTGTGTTAAGTTTTTATGTGACAAGTTGACTTCAATTGTAAACTTTCCCTTAAAGCACTTTTTTTTTTAAAGGCCCATATCCTAGAGAGGACTAGAAATGAACTGGTGTTGACCATTTTGATGCATTCCTATGGTCCATTATGTATAGAACAACCAAAACAGAGGAATAGCACTGGCATTATATTCTTCATCAAAACGAACATTTAAGATCTATCCTGAACTATCCAGACTAACTGTTGGGAGCCATGGCCCACATACCTCCTGTAAGCCTTAGATCTCGCTGCCTGCAAAATGGCGTCGTGCTGCAGGGCCACACCCTTGTTTACCCCGCTTGATGGCCTGCCCAGTGTAAGGCTTTGCCTGGAGACTAGGCAAGCCCCCCTGTGATTGGATATTGTTTGCCCTATCAGAATACAGCAGGCAACACTATTTAAGCCGTGTGACCAGGAAATAAAGTAGAAGAAGGATCTTGAAACCGCGTGTGGTGGTCCATGTGTCTGTTCTCTACCTGCTGGACGGGTGGGGTCTCAGACATCTGGTGGCCCGGATGGGGAGCCTGAGAGTACAGCGGTAAGGACCCCTGGGAGGGGCAATCAATCCGGCACGGCTGGGTGGTCTTTTGATAGAGCTCTTATCTAGCAGCCGTATAGAGCTGGAATCATCCGGGGACGCCCGGGGAAAGGAACTGGCATTGACCAGGGAAAGTAATTAATAATTGTATAAAATGGGTAATCACCCCTCTTCACAGCGGCTATTAATAGCCTGTAAATCCCTTTTCAAGCAGCGCGGGATCGGTATCAAGCAGGCCACCTTAGAGCGTTTCCTTCTAGCGGTGGAGGAGGTGGCTCCATGGTTCCTGGCTTCTGGCCACTTCACTCTGTCTGCATGGAACAAGTTGGGAGAGGATTTGACTAGGGCAGATATGCAAGGTATCCTGCCCCCGGGAGTTATGGGAATTTGGGTCTTAATTTTGACTTGCTTGGAGGATGAGTCTAGCGTTTTTGAGAGAGTCCTCACCCGGGGACAAGACGCCCTCAAGTGTGTTCAAGAGGAAGCTTCCCAAAAGGGTAGTGACAAGGGTAGTGTGTCTGATGAGAGTGTGCAGGGGAGCGGCAGTGACTCAGAAGGGGAGGGAGAAATGGAGGAGAAAGAAGAAAGGAAGGAGGAAGAAGGGGAGGCAACAGTGACGCAGTTGACGCGCGATGTTGGCCGGATGTGCGTCCGGCCCCCGCGACCGCCTTCCTCCCCCCGAGCCCGAGGGGCCCCAGGGAAGATTGGTGCCAACACGGTACCTCCCCCGTACAACCCTTCAGCGCCTCCCCTCTCTCAGAGGAGTCGTTTCCCGCAGATGTGGGAGGGCAGCCCTGCTGCCTTTCCTGTTTTTCAGGATCAACAGGGCAATCGTTACCATGACCCTCTAGACTGGAAACTGGTGAAAGGCATAGCAGAAGCTGTTAGGACATACGGTACCGGATCCACTTTTGTTGTGGCCTCTTTGGAAAGCCTATGGCGCTATGCTATGACCCCTTCTGACTGGCAACATCTTGCCCGAGCTTGTCTTTCATCAGGACAGTTCTTGGACTGAAAGTCTATGGCCCAAGACCTAGCAGTAGAGAAGGCAGCGGAAAATGCTAGGGATGGCAATCAGGTCTGGGATATGGAAATGCTAATGGGGTATGGCCACTTTGCAAACAATCAGATTGGGTATCCACAGCAAGTCTATGAGCAGATCAACCAAATATGCACCAAAGCTTGGAAATGCCTCCCTAATCGGGGCAAGCCGGCAGGAAATCTCACTAAGGTTATACAGGGACCTAATGAACCTTTCTCAGATTTTGTGGCCCGCATGGTTGACTGTGCCACAAAGATCTTTGGGGATGCTAATCAAGCCATGCCCCTGGTCAAGCAGCTCGTCTATGAGCAATGTACTAAGGAGTGTAGGACGGCTATCACCCCCCACAGGAGAAAAGGTATCGAACAATGGATGCAAGTTTGCCAGGAGTTGGGCGGTTCTCTTACTAACTCTGGACTGGCCGCTGCGGTGGTCGCCACTGTTCATGGACCCCGGGGGGTCCGTCAGGGTGGGGCCCCACGTCAAAATCGCCATGAAGGCCAGCCCACCTGTTTTCAGTGCCGACAACCAGGCCATTTCAAACGTGAATGCCCTTATAAACAGAGCACAGGCTCAGCGGGGGCCTCTGCCCCTAATGCTGGTCCCGGGCTGTGCCCCCGGTGCCAAAAGGGCAATCATTGGGCCTCCGACTGCTTCTCTTTGAAAACAGTGGAAGGAACCCCTCTGCCCACTCCAAACCTGGGAGCCCGTCCAAAAAATGGGCACAGGGGCCCTCGCCACCAGGGCCCGCAAATATATGGGGCCCACAGTGTAACGCCAACACCCCAATGGCCATCCTTCCAGCCTCCGGAACAGGGACAGCCACTGACCATGCTGAACCGCGTAGAGCAACCTCAGGCAGTGCCGGATTGGACCTCCGTGCCACCGCCAGACTCATATTAACACCCCAAATGGGGGTACAACCAATAGACTCAGACATGTCTGGCCCGTTACAGCCCGATACAGTTGGGCTTGTCCTGGGTCGTTCGCTACGCTAAAAGGAATTATAGTCTATCCTGGGGTAATAGACCCAGATTATACTGGGGTCATAAAAATTATGGTCTCATCCCCGAAAGGCATTCTTGCAATTTCACCCGGGGATAAGATTGCACAATTGTTGGTTCTGCCTAGTAAACATCAGCAGTTCCCCGCATCTGCCTGCGTACGAGGGACACAGGGTTTTGGGTCCAGCGGCCCCACCAGTGTCACGCTCTCTCTGGACCTGGACCGCCGACCTATGTATTCTCTTAAGGTTAATGGCAAGCAAATGATAGGCTTATTAGATACAGGAGCTGATAGAAGTGTTGTTAGCCTGAGAGACTGGCCCCAAAAATGGCCCACTCAACAGTTGCAGAGTCTTCTTCGAGGCCTAGGGTACTCTGATTCCCCTAGTATCAGCTCCTCAGAACTGCAGTGGCATGATGAGGAGGGACATCGGGGCACTTTCCAGCCATATGTGCTAGACACCCCTGTGACTCTGTGGGGCAGAGATATTTTAGATGCCCTTAGGTTAAGACTTACTAATGAGCAATTGTATAGCCCGCAGTCGAGAGCCATTATGGCTGACATGGGATATATCCCCAGTTTTGGACTTGGATCTCGGTTGCAGGGGGAAAAGGAGCCCCTTCCAACCACCCAGAGACCCGAAAAACAGGGACTGGGTTTTTCTTAGGGGCCATTGATACGCCCAGAATCAAATGGAAAACTGAGCAGCCCATCTGGGTGCCTCAGTGGCCCCTCCCAGAGCAGAAACTGCAGGCTGCTGAAGAGCTGGTACGAGAGCAGCTCATGCTTGGTCACCTGAAAGAATCCATATCCCCTTGGAATACACCCATATTTGTAATCAAGAAAAAGTCAGGTAAATGGAGACTTTTGCAAGATCTCCGCGCTGTTAACGCTGTTATGGAAATCATGGGGCCTGTTCAGCGCGGCCTCCCGGTTCTTTCCACACTGTCTTGAGAATGGCCTGTAGTGGCGATTGATATCAAGGATTGTTTCTTCTCCATCCCCCTTCACCCTCTAGACACTTCACACTTTGCCTTTACTCTGCCCTCAATCAATCATGAGATGCCAGACCGCCGCTATGAGTGGGTAGTTCTCCCCCAAGGCATGGCCAATAGCCCTACTTTGTGTCAGATGTTTGTTCAGTGGGTAATGCAGCCTGTTGTAGATCAACACCCCTTGGTACGCTGCCTTTATTATATGGATGACATCTTGCTCACCTCTTTCTCCCAAAATGAACTCCACCAGGCCTTTATTGACCTATTGCAAGCCCTCTCTTCTCAGGGCCTACACATTGCCCCCGAAAAGGTCCAACAGGGACAAGTGATAGAATTTCTGGGAGCCAAGGTGGAGCTACACCAAGTACAACCCCAGAAAATAACTCTGCGCAGAGATTCCCTGCGCACCTTAAATGACTTCCAGCGCCTTTTGGGAGATATACAGTGGGTCAGACCTTATTTAGGGTTGCCTAGCTAATCATGTACTGCGCCCACTGTATGAGGTCCTGAATGGAGACCCTCAGCTCTCTTCTCCTAGATCCCTCTCTAAGGAGGCTTTGTCGGCTCTGGAAGAAGTAGAAAATGCATTGTCCAGTGCCGCCCTCTGGCGATATGACCCTCGTCAGCCTTTGATTCTTTGTATTCTGCCCACTGAAAGTCAACCCACCGGAACCTTGTGGCAAGGAGGCCCTCTTTATTGGATTCACCCCCGCATCTCCGCGGGGAAGTCCATTTCGTGGTACCCTGCTGCTGTTGCCCAGCTAGCTCTTGTGGGAATTAGTGAGTGTATTCAGAGCTTCGGCTTTGTGCCACACACGCTAGTCACTCCCTATGACAAACGTCAGGTGAACACTCTCGCTGCTGTTTCTGATGACTGGGCCATTTTAATGTACACATATCAAGGAAAGATAGACAATCACTTTCCCAAAGACCCTCTTCTTCAATTTTACAAGACACATCCAATAGTATTTCCAAAAATTACTTCTTCCACACCCATCGAAGGAGCAATGGTTATCTTCACTGATGGCTCAAGCACGGGACTAGGGGGAATTCATATCCCAGGTATATCCTCCCAAGTACACCTCTTCCCAGCCAGTTCTGCACAAATGGTTGAGCTCCATGTGGTCTTGCAGGTGTTCCAAACCATCCCAGACCCTTTCAACCTTGTCTCTGACTCTGCATATGTAGTGAATGCTGTCAGACTCCTCGAAGCCGCAGGCTATATTAACCCCCGTTCTCCTGTTAGTCAATTGCTCTGCTCTATACAGCGCCTACTCCACCAGAGAACACATCCATTTTACATAGTTCAACATAGAGCTCACCAGGCCCTCCCTGGTCCTATTACAACAGGTAATGCTACGGCTGACGCACTGACTCGCGTGCCTGTGATCCTTAATGCAATGGAACATGCAGTCCAGTTTCATAAACTTTTCCATGTCAACTCCAAGACCCTGTCATCCCAGTTTCAAATCTCACGAGAGGCAGCCCGCACTATAGTGCACAATTGTGCCACCTGTGCTCCCTACCTCCCTTCCCCCTCGGTGGGGGTGAACCCCCAAGGTATTTTACCCATGCAGGTGTGGCAAATGGATGTTACCCACTATGCTGAGTTTGGTAAACTTAAGTATGTCCATGTCTCCGTAGACACTTCCTCTGGCTTGATTTGTGCCTCAGCCTTAGCAGGCGAAACTGCCAAGCATGTCATCACCCACTGTCTTGCTGCCTGGGCTGCTTGGGGTATCCCCCAACTAATCAAGACGGACAATGGCCCTGCTTATACCTCCCAAACTTTTGCGCACTTCCTACAACAAATGGGAACGCGGTGCACCCATGGCATCCCCTATAACCCTCAAGGCCAAGGCATTGTTGAACGAGCTCACTTAACATTAAAAACCATGCTTAATAAACAAAAAGGGGGAGTTGGGGAAGGCCGGACACCACAGAACCGCCTTTCACTCACCCTATTTACACTCAATTTTCTGTCATTGGATGCTGAGGGCCGCTCTGCAGCCGATCGTCACATGGGTCCTCATGGAGGATCCACAGCCAAAGTCCTGTGGAGGGATGTAATCAGTGGGCTCTGGAAAGGACCAGATCCAGTTTTGGTATGGTCCTGAGGAGCTGTTTGTGTCTTTCCACAGAACGCACAGGACCCCGTTTGGATCCCAGAGCGTCTGGTCCGCCCCATCACACATAAGCAAGATGAAGAGGAAATTCCTGATCCTCCTGCTGTTGGTGATGATCATAACACGGATGGGACAATCCCAGGATAAGTATAGATGGGGATTGTTGGATGTCCTGCCTCTTCCTATCCCTGTACATCATACCTCCCCTTTGTTGCCTCGCTTTTTCACCACCGATCATAGCCTACAACTCCCTGTCATTAAGCTAGATTCTGAAATTAGCCCGGAGTCCCGTCCTATCAACATCACTCTGCGAGGCCTCCTCTGCTTTACAGTATCCCACAATTTGTCGGACTTGGCACCTGATGACAACTCCTGTGTCACCTTGTATAATATGTCAGCAAGATGGTTTGACACACTAAGAAATAGCACCGCCAATGGCACCCTCTTGCAGGGTCGCATTCCCCTTATGATTTCTAAATATGGCACTAACCCACCTTCACAGCCTCGCTGGGCCCCATATTGCAAAAGTACACGAGATTGGCCACAGTTATGGACAGGTTGTCAAAGTCATCGCCTACAGTGGGCGGTGAAACCCTACTTCACCTTTTCCCCAAACATTGGGACTATGGCGAATCAGACGTCTCCTGGGTGCAACTATACCTGGCAAAGCCCCACTCAGGTTTCACCCACCAACCCCTTTGACGTCTGGCTCCTCTGTGGTGTTAATAGCAGCTGTACAGATATTACCGTCATGTCTATGATCACGGGCGGGGTACTTAAGAATTCTAGTGTTCGCTGGAATGAGCCCGAGATTTTTGAAACCTCTGTGAATCAGTTTGAGTCTAATTCCAACTTAACTTTTTCCCCGACACCTGTATGCCTTCAGCCTCCGTTTATGTTTCTCCTTTTTAATAACTCCAAAGAAGGTTTGGTTGTTTGTACAAATTCTACTTGCTTTTATTCTCTCTGCTGGAATGCATCTATTTTTCCTACAGCTCTAGTAACCAGGTTGCCGCGCTACGTTCCCTGGCCAGTGCAGTCACCATCCCCGGAAGTACTTTGGAGAAGTAAGCGAGATTTTGGAATCACCGCCGCCATTGTAGCCGCTGTCACCGCTTCAGTTGCGGCCACTGCCACTGCTGCCGTGGCCCTCACGCAGACTGTTTCCACCACAGCCGCTGTTAACGCTTTGGCCGAAGGGACGGCTGCTGCTCTATCTGCCCAAGGCCGAATTGATGGACACGTGCTGGGTGCCATCAACAACTTGAACCAGCGCATAGATTTAGTACAAGAGCAGATTGACTCGTTAGTGCAGGTCATACAGCGAGGCTGTGAGTGGCGCTTTAGCAGTTTGTGTGTCGTGTCTGTGCCTTTTCAGAATCATTCTCGAGCTGCGTATCTTTCTCGCCAGTTATCAATGTACCTGAGGAACAACTGGACCGCTGAGATGGAGACTTTGATGACCCAACTGCGTGCGGAAATCACTCGTGTCAATTCCACCCGGGTAGATGTTAGCATTGCTCAATCCCTCCTATCGTGGCTCTCCAACGCCATGATGCTTGTGAAAAACTGGGCCGGGACGGGAGCCATGTTTGGGGTATGCCTTTTGGCCATCATACTGATTGTGTCTCATCTTAGAAGAATGCGTGCTCGACAGCAGGCGCAAAATACCATGTTAGTACAGACAATTGCTGAGATCGGAGATCCCTCTTCTAGCCCAGGGGTCTGGCTACAAATGCTTGAAGGCAGTCAATGACGGGCAACCTTCTTTGGGGGTGTCATCAACCTAAGACAGGGACTCCGCCTTTCGCTGCGGACTCTCCCCATGACGGGTAAGAGACGCCTCAACCAAGAATGACCTAAGCCAGGCGCTTCAAGCACACGCTTCATTTATTTAAATGTATAAGGGGGAGATGTTGGGAGCCATGGCCCACATACCTCCTGTAAGCCTTAGATCTCGCTGCCTGCAAAATGGCGTCGTGCTGCAGGGCCACACCCTTGTTTACCCCGCTTGATGGCCTGCCCAGTGTAAGGCTTTGCCTGGAGACTAGGCAAGCCCCCCTGTGATTGGATATTGTTTGCCCTATCAGAATACAGCAGGCAACACTATTTAAGCCATGTGACCAGGAAATAAAGTAGAAGAAGGATCTTGAAACCGCGTGTGGTAGTCCGTGTGTCTGTTCTTTACCTGCTGGACGGGTGGGGTCTCGGACAACTAACTGCCAATAATATCATAATATCCATAAGCCTACAAATAAGACCAATTAATATGAGTATTATTTACAATTATCATGACTCTTATTTGAATGTCATGATAATTGTAAATACTTGGCTTGGCTTATTTGAATGTACACAACCTCTAATGCCAAACTTGAAGAAACTGAAGATTTGTAACCACCTTCTGCAACGCGAAATTGACAAAACAGGCAATCAAAGTGCATTGATAATTACTTGTGATTAGAATGTGAAAGCTGCAAAGAAAAACCTATAGTTGGAAAACATGGCCTTGGTGATAGAAATGACACCAGAGATTGCATGATGGAATTTCACAGGACCAAGGATTTCTTCATTGGAAATACCTTTCTTCAATGACATAAATGACAACTATACACCTTGACCTCCCCAGATGAAAAACACATGAATCAAACCGACATCAGGGGAAAGAGATGATGGCAAAGCTCAATATCATCAGTTAGAACAGGGTCAGGGACTCACTGTGGAAAAGACCATCAATTGCTCATATGCAAGTTCAAGTTGAAGGTGAAGCAAATTTTTAAAAGTTTGTGACAGCCAAAATACAACCTTGAATATTTCCCACCTGAATTTGAAGACCATCTCAAGAATACATTTGATGCATTGAATACTAACGAAGGAACACTAGAGCAGCAGAGGGATGACATCAAAGACATCACACATAAAGAATGCAGAATGTCATTAAAAAAGACAGAAAAGAAAGAAAAGACCAAAATGGATCTCAGAGGAGATTCTGGAACTTGCTTTTGAACACACAGTCACTAATGCCAATGGCATAAATGATGAAGTGAAAAAGCAGAACAAAAGATTTTAAACAGCAGCTCCAAAGGACAAAGTAAAATATTACAATGAACTGTTCAAAGACTCAGAGTTAGAAAAGCAAAAGGGAAGAAGATGCTTTGTATTTTCAAACTGAAGGAACCACAGAAAAAATTCAAGCCTAGAGTTGCAATACTGAAGGAGCCTGTGAGCAAAAGATTAAATGGTGCAAGAACCATCAAAATACACAAGGAATATGCAGTCATTTATACCAAAAAGAAGTGGTCAACATGCACCCATTTCTAGAGGTAGCATATTATCAAAAATCGATGGTATTCAAGAAGAAGTCTAAACTTCACTGAAGGCATTGTGAAAATCAAGGCTCCAGGAACTGCCTGAATACCAACTGAGATTCTACAACAAGTGAATGCAGCTCTGGAAGTGCTCACTTGTGTATGGCAAGAAATTTGGAAGACTGCTACCTAGCCAATCAACCATAAGACACGCATTTGTGTCCTTTCCAGAGAAAGGTGATCCAACAGAATGTAAAAATGATCAACCAATATCATTAATATCACAAATACAGAAAATTTTGCTGAAGATCTTTCAAAAGCAGTTGCAGCAGTAAACTGACAAGAAACTGCCAGAAATTCAAGCCTGATTCAGAAGTGAAAGTGGAATGGGGCGTATTATTGCTGATATCACATGGATCTTTGCTGAAAGAGAACATGAGAAAGTTGTTTATCTGTGTTTTATTGACTACGCAAAGACATTCAACTATATGGGTGTTAACAAATTATGAACAATATTATGCAGAATGGGAATTCTAGAACACTTTACTCAGCTCATACAGAACCTGTACACAGACCAAGAGGCAATTCTTCAAATAGAAAGGGTTTAAAATCAGGAAAGGTGTGTGTCAGGGTTATATCTTTTCACCATACTTATGCAAACTATGTGCTGTGCAAATAATTCAAGAACGTGGACTAGATGAAGAAAATCATCGCATCAAGTTTGAAAGAAGACTCACTGACATCCTGTGATATGCAGATGACGCAGCAAACAAGACTTGAAGCACTTACTGACGGAGATCAAAAACTACAGCCATCAAGATGTATTACACATTTACATAAAACAAAAATTCTCACAACTGGATCAATAAACAACATCAAGACAAAAAGAAAATACTGAAGTTGCCAAAGATTTCATTTTACTAGGATTTCCAATGAACACCCATGAGAGAAGCCGTCAAGAAATCAAACGATGTATTGCATTGGGCACTGTCTGCTGCAAACGACATCTTTCAATTTTTGAAAAGAAAGGTGTCACTTTAAGGACCAAGGTACATGTTTTAGTCAGCTAGGGCTGCTCTAACCAAACCCAGCCTAAGACAGTGCACCTGACCCAAGTCAATATACTCTCAGCTGCCTCATATGCATGGGAATACTAGGTAATAAATAAATACCCAAGAATAACTGACATCTTTGAATTACGCTGTTGGTGAAGAATATTGTATATATCATAAGACTGTCAGGGAATGCATGACTGTGTCTTGGAAGAAGTACAGATACAGTGCTCCATGGAAGTGAAAATTCTGAGACTTTGTGTCATGCACCTTGGACACAGGAGGAACCAGTCCCCTGAGGAGGACATCACGGACATCACCAACAAGGTAGAGGGTGATTGACAAAGGGGGATATCCTCATCAAAAATGGCGTGACACACGGGCTGCAGCAGTGGGCTCAAACACAGCAGTGATTGTGAGGATGGTGCAGGATCAGGCCATGTTTGGTCTTGTTGTACACAGCGTCACTGTGAGTCAGAACTGACTGGACAGCACCCAATAACAATGTCGTTTTTGTGCTACTGAGCCTTTCTGTCCTCAGACATGGCATGCATCACTGTTCTATGAGTTTTCTTTAGTATCTTTCAAAAAATTTAAAAATTTATTCCATAAACATTCTCCACATGTTATATTTTTTGTTGTTCCTGTTATAAATGGTAACAGCTTAAAACTGCATTTTCTAACTGTAAACTTCCGAAATATAGTAATGGAATTACCTGTCTTATATTGAACTTTTATTCAACAAACTGCTTTTATTAAGCTAAATGCTCTTGTTTCTATTAATAATTTGTCTGTACTTCTTTTTTGTTTTCTTTGTAGAGAATCATACAGTCCATAACAATGACCATGCATCTTGGTTTATTTCTTTCAAAACTTTGTTTTATTTATTTTCTTCTTCATTGTGATGCCCAGGAAATCCTTTTAATGGTGACTGTAAGTGGTGGTGACCAGCACATTTGTGTTGACTCTGATTTTAAAAGAAATTCTTGATTCTTCTTCACTCACAATGATGCTTATTGTAGATACATTCACCGAATTATTTTCTATTCCTAATTTTAAAGAAATTTTAATCATAATTATTTCTTAAAATTTATCTGATGGACTTTTTAACAGATCTACATGGTTATCTGCTTATTTATTTTTGTCATCTCTGAAACTGGTGACTTATGACAGAAGTATCAGACCTACTGACAGAGAGACATCAACATGGCCAAGACCTTGACTTCGATTGTTTACTTCCAAAACTGTAAGGAAATAAATTTCTGTGATTTTTACTTCAGTTCATTTAAAACACCCACTTCCAGTATTACTGATAGTCACAGCAACACCAGGAAACGTAAACAAAATGTCATCCTGTTTTACACATTATGGAATCCAGTTGTTCGGATTCTTCTACCTACATTGAAAACTGAGATTATTGGTAACTTGTCTTTCCTGTATAAGATTTTGTTGTTGTTGTTTTTATTTTTGTTTACCAAAGATATCATAACCTCCTAAAGACAGTTTCAAAGTCTTACTTCATTTGCTGTTCTCTGAAGGAGTCTGTATAAAATTGGGTATTGTCTTTTCTTCGAGTACTAGCAAAACTCTTTCAGAAAACCTTCTGGATCTGGTGTTTCCTTTATAATCATATTTTAAACTATTATTTAAACATTATTAATATTTTCTATTTCTTTCTTAGTGAGTTTTGGTTAAATTGTATTCTTTTAAAAGTATGGCCATTTTGCAGTCTTAGAAATTATTGGCATAATGTGTCAGGAACCGCGAATTATCTGAGATTTCATTCAATTTCCATACTAACATTTAACCAGCCACAGTTTCACGGATGCCAACAGAAGATAGGATGCCAGAGGCAGAAAATGGGCCACTTATTACTCACAGCAATAGCAAAAGCCAGACTATTACCATTTTTGTGCTGGTTCCCTGAGCCCCTGTTGCCACCTGGCCAGGTGACCCCTGTACATGAAGGCAGCTACATTATCTAAGAGGACTCCTGAATTTAAAGACCTAAATCTTTGTGTAATGGGCAGTAAGCATGTCTGCTCTTTGCCCTGGAGTGAGATAAACCAAAAATCAGACCTGTTGCTGCTGAGTTGCTTCTGATTCCTACCAATTCTATAAGACAGAGTAGAACTGCCCCATAAGGTTTCCAAGGAGCACCTGGTGGATTCAAACTGCTGACCCTTTGAATAGCAACCAAACTCTTAACCACTGCCCTGTTTGCCATGACAATAACCTTGAAATGATAGTGTGCACTTTCGACATCAGCTTTGATGAATAAGGAATGCAAAATAAACAGGGAAAAACATACACAAGAACTGAAATTACAGGGTAAATTACCACCCCCAAAATCTGTGGTAACAAAAGAACACAGAGAATCACAACCAAGAACAGCATATGGAGATCAGAAGCCAGGAAGTGGGGAGAAGACTTAAATGGTACTTTGGATAAATTCCCTTGAATGAGTAGGGACCAGCTGGAGAGTTACAAGCTCCTGGGATTCGAGTCCTGGGGTGGGAGCGGGCGTTTTCTTGAGTTTTCCTGCCAGTGAGCACCACCAGGCTTTCATGGTGAAAATGGGAGCAAGTTCCCTTGAGTTTCTGGCATGACAAGAAGCAAGAAACAATTTTGAAATATACTCGGGCGAAAAGTTAAGAATTTTGAAATACTCCTAGACTAACCTTCATAACCAAGTTCTCCCCTAAGGGAAACTACTTTGTCAGAGCTTTATGTGATCCGGCAGAAAGACAATTAGGTAACCCTAGCCCACTGCAGACTTTCTATCTCACATAACAGAAGGGAACAAAAAAGGCTAGAAACTCTTCTGAAATATGATATTGATGAAAGAAGAAAAAACATAGATCAGCGGAACACAATAGAGAAGCCATAAACAGATGCACACAAATACAATCTACTAATCCTTGACAAAAGAGCAAAGGGAATTCAATGAGGAAATAAATGAACCTAGACTCAGACCTTAAGCTTTTCACAATAATTAACTCAACAGGTGTCATATACCAAAACAGAAAACTAGGAAACCACACAAGAGAAAACCTAGATGACCAGAATTTTGCAGCTAGCTTTCAGATATAACACAAAAAGCACAATCCAAGGGGGAAAAAAATGTACAAGTTGGACTCCATTAAAATTAAAAAACGTCTGCACTGTTAAGCAAATGAAAACACAAGTTACAGAATGGGAAAAAAATGTTTGCAAACCATATATTTGTTAAAGGATGTTTATCTAAAACATACATTAGCCAAGCCAAGTCATACCTTAAAAAACAAAAAAAGAACTTGTTGCTGTTTAGTCGATTTCAGCTCACAGTCATCCTGCAGGACAGGGTAGAAATGCCCTGTAGGGGTTCTAAGGAGTAGGTTCTAAGGAGTACCAGGCGTATTTGAACTGCTGCCTTTTTGGTTTGCAGCCTGAGCTCTTAACCACCAGGGCTCCATAGACACCCAAGCCACACACAGAACTCTTAAAATCAATGAGAAACAGCCCAATTAAAAATTCAGAAAAAGCTCTGAAGAAACACCTGCCAGAGAAAATACACAGATGGCAAACAAGTCTAAAAAAAGATGCTCGACATCATATGTTATTACGGAACGGCAAACTAAAACAGCGATGAGCCACTCTTGGTGGCACGCTGGAGCCCTGTTGGCACACTCTAAGAACACTGGCTGCGGAACCAAAGTCTGCAGTTCAGTTTTACCAACTGCTCCTTGGAAACCCTATGGTGCAGTTCTACTAAGTCCTATATTGTTACTGTTAGAGTCAACTCAAGGGCAGCAGGTTTTTGTTTGTTTACACATCTATTAAAATGGCTAAAATCCAAAAAAGTCATCACAAAAGATGCGGGTAGGAATGTGGAGCAACAGGAACTCTTATTAATTACTAGAGTAAATGCAAAATTGAATAGAAGTTCCTTTCAAAGCTAAACATATAGTCATAACATAAACATTCAGGCTTCTGGTATTTACCTAAATATGTTCATTTTTTTGTATTGTGATTAAGTGAAAGTATACAGCCCAAATTAAATTTGCATGCCTTCCTATCTGTAGCTCCTTCTGCTTTCCTTGCGCAGTGGCAGCACATTCCTTTTCATTCTACGTATGTCAGATCTTCGTATTTTTCTGTACCCTCCTCTCCATCCTTTCCTCTCCCATCTAGAAAGAGACCAAGAGGACAGCATCCTACAAATGTATAGAGCCATAAAGTACACACACCTATGATCAAATTGTGACCCTAAGTCCACTCCAGTTTTGTCCAAAGAGTAGACCTCTGTAGTGCTTTCTGGTCAGGGGCAGCAGCAGGTATAGGTTCCATGTTCCCAGGGCTGTCAGACCATCAGTTGTGGTCTTTTAATAGGGTTCTTGAGGTGTACCCCTCTTGTTCTCATGGTGCCACAGGGACTCAACATTGTGTGCCCCATCATGGCTGTCTTCAGTGGTGGTCAGACATCATCTGGTTCTTCTGGTCACATGTTGATACAGTCACCTATCTATATGGGGCCTTCTGTCTCCTGGGCTCTTTTTCCCTATGTCTTTGTTGTTCGTGGCGATCATCTGTTCCTGCTGAGTTGGGACCGTTTGGTGTACCTCAGATTGCAGCTTGCTAGTTTGTAAGACCCCAAACCCCACTCATCAACATGGGATGCAGGAGACTCTCTTAGCAATAGGCTAGTTATGCCAATAGGACTCGATATCTCCCAAAAGCATGGTCCCCGGTGCCTGCCTTTGTTACTCTATCCTTGCAAATAATGGGTTAAGATTAAAAGAGTTTTCATTTTATGTTGAAGTCCAATTAAGGTGATCTGCTTTCTACTGTGTGCTGTCACTACTTTCACCTAAAAAATTTCTATCAACTATATAAACCATAACAAACCCTAGCCTTCCTTCCCTACCCTTGCAGCCATCAGAGTCTTTTCTTCCATACATGAGCCCATTTTTAAGTCCCTATAGCAGGGGATTCATACAATATTTGTCCTTTTGCCACTGACTGATTTCACTCAGCATAATGTCTTCCAATTGAAGTCAGGTTATGAGATGCTTCCTAAAATCATCATTGTTCTTTGTCATTGCATAGTATTTCATAGACTGTATGACCATAATTTGTTTATCCATTCATCTGTTGATGTGCATCTAGGTAGATTCCATCATTTTGCTATTGTGGACTATGCTGCTTTGTTGTACATGGATCTGTTCACATGATAGCCTTTGTTTCTGTAGGGTATATTCTGAACAGTGGGATTACTGAATCAAATGATATACCTATTTCTAGCTTTTTAAGGAAGTACCAAATTTCTTTCCAAAGAGATTGCACTGTTTTGCAATCCTACCAGCAGTGTAGGCAAGTTCCGATATCTTCAGAACCTCTCCAGCATTTGTTGTTTTCTGTATTTGGATCATGGCCAGTCTTGCTGGGGTGAGATGGTATCTCACTGTAGTTTTGATTTGGATTTCTTTAATAGCTAATGACTGTGAGTATTTCCTCATGTGTTTTTTGGCTGCCTGGGTGTGCTCTTTGGTGAAGTGTCTGTCCATCTCCTTTGCCCATTGCTTAACTGGATTATTTACCTTTCTTTTGTTGATATTTGGTAGTACCTTGTAGATTTTGGAGATCAGACTCAATTCAACATGTAGTTACCAAATATTTTTTCCCATTCTGTAGGTAGCCTCTTAACTCTTTGGATGAGCAAAAGTGTTTGATTCTTAGTAGTTCACACTTACCTAATTTCTCTTGTGTTGATCATGTTTTGTTTGTCAGATTTTGAAGTCTCTCCAAGCTGTGTATTAAAATTTCAATGGTTGATCCTATTTTTCTTGCATGTTCTTTATCATTTTAGGTTTGATATTTAGGTCTTTGATCCAAGAGTTTTAGTTTTTATGTAAGGTGTGAGATATAGGTTCTTGTTTCAGTATTTTGCAGATGGACCCAAATTTGCAAGCACCATTTGTTAAAGAAACTATTTTTACCTCAGTTTACAATCTTAAGGCCTTAGTCGAATATCAGCCGTTCATAGGGAGATGGTGGCATCTCTGGGGTCTCAACTCAGTTCCGTTGATCTATATGTCTCTTTTGTACCAGGACCAGGCTGTTTTGACTAGTGTGGCAGTGTAATAGGTCCTAAGGTAGAATAATGTGAAGTCTTCCACTGTGTTCCTCTTCTTCAGTAGTGCTTTACTTATCTGGGCTTTCTTCCCTTTCCAAACAAAGTTGGTGATTTGTTTCTCCATCTCATTAACAAAATGACACTGGAATTTGTATTGGTATTGCATTGTACATGTAGATCACTTTGGGTAAAATAGTCATTTTCATAATGTTAAGTCTTCCTGTCCATGAGCAGGGCAGGCTTCTCCATTTATGTAAATCTCTTTTGGTATCTTTCAGTCAAGTCTTGTAGTTTTCTTTATGTAGGTTTCTCATTTCTCTAGTTAGATTTATTTCTAGGTATTTTATCTTCTTCAGGGCTATAGTACATCAATTTGATGTACTATAATTTGGTATCAATTTGGTGATTTCTTCTTTGATGATCTCTTTGTTGGTGTAAAGGAAGCTTACTGATATACTTATGCTAATCTTATATCCAGATACTTTGCTGCACTCTATCAGTTCCAGTAGTTTACTTACGGATTCTTTAGGATTCTCTACATATACAATTATATCATCTGAAAATAGGGAGATTTTTCACTTCTTCTTTGCTGATGTGATCCCCTTTATTTCTTTGTCTTGTCTAATTGCTTTGTCTGGAATCTCCAGTACAACGTTGAATAGAAGTGGTGAGAGTGGGCATCCTTGTCTAGTTTTTGTTCTCAAGGGAATTTCTTCAGTCTGTCTCCATTCAGGATGATGTAGGTGGTTGCCTTTGCATAGATGCCCCTTATTGTGTTGAGGCACTTGCCCTTTATTCCTATTTTGCTGAAAGTTTTTAGCATGAATGGATATTGGACTTTGTCAACTGCCTTTTCTGCATCAATTGACAAAATCAGGTGATTCTTATCTTTCATGCTATTTATGTGGTTCATTGCTGTTTCATTCACCTGATACTGCTCTAACAGAAAATACCACGAGTGGAAGGTCTTCTGAAGAGAAACTTTTATTATCACAGTCTGGTAAGCCATAAATCCATTTATAAGTTACAGTTCTACTCAACAAGAGAAATTATCAGAGTCCAGTAGGTCGAGTAAAAATTTAATGAGAGCATCTTGGCACAGGTACCTCAGGTCCAAAGGATATGCTCTGCTCTCAGTGCTGCCTTCTTGGTGGTATGAAGTTCCCAACTTACTCTCCTCACTTCTCTCCCTTATATCCCATAAGCTGGTAGCTTGAGTCATGTCTCACCAGCACAACTGCTGCCCATTCTTCCTCATCAATATTACAGAGGTAGGGTTCATAAAATATGGGAGGAATGGCACCATATTGGGACTCATAGCCAAATCAAATCAATACACACATTTCTGGGTGGACACAATACAACCCATGACAATCACATTAACTGTTTTTCTGATGTTGAACCAGTCTTGCATCCAACTTGTTCAAGACAAATTATTATTTTTTTTCATATGCTGTTAAATTCTATTGGCAAGGGTTTTGTTGAAGATTTTTGCATCTAGGTTCATGTGTGATATTGCTCTGTAATTTTCTTTTTTTCATGGGATCTTTCCTTGGCTTTGGTATCAGGGTTATGCTGGCTTCATAGAACAAATTTGGGACTATTCCATTCCTTTCTTTGTTGTGAAATAGTCTCAGTAGTGTTGGACTTAACTCCTATCTAAAAGTTTGGTAGAATTCTCCAGTGAAGCCATCTCAGCTAGGACTTCTTATGGTTGGTAGATTTTGGATTATTTTTTTAATTTCTGCCTTTGTGATGAGTTTATTAAGTTGTTCTATTTCTTCTTGTGATAATTTTGGTAGGTGACATGAATTTAGAAATTTGTCCATTTCTTCTAGGTTTTCAAATCTGTTAGAGTGCAGCCTTACATAGTATTCTGATACTTTTGATTTCAATTGGGTCTGTTGTAACATCTCCCATCTCATTTCTTATTTGGGTTATTGATTTCCTCTCCTGCTTTTCTTTTGTAAGGTTGGCCAATGGTTTGCCAGTTTTGTTAATCTTCTCAAAAAAAAAAAAAAAAAAAAACCCAGCTTTTGGTTTTGTTGATTGTTCTCCAATTGCTCTATTCTCTAATTCATTTAGTTCTGCTCGAACCCTTTATTATCTGTTTTCTTCTAGTGCTTGAAAGGTTTCTCTGTTGCTTTCTTTCTGCTTGTTCAAGCTGTAGGGTTAATTTTTCAGTTTGGGTTCTTTCTTCCTTCTGTATGTGTGCATTTACAGAGATAAACTGACCTCTGAGCACTGCTTTTGCTATATCCCATAGGTTCTGGTAGGATGTGTTTGCATTCTCATTTGATTTCATACATTTCTTGATTTCATCTTTGATTTCTTTTCTAATCCATGGCTTTTTGAGTAAGGTGGTGTTCAGTTTCCATCAATTCAAATTTCTACTTATGTTTTCTCTGCTATTGATTTCAATGTCTATGACTTTATGGTCCAAGAAGTGCTTTGCAATAATTCAATGGCTTGGATTTTGTTGAGACTCGCTTTATATCCTAATACATGGTCTCTTCTGGAAAATGGTCTACGTGCATTAGAGAAGAAGGTGTACTTATCTATTGTTGGGTAAAATGCTCTATATATGTCAATGAGTTCTAGTTGGTTAAATGTCACAGTAAGATCTTATGTGTCTTATGGAGCTTTTTTCTGGGTGGTCTGCCCATTACTGAGAGTGTAGAGTTGAAGTCTCCAACTATTACTGTGGTGTGATCTATCTCATTTTTTAATGTTGTCAGTGTTTGTTTGATGTATTTAGATGCTCTGATATGGGGTGTGGAAACCCTGGTGGTATGGTGGGTTAAGTGTTATGTCTGCTAACTGAAAGATTGGCAGTTCAAATCTGCCAGGTGCTCCTTGGAAACTCTATGGGGCAGTTCTACCCTGAACTCTAGGGTCACTATGAGTCAGACCTGACTTGACAACAGTGGGTTTTGGGGTTTTGGTATTGGGTGCATAGATATTTAATATTATTAAGTCCTTAGATTATTATTATTATTATAGTATTAAGTCCATAGATATTTAATATTATTAAGTCCTTATACACTGAAGTTTTCAGCAATAAATAGTGACCACCCTTGTCCATGGTGTATTTTATTACATTAAAGTCTATTTTATCTGAAATTAGTATTTTACTCTTTGTATTTTGCTAGGTTGGTATTTACTTTTCCAACCTGTAATTTTCAGTTCGTTCATATTTTGAAGTCTAAGGTTTTTTTCTTGTAAGCAACCTACTTATTGTGTCTTTTGATCCAGGATGTCACTCATTGTTTCTTTACTGGAGCATTGAGTCCATTATAATTCAGTGTAATTATTGACAGGTATGTGTCTAGTGTGGTCATTTTGATGCTTTTATTTTTGTGTTGTTGATGTTTTCTGTGTTGCTCTTAATATTCTATTCTGTGTCATTCTTCTTTATGGATTGACTTTTCATCTTTTTAATATTGGTTTCGTGGTTGTTGAGATTCCTGAATTACGTTTCTTGTTTTCATATATTGCACTGTTTTTATCCTTTGCAGCTACCCCTATGATCCTGCCTAGTATTCTAAGTTTAAACTCAATTTTTACTTTTTCATACTTTTTAATTTCCTCTCCACTGGAAAGGACTATAACTGCTGTAATATATCCCTCATTTTAGTGTGGTGGTGTCGTAGTTTTAGTGATATGATCACTGGTTCCCTTCTTTTAATATTGTAGCTTTCATTGAGCTTTGTGACTTCCCTAACTGAATAGGATTCTGGATGCTGTGCCTTGCATGGTGTCCCTAAATATACCCTTAATGGTTTAGTTTTTCTAAGCAAAGAGTTTCTTTCAGTACTTCTTGTAGTTTTGGTTTGGTTTTTACAAAGTCTCTAGGCTTCTGTTTATCTGCTAATGTCTTAATTTCGTATTCATATTCAAGAGATTTTTTTAGGATATATAATTGCTGGTTGGAAGTTCTTCTTCTTCAAGTCTTGGGATATGTCATCCCGCTGCCAATATTGTTTCTGCCAAGAAGTCTGATGAAAGCCTACAGGGCTTCCCTCTGAATATTAGCTTTACTTTGAGCCTCACTGCCTTTAAGTGTCTCTCTTTATGTTTTCTTTTATTAAGCTTGATTATAATATGTCTTGGTGTCTTTTGGGGGGATCTACTTTTTGTAGCATTTGATACACATCTTGGAAATCTATGTTCTCTCATAATTTCAGAGAATTTTTCTATCAGAAACTCTACAACAATGCTCTGTAGTTTCAGCTATCCCTCCCTGTTCAGGAACTCCAATTATTCATGGATTATTCCTCTTAACAGAATCACACATGTTTCTTAATGCGTTTTCATTTTTCTGATTTCTTTTCTCTGATTTCTCCTCATAAATGCTAGTGTCAGTTGCTCTGTCCTCGAGCTCACTAACTCTGGCTTCCATTTCTTCCATTCTGCTCTTTTAGCTTTGGATTGAATTGTCTAATTCTGTAATTTTATTGTTCACATGCTGGATTTCAGATCATTGATATTCCATCAGTTCAAATAGCTTTGCTTAGTTTTTCATTTTGTATAATGTCTAGGAGGGCTTTCTGTATAACTCTTTTGTATTTAACCTCTGACAGTTTCAGAAAGGCTTCTTATCTGGGAAATGTTTTGATTCTTAATTTTGCAAGTTTCCAGAGACATGTTGGACTATTTCTTTAAAGGGTTAGCTATTGATTGTTGCCTTTGTTCCATCTAGAAGCTGTTCAGTTGTCTGATATTTCCTCAGCAGGAGCTATGATTTAGTTCTAAGAGGAGAGTTGGTCACCAGTTACTTCTGTGTGTTCTAGTGATTGGCCCCAGGAGGACTTTCTGGGGTGGCCGGCCCCACCTCCTGGATGGCCAAGATGGCACCCTACTTATAGTTACTGGAAGGCCATCAGCTTATTCTATGGTGCAGATCACTGAAGGGTGGAGGAGATGCTGCCAGGCTGCTCAGCAGCCATTTCTACAGACGGCCTTATTTTAAAAGGATACTTTACTACTAAGTAAGTAGCTGTCTAACAGCTGCCGAAATCAGTCAGGCCCTTATGTGTGGCCGGCCCTGTCTTCTGGCTGACAATGAAAGTACCTTGTATGCCATCTCCAGATGTTATGATGTAGTTCAAAGTAGGGAGGGGCTATGGCCTTGCTGCCATCCTCAGCTGGGCGCCACCTGTAACCTTACACTGTCCTAAATACAGCTTTTCTGTTAGAGAAGTGCTTTCCAGACAGGCACTGTTTCTCAGCTTGGTAATTAGCCTTCTTTGAGACCTCCAGTTGGGCAACTCTGCCTCCCAGCTGATCAAGGTGGCATCTTGCCCGAGCTGTACTTCCCACCATAAAATAGCAGAGAAGAGAGGGTGGAGGGGCAGTGGTACCTTCAGTTAGTAGCAGACTCTCAAAATGTGGCTGTCCCAAGCACAGTCTCTCTGCTGTGTTACACACTACCTACTTAAGCACTGCAGTTCAGTGTATTGGCTGGCTCATGACCAGCCCCCGCCTCCCAGATAACAAAGCAAGTTTCAGTACCTGCAGTCTTCCCAAATGGTGAGTCAACTGAAGCAGGATTAGTGTAAGAGAGAGCATAGTACAATCTGCTAACCCTATGCCAGATCCTAGGGCTCTGCAGATGTCCATGCTGCTCTGTTCAATTATCATTCTAGTCATTATTTCTCAGAGGCAATTGAGGAGATATGTGTCTGGTCTTGGCCCCAACTCCTCAAAGACATTAAAAAATTTATGTCCGTACAAAAATATGTGGGCAAATGTTTGTAACAGCTTTCTCCAGTCACCCCAAACTGAAAGAATCCAAGATGTCCCTTAATAGCGGAATGAATAAACAAATTTTGGAACACCCATACAATCGAGTATTATTCCAACAATAAAAAGTAATGAGTTATCTGGTTGTGAGAAGACAGCTGGAAACCTTAAATTCACACTGTCTAGTGAAAGAAGGAAACCCTGGTGGCATAGCAGTGAAGTGCTAAGGCTGCAAACCAGGAAGTCAGCAGAGCAAATCTACCAACTATTCTTTGGAAACTCAGTGAGGCAGTTCTACTCTGACCTATAGGGATGTTATGAGTTGCAACTGACCCAACAGCACCTAACGATAACTACAATGAAAGAAAGTAGATTCTAAGGGCTACTACATTCTATATGACTTTCTGGAAAAGACAATGGCATAAGGACACCAAAAACATTAGTGATTGCCAAGGGATCAAGGGGAGATCAAGAAAAGAGGAATTTAAGGGCAGTGAAACTTCTGTATGATACTGTAATGATGGACATATGAGATTACACATTTGTCAAAACATGTAGAACTATATTACACAGAGTGAACATTAATGAAAACTATGAACATCTGTTAATAATAATCTATCAATATTTGCTCATTAACCATGAGTTATAACATATTAAGGAAAAATAATAATAGTAGAAACTTTGTGTCTGTGGGTTAATATGGTAAAATTATATACTATATCCTTAAATTTTCTGTAAAACTAAAATTGTTTTTAAAAAATAATTTAAAAACTTGTGTCTCCCCTTGTAAAACATGAGGAAATGTGGGCAATCCATGAACAATTGCCTCCAAGAATAATATTTTTCATAATATAGTTTTATTGTGTTTTAAGTGAAAGTTCACAGTTCAAGCATTTTCTCATACAAAAGCTTACACTTTGTCATGTAACCCTAGCTGCTCTTCCCACACAGTGATAACAAACTTCCCCTCTACCAGGAATTGCTCATGTCCATTCAACTAGATCCTGTTCCCTTCTTTCATCTCACCTTGAGCCAGAAGCTGCCCAGTTTGTCTCCTGTATCTATATAAACCAAGAAGCACGTCCTTCAGCCAGCCAAGTGCCATCGAGTTGGATTCGACTCATGTAGACCCTTGGGGCCAGGGTAGAACTGACCCCCAGAGTATTCAAGGAGTGCCTGGTGGATTTGAACTGCCGACACTCTTCAGTAGTATTATTTTATGTCTTATAGATTAGTTCCATCTTTGTCTGAGGAGTTAGCTTCTGGAGTGGTTTCAGTTCTGGGAAAACAGAGAGGCTGATTGTCTTTTAGGAATCATGCAGTCTGATCTTTTCACTCAGGTTCAGGGTCTGCACTCCACATTGCTCCCGCACCATCAGGGACTCTTTGTTGAGTTTCCTGTAAGGGGAGTCATTTGTGGCAGCTGGTTATTATCCAGTTCTTCTAGTATCCACTTGACGCAGTTTCAGGTTTATGCAGAACTTTCTTTCTCTCAGATTCACATTTTCCTAATGTCTTTGATGTTTTTCACTCTCTTTTGCTCCAGCTGAGTTGAAACCAGTTGATGCTTCTTCAATGCCTGCTTGCTAGCTTTTAAAATCCTAGATGCCACTTGTCAGAGTGGGATGCACAACAGTTTCTCAGAAACTTTGTTTTGCCCATTGACTTAGATGTCCACCTAGGCCACAGTCCCCAGACTCCTATTCCTGCTTCTCTGTTTCTCAGTGGTTAGCCATATTTAGAAAACTTCTTAGCTTTCACTTTAGTACAGTTGTGCTAGTTTCTCCTCTACTGTCTACTGTTCCTCCCTTCACCAAAAATAGCTTGTCTAGTACCAAATTAGTAAATACCTTTTTTCCATTCCTCCCACCCTCATAACCATTAACGACTGTTTTCTTCTATGTTTAAACGTTTTCTTGAGTCTTTATAATTCTGGTCTCATACAATATTTATCCTTTTGTGACCGATTACTTTTACTCATCATGGCATCTATGTTGTGTGATGTTTCCCACCTTCATCATTGTTCTTTATTATTGCACTACATTTCACTGGGTGAATATACAAAATTTGTTTATCCTTTCATCAGTTGGTGGACATCTAGGTTGATTCCATACTTTTTTTTATTGTGGACAGTGCTGTGATGAACACTGATGTATGTGTATTTATATAGCAGCTCTTATTACTCTAGAATGTATTCCAATAAATGGGACTGCTGGATCTTATGGTATTCCTATTTTTAGCTTTTTAAGACAGACCCAAATTGATTTCCAAAGGGGATGTACCATTGTACATTGTCACTGGCTGTGTGTAAGTGTTCCAGTCTCTCCACACCCTCTCCAACATTTACGATTTTGTGTTTTTTGGATTAATTCCATCCTTGTTGGGGTGAAACAGTGCTTTGTAATTTTAGTGCAAATTTCTCTAATAGCTAACAATCATGAGCATTTTCTTATTTATCTATTAGTTGCCTGAATGTCTGCTTTGGTGAAGTGCCTGTTCATATCTTTTGTCCATTTTTAATTGGACTTCTGTATCTTTTATTTGTTGAGATTTTGTGGTATCTTAAAAATTTTAGCAGTTAGATAATGATTAGATTTGTTGTAGTCAACTTTTTTTCGTAGCCTGTATGTTATCTTTTTATTCTTTTGGTGAGTCTTTGGATGAATATAACTGTTTAATTTTTAAGCCAAGCTTTTATTTTCTCTTCTGGTGCTTGTACATTGTTAGTTATGTTTTGTATTCTTTTTATGCTACGTATTAGAGCTCCCAGCATTGGCTGTATTTTTCTTCCATAATCTTTATTGTTTTAAATTTGATATTTAGGTCTTTGTTCCATTTTGATTTAGTTTTTTTTGCATGATCTGAAATACATGTCTTGTTTCATTTTTTTTTTCCTCCGATGGATATTCAGTTATGCCAATATCACTTGTTAAACACTTTGTCTTTTACCCAATTTATAGAGTTTGGGCCCTTGTCAAATATTGGCTGCTCATAGGTAGATGATTTTATATCTGGATTCTCAATTCTCTTCCACTGGTCTATGTGTCTCTTGTACCAGTACCAGGCTCTTGGGACTACAATGGCAGTGTAAGAGATTCTAAGGTCAGGTAGCATGACACATTCCACTTCATTATTATTTTTCAGTAATGCTTTGCTTATCGTAGGCTTTTTTCCCTTTTCATATGAGGTTAGTAATTTGTTTCCTATTTCTTTAAAAAATGCCATTGGAATTCGGATAGCGATTGTGTTGTATCTAAAGATCACTTTGGGTATAACAGCCATTTTCACTATGTTGAGTTTTCCTATCCATGAGTACGGTAGTTTTCTCCACTTTTGGTTTCTTGCAGCAGTTTCTTTTCATTTTCTTTGTATAAGTGTTTTATATCTCTGGTTATATTTATTCCTAAGTATTGTATCTTCCTGGGGGTATTAGTTTGGTGACTTCCCTCTGATAATTTTTGTGGTTGGGGTAGGTGAATCCAACTGCTTTTTTTTTTTTTATATATGTACATTTTTTATTATGATTGAGTGAGAATATACAATCCCATATAAATTTGCATATCCTCCCATTGCTCGTCCCACCTGGTGACAGCACACTCCTCCGTTCTGTACTAGTTATATTCTCCTAACAATTTCCTCTCCCCTCATCTCTACCCTCTCCCCTACATCCAGTAAGAGGTCAGCTGGTTGACATCCTATAGATGCATAGAACCATAAAGTGCACACATGATATGGTTGCTCTGTATCACCAAGTCCAATCCATTTCTGCCCGAAGAGTTGACCTCCATTATGATTTATGGACGGGGGCAACATCAGGGCCAGGGGCCATGCTCCCAGGGGAACGCCGAGGTCCCTGGACTATCAATTGTGGTCTTTTATTGGAGATCTTAAGGTGCACCCCTTTTTATTTTTGTGTTGCCTGTGAGACTCAACTTCATGAGCCTCATCATGGCTATCACGGGAGGTGGCCGGGCACCATTCAGTTCTTTGAGTCACATGATGATGTAGTCACCCACTCACATGGGTCTCTTTGTCTTTTGGGTTCTCTTTGCCCCATGTCATTTTGGTCCTTGGAGATCATCCATTCCTGCTGAGTTGGGATCATTCGGTGTACCTCAGATGGCAGCTTAGCAGCTTTTAAGACCCCAGCAGCCACTCACCAATTTGGGGTGCAGAATACTCTCCTAGTGAAATGCTAGTTGTGCCAACTGGCCTCGATTTCCCCTGAGAGCATGGTCCCTGACCCCCCACCCCAGCTGTTCTGTCCTTGCAATATTGGATTAAGATGGGAGAAGTAAGCATGTTAAGTCCAATTAAAATTGATCTTCATTCTAATGTGTGCTGTCACTGATTTCATGTACCCAAATTTCTATCAACTATCTAACCTATACCCCACCCTCTTCCTCCCTCTCCACCCTTGCAGCTGTCAGAGTCTTTTCTTCTATGCATGAGCTTGTTTTTAAGTTCTTATCGTAGGGGTCTCATACAATATTTGTCCTTTTGTTGCTGACTACTTTCACTCAACATAATGTCTTCCAAATGAAACCGGGGTATGTTTCCTAAAATCAGCATTGCCCTTTATCATTGCATAGTGTTCTATTAAGTATATATACCATAGTTTACATATCCATTTCTCTGTTGTTGGGTAACTGATTTTTGTATGCTTGTCTTGTATCTGGATCCTTTGCTGAACTCTTCTATTAGTTCCAGTAGATTTTTTGGGATCGTCCATCGTTTTCTGTTCATAAGATGATATCATTTGCAAACAGAGATATTTTACTTTTTCCTTACCAACTTTGGATATCCTTTGTTTCTTATTCTAGACTAACAGCTCTGACTAGAACCTCCAAGAAATATAAATAAATAACATAATATTTCATTATGTGTGGTTAATTACAATGATTGTTTTTCCAGCGTTGAACCATCCCTCCTTCCCTTGTATGAATCCCACTTAGTCATAGTGAATTATTTTTTTGATATGTTGTTGAATTCTGTTGACTAGAATTTTGCTGAGAATTTTTGCAACTAAGTTTACAAAAAAGCATTGGTGTATATTATTTTATTTTATCTTATTGTATTTTATTTATTTATTTCTTATCCTGGTTTTAGTATCAGGGTTAGGCTGGTTTCATAGAGTGAATTTTGGAGTATTCCATCCTTTTCTATGCTATGAAATACCTTCAGTAACAGTGGTGTTAAAGCTTCTCTAAAAGCTTTGTAGTATTTGCCAGTGAAGCCACCAGGACCAGTGCTTTTTGTTGTTCTTGTTGGCAATTTTTAATTGCCTTTTTATTCTTTTTTCACTGTGGGTTTACTTAATTGTTCTACTTCCATTTGCGTTAGTTTAGGTAAGTAGTGTGCTTCCAGAATTTGTCCATTTCCTCTAGGGTTTTTAATTTATTAGACTATCTTTTTTCATAGCATTCTGTTATAATTTTTTTTCTATTTTGGTTGGATCTGTTCTGATATCACCCATTTCATTTGTTATTTAGGTAATTTGCTTCCTCTCCTATTTCTTCTTTTGTCAGGTAGACTAATGGTTTATCAATCTTGTTAATCTTTTCAAAGAACTAGCTTTTTGTCTTCTTAACTCTCCCAGTCATTTTTCTATTCTGTTATACAGTTAGTTACATTTTAATGTTTATTATTTGCTTCATCTACTGACTGAGGCGTTCTTTCGCTGCTGTCTTTCTACAGTTAGTGTTTTGATTTGGGCCCTTTTCTCTTTTCAGATGTGTGCGTTAATGGATACAAATTGATCTGTCTGCAAGTCTTTACTGCTTCAAAGGTTCTGGTAGGGTATGTTTCCATTCTCAATCCATTCTGTAAATTTATTTATTCTATCCTTGATTTCTTCTATAACCCAGTAGTTTTTGAGCAAGGTATTGTTCCATTTCCACATGTTTGATTTTTTTTCTTGATTTTTCTATTATCAATTTTGTTCTTTACAGCTTTATGGTCTGAAAACATGCTTTTCAATATTTTGACACCTTGAATTTTTTAAGCTTGCTTTATGGCCTAATACATGATCTATTCCGGAGAATATTTCATGCCCACTGGAGAAGGAACTATACTTGGCTGCTGTAGTGTGGAATGTTTTATACATATGTACATACATATATACATTACATACATACATATATGTGTACGTATGTATGTATATATGTGTTTGTGTGTGTATATATATATATATATATATATATAAAACAGCAGTGGGCTTTATATGTGAGTCCTTTCCCAAAGGTGGTGTGTTAAAGCCTCCTACCATTGTTGTGGTGTTGTCTATTTCTCCTTTCAGTGCTGTTAGAGTTTGTTTGATGCACTTAAGAGTAAACATTTAACATGGTTATGTTCTTCTGGTGTATTGACTGTTTAATCATTGTATAATGTTTCTCCTAGTTCACTGTAGCAGATTTTACTTTAAAGTTTATTGTATCAGAAATTAATAGCCACTCTTGCTCTATTTTTAGTGTTATTTGCTTGATACATTTTTTTACATCCTTTGAATTTTAGTTTGTTAGAGTTTTTAAGTCTAACATGTATCTTTTGTATGGAGCACATAGATAAATTGTGTTTTCCTGCCCATTCTGACATTCTCGTTTAATCCATTCGCATGCAGAAGAATTATTGATATGTTTAGGTTTAGTGGTATCTCTTTGATGATGTTTTTGGTGCATTGTTGACAATTTGTGTATTCCATTTAATTTTATGTCCAGAATCATTTTTATTTCTATGTTTTTATCTTTTTCATTGTTGTTGATTTTGTATATGCTCAGATTTTATGCTTTTCTTGTAATGCACAGGATTGTTAGTTTCCTTTGTGATTATCTTAGTATTCACCCCTATTTTTCTAAATTTAAACCCATCTTCAGTTTTTTTGTATTGTCTTGACCACCTCTTCAAGTGAAAGATCTATGGCTACATTTTCTTAGTCTCTCTTTTTATTATAATATTATTATCTTTTACATAATGACATTCTTATTTCCTTATTTTGATTGTTTTAGCTTTGATTTATTTTTGAGATTCTCCTATCTGGGTAGCTATCTAGTTCCTCTGTCCAGTATTCTAGCCCTGTGTTGTTATATGATGTTACTGATTTTCTAACTAAAGGCCTCCATTTAGCATTTCTTGTAATTTTTGCATAAACCTTGGTGGTGTAGTGGTTAAGTGTTATAGCTGCTAACCAAAATGTCAGCAGTTAAAATCCATCAGGTGCTCCTTGCAAATGCTATGGTACAGTAGATTTGAGTTTTGGTATGGTTTTTGAAAATTCTCTAAACTTGTCTTTATCTGCTATCATAATTGAGAGACAGTTTTGCTGCATGTATACTTATTAGCTGCATTTTGTTTTTCCTCACAAAGCTTTGTATATGTCATCCCATTGTCTTCTTGTCTATATGGTTACTGCTGAACAGTCCCATTTAAGTCTTACTGAGTCTACTTTGCACTTTTGTCTAGCTGTCTTTAAAATTCTCTCCTTATCTTTAGTGTTAGCAACTTCGATTATACTATGTCTTGGTCTTTTTCTTTCAGCATCTACCTTGCTTGGAGTTCAAAGAGCATCTTGGATAGATAACTTCATACCTTTCATGGTACCAGAGAAGTTTTCTGGCAACAAATCTTCAACAATTCTCTCTGTATTTTCTGTTATCCCTCCCATGTTCTGGTATTCTAGTCACTCATAGATTATTTCTCTTTATAGAGTCCCACATAATTCTTATATTTCTTCTTTAAAAAAAATTAGCTGTCTGATATTCCCTCAATATCTCTAATTTCACTAATTCTGGCTTCCATTGCCTTAATTCTGCTTGCTTGGCATTCTGAAATTCTCTTTTCAGTCTGATAAAATTTCTGATTGTTGTTGATCAAGGATTTCTTGCAGCTTGTTTAATTTGTTATTGCACTCTGATGAGTTTTGCCTGATCTCCTTCCTGATCTCTTGAAGAGCTCTAAATATTAAACTTCTATATTTGATTTCTGATAATTTCAGGAAGTTTTCTTTTGGAAAATTTCTTCTTTCTTTGTTTTGCATACTTTCTGAAGCCATTGTGGTCTGCATTTTTGAGTTAATTTGATAGTGACTGCTGTCTCCCACCCATCGGTAGGTTGTTATATTTATTTATTGTATGTTTGCTTATGGTGTTCTAGCTTTTTGTTTTGTTATTCCAAAATAGGTTGGTTGTATGAGCTAGTTTGATTATTGGTGGCTTTGAAGCTCTAATGTCCTGTCACTAGATGGTTAGAACTGTTACTAGACATGTGATCCCAGGCATCTATTTAGTTTTCTTGTAGTATTCAGCTCAAGTGCTCAGGTATTCAGTCACCAAGTGTGTGACAGAGGTTTTCCCCTAGTGTCCAAGACAAGCAGAGGTGTTTGGTGCAAGCACAGGTATCTGCCTACGCGTGCTGAGAAAGCCATCACTGAGTGTCTGTAAGGAAGGAGTGTGCCTTTATGCCTAAAAAAGGACAAGGAACTGTTTCTGTCCTGAATTCTTGGCTTAGGGGAGCCAACAGATTCATTTTTTTCCCATTGTTTTTTAAATTGTTCTCTCTCTGAGACTAGGAGAATGGCTTGGCTAAGGAGTAGTAATTCTGGTCCAGATAGTGGCATAAGTCTCTGGAGCCAGGCACAGTGCAGAAAAGGTATGGAGAAGCACTGGGAAAAGGGACAGAAATTTATCTGAAGGAAAGATTTAGATCTTTGCATAGTTGATTATGCACAATCTACTTAGCTTTTGATGACTGAATGTCATTTTTCACTTCTTCTGGAGGTATGAATAGTTCTTTGTTAGTCTTTCCTGCTGAAGACGATGCTTTGTGAAAGCCACTGCTCCACTCATCAAGCTCACTGCCAGAGATCTGCCTGTGAGATCCGCTCTCGTCAGCCCTAGATACTTTTTGGATCTACTGTCCTGTCCTTGACTCTCAGTTCAATGTCTCAATCTTCCCTTTGATTTTTTTGGCTCCTAGAATGACATACATAATTGATTCATTTGTTTTTTGGGGGGTCTTTGTTGTTGGAGAGATCACAGGAAGTGTCTGACTACTCTGCCATCTTAGCCATGTTATCCATAATACTTTATTTTTTATCACTGCTGCATCTCTACATGACTCTTTTTTTACCTGATATTGTTATATTTCTGCCTTATCTCTTTTTCTCATAAGATGTTTAATCTCGTAATAAGTTTGCATGAAACATTTCATAGCACAAGTTTCAACTTTGTGTTTCCTCTATAAACTAAACCAAACTCATCACCATAGAGTCAATTCCAACTTACAATGATCCTGTAAGGCAGAGTTAAACTGCCCTATAGGGTTTCCAAGGAGTTTCTGGTGGATTCAGATTGTTGGCCTTTTGGTTAGCTGCCAGTTTGTTAACTACTGTGCCACCATGACTCCATTTCTTTTATATTACCTTATTTTTTTTTTTTATGAATTTATAAGCTTTAAGACTTTGCTGGAACTGTCCTCTTGTTTTGTTTTTTTTTTCCTTCTACTAAGACACATGGCTAATTCATTAATTTTGCATTTTAATCGTTACAGTTTCCATAAATACATATGCCAGCCAGCCAGCACCATCAAGTCAAGTTCTGACTCATAGTGACCCTAGATGGCAGAGCAGAACCACTCCATAGAGTTTCCAAGGACAGCCTGGCAGATTTCAACTGCTGGCTTTTTGGTTAGCAGACATAGCACGTAACTACTAGGCAACCAGGATTTCTATACATATATATACACGTATAGATATATAGATATATACATGCATGTGTGTGTGTGTGTGTGTGTGTGTATTAAAGTTAAAAGTCTCTGTTCAAGTTTCACAGTGCAGTATTTATTTCTTTAAATACAACGAATGTATTTATTTTATCCTCTGTAATGAACATTCCACTGGCTACACTATTTGTAGGACTGATGATACATTGTTTCTGCTGAATCTCACAGTGGTTGTTTTCCTTGTTTCTTTTTCATTTATTTATTTAGTATTTATTTATGAATTGTTGGACCTCTGTGAGAATCCTTTTGAAGTTTTGGTTGGTGGTGCATTTCTCTAGAAATGATTTTGTGTTTGATTTGGTCATGTGTTCACAACTTCCAATCTGTAACTACTCAAAGCACAGTTTTTGTTTGGGTTACAGTATTAATGTGAATTTCCTGAAATTTACTTCTTGACTTGTCTGTAGGAATTACTAGAGAAAACATTATTACATAGGCACAAAATAAAATAACAACTAATGCTACCATTGAGTCAATTCTGATTCATGGCAACCTCATGTGTTATATAGTAGAAATGTGCCATAGAGTTTTTTTTTGCCTGAAATTTTTATTGATGCTGAGTGCCATGTCTTTCTTGCACAGCTCCACTTGGTAGTTTCAAACTATCAACTTTTAGCTTAGTAGTCAAGCTCAAATCAGGGACTTCAGGTAGGTGTGCATACCCACAACCTACCACTAAGGGATAACAGTTTTTTTGAATTTACTCTCTGAGAATATCATCATTCTGGAGACCTAGATTACTGTTGGGACCGTAATCTTCTTTCTTATCATTTCTGACTTCTCAATGGTCCACTTTATTTTATTGACTGCTTATCTATTCATGAAAAATGTATCTTTTCACAAAATTTTATCTACCATTTTTTTGGTGGGCTGTATCAAAAAGAGTATATAAGACTATCTAATCTACTATATAGGTATAAAGGAAGCAATTGTCTCAGTTTTCATGAGCAATAAATACTGCCACATTTAACAGGGATTAAACTTTTTCTTGTTAACCCTCGGGGTCAATAAGAAGGTCTAAAGAAAGAACACTCTCTACTTACAAATCAAGATATAGAAACTTTGTGTAATATAGTATCCTCTTTGTGCAACAATAACCAGTGTGTATGTGCACACACTATTGTACATGTACATATACACATAAAAACACATGTGTATTTACATACAAGCTTGTATATATTCAAACTGACCACAGAACTGGGATGACATATACTAAACTGTTGGCACGGTTTTCCTGGATGGAGCATGTCAAGTGCAGGAATAAAGGAAAGACAGGGCAGTGGAAGAATAAATCAAAAATGAGGATGAGAGAGTGACAGAAAATCTTACAATGTAACATAATAGAAATTGTGAATTTATATAAAATGTTGTATCTAAGTTTAAAGGAAATGATGCATTTTGCTTGTTTTGTTTGTGCTAAAATTACAGACTACAGATATGACAATTCATTTACTGGTCATATGAACAATGATGCCACTCTTTCAAGGGAATAAAAATTTCAAGTCGAACACAATTACTTGATGGAGATGTTTAGAGGGGAATCAAGAACTGGAGAAATGCAAAGCAAATCTACAATGAGATATTGTTTCATCCCAACAAGGCTCGCATTTATCTCAAAACCACAGAATAATAAATGTTGGAGAGGTTGTAGAGAGACTAGAACACTTAAACACTGCTGGTAGCAATGTAAAATGGTACACCACTTTGGAAATCAACTGGGCGCTTCCTTAATTAGCTATAAATAGAAGTATCTTACGATCCAGCAATCTCACTCCTTGGATCATAGCCTAAAGAAATAAGAGCTGTCACACAAATAGATATGTGCACTCCTATGTTCAACACAGCAGTGGGCACAATAGGAAAAAGAAACAACCTAAGTGCCCATCAGTGGATAACTAGATAAACAAATTATGGTATATCCACACAATAGAATGTTATACAGCAATAAAGAACAATGAAACATTTTATAACATGAATGTATCTAGAAGACGCTATGCTGAGTGAAATGAGTCACATAAGGACAAATATTGTATGAGACCACTATTATAAGAACTCAAGAAAGGTTTAAATACAGAAGAAAATATTCTTTCATCAAAGGTAGGGAGGAAGGGTGAGGGGTATTCACTAACTGGATAACAGAGATCTGTGCTAGGTGAAGGAAAGGACAACACACAATACAGTTAACTGTTTTAAATCAAAAGCTAAGAAGTTTCCTGAATACAACCAAACACTTCAAGGGATAGACTACCAGGGGTTGGGGCCCAGGGACCATGGCTTCAGGGGACACGTAGGTCAACTGGCATAATGAAGTCTATTACAAAAATGTTCTGCTTCCCACTTCAGTGAGTGGCTTCTGGGGACTTAGAAAGTTAGCAAGAGGCCATCTAAGATGTACCAATTGGTACCAATCCACCTGGAGCAGAGAACAAAGAACATCAAAGACATAAAGAAAATATGATCCCAAGAGATAGGAAGGGCCACATAAACCAGAGTTGCCATCAGTGTGAGACCAGAAGAACTAGATGGATCCTGTCTACCCCCAGTGACTGCCATGACATGCAACACAACAGGACATCCCCAATGGAGTGGGAGAAAAGTGGGGCGTAGACTCAAATTCCAGTAAAATGTCCAGACTTTATGGTCTGAATGAGGGACCCCAGAAGACTTGGACCCTGGACTCTCTGTTAGCCAGAACTAACACCATTCCCAAAGCCAATTCTTCAGACAAAAGATTGAAAAACAAACCCACTGCTACTGAGTCAATTTCAACTCACAGTGACCCTATAGGACACAGCAGAACTGCCCCCACAGAGTTTCAAAGGAATTCCTGGTGGATTCGAACTGCCCACCTTTTGATGAGCAGCCACGGCACTCAAACACTATGCCACCAGGGTTTACCGGACAATAAGACATGAAATGATACTGGTGAAGAGTGTGCTTCTTGGCTCAAGTGGTACATGAGACTATATGGGCAACTCTCGTCCAGAAGCAAGATTAAAAGGCAGAAGGGGACAGGAGTTGGTTGAATGGACACAGGAAACACAAGGTGTAGAGCAAGAGGGTGCTCTCATACAGAAGGGGGGCAACTAGGGTCACATAACAATGTAAGTATAAGTTTTTACATGAGAAACTGACTTGAATTGCAAAGTTTCACTTAAAGCACAATAAAATAATAACAAAATAACAAATTTGGAGATGATACAGGGAGACTGGCACTCTTAGGTACTAATAGTGAGAATGTAAAATAGTAAACACCTACAGACTATGACCATGCATGTCCTTAAAAAGCCAGAAATGATCCAGTAACCACTCTCTTAGGAATATATCTTGGAGAATAAGAAACTTCATACAAATAAACATATGCACGCCTATGTTCACTGCAGCACAGTTCACAATAGCAGAAAGATAGAAACAACCTAAGTGCCCCTCAGCAAATGAATGGAATAACAAATTATGGCACACACACACTAGAACACTGTTCAACTATAAAGAACAACGATGAATCAGTGAAACATGTGACAATATGAACGGATCTGGAGTACATTGTGCTGAGTGAAATAAAAGGATAATATTGTATGAGACCACTGTTATGAAAACTCAAGAAAAATTTTAGATTTAGAAGAAAAAGAAAAAGAACTTTGAAAGCTGGGCGGAAGAGTGGCAAAGAAGAAACCACTAAATAGTAGACAAGTGTTAATTTTGCTGAAGAGGAAGTGATATACAATACAGGGGAAGTCAGCACAACTTGACCAAGGCAAGTTATAGAAGCTTCTTAGACACATCCAAATACCTTGAGGGTCCAAGTTACTGAGACAGAGGACTGAGTACTGTGGTCTTGGAGGACATATGTCAATCAGCATATCACAGTTTATGAAGAAAATGTTCTACAAGTTGTTTATGTGAGCTGTGTCTGGGGTCTTAAAAGCTAGTGAACAGCCATGTAGGATACTTCTATTGACCCCATCCTGTCCACAGCAATAGAGAGAGAGAGAAAGAAAAGAAAGAAGGAAAGAGAGAAAGAAAGAAAGAAAAAGACACAGGAAAACATTAGTCCAAAGGACTAATGGACAACAGGAGCCTCAGTCTCCACCAGCCTGAGCCCAGATAATTTCCGTAAACCACCAGTGAGTGCTCTGAAAGGGATCACAATAGAGGATTCCCGAAAAAGCAAGAGAAAAATGTAGGAAAAAATTCAAATTCGAATTCTCTCTCTCTCTCTCTCTCTCACACACACACACACACACACACACAAAGACTAGACTTACTGATGTGACAGAGAGGGGAAGAACTCCCAAAGTCATGGCCACCAGATCCCCTGTTAACCTAGAAGTGAGGGTACCAATGGAGTCCACTTTTCAGCAGAAGACAGACAGGCCTATAAAAACAACAAGAAACATGAGGAATATGCATCTTAGTTCAGTCAAGCACACAAAACCATGTAGGCAACACTTGACCAAAAGCAAAGATGAGAAGGTAGAAAGGGATAGGAAAACTGGATGAATGGACACGGGAAACCTGGAGTAGAAATAGGGAGAGTGCTGACATATTCCAGGGATTGCAACCCAGGTGACCAAAACAATGTGTATTTAAGTTTTTGATGAGAAACTAATTTGTACCTAAAGCACGCTATTTCTGAAAAATGAAGAAGAGAAAATGAATTGGTGAGGAGGGCTTGGAAAAAGAAGGGGAAAGTGCCAAGTCTGAGATTCTCTGAGTTGACTGCTGTTCTGACACTAAGCCTTTCTAAAGTCGGATACCAAGTCACTTTAATAACACCATGAGAAAAGTGGCTTTGCTGTACTTCCTGAATCTCACTGCAGTCTTAAGATGTATCAGGCCCACTGTGTTTTTCTACCAGAACAGAGGATACATTGCATATTCCAAAGGTTATCTCACAGTGTAACACTAATTTAATCCAATGACTGAGCATCTGAAAGCCACTTTGTTCTTTAAGAGGCTGTTTTGTGATCGACTGGTGCAACACAATTTTGCTTTTGCCTTGAACAAGTCCCAATGTCACCTTTACTCTTTTACCAAGGGCTGTATTTTATTTGCCTGAGCAACCACCGAAACGCTGTGACAATAGGTTTGTGGTACACTACGCCTTCGTGACTTTCTACAACAGAGAACAGGAGGTTAACTGCAGTAACTCTGGCATTATACCCTAATTTCACAGTACAGATATTATATTATTAGTATAAATGTGTTTTTCCACTCCAGAGTGTGTTCCACATGGGTTATTTCCTCATTGATGATGGTAGTAATTTCACAAGACTTGTAACTGCATTATCTTCTGTGGAAAGACTGATGTGGCCGAGACGGTAAGAAGTGAACACAATGAGATAAAGGTTAGTGAAGAAAGTGGTCATGTTTAATTGTTAAGAATGTTCTATTTATTCAAATAATTTATGGTTTGACAATGTACATGGCCTCTTTGCCCATCAGCTACTGCTGCAACTTCAGTACCCCCAATGTTGTTTTATGAAAATATCATCTTAATAGCCAGGATTTTAATTTTGACTTAAAAATCCAACACTTTTTACTAAGCATACTGGGGTGCCCAGTTTAGACCCTGCTTGTCCTACTGAAACTGACTTTTATAAAATTAAAGTCAAAAAAGGAACCAGGCACGGGTCTTCTTTCCACCTGTTGACTACACCTTGTAGCTTCCTTTCACAGGGGATTCATGCATGATATTTCCTCTGCTTCCATGGTCTGCTTTCTACCTGTCCAGTCCTCCTACCATAGCACTCACCTATACCTAGCAAAATCCTACTTCACCTTCAGATTTTACCTCATGTCCACAGAGAAAGGTCCCTTGAAAGTCTGGATCAAATAACCATTCTCCCTAAACCACATATTTCTCCTTTGTTGTACATCATGTTGTAATTTATGTTTGGTTGAGTGAGAGCTTGATTAAACTGTCTCTCCCATTAGACCTGAGTGAAGCTCCTGAAGCAAGAAGGATGCATCTGTTTAGGGGAAAATGCTAAACCCCCCAAATCAAGAACAGTGCCTCATGTAGAGTGAGCTCTCAGAATATATTTGCTGAATTATTAATAAAGTAGATAGAGCCCCAAGCACAGAATTGTCTCCCATACTCCAGTTCTTACAAGTTTATTCTTATAAGCAAAACCAATTTTCTGCAGTCAAAGAGCATCTGTGAGTGCACGTTAGTGGTTTCTCATTGCTGCCCACTAGAACTTTCCGAAGACGGAGTTCATATTTTCATGCTGTGCTGTCCAGTACAGTAGCCACTAGCCATATGTGGCTACTGAGTACCTGAAATGTGGCTAGTGTGATTAAGGAATGAAACGTTATCATTTATTTCATTTTAATGGGCACATGTGGTCAGTGGCTTCCATATTGGAAAGCACAAGATAATTAATTAGCTTATGAAATGGTTTCCCTTCCTGTGGAAAGAATCCAGCAGATGATTTTAGGCATAATGGAGGGATATAAAATTTCATGATCAGTGAAGCCAAATAAAAAATAAAACCACTCTCACCTTTCATTGACAAAACTGAAACTAAGAAATGTCAGGAGAAACTATAAGCAAAAAGCAATATTACAAATTTGTTTTTAAATTTTCACCTGTACTCCCTCTTCTCTAACCAAAATCAAGCACAGCTGATAAGTCACCAGCCTTAACTTTTCACAGCTTTTTCAGATCCTACTCATCCTTCAAAATCCAATTCCCATCCCATGTCTTCAAGTTAACGTCCCCTGACAATTCCAGCACACAATAAACTCCTACTTCCTTGATTTGTCTGGCATTTTTTTGTATTGTGCAAGAAATCCTTTCTTTCATCACTACATGATATAATGCAGTTGGGAAAGAACTCAAAAAACAGATTAATCCTTTAGGTTATCATAATAGGCTTTTTGGTTCATGAGTTAACACAACGAACAAACAGCTAAATAACTTGAAAAGGTTGTTGCACATCTGAGAAAAGCTGGCTGGTACACTAGGAGTTGTTTACCCTTTAGGAGATATTGGCCACAAGACACGATTCCAAATCAGCAATAAGGTTGTAGTATTTTTACCTTTGACCTGTCTAAAATACTTCACACTCTTGACTGTTTCCTTCTATTAAAATCCATTTCACTTGGTTTCCTTGATGCAGCCTGATGTGAGTTTGTTCAATACTCCTCCAAAATTCTCAGTCCCCTTCACTTGCTTCTGGTGGTTTGAATTCACAAGGCTGTTTGGCAGGAATAAAATGTAGCAGTCTGCTCCTGTAAAGATTCACAGCCTAACAAACTCTATGGGGCAATTCTACTCTGTCCTATAGGGTCACTATGAGTTGGAATCAACTCAATAGCAATGAGTTTGATTGTGGTTGGGTTTTCTTCAAATTCAAATTTATCACATCACATCCAAATTACTCAAGTAATCTCTACACCACAAGGCTTTTCTGGTTATAATCTTAGTCCTTCAAATTCATGCTAAATTATTCCAGCATAAATACTCTCTAAGTGCCATATCCATTACATAATGTCACTGCTCATAAAGTGACAGTGGTTTCTCAGTAGCTAAAGTCACATGTTCCAACTCCACTATGTAATTCTGAAGACCATCTATGTTTTAACTGTACTCCCCTAAAAATCATCCACATTTGCTAAGATTATTATTAACTGCACGCAGATTAACCACTAAAGAACTGGTCGGCCTTGATCAATTAATTATAATTGTTAATCTGTGGTAATCAGTTATACACAGGTTCTGCCGCGTCTTTGACATGGTGGGGAACAGGTGAAATCGTGCATGCAGGTTAGTGGGAAAGCCCAGCTGGGTCCTGTATCACGCTTCTCAGGCGCCGCATCCCCATACATGATCTATTCATACTACCAGAGTCTTAGTACGAACATACAGCACTAATTGTCTCACCTGAAGCCTTCTCACATGTTTAATGTCCTTTTCGAGATATCTGTATTCTGCTATGTAGTCTGCGTTTCTCATTCATCAAAATCATACTTGACTTACATTCTCCCCCAAAGTACTCCCCAGATACATTAAATCCCAACATTTTTTCCCTAAATTATCATTTGTAAAATCAAATACTCTTAGGGACAAGGCTGTTAAGAGAGAAGCAGGCAATATAATTTAGATAAAATCATAGTTTTTGTATGAAGCACGTATGAATATTCTTTAATTTCTACCTAGAAACTAACTCTTGTTTTAATCTAAAACAAAAGCTATATTAACTGCTTTTGTTCCTTCTCACTATTTTTAATTTTTTCTTTCTTTTTTTCAGATGCAAATAGAATTAATCCTTTGCTCTATATTAGACAAGTAGCAGCACATAGATGATTCATAGTTATTGATGTTCAGACTCAGTATCAGTGGCATCTGGGAGTAGTGGAGACTGGGACAATCTGAGAAGCACACGCTTCATCTAAAAGGGACAGCAGTTAATTAGCACCAGATAAGTACCATGAGAGAACTTGGGCCTCATGTTGGCAGGCACTAATGTATTCTCAGGAAAATCTAGGAATCATACTATCAAGGTGAAGCCAAAAATAGCTCTGAGCAAAATGTGATCTTTCACGCCAGTTTTCAACCCCTTTTTGATGCTCAACAGTCAGGATGCATTTAATTACTATCTTATATTATAATTTAGTTACTATGTGTGGTAGGTCTCCCTTCCCAAACAGATTCTAAGTTCCTCAAGGACATAGCTTCTGGTTTGTACATTAGTACTTGGCATGGTACCTGGCTCATGAAAATCAAAGTGACACGGCTGCTTCCCAGTCACTTACTTTTACCTAGCTTGCCCTAAAATGTGCATTTGGTTGAATTTGTAGCTTTGTTTTTATATCTGATAAGACAAATGCATAAGAACAGTGCATTACATATGCTTCATACTGAATGGATGATACTTTCCAGATAAAACATATAGAGTTATTACGAAGCAAAAGTATAATTCACAGAGGCTTTTTTAAACCTCAAAAGCCAAATTGTCATAACGTTATTTTTAGGCCAGTAAATCACTCGCCAGTTAATATCTGAAACTAGTCTAATAATTAGGACCTAGTAACTAGAATCCAAACCATAGCCTATTGGATTTAACAAAATGGTCTGTCACAGAAAGCAAGAACCTCAAATAATGACAAGCACTGTGAAAAATCCATTTCAAGTAAAAATAACACAAGGGAAAACAGAGTGCAAAGCATTTAAGACGCTAGGAGAGAAGACATCTATTTGCTTGCCTAGATGTAGCCTG
Organism: Heterohyrax brucei; assembly: GCA_028571685.1. Lineage (NCBI taxonomy): Eukaryota > Metazoa > Chordata > Mammalia > Hyracoidea > Procaviidae > Heterohyrax > Heterohyrax brucei. The sequence goes on from CM053158.1 coordinate 47,158,054, forward strand.
TATTTTACAGACTTTCCACAGTTCTCTTAGATATTCTTCTCATTGCTACTCTGAATAACCAGAAAAGTAAAAATACATTAAGGGACCCTCAGAAAATCTTTTGATATTTAACATTTTTTTGTTCTATCAAGTCTGTAAAAATTCTTAGTTTGCCTTTGCAAGAAGTACGACTTCGTCATTCCTGAAATGAATACTTAGTTGTTATAGATTTAAGTATACCAAATTTTTAGATAATATAAAGTCAGTGCCTTAATTATGTACCTGCATGAAAGAAGATTATGGTCATTTTACATTTTAGAGTGCATCTGTGATTTCCAAAACTGGAATGCTATTTACTAAACATCAAAAACAATCTAACCCAGCTGAGGCCTACTTGACCCTTAAAACTGCCAAAGACTTATCAATAATGAAAATACCTAATTATTGTCTGCAGTGTTTGATACGTTAATGTATGCTAGCTATTTCATCATGCCCACTCCTTCCTGGGACTCTTGGTAGGTGTTAATGTTTGATGTATTTCAAAATGACTAGTTTTATTTCCATCACCTACAGGAAAATTTTCTGACATGTCTAATTTCCTGTAAGACTTATGATCAACTGTATATTCCACATATTCTTGAGTGAAGCTTTCTCATTGTCAAAGCATTTTTTTTTTTTTAATGTCAGAACCTCAAAAATGGAAAAGTTAGTTACCACAGATGTGGATTTATTAATTTAAATGTATATTGGACATTACTACTTATGAAAAGAACTATCCATTGCCTTATGATTCCAATGAAATATTCATGCACTTGAGCTACAGGCCCAAAACTACTTTGGAATTTTGCAAAATAAGTGTAAGTCAGCATGCAGTCAGGGGAAAGTGCAGAAAGTACTTTTGACTTTTACAATGTTCTCAATGTATTTTGCTGTAAGGTTTCAAAGGAGACTAAAAGGAAAGGTGCAAAACAGGAAGAAAGGGGATCAAAAAAATCAAACTTGTTGGCCGCAAGTCAGTTCTGAAACATAGTAACCTTATGTGCTACCGAGGAGAACTGTGTTTCATAAGAATGTCTTGGTTGTAATCATTATGGAAGTAGATAGCCAGACTTTTCCTCTGTGGCATTCTGAATTGGTTCAAACACTAACTTTTTGGTTACTAGCCTAGAGCAAACCATTTGCATCACTCAGGGACCTAAGAAAAGGGACAAAAGACTCCTAATATTATCCATCCCCAATTTTGCTTCCTTGAAATTTCTGTAAGCTTATCCCTTTCTGGGAGGAGAAAGATGAAGCAGTCTGCTTTCCTGGAAACCATATGAGGCAGTTCTGCTCTGTCCTGTAGAGTCCTATGAGTATGAATTCACTGAGCAGCAATGGTTTTTGACCCATTCCAGCCCCAATCCTACTTTAGCCAGACACTGAGTCGGATCCGACTCAACGGCACTTGGCTTTGGCTATTGAAAAGCAAAGATGTCACCTTGAAGACTCAGGTGTGCCTGACCCAAACCACACTATTTTCATTCACATCAAATCCACACAAAAGCTGGACAATGAATGAGGAAGACGGAAAAAGAATTGATGCTTTTGAATAGTGTTGATGGAGAAGAATATTACAGGTACCAGTACTGCGGGCTGCCAAAAGAACAAGCAGATCTGTCTTGGAAGAAGCACAGCTAGAGTGCTCATTAGAAGGGATGACAGTGAGATGATGTCTCACATACTTTGTTCATGTTGTCAGGAGGGATCGGTCCCTGGAGAAGGACATCATGCTTGGTAAAGTAGAGCATCAGTGAAAGAGAAGTCCCTCAACAAGATGGATTGACACAGTGGCTGCAACAACGAGTTCCAGTATAAACAGCGGCTGTGGGCCTGGCGCAGAACCAGGCAGTTTTTTGTTCCGTTGTATGTGGGCCTGCTATGAGTCAGAAGTGACTCACTGGTACATAATAACAACAACAATAATCTCCTATGTGGCATTTTTACCTCAATTTTGTCACTAACTCCTCCACTTGCTTTTTTTTATCTATTATCCCTCATATGTCTGAGAAAAATCTAACACATCAATCTTCTGATTACAAAACCTCCACTGCTGTTTCCCACTACCCCAAAATCTGCCCTCAGTCTGTCTTCATAGCTGCAGTCTCTCTCACTCTGCAGCTCTCATTTTTGAGTTCTGTAGTCCTAAAGTCATAGCTACCATAGACACCGTGTCATTTCCCATGTCCATGACATTTGTGTATTCCAGTTCCTCTGCCTGGAATTTCATTCACTTCCTTTTTCACAAGGCTAACGGTTTCTTCACCTAAAAAAACTCATTGTCGATCAACCTCGGCCTCTGGTCGCCTGCACTGTCCTACCCACTAGCATACTCAACTCTTGGACTGAATTAAAGCTTTACCAGTGTCTTTGGAAGGCCTATGGGGCAGTTCTCTCTGACCTTTAGGGTTGCTATGAGTCGGTCACGACTAGACGGCAGTGGGTTTGGTTTTTTTTTTTTTGGTTTGGTGCTTCTGGCACCAGTGCTCATCCATCTCACTGTATTCACATCCTGACATAAACTCCACAACGGCAGCCACTCATTTACTTCATTCTAGGTCCGATTCCTTACAACACAGCAGAATTTCAATAACTGTGCATTGAATGAAAGAATGATATGTATCATGCAAATAAGATAAACGGCTTTGCCAGACTCCTGTAGGCAAGACCTCTTCCTATTCCTTATGTATCTACCCCCAGCACCCAACTACTCCCAACTAAATCAGAATAGGTGTTCAGTAAATCATATATTGAACTGAACTGTTCCTGTCTTTCATTTATTCTGGCTGAGTTCTTATCTCTTCTATCCCAAACATAAACCATACCTATCTCTTTATTTCTATGACTTGTAACATTCAGTTGGAAATCAATGAACACACTTTCAGTGGGGGGAAAAAAAGACTATTCAGTTTAGAACCTGATATTCTTAACCTCACAAGAAGGGAAGTGGGTACAGAGGACACAAGGACAGGTTCCTATTTTCAAGAATCCAGGTGAGGGAAAATAAACTGAGCATTACTTTTAAGGACTAAAAGCCAGCATGAACCCATCTGTTCCATACCACTCCCTTAGAAACTCTAGAGAGTTTCCATCAAGTTTCTCTGCCTTTTCTGTGGTGCTAGGTTAAGAATGTAGATGTCACATGGTATCTTCTTTGGTCCATGGATTTTCCAGATACCATCTCTCTGTGTCTGCCTATGGCCATCTCAGGGAGAAGGACAACATAATGGCCTAAGAGAGAAATACACCAAAAGCAATAACAACAAAACATATAGAAAATCACAGAAACCCCTGCTAAGTTCTGGCACATTTTCAGTTCTCTATCCTTTTCCAGTAGTAGTGAAAATTCAAAAAAAAAAAAAAAAAAAGAAAGAAAGAAAGAAAAAATAAGGGATTGCTAGTGGTGCTAATATTTAAGCATTCCACTGCTAACTAAAAGGTTGGTGGTTTAAATACACCAGCCACTCCTTGGAAACTCTATGGAGCAGTTCTACTCTTTCCTATATGGTCACTACTGAATCACAGCTGAGTTGAAAGCAACAGGTTTTGTGTGTGTGTTCAATGTTGAGAGGATGGAGTGGCATAATTGATACTGCTAGCAGCACAATAAATCCTATCAATTAACACATTACTATTATTATTATTTTAATTTATTGAAAGGGGATCTATACTCAATTCCAGAATCACCTGGTATTTCTAACAGTGTCTCCTTGAAAATGTTCTGGCTCAGGTTCTGGCTCAGGTTGAAGGCTATATAGTCCAGGGTTTCTTAAGAGCAACACTTCCAACGTTTTGGGCCAAATAATTCCTCGTATTGTGGGGCTTTCCTGTGCACTGTAGGATATAGTTATATCCCTGGCCTCTAATCCCTCAATGCCACAAGCAGTGTATCTTTCACCAGTCATGACAACTAATAATGTCTGCAGACACTGCCCACATTTCTTAGGGGTAAAAGTGCCACCAGTTGAGAGCATTGCTCTAGAATATCACCTTCACTGTCATAGAGTTCTACTGATTAGACCATTCTTCAACACACTGAACTAAAATATGCCTCCTTATAATCACTGCCCACTGATACACAGCTACCCTGCCTATATGCACATTTCACATGTCAGACCTTCAGACCTTTGGGGATGATGCTTTAGACACCATGTAGACTAGAACCTTGTGGAAGCAGGGGTAGTATGTTGGTGACTTGTCTCTCAAAACTCATATAAATGTTCAGTAAACATTCACTTTCATAACTGGATATCTATGAAATGCTACAGTGTGGTGACAGTGATAAATTAAAAAGTAATCTAAAGCAAACATGGAGAAAATATCATAAATACATTAATTATAATCCTCAATTCCCTAAGATAATTTAAAAATTATTTTGCAGTTAAAACTGGCATAACTAATATTAAGTTTACAGAGTTGAAGATGAAGCAATAATATTGAGCTCCAATTATACTGTATTTTCTTGGTGCAGTCAACAGACAAAGCTAAGGCCTGATTTATTATAGGATGATATTAAAATGGTGCTTGAATATCAATTAAGAAGATAATTATTTTTTAAAAGGAACCTTTACATCATATCTTCCAAAGATCTTCTTTTAGTTTGTTATCTGATAAGGTAGCAATAATATTAATTAATATACAATACTTCAGATGTGTCATGCATTAGGTCTGGAAACTTAATTGTTCTATGTGCTACATACCTCACGGCTGAATATCACATGGTTACCTTCAAAGTACTCCCCCTTGGGAAGCTATTCCCTGATGTCAGCACCTAGTTCACCCTTCAAAGCAATTCTGGAACCCTTCCTGGAACGGCCATCATGCACAGTGGCACAGTGGTAAGTTTGCCAGCTTAATTGTATGGTTATCTGTGAGGGAGTTTTAAACCAGTAAACAAATATCTGTATTGAAAGACCTTCCCTAATCACCTGATCTTGCTGCCAGTGACTTTTTTTCATTACGTGAAGATAAAGGAAATACTGAAAGGAAAACATTTTGATGACATTCAGGACATCAAGGGTAATACGATGACAGCTCTGATGACCATTCTAGAAAGAGAGTTCCAAAGTTGCTTTGAAGGGTGGAATATGCACTGGCACTGGTGCATAGTTTCCCAAGGGGAGGACTTCAAAGTGGCTGCAGTGATATTTGGCAATGAGGTAAGTAGCACTTTTTCTAGGATAAGTTCGTGCATTTAGTTGTCTGACCTTGTATACATGCCAAATATATACATATATATATATATATACTATACATAGAGAGAGATACCCCAAACACACACACACACACACACACACACACACACATGCCAAATCCATTGTGACCCAGTTGATTCCTACTCATAGGGACCCTAAAGGACAGAGTGGAACTTCCCCATAGTGTCTACAAGGAGTAACTGGTCAATTCAAATTGCCAGTCTTTTGGTTAGTATCCAATCTCTTAACCATTGTGCCATCAGGGTTCACATTACATATACATATTTAAATAATACACACACAGACACACACACAAAAAAACCTTGGTGGCATAATGGTTAAGTGTTACAGCTGCCAATCAAAAGGTCACCAGGTCAATCCACCAGGGACTCCTTGGAAACTCTACGGGCAGTTGTACTCTGTTATGTAGGTTCCTTGTGAGTCAGAATCAACTTGATGGCAGTGAGTTTGGTTTTTGGTTGTACACACACACATGCACACACATATGTACTGTATGTATCTAAACATATCCATACATATACAAGTACCAAAACCCACTGCTGTTGAGTTGATTCTGACTCACAATGACCCTACAAGGCAGACTAGAACTGTCCCACAGTGTTCCCAAGGCTTTAGTCTTTACACATGGGACTGCCATGCTTTTCACCAATCGAGCAGTTGGGTTCAGACCACCAACCCTTCAGCTAAGTCAAGTGCTTACTTTCTCACCAGAGCTCATACACACAGACACATATATATGCATATATACGTACATATATATGCACGTACAAAGACACACATACATAAATATATATATGTGTATATTGTTGTTTAGATGCTGTTGAGTAAAGCAAAATCCTTGATAATTTTAATCTTTTCTCTGTTTATCGTTATATTGCGTAGTGGTTCATTCATGAGGATTTTGGTTTTCTTTCCGTTGAAGTAATTCATCTGTGGTCTTTGATGTTCATCAGTAAGCTCTTCAAGTCCTCTATGCTTTTCAGTAAGCAGGTTGTGTTGTTAATGAGCCTTCTTCTAATCCTGGCGACATATTCTTTTTCGTATAGTCCAGCCTCTCAGACTGTTTGCTCAACACACAGATTTAATCAGTGTGATGAAATTATAAAATCCTAACGTGCACATCTCCTGACTTGAAACCATGTGGTATCACCTTGTTTTGTTTGAATAACTGCTTCTTGGTCCATGTGCAAGTTTCTCATGGGCACAATTAAGTGTTCTGAAATTTGTATTCTGCATAGCGTTATTCATAACTTGTCATGATCTACACAGTTGAGTTCCTTTGCATAGCCAATGAAGTCGTCTTCCAAATTTCTTGGCATAGACAAATGTGCACTTTCCACACTGAACCCCTTTGTTGAAACCTCTCAGTTGCTAGCCTATCAATTTCTGTAGCGTTTTTCCCTCGAGTGCTGTCGGTTCAGCTTGGCATTCTTTCTTTAGTGCCAATGGTTTTTGATCATATGTTCTCTCCTGCAATGCTCGAACCATCAACTGTCAACCATTTTCTGTTGATGCTTTCTGCACTGTTTAATATTTTGAGATAGAATCCTTCAGTATTGTAACTCAAGACTTGAATATGTTTCTTCAGTTCTTTCAGCCTGAGAACACAAAATGTTTTTCTCCTGTTTGGTTTTCTAACTCCAGGTCTTTGTACATTTTACTTCAGTATTTTATCTTCTCTAGTTGTTTAGCTCTTGTACGTCGTCATTTCTTCCTTTAGCTCTAGCTATTCTACATTCAAGAGCAAGTTTCAGAGTCATTTCCGACATCAATTTTGGTCTTTAATTCTTGTCTTTTTAATGACCTTTTGTATACACATACAATTTACATACACACATGCACTCATCACATATGTATGTAACCATGTGCTATTAAGTCGATTCCTACTCATAGTGACCCCATGGGCATGAGAACAGAATATACGCATACATGCAGAACATAGACACATGAATATTATATATGTATGCCTACATAGATACACACATGTATATATAAACATATATCTAAAACTTCACCAAATCCTAGCTTATACTGACTGATCAAAAAATTAATATTAGTCTTCTTGCAGGGTGATCACCCTATGAGGAGAGTACTATTAATTTCTGCTACAGTCCTATAAGCTAAGTTTTTTGTGGTAACAAACAATGACAAAACTCCGATGTCCATTATAGGTTGGAATCAAGCTGCAGATCCATGTTCATCTTCCGTTGTGACAGGATGATCAGACTTTCCCATCTGGATGATTAAATTCATAAGAGAAATAAATATTTTAAATTATAAAACAACTTTCAAAAGCTGTCCTCACACTTCTTTAGGCAGAAAAGTCATGAGTCTCCTCTAACTTCAAGTTGACAGGGAGGTGCAATCCTAAATATACTCAAAAGTGGAGAGCTGCAATATCTGGGAATAGCAGTTACCATCCCACTTTCCCTGAGATATTTGAGTCTGAGACATTTGAGTCATTGGAGGTTAATCAACTTGTCCAATGCACAAAGGTAGTCAGTGTTAGAATTAGGATTCAAATCTAGATGGAGTCAGTTTGCTAAGTAATAACCACCATCCACAGACTGCCACCTCCACAGCCGATGAAAAATGTAGTGGATTCAAGACACAACCATTTACTTACTTAATATTTTTTTATGGGTTGGCTGCTGGGATGGCGTCATCTGAATTGTTGTTTTGATCAGGCTTTGCTAAGCTTGGCAGCGTTGTCTCATATACCTGTGATCGGCTGCCTTGTTAGCTAAGGAGTGGCTGGTCTAACATAGATCAGTTAGGATGGCTGCTGTCTGCTCTCTGTCACTGCTTGTCCTTTAGGAGGCTAGCCTAGGCTTGTCTTCATGACTCTGGTGAGCAAGACACTGAAATAAAGACAGGAGGCCTGCAAGACTAGAACTGGCACTACTTTTGCTTCTCCCATGGTTTATTGGTCAAAGCCAATCACAAGACCACCCAGAACTCAATGAATGATGAAACAGACTCTACTTCTGAAGGGAGTAGCTGCAAAAATTACCTTGCAAAGGGCACTGATAAGGAGAGATACAACCTGTGTTGAGAGTCCACATTCTTGACCATACGCTATTGGGTGGTGATTATTTCCTCCCCTTTGGGGGTATAGTTCAATGACACTCCCCTCAATTTTTATTTGTGAAAACTTACAGTTGATTCTGTGATATTTTTTAACTGTACACTTTCATTTTTTTATAAGACCTACTGAACAAGGTCAGAGATGAATAAAACAAGTGGTAAACTGCATCTAATTATTTTTCTTCAAAACTGTTGCTAAAATAGCACATCTAGTAATTATCCACATGGTGATATTATTTCAACATTTCAAAACTCTCAACTGGAGATCAATATGGTAAAAAGAAAGTCAATACTATGTCAAGCAGTGATATTAAATAGGAATTGTTAACAAAGTATTCAACGGAAATTTTAGATTTCCTGGTGGTTCTGGAAGAAAATGTGGCTGGCTAAAGTTATCCTTTATTCTGAAAAACAAATTCTTCCTAATATACTTTTCACTGTCTCTTATAGAATCTGGAACTTTTTTTTTTTTTTTAAGTCCACAGTGTAGGAAGTATGGTAGCATAACTGAGAGATTCTTAGGAGCCAGGCTGATTTGGGTTCCATATCTTATAGACCAATGCAACCCACTGTCACTGAGTCGATTCTGACTCATAGAGAACATACAGACAGTAGAACTGTCCCTCACGGTTTCCAAGGAGTGCCTGGTGGATTCTAACTTCTGACCTTTTGGTTAGCAGCTGTAGCACTTAACCACTTAACCACCAGAGTTTCCTCTATATCATATACCACTGTGTAATTACTGAGTGGCCTCAGGTAAGTTATTTGACATCTTTGACTCAACTTACATATCTGTAAAATGGGAATTATTATAGTTACTTTCTATACATCTCGGGTGGATAGAAAGTTCAAAGAATAAAACTATGTGTGATTTAATTACTGTTTGATAAGCATTGGTCTGATTGTACCAGTCCTCTTTCATGTAAGCATGGATATAAGTACATATTTAGAAATTTAAGATGAGAGAAAAAGATGTGTTTAAACCTTAAAAATATATCCAAGCCCCAAATCTACTCTAAGAGATGATTTTTAACATTCATGAAAGGTTTTTAGGTTAATCATCTTTTAGAGAATTTCTAGCTTCCCTCCAAATTATGTAGATTAAATGTAAGAAGAAATCTCTTCCATCCCCATCCCCATCTTGTCAATTTAAACGAATGAATTTTCTTTCCTTCATTCCTTTTGCTCCATATAGGATGAATCTGCCCAAAGGACCAATTATCCACCAGTTTTCAGTATCTGACCTTTTCAAGGCAGTTAACCTTTGACAGATTTATTCCAAGGATGTAAGGCAATGACATAGGACAAAGAAGTTAAGAGAGGTCCACGGTAGTACGACAGTAGTATAGGAAATCCACACCCACTACAACAAAGACATCAGTGGCCACGACAAAACTAAGAAACACCAAGTCAGAAACACCAGACTACAAGGTTGGAGGGACCTACCACTGCTGTCAAGTTGATTCGGATTCATAGTGACCCTATAGAACAGAGTAGAGCTGCTCCATAGTTTCTAAGGAGCGCCTGGTGGGTTTGAACTCCTGACATTTTGGTTAGCAGATCTAGTACTTAGCCATTATACCACCAGGGCATTCAGTTAAGGGGAAGTGGGGCTTAAATTAGAATTAGAGAATTTGGAAATGGGTGGTTGCCTATTTCACCTCTCTGGCACTTACCTCATCCAGGAGTAAATGAATCTGTCACTATACGTGGAGACAACATGCAAACTAACTGATGCCTACTTGCTGCTAGTGTGAAGGATTCTTGAGACAAAGCATTTCCTAAACTACATCTCTGTCTCTTCTTGTCACATTCGCATTGCTCCCTTTTCATCCCCTCCTTGCTGTTCTAATTTTAAAATAAATACACAATTCAAACCAAAATCAAATGAAACCCAGTGCTGTCAAGGCAATTTCGACTCACAGCGACCCTATAGAACAGAATATAACTTCTTCTTAGGGTTTCCAAGGAGCACCTGGAGAATTCAAAGTGCCAGCCTTTGAGTTAGCAGACACAGCACTTAAACCACTGTGCCACCAGGATTTCCAAAACTATCCAAAGCACTTTTAATTATGTGCTATATGCTTTAATAGAAATTTTATTCACTAATTCTAATCTAATGGGCTATAACGATGATGGTGGTGATGCAGTGGTTAAGAGCTCAACTGCTAACCAAAAAGCTTGCAGTCTGAATTCATCAGCTTCTCCTTGGAAACCCTATGGGGCAGTTGTACTCTATCCTATAGAGTTGCTGTCAGGTGGAATCAACTCAAGAGGAGTGGGTTTGGTTTTATTTCAATATGTTAGTGCTATCTATGCCATACAACCCTAAACTCTTCATACAAATAAATATATAGAGACAGTATGTGATCATCTTCATGACCACATTATTCTTATTAAACAGATGAGGCGATTGGAGAAATCAGGTGACAGTAATGGCCAAGATCACCTGGATTTAAAACATAAAGATCTTTATGTTACCAAAGCCTGTCTTTCCTGCTCTAAATACATACACGTGAGAATGTTTTATATCTTTCTGATTACTAAATTAGCTAACGTGTTCTTTATTTAGGTGGTGCTCTTTTTTTTCTTTTCAGTAAGTATGTTTTTATAAAAGGAAAAAACTGCTATACTTACTATACCCAGCACTACTGTATTATTGAAAGAGGGAGGGAAGAAGAAAGGAAGGCAGGGAGGGGGAGAGGAAGGGAGATACCCATATGAACAGACTGTACTGTATCTTTTGAGCACAACCAGACAATAAAGCTCTTTATATGATCCCAAACCATGTGCTAAACCATCTTATCCTATTTGCTACGGAATAAGAGACACTTGTTATGTTTTCTTAAGACTAAAAAAACAAAAAATAAACCCTATGGCATCGAGTCATTCTGACTCATAGAGACTCTATAGGATGGAGTAGAACTGTCTCATAGAGATTCCAGGGAGTGCCTGGCGGATTTAAACAGCCAACCTTCTGGTTAGCAGACATAGCACTTAACCACAATGCCAAGGCTGCGGACCAAAAATTTGCTATAGTTTACATTTGTAGTGAAGACAGAACTCAGTTCCATGATTTCACAAGTCATCTGATCTTTACATTCTCACCTATGAAGCTTGAGAATCCAGAAAACAAACTGGAGATTGAAGAAAACAAAGGTCCTATCTAGAAGGCCTGTGTAAACTGTAACATTAGGCTTTAACACAGAACAACATTTCACTCTCTTCTGATGGCTGTCCTTTCAACACTATTACCAAATGGTCTTTTTTACACCCGCTTGAAAATATGTCATCTACACTCCACAAGTCAGTTTTACCTGAACAATCATCTGCTTGTCTATCCCCACAGGAGTTTTTAATTCCTTGTGTAAATAGTGATTTTTAATATAGAATGTTATGGTAGCTCATACCTTGGGTTAACACTACAGTGGTTTCCTTTAAAAAGTTTTTATTCTCACAGTTAATGTCAAGTTTACAACAAAATCTAGTTCACCTTTCAAGATGCTGAGAATCAAGGAAATATCATTGCTGCCAGAAGGCATCAAGTCAGTTTTCAAAGTGCTACCTACATCTGCTCACCAAACTGCTATGTCTGCTCACCAAAGTGCTGTATTCGGCAGTATGGAATCTGCCAGATGCTCCTTGGAAACTCTATGGGGGAGTTTTACTCTGTCCTATAGAGTTTCTATGAGTTGGAATCGACTCAATGGCAGAGGGTTTGCTTTGCGGGGGGAGCAGTAAGGACTCCGTGTGACATAGTAGAACTGTGCTGTCGGATTTTCTCAGCTATAATCTTTAAGGGGAAACCCTGGTGGCTCAGTAGTTAAGTGCTTTGGCTGCTAACAAAATGGTCGGCAGTTCAAATCCACCAGGCCCTCTTTGGATACTCCATGGGGCAGTTCTGCTCTGTCTGTAAGGGTGCTATGAGTTGGAATTAACCTGATGGCACTGGATTTTGTTTTTTTTTTTTTTTCCTTCAATCTTTAAGGAAGAAGATGCTCAGGCCTTTCTTCTGCAGAGCAGTGGGGTAGGTTATAACCACCAGTGTTTTGATTAGCAGGGGGCCACTTAACAGTTACTGCACCAAGTCTTCTAAGAAAGTATTAAATGGGAAATAAATATCCAAATAGATTTTCCTTTGAACATTCATGAACGAAGACTTCTATAAATGATAAACGAAAAAGGTCCAGCTATGGTTTTGCTGTACTCATTTGATTTAATTTTTGAAAAACGAAGTCCTCAGGTGGTATAAATCAGTTTTATTTTGGACTAGAAGTTAGTTAAATGGAGAACAAGGGGCTTGAACAGGGACAACAGGAAAAGATGACAACAGATCTTACGTTGGTATTGTTGCTTACATGGTTGTGGACAGAACAGCGAAGCTGGAGGAGGTTCTTAACAGTCCTGGGGCAGCAGGGGCTGGACTTGGGGAAAATTGGAAGGAAAGAGGTATGTGTATTAATACATAGGGGACTACATTTCAAACACCTTTAAAAAGTATTGTTTAATTAGAGATCAAATGCCAGGACTCAGTGAGGAAACGGAAGAGAGACTTCTTGTTCCCAGCAGCAATGGAGACCTCCCGGCGAGGGTGTCTGTCTATTTCAAGTGCCACTTCGATAACATGCATAATTTAGGCCCCCCAATTTCCCCTCCTAGCATATAACGGGTTCCTAATGAGCCTTAGCAATACATTAAGGTTCCATAAAATTGGTCCACCTTCACTTGCCTGCTTTTCCTCACTGAGCAGATAAGGAAAGAAAACTTACGTTTTCCTTCTCTCTTATCCAGACATGGAATCTCTGGATGATGGAAATGGTTACAGGACTAGGCTGTTAACTAAAAGTATGGAGGTTCAAATCCACCCACAGGTGCCTCAGAAGAAAGGCTTGGTCATCTACGTCTAAAAACTCAGCCTTTGAGAACCATGTGGAGCACAGTGGTACTCTGATACACATGAGGTCTTCATGAGTTGGAAAACACCCGGAAGTTGGTTTAATCTATATACAGTTTTCTAAGAAAATTCTCAAAATTGTGATTCAAGTGATGCTAAAAGACGCTTGTCAGATGTAGCAATACTTCTCAAGGAAAAAAAAGATAAATGAGCATTGTCATGGATGGAATTGTGTCCCCCCCCCCCCCCAAATAGATGTAGCCGTCTGGCTGGGGCATGATTCCCAGTATCTCCTGACTGTCCTTCATTTTCTGGTTTTCCTATGCTGTATGTTAAAGGATTAGGGTAGGGCTGTGAATCTGTTTATGAGATCACCTCCCTGCTCCACTGTAAAGGGAGTTTCCCTGGAGTATGATTTGCCCCACCCTTAATCCTTTCATCCCCTAAGAGATACAAGGAAAGAGAAGCAGGCTGAGAATTGGGAACCTCACACCATCAAGAAAGCTGCACCGGGAGAAGAGCGTGTCCTTCAGACCTGAGGTTCCTGCGCCAAGATGCTCCCTGGACAAAGACTGAAGCAATACTTTCCTGCACAGCCTATGGGGGGAAAGTCTTCCCCTGGAGTAGAAACCTTGAATATGGACTTGTAGCCTACCTGACTGTGTAAGAATATACCTTCCTTTGTTAAAGGCATCCACTCTGTGGTATTTCTGTCAGAGCAGCACTAGATGACTAAAACAAGCGTATAGCGAGTACATTTATTGCTTGCATCTTCTAGAAAAGCAGAGGCTATGTGCAGACTTTTACTGAGATTCAGATTTCTGTCTTCAGAGTCAGAGGACTTTTGATGGATTTCAGTAAGAATTTTTATTCTTATTATTTTAATAAAAAGTCATCCTGCTTCAAACTCTGTCTTGAATCTGTGCTTTTCTTGTATGACCACTGTGCTCCGGAATATGGTGACCCGGAATATGGTGACCCAGAATATGGTGACCCGGAATATGGTCACCTTTTACCGGAATTACCGCAATTGACTCTGTACAGGTTCTTCACATCCATTAATCGGCTACTCCATATTATGCTAATCCAGTCTTCACAGTTTTGTCTGATCTTTAAGAATGTACATCATAATGCATAGTTTCTCTGTTTAAAATATTTCAATTGTTCTCTTCTGCCCTTAGGGTAAATCCCAAACCTTGACAAGGCCTTGAAAGTTTTGTAAAGTTTGTTTCTAGGAGAATTTCAGTCTCTTTAATAACAACAGTTGTTTCTTTGTCTTTCAATAATTTGGGAGAATCCCAACACTGAATTTGGAAAAGTTTACATCTTTAAATAATAATAATAATAATATTGTTTTATTGTGTTTTTGGCAGAAGGTATACAGCAATTTAGGTTTCCATTTGACAATTTCTGCACAGATTTTTCAGTGATATTCGTTACATTTATCGCAATATTCTATTTGTGTTCCACTTGTTCCATTCCCAGTACTCTAGTTTCCATGTCCCCATATATTTCATCTTTGCTTTTGAGTGACTGTTAACCTTTTGGTCTTACACAGATGATTTTTAAGTACAGCACTGATCTTATGGATAATATATTCCATGTGCCCCTCTGCTATTTAACTAAAAGAAGATCTCCAAAGATAACTCAGTTGTAGGTTTAAAGAGTGTCTCTGGGAGTCCTTTCTTCCCTACTCTTTCAGTTTCTCTGGATTTTTTCTTTTGAGAACTTGAGTTCTGCTGAATTCTTCTTTTTACCTTCTATCTAGGACCATCTATCGTGATCCCAGTCTCAAGATTCTCAGTGGTGGCAGCCAGGCACTATCTAGTTCATTCTGTCTCAGGGTAGATGAGGTTGCGATGTGTGTAGACTTATTCCTTTTATGATCTGTTGCTTACTTTCATACTGGTTTGCTCCTGGTGAGTAGAGACCAGTAATTGTGTCTTAGATGGTTACCCACAAGCTTTTAAGAGCCCAGACACTACTCACTTTGCTAGGATGGAGATCACAGTTTTTGTGAATAATGTTATGTCAATCGACTGAGCTGTTCCACAGAACAATGGTCCTAAGCTTTCAAATCTGGAAAACTGATTTTGGAAGGTGTTAGGTTATATCTAAGAGTTATCTGTATTTGTGTCTTCAGTGAATATTTGTGCCTGCAACCACATGTTTGTATTTACACATGTATATTGATACAAGTCGGAATAGACTCTTTGGAAATGTGTTCGGTTTGGGTTATAGATGCTCCCATCTGTTCTCACCTATGCACATACCTGTATTTAACTCATAAATATGCCTACACCCACCCACGTGTGCTCACACTCTTTATTTACTTTGGGTGTGCTCTGCTCACTACATCTACATTCAGTCCCACCTTTCCACCAATCAGTTCTGACTCACTGCAATACTCTATAGGACAGAGTAGAACTGCTCCACAGAGTTTCTGAGGAGTGCTTGGTGGATTTCAACTACCAACCTTTTGGTTAGCAGATGTACAACTTAGTCACAGCACTATCAGGGTTTTATGAGATTAGAGCTTAAGTCCTTCATAATAGACAACAATTTCTTTTCCTAACTCTGTTTAGTATACACTAATAATATCTCAATTTATGTAAAGTGTTTCCCAAATTTCCTGAATACTCAACAATATGAAGTCATTAACTGTATATTTATTTATTTATTTCTTAAATTTAATATGGCTAAGTGAAAATGTACATTCCCATATAAATTTACATGCCCACCTCTATGCAGCTTCCACTGCTCTCCCTGCCCAGTGACAGCACACTATTCCTCTCTGCTCCATACATGTCTCATCCTCCCAACAGCCTCATTTCCCCTCCTCTCCACCCACTCTCCTTCCTCCAGCCAGAGGTCAGCAGGATGATATCCTATAGATGTATAGAACCATAAAGTGCATCCAATATATGGTCACTCTGCATCACCAAGTCCAACCCATTCGTGTCCGAAGAGTGGACCTTCATTATGATTTATTATTTTTCTGGCAATTTAATATCTCTGACTCTCCTGCCCAGTAGAATTTATGAGTTTGGGAGTGCTGTCTGTCTTATTCATCACTATATCCCTCTTAGCACAGAGATGTCAATAATCAACATCTAATAACTAGTTAACAAATAGTCATTTGTTTAAATGTAGTGGTTTTCAGCCCTAGCTGTGCAATAAAATTGCCTACAGAGCTTTATTAAAGAAAAAAACAAAAAAAAACTGATGGCCAGGTCCTATCCTCAGACAATCGGATTGGAATGGACTGAAGTAGAGCCCAGAAATAACAGTTATTAAAAGCTCCCCAGGTGATTAAAATTCATATCCAGGGCTGAGAACCACTAATTTTGTAATTCTCAAACCTTGATGCGCATATGGATCACCTGGAGGTCCTGTTCAACTACGTGTTCTAATTTAGTACATCTGGAGCACAGCCTGAGCTTCAGCATTTCTAGCAGGCTCCAAGTGTTGCTGATGCAGCTGCTTCATGGACACACTGTGAACATCAAGGGTAAAGAAATGTTATCAAAATCTGACCCTTCTCATGGCCAGTCAACATGCATGAGCAAATGTGCATGGGGTGCTGGACTGCAATAATCCTGAAATAATTGGCTTTGTTAGGAAAAGAAGGAGACAAATGAAGTTCGAACCCAAACTGCACTGGATTATTAAACACTCTTATTGAAAACTTCAGGTATATATATGGATGTCCTAGAACTTTGCCATTATAAAGTCAGTGATCACAATCACAATGTATTATGTGAGCTGGGAAAGCTGTGGTTGTCAGTGATGTGATTAAAGTCTCAGATCCTGCTAGAAACAATTATACTCTTCCCATAAACTGAGCAACAGTGATAAGTGGGTTGGCAAATTGTATGTGACATTCAGCTTCTCAAGATACTTTCTCCAGTTACTGACTTTGAAGTCTCTTCTCTAGACCTTTTCCTTTATCCACACACCCCAGGTTGGAAGTCAGGGTGGGAATGAGAAGGAAGGGAGAAAAAAATGCTTTGAGTCTAAGCACAGTGTTAATCCTCAAAAAAAAAAGTTTAGCTAGGGTTAATTTAAGTGCCATCTTTCGGATCTTTTGGGCCTCTGTAACCAACTAGCCATTATTGCATAACCTGCATTACATGATTCTGAAGGGGATACAAATAAAACACTATGCTGATTGCATAAAATATTAACTTGATCCAAAGTCTGACTTTCATTACAAAAAGTATTTAAGTTTGTGTAAAAGTTGTGGCTTTCTCCCCCACTTTCACTTACTACTTTGATTTCCAAGGCTTAAAATATGATTTGGAACACAGTAAGCTATGGTATTATATAAAGAAAATGTGTATCTTCATGTAACAACTCATCAGAAATAGTATTTCTGTAACTTGTGAAAATATTAAAAATGCAGAAATCATGTGCTGCTAATACATAAATAAAATCTCCATTTGTTTCACTTTCTTGAAGATTAGCATCTGTATCATATCTGATGCAAGAATTTACAAAGAGCTGTATCTTAAGAACAAACTGAATATTGAAAAGAGAGCCAGAAAGAGAAATGCTACAATATGGATGGAGCATGAATATACCATTCTGAATGGGGAACATCAATCACAAAAGGATAAATATTGTATAACCTCACTTACACAAAAAGACAAAAACAGGCAAATGTATACAAGACAAAATAGCTACCAGGGGCAGGTAGGAGGGGGAAAGCCGGAAGTGATTATTTATGAGTATTGAGTTTCAGTGTATGGTGATGGAAAATAACACTGATTAAGGGTAAGGTTGCCCAGCTAATTAATATAATTGCTGCCAGTAAATTATACACACATGAAAAGTTGACTTGGCAAAAGTGATAAATATATTTACAACAACGATAAAAAATAAATACATAAATGCAAGAGTATTTGCTGAGGCTACCTATGTACAAACAAAAACCTCATGATTTGGTTTTCTGGTTTGGAAGTTCAGGGGCATGCTTTTGTGGGATATACTAGTTAATTGTCCTAATAATGTGCTTAGTGCTTCTGCTTGACTTCCTAGTTCATTGTGTAGTGTCTGGGGTCTTAAGTTTGCAAGCGGCTATCCAACGCACAACCATTTGTCTCCATTTGCTAGGCGCAACAGAGGAAAAGGAGAATTAGCAGTAGGAGACTATGGAATGTGTGGCTATTTGCCTTGGTCAACAATTGCCTCCTCTGCCATGAGGCCAGAAGAACTAGATGGTGCCCTGCTACATTACTACTATATAAGAATTTTGATTGAAAGAGAGAAAATGAAAAACAGAATTGCAAATTCTCACAAAATTCAGATTTTTGGGAGCTGTGAATAGTAGATGAACCCCGGAAGCTACTGCCCTGAAGTGACCTTTAAACCTTAAACCAAAAATACTCCCTAAAGTCTTCTTAAAACCATAGTTCAGCTTACTAGTAAAGAATGACTGCCTTGACCATTATGCTTTTTAAAGGTTTATATATATAGTATCCAATTGACAACAGCAACTCAAAGGATAGGTTAACTTGGGGGCAGTGAGTTTATGTTCATGGATGAACAACTCAGAGAGAAAGTGAGAATGATCGTACAATTTCCAAAATGCAAACAATGCCACGGAATTGTACGTGTGCAAACTGTTGAATTGGTGTATATTCTTGCTATGTGCATTCTCAACAATAACAACAAAAAATAAAATAAATTATCCGAAAAAAGGAAAGCAAAGGAGAAACACAGCTAAATTTGAGGGGAAAAAACACATTATGCAATCTTAAATGTTACTATTCACTTCAAAATAAAATTTAAATTTTATTACACAGTGCTATATCTCATTTTATTATAGAAGATTCAGACTGTAAATTTAAATGTTATTTTGCATATTGTAATAACTGCCAGTTCATCAGTTTAACAAGTATTTGAATTTCCTAGTTGGTATGGATTGAAATGTATCTGCCGAGGATACACGTTGGAGATCCTAACCCTTACAAAACTTGTGGATTTCATCCCTTTTGGAGTAAACGTTTCTTGGTTATGTTAATGAAGCCACATCAGTACAGTGTTGCTTTAATCTATTCAGTGTTTTAAACTTCTTTTTTGTGTGTGTGATTAAGTGAAAGTTTACAGTTCAAGTCAATTTGCCACATGAAACCCCAAGCGCCCATCTCTGTACAACTCTAGGTGCTCTTCTACTCTGTGACAGCACTCTGTTCCTTTCCACCCTGCACTTTCAGTATCTACTCAGCCAACACTTGTCCCCTCCTCTCTACCCTCCTCTCTCCTGTAGAAGGAAGCCAGCTGAATAGCCTCATACATATATTAAATCATAAAGTACACACACCACCTGCACCACTCTGTGTCCCATATTCCAGTCCAATGTTTGTCTGAAGAATCGGCTTCAGTACTGGTTTCAGCTCTGGGCGAGCAGCAAGTCTAGGAGCCATGTGCCCAGCGGACCCTTTAGGAGGTCAGACCATCAATTCTGGCCTGTTAGTAGAGTTCTAGGTCTATATTCTCCTTTTTTTCTTGCACTTTGTCAGGGACTCTACATTGGGTTTCCTGTCTGGGCAGTCTTTGGTGGTGGCCTGGCACCATCTAGTTCTTCTGGTCTCATATTGATGCAGGTTCTCAGTCATATGGCTCCTCTGTCTCCTGGGTAAACCACTCACTTTTAAGACATAGAAAGAACAGATCAGGCACAGAGAAGGTAGCATAAATGCAGTGGAAGATAAAACCACATGAAAATTGCCAAAGAACCCAGGAACAGAAACTAAAAAGGAACAAGGACTTTCTCCCAGAAATAACTGAAACAAAAGGCCTTACCTTAGAACTTGTGCCCAGAATTTGAAATTCTAGCCTCCTAAACTGTAAGAAAAAAAAATAGCTCACTAAAGCTACACACTTGTGATACTTCTGTTATAGCAGCACCACGAAACTAAGTCATTAGTACAGGAGGTTTTACATAGAAATTAGTTGACTTCATAGAAAGTATTTGGTAACTTTTAACTACCCACATAACAATTTAAATTAAATTTCCAGTTTTTAGATTAAAAAAATGGTGTGAGGACGGTGTCTGACCACCATTAAATTCACAGGGAAGGAGAATCAAGATTAACAGGCCAAAACCAATTTTCTACGAGGCAGAAATCAGAGATGCCTCCTCTCTCTGCCTTCTTTTTTTTTTTTACCAATTCTGACAACAATCGCCACTCTCATAGCGCTCTCTACTGCTGGGTTAGATCATTCATTGCTATGACCACACAGATCTCACAGACAATACTCATGATTATGAGGTTTATTAGGAAAATAACAGGTTATAATTAAGTAACAGGTTATAATTAAGTAACAGGTTATAATTATAACAGGTTATAATTCTCAGGATTCAATTCTTCTATCAGGGCCGCCTTCTCTCAACCATGCACCCAGGCCTGCCACCCTGGTGCTGCAAGTGTTCAAAAGCTCTTTTACTCTTGCAGGTAAGTGCCCAGAGGCACACCGTTGTCCAGTAAGCCCCAACCTGAAGGCACTCAGCTGTAGCTTGGTGGGCTGGCAAACCTAACTCCACCAAGTGCTTGGAGGTACCTTACTCTGCCCCCAAGCCATGCAGTCTCTTGCAGGTCTCTCTGGCAGTCCGTTCCCTGTCACTGCTTGCTGTCACCTTCAGTGTTCAGCTGTCTCTCTTGTCTCCTGGTTCCAGGACTTTCTCAGTTCAGGAATCCAGGTCACAGAGGACACACTTCACGCTTTGCCCTTCCTCCTCGGTGGTGGTGAGATCCTCTCTTTGCTTGGGAATCAACTCTCTTTTAAGTCTAACAAGATGGCAAAACTGACCCATCCTCTTGATTTGCCACAATTACCTAGTCTGCACAGTCCAACCCCAACCATCTGTGGGGGAGTTACAAGACCATGGCAAGAAAGACCACATGAAACGGATCCACTGAACTGCCAAAGACATCTGAGCACACTTTAAAATGGTTTACATCTCTAGATTGTTCTTAAAAAAAAAAAAATTAAGTAATAATAACCTGTTTAATAAATATTTACCATCTATTATCTTTGGAAAAAATCCATCAAATTGAATGCTGAAAACTCTCCAAGAAGACATACACACACACACGCACATACACACATACACACTCCCCAAATCCATCGCCATCAAGTTAATTCCAACTCATAGCAACCACATATACATATAAAACTCCTTTGCCATCAAGTCAATCGCAAGTCATTGAGACCCTGTAGGACAGAGGAGAACAACTGCCTCATAGAGCTTCTAAGGAATGCTTGGTAATTCAAACTGCCAACCTTTTTGTTAGCAGCTATAGCACTTAACCACTATATCACCAGGGTTTCTCTCTCTCTATATATGACTTTTATATCTTCCAGGACTTTATTTAAATTGAAATATTTTTAATGAACATTAGATTAAAAGGTATATTTTATTGCATGTATGGACATTTACTAAGAATAAAATGTAGTCAAGACATCTCATCCAAGGGCTGTTGTTAGACGTTGTTAATTCCAACTCATAATTCCTTTTTGTGACTGAATGTAGCTCCATCGGGTTTCTATGGAAACAGATCACATCTTTTATCCCTTGGAGCGGCTGTGTGGGTTCAAATCGCCAACGTTTTGGTTAGCAGCTAAATGCTTTCCAGTTGTACCACCAGGGCTTTTCCCATTGAAGGAAACAGGGTTAAGAAAAAAAGACGAATGTGAAGTGGCTGGCTATTCTCGTTTTTGTAGTAAAAATCTTCTACACCCTCACTATATTTACATGACAATCTGCAATACACCCCAGATATGAAACATATTCTAGAATGTCTACATTCTCTAAAATATGTCTGTTATACATTAAAGATATCATTAAGAGGGACGATGTTGCTGTGATTGTTCATGGTTCCAAACTTGTTTTAGAGGCTCTTATTTCTTTGCCCTTTCCCTACGTAAAAAAATAAAAATAAAAAAGAAGAAGAACTTTGCCACTGAATCAATTTTGGCTCATTACAAAGTGACATTTTATAGGACAGAATAGAAGGGCCCCCTATGGTTGCAAGGTAGTGGCTGGTGTATTCAAACTGCTAATCTTTAGGTGAGCAGCCAAGCTCCTAACCACTCTGCCACCTGGGCTCCATTATACGTTTCAGTTTCATCATTCCTATTTTATGACTTTTGTCATTGCTTTTCACTATTCTAACACTTTATATTTGAAGGACGTGATCCTTTTCTGGCGTACGAACACTGATCAGCAGTCACAGACTGCCTACCCGGTTGTCTCAGTGCTGGTCACCACCATCCTCGCACTGAGATGATACCTTCCTTCAAAACACAGTGGAAGATCTACATAGATCACAGTCTAGATAGCAGATTCTTTTTACTGGATGATTCAAATGGAGCATGTTGGAAGAATAAGTTAACTCTCTGGTGACTCAATTATTTGTTTTAAATTTTTTTGTTGATACCGTGTGTTTTCACTAATGGAAGTACGCTGCATCACTGAGTGTATCTGAATTTTGGGTAGGTAGTATGATTTTTTTCTCATTCTGTCCCAAAAGCCTACCCTATGTATTTAGTGGTACATACGAAAAGTCCCAACCAGGGTCTATTAGTCATACTTGTAACAAACAAAAATTACTAAAATACCTCTTTTCCTACCAAAAATTCTAACACCTCGCAAAATACCCTGTAAAAATGGTAATTTGCAGCCCATGGCTATTTCTACAGTTTGAAACAGTTGTAAAGGTCCCACCTTATGGTATCACATATTGCCAGCAGTACAGCAGCTTGCCAATAAACCCCAAAGGCTGAAAAATTCACAGTCATGTTATATTTACTGCTGCAAGCTCTGGTGGTACAGTAGTTAAGTGCTATGTTGGCTAATCAAAAGTTCGGCAGTTCTAATCTGCCAGACACTCCTTGGAAACGCTATGGAGCAGTTCTGCTCTGTCCAATGGGGTTGCCATGATCCAGAACTGACCGACAGCAGTGGGTTTGGGTTTGGTCATAAGTACTACTGGGCACAGAATGGTTGTTAATGGCCTAAATGTCATCCATTAGTCAGGAAACTACATAGACATAGATTTACGCAGCCTGGGCTAGACTCTGACCCTATAAATTTGCCATATTTAAAGACTAAAAGTGTGCTCTCTGGTGTATGAACACTGAATATGTAGGTGACCTTGAGTAGAACATTGAATTTTTGTGAGTTGATTCCTAACTTGTAAGGTAGACATGATAATACTTATTTCAATATTGCAGGAAAAGAGAAAAATGAGATAATGACAGAGATCGTTCGTAAGTGCTTAATGAACTAATAAAGATAGCTATTTTTATCATTACAGCAATTGGAAGATGCCCTTAACATCACAGAGATTCAGGACATAAATTTAAAGAGTAGGAAAAATGGTTTTGCAGAATAGCATTTGTAAATATAAATATTTGAGCATTAGTATATAACTCTAAGCTCCCATGGAACAAATAAAAAAAAAGAACTAGATTTCTAAATTCCATGGATATGTATTAAAAAATTATATGCACAGATCAATAAAGTGTGAAGGGCCTGATGAAACAGACTGTATTTTTCTGGGACAGTAATTTTGTTCTATGAATTATTTATAAGGAGTATGAAGTAGAAATAAAAGAAATACGAAAACATAAGTCTTACCTTATCAGTCATAATCTTTCAAGTATCAGCAATGAAGTTATAATCATTTGCCACATGCTGGGCCATCTATGAACAATGTAACATTGTGTCATGTAAAAAATGTATCACAATACGTAAATTAATTCCTGGTGGGCTACTGGTGTCTGCTGTGAGTTCTCCCTAATTCTGGGTTTTCCTTTTCATAGTAATAAATAAATAGATAAATAATGAAAGAATAGATTTTGTGGTGGTGGGAGGTGTGGGGGTTGGACAACAGAGACATCTTCTACCTGTGTTCTTTATAGCACGTGGTTATATTACAAGCAGTGCTGCTGCAGAACTTTGGTCAGGCCTCATTTTGCACCAGAGGGAACCGAGACCCAGGTGAACTACACGACTGGAAGTGGCATTGAGACTATTGGTCCTTTATCCTTCCCACTTCACCCCTCTCCGCAGCTCATAAATCAAATGTGTCAGGAATTAACAACAACAAGAAAAGCAGAGTCAGACTTCACTTTCAGCTCAATTTCATTATTACATGAAACCAAGAGTTATTGGTACCATAAAAATGTAATGATTATAAGACAGCGAGATGTTGTCTTGACTATAGGGATAGTCATAAATAATAAGGAAAAAAAAACCCATAAACCGTTAGCCATCATACGACAATTCCAACTCATGGCAACTGCATGTGTTACAGAGTAGAATGGCTCATAGGGCTTTCCTAGTTGTCATCTTTACAGAAGCAGATTGCCAGGCCTTTTTGTGCAAAGCTGTCAGATGGGACTGAACCATCAACCCTTAGGTCAGCAGCTCATTGTGGCTACTTGTGCCACTTTGGCTCCTAGGGGCTCTAACTGTGTACTAAGCCATCTTCTAAAAGCTTTGTGTGCAGTAACTGACTTAACACCACGAAGATGGCCTTATTATCACCCACTAATACAAATAGCAAGGGTAAACAAGGTTAAGGAACTTGGTTTTAGCCAAAGACATCATCACTTACTCTAATTGTGTTTTTTCCCCTCCTTGATGGATGGTTATATAAGATTTAATGTGACTGTAGGAAAGGATCAACATATTGTGGTTTATTCTGCTATTGAGATAAACTGAGAATGATGTATATCCATGATAAACTTAATAGAATGACTACCTACATGAATGCAGCATAACGGTATACAAAAAAACGTGTAGAACAGATTTAAAACAAGCAGTATTTATTAGAATTGACACTAAAATCTCTTTGTTGTTAAAGTCTCAAGGCTGAAGAATAGCTCATAACTCACTCTGTTTTTCTCCCTGCTTCCTCACATGGGGACACAAAGTACTGCAGTTAGTCGCCAACTTACAACCAGGTTCCATTCTGATGACTACACCAGCCTAAGTCAGTTGTGACATGAGTCCAATACCTTTTTAAGTTTTCATTTTTACTGACCTTTATTATCAGTATCTTTATCAATCTGATCTTGCCTATGCAGCTGGACACACTACATCTGTGTAGGTTAACACCAGCAAGTTATGCTCCACAACATTTTGTGTCGTATATACATGCACCACGTAATGTTCGAGCACATGTGTGTTCAGAAATCCTGATTGAGAAATAAAACACTCATTGTCATGGCATTGATTCCAACTCATAGCTGCCTGATAGGACAAAGTATAACTGTCCCACAGGATTTCCAGGGAATGACTGGTGAATTCAGACTGCTGACATTTTGGTTAGCAGCTGAGTTCTTAAACTCTATGCAACAGTAATAATAATCCAGAAATCATAGCAATAGTGTTTCGATGTGCAATATAAAGTAGCACCCATTTGCTATTATTCACTATTTTAAGTACCTTGCATTTGCAATATAAAACCAGTAGGGTTGGTTCATACTACAGTTTGTACATAAGTAATGTTTGTAACCTGGGACTGCCTGTATATAGTACCATGTGTGTGCACAACATTCAAATCATGTAATACCCTATTTACAGAACATATCAGGGACATTAAGTGATGCATGACTGCATTACTAATGACATGTTAAAAAAAAAAGCACAGTTCTACGTGTGGCTCATTGTAACTTGAATATGTGGTAAATCTGGGACTACCTGTATGAATTTATCATTGATTATCATTGGAATCCTTGTGGCGTACTGGTTAAGTGCTACAGCTGCTAACCTGAAGGTGAGCAATTCAAATCCACCAGATGCTCCTTGGAAACTCTATGGGGCAGTTCTACTCTATCCATAGGGTCGTTATGAGTCAGAATGGGTTTGGCTTGGTTTGGGTATTATTATTCTTTTGTTGTTGTAATATCGAACTACCCAGATACCAGTGAAACACTGAAGCTCCCAGATGACAGAATTTATACTGAGGTAACAGAGTCAAAGCCTCATCCTTTTCATATCCTCTTCTTGAGGGTTTCTTTCTTTCAGTTTAAGGTAACTTGAGAGATTTCCCCTTTCGCTGATAAGGGCACTTTGAGTTGTCCATAGAGCTTCTGGGACTGGTTATGTGCCTCTTTACAAGAGAAAAATATCACTTTATAACAATGTATTCTGGCAATGAGACACTGAACTGCTAGGGTAAGCATTAGTGAGAGAAGAGAAGGCACACATTTTTTAAATTGTGAAAGTACAATTGGTATCTTACATCTCTCACATTTATAGAGAAGACTACTAAAGAATTTATCATTCAAAGATTTATTTCCTTACAGAACTTGTCTCCTTTTAACTTGTCTTTATGAAACTTTCAATGATTCAGTTCCCTTAAAAATACCATTTATGCTAGTTATGATGACAACCCAAAAGTGTTAAAAAGTTACACTCGGGTAGAATAAGCTGTCAGTCCTACATACAATACCTGTGAATAAAAAAACCTTTTTTCTCCCCATCATGCTCACGGTTTAGACGTTTGGAGGGTAGACACAACATTTCACTACTAACGCTTCAGAAATTGCTGGGATGCTTTCATCCATTTCAAGACCGAATTGAAACTGCCAAGAAACATTTACAGATTACACATAGCTTTTCAGTTTTCTAGGCCCAAGTCTCAGTTAGTTGTAATGAAGTCTTTTCCCCTCAACATTTATCAGGATCTGTTTGAATTTACTTTGAGAAACTATTTAATTTGGTGGGAGTGGGGAATGATTTTTATAATAATTTAAATATTATGGATAAAAATTAGGTAAAAACAGCTGCAAATACAAGGATTTATGTTTCCAATATTAAATACTAATGACTTAAAAAACAGCATGTAGCAGGTGACACATAGTTTAATATATACGAATGCAAGTGTGAATGAAAGAAAAATACTGAAAACAAATACACAAGAGGAGCAAATGAGAATTGTTCTTGGCAAGCATTTTAGTATCATAATCCTCCTTCATTAACTACCTAATAGAAAAGTCATAGAAAATTTTTAAACTTAAAAAGGGTAAAAAACAAAGAGATTATCAGCTCTCCCCAAAGTATATAAACATATTGCTCAGAAATTACCAGTTGGATGACTAATGAGTAGTGAAATTCTCTCCTGAAAGACTGGGCACAAATCTAGAGCACCAAAGTAAAACTGTTACAATCTTCAGAGGGTAGAAAATAGGAATATTAAGAATGTTCCACTATCTAAGTTTCTCCTCCAAATGCCACCGCATCTCTGTACTCTCACTTTTTCTGTGCCAGCTCAGTTTTCACTAAGATGTCACGTTCTTTGACAAAACCTCACTGAAGCACCCCTTCCTGCACTCCTTGGTAGCATCCTGGACGATCCCCGTCATGTGTCTGCTGTAATTGTCCTCTTCCTGTTAGTCTTTCCGGCAGGCTCTAAGACCCGGATATACACAGTCCAGCATCCACTTCCAGTGGTACTCAATAAATGCTCACGGAAAACTTGGCTCCCTTTTCTATTCCTTGGAATCTTAGACTCTCACTTTCTCCTCACCAACATCTGAGGCCGATCTGTGGCTAAGAAGGGTCAGTTATCTCTGTTGAATATGCTACAACAGGTGGAAAGGAAACCACAGGTCATGGAGGAGTAAGTCCCCTGCTGCAGCTGACTAGAAACTCTCAGCTGCTGAAGGATGGTGAAATATTGAAGAATGTAAAATGACTTTGTCATGGACTGCATTGATTCCCCAAAATATGTACTGAATCCCTAACTACCTTCTGCCGGTGGATAGGATCCCGTTTGAAACTGGAGTTTTGTTTCGTCACATGAATAAGGTCACACCAGAGAAGGGTGGATTCTAAACTGAATCAGCCTTGAGTTACACAAACAGCAGAAGACATGGTGTATAGACACACAAGGCAGATACATCTCCAAACTCAGGAACACCAAGAACTGACAGCAGCTACCAGAAACTGAAGTGGAGGAAGCAAAGCCTCCTTCTATAGCCACACCCTAAATTCACATTTCTAGCCTCCTGAACTCAGAGAAGACCCCTGGTGGTGGAAGAACTGCAAATTTGTCTGGTAACTACAAGAAATCAATTTCTGTTTGTTAAAGTCATCTGCTTGTCACATTTTTGTTACGTCAGTTATAGGTAAACAGACAGACCTTAACACATTTTTCCAACTATCTATCTAACATAGTCCATCTTTTAGACTTAGCTCATATCATACCTCTTCTCTAGGAAATCTTTCTTGACTTCTCCAACAAATTGGATCTTCATTTGTCTTTCTCTTCCCTTCCTATCAGCCCATCTAGGAGATGTATATGAGAGAGAACCGTACAAAGGGTGATCGGCATCAATCTACAGAAGGTCCGTGGTCTGTTGTTGGTGGGTGCTGATCGGCATCAATCTGCGGAAGGTCCGTGGTCTGTTGTTGGTGGGTGCTGTGGAGCTGGTTCTGACTCAGAGTGACCCTGTGTCAGTGGCCTGGCTGCATGGATTTGCGGGGGAAACCTTTACCTCACTGAGTTCATCATGCTCCATGATATTGCAGATCTCAACTGTGGGTCCTGAGGCTGAGCCTGCTCAGGATTCTAACGCTGACTGTTGTCACACAGTTGTCTTGCTGTCATCACTCAGACTGAAATTTATCAGTCAGGAAGGCTGATAATTAATTTGTAATGAGAAAGGCAAGCACTGAGTGGACCTAACTTTTATGTTAATCCACAAGTGTTTTCTCCCTGTTATTACACATCAGTAGTTTGCTTAGTGGGCCCTGGATAAAAGAACAAGGGGAATTGCTCCACAACTCTCATATTGAATGGCATCAGACTCTGATGACTATATTATTTCCTGTCCACGATAGAATTACAAATATGTTGACAATAAAATTCATTATCCAGCCTCTGGTATCCTTGAGAGTTAGAGGGAACACTATAAAAATTACAGTGGGACAATCAGATGCAAGATTGTCCAAGGTTAATCAGGACCAGTGGCAGGAAGATAGTGGAACCTGGAAGACTGCTTGAATGGCTGTAGACACAGTGCTAACTGATAACCCCGAGGATACTTACTCCCTGGGGTACATGGAGTACATGTATAATGGGTACATGGGGTACATATATAATCCCCTACACTTGAGAATACATGGGACTTGTGACTATGAGGTCTGACAATTAAGTCCACAAGCTTAACTGTTCTAAGTGCTACATACTTCGTTACTGAATATCACTATGGTCACCTTCCCCTCGGGAAGCTATTCACTGATGCCAGCACCTAGTCCACCTTCAAAGCAATTTTGGAATTCTTTCTGGAATGGCCATTTCACGAGGTGGCACAGTGGCAAGTTCACAAATTTAATTAATTGTATAGTTGTCTGTGAGGGAGTTTCTAGCCAGTAAACAACTACCTGTGTAGGAACACCCTCCCTACTCACCTGATCTGCCCCCCAGTGACTTTTTTCTTTACCCAAAGACAAAGGAAATTGGATGACATTCAGGACATCAAGGGTAATAAGATGATAGCTCTGATGGCCAGTCCAGAAAAAGAGTTTCAAAATTGCTTGGAAGGGTGGACTAGGTGCCAGCATCAGTGCATGCAGTCCCAAGGGCAGTATTTTGAAGGTGAGTGTAGTGATATTCAGCAATGAGCTATGTGGCATTTTTTCTAGGATGCGTCCACAAACGTAACTGACAGTCCTCGTATGATAATAAGTCACTCAATCTTCACTAGGTTGTGTTGATGGGATGGTCACTCCAGTGATTATGTTCCTTTTGTATGTATAAGACTCCATCTAGCTGAGTGGAGGTAGTTTCTCCTATTGGCCTGAAAGAGTAAACAACTACTAGGTGAGCTAGGTCTGTCTTGAGCACCTGAGACCTTGATCATACACGATCATAGAAGAACAAGATCTTGATCATACAAGAACAAGAAACTGAAACCTACCAACAACCTGGGAACTTGGAAGAGGACACTGAATCTCCAATAAGATTGTAGCCTCAGAGGATACCTGGAGCAGAGGACCCAACTAAGCCATGCCTGGTGTTAGAAAAATGGAAAAGGTGAGGTAGCAAATGTGTGTTATCTCAAGCCACTAAATTGGTTGTAATTTGCTATGCAGTGAAAGAAAATTATCACAGGAGAATAAACTAGGTTAGATTCTGAAATCAAGTCCTACTGGTAGTGAGCACGGAGAGATCTATCGTTGAGCACAAACACAACGTTGTGCTCTATCGCCGCATACCTCAAAGTGCCTACTCTTATTCTGGGTCAGTAGGCAGTCCTATAAAACAAAACAGAATTTGATTATTTACAGTGAATTATTTTAATCCCCCTTAAACACTGTCTGCATTATAAGAGACATTAAAATACCAACATAAATTTCTTGTGTCAACTCATCACCTAAAGTAGGCACCACTGCTGCAGTCTACGGCAGTGGCCTGGGTATCATCTCTCCCTGTTTCTCCATCACCCTCTTCATCACGTTACACCCATTTTTCCTTATGTCCCAGCCACACTCATTCCAATGATAGGCTTTAGTTTTTTGAAGAAATTAAATGAAGTAACACAGTAAAAGTGATTAGAGCTGCGCCGAGCACCTAATAAGCAGGCAATAAATGCTCTAGCTCTTTGTCTTAATACCAAGGCCTTTCTTTGCAGGTTCTGTTTCTTCAGTCTGCAATGCTTTTCTTATTTCTCTCTCCCTCTCTACCTAACTAGGTAGGTGACCAAGTAGGTTACTCAGCTTTTAGGTGTCAGTTTAAATATTATTTGTTTTCGAAGACATTTGCAACACCACCACTCTGGGCCTAGATTTGGACTCACTGTTGTATAATCTCACAAACCACTGGATTATCCACTCAATGCATTTCATGATGGTTGTTGTTGGGGGTCATTAAACTGATTACTACTCACAGCAACTGCATGTCAGGAGTCAATTAAAACTTTCCCATAGTGTTTCTATGTTGCAGTCTTTATGAGAGCAGACTACCAGGCATTTTCTCTTGCAGTGGTACCGGGTAGGTTTGAACTGCCAGGTCAATCTTTTGGTTAGCAGCTGAGCACTTAACTCTTGCACCACTAGGACCCCTATTTATACTACCAGTTGTAGGATATCTGCCTCTTCCCACTAGACTCAAAGTTGCATGGTAGAGAAGACCCTATCTGCCTTATTCACTGTTTTCATAACTTCAGTACAGAGCCTGATGAAAGACTTGTTAAAAACATGTGGAAATAATTAATGAACTAATGAACAAATGAGTGATTACAGGAAAAGTATTCACTAGGAAAGGAAGTTAGTATAAATGGAATGGCTCTTAAACTTTCTTGCTACTACCCTTAAATCTACCCCCAGAATAGAGGGGAAGTCGGTGATCTGAAACAGAGATATATGTATAAAATTAGATAAAATTAATTTATGGAAAACATCAGATAAAAATCTTCAGATTATTACCTTATTGGAGAATTCAAAGAATTAGTCTAGCAGCTAGTATATTCATCATTTCAATTACGATTAGAGAAAGACCTGAAATGGTAGTATCTCTCTTTCTCTATCCAAACTTTCAGAGACACAGTGACAGGTTACTTTGGGAATTCTAACAAGCTAATATGGATCTTTTTGCTTTGTGGCTCTCTTTTAGGCAGTGATGTAGTGACTCCAGTCTCCTTTCTCCTGGTGGCTTTGCCACCTTCAACAGGTAGTATTGGGCTTGTTTTAGGCTCAGCCAGCAGAACTGGAAAGCACATGAAGACCAAGAGTGAGTCTTCAAGAGGTAGCCTGGCAGTGGCACACTTCCATTCTGTCAGGAGCAAGTGAAGCATGGCTTCCCTCTTTGGAAAGTAGACAGGAAGTGATGTTGTCTAATTGGACCTTAGCAAGGAGAAGCAATGGGTGTGGTGAAGAGTGAGCTAGTCTCTGCCACATGATACCACATTAAAAGCATCTCCCTGTTCCTGCCCGAATCTCCAAAAGTGAAGTCTGCCAAATTGTGAATGGGCTTTTTTTTTTTTTGCCTGCGCCCTTCAAGAAGGTAAAAGATACAACAGGCATTATATTATGAAAAACAACCCCTAATGCCACCAATTGAACATAATAACATCAACCCTGAGTAAGTGTAAAATCAATCTTTCTAGCACATAAAAACATCACTGAATCAAGCTTTTCCCCTCTCTATTTTTAACATAATATTTGGGAATTTGATTATTATAGCCCAGTTATTTCTAAAAGTGAGTAACACTTCCACAGGGCACTGCTAAAACACACAGAGGCATTTTAATTGCCTATGAATATTCAAAACCTCATTATTGTTGCAGTTTATAATTATCAAATTCCCCTGACAAAAGTATGCAGCACACAGCAGAAAAGGGCAATTCGTTTAAAAGTGTTGACACCCACATTCAACTATTTGACTTTAATTATTGGCTATTGAGTCTGTATCATTATATTTCGTTTTGGGGAGATACTAAGATTGAGCACATTCTCTGCACTTAAAAGTTCACCCTGTAGATTATGTACATTTTCTGCTGAAAGCAGACCATTTTTCACATAAGAGATTATATGCATAGCATTGACATAAAACTCAAAAGAAAACTTGAAATAGCGATGCAGATTTGTGTGCAAAAGAAAGCAAAACCAGAAGTTAAAAATATTGTCTCTGGCTTTGGATGGTCTAGCAGCAATGAAACAAATTTGTAATTCCAAGTCTTGGAATAGAGAATGAATTTCATGGAAATATATCATTTTGCAAATAGGTATACAGACTCTTTGTTTAGTCATCAAACCAGCAATGGAAGAAAGTCAAAGAAATTGCCCAAGTCATTCCCCAGGATAAGAATGTCTACAGACCAATGCATCCCTTCTATAAATATTTATGGAATGCCTTGCACATGCCAGGAGCTCTGTCAATAAAGACTCACATATTGATGAATAAAGCAAAAGCAGTATCCTCAAGTAGCTAAGAAACCATCTGCCTTCATTTTTATATCCATGCCTTATCAATCTTCTTTCTTTTCTTGTTTCCACCCTTCCTAATTTCTTTTTTTATAATTTTAATCATAGCCATTCCACAAATACTACCTAAATATTCACTGCCTACTAGACAACGTACTAGGTGATGCTATCAAGTTGTTTATGGTACCTGTTACCAGAAAAGAGACATATAAACCTACAATCACAAAGCAATGTGAAAATTCAGCTCTAAAGGGACTTTTTGGTTCCTAACCCTTTCCAGCCCACAGCATCAGGAAAGGCATCTGCGGGAAGTTGATGCCTTGTATCAATAACAGAGAAGCAATTTAGTCAGCTAAACAATAGCTGAGTCTGGGGGAGATGGTTCAGAATTCCAGATAAACAGAGAAGTAGGAAAAACATGTGGTATGAAAAAAGAGCAAGAGTTGTGTAGGAAATGAACCAGAGAGGCTGGAGGTGGCACCCTATCCATACCACTGGGACTCAAGTGGGATGAGTTAGATCTCTGGACAAGAAGAGGGGAAATATTATTTGGAAGGCAAATAATACATGTCTACAACTGTGATCACGGTCAAAGATCTTAAAACACAGTATTTGCAGGGTTTGACAGACGGACCAAAATAAGGAGGGTTTTGCACCATGCTTCCCCACAGTGCAGGGAGGATATAACCACAGTAGTATGATTATCTGAGGGTTTCTTCCAAACTCAGGCTTGATGCATGCTCTCACTCCACTCCCAACCCCCTAAATCAGAGACGCCAATGTATCCTTGAATTGAGGATGTAGTAGAGGCTCAGCAGTAATTCTTTCATTATCTTGATATCCCTTCTCTGTTCTACCCCTGTCAAAAAATAGTGACATGGAGAATTTGAAAAATATATCATGTGTAATTAAATTCATAAATATGCAATAAATAAATACTTTTAAAACTTATAATATGTAATATTTTTATATGTTCAAGGAACATTGGAAAACTCTGGTGGTCTAGTGGGTTAAGTGCTATGTCTGCTTACCAAAAGGTTGGCAGTTCAAATCCACCAGGTGCTCCTTGGAAACTCTATGGGGCAGTACTACTAGGATATCTAGGGTCGCTATGAGTCAGATGTGACTCAACAGCAGTGGGTGGGTTTAAGGAACATTTAGAAATTCTAAACATATTTCAGGGCACAAAGAAAACCTCAGTAAATTCTCCCCAAAGTACAAATCCCAGAGGCTCTAATCTCTGAACACCATATAATAAAAAATAAAAACTAATAACAAAGTTTTAAACACTTAACAGCTGCTTGGAAGATGAATAATGGTCACAGAATTATTTAGGTATTGATTTTTATTGCAAGAAACATTAAAATATAACTGGAGGCTATTTAGAAAGATTTTTTTTGAAAAAGTGAGGGCACCATATGCTAAGGCATATGACTACTTTCAATTTTTTCTTAGAGGCAGATTCACAACATTTGCATACTTATGGGAGTTGAAGTTTTGGCAGACGTGTTTATGGGTTTCTACTGGGTAATAGCATCAGTTGCTTCTCCAAATTCATGGGATAAAGTTGCAACCCATTAAATGGATTTAAAACAAAAAACACAACAAAACTCATTGCCTTCTAATCACTTCTGACTCACATTAATCCTATCGGGCAGAGCAGAACTGCCTCATAGGATTTCCAAGGAGTAGCTGGTGGATTTAAACTCCTGACCTTATGGTTAACAGCCATAATGCAAAGCAAAATAAGTCAGCACTTTAAATCTGCTAGGTACTCCTTGGAAACTCTAGGGGGCAGGTCTATGCTACAGGTTGCTATGAGTGGGAATCTATTGAATAGCAACAGGTTTTAAGTATGTTTATCAAAAACAAACAAACAAACAAACACAAAAAAACAGTGCCCTTGAATTGATTCCGGCTCATAGTGACTCTAAAGAACTTAAAAAGAAAAAAAAAAAAGACCATCAAGTCGATTCTGGCTCACAGAGGTCCTGCAGAACAGAGCAGAACCGCCCCACAGGGTTTCCGAGGAGCAGCTGGTGATTTCAAACTACCTCCCTTTCCATTGTCAGCCGGACCCTAACCACCACACCACCACAGGGCTTCCAGAGGCCATTAGATGGAGCAAATCAACAGGACGTAGAAGCTGAAAAAATAATCAAAAAAACATGCCAGAAAGAGAAGTAATACCTTGAACGTATAATCAGCTCTTGTAAATGGATAAAACAGAGTGAACATTCAAATAGAAAACAGGAAAATGATCTTAACAGATCATTTAAGGAAAAAACAAACAAACAAAAAACACTCACAAAGTTAAGTTTGTGAGAATGGAGCTCTGACAGGGCAATGGCTAAGCGTCTGGTGAACGACTAAGTTTGAACCCATGCAGTGACTCCACAGGAGAAAAGAACTAGTGATCCAATCCTGTAAAGATCATGGCCTAGGAAACCCTCTTGGGCAGTTCTACTCTGTCCTATAGGGTCGATAGCAGTCCAAATCTACTTACTAGCACAAAAAACAACAACAAATACATATGATAAGTTTATTAGTCATTGGTGTGCATTGAATTACGTGACCCCAAAATACGTATTTTAAATACTAGCTCCTTCCTATACTTGTGGTTATAACCTCATTTGCAAAGGTGTTTTCTTTATTATGTTAATGAAGCAGCATAAGTACAGTGTGTATCTTCAAATCAATCTCTTTTAAGCTATAAAAGAGTAGATCAAACAAGGAAGCAGAGATAGCGGAAGGTAGATGCGATACCTCATGAGATCTCAAAGGAACCAGGAGGCAAAGCCAAAAGGACAAAAAGATCTTCCCCTAGAGTGGACACAGAAAGATATCCCTTAGAACTGGTGCCCTGAATTTGAACTTCTAGCCTCCCAAATTATAAGAAAATAAATTTCTGCTTGCTAAAGCCATCTATTTGTAGTATTTGAGATATAGCAGCACTAGATAACTAAGAGCAATCCAAAAACTGAGAATTATAATAAGATGCCATTTTGGCTGATAAGAAGTGAATTAATTTTTATTGACCATTTATACTGTGAAATGACACATTTTAAAACTCTTTACATATGTTCACAAACTTAAAATAACAACTTTATAGGGTAGGTGCTATTATTAGCATTGTTTTATAAATGACAAAATTAAGACATGGAGAGGTCATACAACTGTCCTTGGCAGTGGTTCTGAGAATAAGTGGATAGTTATTTCACATACAGCATGCACAATGCCAATGATTATAAGGCAGAATAGCTGTCGTGCCCAGTGACAATGATCACACAGCAAAACAGCTGTCATGGGTTGAATTGTGTCCCTCAAAAACATATGTCCACTGGGCTAGACCAGATTCTCAGGATTGTGTCATCAAAGGTGTCAGGTTTTCTTTGATCTTATTCCTTGCCCAGTTTTCATATACCAATGAGATGATTGAAAAATACCATGTCTGGGTCAGGCCTGCTGTAGAGGTTAAAGTTATATCTTTGCTTTGTAATACTTTAAAGAGATCTTTTGCAGCCGATTTGCCCAATGCAATATGTCATTTTATTTCTTTGTAATTTTGAAATTATGCAAAGAATGATGAAACTAATGTATACCTTCTGATCACAGCACTCTGTAATTGTCTCTTAAAATTTTGCTTTATTTTCCTTTGTATTTACTGGAAGGAGGCATGGTGTGTGTGGTGTTCATGTATAGCTACAAAATTTGTAATATAACAGTATTACAATATTTACCCTATCAAATCCTGCTTTTATGTATTATGTCCCTTTCTTCATTGCATTAAATGCTCTTTATAAAGGTGATTTTAAATGACTGTATAGTATTTCATTTTCTGACTATACCATACTGTATATAACCAAATCTCTGTTATCAAACATTTGATAATGAAATTTTGGTACTATTCATAGCATTGCAATGAATATCCTTGAATAGCACTGATCTCTGATTTTTTTCTTTTCTTTCAGGGAAAATCTAGACATTTGGAACATTTTAGGGCAGATGTACAGAGATTGCCATGGACTGAATCGTGACTTCAAAAACATATGTCGACTTGATTAAGCCGTGATTCCCAGAACTGTGTGGTTGTCCTCCATTTTGTGACTGATGTAATTTTTCTGTGTTGTAAATCCTAATTTCTGCTTGTGATCAATGAGGCAAGATTAGATCATCTGAAAGAAGTTTAGGGTAGGATGTAACACCCTTCCATGTGTCATATCCGTGATCCAAAGTAAAGAGAACTTCTCTGTGATATTTCTGTTATAACAGCACTAGAAAACTAAGAGAAGGAACACTATAAATATTTCAAGGATGTTTGAAGCCTTTCTTTTCAGCTGTCAAACTGCAGTCCGGTAGATTACACCAATTTACACTTGAGTTACTTGTAGAAAGGACATTGTGTTCGGCTTTTAGTGCTGCTGTAACAGAAATACCACAAGCAGATGAGTTCATCAAAGAGAAATTTATTGTCTCACAGTCTAGTAAGGCCAAACTCCAGATTTTGGGTGTCATCTCCAGGGGAAGGCTTTCTCTCTCTGTCTGTTCTGGAGGAAGATCCTTGTCATGACTCTTCCCTTGGTCTGGAAGTATCTCAACACAGGAACGTCACATCCGAAGGGCACAGTATGCTCCTGGTGCTGCTTTTGTGGTGGTATGAGGTCTCCCTGTTTCTCTGCTTGCTGCTGTCTTTTATACTTCCAAAGAGATTAGCTTAAAACACTATCCAGTCTTGCAGATGACATCAACATAACAGCTGCTAATCCATGTCGTTACACCCTAGTGACAGGATTTACGACACGTAGAAAAATCTCATCAAATGACAAAATGGAGTCACAGTGTTGGCAAAGAACATTGAATATACTACACAGTGCCAAAAGAATGAACAAATCTGTCTCGGAAGAAGTACAGCTGAAACGCTCTTTAGAAGAAACAAGGATGGTGAGACTTCATCTCACATACTTTGGATGCTATAGGAAAGACCAGTCCGTGGAGGACGACATGCTCTGTAAAGTATAGGGTTAGCAAAGCAGAGGAAGACCCTCAGTGAGATAGACTGACACAGTGGCTGTAACAATGGGCACAAGCACGAGCATTGTAAGGATGGCTCAGGGACTGGCTGTGCTTTTTTCGGTTGCACAGAAGATCACCATGAGTCAGAACTGACTTCTCATGGCATCTGGCAACAACTATATAATTTCTGCTATAGGAATATTAATCTTTTAATTAGAAAAATGAAATTAATTTTTAAAGTATACATTTCATAAGCCCTAGATTTTCCAGCAGGTAGAGTCAGTGTCAACACTGACACAAAATGACAGCTGTTCTTGAATATAGGGAGGGGTTCGCTTAAGTTAACAAGTAAACATCCTTCACAGCTGATGTGTGAGCAGGGCCTTGATTAATGAATATGCTAACGATTCTTCTCTGCTGCACACATTAACCTCTGTTTGTTTTTTAATTGTGACATATCCTTACGAGAAAAGACTATTGAATTTATCATACCCCATCAAATCCTGAAGTTACAATTTCAGAACTTTTCTGGCACTGTTTTCCTGCCATCGAGAACTGTCCAGGATCAGGATGACAACTCATCTCTTGACACCTCCCACAACTCCCCTTTGTTTATCATCTGCTCTCCTCAAAAGGCTCATCCAAGTCCTGCTTAGGGGGTGGTTCTTCTTCTTGTAGGATGAGAATAAAAGACAGCTAGCTGCACACAGGGCAAGAACTTGTTTAGCCAGAAAGTATGTTTTCGAACCCGACTCCATTGGCCTCTGGCCTGTCCCCACACCTGCCTGGTCAAGTCTGTCTGAGTTCTTCACCAGACTTCCACATTCTGCTGCCATTATTTCCACTTGGATTTCTGGGACAACAGAGCAAATGGTATTTCTGAAGTTAGTGTATTACAAAAATTACAAAACTTCATGCTTTCCTTGTTCAGTACTGCCTTGTAATGTTTAAGTAAGAGTCTAAAATCATGCTTCCTAGGATTATCTACTGGTTTCTAATTTCATTTCTAGGTCAGTGATTCTCAGCTTCACACTAGCATAACCCATGAAGCTAAAACTTCCTAGTGCTCAGGGACAATTAAATCAGGATCCAGGGAGGTAGGTCCCATGGACAGGAAGTTCCAACACGAAGCCAAAGGTGAAACCACTGCTCTAAATTCAGCTTTCTAAAGTAACACATTATTAAAGGCCTACTTTTTATTCCCCACCCCCACGATATCACTCTCTCAGGAATACACTGAGCCTCCTTAGCAGAATCGGGAAGACAGATCGACTAGGGATAAGTTCTGTCCCAATTACAGGTTGTCCAAGACAATTCATAAAAGTTGGCAAGATAATGAACAATTTCTACTGACATCTTCCCATACAGGAAAAAATGGCCACATGCTTCAGATGGCAGGCAAGACAGATCCATGAATCACCGACTTCTATCCACTGATTTTCAGAGTGAAAGTAGACGGGTTTCAAAAGAAAGGACTGGCAAGTACCATGTCTAAGACCCTCCTGGGCACGTGGTTTTATTAGATCCTCTTTATTTCCTTCTTAGGTCCTTCTTCAATTAATCTTATTCTTCACATCTAGTCTTTACCATTAAGTTTCAAATTCCATTCAAATGTGCTCCACAGGAAAGCTCAGGAGAACGTCTGTTGTCCTGTTTGTGACTGGTACTCGTTTTATTTATTCATCTTTCTGCTTTTTTCATCTGGTTACATGGTCCATTACATAACTTCATTTTTCTTTATCTACTAAGTGAAATCCCTGTGTGGTGCAAAGGGTTCACATGTTTGGCTGCTAATGGAATCTGTGGAGGCTTGGGTTTCCCTTGGAAGAAAGGCTCAGTGGTCTACTTGTAAAAAATCAGCTATTAAAAACCTTGTAGAGCACAGTTCTACTCTGACACATCTGGAGTCATCCAAGTCATTGTCATCTCAAGGGCAACTTGCTTCTACTAACTGAATAAAACCAAAACTAAACCCACTGCCATTAAGTTGATTCCCATTCATAGTGACCCTATAGGATAGAATTGAATGGTTAAATAGTGTTTCCAAGGAGTGCCTGGCTGATTCAGACTGCCGACTTTTTGGTTATTTGGGTAGCAGATGTAGCACTTACCCATTACACCACCAGGGTTTCGACTAACTAATGAGTTGGAATTGACTCAGTGGTGGTGGCTTTTTGTCACTAGCTAAACAAACACTAAATATCTATCCACCTATCTTTCTATCAGTATCTATGTGGTATGTGTATTCACATAACTGCACTACTACTTGACTCTAAACAACAACAGAGACAACCTTTTATCACTTAATATAACATTTTTTATACCCACTTTATAAGTGGAAACTCTGGTGGCATAGTGGTTAGGTGCTACCACCGCTAACCAAAGAGTCATCAGTTCTAAGCTGCCAGGCACTCATTAGAAACTCTATTGGGTGGTTCTACTCTGTCCTATAAGGTCACTGTGAGTCAGAATCAACTCAGTGGCATCCAATTCTAGGTTTGGGTTTAATTTGTAATTAAGCAAATCCTCTTTCTAATATGGTCAACAGTCTTCCTAAGCAATATTACTTATTGCTTACTTCAGTCTACTGAACCGAGTGAATGTATGAGAGCCTGGGAAGCTTGTAGAAAAGTGACCAGTGATGGAAATGCTCCCAAAACTCTGAGCACTTGATCACACACTGGTATTGACTCTCAGCTAAATCTGCATTTTAACTATGATTTTACTGACTCAGTAACTGGATGTTAACTTATTACAGCAATTTCTCAAAAATCTAAATGCTATGCAATTTCTCAGAATTAAATGCCTTTGAACTGGAATAATATCTTTCATAATCTGAACCCTCTCATTAGTTACGTTTCAATAATACTCTGTTATTTCTTCATGTGAATTTAGCAAAGTTATTTAGAGAATCAGTTTAAAGGAAAACAATTCTGACTGTACTTCTGTTTGTATTTATGGAAATGGCTATATTCTGAAAAGAAGTGCTGGCAAATGTACCCAGAGCCTAAATTAACATAGGGAAAGTCAAATAAAATAAAGTAGTCTACAAGCTTGAAAGACATTATTATACTGTACATTTTCTACCTCACTTCTCATTGTCTGGTTTTCACAGAGATCTAATTCAAAGGGACAACTTAAAATCCTTTAGCTGTAGCATAAAGTGTACCAAAATTAAGGAGAAATCAGTGGTTAGAAGGAATAGAGAGGAAGAGGTACATGGAAGACCATGGAAAGAGGTGATAGACCACGCATCACAATATCCAGGGCCACATTCTCTCACCCTTACACTCTCCATCACAACTATGCAAACATGGAATTGAAAGTTAACAAGTCGATAATTGGGATAATAGGATCTTATGAGGTTTTTATGACAATATGGGATATTCACACCATGAGAATCAGCTTAGTCCCGGACTAATGTAGAGAGAAAGCCTTTTATCAAGATTTCATAAGCTCTGATATTATAATAATTCTCAAGTCCCTTCCTTAAATTTCATCACCTTCAAACTTGAAGACATAGGTACCTGCCTCCTTACTGGAGTCAGTGGATGAGATGTGATGCTCCTTACTTACAGAGACAACTCAAGTCTCCTACCTGTATCTTCCTTCCTGCATAATGCGCTGCATCCACATGCCCACATCTCTAAGGTTTAGGTTTTATATGTCAGAGAAGAGGAAGCACACATCATTCCCTTTTGCTGTTGAGGCAGCTGTTCATGGAGCAAGTGAAGACCAATGTTTGCAGGCATATTTGCTTAAGCACTATCAGATTAACAAACCCTTTTATAGCAGATTTGCAAGCACCAGGCATTACGTTAATTTTTTTGCTTGTTTTTAATATTAAGCTTATTTCATCCTCAGAATTTTAGCTGGAAGATGATATAATTCTTATCAATTGTAAAAACATGAGAATTGTAAACGGAGATAGGCTAAGTGGCCTGTCCAGTGTCACATAGCTAATAGACATAGATTCATGACTAGCTCGAGATCCAAGGGTTATCTGTCTAAGGAGTCTATCATTCTGTCTCTAAATCAACAGGAAAATGATGCTGTTTTAGCCACCGCACAGCAAACAAAACTGACCTGCCCTGGAGAGTTCTAGCTCAGATTGGCAGGATTTTAAATTTTCTGTTTAATTTCACTTATAGTCTAACTTCACACTGGATAGTTACGTAATGTCCAATGATATATACGCCAACACAAACCTGGTGTTTTCCTGACACTACTGCAACTGAAATTTTGGCAAAAAAAATGAAGTGTTAACAACTCTTATTTTAACGACGCGTTTCCTCAGCTTAAGATCTTTAGTTTTTTTAAGTACTAATTTTAATGTTAAGATTAATGAAGGCTGAACATGTACCAACACTTGTTGAAGTTATTTAATTCTAATAATTTATTACTTCCTCATAGCAAATTCTGTGATGTAGGTCCTATAACTACTCCCTCTTCACAGATAAGGAAACTAAAGAGTGGATACGAGGGATGACAATTAAGTTCACAAAGTTAATTGTTCTAAGTGCTACCTACCTCATTGCTGAATATCACTGCAATCACCTTTGAAGTACTCCCCTTGGGAAGCTATGCACCAACACCAGTTCCCAGTCCATCCTTCAAAGGAATTTTGAAACTGCTTCTGGAATGGCCATTGCACACACTGGCACCATGGCAATTTCAGAAACTTTATTGTATAGCTGTCTGTGAGGCAGTTTTTAGCTAGTAAACAAATAACCGTATTGAAACACCCTCCCTACTCACCTGATCTGGCCTCCAGTGACTTCTTTACCCAAAGATAAAGGAAATATTGAAAGGAAGATGTTTTGATGACATTCAGGACATCAACGGTATTTGAAGACAGCACTGATGGCCATTCTGAAAAAAGTTCCAAAATTGCTTTCAAGGGTGGAGTAGGCATGGTGTCAGTACACAGCTTCTCAAGGGGTGGACTTTGAAGGAGACGATAGTGGTATTCAGCAATGAAGTATGTAGCAGTTTTTCTAATATAAGTTTGCAAATTTAATTGTCAGATCTTGTATGTTGAACAGCTCTTACCTAGTACCTTAATGGAGCCCTGGCACAGTGGTTAAGAGCTATGGCTGTAAACCAAACGATCATCAGTTTGAATCCACCAATGACTCCTTGGAAACTCTGTAAGGAAGTTCCATTTTGTTCTGTAGGGTGATGGTGAGCTAGAACCAACTCAGGGGTAATGGATTTCATTTTTTTGGACTACCTATCTATGTGCTCACCAGGTAGAGCAGCTATCCTTTTGTTCCAAACAATGACTTAGCAAGTCCTTGACTTTTTTTTAATTATGATTGAATGAAAATGTACGTTCCCATATAAATTCTCGTGCTCACCTATATGCAGCTCTCACTGCTCTCCCTGCCCGGTGACAGCACACCCCTCCTCTCTGCTCCATACATGTCCTATCCACCCAACAGTGTCCTATCCCCTCCTCTCCACCCATTCCCCTTCCTCCAGCAAGAGGTCAGATGACATCCTATAGATGCATAGAATGATAAAATTCCCACAACATACAGTCACTCTGCATGGCCAAATCCAATCCACTGCTGTCCGAAAAGTTGACCTTCATTATGATTTATGGACAGGGGCAGCATCAGAGCCAGGGGCCATTCTCCCAGGGGAACCCCAAAGCCCCTGGATTATCAATTGTGGTCTTTTATTGGAGATCTCAGGGTGCACCCCTATTTATTCTCTTGTTGCCAGTGAGACTCAACTTTGTGAGTTCCATTGTGGCTATCACTGGTGGTGGCTGGGTACCATCCAGTTCTTCTGGCCACAAGTCAATGTAGTGATCAGCTCACATGGGTCTCTCTGTCTTCTGGGTTCTCTTTTCCCCGTGTCATTCTTGTCCTCAGTGATCATCCACTCTGCTGAGTTGGGACCATTTGTTGTAACCTCAGAAGGCAGCTTGGCAGCTTTTAAGACCCCTGACACCACTCACCGATGTGTGGTGCAGAGTCCTCATTAGCAAAACGCTAGCTGTGCCAACTGGCCTCAATTTCACCTGAGAGCATGGTCCCCAGCCACTTGCCCCAGCTACTCTGTCCTTGCAATGTTGAGTTAGGCTGGGAGGAGCACTCAAATTGTGTTGAAGTCCAGTTATTATTAATCTTTTTTCTAATGTGTGCTGCCACTGATTTCACCCAACCAAATTTCTACTAACTATCTAATCTAAACTCACCCCTCCTCCCCATCCTTGCAGCCATCAGAGAGTCTTTTCTTCTATGCATGTGTCTGTTTTAAGTTCTTATCGTAGGAGTCTCATACATTTGTCCTTCTGTCGCTGACTACTTTCACTCAGCATAATGTCCCCCAGTTGAAACCAAGTTAAGAGATGTTTCCTGCTATCATCGTTCTTTATCATTGCATAGTGTTCCACTGAGTATGTATACCATACTTTACCTATCCATTCCTCTGTTACTGGGCATCTGGGTTGATTGCATCTTATTGCTATTGTGGACTGTGCCACGATGAACATTCATGTGCATGTATCAGTTGGTGTGAACGGCCTTGATTCTGTAGGATATATTCCAAGCAGTGGAATTACTGGATCAAAAGGTATATCTAGATCCAGCTTTCTAAGGTAGCACCAGATTGCTCTTTGGGGTGAGATGGTATCTCATTGTTGTTCTGATTTGCATTTCTTTAAGAACTAGTGATCGTGAGCATGATTGCATGTGTTTTTGGCTGCCTGGATCTCCTCTTTAGAGAAGTGTCTGTCCATCTCCTTTGCCCATCACTTAACTGG
Source organism: Heterohyrax brucei (assembly GCA_028571685.1). NCBI lineage: Eukaryota > Metazoa > Chordata > Mammalia > Hyracoidea > Procaviidae > Heterohyrax > Heterohyrax brucei. The sequence goes on from CM053158.1 coordinate 47,203,005, forward strand.
ATGATTTCTTTTTCTTATTGATATTTTATAGTACCTTATAGATTATGGAGATCAGGCATGAGTCTGACATGCAGTTGCCAAGTATTTTTTTTTCCCATTCTGTAGGTGGCCTTTTAATTCCATTAATAAAGCCTTTGGATGAGCAAAAGTGATTCTTAGTCGTTCCCATTTATCTATTTTCTCTTCTGATGATTGTGGTTTGTTTGACAGATTTTGAAGTCTGTCTACATTGTGTATCAATCCTTCCATTGTTGTTCGTACTTTTTGTTGGATGAGCTTTATCATTTTAGATTTGGGTCTTTTATCCACTTTGAGTTGGTTTTTATATAAGGTGTAAGTTATGGGTCTTGTTTTATTTTAGTGCAAATGGATATCCAATTTTGCCAGCACCATTTGTTGAAGAGATTGTTTTTACCCCAGTATAATGTCTTAGGGCCTTTGTTGAATATCAGCTGTTCGTATCTGGGGTCTCGATTCTGTTCCACTGATGTACCTGTCTCTTTTTGTACCAATACCAGGCTGTTTTGACTACTGTGGCAGTGTAATAGGTTCTAAGGTTGGGTAATGAGGGGCCTCCCAGGCTTTACTTACCTGGGGCTTCTTCCCTTTCCAGACAAAGTTGGTAATTTGTTCCTGCTGGAACTTGTATTGGGATTGCATTACATAAGTCAATTGCTTTGGGTAAAATAGGCATTTTCACAATATTAAGTCTTCCTATCCATGAGCAGGGTAGGTTTTTCCATTTCTCTAAGTCTTTCTTAGTTTCTTGTAGTAAGGGCTTGTAGTTTTTTTTGTAAAGATCTGTTATTTCTCTGGTTAAATTTATTCCTAGATACTTTATCTTCTTAGGGGCTATAGTAAGTGGTATTGACTTGGTGATTTCTTCCTTAATAATCTCGTTATTGGTATAAAGGAATCCTACTGATTTACTTATGTTTATCCTGTATCCTGAGACTTTGCTGAACTTTTCTATCAGTTTTTCTATCCATAAGTTTTCTATCCATAAATTTCTATCCATAAGTTTCCTTATGGATTCTTTGGGATTCTCTGCATATACAATCATATCGTCTGCAAATAGGGAGATTTTTAGTTCTCTTTTGTCAATGCAGATGCCCTTTATTCCTTGGTCTTGTCTAATTGCTATGGCTAGAACTTCTAGTACAATGTTGACTAGGAGAAGTGAGAGTGGGTATCCTTGTCTAGTTCCTGTTCTCAAGGGAGACTGTTTCAGTCTCTCTCCATTCAGGATGACATAGGCTGTTGCCTTTGTATAAATGGCCCTATTGCATTGAGGAATTGGCCGTCCATTCCTATCTTGCTGAGAGCTTTCAGCATGAATGGTGTTGGACTTTATCAAATGCCTTTTCTGCATCAATAGACAAGATCAGGTGATTCTTGTCTTTTGTGATATTTATGTGGTTGATCACATTTGTTGTTTTTCTGTTGAACCAGTTTTGCATCCCTGGTATAAATCCAACTTGGTCATGATGTATTATTTTTTTTGATATGTTATTGTATCCTATTGGCAAGAATTTTGTTGAAGATTTTTGCATCTAGATTCATGAGTAATATCAGTCTGTAGTTCTCCTTTCTGGTTGAGTCTTTCCCTGGCTTCGGTGCCAGAATTATGCTGGTCTCACAGAATCAATTTGGGAATATTCCATCCCTTTCTATACTGTGAAATAGTCTCAGTGGTATTGGAGATAACTCTTCTCTAAAAGCTTGGTAGAATTCTGCAGTGAAGCCATCTGGGCCTGGGCTTTTTTCAGTTGGCAGTTTTTTGATGACATTTTCAATCTCTTCCTTTGTGATAGGTTTATTAATTTATTCTGATTCACCTTGGGATAATTTTGGTAGGTGATATGAGTCAAGGAATTTGTCCATTTCCTCTAGGTTTTCAAATTTGTTAGAATACAGTCTTTTATAGTATTCAGCTATGATATTTTTGATTTCTGTTGGATCTGTGGTGACAACTCCCCTCTCATTTCTTATTTGGCTTATTTGTTTCCTTTCCTGTTTTTCTTTAGTAAGTTTAGCCAATGGTTAGTCAATTTTGTTGATCTTTCCAAAAAACCAGCTTTTGGTCTTTTCAGTTTTTTCAGTTGTTCTTCTATTCTCTAATTAACTTAGTTCTGCTCTAATCTTCATGATCTGTTTTCTTCTGGTACCTGAGGGGTTCCTCTGTTGTTCTCTCTCTACTTGTTCAAGCTGTAGGGTCAGTTCTTTGATTTGCTTTCTTTCTTTCCTTCCAGATGTATGCATTTATGGAGATAAACTGATCTCTGAGAACTGTATCCCATAAGTCCTTGTAAGAAGTGTTTTCATTCTTGTTGGAATCCATAAATTTCTTCATTTCATCCTTGATGTCTTCTAGAACCCATGGGTTTTTGAGTAAGGTGTTGTTCAGTTTCCATGAGTTCCACTTTCTATCTATGTTTTTTCTCCTATTGATTTTCACTTTTATGGATTTATGATCTGAGAAGATGCTTTGCATTAATTCAATGGTATGGGTTTTGTTGGAAATTGCTTTATGTCTTAACACATGGTCTATTCTGGAGAATATTCCATGTGCACTAGAGAAGAAGTTGTAGTTGTCTGCTGATGGATAGAAAGTTCTGTGTATGCCGATGAGGTCTAGTTGGTTAATTGTGGCAATAAGGTCTTCTGCATCTTTATTGAACTTTTTTCTAGATGATCTGTCGAATACTGAGAGTGGAGTGTTGAAGTCTCCTATTTTTATTGTGGAGTGATCTATCTCATTTTTGAGTGTAGTCAGTGTTTCTTTGATGTTTTTAGGTGTTATAATATTAGGTGCTCATGACTCATGGCAACAGATCCAACTTGACGGCTCTTGGCTTGGCTGATATTAGGTGCATAAATGTTTAATATTGTTAAGTCCTGCTTGTGTACTGAACCTTTCAGCAATAGTGACAATCCTTGTCCATGATGGTGGATTTTACATTAAAATTGGTTTTATCTGAGATTAGAATTGCCACCCCTGCTCTTCTTTGTTCATTGTTAGCTTGATATATATTCTTCCATCCTTTAATTTTCAGTTTGTTCCTATCTTTAAGTCTCAAGTGAGTTTCTTATAGACAACATATGGATGAGTCATGTCTTTTGATCCAAGATGTCACTTGATATCTCTTTATTGGAGCATTCAGTCCATTCACATTCAATGTAATTATTGATAGGAATGTGTTCAGTGCTGCCATTGTGATGTGTTTATTTTTGTGTTGATGTTTTCTCTGTTGTTCTTATTAATCTTTTCTGTGGCCTTCTTCTTTGTGAGTTGACTTTTCACCTTTTTCAGTGTTGGTTTTGTGGTTGTTGAAACTCCTGTACTATATTTCTTGATATGTTATGTTGCTTCTTTATTGTGTTTTATGGCTGCCCCTATGATTCTGCTTAATAAACTACATATAAACCCAACTTTGATAAATCTTTGACTTTTAATTCTTCATTTAGTTTTTACATTAATAGAGACTGAAATTTTCAACCTTGTCTAACTAATATAGTTTTTATTTTGTTTTGTTTTATTTTGTGTTGCAGGGAAGCAGAGGAACTAAAAGAAGAGAACATTCACCTCCAATTGTGAATGTCTCTTCTTTCCTGGTCCATGAAATAAACAAAAGTTTTAATAGAATGTAGCAAAATTATCACCACTAAGTAACTCAGAGACATTCCCATTTCCCGACTATTACTCTTTTGAGGTAGCTTGAGTCTTTATTGTGAGAAGAATAGTGATCTTTAAAATCTTGTCACAACTGTTCTTTGAAATTATAAATGATTTAGACAGGAACGATGTTTAAGAGATTTCCTCTTTTCGGTTCTACTCATTGCCATTGAGTAAATTCTGAGTCACAGTGAACTTAAAGGCCAGGGTAGAACTGCCCTGTAGGATTTCTGAGGTATAATCTTTATGGAAACTGCCTGCCATATCTTTCTCCCACAGAATAGCTGGCCTGTTCAAACTGATGACCTTTCAGTGAACAGCTGAACACTTCACTGCTGAGCCACCTGGATTCCTTCTTTCCTACTCTAGTATTGTTAAAACACATATAAATGCCTATTTGTCAATTAATAAGGTTGCAGAAGACCTGGAGTATATATTGGAAAGCTTTTCAATTCAGTCTAGAGTTCATGAAGCCAATGCTGAATTACTCCTTTTTGTTTCCATTTATTCATTATTTCAACACATTTCTGAGCACCTAATCTTTGAGGGAAAAATAAATAAACAACAAAAAGCACTATTCTTCACCTCTGGGAATTTAAGAAAAGCTATAAGTGAGCTCAAATTTAAATATGTTTAACTAACAGAGCAGTTCTAAATCAATTACCTGGAAATGAAAAGAAATAAGAAAAGTGATATTGCAAATGTGAGTCATTTAAAGCCATTCTTTGAATAGGTCTGGCAGAGATGGGGAAAAGTGGTGGTTTAAAGGGGACACACGAACAACTAAGCTTTAGATTAAAATTATAATAAGCATGAAGAAATAAAAATACTGGGTGCTTTTGAGTATATAAGGGGGACTTGAGACAGTTGACAATGGAAAGTAATTAAAGAAAGTTTCCCAAGGGATGAGACTTTCAGATGGAGGGTAAGGAAAAGTTAGAAGGGATGTATGTATGTGTGTGTACGTGTGTGTGCACATGTGCGCATGCAGAGTTTCATTCGTGTAGGCAATGGTGGCAACAGCATGTGAAAAGAAAATTGCATAGAGGGTTGTCACACTTTCAAGACCTTAAATAGCTTAAGGTCAGATCAGAGAGAAAGCAGAATTACAGTTTGAATCCCTAAGATGCTCTATAGAACTATTTATCCCTAAACCAAGAGATGAGATGATGGTGGCTTAGACTGGGGGTGGTAATGGACATGGAAAAATGTGAATGAACGTGAGACATATTTGGGGGCTGGAATCCACTTAGTGTTTGGTCAACACTAGGCCTTAAACAAATCTAACTGGTTAAGGCCAAAGAGGAAGAAATTTGAAGATTTTTATCAACTTTTAATGTTTGAAATTGATCAAACATGTAGTCACGTTTCATTGATAATTACCAGCAACTGGAACTGGAAAGCTGAAAACAAAGAAGGACTGGTAGTTGGAAAATGTGGCCATGGTGATAAAAATGATGCTGGAGACTACATGATAGAATTTTGCATGGCCAATGACTTCTTCATTGCAAATACCTTTTTGTCACCCCAAGTAACAGTGACTATACATGTGGACTTCACAAAACTGAATGCATAGCAATCAAAACAACTGCATCCATTAAAAGACATGATGGAAAAGCTCAGTATTATCAGTCAGAACAAGGCTAGGGGCCAACTGTGGAACAGACCATCAAATGTTCTCATGCAAGCTGAAGCCAAAGAAAACAAATTCAAATAGCTAGAGAAAGACCTTGGGTCTATCTCCCCTGGATTTAGTGGCCATCCCAAGAGCAGTATTGATGCACTGAACACTAATGACTGATGACTAGGTGAGTTGTGGAATGCCATAAATCACATCTACATGAAGAAAGCAAGAAGTGATTAAAAAAACAAGAAAGACTAACATGTATATCAGAAGAGACTCTGAAACTTGCTGCCGAATGCAGAGTAGCTAAAACTAAAGAAGAAATGATGAAGTCCAAGAACTGAGAAGATTTCAAAGGGCAGCTTGCAAGTAAAGCACTATAACAAAGTATGCAAAGAACTAGAGTTAGAAAACCAAAACATAAGGACATGCTCAGTATTTCTCAAGCTAAAAGAACTAAACAAAAAATTCAATGCTCAAGTTGCAATATTGAATGATTTTTACCAGGAAAATGCTAAACAATGAAGGACGCATCAAAAGAAAAAGGAAAGAATACAGAGTGACTGTACTAAAAAGAACTGGTTGACATTCAGTCATTTCAGGAGGCAGCATATGTTCAAGAACTGATGGTACTGAAGGAAGAAGGCCAAGCTGCTCTGAAGGCACCGGCAAGAAACAAGGCTCCAGGAATTGCTGGAAGACCAACTGAGATGTTTGCAAAAATAGATGCAGAACTAGGGATGCTGACTAGTTTATGGCAAGAAATTTTGAAGAGAGTAACCTGGCCAACTGTCTGGAAGAGATCCACATCTATACTAACTCCAAAAAAAAAAGATGATACAAGAGAATGAGGAAAGTATCAAACAGTACCATTCATATCACATGGAAGTAAAATTTTGCTGAAGAGCATTCAAAAGCAGTTCCAGCAGTTTATCAACAGGAACTGCCAAAAATTCAAGCCAGATTCCGAAGACAACTTGGAAGAGGGGATATCACTGCTGATGTCAGATGGGTCCTGGCTAAAAGCAGAGAATACCAGACAGATGCCTATCTGTATTTCAGTGACTATGTAAAGACTTTCAACCATACGGATCATAACAAATTATAGAGAACACTGTTAAGCACGAGAATTCTGGAACACTTAATTGTGTGCATGAGGGACCTGTATTTAGACCAAGAGGTGAGGATAATGTGGGGTTGAAGTCAAGAAGGTTGAGTGTCAGAGTTGTATCTCTTTCCTTGTACTCACTCGTCCTCTGTGATGAGCGAGTCATTGGAGAAGCTGGATTATATGAAGAGGAATGGGGCATCAGGATTGGAGGAAGACATGTTAACAACCTGCTGCGTGTACATGATACAACCTTGCTTGCTGAAAGCGGACTTGAAGCAGTTACAGTGAAGATCAAATACCACAACTTTCAGTATGGATTACACTTCAACATAAACCAAAGAAAAGACTTCACAACTGGAGCAATATGGTGATAGAGGAAAGACTGAAGTCAAGGATTGCACAATCAGCACCTGCAGAAGAATCAGTCAAGAAATAAAATCACACATTTCATTGAGCAAATCTGCTGCCGAAGATCTTTTGTAAGTGTTAAAATGCAAAGATGTCGCTTTCAGGACTGAGGTGTGCCTTACCGAAGCCATGGTGTTTTTAATCACCTCAGATACAGGTGAAATCTAGCCAATGAACAGGAAGACTGATGAATTGCCATCTTTGAATTACGGTGTTAGGACAGAGTGTTGAATATATCATGGGTTGCCAGAAACCTTGGAAGAAGTATAGCCAGAGTGGTCACTAGAATGAAAGATGACAGTACTTCATCTCACTTACTTTGGGCACATTACCAGGAGTGACAAGTCCCTGGAGAAAATCATCATGCTTGGTAAAGTAGAGAGTCTTTGAAAAAGAGGAAGACCCTTAAGGAGATAGATTGACACAGTGGCTGTAAAAATAGGCTCAAACATAACAATGATTGTGAGAACAGCAAAGAACTGAACAATGTTTTGTCCTCTCTAGGGTTGCTATAGGAGTTGGAAATGAGGTGTTGGCATCTAAGAACAGTAATATTCAGCTGTTACATTTTATAAGGTTCTTTTCCCACTATTTTAAGAATATTTCCATATGTTTGGAAAAGAGTTTGCAATTTACAAAATGTTTTCATCTTAACAACAAAAATAACAAGAAGTAATTACAACTACTTAATTGAGTGCAGGTAGCTTCTGACTTACAAAAGTGTTCCCTTACGGCACCTCTGTTCCAAGTTGGTTCTGATGTAAATCAAATACTTTTTATTGTTATACTTTTTATTGCCACCTATTATCAGTATCTTTATCAATTTGACCTTTGTCTCTGGGGGCTGTAAATATTACGTGTAAAGTTACAGATATATTTTGATACATAGCTATATAAAAATACACAAACCAGAAAAACTTATTCTGACATGGAAGAAAAGTTGGATGACACTAGTATTTTGTGAGTTGCAAGTAATAATTTCATTTGGGGAAAGTTCTGAATTGTCTGACTTATCCCTGGGAATAAGGATGGCATTTCAAGTCAGAAAATTGTCTGTGTGGTCATTTCCTTCTGTTCATCCTATGTTTTGCAGTAACAGCTCACTGCTTCCTGACTTTCCCCACTGACTTCAGCAAAGCAAACAGCCTTTGGGTCCATAATTTCAAGCAAGTGGAGACTCTGATTTAGTTTAGAAAACTAAATCTGTATGACAGTGTTTAAAACAGTAAATCCTAAAGTTGAATATCTGTGTGTGAACACCTGAGGAAAGTAACAGCATCAAATTATGTGCTACAACATTTTATGCAGTATATAATACTAACAATAAGATGCACAAAAACAGAAAGCAAGTGCGGGTAATCATAACCCCAATACATTGTAAGTCAGGGACCTCCTGTACTCACTTTGCACTCAGGTGGGGGATCTCAAACTTGAAAGGGTTAAATGTTAAGAATGGTACATAGATGTGTGCCATAAATTAATCATCACAAGCATTTTCTTAAGGAATGGATGCTATACTGTCTCCCATTTTACAGACAGGAAGAATCAGGCTTAAGGAGATTGAGCGATTTGCCAAAGTTATATAATTTAGTGGCTAACAAGTGTCTTAAATGATTCTAGGTGAGTATTTCTTTCCACAACACTGTTACTGCTTCCAGCAAGTTGTAATCAAATCATAGGCACACCAAAAACCCAAGTCGATTGTCATTAAGTTGATTCAGACTCTTAGTACCCCATGGGATACAGTAGAACTGCCCCGTGGTGTTTACAAGGCTGTAAATTCTTACAGAAGCAGACAGAGAGTGCCACATCTTTCTCCTGAGAAGCTGGTGAGTTTGAACCACTGATCTTTTGTTTGGCAGCTGAGCACTTAACCTCTGTGCTACCAGGGCACCAAACCAAACCTGTTGCGATTCTGCCTCATAGCTACCCTACAGGACAGAGTAGAACTGACTCACAGAGTTTCCAAAGAGCATGCGATGGATTCATACTACCAACTTTTTGGTTAGCAGCCATAGCTCTTAACCACTACACCACCAGTTTTTTTCCATAGGCAGAGTGGCCTGGAATTACCCAAATGTCCTGCTTTTATGTGTAGGATCATAACAGAGAATTTTCAGATTTCAAACGTAAACCCTAACTCTTTAGGGAGATTCTCACTTATTCTAACATGTACACACTTAGACACACCCACAGACATATGTATATATGCATACATACATGGAATCTATAGACATATACACGTCTATACATATATCTTCATCTGTCTCTTGTTGCATGCCGTCAAGTTGATACTGACCCACCATGGCTGTACAGGACACAGTAAAACTGCTCCATATGTTCTATTAGGCTATAATTTTTATGGGAACAGATTACCAGGTCTTTTCTCCCATAGAGCCCTTGGTGGGTTCATATCACCAGCCTTTCAATTAGTAGTTGTTTGCCTAACCATTGTGACACTGTGATTCGTGTGTGTGTGTGTGTGTGTACACATGTGTATTTAAATATTATATGTTATATATATTGAATATATACTAAAAATGCATTGTATATATTAAATGCCAAAAAAAGCCAAGTGCCATCGAGTCGGATCCGACTCATGGCGACCCTATATTAAATATTAAACATATATATTTAAAATATGTATAACCTTGATGGAAATATGTAAGCATATTGAAATATATTCTTGTTTAACATATAGAATATAAACTACATATGAATATTATATGTATGTATGCATGATATGAGGCACCTTTATGGTGCATTGCTTAAAGCGTTCGGCTGCTAACTGAAAGGCCAGAGGTTCTAAACCACTAGTTACTCCACAAGAGGAAGACACGGCAGTCTGCTTCTGTAAATATTTACAGCCTTGAAAACTCTATGGAACAATTTCACTTGTTCCTACAGAGTCACTATGAGTCAGAATCAACTCAATGGCAACAACTGGTTTTTTAAAGGGGTAGGCATGACACACAGTCACCAATGATTCCATCCACCAAAAGAACAGACCACTGTCCCTAATATGTCTGTCTTCTCAGCTTTCTTTCAAAGCCAAGTCCACAACTCATAGCACTATCAAAAGTTTGAAATGAAACTCAGAACTTGACTTTGTCTGCAATTTCTGAGTGTAGAAATCTAGTCTCTACAAAGCTGAGTCACATGCCTTGAGAAAGGAAACCCTGGGAAACATTAAGTCAGCTTTGGAAAACACAAGTACCTACAAATTGCCAACATGCAAATCTGTTTCTTGTTTCTCCTGTGAATGAGTTGCTAAATCTGCATCTGGAGACAGGTACTACTTTTGAAGAATGACAATCACTGGCTTTCTCTCATCAAGAAAACCAGTAAAAACTGTATTTCTTCATCACTGCAGAGAAAACCTGGTGGTGTAGTGGTTAAGAGCTACAGCTGCTAACCAAAAAGTCAGCAGTTCAAACCTACCAGGTGCCCTTGGGAAACCATGGGGCAATTCTACTCCACCCTTTAGAGTTACTGTGAGTCAGAGTTAACTCAGTGAAAGTGGGTTTAATCATTACTGACATCACCTAGTTTAAATTGTTCTCTGTCAAAGACTGATACAGTCCCAGAGCGATGGTATCACAAAGGTTAAGCACTCAGCTGCTAAGTAAAAGATTGGTAGCCAGAACCCACCTGGCGGCTCCATAGGAGACAGACTTGGTGACCCGCTTCTGTGAAGATTACAACCTAGGAACACTTAGGGAGTAGTTCTACTCTGTCACGTGTAGTCACGCCCCAAACCAACAATAGTAAAATGTTGAGAAATCTTGGAGATTAGTACAAACAGAATGATTCACGTTTAAAATAATCAACAACAATGAATTTGAGATTTCACTGTTTTTGTTATAATTCAAAAATACGAAGAGTGGTTCATATATTTAGTGTATTATGTATATTACTCTTATGTCTATCATGTATCATGGACAGCTATAAGAACTGAAGGATCATAAAAAAGAGAGATATTGTCCTTCTGGTAAGTACAAATCTAAGAGATGACCCCTAATGACTCATGTCACTGTATAACCTCCTCCCATGAGTGTGAGACCTGGAAATATGATGAGATGTCATGTCCGTGATTGTATTACTAAACAGTTGACGTTTTACTAATCAAAAGGAAAATTATATTCGCTAGGCCTCACCTAATCAGGTGAACACTTGAAAGAAGGTAACACTTTAGAGATTTTCCTGCAGGCCTGCAAGAAGAACACAACTGTGTTGTGAATTGTGTACAAAGAGAGGTACTGAGGAGCTTAGGCCTACAACCGCAGCAATTGATTTCTGCTAATAATCTGAATGAGCTTTGAAGATGACCCTGCACCTCAGCGGAGAGTGGGCTTCAACTAACGCCTGGACTACAGTCTCATGGGACCATGAATAAATCATGTTTGGAGTCCTCACCCACAAAAATCTGTATCAATTTAAGTTACCAAGTTTGTAGTATTTATTATTCTGCAATAGAAAATTAATGCAGTTCTTTATTGGGCTGAATGATGAAACCTCAAAACTTTTCCATTTTTGCAATCCATAAACATTTGTGCAGGAGATGGTATTTTCCTCCTCTATAAGAAAAGTGTCAAGAAGGTGAGCAGAAAAAGGAAACACTGAAGAAAGGGGAAGAAAAATATGAACTCATCGAAACGTGTGCTAGACAAAAGGAAATGGAGTCAGTAACCTCATTTTCCCCAGGATGATGAGTCGTGCTACCCAGGTGATCAATAACATTAACTTCAAAGCCATCAACTGGAGAAATGCAAAACCGAGTAGTAACAGATAATGCTGCCAGAAACACCAATCCCCAGGAGGAATGGGTTCCAAATAAATGAAATGACCAACTTCCAAGGCAGTTTCTAGGAACCAGACCATAACAGGTAGATTTCTCTAGGAAAAAAGAAATTGAGGTAGAGGGATGCACACTTCGTCTCTCTCAGAAACCCTAGTACAGCAATGATAGATATCGTAACATGGGAAGCTAATTGGCACTAAAAGTAAGAAGCAATTTTTACTTTGAGTGTTAAAAGTTTCTTTTCCCATTGAAATGATACTTTTATCTTGGAAATTCACACACGGCAGACTTCAACTGCCTCTGCTTCTCGAATTTTCATTAAAACACACATGCTGTATGCAGTATTTTGATCTTGGAAGTGCTTGATATGTTAATGGTCTTGCTTTCTATTTGTGGACTTGGCATCACACTTATTTGGCGGGCATGATAAATAGAAAGAAAAGTTGGGTGGTGGGAGGGCAGAGTGCCCTTCACTGAACAAAGGCGAACACTTCTAAACAGGCTATTATCTGCTCACTCAGCTGCAGCCAGGCAGCCTATATATATGAGAATTATAGTCAACTTCTGGGAGAGTAATCTTCTATTAAAAAACTCACTTGGCCTTTTTTTTTCCCCATTGTTTCCAAAAATTTGCTCAAATCACAAACTCCTTAGGAGGAGATCATGAACTCCTTTCTACTTAAAATCTCTGTGACAGAAACCTACAACACCTAAATAAAAAGCGACCTGAGGCTCTGCTGTGATGATCAGTCAATAGCTAATCTCAGATCCCCAGGCTCCTGTAAAATAAAACCCATTTTTTAGTGGATATCTCCTATCTTCAGAGTCTCTTCAAATGTTGATAAGAAAACTCCCAAAGACAATTCAACTCAGAAAAAAATTAGATGCAATGTGAGAGTGCTAGTATTAATACGATTAAGAAAATATGTCAAATCTCTTGCTTTTGTAATCATTATAATTGAGATCTAAAAAATATTAGCTTATATGAATGTCAGATCTTAGCTTTTGACTGAAAATCAAATGTGGGACAAAGCCTACGCCAAGCAATATAGTATGAGCAAGTAAATAAATACTAAGTACATACTAAGTAAATAAATAAATACTAAGTACATAAGTTTATAAACAAATTTTAAAAAGATAGTACTTGCTTTCCAGGAGTTCATAATCCATTGACACAAATGAAGAATTCTGACACTCACAGTCCCTGATGAGTGTCATTCTGGGAAATAGGATCCTAGAGAAAAATATGTTAATCCTACTTGGGAAGCCATGAACACTTCTTGAAAGAGGTTAAAAAATTAATTTATGTCTTTAAGAAAAGGTGTTAACTCTAGTCAAAACAGCCTGGTACTAGCACAACAGACGCATAGACCAATGGAACAGAATTGAGATTCCACACATAAAATCATCCACCTATTGGCAGTTGATATTGGACAAGGATCAAAGTCTGTAAATTAAGGAAAAGACAGTCTCTTTAACAAATGGCATTGGCAGAAGTGGATATCCATCTGCAAAAAAAGTAAATCAAAATCCATACCTTGTACCATACACAAAAACTAGCTCAAAATGAATCAAAGACCTAAACATTAAATCTATAGCAATAAAGATGATGGAAGAAAAAAATAGGGACAATGTTGAGAGCCCTAATACATGGCATAAAGAGAGTACAAAACTTTACTAACAATGCACAAACACCAGAAGATAAAGCAGACAACTGGGAACTCCTAAAAGTTAAACACTTACCTTCACCCGAAGGCTTCACCAAGAGTCAAAATACAACCTACAGATGGGTAAAAAACTTTTGGCTATGACAAACCAAACCAGTGTCTAATCTCCAAAATCTATGAGATACTGAAAAACCTCAACAAGATAAACAACCCAATTAAAAAATGGGCAAAGGACATGAACAGCACTTTACCAAAGAAGGCACTCAGTTAACATACATACACACATACATATACATATACATATACACATACACATACACATACACATACATATACATATACATATACATATACATATACATATACATATACATATACATATACATATACATATACATATATATGAGGAAATGATCACAATCACTAGCTATTGGAGAAATCCAAATCAAAACTACAATGAGATAGATACCATGTCACCCCAACGAGGCTAGCACTCATCCAAAAAAAACACAAAATAATAAATGTTGGAGAGGCTAACTCTTTTACATTGCTGGTAGGAATGTAAAATGGTCCAGCTAATTTGGGAATCAACTTGGTGCTTTCTTAAAAAGCTAGAAATATAACTACTATGCAATCTAGCAATGCCACTTCTTGGAATATGTCCTAGAGAAAAAAGAGCTGCTAAAAAAATAGACATGCTCACCAATGTTTGTCACAACACTGCCCACAAAAGCAAAAATATGGAATCAACCTAGGAACTCAACAAGGGATGAATGCATGAAAAACTATGGTATATTATATGGTATATTTACACCATAATGATGAATTTGGGAAATGTGACATGGAGGAATCTGGAAGGCGTTATGCTGATTGAAATTAGTCAGCTGGAAAAGGATAAATATTGAACGAGACCACTATTATAAGGACTCTAGGAAAGGGTTAAAAACAGAAGTTAACGAGTATTTAATGGTTACAAGTATGAGGAGGGAAAATGATATTTACTAATTTGGTACTAGAAGAGAGTGATTTTAAGCGAAAGGAGGGACAACACACAGTACAGGAGTGGTTAACACAATTGGACTAAGCCTAAGCCAAAAGCTAAGAAGTCGTCTAAATACAACCAAACCCTTAGAGGGACCGAGAAGCAAGGGCAGGGGTCTGGGGACAATGGTTTCAGGGGACCTCTAGGTCAAGCGGCATAACGAAGTTTATTAAGAAAATATTCCGTATGCCACTCTGGCAAGGGCCATCTGGAGTCTTAAAAGCTAGCAAGCAGCTGTCTAAGAAGCATCATTGCTCTCAACTTAGCTGGAGCAAAAGAGAATGAAGAACAGCAAAGAAATAAGAAAAATATGAGCCCAACAGACACAAAGGGTCTCATAAATCAGTGTCTGCATTAACACGAGACTGGAGAAGCTAGATGGTGCCCACCCACCACCAATGACTACCCTGACAGGGAACTCAACAGGGTCCCTGATAGAATGGCAAAAATTTAGGGAACAAAACTCAGACTCTAACAAAAAGACCAGACCTGATGGTTGCACCAACTGGGGGTGGGGGGGGGGTCCTCGGAAGACATGACCCCTTGACTGTTTGTTAAAGCAGAACTGAAATCATTCCAGAAGCCAATTCCTCAAAGGTTGAATCGGTCTGTAAAAAAAATTAACTGATACTAGTGGAGAGTATGCTTTTTGGTTTAAATATACACAAGAGATTAACTGTACAGCTCCTATTCAGAGGTAAGACAAGAAGAAAGAGGACAGAAGCTGGTTGAAGGGACACGGAAAATTCGGAGAGGAGGGGAGGAGTGTTCTGTCACAGTGCTGGGAGGACAGCTAGGGCCATATAACAACGTGTGTGTAAGGTTCTGTATGAGAAATTGACTCGAATCTTAAGCTTTCACTTAAAATGCAATCTAAAAAAGGGCATTAAAATATTTCAGAATTCAGATAATGGTTACAGTCACTGTCCTTCTCTACAGCTACGGGCCAGGTATTGTGTTTAGTGCTTTTGAGTTTTTATTTTTGAGGAAATTGTAGATTCACATACTACAGTAAGAAATAATTCAGAGACTGTATAGCCTTCATCCAGTTTCCTGCAAAGACAACATCTTGTATGACTATTACACACTCTCAAAACAAAAATTGATAATGACACAACCCAGCAACCTTCTTCTGTTCTTATTTAACCAGCTTCACACGCATGGGGATGTAGATTTATGTGACCAGCAATACAATCAGGTTATAGAATTGTTCTATCACTTAGTGCTTTTGTGTGTGCATTCATATCAATACTTACAGCTTATATTTGTTTAATTATTAACATGGCCTTGGCTACTGACCAAAAGGTCAGCAGTTAAAATCTACCAGCAGCTCTTCTGAAACCCTATGGAGCAGGTCTAGTGTCCCACAGGGGGCTAAGAGCCAGAACCAACTTGATGGCTATGACTTTGGCTCTGGTTTTATCCTCAGCACTAGACACTCACATTCACTGACTCATGTAACTCTTCTCCAAAGGGCAGATGGCAGAGGTATCCATTGTTTTTATCAAGTTACCTGCTTCCTGTAACAGTACTCTGATAGTCCTCTAGATTATCACCCTATATTTCACCCTTAGTTTTTGTGCCCCCAGTAGTTCTCTCCTAGCTCCAAAGGCAAAGGTTAGCGTACAATTTAAGATTTTGACAATAATTTTTTGTTTCCTTCTGGCCATGTAATCAGCATAAAACTTAAACAGAGCTGATAAGACATTTACAGGTCTTGTATGAGAGACAGTTTTTCCCCTTTCATTAGGCTTTCCCAGAAAGAATATAGAAGCAGAGCTGCCTGCAACCATCTCAACACCGCTGAGGCTGACCGTAACACCAGCACGGAGAAGAGTGGCTGACAGGTGGAAGGAGATGCTGAAGCTCCCAAATCCAGTGGTACCTGGCAGCAAGCACTTTTCATTTTCAATACTTTTCAATTAACTGAGTCAAATTTCTATTTTCCTTAGGCCATATTTCTCTTTTCCTTAAATTAGATTTTTGTTCACTTAGAGGAAAAGACTCCTAACTGACAGAGGTACTGTTGTTAGATACATTATACAACTGAGAAAACTGAGGCACTAAAACCTAAACCCACTGACAACAAGTTGACTCTGATTCACAGCAAACCTACAGGACAGAATAGAACTGCCCTTAGAGTTTCCAAGGAGTACCTGGCAGATTTGAATTGCCGACCTTTTGGGTAGCAACCATAACACTTAACCACTACACCACCAGGGTTTCTAGGTAAACCAATTAATGCATGTTAGAGCCTAGGTTTAATCCAACAGCATGAATCTAGACGTTATGCTCTAAGAGAGAGAACAAGAGGTTAGAGTCTCTAACAGATGAGAAACAGGCATGAAAATTTAGGCAGGTTATTCTAACAGTTATCTATCACTGTGATAAACAAAACAAAATAAAAACAAAATTTAAAACTTAGTGGTTTGAAATGATTTCACTTGTTCTAAATTCTATATGTCAGCAATTTGGGCTGGTTCAGTTGGGACTGTCATCTGCTATTTTTTCCTGGGGTCACTTATGTGGTTGCAGTCAGGTAGCAGATAGTCTAGCGGATGCTTGGTATAGGGGAATTTGTTGGAGTGGCCCACATGTGATCCATCTGGTCGCTTACCCTTCTCAGGCAAGACAGAAGGTGCAGTAGTGAAACAGTTTCCAGAATCATGACAGGGTCAATGGGTGAGTATAATTCTACTTGTACCATATTTCATAACATCCTACTGGCCAAAGTAAACAGTCAAACCTTTTGCACAATATTCTATTCCATTTCCCTCAGACAAAAGAGTAACAGGTTACAAGGCATAGGGAAATGAATGGGTATGTATGAGATCAGGCTGACATACTAAACAGTTAGGTTGCCCAGGATAAGACGAGATCATGATGGAGAAAGGACACCAGTGGGCAGAGGGGAAAGACGGAGAAGGGCATTTGGAGAAGGAACACGACTTCAACTGCATGATAGAGCTTCATCTGTTCATTGAACCAGACAGGCTGGCATAGAGATTGGACGCGTAGGAGTGGTCTGAGAACAGTTTGCAAAATACTCAGAGGACGCAGGTTACAGAAGGCAAGGCACTTTCTACCCTCTAAACAAGAAAAGTTACAGGTTATTTGGGCAACATGGCATTTTACACTCTCCAGGCTTTCAACATTTCTTAATTATCTCCCAAGCTCCTCTGTCGCATTGCTGTTATGGATGTAGGCTCTGCTCGTCTGTCTGCGTTACGTCTGCAGACATGCTGTACCTCAGGCCCCGCGCTGCCAGGAGTGAGACACGCACATCCACTGCCATCCACCGTTCCTCAGGGCTTATGCTCATCTGTGACCGAACCAAGCACTTATACAGGGTTGGCAGAGTGAAAGCCGTTATTATTCACAGAAAGCCAACACTGAACAATAATGGATTCCCAAAGGAGAACTGCTTACCTTTCCTCAAATTAACTCATCTTAGTTCTTATGTCACCAGGCAGGCACACTGGGGTTCAGGCCAGATGCTGAGCTCATGTCACTGCTGCTCCCAGCTACCACCATGCTGACCAAGGCCTCTGCCAAGTCTCTGGGCTCTGCCTCACCAGGGGGAAGAGCTCTGCCGAGCATCTCTAAGTCTTTGTGACTAGGGCCTTCTAAACCTATGTCTCTGGTTCCTTCCATGCTACCCAGGCCTATGAGGCTCTCTTGCTACCACGCTACCTGAGACCTTGCCACCCTGGGGTGGAGAAGCATAACCTTTGCACCGAGCCCACTCAGGCCTTTGTGCTGTTGACTGTGTGATACAGTTCTTGTAGCTCCACCTCCTGCCCAAAGGCACTCAGCTCCTGACTCGTGAGCCAGCACCGCATCACTGTCGTCTCTTGCTGTTTCCCATCATGTTCAGTGCTACAGCTCTGTTCAAGGTCTAGGAGGCTGTCAGTTCGGGGACCCCAGGTCCTCGGTTCAAAGGACTCATGCCAGATTTAGACTCTTCTTGATGGTAGAGAGATCCCTTGAAGCTTTATGGAATAGGCCCTTTTATAAGCCTATTCCTTGGCAGTTTCAAGGCACGATCCTCCCAGAAGGACTATGGACAGGACAATCCCCTCAAAAGACCCTAAATTGCTCAGTTTGCATAGTCACAGCCAATCATTTTGTGTAAGTTATAAGACCATGGCTAGAAAAGCCTTATAAAAATAATTCATTACACCCAAACGAATGACATATTTTTAAACCTCAAAAGACATAATTTTAGTCAATATATATTTAGTTAATACATTTCATGTTAAAAATAAAGAGATGTAGGTGACTTGAAGTTATAAATACATTTTTAAGTTGCATTTTAAAGGTACTCATTTCTATATAAAATGTAGATATCCCCTGTCTTTGGTTATCTCAAGAACTATCACAAACATAATTATGCAACTGCTAATAATCATAATCTCAATTATTTAGCTGAGAGCCATACAAATTTTATAAGGCAATAAATCTTATTAAAGACTCCCTAGAGCATCCATTGATTCATTAACTTATAATACATGCTTTGAAAGTGCAAATTAAATCATAACTGGAAATACCTCAGTTAAATGCCACCGGGATACCTATTACATGCTGCTATTGGAGATATGTATTTTCTCTTTATTTTAAAGCTGTGTATTCATAAGCACGAAGTCAATATGGTGTTTACTACGGTGTGCATGTGGAAGGAGGCTATGGCAGTATTTTGTGGAGAGGTGGGGTTGGTATATTAAACGCTGGGGTCACATCACAATGTATGTGTAAGTTTTTGTAAGAGAAACCGACTCAAATTGGAAACTGACACTTAAAACTGAATAGTTTAAAATCAGGAAATGTATGTCAGTGTTGTATCTTTTCACCATAGTTATTTAATCCATATGCTAAGAAAATAATTATAGATGGTTATATGAAGAATATGGCATTGGGATTTTAGGAAAACTCGTTATCAACCTGCTTGCTAAAAATGAACAGAATTTGAAGCACTCAATAATGAAAATCAAAGACCACAGTCTTTGGAACGGATTCTGTCTTAACATAAAGAAAATTAACATCCTCACAATAGGATCGACAAGCGACATCATGTTAAACAGAAAAACATTTGACATTGTCAAGGTTTTCATTTTACTTGGATCCACAATCAACACCCTTGGAAGCAGCAGTGAAGAAATCAAAAGACTTACTGTATTGGGTAGTATACATCAAAAGACTTCTTTAAAGTGTTAAGAAGAAAAGATATCACTTTTCGGACTGCGCAGTGTCTGACTCATGCAGGGCACTTTCCATCACCTCATGTGCCTGCAAAATCCGCACAACGAATAAGGAAGACCAAAGAAAAACTGGCATCTTGAATTATTGCCTTGTTGAAGAATACTGAATATAAACATGGACTGCTAACATACTAACAAATCTGTCTTAGAAGAAGTACAGCCAGAAAGTTCTTTAGATGCAATGATGGAAAGACTTGATCTCATATATTTCAGATATATTACCAGAAGGGATCAGCCCTTGGAGAAGAACATCATGGCTTGGGAGAGTAAAAAGTCTGTGAAAAAGAGAAAGATCTTCAAGGACATGTGTTGACACAGTGGCTGCAACAATGGGCTTAATCACTGACATGATTGTGAGGGTGACACAGGACCAGGCAGCATTTTGTTTTGTCGTGCATATCGGCACTGTAAGCTCCAACAGACTTGAGGGCACCTAAAAACACCACTAATAGAACCATTCTCAATACTAAACTACTAAGCATCTTAGTCTGGGTTCTCTAAACCTAAACACCAAACCCACTGCTGTCGAGTGGATTCAATATCTATATGTGTATATATATTTTTGGTGGTATTGCAGTTAAGTGCTTAAGTTTCCCTGGGTTCTCTAGAGGAGTAAAGATATTAAAGCTAACATACATATATGTATATCTGTGTGTATATATATATATATACACACATATGTATATATATATACACACATGTATGTATGTGTATACATATATATACACAAGTATGTGTGGGGGGGGTGTGTGTGTGTGTGTGTAAACCCTGGTGGTGTAGTGGAAAGTGCTACAGCTGATAATCCAAAGGTTGGCAGTAAAAATCTGCCAGTCCCTCCTTGGAAACTGTATGAGGCAGTCCTACTCTGACCTATAGGGTAGCTATGAGTTGGAATTGATTCGACAGTGGTGGATTTGGTTAGGGTTATATATATTGCATTATATTTATTAAGTTATGTTAGATTAGATTTCAGTTTTACTTCTTTGTGATATTTCTATGGAAAATTTACTAACATGTAATTAAACTTTTAATTTGTAGAAATAAACATGTCACTAAAAAATCAAGAGGGAGATAAGCAAACTTGCTAATTGATTATATTAATGACAGCATATTTTAATAAAGTATATTCCAACTGACGATGGTGACTTCTGATCACTGTATCTAAGAGAAGCTCCCCCAATTTCAAATGAAAGTATCCTAACAGTTAAATGTTTGGCTGGTAACTGAAAGGCTGACGGTTCAAATCCATCCAGCATCTCTGCAGGAAAGAAACCAGGCAATCTACTCTCATAAAGATTTACAGCCTAGACAACCCTGTACAGCTTTTCTGCTCTCTCCAGGGACTGCTGTGTGTTAGCATCAAATTCAAGGAGTCCATCAATAATAATACAGAGTTTGGCTTATGCAGAATTAAAGCAAGATGTAAACACACTAAGAACACTGACAAATAAGAAAATTAAACATTGCTAAATTTTAAAATAAGACAAAAATTTAGAGTTTGATACGATAATTCAGAATTGAAAATAGAGGACAGTGTTTGAAATTTTTGCATTTTATTGCCATTAAAATCATGATATAAAAGTTTTAAATTAATCCACTTAAAAACTAACTCATCCTACAGTTTCAGCCCTTTTTAAATCTAATTTATTTTCAATTTCTATTTTTTTTTTTTTGGTAGACATTTGATTTGTATCATCAGTAGTATGGAACAAAATTAGATTTTAAAAGGCACCTGCACAAAATCCCTTATAAATTTGATTTTACAAGGCATAAATAAATGTTGATGACTGTCACGGGTCTACAGAGGGAGCTATTGACTAAGAATGGCCTGCAAGTGTCACATTGAATCAAGATACCTCTCAATTCCAAAAGGAACACTTCTATGTGCTACTAACTACATTTGATTCTATTGATACTTGACTGAAAAAAGTAAATCACTTTATGAATCAACCTCAGAAGTACGAATTTGAAATACTGTTTTCCAGTGACATCCTTTTCTTAGACACATTATCTCTTCCCTATAGCACTATCCCACAACTTCATGTAAATTGGTACAAAGCTCCTCGCCTTTTTGACAAGTATTGTATTTATATAAATGCTATGATGAAATATTATGCTATTTTTCCTCTCTGTTATACATCTTATTCACCATATTCATGATTGTTGTCAATATGCTTAAAATTCAAAAGCAGACAGAAAAATTCTTTAAAGCATCGTTTAAAAAAAAATCCACTACACAACTTGGCATTCCAGTTGAATACAGTAGAGAAGAAACTCTTTACTTAAGAAAGCATATTGAGAAATAACAGCTTCTAAAACAAAAGTCACTACAATACACGTAAGTGGATCTTGAAATAAAAAAATAGTCAAGATTATTATAGCTGTTAGGTGCCATGGAGTCATTTTTGACTCACAGTGATCCTGAATACAACAGAATGAAACTCTGTCCAGTTCTGCTCCACTCTCACGGTCATTGCTACGCTTGAACCCATCCTTACAGGTGCTGTGTCAATACATCTCACTGAGAATCTTCCTCTTTTTCATTGACCCTCTACTTTACCGAGTGTGATGCCTTCTTCCAGAAGCTGATCTCTTCTGACAACATGTTGAAAGTACACGAGATGTAGTCTAATCATCCTTGCTTCTAAGGAGCATTTTGGCTGTACTTTTTCTGAGACTGATTTGTTCCTTCTTTTGGAAGTCTATGGTATATTCAATATTCTTCAACACCACATTTCCAAGGCATCAGTTCCTCTCTGGGCTTCCTTATTTATCACCCTGCTGTTGCATGTGGGGCATGTGATATTAATGGTATTGTCTGGTAATATCCACATTCAGTTAGATCATTTTTATTTGGAATAGGCACAAATACAGACCTCTTCCAGTTGGTTGGCCAGGTAGCTGTCTTTCAGTTTTTTTGAGTGAACACCTCCAGAGCTGCACTCATTTGCTGGAACACACAGTTGGTATTCTGCCAATTCCAGGAGCTTGTTTTCCGCTGATGTCTTCAGGAGAGCTTGGGCTTCCTCCTGCCTTACCATCCTTTCCTGATCATATGCTACGTGCTGAAACACTTGACCATCGACCAGTTCTTTTTGGTATAGTGACTCTGTGTATTCCTTTCATTTTCTTTTGATATTTCCCATATCATTTAATATTTTCCCTGTAGAATATTGCAATATTGTAAATCAAGCCTTGAATTTGTTCTTCTGTTCTTATGGATGAGGAACACCAAGTGCATGTTTCCATTTCGGTTTTCTAATTCCAGGTCTTTGTACACGTCATTATAACACTATATTTTGTTTTCTTGATACTCCCTTTGAAATCTTTTGTTCAGTTCCTGTACTTCATCATTTCTGCCATTCAGCTTAGCTCTTGATGTTCAAGAGCATGTTTCAGAGTCTCTTCTGACGTCCACTTTGGTCTTTTATTTCTTTCCTTTTCTTTTAGTGACCTCTTGGTTTCTTCGTGTATGATGTCCTTGATATGATGTCATTTTATATCTCGTCTGCTCTTCGGTCCTTAGTGTTCAATGTGTTAAATCTAGTTTTGAGATGGTCTCTAAATTTACATGACATATACTCAAGGTCATACTTTAGCTCTCATGGACTCGTTATAATTTTCTCCAGCTTCGTCTTGAACTTTCATATAAACAATTGACGGTCTGTTCTGTAGCAGGCCCCCGCCTTGTTCTTACTGATAATACTGAGATCTTCCATAGCCTCTTTTCACAGATATAGTTGATTTTGATTCAGTTGCATTCCATCTGGCAAGCTCACATATACTGTTGCTATATGTGTTGTTGAAAATGGTTTTTTATAGTAAATGAATTGCTGGTCTTAGAAAATTCTGTCATTTGATCTCTGGCATCATTTCTGCCACTGTGGCCATATTTTCCAACTGTTGATTGTTCTTTGTTTCTAGTCACTGGTAATTAACAGTGCATCTTGATTGCATGTTTGATCAATGTCAGACCACAGTAGTTGGTAAAAATCTTCAATTTCTTCATCTTCGACCTTAGAGGGTTAGTGCACAAATTTGAATAATAGTTCTATTAACTGATCTTTGTTGTAGGCATATTGATATTATCCTATCACTGACAATTTTGTATTTTAGGATAGATCTCGAAATGTTTCTCCTTAAACTGTCATTTCTGCCATAGTAAACCATGAGACTGTCTGATTCAATGTTGTCAATATCAGCCCATTTCAGCTTCAGTTTAGGTATTCCAACCTAGCATTTATAAGTATCAGTAACTTCTGTGCCATATTCTCTTTATGGCATCTAATCAATACCATTTCCACCACATAAAATCTTGAATGCCAAAAAAATATTCAGAGAGCAATACCAAACTGTACACACTTTTTATTTATAAACCTAAAGTATTGCACATATGAAGTTGCATGTGATACGCCATTTAACACTTTAAAGAAGTCTTTTGCAGTAGGTTTGTCCTACATAATGGACATACTGTCACATCACTTTGAGGACTAAGATGTGCCTGACTCAAGCCGTGGCATTTTTAATTGCCTCACATGCTTGTGAAGGCTGGACAATGATAAGGTACACTGAAGAAGAATTGATGCCTTTGAATTCTGGTGTTGGCAAAGAATATTGACTATACCATGGACTGCCGGGAGAACAACACATCTGTTTTGGAAGAAGTACAGCCAGTGAGGGTGCCGACACTACAGCCATGTATTTTGGACATGTTATTGGGAGAGGCCAGTCCCTGAAAAAGGACATCATGTTTGGTAAAGCAGAGGATCAGCAAAAATGAGGAAAACTTCAACAAAATGGATTAACACAATGACCACAATGTGTTCATTCAAACCGACTACAGTGGGGATAGTACAGGGCTGGACAATGTTTTGTTCTGTTGTACGCAGGGTCTCCATGAGTCAGAACTGACTTGAGGGCATCTCATAACAACACAACACCCTACGTTTTAAATTTTTGTATTGTGATTAAGCGAAAGTGTACAATCCAAGTCAATCTGCCATATAAAACCCTGAGCTCTCACCTCTATGTAACTCTAGCTGCTCTCCTCACCCTGTGATAGCACTTTTCCTTTCCAGTCTTTACTTGAAGTATCTACTCAACAAATACGTGTCCCCTCTTCTCCTCCCTCTTGTCTCCCCTCTAAAAAGAAACCAATTGGATAGCCTCATATATATATATATATATATATACATATATATATGTAAAACCATCAAGTATACACACCACGTGCATCACTGTGTATCCCTTGTCCTGTCCAATCTTTGTCTGAAGTGTTGGCTTCAGTACTGGTTTCAGTCCTGGACTAGCAGCAAGTCCAGAGGCCATGTTCTCAGGGGATCCTCCAAGTTGTCGGACCATCAAGTCTGGTCTTTTAATAGAGCTCTAGATCTGCACTCCCCTTTCTCTCGTGCTGTGGCAGGGACCTTACATCATGTTTCCTGTCAGGGCTGTCTTTGATGGTGGCTGGGGACCCAACGCTCCATTTTGGAGAATGCTTTTTTCCTCTTTTCCTGAGTAGACGAGGATCTTCCAGTTTTTAGACAAAAATTGAACATCTTGAAGGATTCTGCCAGGTAAATTAGTATTCCCTTATTAAAGAGAGTTTCACAAAATGACTACGGCTGCGACTTGTGAATGGATCACACCTCTGCTCCCTTCCTATCTGCTTTGGGAGGTCTAAGCGACATGACTTGCAATAGTTGCTCAGAAGTCCATGCCAGCAGTTTCATTCAGCTTTGATTCTGACAACTTCTTAAACTTCTGTAAGGCACTCTCTGTCATTTCAATTTAGTACAATCCACTTACTCAAATTTTTTACAGAATAATAAAAATATAATAAAGGTACATAGTGAGTAAAACATGAGCAGTTAACCAAAGATCCAAAAGATAAAGAACTATTTGGATTGTTTGAAAAGATACACTTTTTAAATGTTCATTGCAGCAGTATTCAAAATAGCCAAAATGTGGAAACCACCAACATGTCCATCATCAGAGGAAAAGACAAGCAAAATGTGATACAGACATGCGGTGCTATACTGGGCATCAATAAAGAAAAATGAGGTTGTGATGCGTGCTATAACATGACGACCCTTGAAAACACACTGAGATAAGTTAGTTGCAAAGCAACAATCACTGTGTGGACTCAGTTGCATGAAATAAACACATATATAGAAGCCAATGATTGTCAATGGTTACAGGGTGCAGAGAGGGGAAAAGGAGGAGATTGTGTTAGGAGAATATTGAGTTTTTTATAACAGTAGTGAAACATTTCGTTGAAGTAACAAAAGTGCACAATGTGAAATGTAGTCAATGCCTTTGAATTCTAAATGTGTAAATTGTTATGTTGGTGGCATTTGGGAGTGTGTATTTTTATCACAATTGAAAGAGACAGAGAGAAAATGCAAAGAAAGTAATCCAATAGTTGAATACAAAAAAGCAATAAATAGATAACTGTTAAATTTCGACAGGTTTAAAACTTTAATGTTTTAAGAGAAAAAGTAATGAAAATGTATCTTCACAGTGGGTAATATATTTTCTTAAATTTGGTCGTTTCAGTGAGAGGAAATACATGCTGACTTAGCCCTTCCTTAGAGGCACTTTCCTAAGAATTTATAGAAATATCATCTTTCTGAATTGAATAGAAAATAAACCTGACAATTATCCCTTAGTCTTATCAAATATAGAATATTATATCAAAGTTACCTGGCACTCAGGAAAGAAAAACTTAGAAGATTAATGATTTTCCATTTGAGATCAAATTTAGCCCAAGGGAGATGGTACCCAGGGTTAGCAGCACACTTCAAGATTGATTTCCCACAGACAAGTTTATATATTATGGGATCGTTTATTAACATCATATTAGTACCAAAGCCATTTAAGATTTGAAACTTGGAGACACTTTAAACAGAGAAACCCAAAATACCCACAGCCATCAAAATCAATTCTGACTCCTAGAGACCCCAGATGACACAATACAACTGATCTAAGTAGCACTGCCCTGTAGAGTTTTCAAGGAGCACCTGGTGGATTTGAATTGCCAGCCTTTTGGTTAGCAGCTTTAGCACTTAATCACTATGTCACCATTTGTCTTTCATATGCAAAGACTATACATTATGACTCAACCACTGTTTCTTTTTTTTTTTTTATCAGTTATGATGCTGAATTTGTATTAAATCATTTAAGTTCTTCTATGTAACCATCTTTCTGAATAGCAGCCTGCAACTTTGAGATAGTGGTTTAAGATTTCACTAGCAAAATGGTTAAGAGATTTTCTCCAAGTGATACTCATTGACTCCCATGAGAGTTATTTCACAGGCTTAGCCTCTTTGTTCTCTACAACCAAGCTAACAGGTTCACAGATTTTCTACAACCAATTTATAGAACAATATGGATGTTTTTCTCTCCCAAACAAACTGCACAATCTTTTAAGAATAGCTTTTCAAAAATTTTATAGGCACCATCAGTCAATGCAATGAGCATGACAGATTTTAAGATTTGTATTTTATAACATTTCAAAGTATTACAGAGCTAGGGACCTCAGAAGATTCCAGCAAACCATTCAAAGAGGTGTCAAAAAAAACCCAAAACAGTATCTAAATAATATCAATTTAAATGGAATCATGAGTTTCCCAGAGTAATAGTAGCTCTCTGACTGCAAAATGTACTAAGATATTGCAGTTGTCTTTTTTAATGCAAAGATGATGACCACATAAGAAACTGATTGGAGCAATGCCTCAGTTTTAGAATTGCCAATTTGATCTGAAAGCACTGATTAGTTCTGCTGGGATGGCAGGGTCATAATGAACTATTCGACAGCTCACTTATTTCTATTAGACATTTTCAGGGTCAGATTGGTAAGAGCAATATTCTCATGCTATATAAAAGAGTTGTTACAGCTTGGGAGTCTAGTGGGAAATTAAAGTCTATAGTGGTACCTATTTGCATTTATATTTCATTTGGAAGGCACTCATCATATTTTTAAAAGGCAATGCTTCATTCAGATTATTGATTTTTTTCACAAGTATTTATTTAGTGTCTAACATTATAGAGAAAGCTAAAAGATGAATAAAATCTGATGTTTTCACTTACGGTACTACATTTCTGAATCAAATTCTCTTTTGAACCTAGTCCCCCTTTTGATGAGTTAGAACAATCCCAGCCTCTATTACATAACACTGTCACTAAAATAATTACTGTTTCGGTGACTACATGCGTGGCTTCCGACTGCTAGGTCCCACCATAAGCTCTTCCTCTTATCTCACCCTATCGCCGACAGAAAGACAACACTATCGTTGTTGAGTGGATGCCAGCTCATCACAGTCCTGCAGGACAGAGTAGAACTGCCCCATAGCATCTCCAAGGCTGCAGACTTGACAAAATCCAACTGCTACATCTTCTTCCTGCAGAGCAGATGCTTGGTTCAAACCATCCACCTTTTTTTTTTCTTTTTTTTCCTTTTTTATTTAACATGACTGAGTGAAAATGTACATTCCCGTATAAATTTACATGCCCACCTCTATCACCTCTATGCAGCTTCCACTGCTCTCCCTGTCCGGTGAGAGCACCCTATTCCTCTCTGCTACATACATGTAAACCATCCACCTTTTGGTTAGCAACTGAGCTCTTGAACCACGATGCTACCAGTGCTCTGTCACCCTAACGCAGACCTTCTCAATTCAAATTTCTAGGTATGTGGCAGGGACTCTGAAATTTTCATATGTTATGAACTATGAAAGTCTTTTATGGAGTAAAATAACTTATTAGGAAAAGAGAACATAAATTAGGACAATTTCAACATGGCTTTTACTATTAAGGACACTTCAGAAAATTACACAGATCACACAGGAATACTATCCCAGTATAACAATTTATTAATGTAATTATGGGTACATTCCAAATTTTTGACTTCTCTTTTATAGAAATCTACTCTAGAAGTCCATAATACTCTCTCCCAAATGACTATGCTAGAATCTTATTTTGTAACACATTACTTTAAACAGAAAATCTTTAATATTTTTCCTAACTATTGAAAATTTAAACAAAACTCTGCAAAAGGATTTTACCTATTTGTAAAGAAAAAACCTTTTCTTGCCTTTTCTTTCCTCCTTCCTTCTTTATTTCTACCCTTTATGGCATGTCTTAAATATCACATACTCTTCTTTTTAGTGTTTATAAGCCCTCCAAAGTCCTTTGAACAAAAGCAATAGAATTTTGAAATTAAATCAAAACAAATAAGTTTTATACATATGTGTGTATGTAGAATGTGTGTGTATATATGTGTGTATGTGCTAACCACCTCTCCTTGGATGTTCACTTACAAAATATTGATATATGCTATTATCCGACTCGACGGCACTTGGCTTGGCTGAATGGAAATGGAATGGATTCTCACTTGGGAGCACTATTTGAGGCTCTGAGGCCAAAACAAAATGACTTATGTTTCTAGAAAAAAGAGGAATGCAATATTTACTAAACATCTGCCATTTGTCCATCACTTTATTTACCTTACTCGAAATCCTAAGAAGAAAATATTGTCAACCTCATTTGTTACTCAATAAAAGGAAAGCTCAAGACAGTTAAGCAACAGGCACAATGTAGGCACCCCGACCAGGTTTACACCAGCTGTGTTGTTATCAGGTGTCCTCCAGTAAGTTTCAACTCTTAGCAGCCCTGTGTACAATGAAACAAAACACTGCCTGGCCCTACGCCATCCTCACAACTGATGTTAATATGCTTTAGCTCATTGTTGCAGCCACTGTGTGAATCCATTTTATCGAGGATCTTCTCCTTTTTCACTGATCTTCTAGTTAACCTTCTCTGTGGAGTTATTCCTCCTGATAGCACGTTCAAAGTACGTGAGATGTAGTCTGGCCACGTTTGCTTCCAAGGAGCACTGTGGGTGCACTTCCTCCGAGACAGACTGGTTTGTTCTTTTAGTAGTTTATGGTATGTCAGTGTTCTCCTCCAATACCACGATTCAAAGGCATCAATTCGTAGGCCATCCTACTCACCACGCAGCTCCCATGTGCACATGAGGCGGTTGAAAACACCATGGCTTAGGTCAGGCACACCTTTGCTTTTCGACACTTTAAACTATCTTTTGCAGCAAATTTGCCCAGTGCATTGCATCTTCTGATTGCCTGACTGCTGCTTCTGTGAACGTTGATTGTGGATCCAAGGAAAATGAAATCCTTGACAAAATATAATCTTTTATTCGTTTATCATGATGTTGTTTACTGGCTCCATTCTTACAAGTTTAGTTTTCTTTATGTTAGTGTGTAATTCAAACTGAAGACTGTGGACTTACATTTTCATCCGTAAATCTTTCAAGTTCTCTCCACTTTCATAAAGTAAAGTTGTGTAATCTGCATAACACAAGCTGTAAATGAGTCTTTCTCCAATATTGATGCTTCATTCTTCTTCTTATCGTCCAGCTTTTCAGATGATTTGTTGCTTGGCCTACAGGTTGAATAGGTATAGTGAAGGTATACAACACCGACACACATGTTTCCTGACTTCAAACCATACAGTGTCCCCTTGTTCTCCTTGAATGACTGCCTCCTTATCTGTGTATATTTTTCTCATGAGCACGACTAGGTGTTGTGAAATCCCACTCTTGCAATGTTATTCATAATTTGCTATGATCTACACAGTCAAATGCCTTTGCATTGTCAATAAAACACAGGTAAATGTCTTTCTGGTAGTTTCTGCTCTCAACCAGGATCCATCTGACATCAGCAACAATACCCATGGTTCCACATGCTCCACTGAGTCCAGCTGAATTTCTAGCACTTCTCTGCCAAAATATTACTGTAGCCACTTTTGAACGCTCTTCAGCAAATTTTTACCTGCATGCAATATTAATGATATTGTCCAATAATTTCTGCATTCAGTTGGATCACTTTTCTTTGGAATAGTCAGAAATATGGATCTCTTCCAGTTGGTTGGCCAAGTAGCTATCTTCAAAATTTCTTGGCATAGACAAGTGAACACTTCCAGCACCACATCCATTTGTTGAATCATCTCAATTGATATTTCACCAATTCCTGAAGTCTGGTTTTCACCAATGCCTCCAGTGCAGCTTGGACCTCTTCCTTAGGTACCACTGGTTCCTGATCATACGCTTCCTCCTGAAGTTGTTGAAAGTTGACCAATTCTTTTCCATACAGTGACTCTATATATTCCTTCCAGCTTTTATTTTTATGCATCTTGCACCATTTGTTATTTTCTCTGTAGAAGATTTCACTATTGCAACTCAAGTCTTAGAATTTTTCTTTAGTCCTTTCAGCTTGAGAAATGCAGAGCATGTTGTTCCCTCCGGTTTTCCGTCTCCAAGACCTTGTATGTATTGTTATAACACTTGGTCTTCTTGAGCCGCCCTTTGAAATCGTCTGTTCAGTTCTTTTACTTCATCATTTCTTCCTTTTGCTTGAGCAATGAAACATTCAAGATCAAGTTTCAGAGTCTCTTCTGACATTCATTTTGGACTTTTCTTTCTTTCCTCTTTTTTTTTAATGACTTCTTGTTTTCTTTATGTATGACGTCCTTGCACAGCTCATCTGGTCTTTGGTTATTAGTGCTCAATGTGACAAATTTATTTTTGAGGTGGTCTCTAAATTCAGGTCGGATATATTCAAGGTGTATTTTAGCTTCAAGCCTACTTCTTCATAATTCTAATGTCTATATTCTTTCCACAATATTGCCTATTCTAAGAAATAAACAGACTTTTCATACCTGCAAAAAAGTCATGTCTTCTTTGGTCCTTGTTGGTTTAATGCACGGGCAACTGATAGATTGCTTTCTTTTGCCACCGTTGGTTGGCTGATAGTGGCTATTTAGAACATAATCTTTAAAAAGGTCCTGAGAACGAAACAGTTGCAGAGTAAGGTCTATGTTCATCCCAGGAGCAGGCCACGTGCTGGCGTATTTGCTGTCTCTGACCTAGGCCCTACAGACAGCACAGAATTTCTGCTTCTTATACTTATTGCCGTAATGGAAGACTGAGAAGTAGATACACTTACATACTTTTCAAATAATGAGAACTTTTTCACAAATACATCATTTGTTACTACTGTACCCCATGTGTTCACTTTCATCTGTGCTTTTAATCATTTATTACAGCTTTTTCAGAGATATATAAAAATAATGGATGCACAGAGAAATAAACAGGAAACAGCAATCTGAAATATTATTAAAAGAAAATGACGGATTTAAAATTAAAAATCAATATTTAATCAACTTAATATATTGCAGACAGGTGAGGCTACGTTTACTGTTTCTGTGTGACTTCAATATTAATAAAAAGAGGTTCATAACTGAGTAAGATTCAGGATTTATCATGAGTCACAAGAATCCAAAATTTGTTCCAGTATCCACATTCCCATTAATATGAACACTTGGGAAATACCGTTTATGGCAAAGACAGCCACTGTAACTATATGGATGGGGGACTCAGGAGTTCTAAGTCCTTAGAGTCTAACTAGAAAATGTACTGTCAGAGCTATAGACAGCCAAAGAACATTAGTTCTCTGCCATAAAGTTGTCTCTTCCATGTCTGCTCATGTTGAAAGAACTTAGAATCACATTCAAATATCTTAGTATGTGTTTTAGCTATCTGGTACTGCTCTAATAAAAATACCACAAGTGGATGGCTTTTAAAAAATAATAGTTTATTCTTAAATGGCCCGGCAGTCTACAAATTCAAATTCAAGGTGTCTCTCAGGGGAGGGCTTTCCGTTTTCCTCAGCTCGGGAGGAAAGTGCTTGTGTTGCACCAGTCTTTGGTCAAGGAGCATCTTGCCATAGGAACCTCAGGTCTGAAGAACACGGTCTACTCCCATTGCTGCTTTCTTGCTGCTGTGAGATTCCCAGATCTCTCTGCTAGCTTCTTTGTGTCCCAAAAGCCTGCCTCAAGGCACAAAACTATCTTATACATTGAGTCTTGCCCAACTGCTCGGCTGCCCTCATCCTCCCTCATCAACATCATACAGGCAGTATTTACAACGTGGGGGAAGAGAACACATCAGCAGGAAGCATAGCCCAGCCAAACTGCCACACACATTTCTGGGGGAACACAATTCAATACCTGACACCATGATCTCCAGGATCCTCTGTGATCAAGACCTTGCCTACCTCTGTGACCTGAGCACTAACCACTCTCCCCTTTTCTGCTGCGCTCTGGTCAAACCATGAAGTTATGTCTCAGCTCTTGGGTTAGCCCAGCTTGCTCCTGCCTTGGGTCTATTTTACTGCCATTGTGGCTCTTTCCTTCAATTTTTGTGAATTTGACATATTTTACTCTTTTTTGGCCTTAATCATTATTTGAAAATATCATAACTTCTCAGTTTTTCTCTCATGTTTATCATCAGTCTTCTTCCACAGGAAAGTAAGCCCAAGGAAAGCAAGGATTCTGTCTATATTATTTATTTCTGTGTCATCAGAGATGAGATGACTACATCATACATGGTGGGAGCCTGGAAAACATTTATTGAAGAACTGGGTTTGTAAATAAAGAAAGTAAGTCTGAATATGAGGACTTTATTTTATTTTATTTTGATATTTTATTCATCTACAGATTGTCACATATTCCCTGAGAAAATAATTTATTACAAAATGTTCCTGAGACAGAAACTGCAGAGGACTGACTCTTAAATAATTTTATGGTTCCTTTTCTCTTATTTAGTCTCTCAGCTCTGCATAGTTGATAGCTGTCATTATAAGGCAAGACTGAGACCTAGTTTCTTTTTGAGTTTTCTTAAACTTCCAGAAAATTCTTTTTTGTAATGCTATATATCACAATAATGTGAATTAAGTAGACAAGAATGTGTACAGTTATTAGAATGAGAATTTGTACAGTAATTGCTGACAAGCTCTTTAACAGTATCAGTTAAGATTGCTATAATGAGTAATAGCATTAATTCAAGAAGAGAATCTTTTTAACATAGGTTTTCCTTGTTCTGTCAGCAGTAGGATTGTGTCCAACTATGTATAACAGCATTTTACATCAACACTCCCATGCATGAATATGGAATAAGTTACATGAGAGACTACAGTATAAAGCTTTTCCTAACAAACTTCTCAGTTCTGAGGGCTTCAAATATTCCACAATTTTGCATTTGTGCATAATAGAGTCACTGTAATTTTTTGTGATTTCAGGCCTCGGCCATGTATGTAAATTTTTAATCATCACACAGCAATTAGATATTTATTAAGTACTCTTTAAGCATGTTGATATATATATGTATATTTGTGCACACACACATACATGTATGTATATGCAGATGAGTACACCCATGTGCACCATGTGTGTGCGCGCGCACACACACACACACACACACACACACGCAGATACACAAGGCCTGACAAGTCCAAGAACTTAATGCTTCTAAGTGCTACCTACCTCATTGCTGAATATCACTATGGCCACCTTTGAAGTACACCCCTTGGGAAGCTATGCACCAACGCCAGTGCCTAGTCCACTCTTCAATGCAATTTTGGAACTTCTTTCCTGGAACGGCCATCAGAACCATCATTGTATTACCCTTGATGTTCTGAATGTCATCAAAACATCTTCCTTTCAATATTTTCTTTATTTTCAGATGAAGAAAAAAAGTCACTGGGGGCCAGATTAGGTGAGTAGGGAGGGTGTTCCAGTACAGTTATTTACTGGCTAAAAACTCCCTCACAAACAACTATATAATTAAGTTCACAAACTTGTCACCACGCCACAATGTGGAATGGTCATATGTATTATGAAAGATTCTGTGCATCCCAAGAGTATATTAGTCAGGATTAGGTTTGTTTTAAGGACCAAAAGCTCAACATAAGTGAGATATAAATACAATAGATATTATTTCTCTCTCAAATAAGTGGTAAAGAGTCAGTGCAGACTGCTTGGCGTGCTGCAGTGTCAAGGATCCACGACCCTTCTGCTTTGCTTCTCTGTCATCCTCAGCACTTGGCTTTCATGCCACTTAACTGCAAGAACTTAAGGGCTAACCAAAAGATAGGCAGTGTAAATCCACCATTTGCCTCTTGCAACCCCTGTGAAGTGGTTCTACTCTGTTTTATCGGGTCACTGTGAGTCAGAAGTGACAGCAGCTAACTTGGTTTTTGGTTTACGTACTCATAAGATTGGTGGTACAGGATGGAAATTCCACTAGAAAAGTGAAGAAAGGATCAAAGAAAGATGCATCTTCTTTTTAAGGGCCCTTCCCTAAAGTTAAATAGAACTTTCATGGACTCTTCATTCCAAGCAATGAAACTCACTGCATTCAAGTCAATTCTGTTTCATGGAGTTTCGAAAGCTATAGGCTTTATGAAAGCATGCTGCCACATCTTTGTCCCATGCAGCTACTGATGGGTTCAAATCTTTTGGTTAGATTAGCAGACAGGCATTTAACCACTGTGCTATCCAGGTTGCTCAACTCCTCATTGCCAAGTGCCGTCGAGTCGGATCCGACTCATGGCGACCCTAGTTAGCTAGACTTAATTACATGGAAACATAGAGAAGCTGGAATTAGATTCCTTCTTACTAACAGTCGCACATTCAGCTAAAATTTAAAGATGTTAATTCTAATAGAGAAGGGGAGAAAAGATATTTGGGAAAAAGTAGAAGTCTCTGCCAATATAAACATGACATATATTTCCTATGTACTTCCTATGTATTTCCTGTATATTTCTAAGCAGGAGGGAAAAACACAGAAAAATTAACAATTCAGTATCTATTGTCCAAATAATAGTGTTATATGGGTTGGAATCAACTCAGTGGCAATGGGATAGTAAAGCATAAAGGTTATGAAACTAGGGCTTTGGAATTAGACTGCTGCAATTTGAACTCTGGGTCTACTACTTATTTGCAGTGTGATCTTTGGTAGGTTTTTAAAATATTCCTGTAAACATGGAGTAACTGTAGCTCACGTCTTACAGATAGATATTGGGGTAATTAAATAAGATGATGAACATAAGACCCTTAGCAAAGAACCTGGCTCCCAGTGAATACTATTGGAAAAGAAGAAAAAGAGGAAGGAAGAGAAATGATGGTGACAAAGATAGTAATAACAATGGGTAATATTAGAAATAATGGCATTAGTAATATCAGAACTAGCAAAACATTATGATTACTGTGGCTAATATCAAAGAATGTTTGAAGGTTTCATAGACTACAGAGTACCTGAAATAGACAACGATGTTAGGTCAGATTTGCAGAGCACGAAAGGAGAGAGCACTCTAAATTGGGGATATTTACATACTGTAACCAAGTACGGAAACCCTGGTGGTGTAGTAGTTAAGATCTGTGGCTTTTAACAGAAAGGTTACCAGTTCGAATCCCCCAATGCTCCTGGAAACTCTATGGGGCAGTTCTGCTCTGTTCTAGAGGATCGCTATGGGTCGGAATCGAGTCGATGACCACTTCATTGGAAACTCTGGTGGCGTAGTGGTTTAAGTGCTATGGCTGCTAACCAAAAGGTCAGCAGTTCAAATCCCCAGGGGCTCCTTGGAAACCCTATAGGGCAGTTTTACTCAGACCTATAGGGTCTCTGAGTTGCACACGACTCTATGGCAGTGGGCTTGGTTTTTTTTTTTTTTTGGTAAGCAAGTACAACAGAATGTAATTCAGCACTCTTCAGATCCTCCATAGCTTTACTACAAATGGATTTAAAGTAGTTGGAAACTAAAGGTTATTGAAATCAGTGTAAATATTGCGTGATAATTTAATCACTAATAATGAGAGTCATTCTATTGCAGTATATTACCTGAAATGATTTCTTGAGGGGGGGGAAATTAAATTAATTTGGTAGAATCCAGCTAAGTAACCTACCAAGACAGCCTCTTTGGACAGAAAACTAATATGCAACCTTCCGCACTGTCAAATAGTAAACCATTGTCTTACTTTGCTAATTGTAATTTAAAACCCCAGACATCCAAAAAGTCCTCATTGATGGTAAACTAGTGAGCAAGAGCGTGATCACTATGTGTTATTCATCCCATGTTTTTGAGGGTATATATAGTATTTGCGATATATATACATATACCCAACCTTTTCTTCAAAATGTAGGAACTTTGGATACATCCTTAATTGCTTCAATAAATTTACTCTCTCCCAAAACACTGCAAAGTTCACCTGTGAGTGAAGACCTCCTTTTCCCACCGCTGAAAATCACTGAAGACACTCTACTCCCACTAGAAAGCCTAATTTAAAATTAATAGGTACGCATTCTCTTTCATCTTTTAAATATGCAAAAATAAGCAGTTCCTTAGTGATGAAGAACTAAACAGTCATTTGAAGGTCATTAGTCAGTCTTTCCCTATATATTTTTTCTTTCTTCAGCTGTCACTCAGAGAATCACAGGCAAGTGACAACAAAGAAATGGTTCCCACAAGGTCTGTGTCATAAGAGTTAGTCCTTCTACCGTCTTTTTTAATTATAAAATTTACTCACGTGATGCAAATGCCATCGAGTTATGTTTTTAAGACTTATGACATGTCACAGCCCTAGTGGCACAGTGGTTAAGAGCACAGCTGCTAATCAAAAAGTCTGCATTTCAAATCCACCATTCACTCCTTGGAAACCACAGGACAGTTCTCTGTCCTGCAGGGTTGCCGGGAGTCAAAATTGACTCGAAGGCTTTTTTTTCTTTTTTTAAAAAAACTACGTATCAGGCACTCTCATAGCACTTCTCATTTGTCATCTCATCGAATCCTTATAGGAACTCTATGAGAGGATATTAATATTTTACTCATTTCAGAGACCAGATGCTGCCCTAAAGTATATGAGAACCTCGCCTAATGTCATACAGGCGGCAAATGGGGGAGAAAAGATTAGGACCCCACCTCCACACACCGTAGACTTATTTTCTGATTTACTCTGTGTCTCACACACACAACTCTCCTTTCAAGGCCACTGAGTGGAGAAAAACTGCTGCTCCTTTAGTTACCAAATGTTTGCCATTTGCGATACTATTTCCACAAAAATCATTGTTTTGTATGGGGCCTTTGGCTTCTTTCCTCAGCTCTGTAAACAACTGAAAGCATACTGCAGAGCTTTGTGATAGAACACATGAGACGAAGCCATGTTTATACCATGAAAATGAGATGCATTCAGCTAGGCTGATGAAGGAACAGGTTTGATTCTCCCACAGAAGAATCCCCCCACGAATCTACACAGCTGTCTGAGACATACTGAATTCTTTTTAAGGGCAGAAGAGGCAAAACACTGTGCACAGAAGCACACTGGCTGTTTTATGTGCATTAAGCAATGTGTATCTTTACAGGATAAAGGCTTCATCTGATAAACATTTATGAGAGCTAGCTGAGTACCTAGCTGAGTACTTGTGTTTCTTAATAAATCCTGGTTGTTTTCACAAACACACGTCATCATAGCCCATTTTAACAAAGAATGCTACCACCAACTTGTCCTGATAAAAAAATAAAACTGATAGAATACAAATGGAAAACCTATTTTAAATATGTTAAGGGAATAAACACAGACTCATCTAATCAAGATGATAAACAGATTTCAGCCAGCTCCAATCATTTAGGACAGAGGAGATGAAGGTAAATTAAAGGAATGGAGAGAGCTTTTCCTCCCCACCATAAGTAAAAAAGAAATGTGTGTGTATGTTTGTGTATGTGCATACATATCTGTATTAATATGTATATAACACACAGTATACATACACACACCAGACTACATGTGCACACACACATACAATCTTTAGAAGAAAGAAAACACTAAGTTTATCCTCCAAATTCCAATCCTAAATGAGTCTTTTACCTAAGTGAAACTACCTGAGGGTTATTAGAAAGGGAGACGATGGGTATTTCCTAAAGGATCAAGTATTGCAGAGTGAATGGAGTCATCTTGCATATGCTTAATGCCAAACCTAAGAAGAAAGGGAGGGAACTTAATCTGGGAAGGGCTTTAAAATCACCACTTTCAAACCTTCTCCAAACAGGTACCCATGCTAACTTTTGAAACATGATCTGATTCTATTTCCCCACACCACCTTAGACTCCTCCAACATCTTCACATTGCTCTTAGGATGAAGACAGTGTCTACAAGCCCGATACAGTCTTTCTCCTGCCTGGAACTCAGATTCTATTTCATATGTCTCTCCACCCACCATTCAAGTCCACCGATTTTCTTTCAGTTCCTAAAATACTCACGAGCCTTCTACCTCAGGGTCATTTCCAAATTCTCATTGCAGCTATTTTCTCTGTACTAGGGACTTTGACTGTGACTGGGTCAGCACCTATAAACAGTATTGACTATATGAGTGACTGAGGAGCCTCGTAGAACAGTACATAAAGCATATGGCTGCTAACCGAAGAAACAGAAGAAAGATGTAGCAATCTGCTTCTGTAAAGATTTACAGCCTTGGAAACTCTACGGGGCATTCATACTCTGTCCTATAGGGTCACCAGGAATCGGTGCTGACTCAAAGGTAGCTTTTTTTTTTCATATGAAAGACTCACTACAGGCCATCTTTTTTTGTGGTATGGTCCTTTCCCTTTCACCCTTAACAGGGTTTATATCTAGGAATCATTTAAATTTCAGCTGAAACATTATGTCCTCAGGGAAGCCTTCTTTTAGCTAAGCTAAAAGATACAATATAAAATGATACCACATCTTTCTAATCGAGCACTTATCATAGTTGCAATTCTACATTTATTTCTGTGATTTGATTAGTATCCAGCTCCTCTACTAAACTGTTAAGCTCCAAGAGGGCAGAAGCCAAACCTCTGGTTTGGGCATCATTATTCCTCCAGGGAGTAGTACAGCAATCTGTGCGTGTTTGGCACTACAGAAATACTTGTTGGAGTACATGAGTGAATGAATGTGTGACAAAAAAAAGATCCTAAAAAGGTTAAAGTATGCTGACATTTTTATAAAGGAACCTAGATCACACAAAGGAAGTAGATGTGCAGAACTCTGACTCATGGCCTACCAATGTATGACATAGAACTTCACGATGCCGTACTTAAAACCGCTCTGAAGTTTACATTTTTTTGATATGCCCAAAACTTTAAGTATCTTATTAATGGCTGTGAATATGATACTGTCATCCAAAGCAGGTTCTGCCAGATGTGACTTCTGGTCAATAAAGACAACAGAAGTGAGGATGGAGAAAAAGCACGTATTGTAAGTGTACAGCAAGGAACAAGGAGGTGTGCAGCTCAAATCAAGCTCCCTGAACAAAGGAAGGTAGAGCCTCCTATACCACCTCTCACAGAGACGTGCACACAAACATGCACCACCTAAGTTAACACAGCATGCAGATACAGTAAGACAAGTTACATTTTTGTCTTTGGCATGTAGACTAGCAAACTGGATTGGACTGGCTTCTGCCCTGCCCAGCACTTGGAGGACCAACCAACAGGAGGGACAGCTTCCTCTTCATCTAAATTGCTCACAAATCAGCCACACCCTGTGTTATCACTTAAGGTTTTACTGGTAACAGCTGAGCAACTCCTGATGTCTTTAGCTATCAACACTTGAACTTTGCTTGGGTTTATTCACAGGGGAGCTACAACAGCCTTGCTGGAGAAAGATGAAGCCGTCTGCTTCTGTAAAGATTTACAGGCTTGGAAACCCTATGGGATGCTTCTACTCTGTCCTGCAGGGCTGCTAAAAGTTGAAATCAATTTGACAGCAGTAGCTTTGGTTTGGTTTCATTTTATAGCCTTTGGGTTAAAGGGAAGTGGTTTGAAAATTATTGGGATTCTACAAAAATACAGCAAAAATAATTGTTGTACGTTATTCATCCTGAAAATGTACAGGTCAGTCTGTGAAATGATGACTAATTTTCTAACCATTACTTAAAAAAATAAAGTCTCCTTCCAAATGTACTGGCAATAGCTTGAAGATAACCTCCTGCAGAGGTTTCCAAGCCTGTAACCTTTATGGAAGCAGAATGCCACAACTCGCTCCTGCAAAGTGGTTGGCAGGTTTGAACTGCTGACCTTTAGTAGTGGAGTGTTTAACCACTGCACCACCAGGTCTCCTTAACTTGCAGATAGTAGTAGGTAAATAAATTTCACTACAAGTTAGTGAAATGAGTTTGAGACTTCTGAATTATAAATGAATTCAAATAAAACTCTACATGGGCTAAAATCTCACATGAATTATATAAGAACATCTTTGTTTTCCTGTATTTTGCACACTTCTGTAAGATTACCTGTCAAGAAGAAACATAAATATTTCAAAAGAGCATCCTTTATTTTATTGTATCTCTTTAGGAGCCAAATTCCACCGTTACCTGTAACAACAAATATTGATGTCACAATATACAGAGGAAAAAAACATATTATCTTGGGTTTGCCATACCCAGTTAAATTAGTAGTTTTTAAGGTTGGCTGTTAATTAAATCTAGAATGAGCTCATTACAGTGATTTGTACCCTGGAGCAACGTTTCCATATGAAATGGAATCTGACCTTTATAGGATCTTTAACGACTCAACTCAAAAATGTCTTGCAATTTCAAGTTATCAAGAATGTATATTTACAGAAATTCTAAAATATGTCAAAGATCTCAATCATAATGTGGAATAATGTATGTCTTTAATAGATTCTGAGGTTTATAAGCATTGGGGGGAAACAGAAACCAATTTAATATGCTACAATTTTAAAAAGAAAGAACGTTAGTGAGCATGTTATTGTTTTTCTGTATTTGGTTATTTCTTGTTTATTCAGTTTAATTTTTTATTCTCCCATACTATTTCCTCCATATTTTTAAAATATCATTCATATCATCTTTCCGCTGATAACTTTTTGTCACATTTTCCCTGTGAGTTTTTCCAGAGGTAAGAGAGATTTTTAAGATATTGAACTTAATGGCCTTTCAACCACATGAGATTTCATTTTTATTTATTTTATTTTTTTTGTAGTCCTGATGTTTGAATACTGTTGTATGCCTACAAAGCTTCCCTCCTGATCTTGTTTTAAAAATGGAAAGTAGGTCAAAAGTCTTCATGCCACAGCTGCTGGAACAACTTCTGACATAGGATATAAGAATAAACCTGAATTCAACATGATTTTTATATACAAGGCTTTAATATTTTTTTTGGAATAAATGTGTAGCATTAAGGCCAACCTCTGATAATCCACAGTTTCAGGGTTGTCTTGCAGGATCAAGAGATGGATTATCTTTGTTGTACAAGCATTCTCTTTAATTAACCAATCAATTATTCATTAAATCTTTATGTTTAGCACTGTGCTAGGTGCTTTGGGGAGAAGTCAGTACAAGACAGAGACTGTGGTTAAGCCTAATACTTAAGATTACACAACATATACTAAAGGAGTTGCTGTTAGTTGGACCCCGGGAGTGCAGAGTAAAACTGCTTCCTCGGGTTTTCAGAGCTCAGAGCTTTCAGAAGCAGATCAGAAGGCTATGCCTTCCAAAGTGCCTCTGGGTAGGCTCAAACCATCAATCTCTCCACTATTGCCAGCCAAGTGCCGACTTAACCTTGTACAGAAACCTTGATGAGGTAGTGGTTAAGCGCTATGGCTGCTAACCAAAAGGTCAGCAGCTCAAATCCGCCAGGTGATCCTTGGAAACTCTATGGGGAAGTTCTACTCTTATCTATGGGTTTCCTATGAATTGGAATCGACTGAACAGCAGTGAGTTTGGCTTTTGAGTAAGGATTTACACATCCCAGGAATTCCTAGCTAAGGACTGTATGTGGAGATGCAACTAAGAATGAGGACTGCAACAATTATGGGAGGCTTCCAGGAGGAGTTTAAATGTTATGGGGAATGGGGGACTGGAGGAAATCTTTCTTCCTTTTTTTCTCTTTCGAACTCCAGCTGCTTTCTCAACCCTGCGACAGCACATTGCTCCTTTCCACCCTGGACTTCCTCGTATTCATTCATCCAACTTGTGTTGCCTCTCCACTCTGCCATCTCATTCTACAGAGGAGCTGCTCTGATCACTTCGTGACTTATGGTCTAGTCCAATTTTTCTGTGAAGAGTTGTATTCTGAACTAGTTCCAGCTCTGGGCTAGCAGTGAGTCCAGAAGTCATGCCTTAGGGAGACCCTCCAGGATGTCAGATCATCAATAGAACTCTAGATATGCACCCCTATTTTTCTCCTGCTGTGTCAGGGATTCCACATTGTATTCCCTGTCAAGGCAGTCACTGGTGGTGGCCAGGTACCATCTAGTTCTTCTGGTCTCATGTTGATGTCATCTCTGGATCACATGGCCCCTTCTGTTTCCTGGGCTTATATTTTCCTCCTGTCTTTGATGCCTGGCAGAAACAATTCTGATGAAATATATTTCTAGGAGGGAGAACGATATGAAACATAGTAGAAACCTAGCTACTACAGTTATACAAGGGCTGCCAATTAAGTTTGCAAATTCATCATAAAAAAGTGCTACATATCTCTTTGCTGAGTATCACTGCAGTCACCTTTGAAGTACTCCTGTTGGGAAGCTATACACTGATGCCAGAGCCTAGTCCACCCTTCAAAGCAATTTTGACGCTCTTTTCCTGGAATGGACATCAAAGCTGTCATTATATTACACTTGATGTCCAGAATGTCATCAAAATATCTTCCTTTCAATATTTCCTTTATCTTCAGGTAAAGACAAAAGTCACTAGGAGCCAAATCAGGTGAGTAGGGAGGGTATTCCACACAGTTATTTGGTTACTGGCTAAAAACTCCCTCACAGACAACTATATATTAAGTTCTCAAACTTGCCACCTTGTGCATTGTCCGTTCCAGAAGGAGTTCCAAAATTGCTTTGAAGGTTGGACCAGGCCCTGGCATTGGTTCATAGCTTCCCAAGGTCAGTACTTCAAAGGGGACTGTAGTGATAATTCAGCAAGGAGGTATGCAGCACTTAGAACAATCAAATTCATGGACTTAATTTTCAGATCTGGTACAGTGAGAATACATTGAAAGTGCATTAAAACCACATTTAAAGTTAAAACTGTATGGAAAAATATTAAAGTCTGTTAGCTAACTTAACAGTTTACTTACACTCAAACAAATACAAGTGAAAATCACTTGCAGTAAAGTGTTTTAAACCTATTTACATGTGTTGGAACAATTTGGGTTTTGATATAATTTTATAATCATGTTTGCTACACATTCAATTTTCCCTAATGGTTGTTATTGCCAAATCTATTAAATTTTATGTTTTAAAAAAAGTTTTTTTTCCTGCACATGCTTCATGTCTACTCATAACTGTTTACTTAAAACTTATAAAATATTAATGGTTCAACTAAAAACAGTTACATAGAACGTTACCAATTTTGGATGACTGTAAACCAAAAAGAGATTTAGGTCAACTTGTTCTTATGAAGAGTTAAAGCTATTCTCCTTCTTAATAGAACTGAGAGCCTGCTCTAATCTTGCCAACATGTTATTTGTTTCTATTTATTTAAAAAATAGTAAATATTTAATGGTTTCTAAACTTGAACTTCTGAAAACTATTTGAAATAATTTTAGACTTAGAAAATTATGCAAAAATTGTACAGGTGGTAGAGATAAATCACATGTACCCTTCACTCAATATCCCCCAATAGTGACATCTTATATGACGTGGTACATTTATCAAAATTTAGATGTTAACATTGATATAGTCCCATTAATAAAATTTCATACTTTCTTTGGATTTCCTCATTTTTCCACTAATGTGACTTTTTTTTTCCACCCCAGGATCCAGTGCAGGTACCATGTTGTGTTTGATAACTATATATCCTTATTTTCCTCCAAATCTGTGAGAATTCCTTAGTCCTTTCCTGTTTTTCATAAATTTGACACTGTTGTTATATACTGCTCAAACACTTTATAGAATATTCCATAACATGGGCTTGTTTGATATTTTATGATTAAATTGAGGCTATGTAATTTTGGGAAGACTACCAGGCACTCCTTGAATACTCTGGGGGTCAGTTCTACCCTGGCCCCTAGGGTCACCAAGAGTTGGATCTGACTCGACGGCACTTGCCTGGCACCATAATGTGACCATCTCACAGCATTATATCAACAAAACCAAACCCATTGCCACTGAACCCACTTCGACTGAGTGACTCTATAGGACAGACTAGAATTGCCTGTAGAGTTTCTAAAGATATAATCTTTAAAACAACAACAACAAATTACTGTTTTTGGTGAAAGTTTGCACAGCAAATTGGTT
Organism: Heterohyrax brucei; assembly: GCA_028571685.1. Classification (NCBI taxonomy): domain Eukaryota; kingdom Metazoa; phylum Chordata; class Mammalia; order Hyracoidea; family Procaviidae; genus Heterohyrax; species Heterohyrax brucei. Next base: position 47,247,741 of record CM053158.1, read on the forward strand.
TCTCATTTAACAATTTCTACACATACTGCTCATTCATATTGGTTACATTTTTCATACTGTATCAGTGTCTTAGTCATCTGGTACTGCTCTCACAGAAATATTGCAAGTGGATGGCTTCAACAAGGAGAAATATATTTTGTCATAAGTTCAAATTCAGGGCATCGGCTCCAGTGGAAGTCTTTCTCTGTTGACTCTGGTGGAAGGTCCTTGTCATCAGTCTTCCCCTGGACTGACAGCTTCTGAGGCATAGCAACCCTGGATCCTTTTCAAAGGGCATGCTCTACTCCTAGCACTGCTTGTTGGTGGTGTGGGGCCCCCAGCTCCATCTGCCAGCTTCTTTCTTTTATATCTCAAGAGACTGCCTCAAGGAACAACATAGTCTTAGATATTTAGTTCTGCCCTGCCAACATAACTGCTGCCCACCATTGCTCATTAACATTATAGCCGCAGGGATTACAGCACGCAGGAACATCACACAGCAGCAGAAATCACAGTCTAGCCAAATGGCTACACACGTTTTTGAGAGAAGACAATTTAGTCCATGACAACTGGCATTCTCATTATGTCAACTCTGTTGCTCTGGAAAGCTGTATTCTTTACAGAAGCAGATTGCCACATCTTTCTCCCACAGAGTAGGTATGGGTTTGAACCACAGACTTTTAGGTTAACAGGCACTTAAGTGTTTACATCAGGGGGGCATAGTATCTGTATGTCTCATCCCTGGTGATGTTAAGCTTGATCACTTGATGAGAATGATTCCCACCAGAATTCACAACAGTGAAGTCACTGTCATTCCCTTTCTACATTCAATTTCTTAGAAGTGATCCATTAGCAAGTTACACCGCCGGTAGTTGGGAATTTGTAAAAATTTATTAATGTATGTTAAAATGACCAAATCCATGGCCCATTGAGTCCATTTAAATTACAGCAAACCTATAGGATGGGGAAGAACTGCCCCATAGGGTTTCCATGGCTGTACTCTTTATGGAAACCGATTGCCACATCTTTCTTCTATGAGAAAATCCCGGTCGTATAGTGGTTAAGTGCTATGGCTGCTAATCAAAAGATCAGCAGTTCAAATTCACCAGGTGCCCTCTGGAAACTATAGGACAGTTCTTTTCTGTCTGTAGGGTTGCTATGAGTTGGAATTGACTACACAGTTGTGGGTTTGTGTGTTGGTTCTGCTATGAAATAGGTGGAGAGTTGGAACCCCTGATCTTTGGTTAATAGCTGAGCGTTTAACCATTGTGCTATCATGGTTTATTAAAATGACTACAGTGATTAACAGATGTATTGAGAGTGACACTTTAAAGCCCGTGAAACTGTCTTGATGCTCCTTAAAGTTTTGGCCACTAATTTGATCATAAATGAATGGGCCTTTCCTGCAACAATTACTACTGTGAAGTCTAATGAAAATTTTCTGCATTCTTCATTCCTTCATTCTTTCCGTTTGGAGTTCCTTACTAATTGGAATACTTTATAAGGCATAATTGTCCTCTCTGCCATTTTTATTTATTTCTTCCATTACTTACTTATCTTAGTGTGGACTTGTGGATTTTATTTTATGCTTTGGGCTACAATCCAATATGATCATTATTTAATTGTTTGTTCAAATTACTCCAGCTTTGGCCAAAGGAGAGCTTTCAAGTAGGCTCCTCTGCTCTTTTGTCAAGCTTCAACTTTTTTCTTGATTTTAGTTCTTCCTTATTTTCTGGCCCCTGAGGTATGCAATACTCAACTATGATCCCTGGCTCAGGCCTGCAATAGCCTGTTTCTGAAAGGAGCTGTGCTTCCTTTTCATTGGAGAATCATACTTGGAGACCAAGATCTGGGTGCTAGGTATGTTCATTGCTACAAGGGTGTTACTGCTTGAAGCACTCTCAGAAGATAATTTATAAATGTGTACACACATATCTGTATTTATTTCTGTATCTGTCTGCCACTCATTTGTCAGTTTGTTGTACTGTGGCACCTTGCATGTTGTTGTGATACTGAGACTTATGCGACTAGTATTTTAAATACTATCAAGGTCACACATGGTGGATAGATTTCAACAGAACTTCCAGACTTAGACAAACTAGCAAGAAATGCCTGGAAATCTACTCCTAAAAGTCAGCCAATGAAAACTTGATGGATCAAGACAGAACACTGTCTGACTCAACTGGTTTAGACACGCCATCAAAGGGATCAAGTGCTAGAGAAAGACATCAAATTTGGTGAAATAGAAGGCCAATGAGGGTAGGGAAGACATCTGGTGAGGTGGATTAGCATAATACCTGCAGGATGGACTCCAACACACTGGTGACTGTGAAGATGACAAAGGACTTTGTTAGGTTTTAGTCCGTTGTACGTGGGGTCACCAGGAGTCAGAGTAGACCAGATGGTAGCTTTCTATCTGTAAAGTGAATTTATACTGATACCTCCTACTCTATTCCAGCACTGTAGCATTTCACCTTTACTTTTTTGTAATTTCCTTGTCAAATCTTGTTCTTATCTATGCTGCATTTATTTGTTTGTTATACCTAGTTTCATGTTGTTTCAGTTTCTAATCCATACCCCTTAACTACCAGAATAGTGTTTACGAATAGTTTATGTTGCTTTTACCCTTAACTTATCAAAACACTGTTTTCAAAAGTTACTCCCATCAGCTCCTTTTTTTCAAAACATCCCCTCCATTGTGGTTGCGTCATATGTTTCTATTACTTAGAATCACTTGTGCCTGTTGGCATTCTCTCTTGGATTTCCTAGACATCAGTGTATTTAGATTATTTATGATGCTTTTAGGTGCCATGAAGTCTATTTTGATTCACAGTGACCCTATATGATGTGGTAGAAGTGTTGACAGGGTTTTCTAGACTGTAACTTTGCACTGGTGAAAAACACCTCATACTACCAGTGAGTTGATTCCAACTCACAGCAATGCTAAAAACAGAGTAGAACTGCCCCACATATAGAGTTTTCAAGGAGCACCAGGTGGATATGGACTGCCAAACTTTTGGTTAGCAGCCCTAGCATTTAACTCCTGTACCACTAGGGTTTCTGGTGAAAAACAAGACTCCAAGAATTAACAAAAACACTAACTGAGGTGTTTCAACAAACATTTTCCACACAAAAAGTCCTCACTCGTCTATGCTAAGAAATTTGCAAACAGCTACCTGGCCAACTGTCTAGAAAAGATACATATTTGTGCACATCTCAAAAACAGGTAATCCAACTGAATGTAGAAATTACCAAACAATATCTGTATTATGATACACAAGTAAAATTGTGCTGAAGATAATTCAGAAATGATTACAGCAGTCTATCTCAGGGAACTGCCAGAAATTTAAGCTGGATTCAGAACAGGACTTGGAATGGGGGATTAATGTCCCTCATTCATGCTGATGTCAGACGGATCTTGATTGAAAGCAGAGAACCCTAGAAAGATGTTTACCAGTGTTTCACTGACCATGAGAAGGTATTCGACTGTGTGGATCATAACAAATTATGAATATCATTGCAAAGAATGAGAATTCTAGAATAGTTAATTGTGCTCATGAAGAATCTACATAAACTAACAGGTAGTTGCTGGAACAGAACAAGGGGATACTACATAGTTTAAAGTCAGGAAAGGTGTGCATTTGAATTATATCCTTTTGGAATAGTTATTGAGTCTACATGTTGAGCAAATAATCTGAGAAGCTGGATTATGTGAAGAGAAATGTGGCATCAGTTTTGGAGGTAGACTTATTAACAACCTGGGGTATGCAGATGCTATAAACTTGTCTGTGAAACTAAAGAGGACTTGAAGCATTTACTGATAAAGCTCAAAGACTACAGCCTTCAATGTGAATTACAACTTAACGTAAAGAAAATCTTCACAACTGGACCAATAAGCAACATTATGATAAATGGAGAAAAGACTGAAGCTGCTACGGATTTCATTTTATTTGTGTCCACAATCAGTGACCACGGGAAAAACAGTCAAGAAATCAGTGTAACGCCTTGGGCAAATCTGCTGCAAAAGACCTCTTCAAAGTGTTGAAAAGCAAAGGAGACCCTCTGAGGATGAAGGTGCACCTGACCCACACCATGGCATTTTGCACTGCCTTATATGCGTGAGAAAGCTGGGCAATGAGCAAGTAAGACCCCAAATAACTGATGCTTTTGAACCGTAGTGTTGGTGAAGAATACTGAACATATCCTAGACTGCTGCCAGGTGGACAAATCTGTCTTGAAAGAAGTACCATCCTAATATTCCTTGGACATGTTACCCAATATTCCTTTTGACATGTTACCAAGAAGGACATTACCTGGAGGACATCAGGTTTTGAGAAGTGAAAAAGAAGACCCTTGACGAGATAAGTAGACACAGTGGCTATAACAATGGACTCAAACGTAACAATGATCATGAGGACAGTGCAGGATGGGGCAATATTTCGTTCTGTTGCACACAGGATCACTACGAGTCAGAACCGACTTGATGATTTCACCTAACAAAATAACAGTCATTGCAGCTCCATCCAGCACCTCCCACCTCCACACGGCTGATGGATTCTAAGCACTGACCTATCAGCAATCAACTAGTGGCCTGGCGCTGACCCACAGCACCATAGGAGCTCTTCATGTTTAGAATACACACTTGCATATTTCCACTTGTGGTCTACATATAGCTGTATAGCTTGGGCAATGTACAGAGTTGCAGATCCACATCACAGTAACACAGGAGCAGAAATTCCCCCCAAATTCTGTCCCATTGTCCCTCTGCAGCTTACTCTTCCCTAAACTTGAGATTTTTAAGAAGTCGTATTTTGTTTTATTAATTATTCATATACATTAGAAGAGGTAAGGATTTTTAAGGACAATACATGGGCTTTAGTAGCAGCCAGTATTTGGAGTCCTTAGATTTACCTTTGAGACCTGAGCCTCTGTTGTCCCTTCCCACATTCTCCACTGAGCTACAAGCTCGTCACTACTAGGCAAGAAGCAAGATCGACTCTCCTTTTCAGAATTCTTAAGTATGATCTTTGTTTTCAGTGAGTCTTTTCTCTAACGTCCCTGTAAATTTTGACTGAAGGGACTAGAATGGTCTTTCCTTGTAAATCGGAATATGGCTGCAGGACCTAAATTAAGACTTGTGTTTCTTATTTTTTATTTTTTCTAGATTTAAATTTACAACAATTCACTGTTATTTCAGGCCCAATTACTTTGGTTTGACTTGTAAAAAAGTCTATTCCTTTTTGTTTTGAAGTTACTGGTTCGAGTCTTATAAATAGAGACTTCTCATGAATGGCAACATTCAATTAATCTAACCAGGATACACCACATTATTTTTCTCCATAGTTTCTAATAATTCTCAAATTTGTCCATAAGTCAAAGTCTAGTTAACCTGGCACTGACTGTGTACTACCTGTTGCCACCAACCTTGCTTTGGCTATAATACCTAAGATCTCAAGAGTTTCTAAATGTGTTTTTCCTATTCAGGCCACAAGTTTCCAGAGACAGACTATAAATCAAAATTGTAATTATGTCTGAAAGTAATATAAAACCTCAGTGGGAAAAGAGCTAAATCTCTGACAAAAATTAAATCTTTATATTGTTTGCAATCTTCATATTATGAATTATAATTATTTTACTCTTATCTTTTGATATTTTAACTGAAAATTAACTGTACCAAAAAATCAGAAGTCACTGTAAAACATATATTAATTTCTTTTAAACAACTTGATGCCATTAAAAACAGTAGTAACTCCCACTGAGAATAATAAAACTTTAGTAAGGCTTAAGCAGAGTCAATAAATAAGTATGATTTCCTGAAATAATGTTTAGCACATTGTAGGTATTCAAAATCCACACTTGAATAAACTGAAACATGGAAAACAACTTAGTATTTCTTTCTCTTTTCAGCTAAATTATGCATATATTAAATAAAAAAATACTCATGAATACATTTAAAGATACCCAAAAATTCTTCCTCAAAATTATGAATAATGTTTACCATATTACTATGAACAAATTAATTAAATGTTCATCTTGTAATTCAGTTGGAATTTCAAGAAAAAGAATATTGTAGAAACTGAAAGGTAGTCAGGTCAGTAAAATATTTTATGTATTGACACATTATCCATTTACCAGGTCTATAAGGAGATGCAAAATTTATTTATATCATGAATTTATCATTTGTCTTTTAACAAAATAGGAAGTTTTTATATATTCACAGAACTGTTTTAGTTGAAACTACCTAAATAGATTTGCTATGAAGTTACACTTCTTTACTAAGGTAATTAAGAGAATATAATACTAATTATGTTAAGTTCTTCCTATACCTCTCCCACCCTCTACTGCCTATTTATTTAAATACTACAAATCTCATGTGACTCAGTGACAGGTAGTCCATACTTTATTATGCAGATATTCCCCCCCTCAAAAAAGATGATAGTTTTGTGATTGTCTAAGTGTCAAAGTTTCTTGAGAAAGACTGAAATCACTATTTGATAATAGGTGGGCGGGTCACATGTTTAAACCCTTATTCCAGCTCTTCCTGGAGCTGAGAGCATAGCTCCTAACCGAAGGTCAGCAGCTCAAATCCACCAGCCACTCCTAAAAACTCTGTAGGGCAGTTCTACTCTGTCCTACAGGATTGCTAATGAGTTAGAATAGACTTGACAGCAAGGAGTTTATTATTATTATTTTTTAAAGAGCCTTCATTTAACTTCTCTCTATAAACAGGGATGATGAGATCTTCCTTAAAATCTGTTGTGCTACCAATTATACCCTCATCATTTTGATATTAGGGATGTTTGCTATCCTGGTGGTGTAGTAGGTTAAGTACTACCACTGCTAACCACAAGTTTGGCAGTTCAAATCTACCCGGCTCTCCCTGAATACTCCAGAGGGCAGTTCTACTCTGGCCTCTAGGGTTGCTATGAGTCAGATCCGACTTGATGGCACTTGGCTCGGCTGGCTATTGTCCTATTCAAAATCCTATGACTGTCACAATTATCAATAAGTAGGAACTAGTTAGTAACTAGTTAAGAGCATACCTTAAAATTATGATTGTTCCAGACTTTATTTTTGTTTCTTTGGTTAGATAACAGTGCATAGCTTAAATCTGAAATCATGGTTACATGAGATCCAGCTGAATAGTCTTATCACTGATGCCCCAAGTAATAGACTTCTTCTCTGAAGGTTTACTAAATATGCCAAATTATGGTGAATATTTACAGTCTTTTCAATGGCACTTGGCTTGGCATAAAGAGAATCCAAAAATTATGTTTTCCTGATTCAAAGTTTTCTATTTACTAAAATACCAACGTTTCCTGCTCATACTGAAAGTAGTCAACCTTTCAATTTTGTGAAAAATGAAATAATAATGAGATACTTCCATGTTTTATCATCAGGGAGAAAGCTTGACTTGAAAGCGTACAGGTTTTGTTATCAGAAGGAAGTATATTCAAATCGAAATCTGGCTTATTAGAAAATGGCAAATTATCTGAATCTTAATTTCCTCATCATTGATATACAATTAATGAAACAGCTTTTTCCGAGTTGTGTGAGCAAGAGACAATGTATCTAAAGAGTTAGTGTGGCCGGAAGCCATATGCTAACTATAATGGTGGTGTCTTCTGATTTTATAGCCATCCGCTGTCAGCAATTTATGCAGAGATTTTGTTATGTAGCCTTCAATCATTCCTTCATTTATTTGTCATAATATACGGAGCACTGGGACAGTCAAGAAAATTGACACAAATAACCACAATGCAAAGCAAGGAGCTATTACTGAAGAGACAACCCTCAGGAGTAAGAGAAATGTATTCAGAAAAGTTTAATATTGGCGCTGAAAGATAAATAGACATTCCTAAAACTTGAAAAGACTGTAGCAAGAATATAGTCTATAAAAATGAGAAAGTTCCAGAAGGCATGTGTAACCTGAATAAATTTCTGAAACTCATGTGACCTAGTCTTCAAGCTGTGTCATTAAAATAAACAGACTTCAGTAATAGTAAGAAAGTAACTATGGTCTGTAATTGTATCTCTCAAAGAACATCAAAGAGTATTCAATTTGTAACCTACTTCTTCCATTCCTTTCATTCTGTATATTTTTACCCCCTCCTGTTTCCCCCAAAGCATCTCTTCTTCTTCCTTCTCTACAGGGCATCCAAATACACTTCATCCCAAGAGGTCTTTCTGTTTCCACTCCCTTTGCTATAAGTCTCTTTACTCTCATCCCTTGCAGGGGTTACTCTTGACACAATTCAAACTCCCTGTTCTGGTTTTCCTTCTTTGGATTAGCATGATCTGCATAATAAAGCCCAGGAACTAGGGCAGAGGTTCTTATCCAAAGGGGATGAAAGACAGAACTGTATTTCACTATAATTGCCTTCTCTGGTAACCCTACACATTTTGTTTTATGCATCTAGACACATTCGACGGCACTTGGCCTTGGCTTTAGACACATTACTCTGAGAAGTTATCTATAACATTCTCTAGATTGCCAGAGAGAACCACAGCACAAAACAAGCTCAGTTAGGAAGAGGGAAGGGCAATTGAAAGCAGCAACAAATGGTTATTCATTCAAATACCTGTCCCTGTTTTGCTGCAAAATTTCTGCAGTTGGTTTGGGAACGGTGAACAGTCCCTGTGGCCAAAGTTTTGCCTGAGGACAGGAAGAAACAGGAAATAAGATACTTCCGTGAGAACAGAACTAAAAAAGACACAGTTAACAGCCAGTGCCTTGTGCACATCAAGTAGCAACCTCTTCATAAAAACATGGAGGGCTTATTCCTTTTTTCCTTCTTTCCATCCCCCCTGTAAATTATTCTGCTATTGCTCTCATTAGTTTTCCCAAAATTATTTGCAGTCCAAACCTGGGGAAGAAGTATTCAAACTTACTAAAACTTCAGATTTCAAAGCAGATTCATTTCTACCCCAAATTAAATGGTATCAGCTGTCATGGTTCAAATATTCCACAGCAGTTACACAGGCATCTAATTCCCTGTCTGACTCCCCTCAGACCTGCCCCATTTCTAATACCTTAACTAGAAATCTTCAAGAGAGTAGATTTCTGAAAGACAGTCCTGTCAGCTTTTATCGTTGTTGAAAAATCAACCCACCTGCCACCAACCGAGAGACAGTTTATATAGTGATCCCCGGCCCATAATGGTTCATAGTATTTGTGAATATATTATTTTTGACAGGTTTCTCTCCCAATTAGGGACCACACAGAACTCTCCATTCACAGAGAAAATTCCTAGCGGTGTTATTCCTTGAGTAGCAAAGAAGATTTACAGCAAAGGAAAAAACGTCTGTAAGTTTTCAGGGGCATCTGGGCAGGGGCATGAATGAGGCTGCAGCTCATTCTTTTGCATTAGTGGCTCCGTCTTCAGGGGCAATGCCAACTGCCAATTTGCTGGATGTTAAGTCACCTTCTGCCATCAGCTTCGTGATAATGGCAAAAATATCCCGTAGTACCCAATCTTGCACTTTTGTTAAAGCAGCAGAATCCCAATTATTCTCTCAAATACAAGTCTCAGAAAAGACCAAATCACATTTTTAATCTTTCACTTGAGGACAGATCAAACCTGGCGGCCCCTCTGCAGAACAGAGGACTTACGGATCAAGCTACCGTATAAAAATAGAAGCATAACACAAACAGATTCTCATGGTATACAGTTAGCACGCAATGAGGACTGATTTTCTTAAAAGATTTAACACTCTTGACACCTTCCAAATTCACGAATAACATTACTGGTAAATGATTGCCCTGACACAGATTTTATTGACAACAATGATAAAATTTTAAAAATTGAGTGACTAATACATATAAAGTATTTCACACATTAATCCACCTAACTTCCCCCAAAACCCATTTTGAATATTAATATTACTCACGATTCAAAGAGTAGATGACTGAGCAAGTTAAGTTACTTGCTGAAGTCAGTCTGGATTGGAGCCCCAGAAGTCTGGATCCAGAGCTGCTTACAATCCAGAGCTGCTTACAAAGCACACCTACCAAAGAATCCTACATGTAGGCAAAGGCTCTCCTATCCACCACCCTGAAATCCCTCAGACTTTATTATTGCAAAAATGTAAATAACAAAACATTTGCCAGTTTACCCTTTCTCACATATACAACTCAGTGATACAAATTACATTAACCATGTTGTACAGTCATCAACCTTAATGGATGCTAAATTACACATCACCAAAAACTCACTACTTCCCAAACAATGATTCCTTCTTCTCCTCTCCCTCCTGCCCATGGGGACCACTATAAACCTTGGTGTCTATAAATTTGCCTCTTCTTTTCATTTCTTACATATGAGATCATGTATTATTTGTCCTCTTGTGACTGACTTATTTTCATTCAGCAGAATGAAAATATTGCTGAGTAGCATTCCATTGAATGAATGTACTACATTTTCTGTTGCTACCCTGCACTGATCCACAATTAAGTTGTTTCTACCTTTTGGCTGTTGTGAACAGTGCTGCAATATACACTTGCGTACGTATTTGAAACTCTTAATTTTTAAACAAGTAGCATGCATTTTCATTTTGCATGGCGCTCCAATATTTATGAAGCTGGTCCTCCCATGTCCTTAACTCCATGTTAAACTGCCTATACTTCCTTACCTAATTCACAGAAACATCAACAAACTCCACTCTGTCCTTAACTAGTTGCCAGGGTTCTTAGCATTGCAGTTCTAACTGGAATCTGGCACTCACTGGAAGACACAGCTCCTCTGCCACTCTCTCAAGTAGGGTTGGCATTTTCTCTCTTGCCCACCATACAGTTCAGGCGGCGAGGGCCTACAGGTATGCTTCATTCTCCTCAGTGACACTTTCAAAACATTTTGTCTACCTCTTGTTAAACAATTCCTACTTTGTTGAACCATAAACCATTTGATGAGGCTGCTTGCCTGCATTCTAGTTGTTCTCATTTTTAAACCTTCTGTTTATTTTCCACTCATTGACTCAAAACTCTGGAATCAGGCCTCAACCTTATCAATATAGCGGTGGCTTAAACCTTTACGCAGACAATCCCTCCATTCATTACCTCATCTCTCATTGCTTTGACCTCTAAACTTGGATAGTGTTACAGCCACATACTACAAATATTATTCCCTGAAACTAGCCATGACCACAAACTGAGCTACCTACTTTGTCATAAATTTATCCATGTCACCTTTTTGCTACCGTCTGAGGGTTGTAACTCCTCAACAGTTGAATTATTGATTGACTCTTTCCACCTTAGCCTTTCCTACTGTCCAGGCCCTTTACTTTATTTCCTTACTTCTTTGTTTTAGACACCGTAAGTCCCAATTCCAGCACTAATCCTAATACCCAAACTCCGTTGTCCTTTTTTCACATACCTCTCTGGAAAATCCCACTCCTAAATGAGCCCTCACAATGCCTTTTCTGATTTCTACACTTTAACAGACAAGCAATACTGGATAGATACGTGTAATGGGATAACTTGGTGTAACGATATACTCATGATCACCTCCCTCCATTGGGTCACCAGCCCCACCAATAATTCTCCTGGATTTCACCAGTAAATCCGCTCTTGCTTCAAGCTTCCCAGCAACATTTCCTGAGACAAGGACTCTGAGCAAGTTATTTATAAAAGACCAACTAAGCTAGGAAAGAACGGGGCTTTGAAGAAGGGATACAAAGGGGGGATTCCCTGGAAGTCCAACCCCAGTCTAAAACCACGTGTGATCCACAGCATGAATGGTTGGACTGCCTAAGGCAAGGGGTTTTAGGTGGAATGCTCTAGAGAAACAAAACAAGTAAACAATAAATACACATGGAGATTTATGTCAAAGAAATGGTTGAGGTGGTTTTAGAGGCTCGAACATCCAAAGTCTGTGGGTCAGGCTGGTGACTTTCCCTGAATCATACAGTTCCAGAGCTGGCTGAGTCAAGATCAGCGGGTCCGACAGCAGGTCCCTGGCTCAGATGGTGCAAAAACCAACAAATTCCAGGATTAGCAGGCAAGACAGCAATTAGTCCGCTAGCTCAAGTCCTGAGAACCAGAGATCAGAAACACAGAAGCCAACTGCATGCAGGATTGAAAATGAGCAGAAGCCCAGCAGGCCCACCAGAAAGTCCACCTGTTTTGGATGCAGGCCGCATTCCCAAGGAAACTCCCTTTTGATTGATTGGTTGCTCTTGTCAGGTCCCATCATAAAGACCAAGCGCACTGTATCAAAATTCAACACAGAGGTGATTATATCATTATACAAAGGCCACACAATGTCATAACTGCCAAGCCACTGACAGTCATAGCATCCTACTCACCCGCTCTTTAAACCCATGGAGGTGAAGGAATCAAAACTGGCCTCTGTGGATTGGTTTCAGGTTGTTTACTTCACACCAAACTGAAATCTATTCATTCAAAAAGCCTACCAATGCAAAATTAAAATTTATACACATCCAGTTGATTTTATAATAGCCCATGTAAGCAGATTTTCAGTCACTTAGAGTCCTTCTACTTTACCCCCCAAAACTGTTCCCAATATGTGCCAGCCCTAATAAACCCCTATAGTTTTAAGGGTGCTAAGGTACTGCTGCTTTCAGAGTTCTCTGACCCAGAGAATCCCCACCTTGGCTACAGAAGCATGTGGCCCAGATGCATCCGAGTCTCTCCTTCTCTTTCCAGGGGTTTTGCATGCCCTCTATTCCTTCTGGTGGCTCCCTGCCCCACTTGCCTCAGAGAAGATCTCCTGCTGTGGTGGACTGTGGCCTGCACACAGCTGGCAGTATGCCAGTCCCAGTAAATAGCTTGCTGTACAATGCTATCTCCCAGTCATATCTCCTTTCTCGACCAGTCTCTAATTCTCTTGAACTCGTAACAGGGAGGGAGTCAACCCCTAAGTATTTCTTGGCAAGGTAGCTGACCTAAGCCAAGGATAAATTCTCCCATGACTGAAGCTGTGAGGTTTTTGCATCCAACCCTCCCAGTAGATGGGTGACAGAGGCACTGGGAAGGGTATCACAGCAACCACTTTCTAAGTCTCTGTTACAATTATTTTGAAACTTTTCCATTACTTCCCACCAACTACCTTACCTCTTCAACAGTCAACCCTTGCCACTAGCTAAGTCATCTCCTTACCTATACAACATCTGGCAAATTAAGTTCACAAATTCATACTGGAAAAAGTGTTATGTAACTCATTGCTGAATATCACTACCACAACAACAACAACCCAGTGCCTACTACAGTCACCTGCAAAGTACTGCACTGATGCCAACACCTAATTCACTCTTCAAAGTAATTTTGGAACTCTCTTTCTGGAATGGCCAACAGAGCTGTTGTCATATTACCCCCGATGTTCTGAGTGTCATAAAAGTGTCTTCCTTTCAATACTTCCTTTATGTTCGTGTAAAGAAAAAAGTCACTGGGGGCCAAATCAGGTGAGCAGGTAGGGTATTCCAATACAGTTATTTGTTTACTGGTTAAAAATCCCTTCACAGACAGTGTCATGTAAGGTGGTGCATTTTTGTGTGAAAAGAGCCATGAGTTGTTGGTGAAAAATTGAGGTTATTTTCGTATAACTTTTTTCAAGCAGCCTCTTCAGCATTTCCAAATAGTAAACTTGCTTAACTGTTCATCCAGTTGCTACAAATTCATAATGAACAATCTGTCTGATACCAAGAAAAGCTAGCAAGACAGTTTTGACTCAATTTGGAAAGATGGAAATTTTTTGATTGTGAAGAATTGGCTGACTTTCACTGTGCACTTTGATGCTTTATTTCAGGGTCATATTGGTACACCCATATTTCATTACCAGTGATTTAACACAGCCCCAAACATCATCTTGCCTCTCTAAAAGGTCTTGGCCAACTTCGATTCTCCTTTGCTTTTGTTCATCAGTGAGCTCCTTTGGGACCATTTCTGCACACGCTTCTCTCATGCCAAGCCTTTCAGTTCAGATTTTCCTAATTGTTTCTCTATAATGTTTACTTGTTCTGCTTTGCTTCCTACAGTCAGCTAATGATTCTGATGCACAGTATGACAAATTTTTGCAATGGTTTTTTCAGTTCTACTCATTACTGGCTGCCTGGACCTCTCTTCCTGAGTGACGTTTTCTCTCCCCTCAGAAAAACATTTAATCCATTTATACAGTACTGTTTTCCTCATGACATTATCCCCACAGACTTGGACTAACATATCCCTAATTTCACTTCCACTCTTGTGAAGTTTAACAAGAAATTTAATGCTTTTCATTATTCTAATTCAAGCTCCAACATTCTCACAACAGCACACAAAAACAAGCAATAATGAATACCCCTCAGCAAGACAGTGCCACACACTGACACAAACACAGTGAGACGCTGATAAACCAAGGTTATGAAATGTTGCTAAGTTGTTGCAGTGTTGCCAGTGTAACTACACAGGTGGCAAGTTCACAAACTGAATTATCAGATCTCATAAACTTTCCTAGAATCATGTTATACAACCTAAAATGTCATTTGCCTTGTGTGTGTGTGTGTGCACATATACATGTGTGCACATGCGCACATGATATCTACGTTCTCAACCAAAGTACAAGCTGCATGAGAGCAAAAAGCAAACCATTTTGACCACCAATATCATACCTCTAGGACATAGAAGAGTGGTACATATAAGTCACCCTAGGACTTATATGATGCTTTATTCTTCGTGTAGTCCAGTTTCTTGGATTATTTGCTCAGCATGCAGACTGAAAATGTATGGTAAAAGAACACAACACTGATGCACACCTTTCCTGACCTTAAACCATGCAGCGCCACATAGGTAAACATCTTTCTGGTATTCTCTGCCTTCAGCCAAGATCCATCTGACACCAGCAGTGGTATCTATGGTTCCATGTCCTCTTCTGAATCCAGTTTGAATTTCTGGCAGCTTTCTGTCAGTAAACTGCTGCCGTCACTTTTGAATAACCTTGAGCAAAACTGTATTTGTGAGTGATATTAATGATATTGTTAATTTCAGCATTTGGTTGGATCATCTTTTTTGAGACTAGGCCTAGATATGGACCTCTTCCAGTCTGTTGGTCAGGCAGCTGTCTTTCAAATATCTTGGCATAGATGAGGGAGCACTTCCAATCTGCACCTATTTGTTGAAGTATCTCAGTTGATACTTCATCAATTCTTGCAGCTTTGTTTTTTGCCAATGCAGTCTCTACTTCTTCTCTCAGTCCAATTGCTTTTTGACCATTTGCAACATCTGGAAAAAGTTGAATGTAACCAGTTCTTTCTGGTATAATGACCTTGTATACTCCTTCCATCTTCTTTTGATGTTTCCTGAATTATCTAATATTTTCCCTGCAGAATCTTCTGATATTGCAATGCAAGGCTTAATGTTTTTCTTCATTTCTTTCATCTTGAGAAATATAGAGTATATTCTTCTATGTAGGTTTACTATCACCAGCTCTTTGCACATGTCATTGTATTACTTCATCTTCTCAAGCTGCCCTCTGAAATATGTTCAGTTCTTTTACTTCATCATTTCTTCCTTTTGCTTAGGTACTCAGTGTTCAATAACAAGTTTTAGAGTCTTTTGTGACATCTAATTTGGTCTTTTTTTATTTTTAATGACCTCTTGCTTTCTTCATAGATTATGTCTTTGATATCATTCCACAGCTTATCTGGTCTTTGGTCATTAGTGTTAAATACATCAAAGCTATTTTTGAGATGGTCTCTAAACTCAGACAGGATATGCTCAAGGTCATACTTTGGATCTCATGGACTTGTTCTAATTTTCTTCAGTTTTGATTTGAACTTTCATATGAGCAATTGATGGTCTGTGTTGCAGTCTTGTACTGCACTTGTACTGTACTGGTCTTGTACTGACTGCTGATATGGAGCTTTTCCATCATCACTTTCCATAGATGTAGTTGATTTGATTCTTGTGTATTCCATCTGACAAGATCTATGTGTACAGTCACTGTTTGTGTTGGTGAAAAAAAAGGTATTTGCAGGAGGCAGAGTCAAGATGGTGGACTAAACACACGTCTCCTTATATCCCTCTAGAAACCAAGACCTGAACTGATAATCAAAAAGAACCTTCTGATCACCTGGTGAACCCCCAGGACATGGCACAGGGCTGTTAATTTGGACTTCATGCCACTGAGCGAAAAACCTCCTCTCTTTCTCTGACTCCCGCTCCTGGCTAGCCCTTTCTCTCACCGACTGAAGGTAAACAGCGGGTAGAGCTGGGTCCTGCCTAGTGGCTACACTAAGACGTATTGCTGAGGGGATAGGCAGGCGAAATTCCCACATTTTGAGAGCCAGGCTTAGGACTCTGTTAGTCTAGCCACTTTGGACCTGTCTTTTAATCACTGCCACAGAATGGTTTGTATGGAATTGCACTGCCAGTGTGTGGGATGCCATGTTTGATACAGAGATTTTAGCGGGACCTAATTCTTATCCTGGGGGCCAGTGCCTTCAAACAGGACAGCACTTCTCTGACAGAAAAACAGTAGTTTACACAGTGTCACCTACAGTGGGGGCCTGGCAACAGAGGCAGAGGAATCACAATCTTTCGGCACCTTTAGCTCCTCTATCTGCTGACTGTGTAGACGGTGCCATCTTAGATACGGTGGCTGCAGCTGGACCTATTTCTTAGCTTGGGAGCCAGAGCCTGCCCACAGGAGAGTGCTTTTCTACCAGAAAAGCAGTAGTTTACAAGGTGTTGCCTAAGGCTGGGACCTGTCAGCAGAGGCCAACAGGGCAGTAGCATTGCTGTATTTTGAACTAGTTTGTATCATCTGGGGTTGGATATAGAGGTGCTTACTTTGCCAGTTGGGAAGAGGGACCTCTACACCTGAAAACCTGACTGACTTGGGAAGTAGTCAGATACTTTCTGCTTTACATTTTAAGACAGCCTAGAGAAATATCTGCAGTCCATCCTCACAGTTTCTCTTCCAGCCTCTCCTTACTCACATGGGACCCAAAAAGCAACAGACATTTGTGGCATACAAGAAATCACCCACGGCTTCAGAAGACTCCCAAACAAAACAACCAAGGAGTTTTCCAGAAGAAGAAACTTTTCTGAAATCATCAGAAGTTGAATACAAAAGGATTATATACAGAGCCCTTGTAGACCTTATACAAAATGCAGCACAATTAAACGAAAAATTAAGCAAGCTGTTCGATCTGATGGAACACCAGTATTCTGAAATCCAACAGATCGAGAACAAAATCAAAGACATAGAAACTTCCGTTCAAAGTCAAGGAAACAGAATGCAACTAATGGAAAAAAGAACTTCTGACTTGAAAGACAGAGCTACTGACACCAGCGTCTATGAGCAGAAATCAGAAAAAAGAAACAAGAACAATGAAGAAGCATTAAGAAGCATGTGGGACTCTATTAAGAGGAACAGCCTTTGATTAATTGGAGTCCCTGAACAGGATGAGACACTTGAGAACACAGAGAGCATCATTGCTGAGCTGCTGACAGAAAACTTCCCAGACATCATGAAGGAAGAGAATATAGACATCTCAGATGCGTATCATATGCCACCCAAAATGCATCTCAAAAGAAAGACTCCAAGACATATTATAATCCAGCTTAACAAAGTGAAGCATAAGCAGCAACTCTTAAAGGCAGCAAGACTCAAAGCAAAGCTAACATTCAGAGGGAAATCCTATAGGCTTTCGTCAGATTTCTCAGGAGAAACCACGCTGGCACAGAGACAGTGGCAGGACACTTTCAAAGCCTTGAAGGAGAGGAACTTCCAACCAAGAATTATATATCCTGCAAAATTATCTTTCAAATATGAAAATGAAATTAACACATTCGCAGATAAACAGAAACTCGGAGACTTTATAAAAAAACAAACGAAAACTACAAGAAATACTGAAAGAAGTTCTTGTCTTTGGCTTCGAAAAACAAAACCACTGACATTATATTTCAGAAAGACACATTACTCAGAACTCTAGTATGTTAGGGAAGGCTCCAAAGTCAATCACAACTTTAATACTGAAAGAACCAATCCAGGGATCATCATGAAAACTATGGTGCCATTATATTAAAAAGAGGGATGCACTACAGTCATTATAGTCCTTCCAGATGGAGAGGAAGATGACAAGACTGGTAGTAATTAAAATTGGGTTTATATATAGTTTATTAAGGGGGATCATAGGGGCAGCTGTAAAGCACAACAAAGATGTAATATATCATTTCAAGAAATGTAACACAGGAGTCTCAACAACTACAAAAACAGCTCTGAAAAAGGTGAAAAATCAACTCACAAAAAAAGAACGTTCCAGAACAGACTAATAAGAATAACAGACAAACATCAACACAAAAATAAACATATCACAATGGCAGCACTGAACACATACATATCAATAACTACATTGAATGTGGATGTACTGAATGCTCCAGTAAAGAGACACTGAGTGACATCTTGGATCAAACGTCATGACCCATCCCATCCACATGTTGTCTACAAGAAACTCACTTGAGACCTAAAGATAGGAACAAACTGAAAATTAAAGGATGGAAGAATATATTATCAAGCTAACAATCAACAAAGAAGAGCAGATGTGGCAATTCTAATCTCAGACAAAATCAATTTTAATGTGAAATCCATCATTGTGGACAAAGATCAACACTACTTATTGCTGAAAGGTTCAGTACACAACTTTTGCTCATCCAAAGACTTTATTAATAGAATTCAAAGGCCACCTACAGAATGGGAAAAAATATTTGGCAACTCTATGGCAGACTGACGCCTGATCTCCATAATCTATACAATACTACAAAATATCAATAATAAGAAGATAAATCATCCAATTAAGTGATGGGCAAAGGAGACGGACAGACATTCTCTAAAGAGGAGATCCAGGCAGCCAAAAAACACATGCGGACATGTTTGCGATCTTTAGTTATTAAAGAAATTCAAATCAAGATTACAGTGAAATAACATCTCACCCCAAAAAGGTTGGCCATGATCCAAAAAACACAAAACAACAAATGCTGGAGGGGCTGTGGAGAAAGCATACAAACTGTTGGTGGGGTTGCAAAATGGAAAGCAATCTGGCGCTTCCTTAAAAAAATGGATATAGATATACCATTTGACCCAGTAATTCCACTACTTGGAATATATGCTACAGAATCAAGGTCTTTCACACCAATGGACACATGCACAAGAATGTTTATCACAGCACAGTCCATAACAGCAAAAAGATGGAATCAACCCAGATGCCCAATAACAGAGGAATGTATAGGTAAACTACAGCATATATACTCAATGGAGCACTGAACAATGATAAAGAATAACAATGATTCCAGGAAACATGCCATAATCTGGTTTCAACTGGAAGACATTATGTTGAGTGAAAGTAGTCAGTGACAAAAGCACAAATATTGTATGAGACTCCTATGATAAGATCTCAAAAACAGACTTATGTATAGAAGAAAGGACTGTTTGATGGCTGCAAGGGAGAGTGAAGGGGGGGAGGGTTTAGATTAGATAGTTGTTAGAAATTTGTTTGTGTCGGGGGCCATGAAAAAACTTCAGGCCCCAAAAAACAGGAAGTTTGGAAAAGCCCTTGAAAATGCGCGTGCGCGAAAACTGCCCGCACGTCACTGCCCAGCGTCACTGTCCAGGCATACTGCCTAACCAAGCATAGAACACCAAGTGCCTCATACCAGATATCACCCGATTCTAAACCCCTCCCCTCCTCAGTGTGTATATATTCTGCTGTTGCAATAAAATTTTTTGAGGCTTGATCAGAATCTTGTCTTGCCTCCATTTCTTCGCGTCTCTTGCCCCGTTTTCCTTTTCACAGGTTCCTCCTCGCTCCTTCGCTGATATGCCCCGTGAGCTGGGACATTGTTTGGCGCCCAGTGTGGGGCCCGGGGTACGGAGCTGCTGAAGAGGACCACCTGAAAAGCCCCGGCCGGGTGATTCTCGAGCCTCCACACAAGGTGTGAGCCAGGCTCCGCTTGAGTCTCCGTGAGGTAGTGACCCGCGAGTTAGACTTGGACCTGATCACCGCAGAAGTAGCCAACCTGCGAGACTGATCTGAGGAGAACAGGTGAGTGACAATGGGGCAAGAATTGAGCTCCCACGAGCTCTTCCTTACAGGAATCAAGGATTCCTTCAAGATGCGAAGGATTACGGCTAAGAAAAAAGATTTAGCACATTTCTTTACATTTCTGTCTGATGTCTGTCCTTGGTTTCCCCAACAGGGAACAATAGACTCTAAGTGTTGGAAGAGGGTTGGGGATTGCTTAAGTGATTATTATAGAACTTTTGGACCTGAGAAGGTCCCTGTAACCACCTTTTCATATTGGAATTTGATTAACGATGTGTTGCAAAGCTCCCTTAAAGACCCGGATGTTCAAAAACTTGCTCACATGGGGGAGACGGTCCTTCGAAATAGCTCTCGTCCCCCCTCCGCTTGCCCATCGATTTCTATAAATATTTCAGAGGAGCCTCAGACAGTTTCAGAGGAGCCTCAGACAGTTGATATAAAAGAAATTCCTCAAACAAATCCTGACCCACCTAGCCTGATTTACCCATCTTTAAAACCCTTTAGGGACAATCCCGATGTGGGTCAGTTGTCCCCCGAAGACCGAGAGATATTACAAAACCAGGCTGCGCAATACCAGGGCAGCGGTGACTGTTGGGCTTTCACCGCCCCTGCCTTCCGCAGTCCCCCTAATGAAACTCTAAAACCTCCTCCATATCTCCAGGGCCCCTCAGCTCCCCTCACCTCACCCCTTAACCTAGAGCACAGCACAATCATGGTTTCAGACCCCATTCGGCAGGCTAAAATCTCCCTCACTCAAGAAGTTTCCTCCTTAAGAGAACTGCTGACTCAGAAACGCAAACACTTACAGCTTATTAAAGAAATCCGAGCCCTTGAGGCGGAGCTTGCTTCCACAACGCTCAGCCAGGTTTCAAAGAAACCCCCCAAGGGCTCAAGTCCCAAATACCCCCTCTTCACATTTCCTGTGACCCGTAGTCAAAGGCCTCAACCTGAGGTTAAGGAAGAGGAGGTGGCCAGCGATCCTGATGAGGGCCCAGGCTCGGGGGGAGAGGCCTCTGATGAGGAAAATCCTCCTCCAGATGAAAGTAGTTCAGACAAACAAAAATACCGCCGCCTAAACCTCAAGCATTTAAAAGACTTAAAGGCGGCTGTTAATAACTATGGCCCTACTGCCCCCTACAGCCTGGCCATACTTGAAAGCCTAAGCGATCCATGGCTAACCCCTAATGATTGGCATTTTCTGGCATGGGCCACATTATCTGGGGGCGATTTTGTCCTCTGGTGCACTGATTTTGCAGAAAATTGCCAAGAAACCGCCCAGCGCAATAGTGAAAGCAAAACATCTCGCTCTTGGATGAGAGATAAATTCCTGGGGCAGACCCCCTATGACACTAATGAGAAACAGGCAAAACTTTGTAACCAAACTTTAAAAAGTCCTCACACTTCCGATACATATTATCTAATCCCCCCAGTGGGTGGCTGGTGGGCTTGTAACACCAGACTCACACCCTGTGTATCCACCAGTGTGTTTAATCAGTCACGTGACTTTTGTGTCATGGTACAAGTCTTCCCCAGAATCATCTATCACACCGAAGACAACTTTATAACCCAATACCAGTTACAAACCACCAGGTTTAAGAGAGAACCCATCTCCTTAACCTTGGCAGTCGTCATGGGACTAGGCGTGGCAGCAGGAGTTAGTACTGGTACTGCGGCCTTAATAGAGAACCCTAGACAGCTCAACCGCTTAAGTCTTGCTATAGATGAAGACCTGAGAGCCATCGAACAATCCATTTCTAAGTTAGAAAGCTCATTAACATCATTATCTGAAGTAGTCCTCCAAAATCGAAGGGGGCTTGACATAATATTTCTTAAAGAAGGTGGTTTGTGTGCAGCTTTAAAAGAACAATGTTGCTTTTATACTGATCATTCAGGTGTCATTAAAGACTCCATGACAAAACTCAGAGATTGATTGAACCAAAGACAGTGAGAACGGGAGGCCAATCAAGGACCATTCAGTTTTAGCCTTCCCAGGACCTCATGGCTCACTAACTTGCTTCTCAGTTTTGTTGGCCCTATTCTAGGTATATTGCTAGCCCTGTCCTTCGGCCCTTGGGCATTCAAGAAACTACCGAGCTTCATCAAACAACAAATAGATTCAGCATTGGCTAAACCTATCCAAGTCCATTACCACCGCCTAGCAGTCGACGATGAGTACGCCGCTGACAGTGGATACTCCAACTTCCTCCCCAAGGGGACAGCACGAAAAGTAGAGGCATGCTTACCTCCTTGCCAACTTGGGAAGAGAGGTATGGGTATCGGGATGAGTGCGAAGCAAAGCATTGCAAGGGAAAGTTATCATTAACTCCTCTATGTTTCCCTGGAGCATACCTGGCTTGCATAGAGGTTGGTATCTATCCTAAAACATTAAAACGGCTCTGCCTCTCCTCCCCAAAAGATACCAAGAGCCAAATACTATAACAAGAGGAGCCAGGTCACTACTCCCTCTCCCGGTTAAAGCCCACCTCCCAAAACAAAACAAAAAGGGAGAATATGTCGGGGGCCATGAAAAAACTTCAGGCCCCAAAAAACAGGAAGTTTGGAAAAGCCCTTGAAAATGCGCGTGCGTGAAAACTGCCCACACGTCACTGTCCAGGCATACTGCCTAACCAAACATAAAACGCCAAGTGCCTCATACCAGATATCACCCGATTCTAAACCCCTCCCCTCCTCAGTGTGTATATATTCTGCTGTTGCAATAAAATTTTTTGAGGCTTGATCAGAATCTTGTCTTGCCTCCATTTCTTCACGTCTCTTGCCCCATTTTCCTTTTCACAGGTTCCTCCCGGCTCCTCCACTGAAATGCCTCGCGGGCCGGGGCATGTTTGTGTGAAATCAGTGATAGCACACATTAGAAACAAGAACAATATCAAGTGGACTTAAGCGTAACTTGAATACTCTTTCCATCTTAACCGAATATTGCAAGGACAGAGTAGCTGGGGCAGGGGGCAGGAAACCATGCTCTTAGGTGAAATCAAGGCCAATTGGCACAACTAGCATTTTTCTAATCAGGACTCTCCACACCCTACAATGGTGAGTGGTGTCTGGTGTCTTAAAAGCTGCCATCCGAGGACACAGCAAATGGTCCCAACTCAGCAGGAATGGATGCTCACCAAGGACTAAAATGACATGAGGTAAAGGCAACCCAGTAGATAGAGAGAACCACATGAGTGGATGCCTATGTCAACTTGAGACTGGAAGAACCCGATGGTGTCCGGCCACCACCAGTGATAGCCACGATGGAGCTCACTAAGTTGACTCTCACTGGCAACACAAAAATAAAAAGGGGTATACCCTGAAATCTCCACTAAAAGACCGCAATTGATGGTCCAGCAGCTTCAGGGTTCCCCTGGGAGCATGGCCCCTGGCCCTGATGCTGCCCTTGTCCATAAATCATAATGAAGATCCACTCTTCGGACACAAATGGATTGGACTTGGCAATGCAGAGTGACCATATATTGGATGCACTTTATGGTTCTATGCATCTATAGGATATCATCCTGCTGACCTCTGGCTGGAGGAAGGAGAGTGGGCAGAGAGGAAGGGAAAGGAGACTGTTGGGAGGATGAGACATGTATGGAGCCGAGAGGAATAGTGTGCTGTCACCGGACAGGGAGGGCAGTGGAAACTGCATATAGGTGGGTATATATGCTTATATGGGAATGTACATTTTCACTCATTCGTAATAAAAAAATAATAAATACATGTAAAAAAACAATTATCAATTTAAAAAAAGAATAAGAAAGGTATTTGCAGTGAAGAAGTCATCAGTCTTGTGAAATTCTATCATGTGATCTCCGGCATCATTTCCACCACCAAGGCTATAATTTTCCAACTACCTATCCTTCTTTGTTTCCAACTTTTGTATTTCAATCACCAGTAGTCATTACTGCATTTATTTCAGATTGCAGAAGCCGGTAAAAAATCTTCAGTTTGTTCATCTCTGGTCTTAGTGGTTGATGAGTAAATTTCAATAAACAGTTGTATTAACTGGCCTTCCTTTTAGGCATATGGATATTATCCTATCACTGACAGCACTGTACTTCAAGACAGATCTAATTCTTTCCAGAAGTAGACTGCTGGGTCCTTTTCCCTAGTCTCTCTTAGTCTAGAAGCTCAGTTGAAACTTGTCCGCCGGGGGTGACCCTGCTGGTACCAGTGGCATGGTTTCCAGTCTCACAGCAGCACGCAAGCTCCCATCGTACGACAGACTGGCAGACAAGTAGGGGTTAAGAGAATTAGAGGGTAGGAATTTGCCCAAGTTCTCATGGCTAGAAAAAAAGGAGGATCCAGGTTGTTAGAGTCAGAATTCAGAATTTCTTGCTTGTCTCTGGTACACTGTTGCTGTTGTCAATGACCCACTCATAGAGACCCCACGCACAGCAGAAGGAAAGCGCTCCAGTCCTGTGCCATCTCCACGATCCACTGTGAATTGCAGCACTATAATCTTTAGTGTTCTCGTGGCTGATTTTCAGAAGTAGATATGCAGACTTTTATTCCTAGCCTATCTTAGTCTAGAAAGTCTGCGGAGACCTCTTTAACATCATAACAACATATAAGCTTCCACTGACTGGTAGGTAGGTAGTTGCTGTGCATGAAGTGCTCTGGCCAGGAATAAAAGCTGGGTCTCTTGCATAGAAAGAAAGAATATTACTAGTGAGTCATCAATGTCTCAGTACACGACTGCTTTTCAAATGAATGATGGAATGGATGAACGAAGGAAGAAATGGAAAGATGGAAGTGATACAGAGGAAGTAAGAGTGAACACATGCACACTCCACCCCCAAGTTACATGTGATGCAGACAGAAGCTGCTGAGACTCTTGCAATAAAACATGTCAGATTTCCAATGGCTTGACTACCCAGTCTCCTTAATCAGACATCAGCTATCACTAAGCTTGTAGTCCCTTTTCTGCTTTGAATTTGTTGTAAAGATTGACTATATGGAGTTCCCATTCTTAAATATTCAGAAAGAAGGGGCTCAGAAACAGCAACCACCACATGCCTCCTAGTCATAGCCCACAGATTATTTAGCAGAGGTGGTTATGATGTCAGCCCCACCATCAGGACAGCTGTGAACACAGAAGTAACAAAGCACTACAGGAAAGGAAGCAATCTCACACAGTAAATACACCACTTTAAAAAGAACTGCAAGCATAGGGCATCTTAAGAAAAAAATAGGATAGAATACTACATAAAGCAATTTGGTTTCAGGGAATCCAGATGGGTAAGTCACAGTTACTCAGGTTTTGGAGGAAAATTAAAGGTTATTCCATTCAAACCTCTCAGTGGCATCTGGCCCACTCAAGAGACTTTATTATTTTCTGTCATTTTTATTCTTCCCCATAAAGACTTCCACTAATGAGTTTGTTATTATTTTTAAGATTAATATTGGAAAATGAGAGCAGATGGATTTAACATCTTCTGGTTGCTTTGAAGCTAAGCTGGATTAAAGTCTTGTCTCATCAAATATCCTCTGTGACAGATGACTCCAAGATGTCTTTAACTATCATCAGAATGTAGGTTGAACCTCCATATGTATGAGAACATTTTTCTCTATTTATAGAATTTCAGTGATTTATGAACAACAGAAATCCAAACAGCCTGGTGTGAAATTCCAAGGCACAGTGTGGGACGTTCCATGTGTGCACAACTCCTATTGTTAGTAGTATTCGTCCATCTACCTTCTCCCCAATCTGCCCGATACTTTGAAATATTGCAGCTGCTTTTCATTTCCTGTTAAATCTGACTGGCAGCAATGTCAATGTTACAGCTCAAACCATAAACAGAAAAAAAGACTTCCAGCAAGAATACACAGGTGCCAAGGCAGTCATTGATGCCACCACACAGCACAAATTTCCATCTGGGGAATTCAGTTACTGAGGTCTACTTCTAAAGTAAAATACTTCATCTTCAGCTGAATATTGCTTTATTGTATTAGTGATTCCAACATAGTGACTCTCAATAGCAGCAATTTAGGTCATAAGGAGACATTGTACAATGTCTGGAGACGTACTTGATCATCACAATTGGGGCGTGATAAGCTCTTGATTACTAACTGAACAGTTGGCTGTTCAAACTTATCCAGTTAACCACTTGCTGTAAAGTCAGTTCCAACATACGGCAATGCCATGTTGCCTAATAGAATTACTCCCTAGAGTTTTCATGGCTATGACCTTTCAGAAGGAAATTGCCAGGCCTTTCTTCCAAGCCACCCCTGATTGGGTTCAAAATGCCAAACTCTTATTTAGCAGCTGAGAGTTCAATCACTTGGACTAACCAGGCATTCATCAAAAGGTTATGAACTTCATTACTTCAAATTTGAAACAATCCAGTACATTGGAGCCACCTAATATTTGTTGACCTAATAAATTTCTTGTTTTATAAAGGATATGAAGCAGAGAGAGGCTAATTTGAAGGTAGAGTTATACTGTTTAAAAGAAAAAATCTACTATCTTAAAGTCAATCACTGCCAATTATTTCTTTCATATATTATTGATTAGTGAGAAGGTGTAGCAACACCAAAGAATAAAGGAAAGTTGGCCTAGGACAGCAAGAAGAACACATTCTTTAGAAGCATATTTAACAAACTACAGAATAAATGAAGGACAACTGGAGTCATCTTTTCCTCTATGCTTTCTGCACTCTAGAACACGCAATGTGCAGTGGCAGGCTGAGCTTACATTAGACTTCAGTATATTATCTTCATTATTTGGATTTACACAAAAGGCCAATGGTTTTGCACAGTAAATTTTCTCAGTGGAGCTACAAGAAGTGAGATGATGATGAGCAATGAACTTTGCACGACTATCCAGTTAAACTAGCTGAGACAAAACACTGCCACAGTTCCATTTGTTTTTTGTCTTATAGTCATGGAGTCTTGTCAATCCGATGTTTAAATGATTAAAATTAGCCTCTCTCTGCTTCATATCCTTTATAAAACAAGAAATTTATTAGGTCAACAAATATTAGGTGGCTCCAATGTGCTGGATTGTTTCAAATTCGAAGTAATGAAGAACTCACTTAATAAAGAGAAGGAGGTTCTTTTTCAATCATTAATTCTCAAGCACAGGGATAGATTACTCAATAAGCCAGCGCTCACTAACCTAAAGAGCAAAATTTTACCTGGTTTTCACCACCTTAACAATGGGATGAAACCCATGCAAAATTGTTCACAACAGATCAATAAGCATACCTCGCTTACCGTAAGCCCGTGCAAAACTTGTTTACTGGTTAATCTGTCCCTGTAGCCTAGTGTGTGTTACTGTCCAGTAGGTTAGTTCACTGAGGACACTTGTCAGTTCCTCTTTAAAAATGAGCTCAGGATGCAGCAAAGAGATTTATTTTAACTAAGAGCTTCTTCCTGGTTAGGAATGCTTAACAGAATATTTTACTAATTTAAAGGCAGACAAGCTTAAAAGGACACTATAACTGAAAGCAGAAATAAGTTAGCATTTTATCAGCTCATTTCTGACCTAGAAATGATGTTTTTAGTGTCTGGTAATAGTGAAATTTTTATCAAAAGTCTCAAACAATCTTGAAACACATGGCAAGTCCAGTTGAAATATTCCTACAATGTATTTGTTCACCTACAATTTCACTTAGCATTCAGTTATTAAATGTCAGTCTGTACCTGCCAAGCTCAGCACCGTGGAGGATAAAAGATCATAAAACTTCCTACTAAAGAGGTTACACCCTTGTAAAGGGTGTCATATACAATAAAGAGAATCCATGACACGTGCACGAGTCGGGTCCCACAAGTGTTCACTGAAGCATTGTTTGTAAAAATAAAACTTTAGAAGAAATACAAACACTCATCAAAAGACAAATAGCTAAAAGTATGAATTATTCATGATATGGAATAACATTAAGTATTAAATAACTCAAGATGTGTAGGAATAAGTCCTGGAAATATGTATATAATGAAAAGAGTGAATCTCTCTGGGTAAAATACTGAAATTGAGAAAGATGATTATAAAGAAGTGCAGTTTCATCTGTTTATCTTCAAGTATAAAAAGGAGTTCATTCCTATATTAAATATCAAATTAAAATTATTTTAAGAGATGAAAAAGTGTGTGTGTATACATGTATACAGAGTTAGATATATAACTATACATATAAATCTGTGTAAACATTAACTTCATCAATAATACTAGTGATACAGAATTTTGATGAAGAAAGTAATTTCCTCCAGGAGGAGTTATGGTACTTTTTTTTTGGTAGGGGAATCTACACTTTTATAGTTATTAAATATTCAGGGCAGAACACAAAGTAGATGAGGGAAGTAGATAATTAGCTATAAAGATGCTGTAACAGAAGAATGTATAAAATATACTAAGAACATAAATCAAAGAGTAATTCACTTGGTGAAAGAACGAGCTAGTGGTTATGTTATGTATATGAATTAATATAGAAAGAATATTAGAGAGTACACAAAATGTACCTGATGCTGTTTATCATCTGTTTGTATGGTATAGTGGTTAAGAGGTTAAGTGGAGGCTGTTTAACAAACACGTTGGTAGTTTAAACGCAGCTGCAGGCTCCGCTGGCAGAAGACCTGGTGATCTGCTTCCAGGAGGACTGTAGCCAAGAAAACGCGGTGGGGCAGTTTCACGCTCTAACACGTGGGGTCACTGTGAGTCAAAATCAGTTCAAAAGCATCCAACATTATTGTTATCCATTTATTTGCTTCATTAATCATTTTTCATATGAGCCTTAAAGAAGAGGTAGGCTTGTGCCAGAAATGCAGAAAGTGGAAAATAATTGAATCAGAGAGAACAGCTAGACAAATGTTCTCAGATGTATGAGAAACAGCACCTTGCTAGGACTGGAATACTCTCTTGCGTGGTTAGAGTGCAGAAACAAAACACCCATTGCCTTGGAGTTGCTTCTGACTCATGGGGACTTTATAAGTCACAGCACAACTGGCCCGTAGAGTTTCCAAGGCTGTATTCTTTACAGAAGCAGAGTACCACATCTTTCTCCCCTACAGTGATTGGTGGGTTTGAACAGCTGACTTTAAATAACTAGCAGCGAAATGTTTCACCACTGTACCACTGTGGATCCTCTGAGACAAAATGAAACCTGACACTAAACTGAGATTTCTCAGTAAAGCTTCTTAGATGTCTTGCCAAGAAATCAATATCTCTTAATAGCATAATGTACTCACTTCTATACTTCTGGAAGATGAATGGGAGTGAGGGGAGAAGCAGAGGCCAGGCAAGAACAGTGATAGTGCAGAAAGTCAAAGAGTTTGGGGATTAACATTGGGCAAGTGCCGTCGAGGATTAACACTGGTGGGTTCAAATTTCAAATCTGATATTTCTTAGCTACTTTCATAAACCTGAGGCACACATCTTCACTGCTTTCAAACTCAATTTCCTCAAGAATATTAAAAAACATAATACTCTCTCATTGGATTTTTGGTAGTTTTAAGTGAATAGTATACTATATACAAAAAAAAATGTAGTACAAAACATTATACACATTCAGTGATCTACAAATTTGCCAGTTATTGTTACAGAGGATACAGCTTTGCTGTGTTAGAGACTAAGCATAGAAGGAAACAGATGGATGTATTCAGTAAAGTCAGCAAGACAATGATATAGAGAGGGAAGCTGTGAAAAGTGACTCAGTCTGGGTTTGGGGAAAAGAGACAATGTTAAAGACAAATACAGGAGACAAAGAGAGGCAGGAAGACTGGGCAGTGAAGAATTTGACCACAGACATGACGGCTTCAAGATCTTCATCAAAGCTCCAAATGGCATCAGAGGGCAGTTAAGTGTGTGATTAACAAAAACAAAACCTTTCGGACTCAAAAGAACTTTTGCTTGATCTGCAAGTAAGGAGTACGACCATGACACGGAGGCATTCTCAACTGATTCACGAAGAAACAGGCATCACAAGCGCCAGAAGAAGGTGCAGGCTAATGCGCATGAGTGAAGGGAGAGGCCTGGGGAGGAGTAAAACTGGGAACTCAGAACCTGAAGTCAGTGGAAAATCAGCAGGAAGCAGGAAGTGGGTTCCATAAAAGTGCAAAGAAGTCCATCTCAAAACCAATACGCATTCACTGCCTCATCCATATCTTTATTTGTGCTTCATCTTTGGGACCACCCCCACAAGCCTTAAAGGTACTACACGTAACTCTTCAAGTAAATCATAATTAAGAGCTATGCTATCCTGAACAACAATCGTTTAACCACTCCTTAAATTTTAGGATTTCCTGTTAGTAAAAATGAGAATATGAAAGACTACTGAAATACATCTGAACTACTGTGATAGATGTATTATAAATCATTTACACTCACATACGTACACTTGCGAGCTTACCCAGGAAAAAACCCAGTGCTGTCAAGTCATTGTGACTCAAAGCGACCATACAGGACAGAGCAGAAGTGCCCCACAGGGTTTTCAGGGAGCACCTGGCAGATTTGAACTGCTGACCTTTTGGTTGGCAGTCATAGCACTGAACCACTATATCACAGGTTTCCCACAAGCTTACAGTTTCTAAAAGCTGTTACAGAAATATTTTGTAGTGGAAATTTCCTATCTAAAATTCATTTTTTAAATTGTGTTATAATGAAAGTCTACCATTAGTCAGTTTCTCATACACAAATTTATACTTCGTCATGTAACCCTAGATATTCTCTCCACATTGTGACAGCCCACTCCTCACTTTCAACCAATATTTCTCACCTCCAGGTGACTAGGTCCCATCCCCCTCCCATGTTCCCTCTTGCCTCCAAGCGGGAGCTATCTAGTTAGTCTCCTGTAAGCGCCCAAGCCAAGAAGTGCACACTTCACCAGTATCATTTTATGACTTATACACTAGTTCGGTCTTTGTTGGAAGAGATGGCTTCCAGAATGGTCTCAGTTCTGGGTTAACAGAAAGTTTGGGGAGTGTGTTTTCTGGGGCCCTCCAGTCTATCAGACCATCAAGTCTGATATTTTTACTAGATTGTGAGTCCTGAATCCCACATTTCTCCCACTCCAACAGGGTCTTTATTTTAGTTCCCAATGAGGGCAGTTTTTAACGGTGACTGGGTACCACCTAGCTGTTCTGGTCTCATGGTGATATTCTATCGTATGTTATTCTGTTTCTTGGGCTCACTCTTTCCTCCTGGCATTGATGCTCTTCTTTCTCTCTAGGTGAGCTGAGACCAATTAATGCTTCTTAGACGGCCACTTGCTCACATTTTAGGCCCCGGACCCTATTCATCAAAGTGAGATCCAGAACATTTGCTTAAAAACTTGGTTATGCCAGTTAACCTAGATGTCTCTTGGAGCCAAGGTCCTGAGATCCCCGACTCTAGCACTCTGTCCTTGGAAGTGTTTCGTTTTACTTAGAATACTTCCAAGCTTTGGGGTTAGTCTGTTTGTGCTGATTTCTCCTTTGTTGTGTATTGTCTCTGCCTTCACCTAGAAGAGTTCTTAGTAATTATCTAGTTAGTGAATCTTCTTCTTCCTCCCATTGCCCTCCCGTAACAATCAAAGAATGTTTTCTTCTATAGGTAAACAAATTCTTGAGTCCTTATAATAGTGGCCTCATGCAGTATTTGTCCTCTTGCAATTGACTAATTCTGCTCATCATAATGTCTTCTAGATTCTTCCATTTCATGAAATGTTTCCCAAATTCATTGTCCTTTTTTAACACTGCATAGTATTCCATGATGTGAATATACCACAGATTTTTTTTTAATCCATTCTTACATTGAAGGACACCTAGGTTGATTCTATCATTTTGCTATTGTGAACAGAGCTGCCTTGACTACTGGTGTGCATATATCTATTTGTGTAGCAGCTCTTATTTCTCAAGAACATATTCCAAGAAGTAGGATTGCTGCATCATATGGTATTTCTATTTCTAGGTTTATAAGCATGCACCAGGTCAATTCCAAGGTGCTTGTATTATTCTACATTCCCACGAGCAGTATAGAAGCACTTCAGTCTCTCTGCGGCCTCTCCAACATTTATGATTTTGTGCTTTTTGTATTAATGCCAGCCTTGTTGAGGAAAGGTGGCATCTCACAGTAGTTTTCATTTGCATTTCTCCGATGGCTAATTATGCAAGAGCATTTTCTCATGTATTTGTCAGCTGCCTGAATGTCTTCTTTGGTGAAGTGTCTGTTCATATCCTTTGTCCATAATTTAAGTGGATTATTTGTTCTTGTTGTTGAGGTTTCACAGTATCTAGCAGACTACAGAGATTAGATGCTGATACGACCTGTGATAGCCAAGTTCTTTTCCCCAGTTTGCAGGTTATCCTTTTACTTTTTTGGTGAAATCTTTGGATGAACATAAATGTTTGATTTTTAGGAGTTCCCAGTTATCTGGTTTCCCATCTGGTGTTCATGCATTTTGTAATTTATTTATGCCTTGCATGAGGGCTCTCAGTATTGTCCCTATTTTCATTCCATAATCTTTATATTTCAGAGTTGATATTTAAGTCTTTGATCTATTTTGAGTTGGTTTTTGTACATGGGTGCATGGGTCTTGTTTCATTTATTTGCAGATGGATATTAAGTTATGCTGATTCATTTATTAAAGAGACTCTTTTCTCCACTTTATGGAGCTTGGGCCTTTGTCAAATATTGGCTGCTCACACATGGTTGATTTACACTTGAATTCTCTTTTCTGTTCTACTCATCTGTGTGTTTGTTGTTACACCAGTACCAGGCTGTTCTGACTACTGTCGCAATGTATTAGCTTTTAAAATGGGTAGCATGAGTCATTCCATTTTGATGTTCTTCCTCAATAATGCTTTACTTACCAGGGCTTCTTTCTTTTCCATACGTAGTTTATGATTTGTTTCTTCATGTCAATAGAAAATGCCATTGGAATCTGGATCAGAATTGCATTGTGTCTATAGATTATTTGGGGTAGAATAGACATTTTCACAATGTTGAGTCTTCCTATCCACAAGTAAGGTCGGTTTCACCACTTATGAAGGTCTTTTTTGGTTTCTTACATCAGCGTCTTAGAGTTTTCTTTGTGTAAATTTTTATGTCTCTGGTTAGATTTATTCTTAAGCATTTTATTTTCTTGGAGGCTACTGTAAATAGTATTAATTCAGTGATTTCCTCTTTGACATTCTCTTTGTTGGTGGAGAGGAATACAACTCATTTTTGTATGTTTATCTTGTTTCCTGATACTTTGCCAAATTCTCCTATAGGTTTCAATAGATTTTTTTTGTGGGTTCTTTAGGATTTTCAGCATACAGTATCATATCAGCTGTGAGCAGAAATAATTCCACTACTTCCTTACCAATTTGGATGCCCTTTGTTTCTTTTTCCAGTCTGATTCCTCTGGCTTGAACCTCCAGTAAAATATTGAATAGAAGTGGTAACAGAAGGCATCCTTGTCTGGTTCCCAATCTCAAGGAGAACGCTTTCAGTTTCTCCATTTAGGATGATGTTGGTTGCTGCCTTCACATAGAGGCTCCTTACTACACTGAGGAATTTCCCTTCTATTTCTATTTTGCCAAACGTTTTTAAACATAAGCAGGCACTGGATGTTGTCATATGCCTTTTCATCATTAACTGAAAAATCAAGTAGTTCTTGTCTTTTGTTTTATTTAAGTGTTTGATTATATTGATTGTTTTTCTAATCTTGAACCACCTCTGCAGCCCTGGTATGAATCCCACTTGGTCACAGTGTCTAATCACCGGGTAGTGCTCTATCAGAAATACCACTGATGGTTGGCTTTAACAAAGAAAGTTTATGCTCATGTAGTCCAGTATGCTGAAAGTCTAAATTCAGGGTACTGGCTCTCTGCTTGTCAGCACTGGAGTAACGTCCTTGTGTTGCATTAGCCTTTCTTTGGTCTGAGAGCGTCTTGACGCAGGAACCTCTCGCTGAAGGATGAGCATTGCTCTTGTCTATGCTTGCTTTGATGGTATGAATTTCCCACTCTCTGCTTGCTGTCCTTTCCTTTTATTTCTTGTAGGATAAAATGTGGTGCAAGCCACACTCTGGGGAAACTCTCTTTACACTGGAGCAGGGAGGTGACTTTAGGAAGCGTGTTACAACACAACCCTTTAACATAATCCAGTCTATTAACTCTGGGAAGAGATTTGGATTTACAGAATAGGAAACCCACAAAACAGAGGGCAGTCACACAATACTGGGAGTCACAGCCCTGCAAAATTACCATACATTTTGGGGGAACACAATTCAATCTATGACACATGGTGAATTCTTTTTTTTTTTTTTTTCTTGATATGTTGTTGAATTGTATTGACTAGAATTTCACTGAAGTTTTTGCATCTAAGTTCACAAGAGGCACTGGTATGTAATTTTCCTTCTTTGTAGTGTCTTTACTCGGTTTTGTTATCAAGGTTATGCTAGCTTCCTAAAATGAGTTTGGGAGTATTTCATCCTTTTCTATGGTCTGAAATATCTTTAGTAAAAGTGGTGATAACTCTTCTCTGAAAGTTTGATAGAATTCTCCAGTGAAGCCATTAAGATCAGGGCCTTTTTTGGTCAAGTCTTCAAATTAGCTTTTAAATCTCTTCTATTATGGGTTTATTTAGTTGTTCTACCTCTTTGTTAGTTTACATAGGTAGCATATTTCTAAAAATTTGTTCATTTCTTCCAGGTTTTCAAATTTGTAAGAGTACAGTTTTTCATAGTGTTCTGTTATGATTTTTTTTATTAAATTTTCAGTTGAGTCTGTTGTAATATTGTCCATCTCATTTCTTATTCAGGTTGTTTGTTTACTTTCCTGTTTTACTTTTGTCGGTTTGACTACAGGTTTATCAATTTTATTGATCTTTTCAAAGAACCAGAGTTTGATCTTGTTAATCTTTGAATTGTTTTTCTATTCTCAAGTTCATTTAGCTCTACTCTAGATTTTATTAGTTGCTTTTTTCTGTTGCCTAAGAGTTTCTTTTTCTGATCTTTTTCTACTTATTTGTGTCAAAAGGTAAATGCATTGATTTGGACCCTTTCTTCTTTTTGGATATATGCATTTGTTAAAACGAACTGACCTCTGAGCACTACTTTTGCTGTGTCCCAAAAGCTCTGGTAGGATGATGAGCTTCTTTCTGGACGTTCTGTCCATCACCAAAATTGGTGTGTTGAAGTCTCCTACTATTATTGAGGAGGTGTCTATTACACTTTTCAATGTTGTTAGAGTTCATGTGATGTACATACAGGCCCTATTGTAGGTGTATATTTAACATCATATGTTCTCCTGATATATTGACCCTTTAATTAGTACACAGGGCCCTTCCTTGTCCACTCTGGTGGATTTTACTTTAATGTTGCTACTCCTGCTCTTTGTTGAATGTTGTTTGGTTGGTATATATTTTTTCCATCCTGTGAGTTTCAGTTTGTGTGTATCTTTAAGTCTAATGTGTTTCTTATAGGCAGCATATATATATATATATTTTAATCCATTCTGCTATCCTTTCCTCTTTATTGATACATTTAACTCATCTATATTCAGCATGAATTTAGTGCTGTCATTCTGGTGTCTTTTTTGTGAGTTGTTGAGACTTTCTTACTTTGCTTAATTTTCTGCACTATGTCATTTTTGTCTGTGGGTTTTCTTTTTTTTCCCCTTATTTTTGGTTGTATATTTGCTGAGACTTTTTGGTTTTGTTTCTTATTTGGATGTGACAGATTTTTAATTTCCTTTGGGGTTACCTTAACATTTAATAGCATTATTTCAAATTTAAACCAGTCTTTATTTGCATCACCTTGACTTCCTCTCCATATGAAAGATATATGACTACATCATTTAGTCCCTCTTTTTGAAATAGTGTTGTCATGTTTTATATAGTGACATCCCTGTCTCCCTATTTTGGGGGTTTTAGTTTTGATTTATTTTGGTGGTTTTCATATCTGGGTTGATGTCTCAATGCTCTGTCCTACACTGTAGCCTTGTTTTTTAGCCAGTGTTATAGATTTTCTAGTCAAAAATTTTCTTGTAATTTCAATTTGTTTCTTGTGAATTCTCTAAATTTCTGATTACCTGGGGGAAATGTCCTAATTTTGCTGTCATACTTGAGAGATAATTTTGCAGGATATATAATTCTTGTCTGGCAGGGTTTTTTTTTTTTTTTGTTTGTTTGTTTCCTTTAAGGCTTTGTATATGGCATACCATTGTCTTCTTGACTGAGTGGTTTCTGCTAAGTAGCTTGGGCGTAGTCTGATTGACTCTCCTTTGTAGGTTATTTTTCATTTAACCCTAGCTTCCTTTAAAATACTCTCCTTATCTCTAATTTTGGTAAGTTTGATTACAACATGCCTTGGTGTGTTTCTTCTGGGATCTACCTTGTGTGGATTTTGATGAGCATCTTGGATAGATACCATCTCATCTTTCATGAAACCAGAGAAATTTTCTTTCAAGAAACATTTAACAATTATCTTTGTGTTTTCTGTTATCCACCCCCTCCTCCCATTCTGGTACTCCATTCATTCATAAATTGTTCCTCTTGAAGAGTTAGTCCCATGTAATTGTTAGTGTTTCCTAATTGTTTTAAATTCTTCTTCCTGATTTTTCCTCAAATGTGTTGATGTCAGTTTTTTATGTTCAGTCTCACTAATTTTGAATTCAGTTGTCTCAGTCCTGCTCCTCTGACTCTCTACTACATTGTCTAATGCTGTAATTTTATTGTTAGCCTGCTGAATTTCAGATTATAGATGCTCCAGTGTTTCTTGTGGCCTGCTTAATTTTTCATTAGTTGTGCCGCTCTTTGCCTGATCTCTTGAAGAGCTCTAAACAATAATCTTTTGTATTACACCTTCAATAATTTTAGGAAGTCCTCTTTGTCTGGAAAATACTTTTGTTATTTGTTTTGGAAGCTTTGTGACATTGTAATGGTCTTCTTCAAGTAGTGTGATATTGAATGTTGTTGCTGAGCCATCATAAAATTGTTATAACTTATTTATGTTTGCTTACTGTGTTCTAACTAATATATACAGTATGTTGGCTGGTATACATATAACGTGTATATATGTGTGTGTGTAAATTTAGTTTTGTTTTTAAATATCCGAATACGCTGATTAAATGAACTAGTTTGATCATCACAACCTTAGACATTCTAACATCCTGCCACCAAGTGGCTACAGTTGTTACCAGGCACATGAGTTCAGGCACCAGTATATTTTTCTTGTATGTATTCCACTTGAGAACCTAGGTAGCTGGCCACCAAGTGTATGGCACCTGGTCTTTCCCAGAGTTCTAGGTGGGAAAGGGAGATTAGTATAGCCACAGGTTGCTTATTGTAGGCACTGAAAAAAGAAGGAGAATAACAGCTATCTGTGCCTAGACAAAAGATCTGTTTCTGTCTTAAGTTCCTGGTTCATGAGGGTGAGCAGACCTCTTTCTTCTCCTACCCCACCTTTGTTTAATTGTTCTCTCTCCAAGTCTTGGAGAATGCCTGAGGGAGCATGTAAGGTTCCTACTTCCAGCCAAGGTTGAGCATCTGAGTTTGGCACTGGGTATAGTACGGAGAAGAGAGAGGAAGCATTAGGGAAAAGGAAAGACAATTAGCCCAAAGGAAAGCTTCAGATCCTCACACACTTAACTTTTGATGCTCAAATAGGAATCCTCTGCAATTCTGGGTAAGCAAACATCTGAAGCTCAGTTTCCCCGCTAAGAAAGATGGTATCCAAACACCACCACTCAGTTCACTGCACTGGCAGTACTGTGCCCTCCTCTGGGGTTCAGATTCTCCCTTGGCCAAGTCTGACCAATATAGACGCATTTGTATCTACTTTACGCTTCCTGTTGCCCAGTCTAATCTCACAGCTTTTCCCTTATGTTCAGGGCTCCTAGACTGTTCTATGTAATTTGTTCAATTGTTTTTCTGGGTCTTTGTTAACAACCAAGAGGGATCACAGTATGCCTGTGTCTACTCTGTCATCTCAGCCTTGTCTCCTCAAACCCATTATTCTTATAACTTTAAATCTTTGTCTTTTATGAGACAGCTTTAAAAGACTTAATTCCTCAGAGTTAACACATTCATTAGAAAAATTTTGTTTTACAGCCAAGAGTTACCTTATATTATGGGAAAAATGTATTTTTTAATATGCTATAATAAAAAGATGTCTTAAAAGTTGTAACAGGTATAGACTAATATACTTGGGAAAATAAAAGTGATGTTAAAAATGCATATTCCATATTTTGATAATTTTTTCCACTTTCCATAAAATAATTTGACCTTTGTTGTGTTAATTATTCTTTTTCTGTCCATTCTTTCAATTACTAAGTTGATAGGCAACTACCTAAAATTATTTTGTTTTCTAATCATTTTTAAACAATCACCTCATTACTTTTGTTCCTGGGCATACTGCACCACTCATTATTTGATGTGTAATATTTTATCACAGTTATGGAAAAACCAAATTGAATTTCAAACATATAAACTCTCTCCTGTTAACTATCCAATTAACTGGTGTTTCATTATTCTACTAATTATAACAGCTACCAACTGCGGGACAAGTGTGAGAACTATGAGTTTCTAAGAATTTAAAGTGATTCACTTTTTCCCAAAACAACTGCATTGTTTTCCCATTAGACTCTAATTGGTTCTCAAGGTTTTACTCAGTGACAAATTAA
The DNA here is from genome assembly GCA_028571685.1 of Heterohyrax brucei. Lineage (NCBI taxonomy): Eukaryota > Metazoa > Chordata > Mammalia > Hyracoidea > Procaviidae > Heterohyrax > Heterohyrax brucei. Next base: position 47,286,342 of record CM053158.1, read on the forward strand.
CACCCTTTTGCAGTACAAATCTCTGATTGTAGAAGAATAAAAGCATAATTTAGAGAACAAGAGCAATGGACAAAGTGATCATGCCTATGACTTTGTCTCAAAAGTCAATGCTAGCAAATTACAGAGACTGGGAAGTTGCATAGGGGATCAATAGCACTTTGTTTTATTCAGGTTCTTCCCATGCATAACCCATGTGTCCACTGGTATAAATGTTGTTCTCTTAAGCAAAGATATAGGAAGGTAGCAAACAAGATAAAAACAATGATGACCATAAAGTGCTTACCACTTTAAGCCAAAAACTGATCCCACTGAGTCAGCTCCCATTAATGGTAACTTTATGTGTTATAGAGTAGAACTGCTCCTTGGGGTTTTTTTTTTGTCTGTTATCTTCACAGAAGGAAATTGCCAAGCTTTTCTTCCATGGAGCCACTGTGTGGATTCAAACCACTAATCTCTGCACTAGAAGTCCAGCAAAAAACATCTGTACCACCCAGGGACCGGCTTAGCACAGTACAGGGCACAAAATAAGTGCTCAGTAAATGCCTGCTGAAAATACAAATATCAGTGATAAAAAATAAACCACTCACTGAGTCAGTTCAGACTCAAGATGACTCCCTACGTGGCAGAGCAGAACTGCTCCATAGGATTTTCAGGGTTGTGACCTTTCAGAAGCAGATTATCAACCTTTTTTCTGAAGCACCTCTGAATGGGTTTGGAGCACCAAATTTTCCGTTAGTAGCCCAGTGCTTAACCGTTTGCACCACCCACATGCTCCACTAATGATAGTAAGAATATTATACTACCAGCTTTGCTAAGAACTCTGGTTAAACATGGGGAGAACACACAACATCAAAAATACTAGTACATATGAAACATCTAAGTACGTCTTAGAAAACAGTGAGTGTCTAAGAATTGTTTATTGAATGGACTCACAAAGAAAAGCTCTTCAGAACATAAACCTATGTAAGGGAACAAAGGAGGAGGTCTAGAAAACGACCCAACAGGAAGCATTCCCTCATGGTTCTTTGCGTCGTGATTGCAGGCTGTTCCAAGAGCAAATAACTGTCACAGAGTTCAAACACAATCTTCACTTCACCTGGCTCATAGCCTAAGAAAATTTACGGTAGCTCCTTATGTAAAAACTAGTAATAATTATTGAATACAAACTTGGAAACAATGCATGGGTATTATTGCTTCCATTTTGTCTTTTGCTAGAATATATGTTAAGTCAAACTTGGGGAGGGGAAGAAGGAGTCCAGCATTTTCTGATGAATGACCTGAACTTCTGTATCAAACGCCTTAACATACTGTCATTACTTTTAGGTACCATCAAGTCACTTCCAACTCATAGCAACCCTACAGGATAGAGCGGAACTGGCCCCATATGGTTTCCAAATAGTGCTTAGTAGATTTGAAATGCCAAACTTTTTGTTAGCAGTCAGATCTTAACCACTGTACCACCAGAGCTCCTCAAACACACTAAATAGCATCTATTTAAATATTATTTAAATCCAGATTTCTCCACATGTATGCAATTTTATAGCCAGTACCTATAGCATCGTAAATAGGGAGAAGCATTTTTCCCAAGTTATTTCTCTAAAAAATTATATTCTTCATCCTTTCACTAGATTTTCACTATTGAAAGTTCTACCCTTACCATAAAGAGCTATCTTAACTTTCTGGTTTTCACACATCCTAGCAGTGAAACTCTGCAGTGTCCTGAGGGAAATTACATTTTTTAAATATTGCATCTGAGTGCTGAGTAGGACTTTTAGTTAATGTCTCTGTCTATGAGGTAATTTTACATTGAAGTTTGAAATAATTTGTTATGAATTGTTTAAATAATCTCATCACAAAAATATAGCCGTCAGTATATCTAGTTATGCTTATTTATTCATACCTAACCTCTATCACATATGAGTCAACGTTACAATAAGACAATCAGTAACTCACTGTTCAATCAGAGAACTGTGTGGCTACTGACTGCCTTCCTTCTAAAATGTCTTTTTGAAATTTCTCCTAATTCAGTATTATGGGAGTAACACCAAGTTGAGACTATTTTTGGTTACACACAGAATTCTGTTAAGTCTAATGAGAGTTTATGGTCTTTCAGTCTTAATGTATGCTATTAAGCAGTATAAGGAAAACTTCATAGGTATTAAGGCCAGTAATTTCTAAACTCTTTAGCAACAGTCTTCCTTTTCCCTTTTTTATTATTATTAATATATATTTTTTAATGTAAAAGCCTACACAAAGTTTTAAGACATAAAACAGGTAAGATGGTGCTCTCTTTGATCAAAGCACAGGAACAGACACCTTGTGTCTACAGCTCCTCTACAGGGAATACTCCCCCGCCCCCAGTCTCTTCTGTGTACTCCCATCTTCAAAGGAAACACCTGAGAGCACACTTCTTTGCCTACTGTCTAACATGGCAATTAAGTACCATGTCACCTGGTCCTACATCATCCCTGTGATAGGTGGTAATCTAGCGCTGCTGAAACCTGTCCAGCATCATAAGCCTCCAGTGACAGACTGCTGGTGGCCAAGCATTCAGGACTTTGGTAATCACACCTGGGTCTCTTGCCTAGAATTCTGCCAGTGAACTATCAGTACCTCAAGCAAGATCCGGGCTAATGATTCTGTAATCAAGACTCTCTGAAGTTGTGATAAGATTAACACTTAAAAGTATTTTTTGTTATTTAAGAACTAAGAAGAGTAAACAGTTAATATTTTTGCTAAAATAGCCTTTTATTCCAATTAATTAGCACTTGTACCTTTGCCAAAATGAACTTTTATTCTGTTTCATTGATCTATATGCATGTTTCTATCAACTGTCTAATCCAAATCCTCCCACCTCTCATTCCTTTCCTCCCCCCCCTGCAGCCATCAAAGAGTCTTTTCTTCTGTGCATGAGTTTGTTTTTAAGTTCTTATCGTAGGAGTCTCATAAAGTACTTGTCCTTTTGTCACTGACTACTTTCACTCAAGATAATGTCCTTCAGTTGAAACCAGATTATGAGATATTTCCTAAAATCATCGTTGTTCTTTATCATTGCATAGTGTACCATTTAGTATGTACACCATACTTTACCTATCCATTCCTCCATTGTTGGGCATCTGGGTTAATTCCAACTTTTTGCTATCATGGACTGAGCTGCAATGAACATTCGTGTGCATGTATCAGTTGGTGTGAATGGCCCAGTGGACTTACTGGGTCAAATGGTATATCTAGATCCAGCTTTTTAAGGAAACACCAGTTTGCTTTCCAAAGAGTTTGCACCATTTTGCAATCCCACCAACAGTGTAGGAGAGTTCCAATTTCTCCACAGCCTCTCCAGCATTTGTTGTTTTGCATTTTTTTTTATCATGGCCAATCTTGTTGTGGTGAGATTGTATCTCATTGTCATTTTGATTTGAATTTCTTTAATAGCTAATGATTGTGAGCATGTCCGCATGTGTTTTTTGGCTGCCTGGATCTCCTCTTTACAGAAGTGTCTGTCCATCTCACTTGCCCAATGCTTAATTGGATGATTTATCTTTTTCTTATTGATATTTTGCCTTAACTTATAGATTATGGAGATCAGATGTCGGTCTGACATAAAATTGCCAAATATTTTTTCCCACTCTGTAGGTGGCCTTTTAATTCTATTAACAAAGCATTTGGATGAGCAAAAGTGTTGGATTCTTAGTAGTTCCCATTTATCTATTTTCTCTTCTATTGTTTGTGGTTTGACAGATTTTGAAGTCTGTCTACATTGTGTATTAAAACTTCCATTGTTGTTCCTACTTTTTCTTGGATGAGCTTTATTGTTTTAGATTTGAGATTTAGGTCTTTTTATCCAGTTTGAGTTGGTTTCTGTATAAGGTGGAAGATATGAATCTTGTTTCAGTTTTTTGCAGATGGATATCCAATTTTGCCACCACCATTTGTTGAAGAGAATGTTTTTTCCCCAGTTTAATGTCTTAAGGCCTTTGTTGAATATAAGCTGTTCATAGGAAGATTGTGTCATCTCTGGAGTCTTGATTCTGTTCCATTGATCTATCTGTGTCTTTTTGTACCAGTACCAGGCTGTTTTGACTACTGTGACAGTGTAATAGGTTCTAAAGTCAGGTGTCGCTGCCTAACTATCCGCCCCCGGAAGGAAGACAGGACACACAGATATGAGCCACCTTGCAAGTTACTTGCTTTATTCTTCTTCCTACTCTACTACCTAGTCTACTTCCTATGTTCTTCTCTGTACTTCTTTATACCCCTTTACACACCCACTACAATGTCCCTCACCCATTATATAGTCCAATCCCACCAATCATAAGGCACAGCTGATTCATGTGTAGTGCATGAGCAGAACATAGCATTGCAAAGAGAAGCTGAGTGGCTATGGGCTCTAGAGGCCAGCAATCAGAAAGCTGATCACGAGCTGTTCACGCACCAGCAAGGAACTGCGTCAGCAGGCTAATCATCAGACCGGGAGTGTCTCGGGGAGGAGCTCCTGATAACAGGCGCCATCTTTATGGCGCAGTTTCTTTTCGCTCCCGACATCTCCCCCTTTTTTCTTTATAAAAAAAGCGCTCCTGGTCACACGGCTTAAATAGTGTCGCCTACTGTATTCTGATAGGACAAACAATATCCAATCACAGGGGGGCTTGCCTAATTTCCAGGCAAAGCCTTACACTGGGCAGGCCATCAAGCGGGGTAAACAAGGCTGCGGCCCTGCAGCACGGCGCCATTTGCAGGCAGCAAGATCTAAAGCTTTCAGGAGGTATGTGGGCCATGGCTCTCAACATCTCCTAGTGCTTGAAGCGCCTGGCTTAGGTCATTCTTGGCTGAGGCGTCTCTTACCCGTCATGGGGAGAGTCCGCAGCAAAAGGCGGAGTCCCTGTCTTAGGTCGATGACACCCCCAAAGAAGGTTGCCCGTCATTGACTGCCTTCAAGCATTTGTAGCCAGACCTCTGGCGAGGACTGTTTGTCCTGCATGGCTGCAATAGCCTGCACAGGCAGGGCCTGCTCTTGCCGCCTCATCTGCGTGTCTGTACATTCTGAGTAGTGACCACGGCGATTATAGCGGATACAAGTGCAGTTATTTCCATAATAACTAATCCCCATAGCCTGCTTAGGCCTAATCAACTCTTGCAATTTTTCTATCACTTGTAGCCCTTTGTCCCGACAAGTTTACAGGCAGTAACACAAAGGGAGGTTGATGTAGAACAATCATAAGTTTCCATTACCCAAGGGGGCCCACACAATTAGCAAAATTACAGTTAAAACACATTATGTTAAAACAGGTTACATTGTGGTAGGTTTCATTGCCCTATGCGACAGTCATTCCCCCCTTTTTTTTTAAGTGATGATTACATTTTTCTCATTGAAATTCCTTTTAAGGATTATGTTGGTTTCTGTTACACAAGTGGTGACTGTTTTATTCAGGAGAGATTGGGTTAGTTTATGTCCAAGTCCAGAGTTCTTTACATTTCGGCCATTGGCAGCATAGTCCCTTGTGTCATTTAGGTTGGTGATGTTGTAGTGTCTGAAAAGGGTTAATAATGAAAGAGCTGATGGGCACCAATCACACGACGTTTCGGCGGTGACTTCACTGTTGCTGGGGAGATTCCTCAGAGGGGATGGTGTCAGGTTGTATTTGTAAGTTGAATACCTGTGAAAATATAATTTCTGCCTTGTGGCTTGGTTAGTGACAGCAAGTGATTGATAACAAAAGGGTATATTTTATTAAATGATATGGTAAGCTGTGTTTATAATTTTAAGGGTGTTGTAAAATTTTTGAAAGCTTCTAGAAGTATAAGCCAGAGCAGTCTGTTTTTCTCTCCCTTACTCTTTCTTTCCTTTCTTTCCTGCATTTTCTTTCTTTTTAGCTATCCAGCCTTTTCCTGCATATTCTTCCTTTTTAGCTATCCAGCCTTTTATTTTTTCTTTTTTCTACATCCTCTTCACCCACTTTTTCACTTGCTCATACTTTCTTCATATTCCCTTTATATTTGTCACACTTGGGGTTCCACAGATAACTGTATATATCATAAAATAGTCACAGGAAACTCTAGCCAGGTTGTTTACATCAGGCAAAGTTTAAAACCTAAGAGAAAATTTTTTCAGTTAATGAAATTAGTCTGTTAAACTTACATTTTTACAGAGATAAGAAACAAGAAAGCATGTTATGAATATATTAAATGTAGTTTTCGTTTTCTGGTCCGAAGGCCATGTCCTTGGAGATTAAAGGAGAAAGAACAAAGGAATCTGTAACTGGTTGTGATTAATTAGTTGTAAGCTCCACGCTGCACTGGTGGGAGTTAATTTTAGTTTTAAGGGCTGCAGTTAGTTGATTTATAAATTCTTTGCTGGCTAAAGCTGCAAAGCGGCTGAGGCAGGTGCGAGCAGGGAAGAAAAAATGAGTAACCTGTCCTTTTAAATTTTCTGCTGGCTGAAGCTGTAAAGTTGGTTTGAGCTTGAAAAGCACAGCCAGTTTTAAGAAGCTTGCTTTATACCAATGCCATGCTGCTTAAACAGCGACTTGTAAGTATCATAAAGGTGCCGGAAAGAAGGTTGATTCCCCATGATGGGGGAGCCACTGGCCACAACCAAAGCAGATCCGACACCGTATGTCCTAACGGCTTCTGCTATGCCTTTCACCAGTTTCCAGTCTAGAGGGTCATGATAACGATTGCCCTGTTCATCCTGAAAAACACGAAAGGCAGCAGGGCCGCCCTCCCACATCTGCGGGAAACGACTCCTCTGCAAGAGGGAAGGCGCTGAAGGGTTGTACGGGGGAGGTACCGTGTCGGCACCAATCTTCTCTGGGGCCCCTCGGGCTCGGGGGGAGGAAGACAGTCGCAGGGGCCGGACGCACACCCGGCCAACATCGCGCGTCAACTGCGTCACTGTTACCTTCCGTTCTCCCTCCTCCCTTTCCTTTTTCTCTTGCAGTTCCCCCTCCCCTTCTGAATCACTGCCGTTCTCCTGCATACTCTCACCAGACACACCACCTTTGTCGCTACCCTTTTGGGAAGCTTCCTTTTGAACACGCTTGAGGGCGTCTTGTCCCCTGGCGAGGACTTTCTCAAAGATGTTCGACTCGTCCTTTAAACAAGTCAAAATCAAAATCCAGATCCCCATAACGCCAGGAGGCAGGGTACCTTGCATATCTGCTCTAGTTAAATCCCCTCCCAGCTTGTTCCATGCAGATAGAGTGAGATGGCCAGAAACCAGGAACCACGGAGCCGCCTCCTCCACCGCTAGGAGGAAACGCTCCGAGGTGGCCTGCTTAATACCGATCCCACGCTGCTTGAACAAACTTTTACAGGCTATTAATAGCCGCTGTGAAGAGGGGTGATTACCCATTTTATACAATTATTAGTTACTTTTCCTGGTCAATGCCAGTTTTATTTCCCTGGTCAATGCCAGTTTTATTTCCCTGGTCAATGCCAGCCCCCGGTCTATACCGGCCCCTGGACTATGCCAGCCCCCGGTCTATACCGGCCCCTGGACTATGCCAGCCCCCGGTCTATACCGGCCCCTGGACTATGCCAGCCCCCGGTCTATACCGGCCCCTGGACTATGCCAGCCCCCGGTCTATACCGGCCCCTGGACTATGCCAGCCCCCGGTCTATACCGGCCCCTGGACTATGCCAGCTCACCTTTCCGGGCGTCCCCGAGGTGAGGGTCGCTTCAGGTCCCTGTTCCGGGCGCCAAATGTCGCTGCCTAACTATCCGCCCCCGGAAGGAAGACAGGACACACAGATATGAGCCACCTTGCAAGTTACTTGCTTTATTCTTCTTCCTACTCTACTACCTAGTCTACTTCCTATGTTCTTCTCTGTACTTCTTTATACCCCTTTACACACCCACTACAATGTCCCTCACCCATTATATAGTCCAATCCCACCAATCATAAGGCACAGCTGATTCATGTGTAGTGCATGAGCAGAACATAGCATTGCAAAGAGAAGCTGAGTGGCTATGGGCTCTAGAGGCCAGCAATCAGAAAGCTGATCACGAGCTGTTCACGCACCAGCAAGGAACTGCGTCAGCAGGCTAATCATCAGACCGGGAGTGTCTCGGGGAGGAGCTCCTGATAACAGGCGCCATCTTTATGGCGCAGTTTCTTTTCGCTCCCGACAGTCAGGTAGTGAGAGGCCTCCCAGTGTGTTCTTCTGCAGTTGTGCTTTACTTATCTGGGGCTTCTTCTCTTTCCAAACAAAGTTGGTAATTTGTTTCTCCATCTCATTAAAAAATGTCACTGGAGTTTGCATTGGGATTGTATTATATAAATGGATTACTTTGGGCAAAATAGACATTTTCACAATGTTAGTTCTTCCTATCCAGGAGCAGGGTAGGTTTCTCCATTTACGTAAGTCTTTCTTAGTTTTTTGTAGTAAGGACTTGTAGTTCTCTTTGTAAAGGTCTGTTATTTCTCTGGTTAGATTTATTTCTAGGTACTTGATCTTAGGGGCTATAGGAAATGATATTGATTTGGTGATTTCTTCATTAACAGTCTCGTTGTTGTTATAAAGGAATCCTACTTATTTACTCATGTTTATCTTGTATCCTGAGACTGATGAACTTTTCTATCAGTTTGAGTAGTTATCGATTCTTTAGGATTTTCCGCATATACAATCATATCATCTGCAAATAGGGAGATTTTGACTTCTTCTTTGCGGATGCAGATGCCCTTTATTTCTTGGTCTTGTCTAATTGCTCTGGCTGGAACTTCTAGTACAATGTTGAATAGGAGAGGTGAGAGTGGGCATCCTTGTCTAGTTCCTGTTCTCAAGGGAAACTGTTTCAGTCTCTCTCCATTCAGGATGACATAGGCCGTTGGCTTTGTATAAATGGCCCGTATTGCATTGAGGAAATGGCTATCTATTCCTATTTTCCTGAGATGTTAGCATGAATGAGTGTTGGATCTTATCAAATGCCTTTACTGCATCAATAGACAAAATCAGATGATTCTTGTCTATCGTGTTCTTTATATGGTTGATCACATTGTTTTTCTGATGTTGAACCAGCCTTGCATCACTGCTATGAATCCAACTTGGTCATGATGGATTGTTTTTTGGATATGTTGTTGTACTCTATTGGCAAGAATTTTGTGGAAGATTTTGCATCTAAATTCATGAATGATATTGGTATGTATTTCTGCTTTTTGGTTGAGTCTTTCCCTGGCTTTGGTATCAGAGTTATGCAGGCTTCATAGAATGAAATTGGGAGTATTCCATCCCTTTCTGTAATATGAAATAGTCTCAGTAGTATTGGAGATAACTCTTCTCTAAAAGCTTGGTAGAATTCTGCAATGAAGCCATCTGGGCCAGGGCTTTTTTTCATTGGTAGTTTTTGATGTCTTTTTCAATCTCTTCCTTTGTGATGGGTTTATTAATCTGTTCTGCTTCACCTTGTGATAATTTGGGTAGGTGATATGAATCAAGGAATTTGTCCATTTCCTCTAGGTTTTCAAATTTGTTAGAGTACAATCTTTTGTAGTATTCTGATATATTTTTGATTTCTGTTGGATCTGTTATGACAACTCCCCTCTCAGTTCTTATTTGGGTTGTTTCCTTTCCTGTTTTATCTTTAGTAAGTTTAGCCAATGGTTTGTCAATAGTTATCAAATTTTATATTATTTTTCTGCATCTATTTAGATGACCATATGGTTCTTCTTACAAGTTTGTTAAAATGATGAAATTGTAATGATTTTCTAATGCTGAAGTAGCCTTACATTCCTTATGATAAAAAATAATTGTGCATAATGAATTATTTTTTTTAATTTATTGCTATATTTTATTTGTTAGTGTTTTTTTTGACAATTTTTTCAGCTTTATTCACAAGGGATATTGGTCTGTAGTTTCCTCGTAACATCTTGCCTGTGTTTGAGACTAAGGAAATGCTGTTGTTGTTGTTAGGTACCATGGAGTTGGTTCTAACTCATAGCAGTTCTGTGTACAGCAGACCTAATATTAAATATGGCCCCACAACACCTTCGCAATCATTGTTTTGAGTCCATTGTTGCAGCCACTTGTCAAAGGTTTTCCTGTTTTTTACTGACCCTACCTTAAAAAGCATGATATCCTTTCCTAGAGACTGGTCCCTTCTGATAACATGTTCAAAGTATGAGCAATGATATCTCACCATCCTCACTTTCAAGGAGCACTCGGGCTGTACTTCTTTCAAGAGAGACTTGGTCTTTCTTCTGGTAGTCCATGGTATATTCAATAGTCTTTGCCAACACTACAATTTAATTTTCCTTTAGTCTTCGTTATCCGTTGTCCAGCTTTCGTATGTATATGAGGCTTTTGAAAACACCGTGGCTTGAGTTAGGTGCATCTCAGTCCTCAAATTGACATCATTACTTTTCAACACTTTAAAAGAGATTTACCCAAAGCAGTACGTTTTGATTTTCTGATTGCTACTTCCATGGGTGTTAACTGTGCATCCAAGTAAAATGAAATTCTTGACAATTTCAATATTTTCTCCTTCTATCATGATGTTGCTTATTGGTCCAGTTGGTCAGGTTTTTGTTTTCTTTAAGTTGAGATGTGATCCATACTGAAGGCTGTAGTCTTTGATCTTGACCAGTAAGTTCTTCCAAGTCTTCTTTATTTTTAGCAAACAAGATTGTGTCATGTGTGGGTTGTAGATTGTTAATGAGTCTCCTTCAATTCTGATGTGCTATTTTTCTTCAATAGTCAAATTTCTTAGTAATGTGCTATCTCTCCAGGTCTCCTTTGATTTCCTTCATTAGTGTTTTATAGTTTTACATGTAGTCAAGTTTCTTCGGTTATCTGCTCAGCATACAGATTGAATAAGTACAGTACAATGCTACAACCGTGATGCACACCTTTCCTGACTTTAAACCACATCATTTGATCTTGTTCTATTTGAACAACTGCTTCTTGGTCTGTGTACAATTTCCTGACGTATACAATTAAAAGTTCTGGAATTCTCTTGCTTCACAAATTTATTCATAAATTGCTATGATCTACATAGTCAAATGCCCTTGGGTAGTTAATAAAATCCAGGTAAACATTTTTCTGGTGTTCTCAACTTTCAGCCAAGATTCATCAACATCAGTAATGATATTCCTCATTCCACACCCTCTTCTGAATCTGGTCTGAATCTCTAGCAGTTACCTGTTGGTATATTGCTGCAATAGCTTTTAAATTATCTTCAGCAAAGTTTTATTTACATTTAATATTAATAATGTTGATAATTTCCACACTGTCTTTGATCACCTGTCTTTGGAATAGACATAAATGTATCTCCTTTACAGTCATTTGGCTAGATAGCTGTCTTCCAAATATCTTGGCATAAACAAGTGATTACTGCCAGGACTGCATCCATTTGTTAAAACATTTTAATTGGTATTTAATTCTAAGAGCCTTGTTTTTTGCCAGTATCTTCAGTGCAGCTGGATTTATTTATTCAATTCCATTTGTTCTTGATCATAGGGTACCTCCTGAAATGGCTGGACAGGATCATCTCTTTCTACTATACTGACTATATGTATTCCTTTCACTTATTTTTGATGCTCTTGGCATCATCCAATGTTTTCACTGTAGAACTCTTCAAAATTGCAACTTGAGGCTTGAATTTTTTTCTTTACTTTTTTCAGCTTGAGAAATTCTAAGTATATTTTCCCCTTTCAGTTTTCTAAGTCCATTTTGTTGCACATTTCATTGTAACACGTCACTTTGTCTTTTCAAACCATCCTTTTTAATTTTTTGTTCATCTGTTTTGTTTGATCATTTCTTCCACTCACTTTAGCTACTCAGTGTTTAAGAGCAAGTTTCAGAGTCTTTTCTGACAAACATTTTGGTCTTTTCTTTCTTTCCTGCCTTTTAAATAATCTTTTGCTTTTACGTATGATATCCTCGATATCATCCCCCAACTTGTCTGGTCTTTGTAAATGCTAGTCTCATAAAATGAATAAGAAGGTTTTTAATCTCTTCTGGCTGTTTTTTTGAAGAGACTACATAGAACTGTTATTTTTTTCCTGAATCTTGTCTCTTGTGACAATCATTTTGGTCTTTTCTTTCTTTCCTGCCTTTCAAATAATCTTTTGCTTTTATGTATGATGTCCTTGATATCCTCCCCCAACTTGTCTAGTCTTTGTAAATGCTAGTCTCATACAATGAATAAGAAGGTTTTTAATCTCTTTGGCGGTTTTTTTGAAAAGACCACATAGAATTGGTTTCTAACAGAAACTATAAAGTTTTTTCATAGATAAGAGACTATTCAGTTCTGGTAATCAGTGTTTTGAAAAACTTTGTGCATTTTATATAAGCCCTCAAATTTAAGAGCATGCTTCTGAGGTCTCTAGTCCCCTTTCTTTTGTGATTTTGGGAATTTGTGCCACCTCTCTTTTTACCTTGAGACTTACCAGTTTTGTTGATGTATGCAAACAAGCAACATTTGTTTCCATTGATATTTCTCTGGTTCAGTTTGACTTTTGGTCTTTTTTTCTTCTGCTTGCTTTTGGTTTAGTTCTCTCATTTTTGTCTAATTCTTTATGCTGGAAGCACAGACATTTAATCTCTTGTAATTTAAGCTTCAATGACAGAAATGTCTCTAACCACTGTTTCAGATACTTTTCAAAATTTTGGATATGTTGCTATCTAATTTTCAGTCAACTCAAAAAATATTCTTTTTTTATTTTGGTTTATCTTCAGACTCCCTATGTTTAATGTTTAATTTCCTGTGTTATCAATTGCCAATTAAATTCCATTTTAATCAAAGAACATAGTTGATATGATTCCTAATCCTTTAAGTTTACTGAAGTTTATGGCCAGAACATCTTGGTAAATATTTTATACACACTTGACAAGAAAATGTATTCTGTGATGCCAGGAGGATAATAAAATTGAAGATAATGATGGTAATGACATAGTAGCTGCAACAATGGGCTCAAATACAGTAATAATTGTGAAGATAGCACAGGACCTGGCAGTTTTTCATTCTCTTGTACGCAGGGGCACTGAGTCGGAACACACTCAACAGCTCCTAACCACCACACTGGTATTAAGAGTTCAGCAAAAACAGTTGACAAATTGGTGATGGTCAATCACGAGAGACGAGAACAGTGTGAACCCCTTGGGGACTCAGAATTAGGGAGATTCCACATCTCCTTGATTCTTTCCAAAAACCCCTTCAGGCTCACATCCAATAGATTAGAAAGAGTCCCCAGGAATGTCTCCTGTAAACTTGGGAGAGGGGAACTCTAATCATATGGTGGGACAAGAGATATTTATAGTATCCTTTTGCCCTATCTTAACTAAGAAACAAAAGCCATAATCATAGACTGAAGGAATCTGCTGTAGATTGAATTATGCCCCGCCCCATGTATGTATCAATTTGATTGAGCCATGATATCCAGAATTGTATAATTGTCGGCCATTTGGTCATTTGATGAGATTTTCCTATGTTTTGTGAACTTTATCAATATGATGTAATAACATGGATTATGGGCATTTATACTGTTGAGGTCTACAAGATTAAATGCCATCTTAAGTCAATTTATTTTGCAATATAAAAGAGAGAAGCAAGCAGAGACATGGGGACCTCATACCCCCAAGAAAGCAGTGCAAGGTGCAAAGTATGTCATTTGGACCTAATGTTCCTGCTCCGAGATGCTCCCAAACCAAGGGAGACTAATGCATCACCAGAACTTTCCTCTGGAGCTGAGGGAGAGAGAAAGCCTTCCCCTTAAGCCAACACCTTGAATCTGGACATCTAGCCTACTGGACAGTGAGAGAATAAACCTCTGTTACAGCAGCACTACATGACTAAGACAAAGTTTTAATTGTAGGAAGGGCAACAGGCACTGCTTCCCTCAGGGCTTGCATGTTCTCCACCTTTTCTATGACAGAACAGAATTTACAGTTCCCTATTTAATGTTCTAATATGCATCGTACTTGCTTCTAGTGTTGATCATTGCTTTCTGTAGGGGAAATGCTTTTTTCTTTTCTTTTTGTATAATTTTTTTGTTGTGGTGGTTGAAAGCTGTACATATTACAAAGAACAACAGGAATGATGGTAAATATATTTTTAGTCTGTCAGTGGGCCTGTCTTTCTTTCTGTTATACCCTTAGTGATTGGGTTTTAGGGAATTTGGGTGAGAATTTGTCTGGGTTTGAAGATTTTTATTGCTATCGATTCTCTCAAAACACCAGACTTCAAATTTCTATAAAGATACTTTGTATTCAGAATGGAATGGTCTACTAGGACAATATCCATTTGATCCTGAATTTTAGGTCTTCTCTGCCTGAGTGTCTGACAGTGTTTCTTCTGTTTGCTCTTGTGCCCCTTCTGGATCTTTCCCAGTAGTCTCTTGCTGTTGTTTGGCATCTTGTTACCTTGGCAGTAGACAGTGATGCACGACACATTCTCTGTTGTTCAAGTCTCAATCTTAGGTGTGCACAATATCTTTAGCTCTTACGGATGGAACTTCTTAGTTATCTTGTCCTTCCCCAAACTGTGATAGTGAAACCACCACATAATCCTGACACTCACCCAAGAGTTGTGAATATCCCACTATTCACTTCCCTATTCCTGGTACCTACTAACCAAAGACAACCAAGCTCATTGCCATTGAGTTGATTCTGACTCATAACTACCTACCAGCTATAGGTTATTTGCACTTTGTTCAGTTTCCTCATTTAAATTTACTTATTTGTTATATAAAAGCCAAAAAGCCACAGCCATTGAGTTGATTCCAACTCACAGTGACGCTATAGGTCAGAATAGACCAGCCTCATAGAGCTTCCAAGGAGTACCTGGTGGATTTGAAGTGCCGACCTTTTGGTTAGCAGATGTAACACTTAACCACTACACTATGAGGGTTTCCACTGTTTGTTAAATGGAGGTTTTAAAATCTATATTGACGGATTGTAAAGATGTTTACATGAGATTATCATGTGACTGGTTTGTTGTTCTCAGAAATGGTAGCTATCAGTATTATCTAGGAGATGAGAACAATCACAAAAATTGATGATAAGAAAAACATCATATATAACCAATGGCAGAAGCATTCAGTGTAGTAAAGTGAGAAAGTGGAGCTGTACTGGCTGAGTTTTCACTTTTACTTAATGCGACTTATACTTGTTTTTTCACTTCTTTTTTTTATTTAAATTGTACTGCCTCCCAACCTTCTCATCTAGGCTTTAAAATATTTGCTGACCCTTCTGATTTTGCACAGATATTAAGGAAAAAAAGAGGAATATCAAGGGTAATAAACTTTGTTCTTTGGACAAATTGTTACTTAGTTTAAAGATGACATCAGGGGATAGATTCAACTAAGATTTAAAGCTTTACTCAGGGCCGTAGTCTCAGGGACTACTCCAGCCCCAAAATGCTCAGTTAGCCTAGATTCTTCAAGAACTGGAAGTTCTGTTCTGCATTTTTCTCCTTTTTAAAAATGAGGATTTATCTACTGTGTTCCTGATCAGACCATTCAGGAGTGGTAGCCAGGTACTGTCTGGTTCTTACGGTCTCAGGGTAGATAAGGCAGTGATTCATGTGGACCATTAGACCTTCTCTGATTCTTGAGTTTTCTTCTTTCTCTTTTGCTCTAGGTGAGTAAAGACCAACAGTTGTATCTCAGATAGCCGATTGTAAGATTTAAGACCCTGGACACTACTTGCCGTACTGGGAGATAGAACATAAATTTAAGAACTATATTATGCCAATTGTTTGGGTTGTCCCATGAGACCATACCCCAAACCCCTAAACCAAAGGACCAAATCCCATGAGATTACTGGTTTTGTCTATTTAGGTATAATTTTTAGTTGTAGCACAAACTTATTTGATATGAAACTCTGTAATACAAAAGTTTGATTAATGAGAATCTTTAAATTAAGACAGTCTTTGGGAACATCTGTCTCAACTGGCATAGCATAGACTGTAAAGAAACTGTCTGACTCTTACTGTGGCGAGTACTAACTGCAATCTTAACAACCTGCAAGCAACCATCTAAGATACATCTGCTGGTCCCATCCCAGTGGGAGCAAAGCACAATGAAAATCAAAGACAAAAGGGAATATTGGTCCAAGGGACTAATGAACTTCCACTAGATTGAGTTCAGAACAACTACATGGTGTCCCTTTAATACCACTAGCTACTCTGGCAGGGATCAGAACAGAGGGTTCTCAACAAAGCTGGAGAGAAATGTAGAAGAACATTCTAAATCACATATACAAAAAAGACCAGGCTTATTGGTTTGATAGAGACTAGAGAAATTCCAAGAGTATGGTCCCCAGATGTCCTTTTAACTCAGTGCTGAAGCCACTCTTGAGATATGATTAGCAGACTGATAATGCCAACGATAACACATATGAGGGAAATATTTTGTAGTTCAGTCATGTATATAAGACTAATGGGCATACCAGCCCCAAAGTAAAGATGAGAAGGCAGGAAGGGAAAGGAAAACTAGACAAATGGAGACAGGACTCCTGAGGTGGAGAAGCGGAGAATGTTGACACATTGAGGGCTTGGCAATGAATGTCACAAAATAATTGGTGTACTGTTTAACAAGAAAGTAATCTGCACTGTAAACATTCACCTAAATCACAATTTTAATAAAGAAAGAACTGTTGGAAAACTTTTTCTGATACTCTTGTTCCTGATGGAAATAAAATATACAGTTATTCCCTTTGTGTTCTGGATAACAAATAATGGCACATATTTCTCCTAGATTCTCACATTTCTATATAAGAGAACCAGATGATATAAAAACAAAAATAGAAAGGAAGCAGAGAAATCAGTAGGATATTAGAAGACAACCACAATAAGTTTCTTACTGTAATACATGTATTTAACTAGGAAAATTATGACCTATGCACAAAAGTGAAGATACATCCTTAAGGTTTATAATTTATTTGAGAGCCACAAAACATGAAAGATATCTTGTTCAAGTGATCTTTATTTGTAGTAGGAAAAAACTAGAATTTAGAGTCAGAGAAATCTAAGCATTGGAATTACAACTGGCTTGTGTCACTGTAGATATATTACGTCACCACTTTCAGCAAGATAGTGGATCTGAGAAAAGCTTGGGATTACTGTGCTCGTGTCGTAGTTCTGTCATTTATCACCTGAGTGGCTTTGGATGTAAAAGTTAACCTTTCTGAGTGGCAGTTCCATAACACAATGTAAACAACAATAATAAATCTGTCAGGGTGATGTTAGCAGCTATAACAAATAAACTACATCATTTCAGTATCTTAAAGCAATAGAAGTCTACTTCTCTCTCACGTGATGATCCTGGTAGGCATGCTGGGTGGGCAGACAGCTTTCCTCCATGTAGTGATTATAGATTGAGGCTCCTTTGAGCTCTTGGCTCCACTAACACCCAGGGTTTTAGTAACCAATCAGCGGAGGCAGAAAAGAAAACATGAAGAATGCACAGTAGTCGTGGCACATGCCATTTGTTTTTGCACTTTGTCACAAGCTGTCAAATCCTAGAATCAAGGCAGTGCGGGAAAGGTAGTCACTGCCTATCCGCATGTCTCTGCCATGGAACTCAGAACTTGAAGAGTGGCAGACAGGAAGCCAGTTTTCAATCCCTACCTTGAATGACTGAGGAGCAGTTCAGAGATCACATGTGCAGACACTTAGTCCAGCATGTGCTACACTGTGAGCAATCTATAAATGATACCTGTGAACTAGGGAGGCCACTCTTTCCTGGTTGTCCATGTGAGGCAGGCAGCTTCAGGGCCCAACGCTTCTAAGACACACCTACTCTGGCTTATCTTCCTACAACTTGCAGAATAAGCTGCACATTCTTCTGAAATTGTTCTTGACAAGATAACCACAGAACAGGCCATATATCACCTCAACTTACCTCTAGGTAGAGGCTTAACATCCTAATAAAAGAGAATCAAACTCTTCCTCCATCCTGAGGAATAAAATCCTGGTCTAAAGAAAATGCACATCATCCCCAAGCTCAGCGTGTCTGCCAGAACGTTAATTCTGAATATTCACTATGAATTTACATTTTCTAGTGGCTCTCTATAGAAGCCCACCTCCCCAGGCAGCCTGTGAGCACCTAGGCCTCTCGTTTATTGGCTGTTAATCAGTCATGCCAAGCAAAACCTGAGGTATTCATCTGACAACATAAGACTTCCCTGGTATTACCACAGAACAATGTGTGTACCAGCCACCCACCTCCCATCCCCCTCACCCACAGGGTTCCAAGCAAACTGACTGCCTTGGGCTTTCCTATTTTTCAAACTGCAATTCCTACATCATGGGAACTTGCACAGTTTCAGGCAAACTAGGAGAGCTGATCATCCTACTACTGTACTGGAATTACTATGATCATAGTCCTGAACAGCTGGGAGTACTTTTTATTTTAGAGTGCTAGAAGTGTGTATGTGTGTGTGTAAGGAATAACTGCTTTCTCAATATGAATAAAATATACAGAAAAATTACTGTACAAAATAGTCAAACATTCTGACAATGACTCCCCATAGATGACCCAATGAGACACTGAAATGTGTGTAAGAGTGATAACTGTCTTCCAATGCATGAAGGCAGCCTTGTGCAACTGTTTAGACTGAGCTTGAGTGGTTCCAGAAGGCTGAACTGAGACCTCAGGGAAGATGATTTGAGAGGCAGATGACAACTCAATATGAAAATTAAAGCAAATAAAATAGAACGATTCCATCAGAACACAGGTTAATATGGCAGTCCTCAAAGCAGATTTGAAGACCAAAACGTTCCCCCCAACCCACGCACATGCCGAAAAGATAAAGCTTCCAGTGTTATTTCACGCTTCTTGTATACAAGGTCTTTTTAACTTATGCGCACAGAGGCAGCTGGCATTCTTTAATCCTCATTCTCAGGCATGACAGATTTTGTGAAGATGTAGCAATAAATACTAAATGGGCAAAACATATTTTTCTTTTACTTCTCTGATCTCTGCAAACCTTACATTTTCATCTCAATTCCCTGTTATCACATATTTTTCTGTTTCTAATGTCAAACAATGTTGCTCTTGGGAGCAGAGCCAAGACCAGGAAGTCAGACTACTTAAATCGATCAATAGTCAATTTCTCCAACTTTACTCTGCTTAGGAAGAGTTACAGGATCAAGAGAATTCAGTAGAACCTGTGAGAGCTGGAACTTTACAGGGCTGCCTTGTTTTTCCAGGTCTCAAAAGTTTTCTGCCTCTAGCAAGGTGCAGTCTTGCTGTTTTTCTATTGCTTGTTTCAGTGGAAAATACTTCGAGTTTTCCTTCTCAGACAGGTTTATGACTTAAAGAGTTTTCAGCTTTCAGATGTTTTTCTGAATATGCTTGGAATGAAAACTGAGTGCTGGCTAGAACTCTTAACAATCGTACTTTTCCAGGTCTGTCAAAATTGTAAACCAGACCACCCAAACGAAGCCAGATGGAGCATCATTTTACTAGCAGAGTCATCTGAGTTTGTGTTCCTGAGGATCTTTTTTCCTGGATGCCAGCATACAACAAGGTGGCCAGTGAAGCGGTGATTCTCTGTAGGACTCTGGTAATCCAGCTCTCTGCAGCAGGAATCCTCTCCTTCCTGGATGAGATTCCTGGGCTGATTAGTGAAAACCAGTGCTGTAAACCATTAGTGTGATCAGCTGCTGCACAAAAGGTTAGAAGTTTGAGAGCTAGGAAGAAAGGCCTGGTGATCTATTTTCAACCATTGAAAACCTCATGAGACATAGTCCTACTCTTTGACACACATGGGATTGCCAAAAGTGTGATGATAAGGCAACAGGTTTTTATCTTTTTGTTTATTAGTGGCTGACATAATTATTTTTGCTTTAGACAAATCCCAAGAGGAAGACATGACCACAAGGTCTGGGAAGGAGGAAAGGAATCCAATACTAAAACCAAATTCATGAGCAATCCTGCATGAGTGTTATGCAGAGGTCTGTGCTTTTCAAATGGGACCTTCTTTTAGGGGGCTGCAAAGGACACATCTCCTTTGTGAAGGAATGAATTTCCATCATTTATTTAACACAGTATCTGATGCATGTACCCGGTGACAAGTTTTGTTATCCCTACTAGTTGTGGTCAGACAGAAAGATGGTTTCAGAAGCTCCTTTCATTGGAAATATGCCCTCCTAATCCAAGATCTTACACTTCTCTATATAACTATGATTTTTCCTCTTCTATTGCACCCTCATTTCCCTAGATGTTTTACTACCGACACCCAAAATGCCTCTCCACAGTTCCTGAAAAGACAGCAGTCAATGACTGCTTTTGAGTGAATAAATTATATAACTTCATAGGTGAAAAGATTATGAATTTGCATCTAAATAGCTTAAAATTTGGTAAATGTGCAGGTTACTGTTAAAAAAAATTGCAGAACTATTACATTTTATTCGGCTCTCAAAATCTCAACTCATCTTACCCGTGATGCCAGTTTTCACTTCCTAATTATCGTCTCATCTTCTCTACTGTCCCACACAGTACTACTCCTGTACTCTGTGCAGTAAAGATATTGGTGAAAGTCTGAAATGACAGCCTTGGGCTAAATATATTTTTAGGACAAAAGTGACCAAGTCCATTTCCGCTAACAAGCTGCAAGTAGTTTTATCGGGGAAATAAGACTCTGTGACAGAATGTGAAAGGTTTGCTACGGCACTTAAACTCTCTGAGCCCCAGTTTTTGTTTTTTATTTTAACATAGAAAGAACAGATTTTATGCTCAAATTTGTATATAGCTTTATACGAAATCTATTGTTTGCATGTTTTCGCCTCAGATTCTGAGCTTCCGGCAAGTTCAGAGTCATGTCTTATTCATGTATAGACCTTACATTCTAGCTGAGAGCTGGACTGTAATAAGACCTAGACCTGAATTAAGAGTCAATCAAAAGACGTGAGTGCTGATTCCCATAAATGAACTAAACCAACTTCATGAATTTAAAACAAAATTTATTAGCGCTAGAAGGAAAAGTAGAGACGATCTAGACCTTAGTTAAGACGTGTGTGGTCCATCAAGCAGAATACGCTGATGGGCCACTTATGGTTTATTCATTTATCCCTAGAGATTCAGATTAGAGTTGATTTAACTGCATCTTAACTGGTCATGCGTGTCACTGTCATAATGTTTCCAACTTCTGTCAAGAACTCAAATTAACTAGGGTTGAGAATTTGAGAACAATTTTGTAGGAGCTGAGGCTCTAAGTACCAGAGTTCATGCAGAAAGAAGTTCTCAAGACCTGACAAAGCTCTAAGAGGCTGAGATTTTTCCATTGGAACTGCTCGAGTCTGGCTCCTTCCCCTTTTTCACTTTAGAATGGTACTTTTTCTCTGGAGTTGTCAGCAGGTACTTATAGTAAATCAAACCTATTGCCAACTCATAGTGACCATGTAAGACATGGAACTGTTTCATAGGAATTCCAAGGAAGAACTGGTAAACTTGAACTGCTGACCTTTTGGTTAGCAAACATAGCACACCATAACTCTTAATCACCACGTTATGGTTAAGTGTTATGGCTGCCTAACCAAAAAGTTGCCCATTAGAATCTACCAGACTCTCCTTGGAAACTCTATGAGGCAGATCTTTTCTGTACTAAAGGGTCAGGCAGATCTTCTCTCTACTAAAGGGTAACTATGAGTCAGAATCAACTAGACAGCAAGAGTTTTAAACCGGTCAAGGAAAACTCTGCTTAGTACAAACCGTTAACTCACTTGATTGCTAATCAAAAAGTTGACAGTTCAAGTCTAGCCAGATGTGACTTCAAAGAAATGCCTAGTGACCTATTTCCAAAAAATCAACCATCAAAATCCCTATGGAGCACAATGGTACTCAAACAGATAGAGACTCACTAGAGTCAGAATCTATTCCTCAGCAACTGGTCAGAAGTGGGATGAAGTGTGGCAGAAGAATATTTACCTAAAAGGAAATTCGAAGAAATGGTGAATTCTTGGCAGATACTCACTAACCTCCCTACCGCTACCCACACATACACACAAACACACACAAACTTATGTGCTATTATTATCGTGTCCGTATTTTGTAGAGTAGCTATATTTCACAGCCTATTTTCAAAATTAACATATGCACCCATTTTGGGTTATTACAGACAGAGTTTGGCTTTTAAAGTGTCATCATTAGCAGCCTGATGGTATGGGTATTTGTCAGAAGGTATTTAGTCTACACAAACGTAATAACACATAAGTAGATGATCTGAAAATATGAAAGCAATGCTTACTGACTTCCTGTGTAATTATGTTTCTCCTTGTGAGTTTCATATTCTGCTGAATTCTTCCTCTGGAAAGTCTTTATGCTCCAAGTATTATATTAACACAGGTTTCATGCAAGTCCTTTTTAGCCCAAGAATCTGTGTATTTTCTCTTTTTAAATATGAACTCTAAAAAAGGTTATTTCTGCTACATTATAAATTCTGCTAAATTAGAAATTTAAACAAAACATATTTTACCAAATTTAAATGATTACAGTTTTTAAAATCATTAGAAAATTATATATGAAATATGGTACTTACACTTCCAAAATTTGTATATGGGTGAAAAGTGTTCTATAGTTTTATCTGGTATCCCCCTCCTTATTATCTTATCCTTGAAATAAAAAGTACTTGAATAAAAAGCTGATTAAAGTATACAATGTTTAACATTACATTATTCAAATAATAATTATTTTTGAGACTCCAAATTAGTTTGAATCATACAAAATCACAATTTTTGTAGGCCACAGGATGCCAAATATCAGCTATTTCATGTAGTTAAAACCACAGTTTGGCAAGACAACCACCACATATTTTAGCATCATTTTTAGTTGTATGGAGATATTAGAGGTTGATTCTGCACATTAAATTCACTATTCATTTAAAGATATTTTGCTACAATTTAGACATCACTGTTAGAAAATCTGCTACCTCTTTGCTTGATTTGCTTCCTGTCAGTAACCAGCACTATTAGAAATTTAATGATTTATTTTTGTAGATAGACTATCCAGTCAGGGTATAGATGAGGAGCTGATCCCTAATATACCTCATCTGTCTATTTTACTTCATCTCCATCTCACCTCTCAGTTGGCCCTTTCTTACTGGAATAACTAAGACAGACTCTTTGTTCATAATTGCAAGTCTGTGTATACAGAGAGACTTTCTCTCTTTCCTGTCTGCTCCATTTTTCCTCATAACAAAAATCAAGTATCTATGAGAACACAGTACCTTGTAAAAATTTTTTATTGTTCCTTTCATGAAGATTTACAGAGCAAATTAGTTTCTCATTAAATAATCAATCCAGCAGACATTGGTTGCCAATCCCATAACATGTCAACACTCGCCTTCCCAACTCTGCATTCCCCATTTCCATTCATCCAGCTTTCCTGTCCTCTCTTACCTTCTTGTCCTTGTCCTTGGGTTTGTGTGCCCATTAACTGTCATACACATGGTTGAGCTACACTTATGATCATTTGTTTTATGGGCCTGTCTAATCCTTGGCTAAGGGTGAACCTCGGGAGTAACTTCAGTACAGCGTTACAAGGGTGACTGGGCCATACTCTCAGGGCTCCTCTAGTTTCTGTCAGACTAGTAAGTCTGGTCTTTTCTATGAGGTAGCATTTTTTCTACATTTCTCTCTAGCTTTGTCCAGGACCCTCTATTCTGATCTCTGTCAAAGCAGTCTATAGTAGCTGCTAGG
This sequence comes from Heterohyrax brucei, assembly GCA_028571685.1. Classification (NCBI taxonomy): domain Eukaryota; kingdom Metazoa; phylum Chordata; class Mammalia; order Hyracoidea; family Procaviidae; genus Heterohyrax; species Heterohyrax brucei. Next base: position 47,309,977 of record CM053158.1, read on the forward strand.
CTCCACCTAGCTGGAGAATACTGTACTATGAATACTTCTAAGTATGTTATTACCAAAATGACATCACAATATAATGCCTACAATCTAGAGAAAAGGAATGTCCTTATTTTTCATCTTTTTCTACAATATCTGCATGTACATGTTAAATTGAATTACATTCATGAAAGCAGTCTAAGACAACATCAAAACATTGTATTTTAAAATGCTAAATTCAATCACAGATGGGAATTTCTGAAGAAATATTTTTCTGCTAGCAGAAACATTCTATAGGCATATGACTGTATTTACTCACAAAATTTAAAAAAATCATAAAATACATTTTACTAAAATTAGTTTGTAGTGAATCATCTTTCAAATATATCCAGCAAGGGTTTGAGTTTTCTGGGTTTAAAGCCTGTGTGAAAGAAGAGATTGCCTTTGGTTTTGAGCTGTTAGTTTTACATTTTGTTTCTAACAAAGCTATTTGTGCATATGGTTAAAAACTGACAACACAGCAGAATGGCGCACAGTGAAAAATAGTCTCCTGCCATCGTTCTTCCCACCTACAGCCTTCTCCACTAGAATCAAATAAAGAACTTTTGAACTTTCTTGGTTTTAGATTTTCCTGTGGCTGCCCGCAAAAGTCTACAGACTGTACTTAGTTACTGATGGCTCTCAAGTCAATTCCAACTTATAGTGACCTGAGGTGTGGGAAAATATGTTAACTCTCTTGACATGACTGTAGCCATCTTGGCTGCTATATCATTACTTCAACTTTATACAACCTTTTGTACAAAAAGCATGATAATCAATTACATTGACTTACCATTGTGTCCAGTAACAATGGAGTTATATGGGAATACATCCAGTTAATCAGATAGGGCATGTGGGAACACGGAAAACCATGACAACACAATGGGTAGCAGAAAATCGTTCCCACCTTAGCAACTAGCCAGGTTACTGGATGTCCCCAACTCCTTGGTTCTCAGGATACTAATTGTTTTCAGTGGATGCATCAGTACTTCAATAAAGCTTGATTCTGGGCTCTCGGCTATGATGACCGTTAGCCCCCTGATCCCAAACTTCTGTCTATCTTTTCCTTAACTTCGGCGTGGCTTCTCCTCTGCCCATGTTCATTGGAGAACTCTCTGACTCCAACACTCAGGTGTGTACAACAGAACTATTCTCTGTTAATTATTTCAAGACGGTGACCTTTTGGAAGAAAATCTCCAGGCCTTTCTTCCCCAGGCCCTATATGGGTTCAAATCATCAGTCCTTCAGTTAGTTAGTTGATAACTTAAATAATTTTGTTACACAGGTATCATTTATTCCCTTTCTACTATAATAGTCAAAAATTTTGTTCATTATTCTCACAGTATTTCCCATCTTTTTTCCCAGTATTATTTGCATCACCATTTTAGTTCCTTCCTGGAACTTTAAACAACATACTTAGAACTCTATTTTCATCTTTTTCTCTCCATTATCTCGTAAGATAAGGACATAAGCACATTGTCCTACTCCCCAACTTTGTCTGTCACCATCTTCTTCTAGTTTTTTTAATCTGTGTTTAGTTTGTATATCATTTTGATTTAATCTTTCATAGTTTTTTTTTTCTGTAACTACCCTGGTAGTGTAGTGGTTAAGTGTTATGGCTGCTAACTAGAGGGCTGGCAGTTCAAATCTACCAAACGCTCCTTGAGAACTCTAAGAGGCAGTTCTCCTCTGTCTATAGGGTCACTAAGAGTCAGAATCAACTCAACGGGTTTTTTTTTTCTTTTTTGGTGGTAGGGATGGGGAGAGAGACTCTTTATGTGTTGTTTGTTTGGTCTTAACTATTGATTCCAGAAGACAAAAATCATTAAAACTGTCGTCAGCATAATGATTAGGAAAGTAATATACACAGCAAGCCAGTCAGCAAGTTAGAACTACATTTCTTTCTCTGTTGAAATAATCTCCTAATTTTTAAACCACTTACTAGAGCAAACATCAAATTTACTGAACATTTTTACAGTGCTACTAGGTATCCCCCGTAGTTTTTCTAAGTTCTCTAGCACTCTAGTAACCATTTTCATTCCCGATTTTTGCAAACACCTCTGTCTTGGGTGTCTTCTTGCTTCTGCTCTAACCTTGACACTTTTAACAGTGATAGACCTCCCTTTATGCAAGTTTCTCTTGCTGTTTCCTGGTTTTCTGGATTCCACATTTTCCTGTTTCTTTAAATTGTTTATCTTGCTGGAAGACATTTCCAAAGAAACAGTTTCTGAGCAATAAATTTTCTGAGTACTTGTTTACCTGAAATTGTCTTTTTGTGACTGTTGTCTGTATTTGATGATAGTTTTTCTAGGTATAGAAACCATGTTTGAAAATTATATTCCACAAATATTTTGAAGGTAATGCGTTATTTTGTGTTTTGACATGTTGTGCTACTGGTGAATGTCTTGTGCTACTTTGATACTTGTTCTCTTGATTGTGATCTCTCTCTCTTCCTCTCTCTTTTTTTCTATTCTAGAAACATTTAATTCATTTCTCCCTCTTTCATTTTCACTCTCTCTGGTTTCTCAAGAGTTCACAATGACATGTTGAAATAATGGTCTTTATATAGTCTGACAATTTGAAATTTGTTCTTTTTCAGACTTTTATTCTTCTTCATTATGTCTCTAACCTGTACTTATACTGTTCTCCCTCTGGAAGTATACACATAATCATGTATTTTATTTTCTAATTCAATACTTTATTTTTATTTGTCCTTCCTTTCTACTTCATTATCTTAATTTTATATTTCAATCCCTCCTAGATAAATTTTAACCATATTTTTAATTTTTCCACAGCTATTTTTTTAATTGCTATTTCCATTTCATTCTGTTTGGTCTTATTTAAAACCCACTGCCAGTGAGTCAATTCTGACTTAGAGATACCTTATAGGACAGGGTAGAACAGCTGTATACAGTTCCCAAGGAGCATCTTGTGGATTTGAACTATCAACCATTTGGTTCGCAGCCGCAGCATTTAACCACTACGCCACCAGCATTTCCTTGGTCTTAGTGAGAGAATAAAATCTATCCAACATTAATAATTAGAGATGATTCTGGACATTTGTTTTCATTTTGTATTTATTTTATTTTTTGAATCTTCTCTGTTTTATACTTAGATAAGATTTACTACTTTAACTCTTAATGTTACAGTTGTTGCTGTTTATTCATTTTTGTTCATATTTAAGAATGAAGTGAAAGAGTGACTAAAAATTAATAAACATGTGGATAGTAAACAATCACAGAAGCAACAGAAAAACCATATATCCATGTTATATTACTTAGTAATTGAGAACATAAGATCTACAGTCAGAATATTCAGGCTGCAATAAAGCCTCCAACAGTTAACAAGTGTGTGATTTTTGGCAATTTGTTTACCTTTTTCAGCTCTGGTTTCCTAATCTACAAAATATAGGTAATACTACTACTACTTACTTATAAGATTACTGTGAGATTAACTAATATGATATGTAAATGATACAAGTAACAAAAGGTTTGTAAAATTGTGCTGCAGCCTAAGGTCTTAAAAGCTTGTAAGAGGCTATGTAAGATATTCCACACACCCTACCCTACCTGGAGCAAGGAAGAATAAAGAAAGCCAAAGTTACAGTGAAAGATTAGTCCAAAGGACTAATGGACGACAACTACAATAGTCTCTACCAGACTGAGTCCAGTACAACTAGATGGTGCCTGACTACCACCGCTGACTGCTCTGACATGGATCACAATAGGTGATCTTGGACAAAGCTGGAGAAAAATGTAGAACAAAATGCGAATTCACAAAAAAGAACCAGACTTACTGGTCTGACAGACACTGAAGAAACATTGAGAGTATGGCCCCAGACATCTTTTTAACTCAGTACTGAAGTCACTCTTCAGCCAAAAATTAGACAGGCCTGAAAAAACAAAAATACGGCTTAACAGGCATATCAGCCCAGAGTCAAGGACAAGACAGGCGGGAGCAGGAAAGCTGGTAATGGGAAACTAAAGCTCAAGAAAGAGTGTTGACGTGCCATGGGATTGTCAGCCAATGTCACAAAACACTGTACATTCATTGTTTAATGGGAAACAAATTTGTTATGTAAACCATCTAAAGTATACTATAGAAAAAAAAAGCTTTAAAAAATTGCAGCATCTTGGATAAAACATGAAAATTCAACACATCTTTGGATATCTTAAAAGTGCTATTCATTATCTAGCACATACGAGCTTAAAGCACATGAATAAAATAAGGAAAAGAAGACCATCTCATAAATTTAACCTGTCACTGTGGGAAAATATTCTGTAGAAGACTCCACAGGTTTCTATTAAGTTAAAACAATCACTGCAACACAAATTGAGATTGCTTTTCATAGGAAAAAATTCCAGTTACCCATATCAAAGACCACCACTAGTTGCCATCCAGTCAGCTTCAATTCATGGCAACTCCAACTCATGGTGACCCTCTGTTCATCAGTATAGAACTATAATTCATAGGGTTGGTTGTTAACAGCTGAGTTTTTCAAAGTTGATCATCAGACCTCCCTTCTGAGGCAACTTTGAGAGAACCCGAACTAACAAAAATTCAGTTAACAGCTGAATGCATTAGCTGTTTGCACCAGGCAGAAATTCCAATTACCTTCATACAAAATGTTAAGCAGGAAGAAATAAATATTATGGACTGTTTTAGACTGAGTTTTCCAAATAAGCAAAACCAGCAAAGTATGTATATATAAACACATATAAAACCTATTGCTGTCAAGTGGCTCAGGCATTTGTGGAAGCTATCAAGTTCCAAATTTGTGGATCAGAGGTCAGGCTGGGGTTGTCTCTAGACTCAAACGTTTGCAGGGGCTGACAAACTCAAAATCAGCAGGTCGGGCAGAAGGTTGCTGGATCCTAGGTTTGCAAGAGCTGTAGAGTCCCCAAATCTGCAGGTTAGAAGACAGGCTGCTGGCTCATGTCCCAGGAAATGGAGGTCAGAAGATGTTGAGTCAGGAGAAAGTGAGCTTTGCGAGAACACTTGCATATACATGGGATGCAGACCATATGCCCCAGAAACTCCCACCTTTCAACTGCTAGGCTGCTCACATCAGATCATAGAATAGAGGATGATTAAATAGTATCTGCCAAAACACTGAGAGTCAGCCTAGACAAGTAAAAAAAAAAAAAAAAAACTGTAATCATCACAGTCCACCCTTGCTTGGCATATATACACATCTCCTTAAGCCATATGCAATCTCTAAATAAATTATAGTTATACTTGTGCGTAACATAACACAACTAGCATGTATGCAACTAAAAACACAGTGGTCTCACATCTAATGTTTTATAATAAGTAACAGAATAAGGGAGAAAGGAAAACGCAAATATTTGCTATGCTTATATATCCAACAAAAACAAGAAAGAAACACTGAAAACAATTACAGTCCTAATTTCTGCAACTGGTCATGTAGTCATAGCTGGTATTGAGAACTACCTTCATCCATCGTCCTTCTATGTTCCCTTTGCCATCAGCAAGTATAGCTCTTTGGTGGGGTGACCTAAACATTCATTACCTTCAATCCTGAAAGGTCTGGGCCAATAGTAGTCATGCCAGAAAAGGGTTATTGTAGTTTTCCATTCACTTCAATCACAGGACGTGGTAGCAGTAAGAGAGATTCTGAGGGATCTTCAGCATTCCAGACATACTCTTCTTCCATTATGTAATATGTATCCTGTGGTAATCAGATCAGTCACACCAGCCACTACAGTAACTCCCTTCCTTGCCTGTTGGTCCAGAGGCATGAGGATCCCAAAGTGGATGAGTTGCATTCTTTACTTCCAGTTCAAAGGTATCAGTGTTGTAACTCCTGGTAAGAGTATTCTTCTCCTTGGAACTAAGGCCTATGTATCCACAGAGCATAGCTTTTCAGGGACAGGAAAGAAGACTTTCAAGAGTGAGTCACTAGGGATAACAGTGAGTGGTGTCACTCCCATTTCCACCCCTTTATTCCTGGATTCATAAATTTTAGCTATAGGACAAACAGTACCATAAATTGGACACTGGCTTAGAGCACAAATAGCTTCCTGCAGAACCTTGCCCCAACCCTCCAAAGTATTACTGCCTAGCTGGTATTGTAGCTGTGTCTCTAGAAAGCCATTCCATCAATCTATCATGCCAGCTGCTTCAGGATGATAAGGAATACGGTAAGAGCAGCGGATTCCACAACCATAGGCCTGTATCAGTGAACTCAGACTGATCCAACATTATGTTCCTTGAACCATTATCCAATACCCTTTATAGCTATTCCCATGCATCTTCACAAGGTCTCTTTTTGTACATATTAGAAAAGTCACATAGTTCTTTTAGAGAGTAGTGTATCAGTTGATGGACGACACTTTATACTTCCCCTCTTAGGGCTTGCTGGGACTTACGTCTTGAAAAGATCTAGAAGCAATAATGGGCGGTAGGATCTGGAGACGTTCAGAAATGTCTTTCATTTACAAGGTATCTGTCTCGGGCACTGTACAAAGTAATATCTCAGTTAAAGACTCTTTGGGCATAGTTGGATTAATCTCATCAGATGGGGACTGAATGGATAATGGCATTACTGAGGAAGGTGGTTTAGCAGACAAAGATGGAATAATCTCTTCAGGTGACAGTCAGAGGGCTGAGTCGTTTGGCAGGAGTAACTCAACAGAATTCAGGGACTTGATGTCCTCAGCTTTCTGGTTATCTGCCCACATGTCCTCATTCCAAGTTTGAAAGCTCCATTGCTTCACAATTAATGCCCTCATTTTAACTCAAAGATCATCTGAGGCTGGGAATTCATGTAATACTGTAATTCACCTACTCTTCTGTTAAGAGCCTAGGTTTGGTGTTCAACAATATCACTGTTACTACAAGAAATAAAGCCTTCCCTCAGGTACAACTGGCAAAGAGCTCTGTTGCAAGTCCCAAATGTGTGGATCAGGCATCAGGCTAGAGGCTTTTCCGAACTCATAAAGTATCTGCTGAACCACTGAGAATAAAGCCTTACCTAGCTGACATACAACCTTAGAATACCCATTTTTTTTTGTTGTTTTTGTTGTAAGTAGCCCCTAACATCATATTGTTGAATTATATTACAAAACTCCTTTATAATTTCTTTTCATTGTTTTGGTAGTGGTTTTTCTATGAAAATTGCTTATCATTAGGTGCTATTTAAGTGTTTTCAAACAAGAGTGATCCTTTCGATACAACAGCATCAAACACGCCCAGTTCTGTGCCACCCTCACAATAATTTCTATATTTGAGCCACTGTAGCAGCCACTGGGTCAGTTCATCTCTTTGAGAATATTCTTTGTTTGCACTGACCTTCAGTTTTATTAACTATGATGCCCTTGTCCAGTGATTGGTCCCTCCCTGACAACACATCCAAAATACATGAGGATGTCTTGCTATTCTTGCTTCTAAGAAGCATTTGGCTTGTACTTCTTCCAAGATAGACTTGTTCAGTCTTCTGGCATTCCACAGTATGTTCAATAATTTTTGCCAGTATAATAATTCAAATGCATCAATTCTTCTTTAGCCTTCCTTATTCTTTGTCCAGCTTTTACAAGGCAATGAGGCAACTGAAAATACCATGGTTTGGATCAGTCACATTTTGGCCTTTAGGTGGTATCTTTGCTTTTTAATGCTGCTCAGATTTTTTTTGAAGCAGGTTTGCCCAGTGCAATACACCTTTTAATTCCTTGACTGCTGCTTTCATGAGTATTTATTGTGGACCTTAGCAAAATGAAATCCTTGACAACTTGAATACATTATCAGAAGACGTGAAGATGTTCTACTTTACAAAAATACAAGTAAAAGAATAAATCAAGGTTGAAAGTACTCAGTGGGAGGATAAAGACAAAAATGCTTGAATAGAATTGAGGAAATTGGATACTTCCTTTTTTATCCAATCACAAACACATCTTACTAGTTGTGGAAAAACATAGCATGGTGGAAAAGAAACTAGAAGCATATGTGCAGAGTCCTGGACCTGACTCCTTGCCCCCTCCAAGCTCTACTCCAGGTAGCTGCTTGACATTCATGACCCTGAGCTTTCTGTCCTACTTTGTAATTAATTTGTAGATTCTAGAATCATGTATCCACAAATTAAAAGTTCTATTTTGTAGTTTCTTAGATAAAACATGCAAATTAAAATCTATTTTTATATCTTAAAAGCTTCATCTGGTATGATTCTAAGTGAAGTGTCTTAATATAACCACACACACACACACACACACACACACACACAGAGAGAGAGAGACACACACACAGACACACACACATCTCCAGTATGCTCTTCATCAATTTCTCTAAGGTTATAAACCAACCTTAGAAAGGTATGATAAATGCCTTCCTATATGTGTCTCTAGGAAAGACTATAAACTTGCTTCTGTAATTTTTTCAATTAGTTTAGAAATGACTTTATTAACGATACACACCTACAGTAAGTTCAAAGGTAATCTTACATCATCTTCACAAGAAAATGCCTTCCAGAATTCTGTTTAATTCAGTCTCTCTGGAGTTAAATCTGCTTTACAGCATATTAACTCTGATGATATTCAAGTTAATAATGAATACCTAAAAAGATTTATCTTGCTGTCAGTCTCAGCTCACTCGAATACATTGAACGTGGTAAACATAAGAAATTTTAAAATAGTAAATCATGTTAACTGGAAAAATAGTTTCAGGCGTCAAACCTCTTAAAGTCCTACAAGTATTTATATGTGGATAGGAACTTTTCAATTTGACATGAAAGTTCAGAAAAGGCCAATAGTTTCAGACTACAGACAAAAAATTCTGATAAATGGATGAAGTTTTAGAGATTAGCTTGGGGCCAATTAGTTCAGTGGGTCAGAGTTTTTTCCCACCAGCTGCAGGGCCTTACCTTGTTGTTTGCTACCTGTGATCTGGAAAGCCACCTGTTCTAGTCATATTGTTGACTGTTGTGTACCCTCAGCTTCAGAATCGCATTCTCGAGAAGACATCCGTGACGACTCTGCTGTTTTCTGTCACATTGCTCCCTTTACTTCCTTCAAACCTTTCAGAGCAATAAGCAATTTTGTTATTTTTTTTCACTCTATACTCTTTAGTAGACCACTATTCATTTATTCTATAATCTCAGAGTATGGTAAGTCTTAATAGCTTCTATTACAAAATTAATACGCTACCTAAAGTCCATTAATGATGACCTTTAGCCATCCAGAAAAGTTTAAAATACAACTACTGTACTCCAACCCTTTCCTTTTAAAAATGAGGAAACTGACTCCAAGAAATCATGCAAAGCCTAAAGCCAGGTCTTCTGCCCAAGTTTTCTTAAGTTGTTGTTTAAATGAAATCTCACAGAGCAAACTAGTTTATCATTAAACAATTAATACACATATTGTTTTGTAAGACTGGTATCAAACTCTACCACATGTCAACACTCTGCCCTTCTGGACACTGGATTCACCATTACCAGTTTTCCTGTCCACTCCTGCATTTTATCATTGCCCCTGGGCCAGTGTACCCATTTGGTCTTTAGTTTTATGGGCCTCGTGGCATAGAGGTTAAGCTCTACATCTTGTAACCAGAAGAAAGCAGTTCACATCCACCAGGCACTCCTTGGGAACTCTGTGGGGCAGTTCTACACTGTCCTACAGGGTTGCCATGAGTCAGAACCGACTGGACAGCAGTGAGTTTGGTTTTAGGGGTTATTTTTAAGGGTCTGTCTAATCTTTGGCTGAAGGTTGGATCACAGGAATGTCTTCATTTCTGAGCTGTAAGAGTGTCCAGCCACCATACTCTCAGAATTTCTCCAGTTTCTATCAGGCCAATAAGTTTGGTCGTTAGATTTTTTCCTTTGTGAATCAGAATTTTGTTCCACACTTTTCTCCAGCTGTCTGCTGAACACTATGTTTTTTTGTCCTAGTTAAAATTTTATGTCTCTGTCTTCAATCCATGAGACTGTTTGTATTTTATTGTGCTTAAGGCTCAAGTTAATGTCTCATACATAAATGTATAGACATATTACGTGATACTAGTTGCAGCCCCTATGGTGTGGCAGCACTCTTCCCCCTTTCGACCCTGGGTTTCTTCTGTTCCCCCATCCAGCTCCTGTCCCGTCTTGCCTTCTCATTCAACCTCCAGAGAAGACCCACCCATTTGGTCTCAGGCATCTACTTAAACTATGAAGCATACTCCTCACAAGTTCTAATGTTTTATAGTCCAGTCTAATCTTTATCTGTAGAGTGGCCTCCAGGAATGGTTTTAGTTCTGGGTTAACAGAGAATCAGGAGGCTGTAGTTTCAAGCATTCCTCCAGTCTCCGCCAGAGCATTAAGTCTAGTCTTTTTACACAAATTTGAGTTTTGCTCCAAAGTTTCTTCCTGCTCTGTCAGGGACCCTATATTGTGTTCTTGGTCAGGGTGTTCTTTGGCATAGCTGGGCACCATTGAGTTCTTCCGGTCTCATGCTGATGGACTCTCTGGTTTATGGGCCCTTTTGTTTCTTGGGCTAATATTTTGTGTCTTGGATGTCCTTCATTCTCCTTTGTTCCAGGTGAGTTGGTACCAACTGATGCATCCTAGATGACCACTTGAAAGCTTTTAAGGCCCAGACACCACTCACCAAGGTGGGATGCAGAATATTTCCTTAATGTTAGGTTATGCCAGTTGACCTAGATGTCCCTCAAAACTATAGTCCACAGGCTCAAGTCCAGCTACTCTGCCCCTCGAAGTGTTTGGATGTGCCCAAGAAATTGCTTTTCATTTGGTCTAGTTCTGCTGACATCTCCTGTATTGTGTGCTGTTCTTCCCTTCGCTGAAGTTGATCCTTGTCAACTATCTAATTAATGAATTAACCTTCTCCTCCCCACCCTCATAACAATCTAAGATTTTTTTTTTCTTTCTGTTTAAACCTCTTGAGATTTTATGACAGCAGTCTCACACAATGTTCATCCTTTTGTGAATGATCCATTACCATAATTCCCTCCACATTCATCCATGTCATCAGGCCTTTCATGGATTCATCATTAATTGTTGCATAGTATTCCATTGTGTGTACATACTGTAACTTGGTTTTCCATTCTTCTGTTGATGAGCATTTATTTTTAAATCTTTTTGCGACTGTAAATAGTGCTGCAGCTGACGATGGGTCTGCAGGTATCTACTCATGTGATTGCTCTCATTTTTCTCGGGTATGCTCCCAGCAGCGGGACTGCTGGATCATATGGTATTTCTATTTCTGGCTTTTTAAGAAGTACCATATTCTTTTCCAAAGTGGTTATACCATTTTACATTCATACCAGCAGTGCACAAGAGTTCCAGTATCTCCACAACCTCTCCAAAATTTGTTATTTTGTGGTTTTAGGATTAGTGCCAGCCTTGTTGGGGTGAGATGGTATCTAATTGTAGTTTTGATCTGCATTTCCCAGTTGCTAACAATCATGAGCATTGCCTCGCATGTCTATTACCCACCTGTATGCCTTCTCTGATGAAACATCTGTGAGAGGATACTTGCCCTGTTTGAGACAAATTTCAGAGCTTTGCAGTAAATATTTGAATAAATGATCATGTTTTTCTATTGTTTTGTGTATAGTCCTCTGTATTTTTTTTTTTTTTTTTTTTGTATCACATAAGTTCCAAACCTCAAACATTTTGCTAGGAAACATGAGTATGCTTAACTGAATATCTTAGTATGCCTTATTTTAGGTGGAATTGGTATAATTGGGTCTGTACTTCAAGGAGTCATTTGTGTATTTTTTAAACTCTAATTCAGACCAGGAAAACTGAGATTGAATTTTTTTCCTCTAACTTGTGAATTGGAGCACAAATACAAGATCTAAATGCATTTCTCAAAATTCTGAAGATACTACCTGACACACATTGCTTGTTTTTCAAGTACAATAATTTATTCTTCACTTCTAAATGTGCTGTCTCTAATTTTTAAGGTAAAAAGCTTTCTTTATGACAATACAACATTTTAAAATGATGAATAAACACTGAGACTAAGATTGCCAACAGCAGCCTCTAGTGGGACTAGAAATGTCTGCCAATCGAACAAATGATAATTACCTGAATTCTAGTATTACGAATAGTCAATAATTTTTAAAAACCAGGAATAAATTAGATTTAAACCCTATTTTCTTAAGTAATTGTTTTATTGAGACATAAATCAAATGCCAATTGACCTCAAGTTGGCAGTTCATTGGCTGTACCTTCTCTGAGTTTTGCCACCATCACCACTGTTCAATTTCAGAACATCTTATCACCCTCAAAATAAACCTCACACCATTCTCCCATTCCTCTCACCCTCGTTGTCAGCCCTAGGCATGGAGGCAATATAGATTTGCCCGTTCTGGGCCTGACATATAAATGGAATAGTACAGTATGTGTTCTTTTGCAACTGGCTTCTTCTACTTACCCTAAGTTTGTCAGGATCATCCATGTTCAACATGAATCACAACTGCATTCCTTTTTATTGCTCGATACCATTCAATGCATGAACATATCACATTTTCTTAGTGATTGGCAGAAAACCTCTGAGTTATTTTTACTTCTTGTCTATTATAAATAGTGTTGCTATGAAAATCCATGTACAAGATTTCTGCATGGATGCCATGTTTTCATTTCTCTTTGGTACATACATTTAGGAGTAGAATTATTGACTTATATGTAAAACCTGCTTTTATGATGTTTCTTCTCAATAGTTATGTGTGATATATTTTTATGTAATATTATATAATTTAGTAAGATATTTTGAGCTACCTTTATTTAGAACTGTTAAAATGTAAATACATTCATTTCAAAAGGATAAAAGTGGATAATTCAGAAGTGTTAGCTGTGACTTTGCTTACAGTAGAAATACTGTTCGGTAATAAGTTTTGAACAAAATATCATTTAAAATCACATCTATGTCACAAATTCTTCAGTTAAAAATTCTGAAAAGAAACGGATACACTGCAATATAATTAAATGAAATCCTAACTTCCACAGGTTTATGCTGGAGAATGCACTGATGCCAAGCTAAATAAACTGCCATGTATTAGTGCACGTTAGTCCCAGGTTAAGGATAAAAATCATTATCTTCCAACACTACAACAGCATTGGCAACCCAAACACCGTAGTCCTATAGTGTCATCTGCATTTTGAATTCATACACTGCCTATTTAGAAGATTACACAGCGAAGATGCAGATTAGGAGAGGCATAAAATAAGATTAAGATGGAGAACAGGAGACGGAGAATGAGCAGATATACAGAAAACTCCCACAAAGATACAGGCTCTGGAGACATTAAGGGAAGGAGACTAAAATAACGTATGTATGCACGTTTTGTCAAAATCTGAGCAATTCTTAGAAATACACACAAGCCAGCCCAGCTATGAAATAACAACAAAACAGAAACCAAAATAACACCAATAGTCAGAAGACATCCTCAGATTCCAGGAAACAGCTGGAAAGCTGAAGAACACTGAAAAGTTTAAATACAGCTGCATCACTTTTCTCCTCTTCTAAATTTTCACATAAGAATGGCCTCATTTATAAAGCTGTTAATTTTAGTTTACTGTGTAAACTAAATGACCAGCACTTGCTGGTCATTGGTACAGGAAAAGATGCTGGCATTCAAGGACAAATGGAGGTCTAGCAAGAAGACACATTAAAAGCTGTCACACTAAGCGATACTCGATAAATATAATACAGCACAAGGGCATTTCTTAATTACTTCATAACATGAGATTTTACATTTCAAGTGGACTTATTTGGGACAATGAATATTCTCAAATTTGCATAGTTTGGGCAGGACACAAAAATGAGAACATGAAGCAGAAACAGATGAGACAAAGTCAAAAACAGGAGCATAAGCTTTATTTTTTTCATAAAATAGACACTTGTTGCTTCCTCCCTGAGCAGGTGACCAGGAACACTGGATAAGGGTTTCACTCATGCCTCTGGAATTTAAATGAAGAGGAGTCACGGTGCAGAAGTTTGCTTTCGTTCAGTCTGAACTACCGATGGGTACAGAAAGGAAGAATAACACGTTTGACCTTTCATCCCCAAAGACTTCAGTACTAGCTCAGAAGATGCAAAGTGAGGCAGATTTCTCTAACGTGGGACAATAATACAGCCCAGACTACAAAACAGAGGGTAAATGGAGGCTATGCAACACTATGATGTGACAAAGTCTTAATAGTTGCTAAAATATAGGGGAAGGCATAAAGAAACATACTTGAATATGAAAGAGGCTCTTTTAATGTTTTAGAGTTTTTCTTTAAATTGGTATCTCATCTTTGGTAGTATTTTTAAAGATACTATACTTTGTATTATTTTGATTTTCATCTTTTTAAAGAGCTAAACTGAAAAAAAAAAAGTGTTCCTTGTCAAGGGGATTAAAAACAAGGATCTTTTCAGGAAAACTTTGTTATTTAGATAGTTCTAAAACAGTATAATATCACCAGCTAAAAATCTTCATTTACAAAAACGTACTTAATGCCCATTTTGGCCAAATAAAAAAAAAAAGACAAAATGATATTCAGGTAAAGTCAAAGCAAAAAGAGAATACTGCTACCATAGAATGAACTTCTAGTGACTAAGACTAAGCCAAGCCAAGTGTTTTTAAAAGATCAATAACTATTATTTTTGTTATTTAACATTTTCAATATTTGGCATTAGAAGTGCCTTTTCTTGTGTTATCTGCAGGTAGCTCACTCCTATGGTTACTACAACACATGGCTGCACAAGTTCATAGTGTATAACTGAAGATGATGTAGGAACAAGACATTCGTGGCCAGCTTTGTCAAGAAGGGTATTAGTAATGTGCTATATTGTTTTGTCTTCCTCGGTAACAGTGAGGTGGAGCCATTTATACTTTATCTTCAACCCTTCAAGGTCACTTCAAAAAAGGACTTTTTTTTACAATAAGTCTAAAACTTAAGTTTTGGGTGCATCCACAAGAAGATGCTATTACAGGTAGATTTAAGGTTTTTGTACTCACATTTAATATTTTAAAAAAATTCTAATGTTTTTCATAAAATTTGGTGCTTCACACAATTGTATAAGTAGGAACAAGTCATTTTTAAACCTAGTTTCTAGAAATATGGTACTAGAACAATGAAATTAGCCTTGAGATGAGCAAATTGTCTCTCAGTTTTTACTGGCATCTAAAATTTTATTTCATACACATTAATTTCATCATCTTCCCTGTAGAAGGCTGTCAGAAGTTTATTTATAAACAAATACCAAACAAGTAATTCTTGTAGTCTCAAAACATGTCAGTTTGTTCCCAGGGAATCATCTAATGGTTTTTTATACACAAACTTTTTATTAAATCTTTTATAATGGTCACCATGAGTCGGATCCAACTAGATGGCACTTGGCTACTTGGCTTTTTATGATGACCAAAGCCAAATGGCTTGGCAAAGCCAAATGTTAGTCCATATCTAGTACACTTCCACAATTTGGTGGTAATTAAATATTAAACTCTTTCTAAGGGGTTTCAGAATTTGAGAGGTTATTTTTATTGCTGTAAAAATATACAAAAAAAATGCCAATTCCAAAATTTGGATAGGTGCAATACAGGGACATTGATTATGTTCATTATGTTATACAGTCATCACCACTATCCTTTTCCAGCTTAACTACCTTAGCAATGATTCCTCTTTCCTCCTTCCCTCCTATCCATGTTGTTGTTAGTAATACCAATAAGCTTCAGTTGCTATGTCAGCCAAGTGCCGTCGAGTCGGATCCAACTCATGGTGATACATTGGCCTATTTCATATAAGTGGAATTATACAATATTTGTACTTTCATGTCTGACTTATTTCACCTCTATAATATTTACAAGATGCATCCATATTGTGATACGCATGAAGACTTCATTTATCTCCGTGGGTAATACTACACTGTGCATATATACCATATTTTCCTTATCTACTGTTGTTGGTTGTCACTGACTCAGGCTTGACTTATAATGACCCTGTCTACAGCAGAATGAAGCACTGCCCTATCCAGCTTCGTCTTCACAGTTGCTAGTATGTGTGAGCCCACTGCTTACAGTCTCTGTGTTAATGCATCTCATTGAAGGTCTTCATCTTTTTTGTTGATCTTCTACTTTATCAAGCATGAGATCCTTCTCCAGGCTCTGGTCTCCACTGTCATGTCCAAAATATGTGAGATAAAGTCTCAGTATCTGTACGTGTAAGGAACATTCTGGCTGTACTTCTTCCAACAAATACCTGCTCATTCTTCTGGAGATCCATGATATAGTCCATATTCTTAGCGAACACCATAATTCAAAGACATCAATTCCTTGTCATTCTTCTTCCTTCATTTTCCACCTTGCATGAGGCAACTGAAAATACTACGGCTTGCATTAAGCACATCTTAGTCTTCAACGTGACATCTTTGCTTTTTAACGCGTTAAAGAACTTTGCAGCATATCTGCCTGATGTAGTACATCATTTAGTTACTTAACTGCGGTCTCCATGGGCGTTAACTGTGGATCCAAGTAAAAGGAAATCCTTGACAATACCAATATTTTCTGTTTACCATGATGCTGCTTATTGGTTTACCTGTGATTACTTTTGTTTTCTTTATATTGAGGTGTAATCTATACTAAAGGCCATATTTTTGACAATCTTCATCAATAAATGCTTCAACTGTTCTTCACTGTCAGTAAGCGAAGATGTGTCACCTGCATTTCACAAGTTGTGAATGAGTCTTCCCCTAATCCTGACACCATGTTAGTTTTTATATAGTACAGCTTCTTGGATTATTTGCTCACCAAACAGATTAAATAAGTGTGATGAAAAGTTACAATCTTGATGATCAATTCTTGATTTTAAATCATGCAGTATCCCCTTCTTCTATTTGAACAACTAGCTTTTGGTCTCTCTATAGAATCCTTATTGGTTAAGAGTTGTTCCTTAAAATAAAAATTAAAGCTCTTTGTTTATTTTTATAATTCACAATGAAGAACTGTATATGCACATTTATTTTGCCCACCTGAAACCTACTCCGAGACTCATGTTTTCCATGAAGGACATACTTTCATCCAGTTCTTATTTCCTGACATAGCCACCTAAAAAATATTCATTGAGTACCCACTACATGCCAGCAATTCTTTTAGGCGGTAGAGACACTACAGAAAATGCACCATTACCTTGTCCTCTGGGGACTTGCATTCTAGTAAGGAGGAAGAGACCAAACACAGTCAGAACTAATGCAAAAAATAAGACTCGATGGCACTTGGCTTGGCAAAGAAGGATAAGAAGTACTGCCAAAAATAGAGCCATTGAAGATGGATAAGAGGTGTTGGCAAGCAAGCCTTGCATGTAAATTAAATAGATAAGGAGCATTCCCTAGGCATCTAGAACACTTATTTCAGAAAGAGTCATTTCTAAACTATAATTTTGTTTTGATTGTAATTCAAAATGCTGAATAGATTGATTTTGAAAATATTCTTGCCATAAAAATTGTGCAGAATAAATCAAGGATTGTGATGTTTCTAATTCTTGTATCTGTACACTGTTTTGAAATCACTGTGACCTGTGACTGAGCAACCACCCATTTTAGCATTAGGTAGCAGCACTGAGAGTGACATGTGACAGTGCGCCCAAAACCAGGGATCAGGGACAAAGATATCAGAGATGGCACAAAACTAGAGATGTCAACAACAACACATTCACAAACAAGTGAATTCAACCTTCTTATACTTTTTCAACCAATTCGTATCAAGGTCAAAACATTAAGCCAGAGGTGGGGCCAAGATGGCCAAATAGTCAGGATGATTCCTCTGACCCCTCCAAAAGCAGAGACCCAAAAGAATACACGAATCCATTACAGGTGACATCCTAAGAGCCCATAAAATCAAAGGGAAAATTGAGAAAACAAACTAAACAAAGGGGAAAAGAGAGTAGGATTTGCTAGAACTGATCCACCCTGGCCATTCTGCATGGTGGCATGCTGGCAAGTTTGCAGACTTAACTGCATAATTGTCTGTGCGGGTGTTTTCAGCTAACAAACAAATAACTCTATTGGAACACCCTCCCTACTCACCTGATCTGGCACCCAGTGACTTTTTTCTTTACCTGAAGATAATGGAAATGTTGAAAGTAAGACATTTTGATGACATTAAAGACATCAATGGAAATATGACAACAGCTCTGATGGTCATTCCAGCAAAAGAGTTCCAAAATTGCTTTGAAGGGTGCACCAGGCGCTGGTGTTGGTGATAGCTTCCCAAGTGGAATATTTCAAAGGTGACTGTAATGATATTCAGCAGTGAGGTATGTAGCACTTTTTCTAGGATGAGTTTGTTAACTAACAAAAAAAAGAGACTCTAAGAAAATGTAGTCATAGATCTTTCATATGAAAAGGAAGTCAAAGCAGTATAAAGAAACTTAGTACTGGCTAAAATTTAGAAAAAACAGGTAAATACTGAGGTAACCACAAAGGAAACTATCAATTCTACACACTAAAATAAAAAAACAAGAAAGACATGAAGTCTCAGCAAGTGCAAAGTCACCAGCATCAAAAAAGATGAAAAGAAAACATGTAAAGTAAAAAAGTCACAGCACAGATAATCAAATAGAAAAAAGGAATTGTTTATAATGCACACACACACACAAAATCAAAATGACAACATTATACTCATATCTATCAATAATCATGCTGAATATAAATGGATTAAATGCACCAATAAAGAGATGGAGAGCAGGAGATTGAATAAAAAAACATGACTCATCCATATGCTGCCTACAGAAGACACACCTTAGACTCAAAGACACAAACAAACTAAAACTCAAACAATAGGGGAAAAAAATAGATCAAGCTGACAACATTCAAAAAAGAGCAGGATTAGCAATATTAATCTCTGATAAAATAGACTTTTCAATAAAATCTATCATATCAGATAAGGAAGTACATTATATAATGATGAAAGGATGAGTATTTCAGGAGGACACAACCATCTTAAATATCCACATACCCACTATCAGGGCTCCAAAATATATAAAAGAAACACTAATTTCATCAAAAACAGAAATAGATGGCTCCATAATACTAGTAGGGACTTCAACACACCATGTTTAGTGAAGTATAGACCATTTAGAAAAAAGCTCAGTAAAGACACAGAAGATCTAAATGCCACAATCAACCAACTTGACCTCATGTACATATACAGAACACTCCTCCTAAGAGCAACAACTGGCCACATATTGGGCCACAGTGCAATCCTTAACAAAATTTAAAGTATTGAAATATTACAAAGCAACTTTCGGACCATAAAACCATGAAATCAATATCAGCAAAAGGAGGGAATACCAAACAAACATACGGAAACTAAACAACATGCTGCTCAAAATTTACTGTTATAGAAGAAATCAATGATAGAATAAAGAAATTCCTAGAATCAAATAAGAATGAAAACATATCCTACCAAAACCTATGAGACACAGTACAAGTGATGGTCAGAGGTCAATTTATCTCAATAAATGCATATATCCAAAAAGAAAGAATGAACATAAATCAAACAATTAACTGTGCAACTCAAACAACTAGAAAGAGAGCAGCAAAAGAAACACTCGGGCACCAGAAGGAAGCAAATAATAAACATCAGACCAGAACTAAATGAATTAGAGAATAGGAAAATGACTGAAAGGGTTAACAAGATCAAAAGTTGGCTTTTTCGGAGAAGAGCAACAAAATCAATGAATCACTGACTAAACTGCCAAAAAAACAGGAGAGGAAGCAAATAATTTGAATAAGAAATGAGATGGACGATATCACAACAGACCCAACTAAAATTAAAAGGATCATAGCAGAATGCTATGAAAAACTATGTTCTAAGAAATCTGAAAACCTGGAAGAAATGGACAAATTTCTAGAAACACACTACCTACCAAAACTAACAAATAGAACAGCTTAGTAAACCCATTACAAAAGAAGAGACTGAACAGGTAATTAAAAAATTCCCAATCAAAAGAAAATCCCTGGCCCTGCTGGTTTCACTGGAGAATTCTACCAAACTTTCAGAAATGAGTTGATGCCACTACTACTAAAGGTATTTCAGAGTATAGAAAAGTACGCAATGCTCCCAAATTCATCCTATCATCATAATCCTGATACCAAAATCAGGTAAAGAGAGCATAGAAAGGAAAATTGCAGATCAATGTCTCTCACAAACTTAGATGCAAAAGTCTTCAACAAAATTATAGCTGATAGAATTCAACAACATATAGAAAAAAATTCAATATGACAAAATGGGATTCATACCAGGGATGCAGAGATGGCTCGACATTAGAAAAACAATTAATGTAATGAAACACCTACAGAAAAGGCATCTGAAAGAGTCCAATATCCATTCATGTTTAAAGCTCTCAGTAAAATCGGAGTAGAAGTGAAATTCCTTAACATAATAAGAGGTACCTATGCAAAGCCAACAGCTAACATCATCCTAAAGAGAGAAAGCTGGAAAACATTCCCCTACAAGGTACTAAAACAGACACTTCACTAAAGAAGGTGGCAAACAGACACATGAGGAAATATTCATGACCATTAGCTAGTAGAGAAATACAAATCAAAACTACAACAAGATATCATCTTACCCCAACAAGGCTGGCATCAAAAACAAAAAAAGACAAACCAAAAAAATAATAACATAATAAATGTTCGAGACACTGTAGAGAGACTGGAACTTTTCTACATTGCTGGTGGAAATGTAAAATGGTACAATCAATTTGGAAATTGATTTGTCACTTTCTTAAAAAGCCAGCAGGCCTGCTTCCTGGGATATATACTAGAGAAATAAGAGCTATCACATGAATAGATACATGCACACCAATGTTTACTGCAGCGCTGCCCACTATTGTAAAAAGATAGAATCAACCTAGGTGCCCATCAACAGATGAATGAATAAACTATGGTATATTCAATGTAATACTATGCAATGATAAAGAACAACGATGATCTTAGGAAACATCTCATAACATGAGGTCATCTAGAAACATTACGCTGAGGAAATTAGTGAGTTGCAAAAGGACAAATATTGTATGAGACCACCATTATAAGGACTCAAGAAAGAGTTTAAGCACAGACGAAAATAACCTTTGATGGGTAAAAGGGTGGAGAGGGAGAGAGAGGGGTACTCACAGGTTAGATAGTAGATAGGAATTGGCTTAGAGTAAGGGAAAGGAGTTTAGCACAGACAGACTATACCAAAAGCTAAGAGGTTTCCTAAATACAATCCAACATTTTGAAGCACAGAGTAGTAGGAGCATGGGTCTGTGGACCATGGTTTCAGGGAAAATCTAGGTCAATTGGCATAATTTATATTAAGAAAATGCACAGAGTAGTAGGAGCATGGGTCTGGGGACCATGGTTTCAGGGAAAATCTAGGTCAATTGGCATAACTTATATTAAGAAAATGTTCTGCATCCTACTTTGGCGAATCGCATCTGGAGTCTTAAAAGCTAACAAGTGGTTATCTAAGTCGATTTGCCCCAAGCCACCTGGAGCAGAGAAGAAGGAAGAACATCAAAGACATGAAGAAAATTATGAGCCCAGGAGATGGAAGCGGCCACGTGATACAGAGTTACATCAGCATGAGACCAGAAGAACTAGATGTTGCCTAGCCACCACCACTGACGGCCCTGACAGCGAACACCACATACAGTCGCTGATGTAGGGGGAGAAAAATGGGTGTGTAGAACTAGAACTGTATCAAAATACCAGGCAGGATGGTCCGATAGACTGGAGGATCCCCTGAGCACGTGGTTCCTGAACTCAGTACTGAAGCCAACTCTTCAGAGACTGGACTGGATATAAGACAGTGATGCTGTTGAAGAATGTGCTTCTAGGCTTAAATAATATACATGAAACTGTCTGAGTATCTCCTGTCCAGAAGCAAGATGAGGAGGTGGAGGGGTACAGAAGTTGGTTGAATGGGTACATAAAGTATAGGGCGGAAAGTAGGAGTGTGCTGTCACTAGGTGTGGACAGTAGCTGGAGCTGCATAATGGTGTGGGGGCGGGGTTTTATATGGCAAATCAACTTGGATTGTAAACTTTCACTTTAAGCACAGTAAAATATTAAAAAACAAAAAAAGTTACATCAGCCTAAACTGATACACAACCACAAAGTTCTCCAGAAAGTCCAATGCTTTCCATACATTAAGAAGTATCATTTAACTCATGTACTGTTGAAAAAAATTATCTGTCTTTCTCTGAAATGCTTTAAATCACAGATCAAAATATTTCAGTTTGCCTAAGGTGGAATTCTCATTTCTGTTGACAACTTTCATTTATTCAATTTTAAAGTAAATAATTATGGGCAATAATTCTTAGCTTTTAAATATATTGATTCCTCTATTTTGAAATCATAACTATTATTTTTATTCTCAGGGCTGTTAAGAACAAGTGGTGAAATGACACATTTTAGAAACACCTCCAAAGAACCTTGAATCAAATCAACTACTACCAGGTAGTCTCCCTCTTAATTTCTTAGTGCTGTGAGAACAGAACTAGAACCAGTGGGTGGTTTTAACAAACAA